>OY720685.1:12737114-14159868 GCA_963170755.1 Amphimallon solstitiale
TTAGAAAACTATTATTTAATCATTCAAATATATAATGACATACATATGAAACACTATTTGATATAAAATTTACGTTAAACACTGATATTTTATCGAAAGTTTGATAATTCATACAGATTGGACAATACTTCTTATTATGTCTGTGTTTATCGATTTAATGTAATTTTTGACACTTGATTGATGTCAATTTAATTAATTGTCAAAATATCTAAGTTGTAACTTCAAGTTAAATTATCAAATATAATGAATTTTACAAGAGTGTTTCAATGATGTTCTCAATCAGAACCTCGATATTTATGTACTCTTATATATGATACAAGTATAAGTTTGATATGAGATACAAATCAAATTTATTCAATATAGGTGATTTAAAATTTAAAATAGGAGAATACTCATCATGTTTCCAAAAGCTTGCGTCCAACGAATTATCAATCCTAAAGAACAATACTGCTACTTCAGCCAATAACCTCGGATAATCCTAGCAGGTAATGTTTTTACTTCTTCCAATAATTTTACTTAGTCTTCAATAACTGGTAAAACTAGCTCGTCACAATGGATAAACTTGCAACATTTTCTTTAACTTATAATCCTGCTAGCTCGCCACAATGGATAATCTTGAAATACAGAGTCGATAACAAATTCAATAACGTCTGGGTCTAGATCTTGTAGTATTCTCGTAGTACTAGATTACACTATACTACATTATTTACTGACCATACTTTATCAAATAGAAAATTTCTATTTTTTTTCAAGATAAACTAATGAATCTATCTTATCTGTATTAATATTTTTACTTTCTTAAACGTAGTATAGTGATGATGAAAACGTTCGACCTCGAGTTTTTTGCAGATGTCCACGTTTTGAAGTCCCCTAATACCGAAAACTTGGTTTTTAAAAAAACCCTCTCTCTCCCTCTCCCTCTCTCTCCCCCTCTCTCTCTCTCTCCCTCTCTCTCTCTCTCTCTCTCTCTCTCTCTCTCTCGCTCTCTGACCACGATAGCGGTCAAACCGCTATAGCTATCAATTCCACATTTTGTATTTACGAGTGTAATTACCCTCTTGAGATCTGATTAGATCTTTAGTAAAATCGGCAGATCGTAAGTATCTAGTACTTAACTTCTGTGTAAAAATCGAATTTTGCCAACGTTACTAAGTTTAAACAAATTTATAAAAAATTCATATGTACTCAGAATTAAATTCGAGAACAATTTATTACAAAAGTTTTTCGAAATCCTACCGGAAGAAGGTACTTTACCCTTATCGAAAATCAGATCTTTGCGAATATTTTGCAATTCATGCTGTTTAGACAGGTACGTTACCAGTATAATAGTAGTTTATACAACGAGGCAATAATGACAGTTATTATTCCCGAGAGCCGAATTTACGAACCGAGCCGTGAAGCGGCGAGGGAGTAACTCGGCTCGAGGTTATAATTGTCATTATTGTGAGTTAGTATACACTACTTTATCTACGACTAACTGAAAATTACTAAAAAAAAGCCAAAATAATTAAACGAAAATGTCAGATTACTATATCGATATGACGTTTGACGGTTAGACAGATAGTACAATGGCCAAACTTGTCTATCGTTACTACGACATCGTTGGTAACGTTATGTTCTTATTGGCGGAATGCAGGGAATAATGCTAACGTTATGGCTCATTATTCCCCGGTCAAAATTTGGACCGGATGTAACACTTTTACTCTTAGCGAGTAGCACTTTTTTTGAATATCTCGCAAAGTACGCACTATATACAGATTTATTAAAACAATAGAAGTACTTAGAATTGGATTTTGAATAATTTTTGTATAAAAAAATTCTTAAAATTGGATAATTTGAAACACTCATACGTATAAGAAAGTCGTGTGGTGGCTGCACCTCTTTTTTTATTTATATTTTTAGTTACTTATTGCGGATTTAACATTGCATATATATCTATTGTTTTTAAAACAGATTATAAATCATGACTTAGTTTTGGCCAATCTTAACATATTCTTATAACCTGTACTAATACTAAGAATACAATTTCTTATTCCTTATTTTGAAATCATCTCATTTATTACAATATCATTTACCATTTTAAAATTAGAACACAAGAAATGGTATAGTTGCTGCAAATTTTTAAATTCGTTGCGATACATGCATAATTTACATTCAACATGAAATTTCCACCCCTTCGACGGCCTGGCAAATGATCGCACCCCGCCTACATTGTAGAAGGATTGGCTGTAATAACACCCTGTATGTCAAAATTTGTGCACACAACTTCGTTTAGGAACAGCAAATTTTTAAATTCGTTCCGACACATCGATAATTTACATTCAACATGAAATTTCCACCCCTTCGACGGCCTGGCAAATGATCCCACCCCGCCTACATTGTAGAAGGATTGGCTGTAATAACACCCTGTATGTCAAAATTTGTGCACACAACTTCGTTTAGGAACAGCAAATTTTTAAATTCGTTCCGACACATCGATAATTTACATTCAACATGAAATTTCCACCCCTTCGACGGCCTGGCAAATGATCCCACCCCGCCTACATTGTAGAAGGATTGACTGTAATAACACCCTGTATGTCAAAATTTGTGCACACAAGGTCGTTTAGGAACAACAAATTTTTAAATTTGTTCCAAGACTTACGTAATTTACATTCAACATGAAATTTCCACCCCTTCGACGGCCTGGCAAATGATCGCACCCCGCCTACATTGTAGAAGGATTGGCTGTAATAACACCCTGTTTGTCAAAATTTGTGCACACAAAGTCGTTTAGGAACAGCAAATTTTTAAATTTGTTCCAACACATCCATAATTTACATTCAACATGAAATTTCCACCCCTTCGACGGCCTGGCAAATGATCGCACCCCGCCTACATTGTAGAAGGATTGACTGTAATAACACCCTGTATGTCAAAATTTGTGCACACAAAGTCGTTTAGGAATAGCAAATTTTTAAATTTGTTCCGACACATCCATAATTTCAATTTAACATGAAATTTCCACCCCTTCAACGGCCTGGCAAATGATCGCACCCTACCTACTTTGTAGAAGGATTTACTGTAATAACACCCTGTATGTCAAAATTTGTGCACACAAAGTCGTTTAGGAACAGCAAATTTTTAAATTCGTTCCGACATATCCATAATTTACATTCAACATGAAATTTCCACCCCTTCAACGGCCTGGCAAATGATCGCACCCCACCTACATTGTAGAAGGATTGGCTGTTATAACACCCTGTATGTCAAAATTTGTGCACACAAGGTCGTTTAGGAACAACAAATTTTTAAATTTGTTCCAAGACTTCCGTAATTTACATTCAACATGAAATTTCCACCCCTTCGACGGCCTGGCAAATGATCGCACCCCGCCTACATTGTAGAAGGATTGGCTGTAATAACACCCTGTATGTCAAAATTTGTGCACACAAAGTCGTTTAGGAACAGCAAATTTTTAAATTTGTTCCAACACATCCATAATTTACATTCAACATGAAATTTCCACCCCTTCGACGGCCTGGCAAATGATCGCACCCCGCCTACATTGTAGAAGGATTGGCTGTAATAACACCCTGTTTGTCAAAATTTGTGCACACAAAGTCGTTTAGGAACAGCAAATTTTTAAATTTGTTCCAACACATCCATAATTTACATTCAACATGAAATTTCCACCCCTTCGACGGCCTGGCAAATGATCGCACCCCGCCTACATTGTAGAAGGATTGACTGTAATAACACCCTGTATGTCAAAATTTGTGCACACAAAGTCGTTTAGGAATAGCAAATTTTTAAATTTGTTCCGACACATCCATAATTTCAATTTAACATGAAATTTCCACCCCTACGACGGCCTGGCAAATGATCGCACCCTACCTACTTTGTAGAGGGATTTACTGTAATAACACCCTGTATGTCAAAATTTGTGCACACAAAGTCGTTTAGGAACAGCAAATTTTTAAATTTGTTCCAACACATCCATAATTTACATTTAACATGAAATTTCCACCCCTTCGACGGCCTGGCAAATGATCGCACCCCGCCCACATTTAGAAGGGTTTACTGTAATAACACCCTGTATGTCAAAATTTGTGCACACAAGGTCGTTTAGGAACAACAAATTTTTAAATTTGTTCCAAGACTTCTGTAATTTACATTCAACATGAAATTTCCACCCCTTCGACGGCCTGGCAAATGATCGCACCCCGCCTACATTGTAGAAGGATTGGCTGTAATAACACCCTGTATGTCAAAATTTGTGCACACAAAGTCGTTTAGGAACAGCAAATTTTTTAATTCGTTCCGACACATCCATAATTTACATTCAACATGAAATTTCCACCCCTTCGACGGCCTGGCGAATGATCGCACCCTACCTACTTTGTAGAAGTGTTTACTGTAATAACACCCTGTATGTCAAAATTTGTGCACACAAAGTCGTTTAGGAACAGCAAATTTTTAAATTTGTTCCAACACATACATAATTTACATTTAACATGAAATTTCCACCCCTTCGACGGCCTGGCAAATGATCGCACCCCGCCCACATTGTAGAAGGGTTTACTGTAATAACACCCTGTATGTCAAAATTTGTGCACACAAGGTCGTTTAGGAACAAAAAATTTTTAAATTTGTTCCAAGACTTCCGTAATTTACATTCAACATGAAATTTCCACCCCTTCGACGGCCTAGCAAATGATCGCACCCCGCCTACATTGTAGAGGGATTGGCTGTATGACAACCCGTATTTATTTATTGAGTAATTTTCGTTCAAAACCCTTTTTACCTGTTCATTTATATTTGACCGGCTATCTACATATTGTAATGTGCTCTATTAGCGTTGCTGGCAACGGCGTTGCTAATTTCACACAAGTACTGACATTTCATGTAGGTGAGTATTTAATAAAAATGCTGACTTCTTAATACCGTTTTCTTGTTTAGATTTATTTCTTTAAAAAACATGAATACGTTTTTTAAAAAGCCTTTTGTATGTCTTTTTTTTTATTATGTTATAAAAGGGTAATTGTGAGTATAATAAGAGAAAAAAATAGTAATCCTACGATTCTTCAATGAAATATTTACTTAAATTTACTTTATCACAGTTAAGCTATATAGGTTATGTTGATATGTAATTCAAGGGCAAACGATGTGAAAAGCAAATCAAACAAAATATACTCTTATGTAAAATTTAATAGAAAATATCAAAATATATTTACATTTTTTATAAACTTCCGGATTAAATTGTGGGAGTGGCGTTGAGAATATTTCATTGGCTGAGCACTTTCATTCTTCGTATTAATCCATTTGAAAGATATCAGAGGACGACACTTTACTACATAAGAAATATTTACAGTTTTCTCTAGGTTGTATAACTATAGTATTTATAAACAAGGATGTCACTAACAGAATTTATGTTTATTTACATTTGTCAAATGTAAAGTACATCGAGTGACCGATAGGAGCAGCACCATCGATATGCAGTTTTGAAAGTGGTATCGGTATCTGCCGAGGGTGACCGTACGTTTTTGTAAAGAAAATTATGCATATAAGGGCCAATGGACAGAAAGTCAGGTCACTTCCCAGCTGGTGTAAACCGCTAATCCGGAAGAGCAAAGGAAGTAGGTTAAAAACCACTTCTTCTTTTAAAAGTTTATTCTTGAATCTGAACTTAGAATATTTTCAAAGAGATTTTTCGATACTTATAAAATTTTCAACAAGATTTAAAACTTGTGATATTTTTCGTAATAGTCGTGCTGCACAATTTACATTGAGATTTGTAATTATTTTACAAATAATTATTTATGTACGGGACAATTTTATTTTAATTCGAACTTTGAATTTATTTATTTTTATTTATTTTTCTGGAATGTTTTATTTTGTATGTAGGGTTACTACACCATGCATTATGATAAAACATTTTAGTGACTGTAATGATTAAGTTGAATAGCGTAATAATTTTATTTTAGTGTAAAAATTTTCTTTACTACTTTATTTATCACATTAAAGGATTTGTGGCTAATAATTTTGTTTTATGTATATACAGAATAATTGAACAGTGATCAATATTTAAATCATGGATGAATTTGAAGTGATGTATGAAGAATTAAGGTGATTTGATAATGTTTGTTATAAATGTGTGTATAGTGTTGTACCAATTTTTTTTTTGGTGGTGTTTTGTATTGGAATCTCAAAGGAGGTAAAAGTTTATTTTAATATATATATTTTCTTGTATGTATATCAAGTATATTTCATAGTACTTGTGTGTTTGATGTTAACGTGTTGGGTAATACATCAGGGATGTGTGAAATGAATTAAGTAGTTATTTAATTCATAGCATGGAGTCCTGGTGAATCCTTAAAACACGAATTAGTCTTGGTGGTACTGTGTTGGGAGCGAGAAAAGGCGCCAGGCAGAACTAATCAGGGCTGAGTTAATTAATTGAATACACAAAGACTTTTATTTTATTTTATTTTTTATTAAATTTAAAATTTATATATATACCTTAAGGGGTGAGCACATTGTGGTGTATGTTCGGGTTGTGTCCGACGAGTTAAAAAGACATACTCGTAGGGTGGAACTTTGGGGTACCTACCAGTGTGAATTTGCTTTCTGATGGTACTGTGTTGGGAGCGAGAAAAGGCGCCAGGCAGGACTAATTAGGGCAAAGCCATTCCCTTAATGTTTATATTTTGTTCGTAAATAATAAATCGTGTAAATTTTTGGTTATTCATATTCCAGTACAATTCATCATATGCAATAAAATTTTATTTTATTAAAGATGTTGATTGTTTACATGTATCTATGACAAATATAAATCATGATAATCACGTTCACATTTAAAATATAAATTTTTCTCGACGTTATGCTTTCATTTATTTTAATTTCTTTATTATATTGACTTGTTGATTATGATCTGTGTAGTTTTAGATGATGTTTTGAGATATTAATTTTTTTTTCTGTTTTTGTAAATATATATATGTATATATTTGTGTAATTTGAAATTTCTCATTCATTAATATTTATTTTAATAAATTAGATGATAAGATTTATTTTTTTGCATTTTATTTTCTTTACCTGACCTGGTGACAATTAAAGAGCATTCAAATCGATTGGAGAATTTATTTATATTTTCTGCCCCTGGGAGAACATTTTCTTTAGACATTCTAAACTGAGCTAGTTAAATGTAAAATTGCCTAACCTACTATTCAGCAGAAACTTTGTGGTATCTTAGCCTAGCATAAGGCCTAGCACTAGGATGCATGCTTGACTCTAACCTAGTTATTGATTGAATAATTCTAATTATTTTTACATAAATCCCAATCTGCAAGAGTCACAGCAATATGTAAGAAATTTAATTCAATATTCTGCAGATCTCGTTTTTAATTATATTTTAGTAAATTACTATGAACGTGGGAAATCCACACTGTCGGATAAATTTTAGGGTGGTCTTTCAAATTTTTTTCCAACTGAATCGGGCATTCTAATAGCTGATACGGTATCAAAAGTAATACAAAGAAAGCATTTTATAATATCCAAAACTACTTTCTGAGCACACATGTAGATTTAACCTATTTAATTAGAGTGTTATAGGTATGTGAAACATATTGATTGTTTCTCTTTTTCTTACTTTTACACACACAATAGGCCTTGTGTTTCTTACATTGACAGGTTCACTACTTACGGGTTTTCTTAAATAAACAGTTCATTTTTTCAAATTTGAATAAATACTTGGCGAGATACTTCTATAAAAAAAACTATTTATCTATAAGAATAAAAATGTACTGCCTCTGTGAAAGTAGATTTTTTTATGCAAAAGTTGTTCCAAACTTACTTCTGAATACTTTTGTATCCATTACACATTTTGAAAAAACTAACCATTGACAACATACTCGGTAACTATGTATTTCGCGCTCAAGTGTTACTTCTGATCTACTAATCTAATTCTTCCAACTAAGACATGGTACATGCTCAAGTTACATAACAAAACACAAAATATACCAACTTTGCCAAACACAAACCTACTCTCTATTCCAAATAATAAGCGAAATACCCATGGTGACCATCAAAATTGAATCAGCCTATATATTCCTTTTTCAAAAATGCAATAATCACTAAAAAAATACCGAAAAATACCTGTTTATTATCTAAATCAAATAGATAAAGCACATAGATATACATAGGTATTTACAAAACAAATATTATATGTAACAGTATGTTCCTATTATTCTTGTAAGGACGCAATTTGCATTTTTACAATTTAGGGTAAATATCAATGATTTCAAAATAGACACATATTCTATTAAATCGTGTATGAGACAAAAACTCTGCTTTTTGTCTCATACACAAAAAACAACGGTCTGGTCGCCAGTCTCTGTATAATTTGGTTCAATCTAAGAGATACTTTGCGTTAGTAGTGCCATCTTTTATCCAATAAATTTGTTTTACAAATAATATCGCTGCTACTGGCAACCAGATGGCTAATTAAAATACAGTCACGCATGCAACACATAATACACGCCTAATGGTTAGAAAAGGACAGAGCAATGTGAAGAGTCTCTTTCTATTAGATGGCCACCTTAAGCATGAAGATAAAGGTTAAACAAAGTGAACGGTCGTATTCTTTTTCAAATTAAGTTAATAGATAAGCCGTAAATAAAATGGGAAGGCAGTGGTTTTGCAAGTACCACAAAAAGTGTCTACATTTAAAAATTACACAGTAAATTTATATGTAATATAGCTAGTACACTCGGTATTTATATTTGGTAGATAAAATTGGTAACAGTAGCTAAATATATGTGTATTTTTTAAAGTGATCCATGAAATAAAATTTGTAACATTTTTGTAAGCAATTACATAATAATAATAATAATATTTATTACCACCAGGACAAGATATTACATTACATTACATTGCATTACACTACATATTGCCGTGATCCCTATATTGGTCAGGCATTGTAAGATAAATAAATAATTATGTAATAGAATAAGTAAATAATTTTTAGTAGTAAGTGTAATTATAGAAAAATGTACCATGAGTTGCATAACCGCAACGGCGTAACATTATAATGTAAGGTATATGATAATTAAAATTGAAATAAAATTTATATAAAGGTACAAAAATAAACTCCAAAAATAAAATTCATGTATTCTATATTTGTAGAAACGAGGAGCACAAGATGCAATTTCAATATACAAAGACAGAACCAAATTTTATGCATTGTGTGAGAGTCGCATTGAATATATTTGAGCAGTAAACCACTATTCAAAATCAATAACGTTTTAAAAATAAATAACAGAGAGAGAGTTATGATGAAAGATGGTGTAGTCAAAAGAGTTAGTCATTTGAATGCCGTAAAGTTATATGAAAAGGGTGAAATTAGACACTCACGGCATGAAAACATCTTTCATCATGAGTAGACGTAAATTTATAAAGATTGTTATTTGTTTGACATTCTATGGTCACATTTAACAATATGATAAATACCTGAGACTTATATCTAAGCATAATTTTAAAAGGTATATTTTTTTTCGACACAATGTAATAAAGCAAAAACTTCAGTAATAGCAGGTTAAATTCAGTTTAATCCAGGAAAATTCCGGAAATAACACGTTGAAATTGGTTTAATCTGATTAAATCTACAAAGAAAAAACAATGTTTAATATTGTTAACAGCTGCATACAAATCAGCCTACATGAAGACGAGAAAAGATGATTCGAAGATATAGATGAAGTTATGAAGGTCCAGGTTCATGACAATATAATTAATAAAAGAAGTATTCCAGTCGTATGCAATGTTTTTCCTATTATTTTCAAAGGAAACGTCTGCAAAAGAAAAATACGAATAGTGTTAAATAGTGGTAAAAGAATGTATTTGAATAATGATGAAAGAAGCAATGAATTCATCTATAAACACAATAAAGGATGGCGTTAATGAAAAAGAATGTACCTACCAAGATAAGAAAATCGCAAATGTGCATAGACATTAACAATAATAAACAATTTGAGTGCGTGTATATTTTGTGTAATTTCTCGATGTCAAAACAATATGAGTACAGGTCAGCTTAGGGAAAACATCAACAAAATAAATCTGAGCAGAACAATGCCAACTTAAACGTTAGTGCGAAAATTGTGGCGCTGCGAACGAAGAATGTTTTTTTTTCTGATGAACCGAAAATTAATAAAAAGCCGGGAACGAGGCAAGTAGAAGAGAAGTCGTCGATCCATGGGTGAAGTAGCCTAACTTTTTAAAAAAGAAGCGGTCAATCTTCGATCTTCGAATTTTGTTTGATGATTGCAGGCGTATAAGACACTGCATAGAAATCATCCTTAGTAAATGTATTAAGTTATTTTTATTTTCAATAAGTACTTTTCATTTCATAATTAATTTTTGCCATTTAGTTTAATTTCATTTTTTTTAATTATCAATATGATAGACCAATATCAGGAGGAATTTGATGAAATGTATGAACATCATAAGTAAGTTTTACTTAAAATAAATTATGCTAAAGATGCTATGTGAAAATATTCATCTTTAGCAAAGCGTTTAAAAATTTATTTAATATTTTGGATGAGATTATTATCTTCTTTGTTATAAGTAAACTAATGTAATAAATAATGGGAATATTGTTAACAATGTAGAAAGGCATCAATGACACAACGTGTGAATGTTTGTTAGCGATGTTATCTATGCATTGTTACCAAGTTTTTAGATACAAAATTTTATAGAGATTTCAAATATATTAATATACGTAAAGATAGGAGCATTTTTGATAGACAATAGCCAATTTGTGGTATGTACAACGTGTAAATATTTGCATATGATGATTGGTGACAGTCTTATCAAGGTTTTTTCTGTTCTGCGGAATTTTGTATTTTCAAAGACACTTCATGTCTTTGTGGAAGCGAAATCTAGCATAGTATAAGAAAATTATTATTTCTTTGAAACTACACAATGTTAAAATTTTAATATAGCAAAGAGCGATATTTATTCTGAATCTATATGTTATATTTGTAATGTAATGTGTTTTCGTATTTATAAAATACACGTTTTTTTTAACTTGTAATTGGAAAGTAAAAAGGACAATTTCTTTTTACGGCCACATGTGGCAAGAGAATTATTTCATCGATACTGTTATTATAACATGTTAAAATTGAATATAAATATTTTATGAGATTTAGTTTTTTATTAGTAACCTTATCCTATTAATTTTAAATAAGAAATGTTGTTGGAAAAACAAAAGGAATATCACTGCTAGAACCTACAAGAAATATACGAATGTTAATAGAGATTGAATTTATAAATTTAATAAAGAATTTTTTTTTTACATGACAACGTTATCTCTACATTCGTTATAAATTATGCAGCTTTGTATTATCGTAGTTTGATTAAGTTATGCTGGTACAAGATTATTATTTTTAATTTGAAAACAAAGCTATAGCAATATGTACAATATTACAATGCATATATTTTGAGGTAGACGTCAAAGGTGTCAACTGTTTGTGTTGTATATGGAGTGTATGAGAGTGTGTATGGGAGAAATGTGTAGCAGACTGTTGTCTAGGTGTTCGTGTATGTCGGTGGCCTGTTTAATGTGGCTTGGTTAAAGTTTCTTCGTATGTTCCTCGACTGTATAGAATCCATTTTGCAGGAGACATTCTTTGAGATGCTTCTTAAAAACATAGTACGGTTTGTCCATCCAATCCGTTGGTAGTCCATTTAGCAACTTTAGGTGTCTATGTTGGTTATCTGTAGTCGCTATCCTATGGCTGGGGATTTGAACCTGGTAGTCTGATCGTAGATTGTATTTTGTCGACATACTCTTTCTTTCTAATTTAGGGAGCTCAATTCTTGCTCTAAGTAGTTGTTTGTAAATGTACGCAGATGGTAAGGTCATTATCCTGTTCTTGATGAATAGTGGTTTACAGTGTGTTTATTGGCTTACTTGCTCCAGAGCTCGTATGGCCTTCTTCTGCATAACGAAAACGTCATGTGCATGAGCCGATTCACTCCATAATTCAATTCCGTAGGTCATTCGTGAGTGGAACAGCGTGTGGTACACTAAAGTCGCTGTTTCTTTATTCGTTATGGTTCTCATTCTTCTGATGGCGTACAGTGCACTCGACAGCCTCGCAGTTCAGGTCATTGACGTGGTCCCTCCAGGTCAGTCTAGTATCGATAGTCATCCCCAAAAGTTTTCCACATCCGGCATTTCCTGGTGTTGAGGCGCGTTTCGATGTTATAGGCAGATACACTGTTTTAGTCTCATTCAACGTTAGCTTGTTTTGGATGAACCATGCCTTGGCCCCTTCTTGCACCTTTTCTACCTCCTGTGCGATTTGTTGTTCATTGTTGCCCCTACATACGAAAGTTGTATCGTCTGCGTACTGTACAGTTTTCGTCGTCATGTTCTTCGAAAGGTCGTTCACGTATAGGCAGAAGAGAATGGGCCCCAGAATTGATCCCATGGTAGATCTCCCGCATGTCACTTAATTCCCCGTTCAGGCTTACAGCTTGCTTCCTATTTGTTAGATAGGACTTGACAAGTTTCAGTATATTCCCTCTTAGGCCGTATCGTTCCATTTTTTGCAACAGAATATCCCCCTGCATACAGTCGAACGCCTTAGACAAGTCACACATTACCACCGTACAGTTGTCTCCTTCCTCTATAGCGTCCCATGCTGAGTTTAGTACTGCGAGAATAGCGTCTGTTGTTGTTCTCCCAGTAATGTTAGGCGTTATGTCCCAAATATGGCTGAGTTTATGAGTCCTTTCTGTGAATTATTAAAGTCTAATATAGAATGGCAGTGGCTCCCTAAGCATCAAAAGACATTTGAAAATATAAAAGAAACAATTAGTAAAGCGCCTGCGCTAATGCCATTTGACCCAACTAAAAAAATAACTATTCAATGTGACGCATCAAAAAATGGGCTAGGTAGTTGTATGTTTCAGAAACACGATGATAAGTTGAAGTTGGTAGCCTGCTCGTCTCGGACGATGAATGATCATGAAATAAATTATAGCCAGACAGAAAAGGAAATGCTGGCAATATACTATAGCACCCAGAAGTTCCATGAGTTCATTTACCGTTCTAATGTGGACGTGCAGACTGATCACAAACCAATAATTTCAATTATGTCCAAACCTATCTGTAAGATTGGATCAGTAAGACTGCAACGTTTACGGTTAAAATTATTGAAATACAACCTTAATGTTTACTATGTGCCTGGCAAAGACATTCACTTTGCTGACATGCTTTCTAGAGCTAGTTTAAAGACTGACATACTTGATCCTAACATGTTTGATATGGTACACACTGTTTCTAAACATTTACCAATGAGTGATATAAGAAAATCTGAATTCAGGAGGGAAACTTCGAACGATGAAGTCTTGAAAAAAGTCTCTGATTATTATTATAATGGGTGGCCGCAACAAAATAATATTCCATTAAAGTGTGCACCCTATTTTAATTTAAAGAATGAGTTATATGTGGAAGCTGGATTTATTTTTTTGAAAGATAAAATTGTAGTACCACACAGTCTTAGACCCTTTGTTATGAAACTATTACATAAAGGTCATATAGGAATTAATAAAACTTTGCATAAAGCACGTCAATTGTTTTTTTGGCCAAATTTAACAGCAGATCTTGTGGCCTATCATAAACAGTGCAGAATTTGTGAGAAGTATTTGCCTAGTAATTTTAGAGAGCCACTGTTACCTCACTCTGCACCAAAGCTTAGATATAATAAAATAGGTGCAGATATTTTAGAATTTGGTTCGAAATCTTATTTAGTATTAGTAGATCATTTCTCGCACTGGATAGAGAATTGTTTGTTGCATAGTAAAACGTCTGAAAGTGTTATTGATGCTATGCAGAGCGTTTTTACAAGATTTGGTTATCCACAGTATTTAATTGCTGATAATTTACCATTTATATCTGCAAAATGCAAAGATTATTATAAAGAAAAAGACATTACAATACAAACATGTACACCATACCATCACCAAAGCAATGGTTTAGCAGAAAAGGCCATTAGCATAGGCAAGCAAATTTTGCGTAAGAGTATAGCTGCTAAGACCGATTTCAGAAACTTACTGTTGGAATATAATAATACTCCCATTATCAACTTGAACGCATCTCCAGCTCAAATTCTACAGAGTAGAATTCTTAGGACACAATTACCAATGACACATAATACATTAGAACCGACAATACAAAAACACATATATAAGCGTTTGTGTGAGCAAAAACTTCAAATAAAAAAGCATTACGATAAAACCAGTCGTAAAACGTTGATAGAATATAAAAAAGGGGATAAAGTAGTTGTAAAGAGTTCTAAAGACAAATATTGGAATAAGGCTGTAGTTTTAGGAAAAGCTGAGGAACCGAGATCGTATTGGATACAGAAGGACGATAATAACAGAATAGTCAGGCGGAACTCAGCTCAGATGAAACCATCTTTTACGGGATCTGGGTATAGCGATATCATACTGGATCCTGAGCTGTATCCTCTTCAGGAAGAACAGGGTGTTCATTCACAGGATATGAGAGATGTACCTGGGGGCATACAAGAGAATGAGGTCTTCGGTGGTATTAATTCTATGTATGAGTTGGTAAGCGAAGATAGACCACCAGCATCTAGCAAATTGAATCTCCATCCAAGTACGTCTCATGTTAGTTGTAACAATAGTAATAGGTCACGATTTGGACGTAGTATAAAACCAATTCAAAGGCTTAATCTTTAAAGGGGAAGGTGTTTGGTGACATCTAGTTAAGCAATGTCACACTACACTTGTTACGATGTTAAGATCGTGTTAAGATGTCAATGTAATAATGAATTGTATCTAGTGAATAAATATTAATAAACCTCCGAGTGTAATTAGTAGTAATTACCCATAAATATCACCCACACAGAGTTTGAAACAGCAGCTTCCAAAACCTTTGCAACAGCAGGCAATACTGCTATTGGTCTGTAATTTCGTGGGAGCATTGACTGCCCAGACTTATAAATAGGTGCGACCCTCGCCACTTTCAAGTCGGGTGGTACCACTCCTTCCTGAAAGAATGCATTTATTATGTCAGCCAATGGTTCCCCCAATGGTTGACAACATCTTTTGAGCATTTTTGTGTTCATACCGTATCTATCTAGGGAGTCTTTTGGTTTGAGATTTTTAATTATCTGTTGTACTTCAGCTGTTGTTACTGGTGCAAGAAAGCAAGAATTTTTGTGGGATTCAATGTTACTGATGTCAAAGGTCGAGTTATTCCGGCATATATCTCGCAAAAGACCATCTGCCACGCCACAAAAGTAATCGTTTAGGGCATATACAGATGACGCGTTCGTCGATCTGTTTATGGAGCAAGTTTCTCTATTTATAATTTGCCATGTGATTTTCTGGGTATTTTCGGATGAGTGTATTAATTTACACACATTTACAGATATCTGTTACATTTGCATCGCTTAGAGTGTAGCACTTATGGAATAGATGGCCCTAATATCTTGAAATTATTTAGATGTTAATTGCATGTTATATGATAATTTAAGTATCATTATAATTTAAAATTATAATTAACAGCAATTCGTGCGGCTACTAATTATAAAATTTAGTATGTTACGAGTTATTTAAATATACCTAATAGACAATGAGCAGTTGGTATCACAGGTTGGCACCATAAACCATAAAAAGTAACTACATAGTTTAATTTTTGATTTTAATCAAATTGTAATCTTTTAAAATATGGAGTTTTCTATTATCTTTAATTGAAAGATGCCTATCCTTTTACTAGAGAGATGAATTATGCAAATCAATTAAACTTGGCTGCTTTTAATGCCGATAAAAGCCTAATAGCTGTTTTATATTTACGAAGTTGGCGAAGAAATTGTTGACTAAAAGTCACTGATCTGTATAATATAAAGGGATAAGCAATATTAGAAATTGTGATCAATTACGAACTGCGCACGGGGCTGACGCACATGCGCAATAACATAAAATAAAGGCGCTAATTTGAAATCCCTAAAATCTTTGAAAAGTTTGTAACAGAACATGAACTTTCAAATTAAAATCTACATCTGAGGATATTGAAATGTTTATTTATTAAGGGAAATATAAAAAGATACTCAAAATAACAATACATTCCTTTTGAAATATTTAATGATAAAAAGTATTAATTTGGAGAGCTTTTTTCTTACAAGTTCCCCACGTTCTACTTCTGTTTGTTTCTTTGCAATGCTAGAGCAACGGATTTTCGTATAACATCGCACAACATGCTTAATTCAAAGAGAAACGTGACTTTCATGTAAAATAGATGAATCAAGCGTATGTGTATCTAAGGATACAATTTGATACAAAGTATACTTATTTTCTACTAATAGGGTATTAGAAATTGAACGTACAAATAGTTCAAAAAATACTGCCTCTGCAGGATTCGCACGCCTATTGAAATCATGGTTCGGAACTTTAGTGATTTCACATACGAATGTCAAAAGACTAGGGACTGCGCATACTCGAAAGCCCCGAGTTAGCATTGCTTATCCATTTATATTATACAGATCAGTGCTAAAAGTTCAATAACTTTCTTGAACATTTTTTTAAGTGTTTAATAACACTGTAAATATTATATTTTACTGTGTCATTATTATTTACCTTAAGAACAATGCAAGAGAATGTTCATAGCTTCACAGGTGATGGTTTGGTTATGTTATAAAATATGGCAGGTATGGCGTATGGCATACTTATACCGCAAGATCAAAAATTATGTTGATAAAGGTTTGCCATGGAATGTAAAACGTTCGTCTTAGATATTCTTTTGAGATAATTCTGATAAAATTATCAGGTTAACTGTCATACCGACATTTGACTGACATAAAATTTGTAAATATATGTTTATTTAAAATGATTTACATGTTTGAATAACATAACACGAAAATTATCCAAACATAAACGCTTACTGTATTCCCAGATACTATTAACTAGCACACGTGTTCTAAAATACGCTTCAATCATGTAAGTTTTGTGTCCTGTGGTGTTACACCATAATTGAAAAACTACAAGATGTCAGAGAAAATATAATGACAAATATTAATGGCAGTGTGACAATGATATAACAGACAGACGTCTTACATTCCATGGCAAAGCGTTATATCAATATAATTTTTGATCTCGCGGTACTTCCTTGTTAAATTTCCTTAGGTAGGAACCAATACACTCTGTTAAAAATAGTACCGTTTTGGCGCGATATTTGAATTGAAAAGTTATAATATGAAGTAAAAGTATGATTAAAAGACAGAATAATGACGGACATAGCCTTTACTAATTGCTTGTCACTGGTATTATCATTGGGCTTACAACGTATCAATGACCAAATAATGCCTTAAAATATGTAGAATTTATCTTATTCAAACTTACAAAAGAAATACAAAATAGAAATAAAACAAAAACTCTAAATTCAAACTACATATCAAATCAAGCGTATATTTAGCGGGTAAAACCTATTTATTAGAATGCTGAACTAATTAATGGGTACGTTATGAAGACAATAATATGACTATACATATTTCTGTTTTGCATATTATTATTATTATTATTAGACATGATCAACAAAGATATGATATCGCATAGATGCAGTTGCGTGTACGAAACGTATCAAGTAACAGAAAAAGTTTTATTTTGCATAACGCAAACACACTGCTCTTTATTTATTGTATAGTTTTGTATGAAATAAGAAACAAGAATGGATGAGTATTACCTAACTTTAGCATTTTAAAATATGTTTAAGGATAACTAAATTTATAAATAAAATAAATATATAAAAAGTAATTGAATTTAAATTTTTACAAACAAATTCAAATGAATGGTTAAAGTTCGCGCGTCTTTCTCCGTTCAGCATGAAAGTTGACAAGTAATAAATATTCATTAGATTCATACGTATATTGTAAACAAAGCATGCACAGACAAAATTTTCGTATGTAGAGGTAGAAATTCAATAAGCAGGTAAAATGACCTTGAAATGTTTTATGATCGTTTCTTTAGAATGTTTAGAATTGTTATAGTGGCGCCATCTAATTATTGCTAGTAGTACTTAAAAAACATGAAAAGCTTAGATTCGAACCGAAATGGATCTGTCAACTTTGAAACGCACCCTTAAGGCTGCGTTTGATAAGGTTTTGGCGGGAGAGAAATGTACCCAAAAAATACCATTTTTATTTCCATTTTTTCGGGCGTAAGAAATCAAAGTATGTACATTTTATGCATTAAGCATGAAGATAAAGGTTAAACGAAGTGAACGGTCGTATTTTTTTTTAAATTAAGTTAATATATAAGCCGTAAATAAAATGGGAAGTTAGTGGTTTTGCAAGTACTAGAAAAAATGGCTACATTTAAAAATTACACCGTAAATTTATATGTAATATAGCAAGTACACTCGGTATTTATATTTGGAAGGTAAAAATAGTAACAGTAGCTAAATATATGTGTAATTTTTTAAGTGATCCATGAAATAAAATTTGTTTACACTTTTGGAGGGTCTTTACATACATTACATGAGGAGCATCGTTTCAAAACAGCTTTTATCCGTTTCACACAATTGATCAGAATGACCTAGAAACATCTAACAGTCTACATCTATAAAACACTCTACTTTTTGCAATTTTGATTGTGTTTACCAAAGCTTTTGATGTATTTCGAAATGGTAAGTGAAATCTTAAATTTCAATTAACGCGGTAATTAAGGCCTTTAGGATGGATAAAAGCACTTTTGAAAAATTTATTTGGATAAAAGCCATTTTAAACCATAGCTGATGGATAAAAGCCAAATTCTATGAAAAGAAGGAAACATAATATCTTTATTGAAACATTAGAAATATTTTTTCCATATTGGCATATAACATTAATCATTAATCAACATAACCTTTTTAAATACATATTCCACAATCTTCTTCATTACAGTCACATTCTTCATTTTCAGAATTTTCTTCATGGTTATTTGGTTGGTCAAATAAATGTTTGTAAAATTGGAGTTCAGGAATGGACTGCCAGTTCTCATCGTACAGATTTAATAATGTTTTTAAGTTGTCTAGTTTTTCTTTTTTTACTTCATGCTTTAGTTCTAAATTTGAAAGTGCATCATCCTTAAGTATATTTTCCAATTTTTTTCCTCTAGTGGTTATACTTTGATATGTTCCTGACAAATTATCGTTTCTGTAAAACTGTTCCATTTTTATTTTAACAGTTTTATTTGGTATATCTCTCTTTATTTTAATCCTCTTCATGTCTTTTATACCATTTAATTTTTTCAACGGTATCTTCTTGTGATCTTGCACATTCCAGTCTTCTCCTAGCTTTCTTACCAAACCTACATTTTCATACAACTCCCAGTATTCTTCTTGTTGCATTATAGTACTTTGTTTCTTTAAAATCTTTTCAACTCGTCCAAATACTCTATCAGCTGGCAAGTATGAGTGCCCTCTTACTGGAAATACAACAAGAATATCTTTAATTGTAAGAGGGGCTTCTTTGTACAACCACAAAGCCAAACTGTTCATAACAATATGGTTTTTATTCTGTCCAGAACACCCATCCGCAAAGAGCCTCACGGTTGTGCAAGTAGCAGGAAAATCAAATTTTGTTAGGAAGTCTATCAACGCTGAAGACACTTCGTTGGAGCCACGTCCAGCAAGATTTTCTGACCAGGTGTAGAAAACAGGATGTTCAGATTTTATATCTGTGACACAAAAACAGTAAAAGGCAAGCTGCCTTAAATAAAAAGCTTCCCCGATTGGAAGTTTGGGCAGGCACTGAACTTGTTGCATATCAAAACAAAATGAGACGCTTTCTTCCTTCTCCTCTTTCATCAAAAGATGAAATTGTTTTGCCCTCAGTTTATGGATCCTTAATTCAGTCATAATTTTCGCTTGCACTGACTGATCGTTGCAACGTTTTAATTCATTACGTTTACGAAAACAGAAGCTACACACATCAGATGCTGGCGATCCAAATCCAATGTTGTACTCAGTGGAAAAAATGTTTTTAAAAAATCCCAACTTGACCTTCAAGTCTTCGGTTGCTTTTGTATTATAGAGTTTCCACAACTTAGATATGCTTTGATTAGAAGGGAGATACAATCGCTTTGATTTACTTCTATTGTAGTGACTTTCATGGGCTTTCAAACTACCAATGAAGTGCCTAACATTTTCACGTTTGGCGCTACTTTTGTGAGACCGGTGGTCGCCTCCTCTGTTTTCCTTTATTTCCCCTCCATCTAACTTTGTATTCGCTACTTTCTGGATCCTCTTTTGAGTAATGCCAAAGGCATTTAAAAACATTTTTTGGCACACGCGATGAATTTTTTTTTTTGTTCTGTTCGCAAGAAGTATTCCACTGATACCGTGGTATTTTTTTCTCTACAATCCTGTTTATATTTTGGCCTTCTTCTTTTCGGAGTTGAAACATTTATGTAGTGGGATAATTTTACATCCTGCACTACTTTGTCCGCCTTTGAATAAACATTTTGTCTGCAGTAAATTATGTCATTTTTAGATAACTTTAAGCATTTGTAAGTTTTTCCATCGTGGGTGCAGGGGAATTCAACATTTTCAGCATTTGGGAAATGATCTTGGTACCTATAAGAGCAGTGACCCCCATAAACGTTGTAAATAAATAACAACATAACCTATAAAACAAACCTCATAATTTTTTGTTTCTGTCTCGTCGTCATATTTCGTTGCCTCTTTCGGCTACCCTGGCTGTTTCCTTGCACGTAAACATCACCATCACTAGATATTACGTTGTCCATTGTTAATTTCTAAGCACAGTAGACACGCAAGCCTGCCTCAAAAACGAACAAAACTATCTAAATAATGATTCCCACGTGTTGTGGATAGAAATCGTTTTGAATCACCACTCTTGATGGATAAAAGCCGCTTTGAAAAAACTGCTTATTTTTATCATTAAATTGCATATGGACAGAAGCTGTTTTGAAACCTCTAATTGGTGCCAAAAGTTGTGTTTTAAGGTGCAGAATGTGACGCCATCTAAAAGTGAATAGTCGAATTTTACGGATAAAAGCTGTTTTGAAACGATGCTCCTCAGATATTTGTTACATTTAAGTCGCCTTATAGTGTAGCACATATAGTATAGATGGCGCTATTATCTTGCAATTATTTAGAGGTTAGTTGTGTGTTATACGATACTTTTATTATTTATTATAATTCAAAATTATAATTAACAGCAATTTTTGCGGTTACTAATTATAAAATTTAGTATGTTACGAGTTATTTCAAAGTACGTAATAGACAATGAGCAGTTGGCATCACAGGTTGGCACCACAAATCATAAAAAGTAACTACATAGTTTAATTTGTCAATTTAATCAAATTATATCATTTTAAAACATGGAGTTTTCTGTTATCTTTAATTGAAAGATGCCTACGGATTTTTTTACGCCGATAAAAGCCTAGTAGCCGTTTTATATTTACGAAGTGGAGAAGAAATTGTTAGCAAGAACCTTCTATATTTTTTTTCAAAATTTTTTTAAGGTTGTTGCTAATTACTTAACATGTAAATATAGGTACATTTTATTTGATAGCAATTTTCAAAACTTTGAAATGCCGGAGGTCAGTTCGCCGGGTTTTTAGTTTTTAATAATAAAAATAATCTTATAATAGCCTCATTATTTATAATATATTAATATTAAAGTAATACCTTTACCTTACTTAATGTTTTGAAGATTTTACTACAATTGCTGTTTCCATAGCACAATGCCCCTAGCAGCATTTTTCGAATTTCGCGGTTGTTTTAAGTTGGCTAGGAAGACAATCGAGTAGAATACAGCTAGGCTAATTCACTTTTTATTGCGAAATTACTAGACACACCGTGTACTCAAACAAAAGATTGGTCAAAAAATAGATGTAGAAACATTTAATGACAAAATTATATTTTTATTAACTAATTTTGTAGTGAAATATAACGAGTACACCTCTATATGTTATTCAATTGCGCCCAGTGCAAACATAAAACACTGGCGAAATTCGAAAAATGCTGCTAGGCTATTCAATTTTGGTTGTTGTTTTTGAGTTAAAATTTTGTACATATTTGAAACTGTTTTTATCGTTTTTAGTGTGCTAATACTCGACGCTGTTTGGGTGGTGAATTTCACGGTGTGGTTGGAAGCGCCTTATCTAATGTTCGTGACGTACTTACACTTACAGATAGTGTTTAATAACACACTAAAATACAATAAATCAAAACAAAAATGCAAGAGAATGTTCACAGGTTACGGCTTGGTTATGTTATAAAATATAATAGATATCCCATATACTTATATCTCCTTGTTAAATTAGCTTACCCAGGAACCAATACAATCTGTTAAAAATAGTAGCGTTTCGGCGCGATATTTGAATTGAAAAGTTAAAATATGAACTAAAAAAAAAGACTGAAAATTCAGACTATATAAATCAAACGAACGGGCAAATTGACATTTAGGATTTGCAAATACTAACTTTACCCGTATTTTTATCGGGTAAGACATATTTAATAGAATGTTGAACTAATGATAGTACGTGAAGATGACTATATTTCTGTTTTGCATATTATTATTCTATATGATCAACAAAGATATGATACCGCACAGATGCATAACCTGTAATAATTACAAATGTATCAAGTAAAAGAAAATGTTTTATTTGGCACCACGCAAACACAATGCTGTTTATTTATTGTATAATTTTGTATGAAATAATAAAGTCGAATGGATGAGTATCACGTACCTTCAGCGTTTAAGAATTTGTTAAAAAATAACTAAATCTATAAATAAAATAAATGTAACTGACTGTAAATGTATAAAAAGTAATTTAATTTAAATTATGTATTTAATAATGCAATCAACATTTTATTGAGGATATGTCAAACTATATTATATATTGTGGTAGTTCACCAACATGAATTAGTAATGATATGTGGGAAGTACTAGTGTTAATAGAATATACTGTATATGTTTTCGAAGTGAGTATTAAAAAAATGAAAGTTGATAAAATTTAATAGACCGAACTATAATAAAGTAAATAGCTGTGGGAATATTTGATTTATACTTAAAATAATTGTGAGAATATTAAATGGATATATTCCTATGTTTTTGGGCATCGTGTAAAGTTGGTTGCATATCGGGGTATGTTGAAGTTTTTTTTGCATCGAGTGGTTGGTTGCCTATCAGGTTTCTTTGTTGCATTAATTTTACCCATTACTGAAAATAGAATTTTAAATATTACTTGATGTATTTTTATATGTAATATTATTTTGTAAAAGCTTGTTTAATTAACACTATTGAAAAATAGAGATAATAAGTATGGATTTTGAACCATAAAGGTTAAAAAAATGATGTATAGTTGCGCGCTTAAATTCAAATATGAGAAGTGTCAGATTTTGACATTTAAAATAATAACGTAATAGTATTGAGTATTTGGTTTGCCGAAGTGTGTTAAAGGTTGTAAAAAATAAAGTAATGAATTAAATTGATAAATTTTTGGAATTACAAAAAGGTATTTTAAATATTCAAGTTCAAATAAAATATGTTTTGGATTATCACAATGTGTGTACAAAGATGATTGGATATTAAAAATTAAGGAATTATTGCCAGGGATATGAGGGATAAATAAAAAAAGTTTCTAAATAATTTTAGAAAGCAGTAGATGTGTTTTCGGAAAAACGAAGTTTTTCTCCGAAAAACACATAATAAAGTTATCAATTATTGCATAAAAGTGTAGAAGAAGTGATAAAGATAGAGTGGAAAAGAAAACAGATATTTTTTAGGTGATTTAAATATTCTCAGGAATAGTACCATTTATCATCATATAAATAGACTTTAAAAAATACAAGAAGAAAGGATTTAATTTACTAATAACGAAATAAATGAAGAGAATTTAAATTTGAGAAGGAAGCGAATAATTATATGATTATAATTTAAAAATAAACTTACGGCATTGGTAATTATCCAAGAAGAATAATCCATATTCGGCTAGAAAATTATTACACAGGAAAGTTGTTCGAGTTCCAGTATTTGTACTAGTATATCAATCCAGAAATAGAAGAATTCGAGAACTTCAACATAGCAGGCGATCACAGGTATTCCAGTCCGGTGGAGATATAATTCGTGGAAAGACAAGTATCAAGGAATAGTACACAAGCGTTCGACGGTTCGAGATTCCAGATGATAGCAGATTTGAAGGTATAACAGGATAGCAGTCATCACAGTCCATATCCCGAGTATTTCAGTCAATTAGGCAAAGGAAAGGATCTACATCTTTGGAACCAGTACATGTCATCTTCGAACTAAAAAGAAATCGTTTGGATTACAAGAAAGAATACCAGTTCAATATTTGTGACAGGTCGTATAATTATTTGGAATTATCTGAGTTTAACAGTTTCAAAGATAGTAAAAGTATAACAGAATTTAGACAATTTTTTTTAAAAATCGTACCTAATAACATTGTAGATAATTAAGAAAAGATATTTTGTATTTTCCTTTCACAACATTAATTTGTGACTGAATTTAATAATTTTATAAAATCAAAGAATCTGATTGGCAAACTAAAACTAAGTAAATTGTATGGGAAATTAAAATTCAAACAAGAACTATACAGTATTTTTTATAATAGTATAATAAATATACTTACTTGCTTACATTTCGATTCACGAAAGGTATATTTTCGTGCACTTATAAATTTTATAGGAGTTTTTTTTAAACAAGCTTGATACTTCCATGTATGTATATTTGTTGGAGATTGTGTTGGGAACTACCATCTGATTTAATATTTGCCTAGTTTATTAAACAAATTAGTTTTGATATATTTGTTTTTATTTGGTATATGTGGAGAAGGATCTTGAATTATATAGATGAAACAGATATGACGCTAAGAACCTTAACCTATGAATAGAAAAACAACTGTCAGTGATTTTTTTTATTTATTTGAATAGTATGCTAATACATACCTTGATATTGAGTTCATAGTAAGTATAAATTGAAGATAAATTTGGAACACATATAATAATTCACTTGAGAATAACTGTTTAGTAAAATTTGATTGATAAAATAAAGAATTATAAAACGTAAAGATATTATGATATGTACGGGTATTGAAGAAATTACATATAGGCAACTGTTTGACTTTGAGGAATTAAGTGAAGTTAGTTACATATAAAAATAATTAGTTTAAATTTTAAAAACAAGAACTGAGTTAGTGAGGGCATAAATAAATAATATACCTGAGAGAATTTGAAAATAGATATAAATATTATATAAAAGATTTCATTTTTTTTATTGATGAGACTAAATACAGGATTTAAATACATAATAAAAATAAAGATTATAGAATTTACCTGAATGTAATTGTATCTTTTATTAATATAAGGTAATGTTACATTTTATGGCGTGCCCAACGTGGAGCGATTAAAATAAGACTCACAATATAGTATTTTTAATATTTTATTTATATTATTATATGTGGAAATCGAAATAAACAATTTATAAAGGTGATAAGTATAGTAAAACCTATATTGATAAAAATAGAAATTATATTTGAATTGTTTTCACTCACTATTTAGTAAAAATGAATACTAGGTCTAAAAGTAGTTCTATAGTAAATAGGCCCGAGTCTTCAAGCGATAGTGAGGAAGAAACACAACAGATAGGTAGTATACAAGATGGAGGGGATATACCACAGGTACAGGAAGAGACACGACAGTTGGAAGAAGGACAAGATAGGGGTGATAAGACGCAGATACAAGGGGAAATTTTGGAAACAGGAACGTCGTCAGCAGCAGTAGATATGGTATCTATTATGCAGATGTTAAAAGAAATGAGCGAAAAAAATGAGAAAAATAGAGAGGAGGATAATAGGAAAAGTGAGAAAAATAGCGAGGAAGCTAAGAAAAATAGAGAGGAGGATAATAGGAAAAGTGAGAAAAATAGAGAGGAGGTTAAAAAAAGTATGGAATTATTGAGTGGTAAATTAGAGAAATATAGGGAGGAAGATAAGAGAGAATTAAGTGGAAAGTTGGATAAGTTAACCGATGAATTAAAGAAAAATAGAGAGGAAGATAAAATTGAAATTAATAAAAATTTAGCAGATATGAAGGAAGAATTAAGTGGAAAACTAGATAAGACATGTGAAGAATTTACCAGGAATTTAAATAGTTTAAAAGAAGAAAATAAAGTTATAAGAGAAGAAAATAATAAGAAGCTTGAAGAATTGAAGGTATCATTATTGAATAATACACAAGATAGTATTGACAAAGTTGTAGTAGATATGGACGAGAAATTTGTTACCAAAGAATCAGAAGCTATAATTTTTGTTACTACTGAAGTTCAACGGGTAGAAAAGGATGTAAAGGAAATTAAAGGAAATTTAAGTCAGTTGGAAGTAGATAATATTTCAAAACATAAAGAGATGGCTGAGAATTTAAAACAAGGATTGGATAAGGTAAATAAAGAAACTACTGATCAGGTGGTAAGAATGGAAGAAAATTTGAATAAGAAAATAGAATCAACGGAAATAAACTGTATAAAAGAAATACAAGCAACTACATCGACTACTGATGCGCAGAAGTCTAGTATGGAAGTTATTTTAAAGGACAAAACAGATACAACTGAAGAAAGGATAATTGGAAATTCTGAGAAAAATACTATAAACTATATCAACATTGTACAAAATACAACTGAAATAAAGAAAACTTACACGATTAAGCCTATACAAAAGAAAACTAAATACTTAGATTCCGGCAGAAAAATTTTACGATCATATTTAGACTCACTTTTATTAGCAAAAGAAGAGAATAATATTTTGGATTCATATTTTTTAAGGCAGAAAACAGAAATAGTTATAGGAGACAAAAAGTATACTGGAAGAAGTTTTAAAGTTGGACATTATATAATACCAACTTATGTGGAAAATGTTTTGGAAAATGAGAAGATTAGTAGGTGTAAGAAGTATAAAGAATTTGTAAATGGAAATGATTCTGTTGAGAGTATAAGAGATTCTTCAGGAAGATATGTGCAAAGTGATGTTTATCAGGCCACTTTGATATTGAACATTAAGGGCAGAGAATTATTGGAATGGGATATGGAAATTCAGAAAAATACAAATTTATTTATATCCAAAGCTGATGTCATAAGTTTATTTAAAAAGGTTGGAAAATGTGTAAACAAGATGTATTGCAGAATTGAAGATAATAATTCATGGAATAAAGTAAATATGGCTCAAGTGAATATATTCGATACATTGCTAAATAGGGTGCGATTAAAAATAGATTATTAAAAATTTAGGGGCATGGCGGTACTGAAGGGCCAGTAACCGTTGGTAAATAGCGCTACCACCCACCAGAGCTACATTGTATATAAGAAAGCCCAAAATTTAGGGGCATGGCGGTACTGAAGGGCCAGTAACCGTTGGTAAATAGCGCTACCACCCACCAGAGCTACATTGTAAATAAGAAAGCCCAAAATTTAGGGGCATGGCGGTACTGAAGGGCCAGTAACCGTTGGTAAATAGCGCTACCACCCACCAGAGCTACATTGTATATAAGAAAGCTCAAAATTTAGGGGCATGGCGGTTGAATTTCATAGGGCGACAACCGTTGGTAAGTAGCGATACCACCTAACCAGAGCTACATCAAAATTAATAGAACCAAAATTTAGGGGCATGGTTAATGTATTTTGTTTCTATAAAAGTATGTCATAAAGAAGAGGAATATAAATATGTGCATTTAATTTTTTTTTATGATTGAGTTAATCATGTAAGAAATTTTAACCAAGTTGATCTAACAAAGGTTTATGTATTTTATTTCCTTTCTCAGAAATAATTGAATCAGGATAGAATTATTTAGACAAATAAGAGTTGAAAATGTTAGTTAGTATAAAGAATTTAGTAATATTTAATTTTTCCTCATTCCGTACATTATAAAATTTGTAAATATAAATAATAGAGGAGTATATAAGTAACTTTACAGTTAGTTAAATGTGCACAAGTACAAAAATGTGAAGAAATGTATAAAATAGATATATGAAAGAAGAACAAGAAGGAACCTTATAAAAAATTTAAAGGAAATATATCGGAGAAATAAAAGCATTTAATGGTCAAGAAATATTAAAGACATTAAGAGTTATTAAAAAATATAGGTGATATACAAATGGAAGAATATGATGATAGAAGAAGCCTTTACAATGAAATATGTTTAGAAAAGATAATAATGAATGCTTGCTAGGTATAATAAATAATAAAAGGAACCATAAAAAAATATATATATGGAGTAATTTATAGAGATTATGTATGAAAGGGTAAATAAAACCCAAAATGATAATAAATATATAGAATGATAATGTATTAAAAGAAATATGTAGGTCACGTACGCCTTAAAAAACGAAAATATAATTTGTGTACTTTCCAAAAGTGAAAGTTTAAAAGGTAGACGAAAATGTCTATTATAGGTATAGGGATATTGTTCAGCTAAGAACAGTTTATATAAAATAAAATAATAAAGAATAAGTGAGCATATGTAAAGCATATTTTTTAGAGGCTATTAAATATCTAAAGAAATAACAGATACAATTTTAAAGTAATCACCAATAAATGTTAAAAGTAGTTTCGATTAAAATGTTGATAAGAATTTTTAGAAGGTTCAAAATCATGAATAGGATAAAACAAAGAAGGTTTAAGATAGGATAAGAAAAGGAATAAAGTTACTTATACCGGGTGTCCACACGAAAACTTTATATTGAATTATTTCTGGTGTTTTTGAAGACAAAAACTTGAAATTTTGGGTGGTTGTTCAGGATATAGGGGGACAATGAATAGTGTATTTCATACCGCCCCATCGGGTCACCCGCCGCCGCCGGTCACCCCCACTCCAATATTTTAAATGACACCCTGTATTTTTTTTGGGTGGTTTTGAAAGAACACAATTTTCTTGATATTCCTATGTGAAAAAACTAGTAACACACATTATGACATTTATGGGATATTTAAATTTAAAAGTTTCAGATATCAGAAATTATTAACTCCGAAAAATCATAAGTTAGTCATGGAAATAGTTTGTTTTAAATTAGAATTGTCAAAATTGTGACTTTTGTGTTTCATTAATATTAATACTTGTAAAATTGTTCTTAAAGTTTCGGCTTTTTCGCTGAAATGGTTTATACTCTTGAAGAGAGAACTGAAATAGTGATTTTGTATGGGATTGCAAACAAAAATTATTCCCAAGCGGCGACGTTATTCAATGAAAACCATCCAAACAGAAACGTATCTGTTGCTTATGTCAGAACGCTAATAGAAAAATTTTTGCAAACTGGATCTGTAAATAATAAAAAACGGAATACGAATAATTGTGGTGTACTAAATGTAGCTAGGAAAATTTAAATGGACCTAAGTACTTACAATTTTTGGAAGAGCTAATACATCCTCTTATCATACAGTGTCTAGAAGAAAACTTGAATGAAATAGAGGGGGAGCAATTATATTTTCAACAAGATGGAGCTGGGCCACATTACTGTTTAGACGTTAGGAATTATTTGGATAATATTTTCCCAGGACATTGGATTGGACGTAGGGGCTCTATTGAATGGCCAGCTCGATCCCCCGATTTAACTCCCCTAGATTTCTTTTTGTGGGGACATTTGAAGTCTGTTGTTTATAAGACACCGCCACAATCAATAGCTGATTTACGTAATAGAATAACAGAGGAATGTCGAAATTTAACGCCACAAGTGTTCGAAAATGTTAGAAATGCTTTTGAAAATAGACTTTATTTATGTTTAAATTTAACGGTGAACAATTTGAGCATTTAATTTAACTAAAATGTTGTGAATAAATCTTGTTTTAAGTATTTCCATGACTAACTTATGATTTTTCGGAGTTAATAATTTCTGATATCTGAAACTTTTAAATTTAAATATCTCATAAATGTCATAATGTGTGTTACTAGTTTTTTCACATAGGAATATCAAGAAAATTGTGTTCTTTCAAAACCACCAAAAAAAAATACAGGGTGTCATTTAAAATATTGGAGTGGGGGTGGCCGGCGGCGGCGGGTGACCCGATGGGGCGGTATGAAATACAATATTCATTGTCCCCCTATATCCTGAACAACCACCCAAAATTTCAAGTTTTTGTCTTCAAAAACACCAGAAATAATTCAATATAAAGTTTTCGTGTGGACACCCGGTATAGAAAGCATAAAAATGTTAAAAGATACATTTTATGACATTTTTGATGAATATCAATGGATAAAGATGTAAATTTTGAATATAATAGTATAAATTAGTATATTTATGAAGATTAGTTTAGTTAAAATGGTTGATTGTAGATAATTGAGATTTAAAATTAAAATAGATACAGAGAGATAAATAATGGAAGGTTATCTTATGTACCAAATATTAAGAAATATATATGGGTTTATATGAGATTATATTGTTATGCTACGGAAGTAGTACAAATTGTATTACATTATTTTAGTTCAAATTGTTGAATAAATATAAATTTATATATTCTATAGAAATTTAGATTTATTAAAAAAGGGGCATATGTGGTAGTTCACCAACATGAATTAGTAATGATATGTGGGAAGTACTAGTGTTAATAGAATATACTGTATATGTTTTTGAAGTGAGTATTAAAAAAATGAAAGTTGATAAAATTTAATAGACCGAACTATAATAAAGTAAATAGCTGTGGGAATATTTGATTTATACTTAAAATAATTGTGAGAATATTAAATGGATATATTCCTATGTTTTTGGGCATCGTGTAAAGTTGGTTGCATATCGGGGTATGTTGAAGTTTTTTTTGCATCGAGTGGTTGGTTGCCTATCAGGTTTCTTTGTTGCATTAATTTTACCCATTACTGAAAATAGAATTTTAAATATTACTTGATGTATTTTTATATGTAATATTATTTTGTAAAAGCTTGTTTAATTAACACTATTGAAAAATAGAGATAATAAGTATGGATTTTGAACCATAAAGGTTAAAAAAATGATGTATAGTTGCGCGCTTAAATTCAAATATGAGAAGTGTCAGATTTTGACATTTAAAATAATAACGTAATAGTATTGAGTATTTGGTTTGCCGAAGTGTGTTAAAGGTTGTAAAAAATAAAGTAATGAATTAAATTGATAAATTTTTGGAATTACAAAAAGGTATTTTAAATATTCAAGTTCAAATAAAATATGTTTTGGATTATCACAATGTGTGTACAAAGATGATTGGATATTAAAAATTAAGGAATTATTGCCAGGGATATGAGGGATAAATAAAAAAAGTTTCTAAATAATTTTAGAAAGCAGTAGATGTGTTTTCGGAAAAACGAAGTTTTTCTCCGAAAAACACATAATAAAGTTATCAATTATTGCATAAAAGTGTAGAAGAAGTGATAAAGATAGAGTGGAAAAGAAAACAGATATTTTTTAGGTGATTTAAATATTCTCAGGAATAGTACCATTTATCATCATATAAATAGACTTTAAAAAATACAAGAAGAAAGGATTTAATTTACTAATAACGAAATAAATGAAGAGAATTTAAATTTGAGAAGGAAGCGAATAATTATATGATTATAATTTAAAAATAAACTTACGGCATTGGTAATTATCCAAGAAGAATAATCCATATTCGGCTAGAAAATTATTACACAGGAAAGTTGTTCGAGTTCCAGTATTTGTACTAGTATATCAATCCAGAAATAGAAGAATTCGAGAACTTCAACATAGCAGGCGATCACAGGTATTCCAGTCCGGTGGAGATATAATTCGTGGAAAGACAAGTATCAAGGAATAGTACACAAGCGTTCGACGGTTCGAGATTCCAGATGATAGCAGATTTGAAGGTATAACAGGATAGCAGTCATCACAGTCCATATCCCGAGTATTTCAGTCAATTAGGCAAAGGAAAGGATCTACATCTTTGGAACCAGTACATGTCATCTTCGAACTAAAAAGAAATCGTTTGGATTACAAGAAAGAATACCAGTTCAATATTTGTGACAGGTCGTATAATTATTTGGAATTATCTGAGTTTAACAGTTTCAAAGATAGTAAAAGTATAACAGAATTTAGACAATTTTTTTTAAAAATCGTACCTAATAACATTGTAGATAATTAAGAAAAGATATTTTGTATTTTCCTTTCACAACATTAATTTGTGACTGAATTTAATAATTTTATAAAATCAAAGAATCTGATTGGCAAACTAAAACTAAGTAAATTGTATGGGAAATTAAAATTCAAACAAGAACTATACAGTATTTTTTATAATAGTATAATAAATATACTTACTTGCTTACATTTCGATTCACGAAAGGTATATTTTCGTGCACTTATAAATTTTATAGGAGTTTTTTTTAAACAAGCTTGATACTTCCATGTATGTATATTTGTTGGAGATTGTGTTGGGAACTACCATCTGATTTAATATTTGCCTAGTTTATTAAACAAATTAGTTTTGATATATTTGTTTTTATTTGGTATATGTGGAGAAGGATCTTGAATTATATAGATGAAACAGATATGACGCTAAGAACCTTAACCTATGAATAGAAAAACAACTGTCAGTGATTTTTTTTATTTATTTGAATAGTATGCTAATACATACCTTGATATTGAGTTCATAGTAAGTATAAATTGAAGATAAATTTGGAACACATATAATAATTCACTTGAGAATAACTGTTTAGTAAAATTTGATTGATAAAATAAAGAATTATAAAACGTAAAGATATTATGATATGTACGGGTATTGAAGAAATTACATATAGGCAACTGTTTGACTTTGAGGAATTAAGTGAAGTTAGTTACATATAAAAATAATTAGTTTAAATTTTAAAAACAAGAACTGAGTTAGTGAGGGCATAAATAAATAATATACCTGAGAGAATTTGAAAATAGATATAAATATTATATAAAAGATTTCATTTTTTTTATTGATGAGACTAAATACAGGATTTAAATACATAATAAAAATAAAGATTATAGAATTTACCTGAATGTAATTGTATCTTTTATTAATATAAGGTAATGTTACAATATATATGTATTAAGTTTTTCAATTTACGAATAAATTCAAATGAATGCTTAAAGTTCGCGCGTCTTTCTCCCTAATTCTGCATGAAAGTTGACAAGTACCGATTTCATTCCTACGCATAAAATAAAATTGCAAAGAAAGTCGCACAGACCAAATTTACAAATCGTATGTAGAGGTAGAAATTTAAAAGGTAAAATGACCTTGAAATGTTTTGAGGTAATTGCCATTTAATTTTAAAATGCATACCGTGGCGACATCCTATTATTACTAGTAGTATTTAAGATACAGGAAAATTATAGTTCCGAACCGAAATGGATTTGCCAATATTGAAACGCACCCTTAAGGGTCCAAAAAATTATAGTTCCGAACCGAAATGGCGACATCCTATTATTACTAGTAGTATTTAAGATACAGGAAAATCTTAGTTCCGAACCGAAATGGATTTGCCCTTAAGGGTGCGTTTCAATATTGGCAAATCCATTTCGGTTCGGAACTAAGATTTTCCTGTATCTTAAATACTACTAGTAATAATAGGATGTCGCCACGGTATGCATTCTAAAATTAAATGGCAATTACCTCCAAACATTTCAAGGTCATTTTACCTGTTAAATTTCTACCTCTACATACGATTTGTGAATTTGGTCTGTGCGACTTTCTTTGCAATTTTATTTTATGCGTATGAATGAAATCGGTACTTTTCAACTTTCATGCAGAATTAGGGAGAAAGACGCGCGAACTTTAAGCATTCATTTGAATTTATTTGTAAATTGAAAAACTTAATACATATATATAATATAGTTTGACATATTCTCGATAAAATGTTGATTGCATTATTAAATACATAATTTAAATTAAATTACTTTTTATACATTTACAGTCAGTTACATTTATTTTATTTATAGATTTAGTTATTTTTTAACAAATTCTTAAACGCTGAAGGTACGTGATACTCATCCATTCGACTTTCTTATTTCATACAAAATTATACAATAAATAAACAGCATTGTGTTTGCGTGGTGCCAAATAAAACATTTTCTTTTACTTGATACATTTGTAATTATTACAGGCTACTGCATCTGTGCGGTATCATATCTTTGTTGATCATATAGAATAATAATATGCAAAACAGAAATATAGTCATCTTCACGTACTATCATTAGTTCAACATTCTATTAAATATGTCTTACCCGATAAAAATACGGGTAAAGTTAGTATTTGCAAATCCTAAATGTCAATTTGCCCGTTCGTTTGATTTATATAGTCTGAATTTTCAGTCTTTTTTTTTAGTTCATATTTTACCTTTTCAATTCAAATATCCCGCCGAAACGCTACTATTTTTAACAGATTGTATTGCAATTGAATAACATATAGAGGTGTACTCGTTATATTTCACTACAAAATTAGTTAATAGAAATATAATTTTGTCATTAAATGTTTCTACATCTATTTTTTGACCAATCTTTTGTTTGAGTACTCGGTATGTCTAGTAATTTCGCAATAAAAGTGAATTAGCCTACCTGTATTCCACTCGATTGTCTTCCTAGCCAACTTAAAACAACCGCGAAATTCGAAAAATGCTGCTAGGGGCATTGTGCTATGGAAACAGCAATTGTAGTAAAATCTTCAAAACATTAAGTAAGGTAAAGGTATTACTTTAATATTAATATATTATAAATGATGAGGCTATTATAAGATTATTGTTATTATTAAAAACTAAAAACCCGGCGAACTGACCTCCGGCATTTCAAAGTTTTGAAAATTGCTATCAAATAAAATGTACCTATATTTACATTTTAAGTAATTAGCAACAACCTTAGTCCTTGTTCACAATGGACATAAGAAACATAAGACATAACATAAACATAAGACATAAGATTTACACAAGAGATACATAACGCGTAAAATTGAGTCACTGTTCACAATGAACATAAAGAATACATAAACGTAAGGATTTGCGCATGCGCTATAGTGGTATTTTGTTTATTTATTTTGACGTTTTAAGGTTAGTAATTTCTAAAAATTCTGACAATACTGAAATTTTTGTTAGAATGGAAAATAATCTGCATATTACCCTTATTGTTATAAACGAAAAGTAACAAAAATAAATGTGAAAGGAAAACAAGTGCGTTTAGCCGGTAAAAGCAAGAAGAGTAAATCCAGTCTGTAAAACCTATTTAATTTATAATATGTATTCTCAAATATATCAAATGAACTTCATTTAACCACACAAATTAAAAGCTTATCTATTTAAATTACATTATAAAGTCTTTAAGAATCATTGTATCTGTATTTTACAAATACAGGTTTCTTAATTTGAAATAAAACCCTTTGTTTTTTATTTTATCATCGTGTTTTATTTATACATACAATTTTTTTTCACACATACACAAATATTAAATGCTCTATCTTAGGCTTGTAACTTGTTTTTAATTAATTTTTTTTACATTATAATGTACTATTAATGTCCTCAGATAATGAAATTATTAACATGGTAATCCTTAACCATTTCCATGTTATATGCTGATTAGTTTTTTAATCGCATTCATGCATTAGACAATGCCCTTTAATTCAATGAATGTTATAATCTCACTTCAAAAATATTTGGTTCAATGTTACATTTAGGAAAGGTTATAAAGACAGCAAAAGCATTATATGCTGCAGCATGGTGCTTGGCTTTGGTGGTGGTTTCAGTACTAAAGTAAAAATACTTAGTGTAGGTTATTTTTTGTATTGCTGTATGCCTTGAGATGCTTCACAAGTAGTATGTGGAGGTATTCGACATAGCACAATTCCAGTCATTTTCCACACATATTTCAATCAGCACTTTGGAATTAACAATACTTAGTGTAGGTTATTGTTTGTATTGCTGTATGCCTTGAGATGCTTCACAAGTAGTATGTGGAGGTATTCGACATAGCACAATTCCAGTCATTTTCCACACATATTTCAATCAGCACTTTGGAATTAACAATTTCTCATGTGTAACGTTCCATCAACCGTTCCATGCTCTTTCACATATATCACTCATTGATAATATTCAATACGCCTTTGTAAACCAGTGCTATAACTAATGTTTAAAATACTTGTGATGTCTGGTGTTTCGGCTATTCCTTTCCAGACATCTTGGTATATCACATCTTTGTAGCTCCGATGTGCCTTGTTAGATATAAATACGCTTCAGCTCTGGCTCTGACCAACTGAAATAAAAGAAGTTCTATATCTACTTGCCCCTTTTCCATCATCTAAATCACATTTACTTTCTTTTACTCAATATGTAAATGGCACCAACAAATATTTACTCATATGGAGTAATTACAACTTATTGCAGTAATTTGTAGTAGATACATATATTAAATTATATTATTTAAAATCGATAAAGTCTTTGTATTTTTCACGTTATGAGAACAAAATCGTCGCAATTCAAATTGACAGGATTCGAAAGCATGGGATTATACAGGCTTCCCGCGTTTTTTATAATATCCTTACCAATCGGTTTAGTTGTGAAACTTCAGAAAGCTTATTTTACTAAAATTATACGTAAGAAATACATAAGAAAAACATAAAGTTGAATTTATTTCAACTTTATGTATTTCTTACGTTCACACGTAAGGAATACGTAAACATGACATAAGGTGACATAAGCACTACGGCCACTGTGGATAGCTGCATTGGTTTCTCATACGTTTAACTTTACGCGTTATGTTTATGTTACGTACAGCTTATGTCTTATGTCCATTGTGAACAAGGACTTAAAAAAATTTTGAAAAAAAATATAGAAGGTTCTTGCTAACAATTTCTTCTCCACTTCGTAAATATAAAACGGCTACTAGGCTTTTATTGGCGTAAAAAAATTCGTAGGCATCTTTCAATTAAAGATAACAGAAAACTCCATGTTTTAAAATGATATAATTTGATTAAATTGACAAATTAAACTATGTAGTTACTTTTTATGATTTGTGGTGCCAACCAGTGATGCCAACTGCTCATTGTCTATTACGTCCTTGTTTATAAATACTATAGTTATACAACCTAGAGAAAACTGTAAATATTTCTTATGTAGTAAAGTGTCGTCCTCTGATATCTTTCAAATGGATTAATACGACGAATGAAAGTGCTCAGCCAATGAAATATTCTCAACGCCACTCCCACAATTTAATCCGGAAGTTTATAAAAAATGTAAATATATTTTGATATTTTATATTAAATTTTACATAAGAGTATATTTTGTTTGATTTGGTTTTCACATCGTTTGCCCTTGAATTACATATCAACATAACCTATATAGCTTAACTGTGATAAAGTAGATTTAAGTAAATGTTTCATTGAAGAATCGTAGGATTACTATTTTTTCTCTTATTATACTCACAATTACCCTTTTATAACATAATAAAAAAAAAAGACATACAAAAGGCTTTATAAAAAACGTATTCATGTTTTTCAAAGAAATAAATCTAAACAAGAAAACGGTATTAAGAAGTCAGCATTTTTATTAAATACTCACCTACATGAAATGTCAGTCTGTTTCGGGTTCAGAGTTTGGGGTTATTCTAATTTTTTTCTATGTGTTCAACAGGTATGTCTAAAACAGTCTTCTATATATTTGGTATGACTAGATATAGGTATTATGTAAAAGAAGAAAAAGTAATTTAAAGCTATCCGAACCACAACATTTATTAAGTTGCTTTGCATGGTTTCATCAACTTGACTGGTTTATGTGAGGCTTTCAAACCAGTAATGTAGTACGTTTTACAAAGAAAATGCATTATAAACACCACAATATTTTAAGGTTTTGGTATCTTCAGAATTTAGAAATTTAAATGGTTCACAGCCAATCATTTATCACTTAACCAGGATAAATGTGAGACAATTTATTTTACTAGTAAACATAGATCAAACATATATTCTACGAATTGAAAATTCCTTGATATTAGACTAAACACAAGATTAACATGGAAGCTGCAGATTAGTTAAATTAGTCAAACACTTATCTTCTGCTACTTATGCAATTAGACATATCAGATTTATAACTGATAGTCTACTGGAATAACGATATACTATGGACTATCAAATCACATATCAACAATGTTTAATCAATATGGGGTAAGTAGGCCTATGTAGAAAAGGTGTTCATCCTGCAGAAGAAGGCTGTTCGAGCAATTGTCTGTGTTTCACAAACTATTCGCTGCAAACCTCTCTTCAGAGAACTTATGATAAGTCCATTAGCCTAGACACATATTCTGCAACAACTAAGGAGGCCTTTGAAAAAGCTGTCACACCTCATGACTACGGGTGAGATTACAGAAGTCTCCACCCCTCATCACCATTTGCTGCACATCCCGCATTACATAGGACAAAAGCCACTTCAGTACAACACGTCACTGGTAATTATTTAACAAAATCAAAGTTATGTGTAGACATCTTTCTACTTTCGTATCTAAAGAGAAAATAAAGGACGTTCTCCTTCAAGAAGCATTCTACAATGTCAATGACATAAATTAGCCCTGTGTTGATGTTATCATTACATTTTTGCTTGATGTGCTATTGTGTAAACTGTATGTATATCTTATTATTGATATAATAAATTTATTATTATAATAGAAACACTATCCTTCTTACTGTAGAAGTGTTATAATTAATCCTGCTTTTACACCCACAATACCTCAGCTCGTCAGGGAAGTCGCAGCAACTTTCATTATACATTTACATTCTTGGTAATTATCAATATAGTAAGTACTGCCTACACATGGTCTGTATATGGCCGTTTCTTCAATTTGTATTTACCTGCGATTTTAAAAATTGCTTTCAATAATAGTAATTCCTAATAATTGAAGTTACGTAGGGGTTATCAAACAAAACTAGTTTAAAGTATGTAACACTTTCGGCTGTTACTTATACGTAAGTAAAATAAAACACTCAATTAAATTTGAATAACTTCACTTTATTTTAATCACTATGTGACTGCAGTTTTGACATTACACGTCATTATCAAACTAGTTTATTTATATTTCTACTATTTAATTTTTCTTTCACCTACGTTTAATTGCAATTGTTTGAAATCTTCATGGATTTTATTGTGTTATATATGTAGAACTTTAGCCTTCATACTGGTTGAAGTGAGGTATATATCACTTCATAAAAGTTAATTAGATACACACTTAAATGTACTTGGCTTTGACATTACTTATTTTATTATGGTTCTAGTTATTTTTATTTTATCTAGGCCTGAATCGTAACAACAATTGCCATGATACAAGTCTGAATGAATAATCATCAATTATTGTTGAGGATAGTACATACCCAACAAGTTATACAAACAAACTAATTCATAAGCAAGCAAAGATTTTATTAAAGGTTAGTACTTTGAACCTTTTTCAGCTTGTATAACTGCAATATCCATTGTCAATTATAAGATAAAATATATAGGAAAAATGACATTTCTTCGTTACATCGTCTTGCAATATGTATTTTAGAATAACATTTAACATCCACAATCACATCATCACTTATTTTTGGAATTTGAAAAATTAGTGTCAGTAGACTTATCATATCCCTTAATTCAAAATATTTTAAGATATTTAAATCTAAAGCAAATCGCCTACAAAATTGTAACAAACACGATTGGTGTAATTGGATAATTGCGTCACTTCCTTTAAGCTCCCATTGGCTTCTCTTTACTACTACGAGAAGACTGCTTTTACTACAACAAATTTAGCGGGAAAACTTACGAATGGGCACATCCTACTGCCCAACCCCTCTGTTGGCTACCTACCCGAACTAACCTTCAGTTGTATAACTATAGTATTAATAAACAAGGATTACGTACTTTCAAATAACTCGTAACATACTAAATTTTATAATTAGTAACCGCAAAAATTGCTGTTAATTATAATTTTAGATTATAATAGGTTTGTTCGAACCTCCAGTTCTGAACAATTCCGGAACCGTTCTAGAATTAGTAGTTCTGATAATAATGCGCATGTCCGGCCAAATCCTGGTTCTAGAACGGTTCGAAATTCTGAAGGTTCGAACAGTTTTAAAATTGGAATTTTAGGGAAACTTGTACTACCAACATTAGTAATAGTAATATTAAAAAACACCAAACTCATTGGAAGAAATATCTATCGTAATGAACTTTTAATAGCTAATGCATCTAACTACCAAAATTGCGACAGGATTTAAAAAGTAATGAAAAAGTTGTTTATATGAAATACGTTTTTCTAAATTTTGTAATGGATAATTCTGCATTTTTTATATACGCAATATATTTATATATTACAAAACACCAAATGGTGAACAAATATCAATCAATCAATCAATGTTACTGCATCTGCATCTAACCACCAAAATTGCGACAGCATTTAAAAAGTAGTCAAAAAGTTGTTTATAAGAAATAATTTTTTCTAAATTTTCCTATGGATATTTCTGCATTTTTTAAAAAAACACCAAACTGGTGGACAAATGTCAATCGTAATGAACATTTAAATGTTACATCTCAAAATTGCAACAGGATTTAAAAAGTAATGAAGAACTTGTCAGAAGTACATTTTTCAATATTTTGTAATGGATATTTCTGATAAACCGGGTAAATAAAACAAGGATTTTTAATACAAGCTGTTATTAATAATAGGCACGTGCATCAAATGCACACACACATTAATAAATATGTATTACATAACTATAAAATCAACAATCATAATGAATTTAAAGAAATATATTACAATACATTTTCAATGTTTAAAGTCAGCTCCTCTTCTTTTCTTTTAATCTGTGAAGTAGTACACTCTTTCAATCCATTTTGGAGAATTAAAGCCTTTTTGGTAATTTTAATTGCGATACCTACATGATTTGGTACTTACATCAATCAGACTCTGAACGTTTTGTGTCACAAGTCTGGGAGTCACATTAACTTGCAATTTATTATAATTTTCATGACATAACAGGTACAAATACATACATATAATAGATTGTTCGGATATCTAATGTATTGATATCACAGATTCCATTTATTTTGCTTAAATCTCAAGGGGGCCACATCGAATCAAAAATTGTAAGTTTAGTATACATAATATTAAATACGATTTTGTCTAAGTTTAACAAATATGTTAGTTTCTCTACGAATATATGATAATTATAAATTAACTTTTTTCATGTTCGCAAGTTCCTATAATTGTACCATTACATTCTCTTTATTCTTAGAGGAAGAATGATTTGCTCGACTCAAGAACATGGTAGTCAATGGAGTAATTTCTAAAACAATAAACCACCATTTGAAGAAACTAATGTTTAGTTACATACTTATAGCTGTTTACTTTGGCTATTATAAAATTGATATAATGGGTGTGAATAAAAACTGAAAAAAAAGTAAAAATAGGTTTGATAAACCGGATCACACCAATACTCTAATAATATCACAAACTAAAAGCTGATACGAATGACAATTTTAATTTAAAAGTAGTCTAATTCCAAAGACTACTTTTAAAACATTTTATGTTTTGTACTACCTGTCTACCACTAAACCACAGCATATTTTATATCACTTGAAAGCTAAAAATTATGCCAATATGGCACTGTAATAAAAAATAGGTGTTACTATTTAAAAAAACGAGTACCTGTCATTTGAAAATGAAAAATTTTTTTTTTCTATTTTCTTTAGTAATTTCAACGTGAAATACATGTTTCCTTCGCCAATGCGTGTAAATGTGAAAAATACGTTTCTTAATTGTTTTCAAAGCTAACTTTGATGGTTGTTACATTTCGACAATCGTTGCGAAGCAGTTTCACTTTAATGGATAAATTTAACAGATACCGCCATCTTTGACAGAAATGTCAAAAGTTAACCTGCACTAGATGGCAAATTTTCAGAAGAAACAGAATATGAACAGAAATAATAAATGTTGTATTTAAAAATTCAAAATTAACGTCACTTCCGGTTTGACCGGAAGTGCTATAGAAAAACTGAGTGTACCTGAAGAAGCCCCCCAATCACTCATATATACGGTCCGAATTTCAAAGTTTTATTTTAACTAATAAATAAATGGCGTGCTGATACATGATCTCGTTGACACCCGGTATATTAACTTAATTTGAAAAAGAATACGACCGTTCACTTCTTTTAACCTTTATCTTCATGCTTAATGCATAAAATTTACATGCTTTGATTTCTTACGCCTGAAAAAATGGAAATAAAAATGGTATTTTTTGGGTACATTTCTCTCCCGCCAAAACCTTATCAAACGCAGCCTTAAGATCTATTTACTATTTTTAATATTTAACCAGAATACAATCTCCTTATTCATCTCACCCAAACACATTTAGCCTTGAGTTGACAACAAAAAACCAATTCACTTTTGTTAGTGAACGACAAAAAACATATACATATTGCTGTGACTCTTACAAATTTATAAATATATAAAATAAATTTAATTTACTTAATTAAAGCGTAACTGAGAGTCAAGCACGCATCCTAGTGCTAGGCCTTAGGCTAGACTAAGATACGGTGAACTTTCTGCTGAAAGGTAGGTTAAGCAAAACATTTTACATGCAACTAGCTCCGCTTGAAAATAAATAGTTCTCTCAGGGGCAGAAAATATGAGTTGATTCTCCTGCTCTTTAATTATCTCCAGGTCAGGTAAAGAAATAAAATACAAAATAAATCTTAATATCTAATTTATTAAAATAAAATAATTTTAAACGAATTCAAAAGTTTTTATCTACAAATATTTACACACAAAAAATCAATATTCAGTCATAATTCAAATTTATACATCATCATCAATAAAATATTACAAGTAATAAAGAATAAATGACATTATGATGTCGTGAAAAGCTTATGTCTAAAAGAAAATGTGAACGTGATTATTATGATTAATATTTGTCATAGATACATGTAAACAATCAAAAATAAAATAAATTACCCGTGATGAATTGTACTGGAATATAAATAAAAATAAAATTTGTACGGTCTACTATTTGCTAACAAAATATAGACATTAAGGAAGTGGCTTTGCCCTAATTAGTCCTGTCCGGCGCCTTTTCTCGCTCCCAACACAGTACCATCAGATAACAAATTCACACAGATGAGTATCCCAAAGTTCCACCCTACGAGCATGTCCTTTTCAACTCGTTGGACGCAACCCGAACATACATCACAATGTGCACACTCCTTAAGGAATATATAAATTTTAAATTAAATAAATAAAATGAAATAAAATAATGTCTCTGCGTATCCAATAAATTAACTCAGCCCTGATTAGTTCTGCCTGGTGCCTTTTCTCGCTCCCAAACGCAGTACCACCAAGACCAATTCGTGTTTTTTTTCAAATTCACCAGGACTCCATGCTATGAATTAAATTATGACATAATTCATTTCACACATCCCTGATGTATTATTCAACACGTTAATATTGAACACCCAAATACAACAAAAATATACTTAATACACATATCAAAAGAAATAATATATATATTAAAAAAATAAACTTTACCTTTTTCGCGAAATTCCAATACAAAAACACCACTACAAATAAAGAATTTGGTACGCCACTATACACACATTTATAACAAATATCGTTTAATCACCTTAACTCCTCGTACATCGTTTCAAACTCATCCATAATGAATTTTCAATAAAATTTAATTCACTTATATATATATATAACCTATACACACATAAAACAAAATTATTAATTTCAAATACCTTTTGTAGGATAAATAATTTTAAAAGAAAAGTAAATTATGTGAAAATGAAATGATTATGCTATCCAAAGTTATCATTACAATTACTAGAAGGTTCTGTCATAATGTATGGCATAGTACCCCTACATGCAAAACAAAACACTCTAGAAAAAAAAGAAAATAAAATGAAATTAAATAAATTCAAAAACCGAGTTCATAAATAAAAGTATCTCATACATAAGTAATTATTCAAATATATCTAGACATTTCTATGTGATACGCGCTGCATGTTAAAAATAAAATATTATATGCGTTGAATCTTGTTAAAATTTTATAAGTATCAAAAGTCTCAAAAATTATTCTAAGTCCGGATTTAAGAGCAATCCTTTTAAAAGAAGGAGGAAGTGGTTTATCACCTACTTTTAGACTAGTTAATATTGCGGTTTTCACCAAGCAATCCCGGAAATTTTATCCGTCCGCGCTTTTATGCTTAAATTTCTTTATAAAAACATCCGGCAACTTTCGGCAAACACGAATCCACTTCCAAAATTGTATATCGACGGTGCTGCCCTTATCGGTCACATGGGGAAACAGTGTATTAATAATCCTTGAAAAAGGTAAACAAACATGCGAATATAAATTCGTCTATACGTTTATGACTCAGCCGTGCACCTGATAAACAATACTTTTTGCGCCGGTCTACACAGTCGATCTTTGCCAATGTCAGAAGTCTTTGTGCCGGAAACACCTGCTCGCTCCTTTTCATGTAACATTTGATACGTCTTAATATTATAACCTTATAAAAATTTACTAAGATCCTTTTATTGTTTTACTTAAATAAAAATAAAGTTTTCATAAATTATCGATATAGTGAATATTTATATACACATCATAGTAAAAATGAATAAAGTAAAAATTAATTTAAATAAAATCTTAAAGTGATCTTGATTATACTTATTTATTTACATATTATTATTTATTCAAGATCACTGCATAAATATCCCTATGGGAATATCTGCGATTTATAAGCGAGAATCGCTAATGCCAATGGTATAAATTCAAGATTTCCCATAAATACCAGTTAATATACTTATAGATTGCTTATCATATTATTGATATAAAGCATAGAGACATGAAAGTTCCCTATAATATGCTCATTCTATATTTATATACAAATCAGGAATAAATATGCAAAACTCTTGGAGTTTATTTTAAACTTTACTCCTTTCATGACGAGAAAGTTTAAACAAATGACATTTAAAACACCTAAACTAATTAAACTACTTATTACTATATATACAAAAGTGTACTTAAATTCTTTAAATTTAACACCTTTCATAGGTATTACAAATATTGTAATTGCATCATCGAGTTCCCTTAAAATGAAGTGGCAATTGTAGTCCACTATTTTGGGAAAACTTCTTAACATTTTTAAGTATCTGGGCTGTGGGTACTTTTCAACTGCATCCAAAACCTCTATTCTCGCATGGGTCCATATAAATTTCACACCCTCTTGTAAAATCATTTTATCATTCACATGATGTGACACATTTTCATCATGTGAGTTCAATATGTGCTGTACGGGCTTTACATACCCATAATGTAAAATATTTTGTTCCTTATGAACAATTTTATTTAAATTCACTAATAAATTTACCACTATTGGATATAATTTCATGAAACATTTATATAGCTGTACCAACCAAAGAGAATTAACGTTTACAAACCACTTTGCATCAGTACTCATTGACAATAATGTTTCTAATAATTTGGGGAGTTGTAGCTGTTGTTTTATTGATTGAAATAAACATAAACTTAATTTATTATTCTCAATGTTTTCTAAATAATCTAAATATTCCTTAATTACTACTGTGATGGGGTTCATTAAATTATATACTAAATTTTCAATAATTTCATCTTTTAACAAACTTTTAATTTTAAATTGAACACTTAATTTCTGCTTATGGGAAGATGGATGAGTCGTTTCTGTTTTAAAACAATTATCATAGTCTACTGCTAAATCTACATTACCATTAAATAATTTAACATCTTTTGTCAAAGGATCACTCACATTATCATTATTAATCTGTTTGTTGCAAATCAAATTTTTGTCACCCATATTTATTTCCCGGTGTGAACATTTATTTATTATGTCACCCATATATTTCGTGGCGTCTTTCTTTTGAAGACCCTCCACATGGTGTGTACATTTATTATTTATGTCACCCGTGGCAAACATGGACTCTTCCCTTTGAAGATCATCCACATGGTGTGAACCTTTATCCTTGTCAATCAAACTATCATTATTTATTTTTAAAGTGAGGTCCCTATCAAAATTATCAATGATTGAATTATTAACTAATATTTTATCATCTTGAGCGCCTTTGTCCCAAGACATGTTTACTTTACTATTGTGAAGGGTTCTATTTTCCCTTTCCAATTTCGATGTATATAGACTCAAAAAATCCATCCCAAGTACGCAGCAATATTTTAATCTTGGTGTAACAATAAATTGTGTTACAAGTTCTACATCACCCATCTCTATATTTATACAAAATACATTATCTTGCTTATAAAAACCTAATTTTTCAAACCTTTTATCAAATAATCCCCCATCTAAAAGTGACAATTCTAATTCACTATCTATTATAGCTACACCATATACATCCCCTACTTTAACATCTACCAGTGGAAATTTAGTGGTTATATTACTTAAATCTACGACGTTTCTCTTGCCTCGTTGTTTCTTCTTTCTCCCTTTGGTTGGACCTACCAAAAATCCAGGTCCTTCTTTATTGCTCCTCTTGACGCATCTCTTGTTACAGCTTCTGTTTTATTTTCTTTATTTTCTATAATTACGTTATTAAATCCTCGGGTATCTTCTGTTTCATTTTTCCCATATTTCCTTGCTACATGACCCTCCTGTCTCCAATTATTATTATTATTACTACTACTACTATTACTCATATTCTTGTTGTTACCATTCTCCACCCTTCCTCTCTGGTAACTATTATTCTGATACCGATTACCATTGTATCTTTGTTGGTTATTGTAATAGTTACCATTGTTACCTGCTTTATACCCATTTTTATTCTGAGATACACTCCTATCTTCCACGTCGTCCAGACGCTTTACCAATTCCAAGAGTTGCTCAACGGTGTCTATACCCTGTAAAGCAACTGCTTGTACTACCTCATGCTCAAAATGATTAGCTAATTGGGTAACAATGTCACACTCCTGGATCACAGGTTGTATATGTTTCAAGAAAGAATATTTCCGAATAACATAATTCTCTCTAGACGTAATAGAACGATATTTTCCAAAGGTAAGGTCATGTCTAATGCGTCTTTGCTGAGTTTGTCCCCAGTACTGTCTAATAAACATATTTTCTAATTCTTCGTACGTCTGTACCTCATCAAATACCATGTCGTACCATAATAATGCATAATCTCTAAGACACCCCCTCATGAAATGTAATTTTGACATATCATCATTAATACCACGAATGTATGTCTTAATGGTTTTAAGAAATGCCATTGGGTTGTCTTTGTTGTATCCAGAAAACTTAGGTATGTTTTCTGTACCAATAGATATCTGTTGTGGTACAACACCGGGTGTGATTGTACCTTGTTCAACTCTTGTTTTTAAATTCTTAATTGTATCTTGACAATTTAATGTCATATCCTGTAGCTTTAAAAGAGAGTCTGTGCATGCACCATATTTAACCCTACAGTCTTCAAACTTACTTGTTAAATTTTTAACATCTTTCTGAACTGACATGGCACTACTGTCCACCTTCAGTTCCAAGAATTGTATTTTTTCATCTTGTCCTCCAATCCTTTCTTCTATTTGTTTAAAATTTTCTCTTGCTACACTAGCTCTCTCATTCATTTCATCTATTAAGAATTCACTGCTATTCTTACACTTCTTTTCGCTCGCTTCTATTCTCTCATTGATCTGTGTTGTGCTTTGTTTCACATCCTCTTTTATTTTCTCATTCATTGCAGACATCTCCATTCTACAGGCTTTAATTCTTTCGTCAATCTTCTCATTCATTGACTTTACCACAGTTTGTATCTCTATTTTATTTCTATTCATCTCTTCTTTCATCTCAGCTTTATTTTCATCCAACTTTTTATTTATTTCAGTTTTCATTTCCCTTTTGTTCCTTTCCATTTCTTCTTTATTTTCTTCAAACTTTTTATTCATATCTATCTTGTCACATTCCAATTTACAGAAAAGTTTTTCAAATAAAATATCAAATCTGTCTCCGCCTGACATTTCTTTCGTTTCAATTTTTACATTTTCAGTTACATTTTCATCCTCATCAAGAGGTAGCGTCTTTTCTGAATCTGTCACAGAGGAAATGCCTTGTGGTTCCCTGTACGTTTCAAATAAATATTTGGTATCCATACTACTTTCAGGATTTTCACCCTCACCTTTATACTCAGACATATTTACTTTATCTGTCCTGGCACTTAAAGAGACTTATTTGTGGAGAAAAATAAATCAAAACTTGACAAAATTTTATTTGTGAATTATATTTATTAATTATTCAAATGCACTTAAAGGTGAAAATACCTCCCTTTAATTACACAGCTATTTGAATATTAAATAATCAATTAATTTTTATCTAAACAGTTTAAAAATGTAAAAGCTTTGCCCCACTACGTTGGTCGCCATATATACATTATGGAACGGCAAAATTTTTACACCATGAACATTGGACATCATATGAATAATATGGAAATGTGAAATTGCTAGTAAATTGTAAATATATATGAAATGTAAATGCAAAAGTTTTGCCCCACTACGTTGGGTGCCATATAATTATGCTGTGACTCTTACAAATTTATAAATATATAAAATAAATTTAATTTACTTAATTAAAGCGTAACTGAGAGTCAAGCACGCATCCTAGTGCTAGGCCTTAGGCTAGACTAAGATACGGTGAACTTTCTGCTGAAAGGTAGGTTAAGCAAAACATTTTACATGCAACTAGCTCCGCTTGAAAATAAATAGTTCTCTCAGGGGCAGAAAATATGAGTTGATTCTCCTGCTCTTTAATTATCTCCAGGTCAGGTAAAGAAATAAAATACAAAATAAATCTTAATATCTAATTTATTAAAATAAAATAATTTTAAACGAATTCAAAAGTTTTTATCTACAAATATTTACACACAAAAAATCAATATTCAGTCATAATTCAAATTTATACATCATCATCAATAAAATATTACAAGTAATAAAGAATAAATGACATTATGATGTCGTGAAAAGCTTATGTCTAAAAGAAAATGTGAACGTGATTATTATGATTAATATTTGTCATAGATACATGTAAACAATCAAAAATAAAATAAATTACCCGTGATGAATTGTACTGGAATATAAATAAAAATAAAATTTGTACGGTCTACTATTTGCTAACAAAATATAGACATTAAGGAAGTGGCTTTGCCCTAATTAGTCCTGTCCGGCGCCTTTTCTCGCTCCCAACACAGTACCATCAGATAACAAATTCACACAGATGAGTATCCCAAAGTTCCACCCTACGAGCATGTCCTTTTCAACTCGTTGGACGCAACCCGAACATACATCACAATGTGCACACTCCTTAAGGAATATATAAATTTTAAATTAAATAAATAAAATGAAATAAAATAATGTCTCTGCGTATCCAATAAATTAACTCAGCCCTGATTAGTTCTGCCTGGTGCCTTTTCTCGCTCCCAAACGCAGTACCACCAAGACCAATTCGTGTTTTTTTTCAAATTCACCAGGACTCCATGCTATGAATTAAATTATGACATAATTCATTTCACACATCCCTGATGTATTATTCAACACGTTAATATTGAACACCCAAATACAACAAAAATATACTTAATACACATATCAAAAGAAATAATATATATATTAAAAAAATAAACTTTACCTTTTTCGCGAAATTCCAATACAAAAACACCACTACAAATAAAGAATTTGGTACGCCACTATACACACATTTATAACAAATATCGTTTAATCACCTTAACTCCTCGTACATCGTTTCAAACTCATCCATAATGAATTTTCAATAAAATTTAATTCACTTATATATATATATAACCTATACACACATAAAACAAAATTATTAATTTCAAATACCTTTTGTAGGATAAATAATTTTAAAAGAAAAGTAAATTATGTGAAAATGAAATGATTATGCTATCCAAAGTTATCATTACAATTACTAGAAGGTTCTGTCATAATGTATGGCATAGTACCCCTACATGCAAAACAAAACACTCTAGAAAAAAAAGAAAATAAAATGAAATTAAATAAATTCAAAAACCGAGTTCATAAATAAAAGTATCTCATACATAAGTAATTATTCAAATATATCTAGACATTTCTATGTGATACGCGCTGCATGTTAAAAATAAAATATTATATGCGTTGAATCTTGTTAAAATTTTATAAGTATCAAAAGTCTCAAAAATTATTCTAAGTCCGGATTTAAGAGCAATCCTTTTAAAAGAAGGAGGAAGTGGTTTATCACCTACTTTTAGACTAGTTAATATTGCGGTTTTCACCAAGCAATCCCGGAAATTTTATCCGTCCGCGCTTTTATGCTTAAATTTCTTTATAAAAACATCCGGCAACTTTCGGCAAACACGAATCCACTTCCAAAATTGTATATCGACGGTGCTGCCCTTATCGGTCACATGGGGAAACAGTGTATTAATAATCCTTGAAAAAGGTAAACAAACATGCGAATATAAATTCGTCTATACGTTTATGACTCAGCCGTGCACCTGATAAACAATACTTTTTGCGCCGGTCTACACAGTCGATCATTGCCAATGTCAGAAGTCTTTGTGCCGGAAACACCTGCTCGCTCCTTTTCATGTAACATTTGATACGTCTTAATATTATAACCTTATAAAAATTTACTAAGATCCTTTTATTGTTTTACTTAAATAAAAATAAAGTTTTCATAAATTATCGATATAGTGAATATTTATATACACATCATAGTAAAAATGAATAAAGTAAAAATTAATTTAAATAAAATCTTAAAGTGATCTTGATTATACTTATTTATTTACATATTATTATTTATTCAAGATCACTGCAATATGTAAACACACCATACTTATCAATATAAATTAGGAATTCTTGAATTTCAGATGATATAAATTCAAACATTATTTTCGGTTTTCCGAGTGAGATTTTATATTAGAAAATAAACCAAATAGAGTATATCTGTGTACCCATCAATCATCATGATCGTAGTTACAAACACTTCCCAATAAGAAAAGCTTAGAAAATAGTTGACATAAATCCGATAACAATTTTAATTGCAGGGGTACATTTGTTTTGGTACGCTGTTAAATTTTATGTTCGCTTCAGGCACGGATTAAATCATTTTTTTTTGTTATATTATGTTTAATTAATTTGCACTCTATACGATTGGAGTAATGACTTGTTAATTTAGCACTCTTTAAATCAATTTTGCCCTATGTACAAAAAAGCAGTGTGCGTATGTTTTTTCTTAGTTATGAGGATCGTCATTTTACTTTTAACGCTGAGTCAGTTTACAATAAAACATGTACATGCCATAAGAAAATTGAATATAAAATAAATCCCAGTATTAGAATATTAAGAATCATTTTCATACGTTGCCCTATAAATGGCTTAATGGTATCACCATCTACAATCTCGCTTTGAATGAAGCATAAAAAGAGCCCGGAATGATTTCACTGAAGTCCGTCGATCATAATCATAATTTCTTGGATTATTCTGAATCTGTAATTATTGTCCTTTCACTGAAACATAATAATGTTATTCGGTTACCTATTTAGCAGATTATTTAACAAAAAATGTTTACATCAACTTAGTTGCTTTATTAGACATTCATATCGCAGAATTTTTGTTATATGAAAATGAGGCAATATCGCTTTTACTGATGATCGAGTCGAGGTTTTAGATCAAGTGTCCAAATGACTGCCGTCAAAGAGTGTGTCGAAGTGCCGGTGAAAGATTTGCACCTCATTTATTAAGAGTTTTCGAAATAATTTACTAAATGGCGGTTATGTATAATAAAATTATTTCTTTCAGTGACATAAAGGAGACCTATAGTATTGATCAGAAAAACAAGAAGCGCAGAGCTCTAACAAAAATAACAAATGCGCATATACCACCCAGTTCTTTTCAAAAAGTGAGTGTAAAATTCTCTGTTCAATTTAGTCAGATGATGGTCGCAGCTATAAGAGTTTTCAGTTCTTTAGTAATTTAGGATTATCAATTTCAAACACTAATTCCTTGCAATTTATTTCTCAAAAGTAGGCGGAATTATTATTACTTCAGCCAGATAAATTATTTGACAGTTATAATACATATTAGTTAAGACGTTATCGCTGTTCAACGTCGTTTCAATAATTTCAATTATTTAAAATGAGAACCGATTCTCAAAGCGAAAAAGTGGATATGATTTTAGTAATTGGAGAGTTTTACAAAAATTACTTGCTAGCATCAAGAGTTTATGCTTAAAAATATCCTAACACGCGTCATCGCCCTGACAGACGGTCATTAGAAAGTTTATTGCAAGTGTTATCAGAAACCAGAAAGGCAAAGACCAATTATGGGAAATGAAGAAAATGATTTTGTTGTTATCGAATCTCTTGTAGAAAAGCCGCATAAAAGTCAGCGCAAAATAAGTGAAGCCAGGGGAATAATTAGGCAGGCGGAGCGTCGGAAAAATTATAAAAAGGCACAACTTTTTCCCGTATTGTATTCAATTACACCAAGCACTTTTGGAAGTAGATTACGATCGTCAACTCGTGTTTTGTTTATGGGTTCTAGAAAAGTTTAATAAAGATGAAATTTTTTTGGATTTTGTACTTTTTACGGACGAGTCATCCTTCCACAATAACGGATTAGTTAATAGACATAATTTTCAGTACAACAGTGACGAAAATTCCCATTTTTTTAGAACTCTCGAAGGCAACACAGATGTTGTGTCAATGTGTAGGGTGGAACGCTAGTGATACGTTCTTTTTCGATGGTAACTAACAAAGAATGTGGTTACAACTAGACGGTGCACCAGCGCATTTTCAAGTAAATGTTAGAAATGAATTGAATAAGCAATATCCCAACAGGTGGACAGGACGCGGCGGTCCACTTAATTGGCCAGCAAATTCTCCAGACCTAACGACTTCTGTTTTTTTTTTATGGGAATATTTCAAAAATATTGTCTATGATACACCACCAACTACACCAGACGAAATGAGAGAAAGAATAAGAATAGCGTTTCGTTCTTTAACACCAAGTAATTTAACAAGAGTTAAACAGTCCTTTCAAGAGAAAATTCGCTTATGTATTGAAAAATAAGGACATCATTTTGAGCACTTGTTAAAACATTAGTTTTCTTTTACTACTTAAGTTTGTTATTTGTTTAATAAAGTATGTATTTGTTGTTTACCTAGTTATGATGCTTTTTAATTATTGTGAAACAAAACCAATCAAACCGTTAGGTTAATAAATATTAGGCATTTAAAAAACGAATTGCAAGAAACTAATGTTTGAAATTGAAAATCCTAAATTACTAATATAGTTTTTAGTAATAATAGTAAATAATGTATCTGTTTGAAGTAATAATAATAATATTGTTTTTAAACACTCCGTATAATTTTTAGATTTTAACTTTAACTTATCTTAAAGTCTGATGCTTTGAGTAAACAATAAATACAATTTAAAATAATTCGCTCAAATATGTAAGACAGAAATAGTTAAATGTCTCTGTGAAGTTATGTATAGGGAGTATAACAGTAAGTAGCCTTCATTTAGCCTATAGTATCAAAATATGCCATAATATACAAGTGTTCCATTTAAATTTTCATAACTTTGGTACGCAACATTTTATTGAATCACTCTGTATATTTCAAAACAATTTTAAAACGTGCCCGTAATGTGGCAAAGTGTTAAAACATTTTGCCACTTTTCGTATATACAGGCTGTTTCTTAATATATGCGACAAACTTTAGGAGCTGATTCCTGGGGTTATTTTGATCATAAAAGTTCATAAGAACATATGTCCAAAACCGCTTAGTTCAGAAGTTATACAATGTTTAATAGAAAGTTAAGATAATAAATGGTTTTATTATAAATTAACAAAATAATTAGTAAAACAAAATTAACTTATAGTAACTGTTGAAAATTACTAGAGAGCGGAATCGAGCGAGCTAAACTACCACGGAGCCACAACCGTGAAAAGAATTAATGTAAACAACTGCCATACTTAAAATCAAATTCTTTTAAATGATTAGTTTTTATATGTAGTTTTAAATTAGTTTTGTTGTTTGTTCCATAGTCACAAGAGCCACACTTAAAATCAAATTCTTTTAAATGATTAGTTTTTATATGTTTTGTTAAAGCATTTTTGATGTTTGTTCCATAGTCACAAGAGTCACACGTAAAATCAAATTCTTTTAAATGATTAGTTTTTATATGTAGTTTTAAATTAGTTTTGTTGTTTGTTCCATAGTCACAAGAGCCACACTTAAAGTCAAATTCTTTTAAATGATTAGTTTTTATATGTTTTGTTAAACTATTTTTGATGTTTGTTCCATAGTCACAAGAGCCACACTTAAAATCAAATTCTTTTAAATGATTAGTTTTTATATGTTTTGTTAAATCATTTTTGATGTTTGTTCCATAGTCACAAGAGCCACACTTAAAATCAAATTCTTTTAAATGATTAGTTTTTATATGTAGTTTTAAAAGAGTTTTTTTGTTTGTTCCATAGTCACAAGCGTCACACTTAAAATCAAATTCTTTTAAATGATTAGTTTTTATATGTAGTTTTACATGAGTTTTTTTGTTTGTTCCATAGTCACAAGCGTCACACTTAAAATCAAATTCTTTTAAATGATAAGTTTTTATATGTAGTTTTAAATTAGTTTTGTTGTTTGTTCTATATTCACAAGAGTCACATTTGTTATCAAATTCTTTCAAATGCCTTGCTTTCATATGTCTTGTCAAATATTTGTTATGTTTTGCTCGGAAATCACACAGGGAACATTTAAATGTTTTCGTCCGATCTAGTGAGTTTGATTGTTCTACTTTTGTATGTGCCGAGTCTTTCTGTCCGCCAACAGAACTGTGCGTATTTTCCACGTGCAACCCCAGATATTCTTTTGTCTCGAATCGTCTGTAACAAATCCCACATTTAACCTTTTTTAGTGTAAAGTGGTGGCTGTTGATGTGCTTCTTGAGATCTGCTTTATACTTTGTCCGGTACTTGCACTGCTCACACTTATACAATTGGCTGCGACGACTCTTGCGTCCGTTTGCCGCTGTCACTTGATAACTTTGCGTCGGTGCAGTGCATTTCCTAAAAACAAATAAAAATATGTAACCTCATTCGTTCTTGTTAGTTGTCTTGTAAGATTATTTATTGTTTCCTTTGAGCAATCAATTCAAATGAAGGTACGTAATCTCAAAAGTAACTAAGTACATACCTATCGTCTTAATATAATTTTTTCTCTTTCGACAGTACTTAATAAATAGTATAAAGAGCAGAGGGCACAAATTAGACCTCCGTGGAACGCCTGACGTGGTAGTAAATTCAGCAGATTTGAATTGATTGTAGTATTAATAACTGATCCGTTCCCGAAGATATGACGTCAGAAAACTAAACAGATTACCATGAAATCCCAATGCATCAAGTTTCCTCAATAGAATGTCATGTCTAAGAGTGGCAAATGCGCGCGCAAAATCTGTATATATTACATCCATTTGAGAGCGAGAATCAAGATCGGCACTAATATCTAGGGCGATACAAAGCAGATTACTCGTCGTTGAGCGACCAGTCACGAACCCATGCTGTATAGGAGACATTCTTCTATGATAGGAAGCATATATGAATTTGAATAGTATGAGTTCGAAAATCTTAGATGAATTGGAGAGAATTGCAATCGGACGATAATTCTTCAGGTCACTCCGATCACCTTTCTTCAGAACATGGCTAATTCTAGCTATCTTCCGTCTAGTTGGAAAAACATTTTTGCGCAGCGCCAGGTTGAAAATAATTTTTAATGGGTGCACAAACACACCATACGGCTATACTTAATAAGATAGGCGCGTCACCAGCAACCGGGGTTGATTTCAGATGATAGGCCTCTTCGTTGCGAGATGTCATGGTTAATAATCAGAAACTCTTAGATGATTTCTGATGTCAGAACCAGTGGAATTTGAGTTTTTCCGGTAAACCTGGGAAACACATAAGAAAATCCCTCAACTACGTAAATGGGCAGGGTCGTCACAGCTGAAATCGTCGTCATGCATTACTGACGGAATACGACAAGTGTTTTGCTTAAGGTGAATACAGCGCCAAACTTGTTTTGGATTACTCATTAGGTTTGATTCGGCTTCATAGGAAAATCTCAAGTAAAACTCATGAATCTGATGTTTTACATAAAGGAACAGACTTATCAAGGACATTATATAGTTTTCTATGAAATATGTCAACGCACAAATCAACATCATCACATTTACTTAATTCAGATCAGTCAATTGACAGAATATCATTATAAAGAGTTATATAATTAGCTTTACGAAAGTTGTATCGGAAATTGTTGTAAGAGGGAAATTCAGAGGCTTTAAGTCAAGAAGTCTGCCATTAACATTGGTGGATATTATTGAATGAATGACCGTACTAACCCTAGGATCAGTAATATTTAGGGACAATGAAATTGCCAACAAGAAGCACAGGATAATCAAGTAATAAAAGTTCAAGGAAGTACATAGACAATAAAGTGACATCTGCATACTAGGACATTAACCAAAGGAACACCCCCACCGGTGGTGAGGTTTACCAAATTGAATTTCTTGTCACTTCGATAAACAGAATATTTTTCTGTAGAGTTAATTGCTTGCAATGGAATCGTTGAGCCAAGTTTCAGTAAAAACAAATATATCAGAGCCAGAATTAAAGACATTTACGTAGGCTTCATGGGTTTAAGTGCGTAACCCGCGAGTATTTCGATAGTAGATGGACAAATCAAGAAAGCTATTACTGTTATCACTGTTGGGATTAACTAGTTTTTCCGGCTTGATTTGAAAATTGTTGGAATACCTAATCTGTATTTAATGGACAGATTCTGCTCACCATTTGCTATGCGGTCCTGCATTTCAGATTTCATACGGCGATATTTGGTACACCGCATGTACCAAATTCTCAGTTGCTAGTTTATGTTTTATAGAACGCTTACGAGCTTTAAGTGTAGGATCAAAATTGCCCAGTCGTACAGGTTTGAGAGATGATAAAAACGAGAGTACATCCCTAATTAGTGGAGTATCGAGAGTGAGTTGTTCCTTTGTTGGAAGGCGCTTGTTCAGGTGCGTTGAAGAAAATGATACTACATTTCCGCTTTTCGCGTTCGGCCACTTCAAGAATAACTTTCTCCATGTCAATTGAAGAGGCAGTAGCGGGAGAAGAAGTTCTAATAGATTCCTTTAATGCAGTGACTTCATGGTAATTCCAGAATCCTGGCGAATACGCCTTGCAAGTGTAGCAGAAACTGACACGCAATCAATATCATAATTTTTACCACATATCGAACAACAAATAATTCTGTGCGATTCATTATCCTTTCTACAGCAAACACAACTAACCGAAAAAATAAGGGATAGGAAAAGAAAAAAAAATTTTCAGACCGTCGCGTTGGGGTCCGTTGTGGTGACTAACAACACAGAAAGGAAAAATCAGACCACGGAAGGTAAACAATAGAGAACACAGGTAAAATTGCAGTTTGTTAAGTTAATATAAGTTAAATAAATACTCAGACATAAACACCAAAAAAAGAGTGCAAAACAACTGTTAAAAGAAAAAAGGTATAAGAAATATTCATGAAAAGAAACGATCGCTTGTAAAATACAAACTTACGTTTAAATAAAGTGTTGACAAAACTATAATATATCTCGGTAAAAGTACTCAATTATAGAAAGGATTTGTGTACATAATACACATACCATTCGAAAGCACACATTTCAAACTATCTACTGGTAGTAATTTTTAAATTTCTTGCAGTAAAAGAATGTTTATATCTTAATAAATAGTATTTATAATAAAACAACATTTTGTTGAGAAAATAAATTTATATTCGATCACTACTTTTGCACAGCTAGATTATCAATTTCGATTACCATGACATGGGGGTTATACCGCATGTGTAAAATCATATTGGGGATAGGATATATGTATACTAGGCACACCGGCAACAACGCCCAATCGTGGCCGTAGTCATGGTACAAGGAAACAAGGTATGCTTTTGCGCATCTCTAGATGACGCGCATTCGACCTCTAGTACTACCAGTTCAATAAAGTTGTGAATTCACAGAACACTATTTCAATAAAGTCCTTTTTAACAGAAATACAATACAACACAGTAAGAAAATAAAAGCACAATTCTAATTAAACATTAATTCTTAGTAAATTATTATATACATTTATTAAGAACGCGGAATTCTAATGAAAATAAAAAATATACTCTAAACAATACTAAAAAATAAAATGTTATTGCATAGGTTTAAAAATGCCTTTTTCAGCAGCAAGGCATTGTCCGAGCCTATCATAAAAATTTTCTCGCACATTACGAATCACATCGACTGTTACGGATTCAAAAGCCTCTATGATTAGCGTTCTCAAAATATCTAAGTTTTCTAGCCTGCCAACTTGTGCACTGTATATTTTATTTTTGATGTATCCCCACAAAAAGAAATCAGTTGGCGATAGATCAGGAAATCGCGGAGGCCAACGAATGTTTCCTGTTCCACTAATGAGACGATCAGGAAAAGTATTCATTAAAAAATGCTTTACTCTGACCGCATTATGTGCAGGGCAACCGTCCTCTGTTGGAATCAAATAATATCCCGATCTATTCCGGTATTATCAATAGCGGGAAGTATCTGATTCTGTAGCATATCGAGGTATTTGTCCGCATTTAACGTACCATCCATAAAAAATGGACCAACCAAATGGTCACTCAAAATACCTGCCCAGACATTCACTTTCTGGGGATACTGGGTGTGTTTAAGAAAATATCTGTGCTGATTTTCTCAAGTCCAATATCGAACAATAGAAGGTTGTGCTTTCCATTTAATGGAAATGACGATTCATCTGTGAATACAATATTTGCGATGAAATTCTCATTTTCATTTGTCTTTTCCATTACGGTTTCACAAAACTCCATTCTTCTAAAATTGTCATCGAGGAATATTTGTTGCGTTTTCGAGTATTTGAATCATTTTAATTTATTTCGATTCCATATGTTTTATTACTCACGCCCAATTCCTCAGCAACACTTCTGGTAGATAGCGTATCCTCTACTTCGAGAGCGCTACAAATCATTATATCCCGCTCTTCTCGTTCCTCAGGTTTTAGTGGATTTACCTCTCTAGGATTACACTTTGTGCAATTATTTAAACAAATACATTTTTCAAAGCTATTCAAAATATGTAATATGCTTTGCTCACAGGATACGGGTCTGTCTGCAAATATTTGCGGAAATAAATTTGGGCAATCCTTTGCAGAATGACCACTATAGTACCATTTAATAATTTGCAGTTTTTCTTCTAGTGTGTAGCGAGGCATTGTTACCATTGACCCCTCCTCTCACAAACACAGAACGACGTTGTTTGACACGATCTCCAGATACAATTTTAGTTGTAGGGAGTCTTGGAAAATGCTTTCTGTCAGTTACTTCTGTCAGTGAGTTCAGTCAGTGACTTCTGTCAGAGTTGTCATCCAGAGATGCGCAAAAGCATACCTTGTTTCCTTGTACCATGACTACGGTCACGATTGGGCGTTGTTGCCGGTGTACCTAGTATACATATATCCTATCCGCAATATGATTTTACACATGCGGTATATTATTGTTGGATGAATTAAAAAAAAGAATGTAATATTTCGGCTGGGCAAAGAGTAAAGTTGAGGTTATTAAGAGGATTGAAATATTGCTGTATATGAATATAATAAAATAAATAATTAATAATGATTCATTGTTCACTAAAAAACACCATTAGTGTATGGTGCTACGTTGATAAAATTTTATGATAATGAATTATACCTGACATTTCTTTCAGAACAGTAGGCAAAATGGTGTTGCAAATATTCCTCTTGTCCAAAGTGAATTTTGCATATTGGGCACTGTGTACATTCTGAAATCACAAGAAAAACAACTGAAACACAATGAATAGTGACATTAAATTGTATTACAATTTCAAATTGCCATGGCACTTCAAGACTCTGTAAGGATTTTTCCAACTCCGACTAAATACTCAGATAACTAAACAGTGTTCAAGGATTAATTATACAAAGTTGGCAATATGTCTGCTAGTGCATTTGATCTAAATTAGTATATTTTGTTCTAATAATATTGGCGCCATTTTCGACATTTGCATGAGATGGCCACTCTATATTTGGTTTAAAAATACTCCAAAATAGGCCACTAAGAATCCAAATTTTAATACTATACTAGAATCACCGAAGAGATTCAGTGATAAAAGTGCGTGATCACAACGTGATCGAGGCATCCTATGCATAAAAAGGGTCGGCGGCAAAGGTCGTTTATATTAGGTGATTAGGTAAACTGTAATAGTATCACAGATCGCAGGTGTGTGAGAATTACTGCGTGCTATTTTATAAAGACAATACAATTTTAATACGTTTAGATAGAAAAGATTTGAATATGCACAATTTCTTATGTCAAATACTACGGCGATAACTACTTTATCGACATTGATCCTTGAATGATTTTATGTGCCTGTGTACATACCACTTTGGTGTGATCACGTAAACCCAACGTAATCACTGAATCTGTTCAGCGATTTGAGTATAGATATCATCGAGTTTGGTATATTTATACACTGAAATAGTTCTCACTATCACACAAGAGATGACGTTATTAAAGGGGAATCCCAGTTGTTCTTTGCAATGTTGGTAGACGTAAACACATACACTACTTCTCCCAACACATTTTTACTCTCTTATATTTAGTATAAGGAAGTATTGTGATGACAGAAATTTTCGAACTCGAGATTTTTTCAGATGTCCACGTTCTGAAGTCCCCCAAAGAAGAATACCAAAAAAGTGGTTTTTAAAAAACCCTTTCTCTCTGTGTGTGCGTGTGGCCACGATTGTAAATACTTCGTCAACTATTAAGTTTAACATCAGTGGCGTACCTAGAGGGGTGCGGCCCGCACCGGGTGACACCTGACCGTGAAAAATATAAATTTACAAAAACTCCAAGGGAAAAAGGCCGCTGACTTAAGTGATGAAATTTTGAAGAAGCCAAAAAAAGACCGTTTTAGATATTATGATGTGTCGTTCCCAAGCTTCTGATAATGCAGCTGTTATGAGCGGCATACATGGAGGAGTGCAGACTATTATTAAAGCGAAAAACAAGAAAGCAATTTTTGTTGGATGTATAGATCATTCAATTAATTTATGTGGCCAACACTAATTTTTTTTTTTTTTTTTTTACAAATTGATGCAATATAGAGCACATACTAACAATTAAACCAACTTTACTCGAGGCGTAAAACTTTCTTCAGCAGTAATCACATTGATGTGAATAAATATCATCTAAGTGGTAAACACATATACATTTGTAATAAATACAAGATATTTCTCCACTAGTCTTGAATTTATGTGAAAATAATACTCCAATTAAACAAGGACTTTTGTTTTTATTATATTCAAGTATAAATTTGAAATTTTTATTAAAAGACTTGGTGATTTTAACGGCTTTCAACTTTAAGGCGTAATATTTACTAAAAATCGAGTCAATACTTTTAGAAAACGTAATAACTAACCGAAGTCAAGCAAGAGACACACATGGTACCGATTTTTAAAACTCGCGCCTGAAAGTGTAGCTATCTACAATGGACAACGATCGCTTTAAGTCGATCGCACACGTAGTCTCACCCCTGTTACTGGTTTCAGAGTAATAAGTTATTTATGAATCTTTCAAAGACACATTTCGTGATTTTTCATACAGCGCAGTCCAGGGAGGTTTTTGACTTGCATCTTGCTTACCTGGATACACTGGCATTAATCATCAGTCTAGCGTTAGTTTTCTTGGCGTGATGCTTGATGAATGCTTGGAGTGGAGGGTTCATTGTGATAAGCTGATCTCCAGTATCAATTCCTCATGTTACCAGATTCGAGTACTGAGGCATTCATTGCATACTAGAGACCTAGTCAGGTTTTATTACGGGGAGATTTTCTCGCGCATGGCACACGGAATCATCCTTTGGGCACAGATAAATATCCAGATGGCCCATGATTAACAAATTTTTGTAGCCCTAAAATGGTTACGAACACCAGGCTGCGCCACCGTCGCCCGGTTACTACCACCAGAGGCGCTGAATATTTGATAAACTTATAAAATCTGCAGTTTAGTTGTAATTTAAGAGATTGAAACCTACAATTGGTATTCTAGTTAACGACAGATGACGCTCCTAAAAAAATTATTATTTTAGGTAATTTATTTCGGTACTGAATAAATTAGTTTACATATATTATTTTCTGTTTTTTGAAAATATTATAATTATTTTTGTCTAATAATTGACAAAACCATTTTTACTAAATATAGGATTCAAAATTTCATTTAATTTCTACCCATATGATCATAAGACTTAAGGTCTATAGTTGCTTGCAATCATTTCTGCACAAAAAACTGTTACATCAACTATGCACACAAAGTTACCTTGTGCCTACTTTTTTTTTCTATTTATATGATTTATTGACTATAAATTCCAAGGAGCTCTTCTTTGAGTAAGATTAATGTTTCCCAGAATATTATTATAAAAATACAAGGTTCCAAGAGGATTGATTTTAGTGAACAAACTGGAAAATATCCTAATGTAAACACTTATATAGGTATAGCACAGATAATATACAGGCTGGCGCACCACATTTCCGTCGATTTATATATACGAAGTGACAAAATGTGTTAACACTTTGCCACATTACGGGCACGTTTTAAAATTGTTTTGAAATATACAGAGTGATTCAATAAAAGTTGCGTACCAACGTTATGAAAATTTAAATGGAACACTTGTATATTATGGCATATTTTGATACTATAGGCTAAATAAAGGCTACTTACTGTTATACTCCCTATACATAACTTAACAGAGACATTTAACTATTTCTGTCTTACATATTTGAGCGAATTATTTTAAATTGTATTTATTGTTTACTCAAAGCATCAGACTTTAAGATAAGTTAAAGTTGAAATCTAAAAATTATACAGAGCGTTTAAAAACAATATTATTATTATTACTTCAACAGATACATTATTTACTATTATTACTAAAAACTATATTAGTAATTTAGGATTTTCAATTTCAAACTTTAGTTTATTTTGCAATTCATTTTTTAAATGGCGAATATTTATTAACCTAACGGTTTGATTGGTTTTGTTTCACAATAATTAAAAAACATCATAACTAGGTAAACAACAAATACATACTTTATTAAACAAATAACAAACTTAAGTAGTAAAAGAAAACTAATGTTTTAACAAGTGCTCAAAATGATGTCCTTATTTTTCAATACATAAGCGAATTTTCTCTTGAAAGGACTGTTTAACTCTTGTTAAATTACTTGGTGTTAAAGAACGAAACGCTATTCTTATTCTTTCTCTCATATCGTCTGGTGTGGTTGGTGGTGTATCATAGACAATATTTTTCAATATTCCCATAAAAAAAATCAATTGAGTGGCCGCCGCGTCCTGTCCACCTATTGGGATATTGCCTATCCAATTCATTTCTAACATTTACTTGAAAATGCGCTAGTGCACCGTCTACTTGTAACCACATTCTTTGTTAGTTACCATCAAAGAAGAACGTATCACTAGCGTTCCAATTATTCCACCCTACACATTGACACAACATCTGTGTTGCCTTCGAGAGTTCTAAAAAAATGGGAATTTTCGTCACTGTAGTAGTGAAAATTATGTCTATTAACTAATCCGTTATTGTGGAATGATGACCCGTCCGTAAAAAGTATAAAATCCAAAAAAACTTCATCTTTATTAAACTTCTCTAGAACCCATAAACAAATACGAGTTGACGATCGTTATCTACTTCCAAAAGTGCTTGGTGTAATTGAATACAATACGGGAAAAACTGTGCCTTTTTATAATTTTTCCGACGCTCCGCCTGCTTAATTATTCCATTGGCTTCACTTATTTTTCGCCGACTTCTATGTGGCTTTTCTACAAGAGATTCGATAACAACAAAATCATTTTCTTTATTTCCCATAATTGGTCTTTGCCTTTCTGGTTTCTAATAACACTTGCAATAAACTTTCTAATGACCGCCTGTCAGGGCAATGACGCGTGTTAGGATATTTTTGAGCATAAACTCTTGATGCTAGCAAGTAATTTTCGTCAAACTCACTGATTACTAAAATCATATCCACCTTTTCGCTTTGAGAGTCGGTTCTCATTTTAAATAATTGAAATTATTGAAACGACGTTGAACAGCGATGACGTCTTAACTAATATGTATTGTAACTGTCAAATAATTTATCTGGCTGAAGTAATAATAATTCCGCCTACTTTTGAGAAATAAATTGCAAGGAATTAGTGTTTGAAATTGAAAATCCTAAATTACTAAAGAACTGAAAACTCATATAGCTGCGACCATCATCTGACTAAAAACTTGAACAGAGAATTTTACACTCACTTTTTGAAAGGAACTGGGTGGTATATGCGCATTTATTATTTTTGAAGTGTAAACTTCTTTAGACCCGTTGCGCTGATTGTAGGCAGTGAACAAGACTGCCCTGCAACGCTCGGATATGTGTAACGCTCGTTCGGGTAAACTCGGCTAAGGGAACAAGATAAATATATCATATAAAGGTATTTAATTTCAATTAAATTGAAATTTAAATGAATAAATAAGTTATTGTCCCCGCGCAGATTCGATCCCGAGATCTCACGGACGTCGACACGTTACCATCAGACCAAGCGCCGGACTTGTAAGGGAGTATTCATATCGTCTATTTATACAGGGTGTTTAAAAAAGATGCGGCAATATTAAAGGGGTTGATTATCCAGGTCATTTTATACAAAAAAGTTTATAATAAACAAGGTCCGCAAACGCTTCGTTGCCGATCTACAGCGTGTTGAAGTTTAATTAAAAGAAACAGTAAAAATTAGATTCCACCAAGACGGCATTAAAGATCATAATAAAATTTTAGGCGTGTTATTTTTCAAGAAAAAAATAGGACGCCGCTGATTTCTCTAAAAATAAAAATATGTTTCTATTCTTTGTTCAATTGTAAAGAAAATAGCTCTCTTAACTTTTTATCGTACGACGTAACGTTTTTTAGTAAAAAAGAAACACATTTTAGTGCATGTACATTTATCATGCTTACAAAAATATTTTTAAACAGTCCTGTTTTATTCACTGACATATGATTAATAATGTTGTATGTGTCGAATTTGTTGAATTTCCTTATCATGAATCGCTATACAAATGCAGAGATGACCGACATGCACTACATTTATGGACTTGCTGATGGAAATGCATTAGAAGCTAGGCGGTTGTATACTGAAAGATTTCCTGGCCGTATTGCTCCTGATAGAAAAACTTTCGAAAGTATTCATCGGCGTCTTTATGAAACAGGCACATTAAGACGAAATGGAGGTGCAGGAAGGCCAAGGACAGCAATAACGGTAGAGCTGGAAGAGGATGTGCTAGACATGATTGAAGAAGATCGAGGTACTTCTACTCGAAAAATTGCTGACGCTTTGGATGTAAGTAAAGGGAGTATTTGGCACATTCTGAAGCAAAATTTGTTGTACCCATTCCATATACAACGCGTTCAAGCATTACTTCCTGCTGATTTTCCTCCTCGCATTGCATTCTGTCAATGGCTTTTGCAGAAAATGGTTCAAATCCCTCAATTCCTGATGTTGATTCTGTTCACCGATGAAGCGAATTTTTCAAGAAATGCAATACGCAATTTCCATAATAACCATGTATGGTGTGACGAAAATCCACATGAAATTGTTGAAAATCGTTTTCAACATCAGTTTTCTTTGAACGTTTGGCTTGGGATTGTGGGTGACTGCCTAATTGGACCGGTACTTTTACCAAGGAGACTAACCGGAGAGGTGTATCGCAACTTTTTGGAAAACACGCTCCCTGGATTTCTTGAGGACGTACCATTAGCAATTAGAGATGCAATGTGGTATATGCACGATGGCGCACCAGCCCACTTTAGTCAAGTAACTGGTGATTTCTTAACACAAGCATACGGAAATCGCTGGATTGGCCGAGGTGGACCACACTTATGGCCTGCACGAGATCCGGACTTAAATCCCCTGGATTTTTCCTGTGGGGCCATTTGAAGTCATTGGTGTACGCTACTCCATTGGAAAACGTAGAAGACTTAAGAAATCGAATCATTGCTGGGTGCAACTCAATTGAAACCGATCCTGTTGTTTTTGAGAGAGTTCACCAGTCGATGAGGAGAAGATTGGATTCTTGCATCCGAGCTCGAGGTGGTCACTTTGCACAGTTATTGTAATTTTTGCTTGCTAAAATTGTTGGTATGGTAAAATATTTGTTTTTGCCCTTAAATAAAACCCTTGTTATTTAAAAAAAATTTCTGTAATAAATGTACATGCACTAAAATGTGTCTTTTTACTAAAAAACGGTACGTCGTATGATAGAAAGTTAAGAGAGCTTTTTTCTTCACAATTAAACAAAGAATAGAAACATATTTTTATTTTTGCAGAAATCAGCGGCGTCCTATTTTTTTCTTGAAAAATAACACGCCTAAAATTTTATTATGATCTTTAATGCCGTCTTGGAGAAATCTAATTTTTACTGTTTCTTTTAATTAAACTTCAACACGCTGTAGATCGGTAACGAAGCGTTTGCGGACCTTGTTTATTATAAACTTTTTTGTATAAAATGACCTGGACAATCAACCCCTTTAATATTGCCGCATCTTTTTTAAACACCCTGTATATATAGGTACATACGTTCGGCGACGGGAGAGCATGACGCATCAGTCGTATAATACGTTACTAAATATTATACGCGTGTGTACATGTGTAAATGTAATAAATGTGCGAATACGTTTTATTTAATACGTTACTGAAATATTATACGCGTTTATTTCGTATTTTTAACCTCGTCTTGATGAAGTTTACACTTCTGTTGTGTGGTTTTAAGCACACTCATTCTTCTTGTTGTTAGTGCTCTGCTCTTCTTGTTTTTCTGATCTACTATAGGTCTCCTTTATGTCACTGAAAGAAATAATTTTATTATACATAACCGCCATTTAGTAAATTATTTCGAAAACTCTTAAATAAATGAGGTGCAAATCTTTTACCGGCACTTCGACACACTCTTTGACGCCAGTCATTTGGACACTTGATGTAAAACCTCGACTCGATCATCAGTAAAAGGTATATTGCCTCATTTTCATAAACAAACAAAAATTCTGCGATATGAATGTCTAATAAAGCAACTAAGTTGATGTAAACATTTTTTGTTAAATAATCTGCTAAATAGGTAATCCAATAATATTATTATGTTTCAGTGAAAGGACAATAATTACAGATTCAGAATAATCTAAGAAATTGTGATTATGATCGACGGACTTCAGTGAAATCATTCCGGGCTCTTTTTACTTTCTTATACGTAGTATAAGGAAGTATTGTGATGATGAAAATTTTCGACCTCGAGATTTTTGCAGCGTTTTGAGGTTCCCTGATACCAAAAAAGTGGTTTTTAAAAAATGTCTCTCTCTGTGTGTGTCTGTCTATCTGTTTGTGTGTGTGTGACCACGATAGCGGTCAAACCGCTGGGGATATCAATTCCAAATTTTGTATTTACGTGTATAATCTCCCTCTTGAGATCTGATTAGTTTTTAAGTAAAGTCGGTAGACCGGAAGTAGCAGTTTACTTCATTGAAAAAATCGAATTTTGCCAATATTTCGTCAAATACTAAGTTTATACAAATTTATAAAGAATTCATATGTACTTAAAATTAAAATTGAGAACAATTTTATTTAAAAAGTTTTTCGAAATTCCTACCGGAAGTAGGTCTTTTACTCTTATCGAAAATCGGTTTTTTGCGAATATTTCGCAAGTCAAGCTTTTTAGACAGGTACGTTACGTGTATAAAAGTATATAAAACATAGTTTTCAATATCTTTTGTATAAAAAAAATTTCAAAATTCGGACCGGAAGTAACACTTTTACTCTTACCGAATATCGATTTTTTGCAGATATGTCGTAAATTATGCATTCTATATATATTTATTAAGAGTACAAAAGTATTTAGAGTTGAATTTGCAATATTTTTTGTGTACATGAAATTTCAAAATTCGGACCGGAAGTGGCACTTTTACTCTTAGCGAGTAGCACTTTTTTTCGAATATCTTGCAAAGTATGCTTTCTATAGCGATTTATTAAGAGAATGAAAGTACTTAGAATAGGATTTTGAATAAGTTTTGTATAAAAAAATTCTTAAAATTGTATAGTTTGAAACGCTCATACGTATAAGAAAGTCGTGTGGTGGCCACACCTCATTTTTATGCTTCATTCAAAGCGAGATTGTAGATGAATCACATTGTTTTGGCTTTTTTTCATGGCATACTCACCCTTTTTAGGCGAAATTTATTTAGAGATTAGGAAATATGTATGAACTAAATATGAAATACACATTTATACAGAAGTAAGTTTTATATAGAAAGTAGGTAATCAATAAATATCAAAGACTATTTATTATCTAATATTCTTAATTTTGGATGTCGCTTTTCTGGCGAGGTTTGTTTTCTTAATGTTAATTTACAGTTCATAAATATCTGACAAATTATCAGCTTTTCATTTGCTATAATTTAGCCATCACCAAATATTAGCTTTCGCGCAATATTCACCAACACTTCGAACACCCTTTGACGGCAGTCATTTGGACACTTGATGTAAAACTTCGATTCGTCAGTAAAAGGGATATTGCCTCATTTTCATATAACCCAAATTCTATGATATGCATGCATATAAAGCTATTAAATTGATGTAAAACTTTTTTGTTAAATAAACTGTTAAATAGGTAACCAAATAACTTTATTATGTGTCAGTGAAAGGTCAATAATTACAAATTCAGAATAACTAATAAATTATGATCGATGAACGAATCTGATTTCAGCGAAATCATTTCGGGCTCTTTTTATGTTTCATTCAAAACAGGATGTAGATGATGATACCATTAAGCAATTTATAGGGCAACCTATGAAAATGATTCTTATTATTCTAATACTGGGATTTATTTTATATTCAATTTTTTTATGGCATGTAAATATTTTATTGTAAACTGACTCAGCGTTAAAAGTAAAATCCTCATACATAACTAAGAAAAACATAGGCATACTGTTTTTTTGTACATAGGGCAAAATTGATTTAAAGAGTGCTAAATTAACAAGTCATTACTCCAATCGTATAGAGCGTAAATTAATTAAACAAATTTTAACAAAAAAAATTATTTAATCCGTGCCTGAGGTAAACATAAAATTTTACAACGTGCCAAAACAAATGTACCCATGCAATTAAAATTGTTATAGGATTTATGTCAACTACTTTTCTAAGCTTTTCTTATTGGGAAGTGTTTGTAAGTACGATCATGATGATTTATGGGTACACAGATATACTCTATTTGGTTTATTTTCTAATATAAAATCTCACTCGGAAAACCGAAAATAATGTTTGAATTTATATCATCTGAAATTCAAGAATTCCTAATTTATATTGATAAGTATGGTGTGTTTACATATATGTTTTTTGTCGTTCACTAACAAAAGTGAATTGGTTTTTTGTCGTCAACTCAAGGCTAAATGTGTTTGGAATGAGATGAATAAGGAGATTGTATTCTTGTTAAATATTAAAAATAGAAAATTGATCTTAATTCAAATTCAAGTTCCCCAATATCGTCATCTGGTGTCGGTTAGTTAAACTTAAAAGGCAACTTATATCAAATCCTAATTTCATTTTTCCGGCAAACATGTGGTTCAAATATAAAATAATGGTAAATTCTAAATCGTAGTGTCCTCTATTTTCCTTAAATGAACTAAAACTGACGGGCTACAGTAAGCCTATCTCATGGGCTCTCTGTTCTTTCTCTGTGCTTTGGGGATCATCTCAGTATGCCTTTCATGTATTTCTTACGCGGAAGCGCGTAATTCGTTCTATTGCCGATATTCATTCGACTACATCTTGCAGGCCATATTTCAGGCAATACAGCATATTGCCTTTGCCTAGTGTATATATTCTAGAACTTTCGAGCAAGCTCTCGCGTTTAAACATTCTTGCGTGAATAATATGCTATCTAAAACCCTTATACAATAAATAACTATATCAATAACAATAGGTAGAATTTATTTTAGACTGTATATTATTTATTTACAATTCTTACAAATAACAGTTTTCACAATAATATCGTGTTCGTTCACTTAAATGTGTATTGAATCAATACAGGGTTCCTCCGCTTTCACTCTTTTCTTATAAAAAGCCTGTATATTTAGGCCAAATTATATTGACTTGATAATGAAGGTACTGACTAATCGTCTTTATGCAAACATTCACACGTACTACATAAAGCTTGAATCAATCACCACCCCAGATACATTCCTAATGCATCACAAACTAATTGTCTAAACCTCTATTCTCACGGAGACTTTAGATTCTTAGTGCGAAGCGTTTAGGCGTTCCTGTTTATAAAAGTTTGAATATTGTTCAAAACAGTACTTTTTAAGGTCTTTCTTAATGAACACTGGTCCCGTTGTGTACACAGTACATTTTTAAGACTAATGTTCTTAATTTTAATTAAAATTGTGTCCCTATATTGACGTTCTATCATTTAAATAACTAAGTATTAAAAGAAATGGAGTGATTAGAGAGAACCTGTATATATTTGATTCAATTTAATAGTTAAAACAATATTATTTACTACTCACTGCGTAGATTCATATAATTCCTCGAATTCTTGTTGAAATTGGTTTTCCATTTTTGTGGATTCTTCTCTCATTGGCATCTTCTATAAATTAAATGATGACGCTCACTTTTTGAAAATATGGTGACCAGAAACAATTGGAAATTATTCCTATAGAAGCGTATATGCTTCTTGTTCGTTTGTGAATTGTTAGGTAATCCTTTTATATTTGTTTTGCGGTAATAATGGTAAGCGTGTAACGACCCCATTTGACCATTATTCGCTCAACACGTAGATGTATTATTTTCTTCGAGAGACTCTATTACTTTGTTGTGAGTTAGAAGTTTTTAATGTAACAGGAACCAGCTAACAACTAACTAATTTTCTGTTCCGACGCGCTTTTTATAGTTGAAAATAAATGCCACACGCTATTTGATTGTTTTGCGGACTTTTATTTTTGAATTGTTCGTTGTAGCGCCTCTAGCGGATATCTCGACATTTGTGCCTTGTCTCTTCTTCCTCTTGTCGTTTTTTAGGTTGGTATTTATTTTGGTATGTTCGATCTTGACATTTGATGTCTTCTACATTCACCAACGACAGTATTTGTTGTTGTTCCATATATGTATATCTAATGTGCAGTAAGTATATTGATATTCACTTTAATGTTTTTCTTACGTTATTTTATTCGTTTATTGCTATCGTAAACATTCATTGTACTTATAAATACACTCATTGCTACTTTCGTTGTTTCGTAGATACATTCTTCGACCAAGCGCAACCTTACTCGTATTTTTGTTCTGGTGCTTTTAATCGGAAAGAAATTGGATATTGTTTCGATCGTCAGTCCCTCCGTTTGCGGCTTCCCCGTCTGCTCCGTTCTCTCTTTGAACCATCTCATTGTGCGTGGTGAGTTTTGAATATCTAATATGCTGTAATAAATCATTGCTTTTTATATTAATGCTGCTTATTTCTTTGGTTACAGATGTTCGTTTGTATGTGCACTAAGTTTGGAACCATGAAGAAGATTGCAATTACTCGCATTACAATGAGAATTGATACCTTTGTTGTATATATTAAAAATATTATACGATTTTGTGATGTTCTTTATGATATACTTTATCTTAATATCCTTTTCAACGCAAGTGTATGTATTTTATTTCTAAGTTACTTGTGTGCATTAAGCCTCTTCATATACATTACGAGCATATCTTATTTTATTCTCTGAGTATAGTTTAATTGCTTTTAGATGATTGACTCTTATAATTGTTCCGTTAGTTAACATCACTCTTTCAGGGTTGTTGGTCTTAAGAGTCTTTCCATTTTTAAATGTAGGTTCTTTGCATAATATACTCAGAGCTCTTTTTGTTCCTAACTTATAGTCAGGTTCTTTATTTTCAAATTTGAATGTTATCTCGGGTTTTTCACTTCTGAAAATAAGCATTCATTTGCGTCATTGACTGTTATTGTTGAGGTTTTTCCTCGCTTATTTCTAAATGATATGTATATATAGATATACAGCAAGAGCGCGCGAGGTATGATCACCCGATGGTATACGTAAACTCGCATCTAAACGTGGTCCGATAATACATATTAGAGTAACGGCACAACATACTAGCATTGCCTGCTCATATTCGAACTCATAGTGATCTGATTATTTTTTTGCAGATTGACAAAAAGAACAAATTAAATTTTCTCTTTAAGTGATGACGATTGCTTAGATAACTAAGTCGATAATAACGCGAAGATTGTAATACTTATAACGTAATTATGATTATCCTAATGAAATTAAATAATAATGTAGTTGTGTACAAAGTTATAGCAGTACAACTGGGTTTTAGAATGAAATAAAAACAACCCGCCTGAAACATCTGCAGAATAAACTAAGATGTCTAGAGAAAAATAAATAAATAGAAATTTCATGGTAAAAAAAAAACTATAAATAAGTATATCAGGAATACCATAAAATAACATAAAAACGACCCTTGAAATAGAAATTAAAATTAGAGATTCTCTCCAGTAAATATAACGAAATAACAACTCTGGAAAAATAAATCTATATATCTATATCTGGCGAACACAGCTAGCGGAGATCATTTGCCGAATATAGGTCCGAAGAATATCGACTAGCATCGGGTGATCATACCCCGCGCGCTCAAGCTGTATATATATATATATAATATTCTTAATTAAAATACTTATATTCTATGTGCATACCTGTATTATCGTATGATCGAATAAATATTTATTTTAGAATAAATATTTCTTAGACTATAAGTGAGTTTTCTTATTGCTAATATTGATTTAAATACACGAGTATATCTTAGTGTCAACGTTAATTATATCTACTTCTAACATTTTATGATTATATACAATATTGTTTTAATTTCTAAAGTAAAGTTCACGGCAATATGTAAGTTGTAAATAATTTTGTATTTATAATTATTTATGGCACTATACAATATTAATCTATTCCTGTACAACGTGGCCATTATTTTAGAATTTAAATAGGCATTTCATTACAGACAAAACACAAAACTTTAATAATAAGTTAAATTTATTTATTAATATATTTGAAATCTATTTACATTTCTTTAAACTGTTATATATTGTATGCTAAATATCTACAATAAACTTTTATAATCTCACACATAATATTTCTATATGATTAAACTTATTTTCTTATTGCTATTTATTAACTATTGCTTTTATTATAATAGTTAAACTATTTTAATAAATAAATCTTATTAAACAATCCTCTGATTATTTTGTTAGGTATTGTAAATTTAAAGACAAATTTAAATAATTAATCCTTAATCAGTGCATGAGTGGCTTTCTTTTTCTTCGTATACTAGAAATAATAATGCACCAACATAACTAAAATGTTCGGCTGTTACCAGCCATGCATGTAGAGTGAGCCGAAAGTATTGATTTACATTTCATAATAATGCACTACACATCCATTGGTTTTAAATTAACTTCTTATAAATGTTTCACCGAAACAAAAACACGTACATTTCCACATAAAATAAAGAAGTTGTTAATAAATGGATTTTCAGATAAGAACTTCTTCAGGGAATCACTCTGCCTTATCATGTTTATAAACTCAACACACACGTTGTTTTATATTACAAAAACGTCACTCAGATTCTAAATCTGTATCTGAACTGGATGTTTCATTAGGATTAAATACAGTTTCTCAGGTTTGTTTCTCCTAACTAAATCCAACAATTCATATTTTGTGAATTCACCGGAATAACTTATTATTGCTGGACAGCCAGTCTATTATTTCCTGTTTTCTCGATGCAGAATTTGGGATTTTACTTAATAATACACTATGATATGGTGTATTGTCCATTATCACAAGTGAATTGTTTGGTAAATGTGGCATGAATTGTATTTTAATCCATTCCTCAAACTTTTTACTGTTCATTTCAGCATGATAGTCTTTTGCTTTGGTTTTCGATGCAAATATCAAACTTGTACCTTCAATAAACCCTGATTCACCTCCGGCATGTAAAACTATAAACCTTTTGCCGTCATAACCTTCTGGCTTTCGAACACTTTTTGTAGATGTATCATGCGATCTTCCTTAATTATCTTTTGAATATATCCATGTTTCATCAAGGAATATCACCGGTCTTGGAGAATTTGACTTTAAATTATCTGTATACTTGCAGACGTTTCCCAGGCATGTCTCTGTAATAAATGTAAATTCTTAACCTATAACCAATAAATTTAGTGATTAGAATACTTACAGAAAATGTATTAAATACAGTTTTTTTTTTGTTCTGAATAGAACAATTATTTGCAAGATAGAACAAAAACGAATTAATGTATCTAAAATTTGTTTGTAGAGTCGTTCTGCTGTAGCTCCTTTTCCTGCTTCATTTTCAGCAAGTTGTGTAATACTCCAGAATTGCGATATTACAGATTCCACAGATTTGTCATAGAAACATACAACTATACATAATGTTTTTACACATGCAATATCTGTGGCCTCATCAACCAAAATACTAAATTTAGTATGCTTTAATTTTTCAGCTAAATTCTCTTTTTGTATAGGACCAATTATGTTTTTGACAATATTTGTTGCCTTGGTTCGTTTTAGTGATAAGTTTCTTGCTATATCTGAATCAGAAAATATAGATTTTAATAAATCGGTTAGATGATTAATAGCTGAAAATGAAATATTATGTTCTGTAATATAGCCTACTAATTTTAACTCCACTTCATGTGTCTTATTTTTGGTGTGCATTGTTTGACTACTTTCAACGAGTGAGGTAATTGTAGGTTGCCTCTTCTTTTTATTACTTGCATGCATATGCTTTCTGCTTTTTGAATGATTTTTAATTAGAGTTAGATCAGGTGTTAAATTTTCATTACAAATACTACAATATGCAAAATCAGGCTTCATACTATTTGGTCTCAGCCATGTATATGTCTTTTCCCATTCTGCTCTATATTTCTGAACATATCTTTTTTGTTTCATTCCATGCCTTATCTTCAATTTTCTTTCGGGTGTTCTGCTTCGTGATGTGGAAGGCTGTGATTCCATTTCGAATCACAATGCTGAAGAAGAGGAAGTAGAATAATTAAGAGCTCATCATTATTTTATTATTTCAAAATTTCACTTACTTGTACAATCTGCGCTACTTTGCAAATAAAAGCGACAAAAGTACTGAAAATCTTGATATAAAACAACGTGTACTACGTATAATGTTTTATAACGTTTAATGACGAAAAAAGCAGGGTATTTCCCCTATATTTCAATAATTTGAAATTCGATTTACCAAGAGAAAAAGAAACCTCTCTCTCAATTATAACAGACGATAATAGTAAATTCAAATAGCAATATGTATATCTGTACCTCTGAATTCCAGATGACGCTCGACGTAATTATAAAGAAATAGAAAACGATAAACAATTAAATCATGTTTCTATTAGACAGAGTTTGTATAAATTATCGTAGATTTTGCTATTATGATAGAGGTATTATCAATTATCATTTTTACAGCATAATAATCGTAGAATCTGATAATTATCGTAGGATTGGCAACGCTGACGATGAATCATGAATCTTATCTACGTGTCTTTATATTTTGAAACATCAGCTTAGATGGCAGCACAAGTACATTTAGGCGGCAAAATTATATATTTGAATATTGAAAAATATTCCTCAGATTTATTACACAACTTCATTGAGACATAACTGTAGGCCGTTTGCACCGCTCACACTTAAACCTACGGCTTAAGTAAGCGCAGCTTAACTTTAAGTGGGATATTGCGTTGCACCGCTAGAATTTAAGTTGCAGTTTGTTAAGTGTTGAATTTATATTGGTAACATCAAAGTTACTAAATGTTTAGAGTTATATCTAGGGAATTTTGTAGGTATTTATTTCTACGAAATATCTTGAATTTGTATCTAGTTTCCTTCTTGTTATATTTAGATCTATTTTTTGTTATACTAAAAGTAATTTTTAGAACTTGCATTAAACAGTAAATTCTGTTTATTAACTTTGTTTAAATTAGGTATACATATACCGATAGGTCCAGCCCGCGACGGGCCATACATAAGCAACAATATACGTATGGAACGTGCTATGTGGCAACGTGTGTACGATACCACTCCGCGTGCTCCTATTTTGAGTGACTTTCTTAAAATTTGAATTTATTTTGTAGAATTATTGATTTTTTTACTTTTATCTTTTAGAAAACGTTATTGTTTTTTTATTACTTAAAATTACTTTTCCGTAGCAGCTAAGAATACAATAATAATAATAAATTGGACCTTATTATGTCTGAAACAAATGGGCAAATTACGTATACAGAACGAATATGCAAACGACTATATCCTTGCGCGGTTTAAGTCTTACTAAATTCTCAACTGCAATGTGCTGCTGCTGCGGGTAGAGGGGTTTCGGTGTTGCCACTCATTGCTGTCTATGGCCCGTTCTGATCTGGACCTATCGGTATACACTTTACATGTCTAGTGGGTATTCCAGTTCATGTTCAATCAGCTGCAGAAATTGAACAGCACAGTTTCTAGAGAGGCGAAATCGACGAATGAAACTCATATCGTCATAATTATCAAAATGATTTGCTCGCACATTAATTTGCCTGGGTATTCCATAATGAATAAACTCCATGATATCTATTTCATCCTCGTTTAAATATTATCCACTACTTATTCCATCCATTTCATGTATTAAATCCATATTAAACCGTTAATAAAAAATACAAACAAACTACAACCTCACAATTTAATTTTGACGTGTAAAATATTACGCGGGATATTTTTACGCAACCGCAGTTTAGCTATTTCGAAGTTAAACCGCAGAATGTCCAGCGCTTAAAAACTGGCAAGATAAGGGATACTTTAAGTCTTAAGTGACAGATTCCTCCGTATCCTTGCGGTGCAACGCGTTTAGAAATTTAAGTGGTACTTAACTTTTAAGTGTAAGCGGTGCAGACGGCCCTGTGTCAACAATATTGCTTACCTCCTGCAAGTTGCTCAAACAAAATTGAATGTTAAATTTTATAATTATTATAGGTATATTTTCCATTAACGATTTATGTTGTAGTTTTATCCTAATAAGCTGTACTTTATGTAAAAAAAAAATATGTTCTCTCATATCTTACGACTTACATTACGATTATGATAATACAGCATTATTAAATACTATTTTAAGAGAATTCTTAAAAAATATACAGAAGTTTTAACATCTATTTGAAAAAAATGTTTTTTCAGAATAATTTAAACAAGAATATATCAGGTGTTCAAACATGCTTGAGTAATAACAAATAACAATTTAAACTTTTAACTGTTATTAATATTTTCACAAATAAAGAAGTTTGTCAAAAAAAATGAGATACGTGTGTGCGTTTCAAATTATACAAAAGTCGTTCTAAATTAAGATTTAAATACTTTTATCTTCTGAAAAAATAAACAAAATCCTACTGTACTACTTCTAATCTCATAATAAATCACTATAGAATGCAAGTAGATATGATTCGCCGCTTCCTCATGACGTTAAATATTAATATACACTGTGTGATTAACAAGGATGTAAGGAAATAAAAGATTAGCTTCTTTAGACAGATTTATTATTTTTATACACCAACACATAAATATGCTAAACTATTTTGAGAAAATCCTGTAGCAGTCTAACGTTGTGTAATGCGCAAATACAACAGTCCTTAGTATGAAACATGCAAGTTGAATTAGTCTTAGCTAACTTAATACTATTTTCATCACACTCTAAATTTTATTCATTCGTTTGGCCATGTCAAGTTGGGTAAATTTCAATATAACATATTGGCAACAAACTAAGTTCATAAATAGTTAAAATATACAATACATGAATTTTTATATCTCAAAAACCCCAACTATAACAATGTTGGAAATATTGGTATAGAAAACTTTGTAAATGATGTTCTAAATAATTTTATACTCTTATTGTTAAAGTATGTTATATATCCTCTCCCGTATGTTAGGTATATACCCTCTCCCTTGAACGATAATATTCTGTTTTAACTATCGCTTATCAAGAGCACGATGAACTATAGAAAATTCATTTCGAATTCTAACAAGTAGGTGGAGAATTTACCGGCAACCATTTTCTGTTTGTTCAGTTGAAACTACAGAGTCGATAGTTTAATGCCACAATTTGTTTGCAACAAATATACAACAAGTACCACGCGATCATTTAAATTCTAAGGGCCGGTTTTTCCAACACCGGTTAAAGTATCCGGTTAACTAATCATTGATTACGCTTAATCGTTGATTATCTCTAACCGGCGTTTTTCAACGCCAAGAAATACGCCGGTTATCTGATCAGTGATTAAGAGTTTATTTTAAAAGGTTGGTAACAAAAATGCTCGTACATTTGATCTAAATTAGCATATTTGTTATAATAATATTGGCGCTATTTCCTATATTTGAATTTGTTCTTTGTGCTTTTTGCCTTTATTTTTTTAAAAATTATATTCTTTATATGTAATTAGAAATTTCATTTTAGTAAATAAGGTTCAAGTACTTATTTTGTGAATATTGCATGAGAATTTCTATCTACATAGCACATATTTAAAATTTCTATTATTCAATAAAATGCCACAAACTTGAAACTGAAATAAATTTATTGATTACTTATTGCTATTGAAAAATACAAACATTTTGTAAAAATGAAAAAACCAATACAATATAAGTACATACGTACATATGTGAAATTAATAGTTACCAAAATTATGTAAAATATATGATATGTAACAAAATCATAAAAATAGGAAGTTTGCTGAAAAAGAAAAGTCTACATCTAGGGTCTTATGCTGGATTATCAGTCACACTATAATGATATAAAATATTGTACTTTGCATTGCCATATCTGAGATGATTTAACTTTCACCAAATTCCTGTGGGGTGAATAAAGCCAGATATTTTTACTGAAAGATCATACATCAGCTGTTTATTAAGAACAATGCATTCTAACTAATTTTATGTCCATTAATCAAAGGTTTATTGAGAAAATCTTGTTTCCAAATTGGTTTACACGATTTCAACATAAAAAATGTTATGTTCTGGAGGAATCGGTGTGAACTTGACAGTGCCTGTAATAATTATTAGTGCAGAATTCAACTGCACGTCAACTTTACGATGTACATTATTCATCCAAACCCAGTTCAGCTAAAAGAATTTAAAGTGTTTGCATATAATCTCAGCGTAAACCTGCCAGCTTCTCTAGAATTTCTTCCATATTTTCAATTTCATTTGTAATTTTCAGTATAGTTTAATATGTTAATGACATATCTAAAGTGAGTCTAAAATATGTTTGACTAAAATGATGTTTTCACAAGGTGCTATTAAATGCAAATACAAAAAGGGAATGAGCAAATGCAAGCAAAAATTGCCACATGATCTTAGAATTCACACGAATTAAGGTAAAGTCCCAGAATTGTAGTAGAATAGAAAAACTTCCAAAGCTGTATCATCCTCATCAGAGAAAATAATGTATTCGTAGTTATTAATTAATTAAATTTCTGTAGTAAGCTAAAAGTTACACATATTTAATATTATGCTATTTTTATACTGTTCATTACATTTATAGAAGAAACAATACAATTACTAAATCACTGATGTAAATAATTATTAATTAATTCCAAAAAATACTTTTATACAGTAAAACAAATGCATATGAAAACAACAGCTGTCAATAATAACAGAAATAATAATGACAGAAATTCAAATCTTCTAGTTTATGCGCATGTGTATATAGGCCTAATCACTGTTTAATATTTTATCAGGTATTTCTTTCGCCGGTTAAAATTTGGTCGATTAACGACGTTCTTAATCAACGATTAGAGTTAACCGGCGTTGGAAAAACGCAAATTTGTCCTAACCGGTGTTTTAATCAATGATTACGCTAACCGGCGTTTTAATCGGAGTTGGAAAAACCGGCCCTAAATTATAGCAAGCGGGATTTTTTTTTATTAGGTTGTCCAGAATGTCAATTATTGATTAATTAACATTTTCAAACGTCACTTTGACAATTCAAATTGTGAATTAGTACTTATATACCAACTTAATTTAAATTTCACAGCCTGCTCTAATTTAGAATTTAAATGATCGCGCGGTACCAATTCAACACAATAATGGAAATGTAATTGAAGGCCCTAGGTGAGAGATAACTAAAAATAATAATCTTAACAAAATTGGAAAAGCAGGTTCTAATATGGCCAACTACACAGCATATAATCAGCGAGATACTTTGGCTGAATATGTTTTTATGCGGTTTGGCACTACTTCCTGGAGAAAGCGACGAATTAAAGGAGAATTTTAAAATATTTGAGAAACATCACCCACCAAATACCGCCATTATTAATATTCACCTTTCGAGAAACGCAATTATAGACTACGGTGTATTCTGCCAATGTGACACACCAAACTTTGAAGAGGCTGTTCAAACGCCCGGACAGCTTCCATGGTACATTGTATGAAAACATAGCAAATATGAAGGTAGCGGTAGAAGAAAAAGCATATGCGTTGCAGGATTGATTTAATAACTATAATAATATATATTATATGTGTATAAATTTCTTCAAATTAACTTTTGTTATTTGTTTGTTTTAAAATCAATGATTAGTTTTTATATGAACTTTTATGTCTTTAAATGGGTTTTATTTTTTGTACTATATTCACAAGAGTGACATCTATAATCAAATTTATTCATCATTTTAAATGATTAGTTTTTATATGTAGTTTTAAATTAGTTTTGGTATTTGTTCCATAGTCACAAGAGTCACACTTAAAATCAAATTCTTTTAAATGATTAGTTTTTATATGTCTTCTTAAATCATTCTTGATGTTTGTTCCATAGTCACAAGAGTCACACTTAAAATCAAATTCTTTTAAATGATTAGTTTTTATATGTCTTCTTAAATCATTCTTGATGTTTGTTCCATAGTCACAAGAGCCACACTTAAAATCAAATTCTTTTAAATGATTAGTTTTTATATGTCGTTTTTTAAACTAGTTTTGGTATTTGTTCCATAGTCACAAGAGTCACTTAAAATCAAATTCTTTTAAATGATTAGTTTTTATATGTAGTTTTAAATTAGTTTTGTTGTTTGTTCTATATTCACAAGAGTCACATTTGTAATCAAATTCTTTTAAATGAATAGTTTTTATATGTGCTCTTAAATTAATTTTGGTATTTGTTCCATACTCACAAGAGTCACACTTAAAATCAAATTCTTTTAAATGATTAGTTTTCATATGTCTTTTTAAATTACGTTTGTTGTTTGCTCCATAGTCACAAGAGTCACACTTAAAATCAAATTCTTTTAAATGATTAGTTTTTATATGTATTTTTAAATCAGTTTTGTAGTTTGTTCCATAGTCACAAGAGTCACACTTAAAATCAAATTCTTTTAAATGATTAGTTTTTATATGTTTTGTTAAACTATTTTTGATGTTTGTTCCATAGTCACAAGAGCCGCACTTAAAATCAAACTCTTTTAAATGATTAGTTTTTATATGTTTTGTTAACCTATTTTTGATGTTTGTTCCATAGTCACAAGAGCGACACTTAAAATCAAATTCTTTTAAATGATTAGTTTTTATATGTAGTTTTAAATTAGTTTTGGTATTTGTTCCATAGTCACAAGAGTCACACTTAAAATCAAATTCTTTTAAATGATTAGTTTTTATATGTTTTGTTAACCTATTTTTGATGTTTGTTCCATAGTCACAAGAGCTACACTTAAAATCAAATTCTTTTAAATGATTAGTTTTTATATGTAGTTTTAAATTAGTTTTGGTATTTGTTCCATAGTCACAAGAGTCACACTTAAAATCACATTCTTTTAAATGATTAGTTTTTATATGTTTTGTTAACCTATTTTTGATGTTTGTTCCATAGTCACAAGAGCTACACTTAAAATCAAATTCTTTTAAATGATTAGTTTTTATATGTAGTTTTAAATTAGTTTTGGTATTTGTTCCATAGTCACAAGAGCCACACTTAAAATCAAATTCTTTTAAATGATTAGCTTTTATATGTAGTTTTAAATTAGTTTTGGTATTTGTTCCATAGTCACAAGAGTCACACTTAAAATCAAACTCTTTTAAATGATTAGTTTTTATATGTTTTGTTAAACTATTTTTGATGTTTGTTCCATAGTCACAAGAGCCGCACTTAAAATCAAACTCTTTTAAATGATTAGTTTTTATATGTTTTGTTAACCTATTTTTGATGTTTGTTCCATAGTCACAAGAGCCACACTTAAAATCAAATTCTTTTAAATGATTAGTTTTTATATGTAGTTTTAAATTAGTTTTGTTGTTTGTTCTATATTCACAAGAGTCACATTTGTAATCAAATTCTTTCAAATGCCTTGCTTTCATATATCTTGTCAAATATTTGTTATGTTTTGCTCGGAAATCACATAGGGAACATTTAAATGTTTTCGTCCGATCTAGTGAGTTTGATTGTTCTACTTTTGTATGTGCCGAGTCTTCCTTTCCGCCAACAGAACTGTGCGTATTTTCCACGTGCAACCCCAGATATTCTTTTGTCTCGAATCGTCTGTAACAAATCCCACATTTAAACTTTTTCAGTTTGAAGTGCTGGCTGGTGTAGTGTTTCTTGAGATCTGATTTATACTTTGTCCTGTACTTGCACTGCTCACACTTATACAATTGGCTGCGACGTCTCTTGCGTCCGTTTACCGCTGTCACTTGATAGTTTTGCGTCGGTGCACTGCATTTCCTAAAAACAAATAAAAATATGTAACCTCATTCGTTCTTGCTTGAAGTCGGAATATGTGCTTTCTTAGCGCATAATTTTGTAGTGCATTTTTGTATTATATTTATTTATGTGTTTAATATGTAGTATGTCATGTGCCTACCAAATTAAAACGTCTTTTGTATCTTCGATTCTCCTTAGTTGTCTTGTAAGATTATTTACTGTTTCCTTTGAGCAATCAATTTAAATGAAGGTACGTAATCTCAAAAGTAACTAAGTACATACCTATCATTTTAATATAATTTTTTCGCTTTCGACAGTACATTAATAAATAGTATAAAAAGCAGAGGGCTCAAATTAGACCTCCGTGGAACGCCTGACGTGGCAGTAAATTCAGCAGATTTGAATTTATTGTAGTATTAATAACTGATCCGTTCCCGAAGATATGACGTCAGAAAACTAAACAGATTACCATGAAATCCCAATGCATCAAGCTTCCTCAGTAGAATGTCATGTCTAATAGTGGCAAATGCGCGCGCAAAATCTGTATATGTTACATCCATTTGAGAGCGAGAATCAAGATCGGCACTAATATATAGGGTGATACAAAGCAGATTACTCGTCGTTGAGCGACCAGTCACAAACCCATGCTGTATAGGTGACATTCTTCTATGATAGGAAGCATATATGAATTTGAATAGTATGAGTTCGAAAATCTTAGATGAATTCGAGAATTGCAATCGGACGATAATTCTTCAGTCACTCCGATCACCTTTCTTCAGAACATGGCTAATTCTAGCTATCTTCCGTCTAGTTGAAAAAACATTTTTGCGCAGCGCCAGGTTGAAAATAATTTTTAATGGGTGCACAAACACACCATACGGCTATACTTAATAAGATAGGCGCGTCACCAGCAGTCGGGGTTGATTTCAGATGATAGGCCTCTTCGTTGAGAGATGTCATGGTTAAATAATCAGAAACTCTTAGATGATTTTTGATGTCAGAACCAGTGGAATTTGAGTTTTTCCGGTAAACCTGGGAAACACACAATAAAATCCCTCAACTACGTAAATGGGCAGGGTCGTCACAGCTGAAATCGCCGTCATGCATTACTGACGGAATACGACAAGTGTTTTGCTTAAGGTGAATACAGCGCCAAACTTGTTTTGGATTACTCATTAGGTTTGATTCGGCTTCATAGGAAAATCTCAAGTAAAACTGATGAATCTGATTTTTAGTGATAATCCTAGGTCTACTGAACTCATGATAAAAGTAAATTTGCTGGGTTGCTCTCCATTTCCGATGGTAAAAGATTTTAAGTTTAAGATTCTGTTTGATTTCATTAGTAAACCAATGTGGATAATAGTTATGAGAAGATGACTTACATACAAGGAACAGACTTATCAAGGACATTATATATGTAGTTTTCTATAAAATATGTCAACGCACAAATCAACATCATCACATTTACTTAATTCAGATCAGTCAATTGACAGAATATCATTATGAAGAGTTATATAATTAGCTTTACGAAAGTTGCATCGGAAATTGTTGTTAGAGGGAAATTCAGAGGCTTTATGAATTACTGGGATCGTAAAATATATGGAAAGTGCGGGATGATGAGGATCCTCGCAACAATCGGTGACGGTTCACGTTCTACCAACACTTCGGAAGCAGAATTTGAAAATATTAAGTCAAGAAGTCTGCCATTAACATTGAATGAGTGACCGTACTAACCTTGGGATCAGTAATATTTAGGGACAATGAAATCGCCAACAAGAAGCACAGGATAATCAAGTATTAAAAGTTCAAGGAAGTACATAGACAATAAAGTGACATCTGCATACTAGGACCGTAGAGAGAATATATATAGAGAGCCCATGCAATGTTATTTTTTGGGCACGCCATTGTGGACGTAGAGGAGACAACGGCTACATCCAGAACTAGCGGCAGCACCTGCTCCTGGGATTAAGCTTATGCCTGGTAGATGTCGTGAAGTATTTTCAAATATTTTTTAGTATTAATATATATTATTATTATTATTATTATTATATAGACAAAATCGTACCTAATTCACTCAAATTTAATAATAAATTTTATTATTTAGATTTGGAAACAAAATAAATACAATCTGTTATATAAATTCCAACAAAATACGTATATTAGGAAAGGTAAGAACCTTATTAAAATACGCATATATAAAAACTATGAATGAATGTGTAAAATCAAGGCCGACTCTTCCTGACAAGGAAAAATGCATAGAGAACTCATACATCAAATTTTATATTTAGACAGATGGTCATAAATAACATATTTTACTAAATTGCCTGACTATATTCTAAGATATAAATAATAAAGAAAAGAAATATTGCGGATTATAGAATAATAAAGTATAAATTTCATGGGGTAACTCCGCTCAAAATGCAACTGCGGACACGTGTTTCGAACTACTTGGTTCTCGTCAGCGCAGTGTAGCCAAGGAATAGGATGGGATAACCTTGGAGCTGAAAAACATCAATCAGACAATGTCCACCTCGCGGCGACGTTAGATTCATTCTCAGTATCGAGGACACTCTAGCTGAAGCCTCAATTGGTAGGCTGTCCCTTGTGTATGTCTCTGATTGATGTTTTTCAGCTCCAAGGTTATCCCATCCTATTCCTTGGCTACACTGCGCTGACGAGAACCAAGTAGTTCGAAACACGTGTCCGCAGTTGCATTTTGAGCGGAGTTACCCCATGAAATTTATACTTTATTATTCTAAGATATATATTTGCAATGTAGACATGAAAATATAAACAAAAAAAAAACTGTTTGCTTTAGGCTGGCTGGGTTTCCACTTATTGATTTAATAAATAGACGTTAGTAAGTAAAACACTATTTATTAACTAACACACATATTAAAATTATTACAAAAGTACTGCTTTTTTTAATTCCTAAATTGTTAACATGTTCTCCCTCCTGTTTAATACATATTGCAACAATGTATTTCAGCTGGTCAATAATGCGTTCAAAAATTCCAGACCCAAATCGAGAAGAATAGATTATTGCACTACCATTACAAAGATTATAAGATCTAATACATAACAGTAATAAAATATTATGAAATGAAGGTATTGACCGTGCTAATACCAATGTAGATAGTATTAGGGAACAATATCGTCATTGGAAGGATAACAGTTACATTGTTTCAAATAGACATTTACTACAGGGTGATAAACAGTTCGGATTTTCGGAAAGTTGTTAATAGAAGTTTACAAAATCTCTAATGTGAGGGATAATTGCATTCGGAGAATTGTGTTATAGGTGCAGTAATTTAAATATAGTAAAATATTTGTATGTTTTAAATTACATTATTTGAATACAATAAGTTTGTGTACAAATGTTGAAATTATGTATATTAACTAATCCTGAAATGATAAAGATTTTACAGTTGTAATAACACGACTTAAATAGATGCAAATATATAAGTGCATCCATAAATACCGATTTATATTTTAGTTATTCTACCAGAGAAGCGGTTCAGATTTACCTCGTGTGTGCTACATTGTACAAGTTTTGTTTCTGACTAATTGTGTCCGTAATATATCTATCTTTTTCAAGACAATATTTTGCTATCTTTTAAAATTTGGTAAGTTGTTTATATTCAGGACAGTAGAATGTATTTACGCTAAATATGAAATATTTGATATAATCAGATGTTTATTTTATAGGCGCTTTATTATGTCTGGAAATAAATGTGTATATTTTGGTTGTGGAAAAAGCAGACGTAATTTTCCAGGACTGAAAATGTATGGATTTTCGCACACAGATCAAAGCCGCTGCAAGAAATGGGTGCTCAAATGCGGTAAGTTTTTTATTTGCAGTAAACTAAAAATATTTTGTAACGAACGAAACAATTGGCAAGACAATATAAGTATTTAAATAATTATTTAGTAGCCTATCACTTGTCTAATAATTATACCCGTTGCAACTATTTCTTATTTTTAGTTCTTGAATATTTGAGAATTTAGAATTAAGCATTATATGCATATATATATATATAGGTAAATTACTGATATAATTCTCTCACACTGATATATATATATATATATATATATGTACTTGTACGTACAGGCACCAAATTCAGATATATATGGCCGAAGTGGCACCTATATATACGTTCTGGCTCCACTTGAAGGTGCCAGAACGTTTTATCGCGTATTTGAGCGTTAATAAGTCGTGGGATGCGTCCTACAAAATTTGGGGATGGTGCCATTTCGACCATTTTTATATAAAATCTCAATTTTAGTTGAGCTATATAATCTGCAGAGGGCGCGCGAATAGCAAATGTATAATGTTACGTCGTGGCACCACGCACAATAATATGTAATGCTGCGTAGTGGCACCATACACTATAATATATTTGTGAAGATTTAACGCTACTATCTGGCACCTCAGACAGCGAGTTTTTACATTAGTGGAGCGAAATCGACCAAAAATGTGTCGTTTTTTTTCGGCGTACAACCAGGTATAACTGTATATAGCATTTATAACAAAATAATCTACACGCAAAATAGCTATTGACGACATTTTTCTGTGGTGCAGATCTTTTTTATTTCGGAAAACATCAGAAATTGACAATTTCTAAAAATCGTGTTTTTGAACATTTACATTGGCATATCTGCCAATTTAATTAAGTTATCGACTTTATTTTTTTAATTGAAGTACATAAATAAGCGCTTCTAGAGATATTATTTCCCTATCGAAATATTGTATATTGATATTGGTTTAAATACCAGTTTACCTGTTATTTCGCTACGAAGGTATTCACATTTTACTTACCTTTATATTGGAAGAATGTTGAAGTTAATGAAATATCTAAACCTTCTAAGAAAGAATGAAGATCTAAATAAGTGAATTCCTTGACAGTTTCGTAATTCTAATTACAGATTTGGTCATTTTAAATGAAGCATAAAATTGAATTCTCTTAGCATTTTATTGTAAAATCAAAAATAAGAATTTTGTCCCTCTTGTAAACTCAATCCGGGGACATACTATATACCTACTAATGTCAAGCATTAAAGAGTCCTTTCATCAAATTACCCACAAGTAACGGCTAATGACGTAATAATTCGGTCAAGCCCTATTTACTTAAACAAGTACAAGCAAACCTATTGTACAGTATAGAATAAAAAGAAAAAATATGCCTTATCAAGTTGACTTTCTGTCAATTTAAGAACAACATAGTTTACTAGTCGCGCAGCCAGTGCCTTTTGTTTTTGTTAAAAAGGCATTTACTCGGGCTAGTGCATTTGTGTAAATACAGCGGGACCTATTTACCAAGTGTCATTAACCGTTATTAGTGACCACTTTTACGAACAGAGCTTTACCGTAAATAGCAGATTAATGTTCCATAACTCCAAATCAATATTGTAACATGCTAATAGTAAGTACTCTGTAGGAAATGCTGCGCTGATTTCATTGTCACCTGAGGAACTCAAAGGAAAAATGCTGTGCAGAGACCATTTTGAAGATAATTGCTTTGAGAATTCTTCTTGCCGTACTCTCCGAAAAGATGCTGAACCAAAATCATATAATGATGCGACAGAAGAAGGCGCCGTCGAAGTCTTGCCGGTAACAAAAACATATAAATCTTACCGCAATCAACCTTCAACCAGTGGTAGATGTACTACTTCCCCTAGTCCAACAACCAGTAAATGGTTATCCGATGTAAGTGATTTTCCAACACCAAAACGTAGCATAAAGAGAACACCACCAAAGAAACTGAAAATGCAGCTATTAAAAACTCAAGCAATGCTGAGAACCAAACGTTTCCAAATTGCTAAATTAAAAAACAAGTTAAAACAGGGTAGAAAGATAACTCCTATTCAAGAAGTTTTTAATAATGTAAGGTATAGCTCTGTACATTCCAGAGCTTTAGTGCGTATGCAAGTTCTTAAATCTAGCAGACGCATATGGCTTCGAGACGAAAAAGAATTTGCTATTACATTATATTTTAAATCCCCTACCACATATCGACATCTACGCAGACAAAAAATCATACTTCCTTCTGTGACTACAATCAAACGTTGGATTGGCAGCTCAAAATTTAAAACTGGTTGCAATAAGATGTATTTCCAACAGATTGAAATGAAATTAACTACCATGTCTGAAGACGAAAAAAAATGCGTAATATGTTTTGATGAATTAGCTATTAAAAAAAATCTAGAATACTCAAAAGCCCTAGATTTTATTGAGGGATTTGAAGATATTGGCCATTTAGGCCGCAAAAATAAAATAGCTCAAGAAGCGCTAGTCTTTATGGTACGAGGATTATACTCTTCATGGAAACTTCCGCTGGCATATTTTGTGACATCAAGTGGTATAAAGCACAATGACTTAAAAAAAGTAATTTTAAATGTTGTTGTAAATATACGAAAAAATGGATTTATACCAAAAGCTATAGTATGTGACCAGGCAACGACCAATCGCAGCGTTTTTCGAAGTTTAGGAGTAACAAGTGACACACCATATTTTCTTGTGGAAAATGAAAAGATATTTGCATTTTATGATGTTCCTCATCTATTTAAAAGTTTAAGAAATAATATGTTGAATGGGGACTATATATTGGATACTAAAAGAATTTCATTTTCCGATATTAGAAAAACATATGAAATTGATATAAAAGCCACAACAGCTAGAAGTTTGGTAAAAAGTACAGCAGTTCATATGTTTCCAAATTCTTTTCAAAAGCAAACCGTTAAGTTAGCAACGCAAGTATTCAGCAGGAGTATGGCAACAGCAATGAATACTGCTATATCCAGCGGGCAATTGCAGACCGACAGTGCAGTGGAGACATCGAAATTTGTTTCGTTGCTAGACCAGTTATTTGACTGCCTAAATAGTCGCTCTTTATTTAGCGGAAATCCGATGAGATGCGCTTTATCTGATAAAAGTCCTCATGTATGGAAAACCTTAGAGGAAGGTCTTGAAGTGATGACAAAATTAAATAAAATCAATAATAAAGGCTGTATCAGCAGACCACCCAGTTTTGATGGTTTAATTTTAAGTATTGTTGCTACATTACAATTGTTTGAGATGGAAAAGGATAATGGAAAAGAATACCTACTTACGTCAAGATTAAATCAAGATGTTATAGAAAAGCTTTTCTCTCTGATTCGTCAAGGAGGAGGTTTTAATCGAAATCCCACAGTAAGAACTTTTCGTACAATTTTCAAAATAAACTGTATCAAAAATTTAATGAAGCCTGTTTCTGGAACAAACTGTAAACCAGACGATGATATTTATTTGAATATCCATGGACCAAATATTCAAACTTCTGGAACAGCGATTGCTTTTGCAAAAGAATCCCAAAATTCTGAGAGTAGCCCAGAGTCGAGTTCAATCGAGCGTGTCTGTTGTAGCAATTTCGTCAGAAATGCAACCCCTAGAGGAATGTGCTATGGTTTATTTTGCAGGATATGTGGCAAAAAAGTGTTTAGATAAATTTCATTGTGAACAATGTAAAGAAGCGTTGGTAAATGAACGACAAGACAATTTAAGGGAAGCAAATGAATTATTAATAATCCAAAGGCAGTACGAAAAATCAGATAGCGTCCTAGTTGGCTTATCTTGTCCAACTGAAACAATGAAAATGTTGTGTAAAATAGCATTAGCTACATTTCATCAACATTTCAAAGAAAAAATGCATGAGCTGAATATAGGGACCAAACTATTCAACAGATTCGTGAAAGCAATCGAGAGAGAATTTGGTGTTGGTTTTTTAAGAAATGGAGATTGCAAGGAGCACAAAATATTTATGCTGAAACATCTAATTGAAGTAAAAATTCATAAAGAATGTAAATGGTTTCTAAACAAAACTGGGATTGCTACTAGGCATTCTAAACTACAAATTTTGAGTCACGAGTAATAAATTAGTACATTTGCAAAAGGTTTTTTTTATTCACCTTTTCTATTCCACAGGGAAAATGTTTACCTATTATACTAGATCTGTATTAAGAATGATGTAGAAATCTTGTTCAGTGAAAGTGATTGAATTTATCAGAATTTCTTTTTGGGGTCAAGTGGATTTTGGAAACACTTTCACACTAACCAATTTTCTGGACTTCAAAAATACGTCGCACATCGGCAGCAACACTGTCGTCATAAGGCGAAAATTGTGTTTTGTGATCAAATGAGCTTTAAAATTATTTTATAATATTTAAATTAAAAATCGAATGTTAAATGCTAGATTTTTAAAATTATTTTGTAATAACAAAATAATTTTAAACGTCATTTGATCACAAAACACAATTTTCGCTTTATGACAGTGTTGCTGCCGATGTGCGACGTATTATAAACGAGTTATATATAAGCGAACACAACCTTATACACTTTTTTTTTATTTGCGGGGTAATTAGTTTCTGATTAATAAATCTTCTGGATGTAGCGGTAATAAATATTATATGTACAAATAGGTCTTCAGCGGAAAAACTTTCAATATGAAGAAATTATGAATGAATGCTTAAAAAATATCGTGCCCGGTAAAACAGGAAATGTCTTTTATTTTTAAATTGGATTATACTTTTTTCTGCACACTCATTAAAATATTTCAAGTTATTAATATTTACACCTATATTGCACATTTAGAAAATAGAATTGTTCTATTTAATCAGGTCATCCTAAATATTAATAATTACATTTCATAAAAACCTGTTGTAACAGTAAAATATTTGAGGACAGATATCAAAACTTCTAATTTTTATAAAACAGTATGTGCAATTTCACAATTTAATTTGTGCAATTCTTTAACAGTTGAATCTAAAAATTACTATTAAGACGAGGGCAATGGATAATTAAAAAGCAATAAATCAGTCAAAAACATCAATGTGATTCTGAAGAGGCTTTTCAAAGAGTTAAATAATTATATAGCAAAAGATTACACACTTTTAAGGCAGAAAATATGGGTATAAAAAAGTAAAAAGGAAGTCATTTATAAGATAGAAATACTGGTGTATGAATATATTTAAAGTTTTTTTTAAAAAGCCATAATTTTTTTTGTTGACAGTAAGCAATAAATCTCTTTGATAGGATACTTATGTAAGTTATGTGAACTTATGTGTGTATATTTCATTCATATTGGTGTTTTTATTTAGTTCTCGGATTACAGTTCCAAATAAATTCCGTATGGTTTAGTTTCGTTATTAGTGTATAGATGGTAATAGTTGTCTTAGCTGCTTTCTACCACCAGATACCAGCACATTATAGCAGGATTTACTCGAAATTTTATGTTGCCCGATTTCCCTATTTGATGGGCTCTCTATATATATTCCCTCTACGCTAGGACATTAACCAAAGGAACACCTCCACCAGTGGTGAGGTTTACCAAATTGAATTTCTTGTCACTTCGATAAACATAATATTTTTCTGTAGAGTTAATTGCTTGCAATGGAATCGTTGAGCTAAGTTTCAGTAAAAACAAATATATCAGAGCCAGAATTAAAGATATTTATGTAGGCTTAATGGGTTTAAGTGCGTAACCCGCGAGTATTTCGGTAGTAGATGGACAAATCAAGAAAGCTATTACTGTTATCACTGTTGGGATGAACTAGTTTTTCCGGTTTGATTTTAAAATTGTTGGAATACCTAATCTGTATTTAATGGACAGATTCTGCTCACCATTTGCTATGCGGTCCAGCATTTCAGATTTCACACGGCGATATAGGTCAATCTGCATAGGGGTACGGTCACGACTTAACGATATATGAGATCACTCAGTTACTGCTATTGCGTAACACCGCATGTACCAAATTCTCAGTTGCTAGTTTAAGTTTTATAGAACGCTTACGAGCTCTAAGTGTAGGATCAAAATTGCCCAGTCGTACAGGTTTGAGAGGTGATAAAAACGAGACTACATCCCTCCCTAACTAGTGGAGTATCGAGAGTGAGTTGTTCCTTTGTTGGAAGGCGCCAGTTCAGGTGTGTTGAAGAAAATGATACTACATTTCCGCTTTTCGCGTTCGGCCACTTCAAGAATAACTTTCTCCATGTCAATTGAAGAGGCAGTAGCGGGAGAAGAAGTTCTAATAGATTCCTTTAATGCAGTGACTTCATGGTAATTCCAGAATCCTGGCGAATACGCCTTGCAAGTGTAGCAGAAACTGACACGCAATCAATATCATAATTTTTACCACATATCGAACAACAAATAATTCTGTGCGATTCATTATCCTTTCTACAGCAAACACAACTAACCGAAAAAATAAGGGATAGGAAAAGAAAAAAAAATTTTCAGACCGTCGCGTCGGGGTCCGTCGTGGTGACTAACAACACAGAAAGGAAAAATCAGAGCACGGAAGGTAAACAATAGAGAACACAGGTAAAATTGCAGTTTGTTAAATTAATATAAGTTAAATAAATACACAGGCATAAACAACAAAGAAAGAGTGCAAAACAACTGTTAAAAAAGAAGGTATAAGACATATTCATGAAAAGAAACGATCGCTTACGTTTAAATAAACTGTTGACAAAACTATAATGTATCTCGGTAAAAATACGCAATTACAGAAAGGATTTGTGTACATAATACACATACCATTCGAAAGCACACATTTCAAACTATCTACTGGTAGTAATTTTAAAATTTCTTGCAGTAAAAGAATGTTTATATCTTAATAAATAGTATGTATAATAAAACAACATTTTGTTGAGAAAATAAATTTGTATTCGATCACTACTTTTGCACAGCTAGATTATCAATTTCGATTTCCATAAGATGGGGATTATATATTATTGTTGGATGAATTAAAAAAAAGAATGTAACATTTCGGCTGAGCAGAGTAAATTTGAGGTTATTAAGAGGATTGAAATATTGCTGTATATGAATATAATAAAATAAATAATTAATAATGATTCATTGTTCACTAAAAAACACCATTAGTGCATGGTACATTGATAAAATTTTTTGATAATGAATTATATATTATATAGCAGTATTAATTTTAATATGTCTGTCAATTGTTCGAATAATATTATCCTAGTTGACAACACCGCCTCGTTTTTTCGTTAATGCTCATGATAAATCCCAGGGTATACGTGGCATGGAGTTGGATGCGTTTGGTGGTGGTGGGAATTAGATGTTTAAATAATAAAATTGAGAAAATGCAAGTTATATTGTCCTCGTATAATGTGGATATACTATTATTATCGGAACATTGGCAGTCTGTTGATGAGATATACGAAATTTCTTTAGCGGGATTTGTTCTGAGGACATACTATTGCCGCCCAGCGAATAAACATGGTGGGGTAGCTATATACTGTAAAAAAAATATAATTTGTAAGAGTCGTCAAGATATAGAGGGCTTGGCGGTTTGTGGTGTAATAGAGCGTTGTGCAGTTGAGCTAATAGCGAGAAACATAGTGTTTGTAGCTTTATACAGACCCCCTAATACAAATTTTGACATTTTCCTAGATGGACTCTCATCAGTATTGAATATCTTAAATGCGGAAGGGAAAAAAATTATTATTGGAGGAGACTTCAATGTCGACTTCACAACTAAATCAGCATCTTTAAACTTACTTAGGGATCTCCTTAATTCTGTAAGGTTACCGGAGACCTTGGATGTTCCTACGCGGGTCGCTAGGACATCTTGTATTGACAATTTTATTACGAATCTGTCCGCCACAGCTGAATATGAATCGTCCTGCCTTGACTTGAATATTTCTGACCATTTTCCCCAATTTTTGTGTTTTGACTTACATTCTGAAGCTGCTACGCATAGTAATAGCTTTATTTAGAGATATAGATTTTGTAGCGGTGGGATGATTTCATTTCTTAACCATTTAGAGGTCGAGACATGGTTGTCGGTTTTTGAACGTAGCTGCCCGGAACTTGCCTTTGAAAATTTTTTGAACATATTTTTATTTAATGTTAACAAGTGCTTTCCATCCGTTAAGGTTCCTACTACTTCTGACAAGCATATCAATCACTGGGTTATGCCAGATATCGTGGACCTCAAGAATGAAATGTTATGTTTAAAAGATCTCGCCAAAAATTTTCCATGTTTAAGAGTCTTTTTTGGATTGCGAAAAGAAGTATAATGATGTCCGTAACACATCATTATACTTCTTTCTCTTAGAGAGCGTGATCTTAACAATAAGTTTTTTTATCGCAGCCGATAATAAAACCAAGGCTGCGTGGCGTATTATTAACAATAAAAGAGGTAACTATGCGAAACAGTCGACTTTTCCTGATTTACCTATTGATAGATCAGCTTTATGTGGATTGTTTAATCATAATTTTGTGTCGTCATCTGAAAAACTCGTATCTCTCAATTATAAGGATGATAGTGTCTCTTTCGAGGAGATTGATGGTTTTGTGACACCAAGTTCGCAATCATTTTATATGTTTCCTGTGAGCGAGGGAGATATTACTGAAGCGATTTATAAGCTTTATAAGCTCTAGTCCGGCTTCTGGTGATAACTCTGTACCATCGCTTCTTTTGAAGAAGTCATTTCCTTTTATAACGGGTGTACTGGCACACCTAATAAATATTTCTTTTGAGAATGGTATATTTCCGTCAAAATTAAAACATGCTACTGTATACCCCATGTTCAAGAAGGCAATCCGTTTTCTCCAAAGTGTATGAATTTGTTGTAAATAAACGACTAATGCATTATTTTCTTCATTTTAAGCTCATGCCCGAAAATCAGCATGGTTTTTTCCCAGGTAAATCAACAGATACTGCTATGTTTAATTTCCTAACATTTCGATCGACCACAATCTTCCATGTCTAAATATCCTAATAGACTTGTCTAAAGCGTTTGATTCAGTTGACCATTTAATATTATTGCATAAGCTTAGTAGATATGGTGTAAATGGTGTCTGTTTGAAGTGGTTCGAGTCATATTTGTCGGGAAGGAGATAGAGAGTGAGCGTCGACGGGAATTTCTCTGGTAGCACTGATGTACGTATGGGTGTTCCATAGGGCTCTGTCCTCGGGCCAACGCTATTTTTAATTTTTATCAATGACTTTCCTAACTGTCTAACTGGTATTGCTAAGGTGATGTTATATGCCGATGACATAAGTTTAGTTGTTTCATCGAACAATGTTGACGATGTTATTAGTGCTGCTGGTGTGGCCATATCGAAAGTAAATAAGTGGGTTAAGTTTAATAGGATCGTGGTGAATATCGAAAAAACTCAATGTATGCTTCTTAATAACAAAAAAAAATGTACATCTCAAGGTTTGTCATGGCTGACTCAGAGGTTGATTTCGTTAGCAGTTGTAGGTTGCTCGGTGTCATTGTCGATGAGGGTTTAAAGTGGTCGGAACACATAAACCAGTTATGTTCTAAACTCGCCAGATCGTGCTACGCTCTCTTTCAGTTGGGCAAGTCTTGCAATTTGTCTACACTGAAATATTTTTAATACTCTGACTTCTATTCCAGGATGCGTTACGGAATAGTGCATTGGGGCATGAGTAGTGACGTTTCTCGCATTTTTATTTTATAAAAGAGGGCTGTCAAGGCTATTTTTCATCTCCGACAGGGCGACTCGTGTAGGAATGTGTTCAGGGCCAATGGGATTCTTACATTTTATGATGTATATATATTTTTGAGGTTCTGTGTTATGTATACAGAAATCGCAGCAACTTTGATTTTAGTCTGTCGCATAGCTATGAGACCCGCCACTATGATCGTGTTTTGCCTCCTGTACATAGAACGGCTTCCTTTCAGAGGACCCTGGCTTTTGTGGGCTGTTAATTATTTAATGCTTCGCCAAATGAAATAAGAACATGTCCCGCATTACGAGTTTTTAAAAAAAATTGAGAGACTCTCTCCTTTAAATTTGTTGTTACAGTGTTCAAGATTTTATAAATTATTTTAAATAACTTTATATTGTATTGTATGCGACGTATTTCTTTTACTTCTGCTGTACTGTGCTACATACAATGTCTGACGTACTAAGAAATAAAATGAATTATTATTATACCTGACATTTCTTTCAGAACAGTAGGCAAAATGGTGTTGCAAATACTCCTTTTGACCAAAGTGGATTTTGCATATTGGGCACTGTGTACATTCTGAAATCACAAGAAAAACATGCTGAAATACAATGAATAGTGACATTAAATTGTATTACAATTTCAAAATTGCCATGGCACTTCAAGACACTGTAAGGATTTTTCCAACTCCGACTAAATACTCGGTTAACTAAACAGTGTTCAAGGCTTAATTATACAAAGTTGGCAATATGTTTGCTAGTGCATTTGATCTAAATTAGTATATTTTGTTCTAATAATATTGGCGCCATTTTCGACATTAGCATGAGATCGCAACTTTATATTTGGTTTAAAAATACTCCAAAATAGGCCACTAAGAATATGATAACCAAAGTTTAATACTATACTAGAATCGCCGAAGAGATTCAGTGATAAAAGTGCGTGATCACAACGTGATCGAGGCATCCTATGCATAAAAACGGTCGGTGGCAAAGATCCAGTGTTGTCCCAGCGACATGACAGTTTGTAATAGTTTTCTGCGCAAAAGCGTAATAGATTTTCTCTGTTTCGGTGTTAGAATAACGTTATTCTAGCAGCCATTTTGATGTTAGAATGGACTCTATTCTAACACCGATTTCTGGTAACTTTTTATTTTAGTAGAAATAGGTTGGTGGCATAAATTTTTCATAATCTTGTTCATACTTGCTTTTCGATTTACCTGGTAGTAAATTATTTATGGCGTTGGAGGCCCCGTCCCGCAATTCTAGTGCCGCAGATTGACGCTCTTCGTCTGACATTCCGCCCACAGATAATATGACACTTTTTTCTAATTTAAGCAAACTTTTCAATTCAAATAATTCTTACAAAAGTCAACTGTCAAGTAAAAATGTAAATCATTGCTACCAATCGACAACGTCACGTTATCAAAATTTCCCTTAATGAATATTTTTAACAAATTTTCTATAAATAAATAATATAAATACAATCCGAAACAGAGAAAATAGTGTAAAATACACTCGTAACAGAAGGCCATTCCAGCCTTTCCTTTGGAAATCATGCTGGAATGAAAGGCCTTCTGTTACTTGTATTTTAATATACCATATCTTGTTTCGTAATAGATGGCTCTGCTATTTTCAAGATTCAAGGCCAACTGTATCTGATATCGCTGCCCGATATAAGGCCGTCACATAATGCGAATTTTCTGGTTCTAATAACCTCAAAATATTGATCCTTATGTGGCGCCATCTATCCAAAGCATAATAAACTGCTTGGTAACTGCTGAGCATTTTTAAAATCACGTCCTGAAAATATGCAATATGATTGGATTATATCAATCCTACTGTTACTGACATTTCACTGAATTGACATTTATTCCATATTCTTTTCTACTTAAATTATTCTAGTACTACACAGTCAGTCGTTTCATTTTATGTGTGCTACATATTTACTATATTTTGCAAGTTACGTCGAGTACCAACAGAAAACTCTATATCTAGTTCTTACCAAAATGGATAAATAAAGACCCTATAGTGATTTTTAAAATGCTCTAATTATTATCAATAATGCACCATGTCATCATCGCCAGACTGGCTGAATATTTTATGAGGCAAATATTGTGTGTGGAATAGTAAAACTTCATAATCTTCCAACACAGTTGAAAGCGTTAATTACGTTAGTAACGCAACATTTTGTTTTGTATTTTCTTCGAAATGTAAGTAAAATTGTTATTTTCGACACTACCTAACAACTTCATTTTTCGCAACACTATTTTAATTTTATTTTGTTCTATTACTTTATTTTGTAAATTATTAATATTAATTATTGTAAAGTTAATGTTTAAAGTGTTATTTTAAAGTTTATTTCCATAAAAATTCAGAAAGTATTTATTTTGGTTACTACTAGATGGCGCCACATAAGGATCAATATTTTGAGGTTATTAGAATCAAAATCAACAATGTAAATCCAAGTTACGTGACGGCCTTATATCGCGCAGCGATATCAGAATCAGATACAGTTGGCCTTGCAAAGCTATATAAAGTCCCTGAGGAGTAAAAAAGACCGCAATACGGCAACCATCTTCTGTCCAAAATCTAAAGGCCGTTTGACACTTACGTAAATTTTAAATAAAATTCACAACTTAATTCACACGCAAATTTTATAAGAAATACATATCGTGGCATACATAAATTTTAGCTTGTAGATTTAGTTGTTAATTCACATGTAAATTATTTAGAACATGTTCTATTTTCTGGGTGGGTGTTTCTAGTAAATCTGCGCGCGCATCGACAGGAGCAGGTAAATTGAATATCACTGCAATACACTGCGATATCACGTTTGGTAGAAGTTGGTTATTGCTGATTATTGTACTTATTGTCGGTATCTTGATTCTTGATCATCAACAGTATATAAAAAAAGACATCTTGGTCAAACGATCAAGTACGAGCATTTATTAATGAATATCAAAAGCATCCTTGTTTATATGCGGTGAAAACCAAAAACGATAAAAATTGACATGCACGATCCCACGCATTTTATTTATTTCCCTCATAAAGGTTTTTTGTTTTGTAATATTTTTTTGAATTAAATTAAGTAAATCGTTAAATTGTACACTTGTAAGTCTAAGAAAATTTTTGTATGCATTCGAATCTTCTATTTTCAACTGGTAATTTATCAGACTTAAGATGCCTTTTCTTTTTCGATTTAACCACGATCGAGCTCATGACTTTTTTACATTTTTTACCACGGGCCGTTACAACTACGGCTGTTGCGATTATTATATGTAGTAGTTAGAAGTAATACTGTCGTCTTCTGCGTCCATAACAAATCCAATAGTGTCTAATATTGATTTAATAAGCAAACAAACCAACATAACCATAACCTCAAATCATAATATTTAGTATCTAGTGCGCATGTTTAATTATAAATTTGTTAGCAAATTTTATGCAAAAAGTTGATGTGTGGCAAACAGGCTTTTTTAGTGAATTCACATGTAAATTTGTAATTAAATTTGTTATCAAAAGTTTCTGTATGATACTGTGTTAAATTTACATGTAAATTATGATATAAATTTAATTCCTAATTTTGTATGAAATTTACGTAAGTGTCAAACGGCCTTAACAGCCATTACATATTTTTCTTGATGTAGGTATTAGTTGGCTGTACCCAAGTGGCAAAATCACAATTTTAGAGAAAGATGAAAATATATATTTGCTAATGTAGGACAAGTGTACATATAGTGATACTTAGGATACTATTCCAAAAATATAGGCAAATAGCAAAATCACTATACGAGTATGCATACTTTCCTACATTAACAAATACATATTTTCATCCATCTCTAAAATTGTGATTTTGCTGCTTGGGAAGATTTGAATTAAAGTAAAAAAATCGTTGAAAAATCCACGAAAACGTAATAAAACATAGTGAAACGTAACAGATATAGGTAAATTGTAATTGTATCACAGATCGCAGGTGTGTGAGAATTACTACGTGTTATTTTATAGAGACAATACCATTTTAATACGTTTTGGTAGAAAAGATTTGAATATGCATAATTTCTTATGTCAAATACTACCTACGGCGATACCTATTTTACAGACATTGATCCTTGAATGATTTTATGCGCCTGTGCGCATACCTCTTTGGTGTGATCACTGAATCTGTTCAGCGATTGGAGTATAGATATCATCGAGTTTGGTATATTTATACACCGAAATAGTTCGCACTATCACACAAGAGATGACGTTATTAAAAGGGAATCCCAGGAAGTAAGTCTTTTACTTACTCTTATCAAAAATCCATTTTTTGGGAACATCTTGTAAGTCATACTTTTTAGACAGGTACACTAAGAGTATAAAAGTATTTAAAACATAATCTTCAATACCATTTGTTTACAAAAAAATTCAAAATTCGGACCGGCAGTAAACACTTTTACTCTTATCGAATAGCACTTTTTTGCAAATATCTCGCAAAGTATGCATTCTATAGAGATTTATTAGGAGACTAGGATTTTGAGAAATTCTTTATAAAATAAATTTCAAAATTCGGAACAGAAGTAACACATTTACTTACAGATTTAATTTTTCAAGATGATAGACTTATTTAAATATTAATTTGGAACAACTTCTGCATAATTTGAAACGCTCATACGTGCCCACGCCTCATTTTTAGCATTATTATAAGTTATACCTATAATTTTAAAACGACATGCAAGTTTACTTAATATTATGTATTTTTATAGGAATAAATCATGGACTTGTGCTAATTTATTGCATTTATTAACACAAAACATTACAAACGCAAAAATCGGCATGTTTTGTAAAATAAGATTGGCTGTCAGCGAAATTCGGAAAAGGCAAAAATTTAAAATCAGTGTTTTCAGACTCTCCAATCATGTAAGAATCAACAAACAAAAAATCATTTGATCATAAAAGGGTCAAGCGACCACCTTTGGATCACTTATGGAATGACACATAACCGCTATTAATACATAATAGTAAAAATTCAAATCTCTTAGATTATGCGCACATGTAAGAAATATTAGTCACTGTTTAATATTTCATTAGGTAAAATTTCTTTAATTAAAGGCGTCCTCAATCAATGATTAGCGGTAACCAGTGTAAAAAAACGCAAATTTGTTCTAACCGGTACTTTAACCAATGATTACGCTAACCGGCATTTTAATCGAATATGGAAAAACCGACAAAATTCATATTCAATCATTGTTTTAAAGACCATAAAGTTGATATTATAACAAACTATGCTAACATGCTTTTAGGAACGTTTTAAACATTTAAATAAGAAAATCTAGATAGATTTAAATAAAGTCTATAAGCTTTGAAAGAGCTTTTAACTCCCATATTTGATATACCTTGACATACCTTCAAATAAAAAGTTGCTACATGCATCCTTAGGGCACATTGTTTTATGTTTGGCCAAATATGATTTCGAACTGAATCCAAGACAGCAAAATGTGCAGGCAAATACATTCTTGAAGATGTATTTCCTAGTGGGAATAAAATCTACTTCAACATTACCAATCTGGCTGTCTTCAAATTCTTCACCAAAATATACTAGTAATTCTTCACCCGATTGAATTGGACGAGTGCTTTGATAATATAGATAATCTTCATGTTGAAAAATAATTAGATTTCGTTCAGAAATATTCCTGGCAGTGTTAATGTACTGCATCCAATTTAAATACTGTGATGTATTCTTATCTAATACAAGTTTTCCTCCTTTTATTTTCCAAGTACATTCTGCTCGACAAAGTCCAATAAAAGGACCAAATGTTACACCTTCAGGAATAAATTTTAAAGCCAATATTCCAAACTGTCCAAACAAATGTTGCATTTCTAAAATATCATTTGGTAATTCTTCTTGTGTTCTGTTATTGGGATTGTCTGGAGCATGCCTGTTCAAAATATGTACCAACATTCCACACTCTATGCAGTAGTCTTCATAATATGCCCGACAATGTTCACAATCTGGTGGTCAAATTAAGTCAAGTAAACACCAGGTAATACAATATTCACATATATGAAGAAGAAATGAAAGCTTATTTGCCCATTTAAACCAAGCTACTAAGCTTTACTAATTTATATATAAATGTGAATTTTGAAAATAAATATGATATTATTTGGTTTATAATACAATGAAACAGTAATATTTAAAACTTATTGCACTTTCAATAGTGTGGAAACAAGCCTAAAGAACCAACTAACTAAGGAGTAATTAATAGTTATTTAGTACTTCAAGTAGTTAATTTAGCCATTTACTTACACAGTATTCCATTATCAAATTCAATTTTTATATTACTAGGATTGAAATCTTCCTCAATTTTAACACTGTCGTTTACTGCGTTATACTGTCCTTCAGTTGATTCCATTTCCATCTTAATATTATCTAAAATAGTGGCTGACTCATATTCTTTTATATTATCATGCCATTTCATGCCATCTTTTAAATCAAAATTGTTTACGGTAATAACAGTTTCAGAGACATGAAGTTTATCATCCTCAAAATCGTTTTGTTCGTTGGTACTCGATGTATTTATAGAAAACAAAGAGTTATTCACATCACAATTTTCAATTTGGTCAGCCATCACCACTACAATTATTATTGTGAACCATTCACCATCAAGCCGCCATTTTAATAAACGCATAAATAAACTGAAAATTCTGGAGATGAGAGCAGATATTGGTCACAGTGATTTCGTAATCACTGTTTGCAAATTCTTGGAATCACAGTGATTAATTTCGTATTTATTATGATGAAACGGGTTCTTTTCAATAGAGGCAAATAAATATCTTTTTCAAGTAAAGAAATATTACTGCCTGCGATTCTAAGATTTACTTCACTTTAAATAATATATTCAATTTGACATTAATATGTTTCACTATAGCCTTGTTTATAAATACTATATGGTGGAATTCTGTAACTTCTCGGAAGCTCAGGCTATCGTAGGCCCATGCGTAGGCCCTGGCAACGAAGTGACGTTGCGATGACGATTTCAGAATTTTTAGAGTTAGTGACGTAGAAGTGTCAATTTACGATTTTTTGCACATAACCTTTATGTTTAACATGTAAACAAACATCATCTCGTAAACATATACCAAAATCTTTCAATTTAAAATTTTAACTAATAAGAAAATTGTTTGAAATATAATATAGCGATTGCTTTTTTGCATTGCATTTTTTTTTAAAGAAAATGCACGGAACATTTTGTAATGCCAAGACATAGTATAACCATATGTTTATACTGCTTGCAAGATAGCACGAAACACTTTGGAAAATTTCAACAAGAACTGCTATCATTAGGAGAGTTTCAAAGGACGTAGTATCGCACTAGTGTATAGTGAATTTGCAGATAAATGTCTTTTCAGGCACATTTATGGATGATGAAATGTGATTTTTTTATAAAGCCAACAAGAACAGATATCCCTATCAAGTGGACATTGTTTTTCTTACAAGAGTACCTAAACACAAAAAAATACATAAACCTAGCAGACAATATCCACAGAACATAAAGCATGTGAAATGTGCACAAACTAATTGTTTGAAAAAGTCTATTATGGTATCGTGTTCACAATAACTTCACAATTTAAAGTTGACTTTTTCATAAGATTTTCTAATAATAAAACTACATCAAATTGAGAGGATGTTTAACTTTATATTATGTTGAAGAAGATAAGAGGAAATTTACCTGTTTAGTCAATGAATTTCTTTATTTGTAAGTCAAACCGCAAAGATTTTATCAATATGTAACTATATTGAACAATTAATGTTTTAGGCTCCAAAAAGGTAACATTAAGTTTTAATAGCATAGGCCAAAGTACATAAATGGTTGAAGGATATAGATGATTTTGTATTTAGAAAATCGACCAATCCTGTGCTGTATTGTTGTACTTGGTACACCAAATCATTCGATATTATTGCAGGATTTTGTTGTCGAGCCTCTGAAATTATAGTAATTGAAAGTTTTCTTTATTTGCAGTTTTTACAGAAGAGTAATACTCATTAGGCTGAAATTTGCACTTTGTCAACTCAAAAGAATGTAAAAAATTATTGTTTAATAAATTTACCAGCAAGTATTATAAAACAATAGAAGACATTTGACTCGTATAATTATACTAATATTGGATATGAATTATATGTTTACTATAAAATCTTAACAATAAAGATCAAAAAGAAAAATAATAATACTGAACTAGAAATGTGAACTTTGAATAATAGGTACTCAAATAGAAATTGTTTGTATAAATATTGAAAAATAAAACACATTTTATTGTCAAATATATTTTTTTTTATTAACCTTACCATAAAAGTAGTTCTGAAATTTAAAAAAATTACAGTATGTGAATATAAAAAATATATATACAAAAGGAGAGTGTTCTTCATCGGCTAAAGGTGGAGCAAGTATATCAACATGTGTGCCATCAATTACACCTACATCTCGTGCACCCCATTTTTCATAAAAACTAAACAGAACAATAATTTTTAGAACGTTTAGAAAAGATATGATTGCCCTTGGTAAATATATAAACTGGGTGCTATCAATTAAACAAAATACATCTCCGGTCTCCCATTTTTTATCATAAAAACAAAATAAGGAATTATTTTTAGAATATTTTGATACAACATAATTACCCTTACTTAACACGATTCTTCGATTCACAATCACTGGGAAATTTTATCCATTCAGGGAATAAATTGTTTGATATTACAAGACAGGCCTGATGAACTATTCGACTTACTGAATTCTGACTGAGAGAAACAAGGCTATTAATACCAACACTATTCTGATAGCTGCTGATGCTATGAAATTTAATGTTGTTAAGACCTGTAACAAATATATAATGTGCACTATAAAGTTAATATGCATTTCAAGTGATGTTTATGATAATAACCTTCAAATGTAATGGTATATTTGTTTGTTATATGTCCATCCAATAACTGGATCAGGTTTTGAACAGTGCCCTTATTCAGTCTAAACATTTGTTTAAAATGCCTGTTTGGTATTTCAAAAGGATATCCGTGATTTCTTAAACGTTTTCGGAATATACGCATATAATTTCTAAAATAAAGAAAATAGAGAATATTATGTATACTCTATATATTTTATATTATCGATTACCTACCTGTTGTGATCTTCATCTAATAATAATGCTATAAAGCCATTCATATTTGCAAATATAAAACAATAATAAATATAACGAATAAACAAACAGGAACAATAATAGATATAACAAATAAACAAACAGGAACAATAATAATTATAACAAATAAAGTAACAGAAACTATAAATATAACAACAGGAATAGTATATTAACAATAATTATATAATAATAATATAACCACAATATAACCAACAAAATCTTTACTCACGAACGTTTTGACATTTCTACGTCACTAACTGTAAAAATTCTGAAATCGTCATCGCAACGTCACTTCGTTGCCAGGGCCTATGATAATCGGAGCTTCCGAGAAAGTTACAGAATTCCACCATATGTTATACAACCTAGAGAAAACTGTAAATATTTCTTATGCAGTAAAGTGTCGTCCTCTGATATCTTTCAAATGGATTAATACAAATGAGAAAGTGCTCAGCCAATGAAATATTCTCAACGCCACTCCCACAATTTAATCCGGAAGTTTATAAAAAATGTAAATATATTTTGATATTTTCTATTAAATTTTACATAAGAGTATATTTTGTTTGATTTGCTTTTCACATCGTTTGCCCTTGAATTACATATCAACATAACCTATATAGCTTAACTGTGATAAAGTAGATTTAAGTAAATGTTTCATTGAAGAATCGTAGGATTACTATTTTTTTCTCTTATTATACTCACAATAACCCTTTTATAACATAATAAAAAAAAAGACATACAAAAGGCTTTTTAAAAAACGTATTTATGTTTTTTAAAAAAATAAATCTAAACAAGAAAACGGTATTAAGAAGTCAGCATTTTTATTAAATACTCACCTACATGAAATGTCAGTCTGTTTCGGGTTATTCTAATTTTTTTCTATGTGTTCAACAGGTATGTCTAAAACAGTCTTCTATATATTTGGTATGACTAGATATAGGTATTATGTAAAAGAAGAAAAAGTAATTAAAAGCTATCCGAACCACAACATTTATTAAGTTGCTTTGCATGGTTTCATCAACTTGACTGGTTTATGTGAGGCTTTCAAACCAGTAATGTAGTACGTTTTACAAAGAAAATGCATTATAAACACCACAATATTTTAAGGTTTTGGTATCTTCAGAATTTAGAAATTTAAATGGTTCACAGCCAATCATTTATCACTTAACCAGGATAAATGTGAGACAATTTATTTTACTAGTAAACATAGATCAAACATATATTCTACGAATTGAAAATTCCTTGATATTAGACTAAACACAAGATTAACATGGAAGCCGCAGATTAGTTAAATTAGTCAAACACTTATCTTCTGCTACTTATGCAATTAGACATATCAGATTTATAACTGATAGTCTACTGGAATAACGATATACTATGGACTATCAAATCACATATCAACAATGTTTAATCAATATGGGGTAAGTAGGCCTATGTAGAAAAGGTGTTCATCCTGCAGAAGAAGGCTGTTCGAGCAATTGTCTGTGTTTCACAAACTATTCGCTGCAAACCTCTCTTCAGAGAACTTATGATAAGTCCATTAGCCTAGACACATATTCTGCAACAACTAAGGAGGCCTTTGAAAAAGCTGTCACACCTCATGACTACGGGTGAGATTACAGAAGTCTCCACCCCTCATCACCATTTGCTGCACATCCCGCATTACATAGGACAAAAGCCACTTCAGTACAACACGTCACTGGTAATTATTTAACAAAATCAAAGTTAAGTGTAGACATCTTTCTACTTTCGTATCTAAAGAGAAAATAAAGGACATTCTCCTTCAAGAAGCATTCTACAATGTCAATGACATAAATTAGCCCTGTGTTGACGTTATCATTACATTTTTGCTTGATGTGCTATTGTGTAAACTGTATGTATATCTTATTATTGATATAATAAATTTATTATTATAATAGAAACACTATCCTTCTTACTGTAGAAGTGTTATAATTAATCCTGCTTTTACACCCACAATACCTCAGCTCGTCAGGGAAGTTGCAGCAACTTTCATTATACATTTACATTCTTGGTAATTATCAATATAGTAAGTACTGCCTACACATGGTCTGTATATGGACGTTTCTTCAATTTGTATTTACCTGCGATTTTAAAAATTGCTTTCAATAATAGTAATTCCTAATAATTGAAGTTACGTAGGGGTTATCAAACAAAACTAGTTTAAAGTATGTAACACTTTCGGCTGTTACTTATACATAAGTAAAATAAAACACTCAATTAAATTTGAATAACTTCACTTTATTTTAATCACTATGTGACTGCAGTTTTGACATTACACGTCATTATCAAACTAGTTTACTTATATTTCTACTATTTAATTTTTCTTTCACCCACGTTTAATTGCAATTGTTTGAAATCTTCATGGATTTTATTGTGTTATATATGTAGAATTTTAGCCTTCATACTGGTTGAAGTGAGGTATATCACTTCATAAAAGTTAATTAGATACACACTTAAATGTACTTGGCTTTGACATTAGATACTTATTTTATTATGGTTCTAGTTATTTTTATTTTATCTAGGCCTGAATCGTAACAACAATTGCCATGATACAAGTCTGAATGAATAATCATCAATTATTGTTGAGGATAGTACATACCCAACAAGTTATACAAACAAACTAATTCATAAGCAAGCAAAGATTTTATTAAAGGTTAGTACTTTGAACCTTTTTCAGCTTGTATAACTGCAATATCCATTGTCAATTATAAGATAAAATATATAGGAAAAATGACATTTCTTCGTTACATCGTCTTGCAATATGTATTTTAGAATAACATTTAACATCCACAATCACATCATCACTTATTTTTGGAATTTGAAAAATTAGTGTCAGTAGACTTATCATATCCCTTAATTCAAAATATTTTAAGATATTTAAATCTAAAGCAAAACGCCTACAAAATTGTAACAAACACGATTGGTGTAATTGGATAATTGCGTCACTTCCTTTAAGCTCCCATTGGCTTCTCTTTACTACTACGAGAAGACTGCTTTTACTACAACAAATTTAGCGGGAAAACTTACGAATGGGCACATCCTACTGCCCAACCCCTCTGTTGGCTACCTACCCGAACTAACCTTCAGTTGTATAACTATAGTATTAATAAACAAGGACTATAGCCACAGCCGTCTCTGGTAGGGATACGCATCGAACACCGATGTTTTCGAAACATCGATGTCTGTAATTCGATGTTGTAGTAGTAGTTCCATATAAATCGATGTTGGTCCAAAACATCGATGTTCAATGATCTATAGAAACCTATATTGCCGGTGGGATCAAAATTTGTAAATTTGAAACGAGGAAACGTAACAGCAAAGAAACAGATATCTAGATTCTCATGTACTTAAATTATCTCAAATTAATAACAAAACCAAGTACTTGGTGTTAGAGGGTTGTTTAATAGATTCAGTTTCACAGACCAAGGAGATCCATTCTTAAATTATCATACGGCTCTAAGTAGTATTAATTTTTCAACTGAAAATACCTTTTTGATATATTTACTAATTTTTTTTTATAATTTACCAATTTATTTGAGTCCAACTGCACTATTACTATAGTTGTAATGCATAAACACATAGTGTGTCCAATAATGAAATTTATTTTAATTATAAAAAAAAACCGTAAAACGTACACAATTACTTTAACGAATACTGTACAAGGTTATAGTTTAAACATATTTCTATCTATAACGTTTATTTATAATATTGGTTATAATAATAATAATATCTATATAAAAAAGAACTGAAGATTACACAAGTTATTACCTACATATTTTACACAGAAAATTTGAAAGAACCATTTTGGCCCATTGAAATAAATATTTTATATTCGTAACATAACTAGTTTTATGAAATGACAAATATCTTTTCTATAATGTTATAATATTTCTTCTAAAACTCATTGGCGACTTAAAAGTCATCTGTTTGGGGAGTGGAGTCCCTAATTACTCATACGAGAAATTTACTATTTTTTCTGATCGCAAAACTTTAGAATTATGGGAATTACGGACTCGAAACGGCACATCATTGGCTAAGGAAGAGATGACTGAAAGGGGTAAGTAGTTCACCAGTTAACATATCTGGGATTTACAGCGTAAAAGTATAAATAGGGCCATCATGCAAAACCTGGTTCATTTTTATTTTTGATACATATTACGATACTGTTCAGTTTAAGTATACGCGTCTTTTTTTTTACTCCTACTTTATAATGTCTTCAATAAGAAAAAGTTATGTGTGGAAGTTTTTCGAAAAACATTCAGATGGTACAGCGACTTGTACATTGTGCAAGAAAAAACTTAAAACGTCGGGAAATACCAGCAATTTAACTGGTCACGTAAAAAGTCTTCATCCACATGCTGTAAAAGTTAGTGCTTCAACACAATCAACATCGAAGTATGTAGCTTCAACATCAAGATGTGTACAATCTTCAAGTCCAGGTGTAGAATGTACTACCTTTGTCGAAAGTGGATTGTCCGAAACACCTCCTCCGGAAAAAAAGACAAGTGAGTCTATCAAACAATACAAGCATATTCTGTAAGAGGTGCGATATCCTCAAAAATTACGAACTGTATCGTATTCATGATTTGCAAAGACTGCCAGCCTATTTCTATAGTAGAAAACGAGGGATTCCAGCAGCTTTTAAAAACAATTGCGCCACTCTATAAAATTCCAAACAAATCGAGTATTACAAGATTTATTGAAACAAAATACGATATAATGCAAAGGTGTATCAAAGAAAAATTGTCAAATTTAAAACACGTAACATTAACTACAGATATATGGACTGACACCCACCAAACAAGAAGTTTTTTGGGGGTCACAGTACATTTTTTAAATAATTACGAACTCTCTGCCATTATTGTCGGAGTTGTAGAATTGTCCGAAAGACACACTTCAGAATATCTGGCTGATCAAATCTTGACAGTATGCAATGATTGGAATATTGCAAAGGAGAATGTTACTTGTGTTGTGACTGACAATGGGGCAAACATAGTAAAAGCTATAGAATTGGCATTTGAGAAAGGAAAACACTTACCATGTTTTGCTCACACTCTCAATTTAATGATAGACAAGGCTATGGAACAGACTACTGGACTTATTGAGTTAATCACACGAGAAAAAAGTATTGTTACGTGGTTCGAACACAGTGTTGTTGCTTCTGACGAGTTAAGAAAAATTACACATTTAAAATTAATACAGGAAATATCAACAAGATGGAACTCAAGATATTTTATGATTGAGAGATTTTTAGTAAATTATAAAACTGTTAACGAAATTCTAATTAAACATCCGCAGGCTCCAAACATGTTATCAGCATTAGATATTTTTGAATTAAGAGAAACTGCTGAAATTTTGAAGCCAGTCGAAGCAGCCACAAGAGAAGCTTGTGGTGAAAAGTACTTAACTACTAGTCCAATAATACCAATGGTGCACTGTTTACTTGACACTGTGAGTAACATAAAATCAGAAACTCCCATTGCTACAGCACTTCAAATTTCAATAATGAATGAAGCTAAAAAAAGATTTGGACACAGAGAAAGCGTATATTTTCTAGTGTTAAGCACTATGCTTGACCCAAGGTTCAAGAAGATTCATTTCACAGATGCACTGGCCTGTTCCAGAGCCATTAAACAATTAAGGGATTTCACTGTGCAAGATGTAGAACAAGCACGTCCTCCTGAATCCGAAATTGGTAAGTTAATTGTCTTCACATTCAATTATTTAAGAGTTCATTTTGTATTTTGTTAACTAGATGTCCCAGGAACCAGTACCAGCGAGTCTTTTTTTTGGACCAAGCATTACAATTTGATGAAAGCTCATAGTATCTCTAACTCGCGTTCCACTGGTGAAGTAGCAGTATACTTGGAGAGCCCATTGTTAAATCTGTCAAAGAATCCTCTGGAAGAATGGAAATCTTTGAAGCTCCTCTATCCGAAATTATACGGTGTAGCCCTGAAGTACAAATCCTATCTCAACAAAGAAATCACCTCAAAGGAAAACGTCTATCACAATTGTTATTTTTACAATCCCTTGATAAGCTTATATGGGATTTGTAATTTCAAGTGTAGCTTACAAGATTATACATACTTATTTATTACCATTATTCTATTTTAGTAGTTATTTGTAATAAAGTTACCAAGTAATTACTTTTCTTATTTATAATAATTATTGATTATGTACCACACTTAAGGCTCTATTACACTTATCAATTTTATGACCAAGAACCAGATCAAGTTAAAATTGACGACAAGTCGTGTATTACACTTGTCAAGTGGACTTAATCAATGATCAATTTGTTGACAAAGAACTTGTTGAATTAGAACATGTTCTATTTTTCTTCTCAACTTAATCAACTTTTTAGTGATTTCTAGCAAAATTCATGTTATAAAGTTTTTTGCCAACTGTGTAGAATGAAAACATTCCATTTTAGAATATTGTTAAGAATGACGTTAATTTGATACTTCTTGAAAGAATTGTGTGCCTAAATTATTTATTTTCTTTTGCAGCTCTTGTGCAGTTAATTATAACATTCAATATCAAACACAAATCTTCGGTAAATTTACTATTTCTTTTATTTCGTACTTTTGCACTATTGGTACTACTAATTCAGCTAAAAGCAAAGATTAGAGAATAAAGATACGACGCTTCGATCGGAACCTTTGATCTCTTACTCAAATTTTCAGTGACCTTGGACATTTAAATTGGAATGTAGAAGCGCGAGAATTTTAAACAGAACAGATTATAACATTCTTTTATTATAGAAATAAATGTATGGATCTGCAATATTCTAAAATAGAAATTCAAATTCTATGTGGAATAATTACATATTATAAGAATATAAAATATTATTATAAGAAAATAAGTGTTTGGAGAATATTAAGTGCATATGTGTTATAGGTACATGGTAAATGTGATCGGAAAATAAAAAAATATATATTTGAAATATGTACATATAAAAAGGTAGGCAATGAAATTCTGAGACAATGAATAATTTATTATACAAACAATATTTACATACTATAACAATATAATAATAATAATAAATTTATTATATCACCAACAAGATTTACATCATATTTATCAGTTTTTCTTATTGCATGCATTTTAAGTTGAATTTTCTGCAAGTCATCTATAAAATCAAAAGTTTCTTTGATTTCACGAAGTTTATTATTTATAAAGTATCTGGTTCCTCTTACTGATTTGGTTTTAGTCGGAAATGCTTTTACAAAGAATTTCATAAAGATAGGTGGAAATAAATGAATTTGCAGGACACATATTTGTAAATATAGGCTATTTCATTTCTAGCATGTCTCAATACCTGTGTAAAAAGTCTCGATATCTATGTGACATGTTTCGATATCTATATATTCATTAGTATACTTTATTTCCTATTCATACTTGGTGTATTTTTAAACTCGTTATTTGAAAATTTCAGAAGATAAAACAGGCTAAATATATGGTATGGTATGGTAATATCAGAAATAACTTTGATTTTTTTGTGACCTGTATTTTCCGTTTCATTTCCTTTCTCTTAACTTAATAGTATATCCTGAACATGATAGAATTGGTTCAGCTATAAAAAAATTTGTTACTTAAATGTTTATTGTTAATTGTATAAATCTAACATATTGTTTTTAATGTGTACTCTGTCTGAAATCTCATTTGGCACAGCTAGTGGTAACAGACGCTTCCTTTCAATGTTTATTAACATATCTGCTACAAAATGTTTTCTGCATATCCGATACTTTGTATAAAATTCTAAGGGATCTTTGTCGATAAATCATATCTTCCACATGCTTGCACCCATTTTTTACAACTACAATATGAATTAATATTATTATTATTGATAGGCGAAAAAATAGGAAGATTCTTTATAACTTGTTGTTTACTTACATACCATGATCATTAGGAAATCTAAAGAAATGTAATTTTTCATCCTTAGATATACAAGAATAATTTTTACGGTCTTTATATGCACACATTTGTCCAATTTGTTTTTGTATCATACTCATAATTACGAAATACGACTAATTCAAATACAATAATAATTACAATAAACAGACTAAGGGCCGGTTTTTCCAACTCCGATTAAAACGCCGGTTAGCGTAATCATTGATTAAAACACCGGTTAGGACAAATTTGCGTTTTTCCAACGCCGGTTAACTCTAAACGTTGATTAAGAACGTCGTTAATCGACCAAATTTTAACCGGCGAAAGAAATACCTGATAAAATATTAAACAGTGATTAGGCCTATATACACATGCGCATAACCTAGAAGATTTGAATTTCTGTCATTATTTCTGTTATTATTGACAGCTGTTGTTTTCATATGCATTTGTTTTATTGTATAAAAGTATTTTTTGGAATTAATTAATAATTATTTACATCAGTGATTTAGTAATGGTATTGTTTCTTCTATAAATGTAATGAACAGTATAAAAATAGCATAATATTAAATATGTGTAACTTTTAGCTTACTACAGAAATTTAATTAATTAATAACTACGAATACATTCTTTTCTCTGATGAGGATGATACAGCTTTGGAAGTTTTTCTATTCTACTACAATTGTGGGACTTAATTCGTGTGGATTCTAAGATCCTGTGGCAATTTATGCTTGCATTTGCTCATTCCCTTTTTTGTAATTGCTTTTAATAGCACCTTGTGAAAATATCATTTTAGTCGAACATATTTTAGACTTACTTTAGATATGTCATTAACATATTAAACTATACTGAAAATTACAAATGAAATTGAAAATATGGAAGAAATTCTAGAGAAGCTGGCAGGTTTACGTTGAGATTATATGCAGACACTTTAAATTCTTTTAGCTGAACTGGGTTTGGATGAATAATGTACATGCCTGTAAAGTTGACGTGCAGTTTATTTCTGCACTAATAATTATTACAGGCACTGTCAAGTTCACACCGATTCCTCCAGAACATAACATTTATTATGTTGAAATCATGTAAACCAATTTGGAAACAAGATTTTCTCAATAAACCTTCTTTGATTAATGGACATAATATTAGTTAGAATGCATTGTTCTTAATAAACAGCTGATGTTCATGATCTTTCAGTAAAAATATCTGGCTTTATTCACCCCACAGGAATTTGGTGAAAGTTAAATTATCTCAGATATGGCAATGCAAAGTACAATATTTTATATCATTATAGTGTGACTGATAATCCAGCTTAAGACCCTAGATGTAGACTTTTCTTTTTCAGCAAACTTCCTATTTTTATGATTTTGTTACATATCATATATTTTACATCATTTTGGTAACTGTTAATTTCATATATGTACGTATATTGTATTAGTTTTTTCTTTTTTACAAAATTTTTGTATTTTTCAATAGCAATAAGTAATCAATAAATTTATTTCAGTTTCAAGTTTGTGGCATTTGTTTTTTATTGAATAATAGAAATTTTAAATATGTGCTTTGTACAGAGAAATTCTCATGCAATATTCACAAAATAAGTACTTAAACCTTATTTACTAAAATGAAATTTCTAATTACATATAAAGAATATAATCTTTAAAAAAAATAAAGGCAAAAAGCACAAAGAACAAATTCAAATATAGGAAATAGAGCCAATATTATTATAACAAATATGCTAATTTAGATCAAATGTACGAGCATTTTTGTTACCAACCTTCTAAAATAAACTCTTAATCACTGATCAGATAACCGGCGTATTTCTTGGCGTTGAAAAACGCCGGTTAGAGATAATCAACGATTAAGCGTAATCAATGATTAGTTAACCGGATACTTTAACCGGTGTTGGAAAAACCGGCCCTAAACAGCATAAAGCAAATGGCGTCTGCTGACTAGGTTATGTGTACATGTTTTGTTTATGTTCAGTCCCTTTAAATTGGAATGTTTTCTATCCTTCTCTACAAATGTAGTTCCTTTTTCGAGTGTCGCATCTTTAGTATTCTCTAATCTTTGCTAAAAGCATGCTAAAATCTTGGTGAAAAAATTGATAAGTGTAGAAAAACTAACAACTATAAAGTTACTACTGACTACCTACCTACTCTGCAATTAATTAAAAATATATAAATTACCACTGACTGTATAGAATTTAGTTAGCTGAATGGGGAAATGCATATTTTTTGGGATTTCTAAATAATATGACATTTTTTTCCGATGTATCGAAGACATCGATAGATTTTAATATCAAACATCGATGCACCATCCATGTTTTGCTTTCAATGCGCAACCCTACTTACGGCTACTCACATGCCGCTGACGCAGAGATAAGAGTAGTTAGAATTAGGCAACTTTTGCACCGTAATTGTGACCGCAAAAGTGACATCTGTAGAGAAAATCCCCAACTAATTTATTTGAGCGGTGTAATTAAATTCCTAGTATTTCATAAATACGACTAATATAGTGATTTCAACAATCTTTTTTCGAGTTTCTAACTATGTGATAACTTACACATTCATATGTTAAAATATTTAAAAATCTGTTATTCAATTTTTAACACTCCAATGTTTAAGTTATCACGGTTAGAAATTCGAAAAATGATTATTGGGATTTTTTTTCCTTTAAAAGTAATAATTAGTATTTGGACGTTGAGATATTTTGTAATCCGAAAATTAAAGTTTCATGAAAATATCATTTTATTTTCAAACCAACATGTACAAATATTTTGACTGTTTTTGCAACCTTCACTTTGCATTAAAATATTTATTTTCGGTGTAAGACCATATTGAAAATACCATATTTTACAAGACATTTCCACAATTTTAAAAATTTGATTGTTTTTCAATTGCAAAAAATAAATATATGTGGAAAAATTATTCTTAAAACAATTAACTAGGATATATTAATTTCACATTGATTCTTTCATCTTGTGTTGTGATTTCTTATTTTGTACTAATATAGGATATTAATTCTTAATTTATTGGATAGAACAAACATAATTCGACTATTTAAATTGTACAGTTCTCAAAAATGTAACACTTACAAATTAAACCTGTATTTGAAAATTAAATTACATTAACATACACATGCACTTAGTCAGTAATAATAAACTTATTATTCTTATTTTTTTATTCGAACTAAAGGCCACAAGAATATAACAATATTATACAGTTTATCTATATATACACACAACAAACTTGAACACAGCTATTTCACAACGGTTATCATAAAAAATAAGCGTGTGTTAGTCCACGTGATTTATAAACTGATATAAACCAAAATAAACTAATAGAACTCTGTATTCGTGCAGTTAGCGCCATCTTCTGAGATAATCCTCAGTTAATTATACAGTTTCAGCATATATATAATACTATTGTATTGCTTGTGTTGTATATTGATAATGTGTAATTTTTCGTCCCAACTAAGAGAGATAGAATTGGAGTAGTGCCTGTTCTGCACATGCGTCGACTCAAAATGTCCATTTTGAAATTTACGAAATGACAGATAAACAGAAAACATAATTATAACCTCTGATTTAAATTGACATCTATAGGCGTTTTCGGAAAATGTATGGCATTAACCTGACCCGGTTAGAAAGTACCTAACAGGTTCAGTAACTTTACCCGGTTAAATGAAACATTCCGTGCGTTCAGGGGCCCGATTCTCGAACTTAAGAGAAGTGAACGTTCTATTGAGAGAAGTGATAGATCACACTCCCATCCCTCGTTCTCCTAACTTCAAGAATAGCTGTTTTTAGGTAGGGATGTGTGTCGATCGTGTAGGAAATAGCAGTGCAATGTTGCCAGGTTGCAAATGAATGCGGATTAGGACAATTGTTGTATAGAACAGTGTATATTAGGTAATATGTAATACGAAAACTATTTCTTTTAAATAGCGTGTGTAATGTTGAAAGGTTTTATGGGTTATATCAGTTGGATTTCCGGAAAGTGTTAGGCTAAAAATCGAAATGTGAATATTGTTTTCTACGTATCATACATGTAGAAATAATGTAACATATATTAAAGTAATAAAAATAATAAAAGAAAAAATAAATAAAACACCTTTTTCACAAAATTAGTTTAATAACTATTTAAACGTATTACCTACCAGACATTTTATAATAAGTAAAATACATGTTATACAGACAAATTTTAAAGGTAGGGTGAAAAAACGATTAATGCAAAATTACAACGAATATTAACAGTATAAAATTCCGAGAATTAGTTCAATGGGAAATACAAAATATTAATGAGAAAGAACGGGTAAAACTAACGCTAACAGGATTACGAATTACAATTCTAAATAAGATATTAATGAAAAGTTTAATATATAATTATGTATTTAAACCTATTATCTACGAGACATTTTATAATAAAAATACATGTTATACAGAACAATTTTAAAGGTAGCTGAAAAACGATTAAAGCAAAATTACAACGAATATTAACAATATATCATTCTGTGAATTAGTTCAATGGGAAATACAAAATATTTCTGAGAAAGGCAACGGGTTAATTTAACAGTGACAGGATTATGGATTAACAATTCTAAATAAGATATTACTCAAAAGTTTAATACATATTTCAAGAGTGTCTTAAGTGTTATCCGATGTCGGTATACAAGATAACAAACCAGAAGAAACGTTCAAATACGATATAAAGAACACATGGCTCATGTCAAATTACACAATGTAGAAAAATCCGCATTAGCTCTACATCATATTGATACAAGTCACAACTTCAGCCTAGAAAATGTTAGTTTAGTTAAACAAAGCAACAATAGAAACTTAGATATGTGGGAAGTCATATACATGAAAAAAAATAAAAATTATCTGCTGAATAATGATATTTCTCCCCTTAATAACAAGCATTGATCGGTCATATGTACAAAATTTAAGTCGATATGCGCATGCTTCTCTTAACTTTTAATATGTTCGCTTGACTTGAACCGATAGATGTAAATTCTCCCAACCCTTGAGGGAAGGGATCTATCTCTCAAGTTCAAGAATACGATTTTTAACATTTCACGAGAATCCCCTCCATTATTCTCTCGAAATCTCTGTTCTCTCGACTCGAGAATCAGGCCCCAGGGAGTTACGGCGCCGCTAGCGCTGATCTGTGCTAGGTCGAGCGGTTGGTGCCGGCGCTCGAGCTAGCGGTCGCCATCTTGTCTAGCGAAAATAATTTCGCTCGATGACCTAGCGGCGCTAGAAAGAAGTGGGGATAAGCGGTGAATATTCAAATATGAATTTAAAAATTCAAACCCGCGGATTAATAAAAACATTAATTTATTAATTGTAGTAGGTAATATCATTTTTACGGTTGCTGTTGTACTTGTTGTTGTTATATTTAATGTTATGCGAAAGTTATAGGTAAATTTATCATATTAAATAGATATTGGTAAGTACTATACGGTACTATTATATTCGGTTTACATATAAAGTGAATATCTTTTTTCTACTTGAAATAGATTATTTATTTCTGATAAATAAACAACTGTCAGTGAATCTTGTATATGAAAATAAATTTGGCTCGATGACTTAGCGGCGGTAAAAGAAAACGGTTAAAATTCAAATTTGAATCTTGTGAATAATACGATCAATAGAAACTTCAATTATGTTGTACAATAGATCTTAAATAGTGCCTAATAACTCTTTTTGATATGTTTATATATTGAAATGTATTTTGACATAGATATAACTAACAAGTAATGTCAAACAGCACAATTCCTTCTAATAAACAGCATAATTCCTTCTAATTTGGCACTAAATTTAATCAAAAATATTAATAGCTGCTACTGAAACTAAGGACCTATATATATAATAATGCTGGTTTATGGGCCTTATCGTCTCATTATATTTTCGTGTTCTAAGATACATTAGTACTGCCTTCTGTAATCTTCTTTCCTATGTATAAGTATAGATAGCTACGCAGTCTATTAGGTAATGTAACTTAAGACTTTTAACAAGATCTGCTATCAGATTCCAATACGTTAAATGTTGAAATAATATTGCTTTGTCAACTACAACAATAAAATAAACATACAATGTTATCAGTTTATGTCATATTTATTTATCAGTTGTATACTCTGCAATTATACACTTATTACAAAGTAGAATTCAAAATATACATCAATTAAAATTGAAATGAACAACTATTCACAGTGCCGATAAATATCTCAGCAAAAATTGCTAATATAATAGTGTTAATCGTTACATCATCTTCAACAAAAACAACAAAATAATCCAACAATCCAATCCAACATCAGATTTCAATAAGTTTAATACTGGAAGAATATTATTTTTACAACTACAGTAATAAAATAAATCCACATAGTTATTTCTTTGTATTAAATTTATTTATCAGTTATAATTCTGTGATTATACTCTTCTGCAACATACCATTCAGAAAATTCATCAACTAATTAAAATTGAAATGAATACTGTTCACAGTGCCGATAAATATTCTAACCAAAACTGCTAATATAGTATTGATAATAGATACATCATCTTCATTGAAAACTTCCACATAATCCATATAATAATCCACTGTAAAATGTAGTATTAAATATTTATTATAGTAAATAATTTACCATCACCTCAGTCTCAATTTTAAAATAAGGATTTTATATTGCTATCATACATGGGACAACCTAATTACACACCTAATACGTCGACTTTATTTTTAGTTTAGATTTTAAAAGTGCGTATGTCATGTCTTCATACTTCAAACAATAATAATAATAGCGAAATGAAATAATAATAAACTTCAGAGCGCCATATTCCCGCTGTCAGTCTTCAGAAGTAGTAAAAGTACGCATGTCCAAGCAGCAATTTTAAAATCTACTACTGTGACCCGTTCAATGACTTCTGGCGCTGGCCACAAGCTCTAGCGGTATCCGCTTCCAGCACCGTAACTCCCTGAACGCACGGATTTCCGAACGCAATGGCGGTCACGTTGAGTCAAGGATTGTATAAGAACATGTTCTTATACAATCCTTGACGTTGAGTAACGTAACGTAAATGTTTGCATATAACCTTATAAATAGCTATCTTCATAACATAATTTAGCTGTACTGGCAATACGACAGAAGAAATGGACCGGGGAGGGGGTAAAACAACCTGCATTACCCTACTCACTTACCAGGGTTATGAAAATCGAACCGGGTTGTTGAACCCGGTCACTTTTTAGATTTTACGAACAAGGTTGTTTTTACCCGACTGAATTAACGAACGCATTCGTACTAACCGTGTTGTAACCCCAATGACCGGGTTTAATTTCCGAAAACACCTTATATCTATGATATTACTGAAAGCATACGCAAAGTTGTTTTTTATTGAATTCAGTTTTGTGCAAGTTTACTTCATCGGTGAATTTGTAGAATTACTCAGAAAATACGAGGTAGAATAAATAAACGATATGAAGGCTGATTCCAGTGAATTATTAAAAGAAAACGTGTGAAGTTACAACTTCTGCGTTGATTTTTACGTGCTTACTGGAATATGTGAAATTATAACTAATACATTGATTTGTACATGTTTATTGGTGTATGTGAAATTATATTATTAAATGTAAATATCGGTCCTTCCATTTCGACTAACAGAAAAGATTTTGAACAGAAAAACTTGTGAACTTATAACTAATACATCGATTTGTACTTGTTTATTGGTATATGTCAAATTATATTATTAAATGTAAATACCGATCGTTTCATTTCGTCTTATTGAAAAGATTTTCAACAGAAAATCTTGTGTACATTATGAGTGTGTGCTTATTGATGTGTATGCAATTATTGAATATAAATACTGCTTGTTTTGACTTACAGAAAACACATAAATTAATGTTTTATATACACAAACGAATATATTCAGGTATGTTTTATGTCAGATTGTATTATATTTCAACATATACTTTTGCTTGTATTTTTAAGCTTGAGAATGCAAATAAAATTACTAAAATTACTGTATTTAATATTTTGGCTATACGTAAGAATAAAACAACATCTATTTTATATTTGTCTACGTACATTATTCAATATGTCGCATAATCAACAATGTACAAAACTAATTAAATTCCTGTATTTAATTCTGTGTCGAGATATACACTGAAACATGAATGTTTTAGCAAAAGTCGTGGAATTAATCACCATTACATTTTTGTGATTGAATATAATTTTTATTATTGATAACTTTTTTTTAAAATCTAGAATGATTAAGCCATTCACGAAAATAAAAACGTGATAGTGTTATATACGCCCATATGGTAGCAAAGAATATAAACAAGCATTTACCAACTCTGATACACTTGAAATTCTTTAGTGTCTGTAATAGCATATTCGTAATCAATAGATTTTTCTTTATGTCTATGTCTCATAAACTGAGATGAGTAGAAATGAGACTTGCATATAATTTATATTATTGCTTGTAAAAAAAGTATGTTGATGCTGTATTTGATTCAATAATTACATCAATGAGCAAAGTTCAATTTCTACTTACAAAGTAAAAATTTAATTTTATTTTATTTATGTTCGGAAATCTATTTTGTATATACTTTCTTGGAATTAAAACAAAACAAAAATTATTATTGTTTGAGCTTTCGTCAAATTTTATTATACATGTTTTTCATATTTTTAGTTAGTTTATAATAATGTTACTTTCATTAACTATTATGATACTTTTAATGTATATTTCACACGTAATTTTGTATTTCTCGCTAGCGTGAGAGCCTCCTTTTTTATTTGTTTTTTGCGATGCACAGCTGGCGCAACAAAAAGTTGAGTTTTGCCGTCGCTTTTAACACACGTGTTTATTTAAAAAATGTGATTTACGGGTTTAGAATTGTGCTTCGAAAAATATCGAAATAAAAGGACAGTACATACATGTCACTCAAGGAAGTCAGACAATTTCCGCATTTGTTTCTATACATACAAATTTGTGTTAGTTAAATGTAATAGTGTAAATAAAGAAAGTATTTATACTACATTGCATTTCATATTAAACGTCACCGAAGAAGTAAATAAAATAATGTGTATACGGCTTTACACCCGTGCATTGGTGAAACAACAAAGAGGTTGGTGATAATATTATATTATCAAAATCAACACATCCAATTATAATATATAAATATTTGTATAAATTAATAGATGAAAGAATAAGAAATTATTGCGGATACATAAAATATCAGAAAAAGAAAAATATTGGGTATAATCCGCTGTAGAGCAACCGTAAACACGTGTTTCTGACTAATTGGTCGTCATCAGTACGGTGTAGCCAAGGAATAAGGTGGGATAACCTTGGAGATGTAAGCTAAACGGAAGACCATCAGGTGACAGACCACCATTTGGAGCTTCAGCCTGTATCCGCAATAATTTCTTATTCTTTCATTTACATTTCCTGGGTCTCGGATGGCACGCAGGTTGACATTGTCTTCCTCGTGGCGACGTTAGTTGTTGTCCTCAGAACCGAGGATCTTCTGGCTGAAGCTGCAAATGGTGGTCTGTCACCTGATGGTCTTCCGTTTAGCTTACATCTCCAAGGTTATCCCACCTTATTCCTTGGCTACACCGTACTGATGACGACCAATTAGTCAGAAACACGTGTTTACGGTTGCTCTACAGCGGATTACACCCAATATTTTTCTTTTTCTGATATTTTATGTATCCGCAATAATTTCTTATTCTTTCATTTACATTTCCTGGGTCTCGGATGGCACGCAGGTTGACATTGTCTTCCTCGTGGCGACGTTAGTTGTTGTCCTCAGAACCGAGGATCTTCTGGCTGAAGCTGCAAATGGTGGTCTGTCACCTGATGGTCTTCCGTTTAGCTTACATCTCCAAGGTTATCCCACCTTATTCCTTGGCTACACCGTACTGATGACGACCAATTAATCAGAAACACGTGTTTACGGTTGCTCTACAGCGGATTATACCCAATATTTTTCTTTTTCTGATATTTTATGTATCCGCAATAATTTCTTATTCTTTCATTTACATTTCCTGGGTCTCGGATGGCACGCAGGTTGACATTGTCTTCCTCGTGGCGACGTTAGTTGTTGTCCTCAGAACCGAGGATCTTCTGGCTGAACCTGCAAATGGTGGTCTGTCACCTGATGGTCTTCCGTTTAGCTTACATCTCCAAGGTTATCCCACCTTATTCCTTGGCTACACCGTACTGATGACGACCAATTAGTCAGAAACACGTGTTTACGGTTGCTCTACAGCGGATTACACCCAATATTTTTCTTTTTCTGATATTTTATGTATCCGCAATAATTTCTTATTCTTTCATTTACATTTCCTGGGTCTCGGATGGCACGCAGGTTGACATTGTCTTCCTCGTGGCGACGTTAGTTGTTGTCCTCAGAACCGAGGATCTTCTGGCTGAAGCTGCAAATGGTGGTCTGTCACCTGATGGTCTTCCGTTTAGCTTACATCTCCAAGGTTATCCCACCTTATTCCTTGGCTACACCGTACTGATGACGACCAATTAGTCAGAAACACGTGTTTACGGTTGCTCTACAGCGGATTATACCCAATATTTTTCTTTTTCTGATATTTTATGTATCCGCAATAATTTCTTATTCTTTCATTTACATTTCCTGGGTCTCGGATGGCACGCAGGTTGACATTGTCTTCCTCGTGGCGACGTTAGTTGTTGTCCTCAGAACCGAGGATCTTCTGGCTGAAGCTGCAAATGGTGGTCTGTCACCTGATGGTCTTCCGTTTAGCTTACATCTCCAAGGTTATCCCACCTTATTCCTTGGCTACACCGTACTGATGACGACCAATTAGTCAGAAACACGTGTTTACGGTTGCTCTACAGCGGATTATACCCAATATTTTTTTTTTCTGATATTTTATGTATCCGCAATAATTTCTTATTCTTTCATTTACATTTCCTGGGTCTCGGATGGCACGCAGGTTGACATTGTCTTCCTCGTGGCGACGTTAGTTGTTGTCCTCAGAACCGAGGATCTTCTGGCTGAAGCTGCAAATGGTGGTCTGTCACCTGATGGTCTTCCGTTTAGCTTACATCTCCAAGGTTATCCCACCTTATTCCTTGGCTACACCGTACTGATGACGACCAATTAGTCAGAAACACGTGTTTACGGTTGCTCTACAGCGGATTATACCCAATTTTTTTCTTTTTCTGATATTTTATGTATCCGCAATAATTTCTTATTCTTTCATTTACATTTCCTGGGTCTCGGATGGCACGCAGGTTGACATTGTCTTCCTCGTGGCGACGTTAGTTGTTGTCCTCAGAACCGAGGATCTTCTGGCTGAAGCTGCAAATGGTGGTCTGTCACCTGATGGTCTTCCGTTTAGCTTACATCTCCAAGGTTATCCCACCTTATTCCTTGGCTACACCGTACTGATGACGACCAATTAGTCAGAAACACGTGTTTACGGTTGCTCTACAGCGGATTATACCCAATATTTTTCTTTTTCTGATAAATTAATAGATACATACAAATTTATAAAATGATAAAAAAGATTTAGAGAATGTAACAATATAAAAACAGGAATACTGCTTGATGACGTGCCTATCTTGCTGTTCATAACACTGCACTATTTACTTCCACAATGTTGGGAAAAGTTCAGAAGAACTCATCACACATTGTTTTGGCAAACTCCAAAATGAATATTATCTTTATACTGTACCATCTACAAGTTGTTTTAAACTAAAACATATTTTAGTGGAAATTTAAATATAAAATACATTACAAGTAAAAATTGAAATAAATTCAAATTGAGTTCAAAACAGTTTTATTCAATTCACAACAATTGTTTCACCCTACTAGGGCTTCATCAGGGTGAAACAATTGTTGTGAATTGAATAAAACTGTTTTGAACTCAATTTGAATTTATTTCAATTTTTACTTGTACATTATGGAGTTTCAACACGTATCTCCGTCTTCAATCAATTATATAAAATACATTCTTTGTGCTTGATTACAATTTAGTGACAGATATTACGATACATATTTAGCAAAGTACAAATTAGAAAAAAACACTTAACTATCTTATAAATAAGACATCATCATCACAATCAGTGATGCATCATAGCATAAATTCCAATGATCGGCCCAATCTCTTCTCAAAATACCCAATCTCGGCATATTAATATCTCATATCATATGGGATCTGTGGATTCCGTGGTGGACATGCAAAATTCTTCAACTTTCTATGAACACATGTATGTTCTATTAGATATATATCAAAAAATTAGAAGGTTGTGGCAAAAAGATTGGTATGTGTCTCTTCTAAGAGGTTTAATAGAAGCCTTTTTATTATGAGCAATTCAAATATTTTAATATGTAACATAATAATATATGTATTAATTATCTAATTCATGTCAAATTTACTGTGTTCTTTCTGTACATTGCTCCGATATAGATGAGAGTAATTCTAGAATACAAGAATACCACAATATCTAATTTATTATTATTCTTGTATGTTGAGTTGAATAATTTAGGTGTTGTTATTATATCACAAATTGTTGTACATGACCTATAGAGGTCTTTTTCTTTCTGTTCACGATATCCCATTATAATATATTCAAAGAAACACAGTTGCAATGCAATTGAACTGATTGCGGGTTTTACTTAATTAATTTACAATATTTAGGATAATATAACCACAATTCGTACAACTTTTGACAAATATACTTCTTCAATATGATCGTTTGTTTATCTGTGATTTGCACATGATGCCAGGACGATATTTCTTCATTCATTAAGGGAAATGAAATTATTTTTCCACTTTTGAAAAGACACAATTATTAATTATAAAGAGGTATGTCGATTTTTAAACTATTTATACTTGTTTCACGATGTACAAACAATAATTAAATATTTATAGTAATGAATCTATGTGATAAACAGACCTAAATTTGAAAAATTATTTGTAACGCATGCGCAGTTTGGACAATACGCCAATAACACGGCATAGCACCATATGTTTTATTTCACAATGTTGGAGCGAAGTTTTCCTTGTCTACACGCGATATTAGTAGTATTATATATATGGTATTCAGTCTCCGCTCTATAGAAAACGTATAGTAGTAAAACTTGGGTTACTATAGCAACCAATACCCTCAACACACGTTTGCTGCACATGTTTGTCAAATGTACAAATTCTACAAGTTGAATTACAATTAAAATTAGAGGAATTGACGAAAATAAACCCAAATGTAATTTTCAAAAATATGTTGTACATATTAAAATGTGTATATTTAATTATATAAATAAATAAATGTATAATGCATATTATATTTTCTATTTACAGCTGAGAAATATAATTTATCAATACTAATCTAACTTGAAAACCGTTGTTATTATTATTACAAGCATTAATGCCTAAAGGATATTGCCATTTTGTATGAGTTGCTCTAACATTTCATTATTGTCATCATTTGAACTTATAGGTTAAGTAAGCTTTAAGCTCTGGATATCGCCGGCTTAAATTTAAGATTCCATTTTATATTTAAGTACTCCTTAAACGTACCGTGCAACAGAATAAGTAGAACTTTGTACTTTTAAGTGTTGCTTAAAATTTAAGATAGGTCGGTGAGATCGGGCATAAGCGGTGCAGACGGCACTGTGTCAACAATATTGCTTACCTTCTGCAAGTTGCTCAAACAAAATTGAATGTTAAATTTTATAATTATTATAGGTATATTTTCCATTAACGATTTATGTTGTAGTTTTATCCTAATAAGCTGTACTTTATGTAAAAAAAAAAAAAATATGTTCTCTCATATCTTACGACTTACACTACGATTATGATAATACAGCATTATTAAATACTATTTTAAGAGAATTCTTAAAAAGTATACACAAGTTTTAGCATCTATTTGAAAAAAATGTTTTTTTCAGAATAATTTAAACAAGAATATATCAGGTGTTCAAACATGCTTGAGTAATAACAAATAACAATTTAAACTTTTAACTGTTATTAATATTTTCACAAATAAAGAAGTTTGTCAAAAAAAATGAGATACGTGTGTGCGTTTCAAATTATACAAAAGTCGTTCTAAATTAAGATTTAAATACTTTTATCTTCTGAAAAAATAAACAAAATCCTACTGTACTACTTCTAATCTCATAATAAATCACTATAGAATGCAAGTAGATATGATTCGCCGCTTCCTCATGACGTTAAATATTAATATACACTGTGTGATTAACAAGGATGTAAGGAAATAAAAGATTAGCTTCTTTAGACAGATTTATTATTTTTATACACCAACACATAAATATGCTAAACTATTTTGAGAAAATCCTCTAGCAGTCTAACGTTGTGTAATGCGCAAATACAACAGTCCTTAGTATGAAACATGCAAGTTGAATTAGTCTTAGCTAACTTAATACTATTTTCATCACACTCTAAATTTTATTCATTCGTTTAGCCATGTCAAGTTGGGTAAATTTCAATATAACATATTGGCAACAAAGTAAGTTCATAAATAGTTAAAATATACAATACATGAATTTTTATATCTCAAAAACCCCAACTGTGACAATGTTGGAAGAAAACTTTGTAAATTATGTTCTAAATAATTTTATACTCTTATGGTGGGTTTACATTATTCAAGTGAGTTGATCAAGTCAGTTGAATTCAAGTGAAGTGAACGTGAATTAAACATCTAAACCCCTTCATTCATTTCAGTTGATCAAGTGAATTGAATGGATTCCGAGTTGAAACATGTTTAACTTTTTAGGTGGGTTTACATTAGTCAAGTGAATTGATCAAGTCAGTTGAATTCAAGTGAAGTGAACGTGAATTGAACGTCTAAACCCCTTAATTCATTTCAGTTGATCAAGTGAATTGAATGGATTCCCAGTTGAAACATGTTTAACTTTTTATGTTCAATTGAAGGCAAAACGGATGTTTAAAATGGCGGCAAGTAGATGGTCGGAGGAGAAGTCCTGCAAATTTATCACTGTATATAAAAAACATGAGTGTCTGTGGTATACGAAAAGTAGTGCATATAAAAATAGAGATGCTAGAGGAACTGCTGTCAGGAAACTAATAAGTGACATGGAAAAATTGGACATAAAAATGACAGAAGATGAGGTTAGAAATAGGATAAAAGCCATTCGAACTACCTACATGACAGAACTTCGTAAAGTAGAAAAAGCAGCAAGATCTGGCGTTTCAATTGATGATTTATATCATCCCACTTGTGCTTGGTTTAAAGACGCAGACGTTTTTTACGCCATGTGGTATTCCTTCGACCTGTTTTTCAAAAAAAAGTTAAGTAATAAATAACTTAATCTGATAATATAATCTATCCGTGTTACATAATTTCAAGACTGAGAAAATCCTTTCTTATGTTTCCAACATTATACCTATATTTCATTTTAACATATTACAACATGTACTGAATATAAAATATTACGGGAAGGAAAGAATACATCAGTTGATCATCTGTAGTTACCAGGGTACAGCACCACCAGCAGAAAAATATTCAACATATTTCTCACGAATAGTCGAAGCATTTCGTGAAAAATTATTACTACCCTGGCGTTGTAGTGGATGCAGCCCTGATGGTTGGGTTCTCCAGGAGCCTGGAATTATACGCCCAGTTTCTAGATCCTCTGTATCGACAAGCCCGTGTGTAATGTAAGTAGCTGCAGACGTTTTGCGCAACCAGTTGTGTAAAGCTGCAGTTGCTTTTACTATTGAAGTTGCTTTTTCTGGAGAAAGAGCAATAGGTCTTTCAAAAATTCTAAATTTAGATACCAGAATTCCGAATGCATTCTCTACAATTCGGCGAGCTCTGCTCAATCTATAATTAAATATTCTTTCTCTTAACAATAAATTTCGTTTTGAAAGTGGTTTCATGAGATAGGGTTTTAATGGAAAAGCATCATCTGCTACAATTACCATTCCCGGCGGCATATGTAACTGAGATTTTTTCCAAACAGTCATACAATACACTTTTTTGGAAAATTCCTCCATCAGAAGCTCTCCCTTGCGCTCCCATGTCAATGTAAGTGAAACTGTAATCCGCATCAACTAGTGCAAGCAATACGATACTATATGTAGCTTTATAATTATAATAATCAGAACCTGTATTCGGTGGATTTCTAATCACAATGTGTTTACCATCCAACGCACCAACACATGTCGGAAAGTTCCATTTCGTATCAAATCCTTGTTCTATACGTCGCCACTCATTTTCTTTCGTAGGAACCTGAAAGCAAATTAAAATTTAAGTTCGAGCTTTTGTTATTCCAAAAAGCTCCATACATTACTTTGAAATTGAGTAAAAAAAAGTCAAGACATATTCCCCACGCCTAATGATTTAGAATTCAGAGAAAGTCAAAATGTGACAAGCAGGATGTTGGTTTTTAATGTTAAAATGAAAACAAATATTTTCTTTTTAGAGTTCACAATTAATGAATCATGCCCACCGTGGACCCCAGATCACCTGTAATGAAAGAGACAGACGTTGAAGAAATTCATTCACCACAGGACATAAATGCAGCAGGAGGTGACACACGCATTGATTCACCAGAGGCATCAACATCAACGCCAAAATCCCCAGTGAAAAGTACTCAAACACCAAGAACCTACCACGTCCGTCCTAATTTAAAGCGATTGAAACGTTCCGGTGATGACACAACGTCGTCTGCAATAAACAAATTGCAAAAAATTTGTGAATCTGCCACTGAATCCTTAAAAGACGACGTGTTCGAAATTTTTGGTAGATATGTTGCCAACTATCCTTGTCTCAGAATAAGAAGGAGTGATTCAAATATCGCGCCAAAATGGCGTATATTTTTAAGGTATTTCATTGGTTCTTGCGTAGGCAAGTTTAACATGGGAAAATAAGTTTGACAAAACGTCATTTTATGTTTATAGTCAAGCCATAACCTAGTCTCTTACATTTTTACTTCGGTTTATTATAGTTCATTGTGTTATTAAATAAAATCCGTACTTTTATGTACAACACGAGCATGAGTTGATCAGACGGCTTAAGACCTATGGAACAAGTGATCAGGCATTTAAAACTTTGAATTTGATGAATCTGTCAAAAATACTGTACGACAGTGCAAAAATCAAACGTCCAACAATTAATATCATTGCAAAAATAACTATAGATGAGTTCATACCATAAATGAACTGAACAACTCACATATATTCTAGAATTGACGCATTAATTTCAAGTAAGTGTTAATTAAATACTAATTATATTACCACATGTTCATATACATGTTATATTTCAGATATGTCAAACGTAAAGAAACCTGTCCTAATAGAAAAAGGTGAAAATATCTGGTGGAGAATATTTGGGAAAAAGTTTGGATTGCCACAAGTATAATGAGTGCACGACAAGCTTTGTTGAAAACCTGTAGGATTAAAAAGTCATACCGATAAAGATAGGCAATTAAGAATACTTCATATACGTTCTGAATTGATACATAAGGTGAAGTTACTTCGAAAACATCCCCTTTCAGAATGTCAGTTATTCGAGAACTTTTGACAGAAGCAATTACAAATGTTATAGTAAGTATTTGGAAAAATTGTGCCGACCATGTAAATTTTTAATCTTGTGAACACTAAATTATTGTTAATTTCCAATATATAATAGAAATAAAAATGTGTTATACTTTATATATTTTCAAAATACATCAATTTTAATAGAGAAGAATAATTAGTAATGTGTAGGTATATGTAATTATCTTTGCAGTTCGTGTAAACAACTTCAACCGATGTAAATTTTTCAATTTATTACTGTTCTATGTAAGCTTCACATTTCCAAGAGTAGTTGCTTGAATTTACCTCTTCAAGGTTTGTAGCAGTAATACGAATGATTTATCTGTACAAGTTCTTTATTGATATTTACAATAGAAACTAATAAGCATAAACTTTTTCTGCAAGTTATTAAGGACGTTTTGATAAAAGGTAAAAGGTTTGATTTATTCTTGCTTGCTGATACAAATATTTAATAATAAATATACTTGATTCACAATTTTCATGTTGATATAGCACATTCACTAAAATGTGCAGTAATTATATATTTATAATGGCAATCCTTCTCAAAACGCTCAGAACAAAGTCTACTCTTTTCATTTGTAAATTGGGTCTATATCTTTATCCATAGATTCTCTAATGATTTTCTTTGAAAAACTAGAATGAACAGATTTGAATGTTAAGAGATTTATATTCATCAAATTATAGATGTATGCACCTACTTGTGTTTATAATTTTACTCTCACTTGTGTTTATAACTTTACTCTCCTCTTTCCAATTGCCGTGCACTCGTATTGCAGCTTTGACTGGTAGAATGAAAAGCGGCACATCCATCTATTTTGATGAAAGTAGTAAATGAAACACAAAACAGCTACATCTTTAGTTAGTATTAATACAGTTCACCTAACCTCAATTGTCATGATGTCACATCAAATTGTCTACTAAATTTTAAGCTATGTGTTCCATGTTTTGGCGGGATATTTGAATCACTCCTTCTTATTCTGAGACAGGGTATAGTTGCGGAATATGAACATTATCAGAGCAGTTGAAATCCAAGCTGAAATCAGTACCCTACTTTCAAAAGCCAGGATCAAGATATTAAAGACAAGCAAAACGTGAATGGTACTCAGATATCTCAGTTGCAACCTTTTGAAGAAGATGAATCTAGCGATTCATATTGGGCCAGCACCCCACAACACTCAACAACAAGTGGTACAAATTCACAATATTCGTATGTAGACTTATTAAGCACATCACAAGCTACTGAGGCAACACAAGACATTCTCTCTCAAGCAATGGGGACTATTCTCCAATAATTTATTGTGTTACTTGTGTGTTTTTTCCAAAAAAATATTAAATTTATGTTTAGTTAATGATCTCTTGTTTCTTACCTTAATATATTCATGCAGCACATCGTAAATTGCTTCCAATGTTTCTATCAAAAAAGATGAAATTGTACACTTAGGTACTCTGTAAAGATATTCTTGGGCCCCCCTTCGTCTATCCACTCTCTAACCCATATTCTACTTCTCCGTTGTTTTTTCTTACGTATCTTTTCTAATTGTTCACTAGCTAAAATTAAAACTGTATGGAGAACAGCTTCGCGTACTACTACTTTCGCCATTTTAAATCAGCTGAATAGAATTCGTGTCGGTCAAGTGTGTAAACAAGTAATTGAATGCAATTCACTTGAATTCAACTGATTTGATCAACTCACTTGACTAATGTAAACCCACCTTTTATCAAAGAATATTACCCTTACGGTAAAGAAGCGACACTCCATAAGAAAACTCAGTTTACTTTTCAACGACCTTCGGCCATTTTGAAACTACTAATTCAGTGGCGCGCCTTTCAGTCCATTGGCGTAGAACTGCCGAATATTGCCAAAATAAATTATTATCATATTTAAACAGTAGTTATTCGGCAATTATTATACGTGGATATCCAAATAATACTTTTGTAAATATTTTGTTTGGAATGTTTTGAAGAGGACAATTAAGAGACAAAATTTACAAGTAATAAACAGAATTCTTTAATAATATAATTCATAAACAAACATATATATTTAACACCAATTATATATAATAAAATAATTTGATATAAAAATAACTACAACTACAAACTAGAAATAGTAATTATTTTTGTCGACTTCCCAGGTGTTCTTTTAAAATCTGCATTAGCTCTTTTGAGTATAAAAAAATTTTAACTTACAAAATAATTTCATTAAGTACAACCTGGGGAAGTCTTCACATGGCATTCAAAAAGGAATTTGTTCAAGCACTTTAATGAAATTTAATCCAACATTATCTGTAATTGTAAAGGTTTAAAAATGTTGCACCAAACACAATTTCTCTGATATACTCTACAAAATCCAAGGTAGGTATACATAAATTGCAAAATGTTGATTTTTCTTTGGTTTCCTAGGCATTTAAATGGCACATAATTGTGCTTGCACTTAATTCCTTAATGTACCTACCATATTGTGAACATTTATTACATGTATGTTTATCCAAACACTTTTTCATAAAATATCCGCAAACATAATTTAATTTTCAGTTCAAACCTTAACTTTCTTTTTCGGGGTGTACTGAAAGACAACTTTTTATGTGTTTGAGTAGCCACAGGACTTCTTCTCGTAGTTACTCTATAAACAAAAAAGGATACAATTCTTGTATGAAGGATAAGTTTGATCTTAAACTTACGGTGAACTAGACCAGAATGAGCAAGGTAGGTCTCAGGATTTGCTTCCTCTGTTAGTCTATTAACAAAAAAAATGCAATTAGATGAATAGTGAGTCTTCATTTTAAACTTACAATGGACGGACATTTTCATCTGCTGGTAAGTACTGTGTTGGTTTTGCATGGCATTGTAGTCGATTCTTCAAATCATTCAGAAACATATGTGCTTCAAAATGTTTCGTGCATACTCTTGTTTGTTTTAAAAACTATTCGTCTTTCCCTATTAAATCTGGACGACTGCAGGTTTGAATCCATTCAAAACGCCTGATAAAAAGAAAAATATTGTAATAAACTTTAAGTAGGTATGTACATTAGTGCAATTCTTTGTACGAAAAAACTAATTCCATAATTTCCAAAAGAATATTACAAAAAAGATATTAATGTTTACCTGTTTATATCTCCCGGAAAGTAAAAAAAGCTTACATTTTCAAGATTTTCCACCACAACTAACCAATGATCAATACATTAACAAGTCAACAAATTTTCAATTTACTTCAAAAAACGCTACTATAATTTGTTTATACCGCACAAAACAAACAGCTGACGTCTAGCAACAGTTAACGGCCATTTTGAGAATATACATGCGCATTGGAGCGTTTTGAAAATGATATCAAAGTGTCGCTTCTTTACCGTAAGGTAATATTCTTTGCTTTTATGTTCAATTGAAGAGAAAACAGTAGTGATGTGTAAAACTGCTATTTTTCATTAGCAGCTACAAACTGCTACTGCTACTTTTCGTTAGCAGTTTAAAAAAACTGCTACTTTTTGTAGCAATTTCTCCTATATAGCAACATACGTACTATATACTTTAAATAAAGCATTTTTCGTTAAATACGGCTTTTTTTAAATATCTTATTGTCTTACATAATAACTAATAAACGTTACAGCATTTTCTGTCTTTTTCAATATTGATTGTTATTTGGTTTTGCTATAATCAATACAAATGCAATTAAATTCTGGTATTTGAAAAATGATTATATGTATTACCTTAGTATTAATATAAACCATCCATTTTTTAATACTAATACGTGAAAGAAGTTTCTGAATCGATAGTTTATAAATAGTTCTACGAATTTTGAAATAAATGTATGCACCAGTATGCATATACTATACTTGCCGGTAAGCGATTTCTGTATGAAAGGATTACTGTAGTAAATAGCAATAAAGAAGATATGCATTATATTTCGTTTAGAGTACCTAATTGATTTTGTGGAATGTTTCTGGACAATCGATCTTTATTCTTTATTATCCTGGCATATGTTCTATTCCTATAACGAAAGTATAAAAAGTATCGTCTATTATTCTGCAAACCAAATTTCTAAAAGAAAATTATTGTGAAATGTATCAATTACTTCTTTGAGTGGATAAACACTACCTGCCTCCTATAATAAAATGTTTTCTAAACTTTAACAACAAACAAAGCGCTTAATTTTTGCATTTGTGACACTTTTATTTATACATTTGTATTTGTAACATCAGTCATCAGTTTATTACAATTCGATTTTTGTATTACCAGCAGAAAAATTCATATAAATAACCAGGCTAGCCAAAAATTAGAGTACCTATTTTAGTTATCACTTACAGGCAAACTTCAACATTAGAATAAACTACAATCTGAAAGTTTAGGTTATAGTGCTTGTCAATGTTTGAAGAAAATTCATATATTAAGTATATTAAGCAAGTATCAATTGCACTTTAAATGTAAGTATACGAAAAAATATTATGAAATTGAGTTCCTAACATATCAGTTTATATGCACACAGATGGCTTCTAAAACAGAAAAAAGGAAAACTTCTGAAATATGGAATTTCTTTAAAATTGAAGATGAGAAAGCCGTTTGTAATATATGCAAACAACTACTTTCATACAAATCTTCTGTTACAAATTTGAAAACTCACCTAAAAAGAAAACATCCACTTATATATCTACAGAATCTTGGTACTAAAAGTTCTACTATTTTAAATGAAGCCGAGCCTCAAGCATCTACATCAGCAACACAGATTAGAATCAAATGGCGCAGTCAAGCCAAAATTTTTATCCGCGGTTTGTATTGCGTGAAGGCCGATATAGAAGGCGCTGGCATCAAAAAATTACAGTTTTCAATAACACTAAGCAAATAGCGGGCGATTCAAAATGTATTTGGTAGCGGGAAATTCAAAATTAAGTTTATTAAAAATTAGGGTTTAATACCGCGAGATCAAAAATATATGGATAAAGGTTTGCCATGGAATGTAAAAATCTGTCTTAAGTTATATCATTAAGTGTCATACTGTCATTAATATTTGTCATTATAAGAGAAAATATAATGACAAATATGGACAATATGACAATGATATAACTTAAGACAGACGTTTTACATTACATGACAAACCTTCATCAATATAATTTTTGATCTCGCGATACATGATTATAACACTGTAATTAAATTGCATACTATTTACTAGTTCTCGTAGTAATGAGGAATCATTTCTAAGGAAAACAGTATACAGTACGATATTCAATGACAATGCTGTAACCACACAATAACGTTTTAAAGAAAAGAATTACTTAAATAATTACACTTTAATATTGCTACGTAGAAAAGGTACAAACTACATTTATGAATATTAATAACTAACATCTAAAACGTATGTTTTAGTTAAATTACCAGTACAAAAATAAAGTAACGAAGAATAGCATAATCTACCAAAAGTAGAATATTCGACTAACAAAGATATTTTTAACATTAAGATAGAATTTCTGTTGAAAAAGCACAAGTACCTACTCAAAATACTACAAAGTAGAAAAGGTATACATTTATGATTACTATTGAAAAATTATAACTAACATCCAACATGTGTTTTAGTTAAATTACCAGTACAAAAATAAATTAACGAACAATAGCATAATCTACCAAAAGTAGAATATTTGACTAACAAATATATTTTTATTAAGGGGGCGTTTGAATCATAGAATACAACATAATTTTATAATTATGCAAATGTCGGTTATAAAATCATTAATTGTTTATTTTATTGTGTGTAATAAGTCATAATATCCTCCTACGTATGGTATAGGGGTTTAATTTACATAAATTCTTTTTATAAAATTTTTATTTCAATTTTATCAAAAGAACCCCTTAACCCTATGACGCGTGTTTCGTAGAAGAGAAATATAACAGAAATTTCGGCAATGATGTATTAGTTTGGTTTATTTGCATATTTTAAATAATTGTTAAAGAACGGCCATATTTGTATTTTGTACCTTGTAGGATTCCCTAAGAGAGGGCGCGAGATCCAAAAATACTGTAGTGTAACTGGTTATCTAAGGAAATTACAGATAATCATAAATATCTAAGTTATTTAAAATGATTTAATAGTGATCGTATACATATTTGTTATTTCAAACAAATTCTGCCAATTCAATTTGTATATTTGAGACGATGAGTTTTGATAGAGCGCGCGACATCTTTAGAAGTAAAATGTTGTTATTTTTTGACAGTAACGAAAGTACTTATGTTTTCTATGATTCAAACGCCCCCTTAATAGAATAAAACACCTTTTTCACAAAAAATAGTTTAATAACTAGATGTCACATTTTATGTGCACTGCACACATCGTCAGTAATAACAGTTACTACTGACGATGTGTGCAGTGCACACGAAATGTAACTATATTTTGTGAAAAAGGTGTTTTATTGCATTACTATTTCTATATTTCACAAGTGTCCAATATATATTACTACAAAGATAGTTTTAACAATAAGATAGAATTGCTGTTGAAAAGTACAAGTACCTACTCAAAATACTACAAAGTAGGTAATTAAACCCGATAGATACACAATGACTTAAGCCCATGTTTACTACCACCATTTACAAAATCTTGTATTACATAAATGATGAACATAAAATAAGGTGACATAAATAAAAATATGGATACATAAGATACCTAACAAATTTAGTAGACGTCTTTTCATCAATATATAATTAAAAGAGTGACAATTAGGGCTTAAAAACTAAATAATGTTAATTACATGGCTATAGAACAAAACAAAAAAATTAAACCTGCAATAACTAACACCAAATTGGTTAATTTATTGTTGTCGTAAAACAAATGAGACTTCCAATGATATGGCTGCCTTAAGCTCCATGGGTGGCCTCATGGGATGGAGTGTCGGCACTGCATTTCTGTTGAGGTGTACTGAATGAGGGTGTGCATAGTATGTTGTGTCAAAATGTAGGCTGCAAAGTTTCTTATTACATGTTGTACTGGCATCTAGCACAGGTTTCATGCCCATTTGCTGTTGCCAAGTTTCGCTCCTGAATAATAAAATATAATAATTACAACTGTATACTAACAAATATCAACGATAGTATAAAGGCACATTTTCATTATAGGAAACTGCACAGGAAAATCATTAAGAAAAACCATAAATGCTTCTGTACCAAGAAATCTGAAGTTTCTATTAACACTGCTAAACATGGATTGATTGCTTGTGAAAAAACATAATATAGAAACTTAAAAACAAGTAGTAAGTTTTTCGTGTAGTTTAAAGGCTTTCTTATACACCCATAGGGTTAAACTGCAGTTGAGGTGTCGGGCGACTAGTGTACCTTATAGAGAACCTCTAATTGAACACCTTTTTCTTATAAAATTATCAATGCAAACATAGAGAAATGGAGATAAAAAATAAATTAGGTACTGACCAAGTCAATTTTGCAGGTTACATCTCATGTAAGGTATCCCATATAGATCATTGAAATCATGAAAATCACTATAATTGATGTTTATTTCACATAATCACACACAATTTAGGTCAATTTGTATGTTTTCTTATGACTTCTGCGATTTTAAAAGCACCATCAAATGTCAACGAAAACAGCTGATATCATGTGATCTCGTATTTACAATTTTGCTAAAATTCAATCAAAGAACGTGGAAATCAAAGGTAATTGTTGTGTTGTGAGCTTAAATAAACATCATTTATTGCGATTTTCATTATATCAATGCTCTATATGGGATATCTCACATGGGCTGTAACCTGCAAGATTAACTCGGTGAGTACCTAATTTATTTTTTATCTCCATTTCCCTACATTTGCATTGATAATTTTGTAAGAAAAAGTTGTTCAATTAGAGGTCCTCTATAATGTATACTAATCATTTTGTCAAAAATCGCCTGACATCTCAACTACAATTATTCTCACTTATATTATACTCCTAATAATTGCAAACTTTAATTGGTGTAATCGGAAACCAACAAAATCCTTGCTACAACCAGGTGGTCCTTGTTGCACTTAGAATCAGAACTACAAACAAAAAATCTCCAGCTCACCTTCGGGTTATATGTCAACTATTAGTGCCGTGCCATTAGTTACTTGTTCGCATTCTCGGAAAATATGCATCGCTCTTGCTTGTACGCAGCACATACAATTGATGCAATGCACCAGCTTCTATCCATATTTTAAGTCTAAAAATGCATTATGTCAACTTAATAAAATTATCATATTACTCTTTACATAACTTACGGTACGATTATAACACCACTAAGTAGTAATAAGAAAAATAATGTTTAGCAACACACACAAAATTTGTTGGTTAACGGCCTGTACGCGCTTGCATAAAACAGCACAGTAGTAGCGACATCTCAATTATTCGGTTAAAGTCATGATTCAAATTTACTTCTAGGTCTCTTGTTTCTAATACCGTGGCGCCCTCTAGGTGCGCCTGCATTAGGTAGATTAAGCGGCAAAACCCCTCATTTAAGTGAACCATCCGATAATCCGTGATCAGCAAGAACTGTTGTTTCTAACATCAAAAACATTTTATATTTAAGGTTGGCAACATGTAATGTTAGTAAAGTAGTGAAGATGTAGATAGCAATGGCGCTATTGGCGCTATACATGTAGTTATCATTGACGTCTTACCTATGGACTGCGCTTGGCCAATACTACGCTATACACCGGTTGTTGTCAACATGGTTATGCAACCACCAATTCGCGTTAGTGGCAAAATCCATATTAGTTCTATACGAAAAGTAGTGGCAAATTGAATTTAAACTGTTAAACAAGTCTCCATAATAGTATAATTTCCTTGGATTATGAACAATTATTAATTATTTTGATTGTAATATAGTATTTAAACATAATATCTCTCATTATCATACTAGTTTAGTATATTATGCCACGATAGATTTTCTGACTAAAATTAAAACCGCCAAATTTACTACCACATTAAAAACTAAAAATTGGATAAAAAGCATAGAAAATAAATAAAAATCAAAGTTTATTAAAACTACATGAAATTAGCCCTTACATAGATAATAACAATTTTCATTGATTTTTAAATAAAATTAATTTTGAATAGAGATGTCGAATTCTAACTGCACACTCATTTCTTTTTTTGTTAATGCTGTGAATTCTAATTGTAAAATATATTTTTAACAGAATTTGAACTAATTGCAACAAGTGATTGTTTAAAGGGTCGTGGTTCAAAATATGATCATCTAGGTCCCTAAAAAGTTCTGAAGTATTAATTTCCGACATCGCAGTTGTTATCATTCTATTAATGGAAATATTATTTGACAGAGTTTCAAATAATCTAACAACTCTTTCTGCACATTTACAAACATTTACAACACTGGCAGAAGCTTTACATAGACCACCGCGATTTTTTATATTTAATAGAATCGATGCTGAATGTGCAGAAAATAAACTGTTACAGCAATGACTGCAATTCACCAGTCGTGCAGCTTTCCTAGAAACAAATCCACTTATATATTCAACAACATCATCTACATAATTCGAACAATGGGCAAAATCCCCTTCAACAAAATAATCATTATATTCTGTGTCTAATAATAAATTGTCAATGGCTGGCTTACTTCCACTAGAAACCGATAATATACTGGTGCTGTCTTGAGCAATACAATTAGCTCCTGATGACGAAGATATTTCTGCATGCATCAAAAGTCGCTTGTACGCTCCTTCAAATTGAGCAGCACTAGGATTGTTGTTGAATCCTCCACTTGACCGTATTGCAGAAAAAAAAAGCTCAATGTGATCTTGGCTCAGTTTGTAGGTAAGAATATAATTTAAATAATTGTTATTTTTAACAATATCATCAAATAAGTTTTCAACACTATGCATAGAAATTAATAAACCCAAAAAACCAGTTTTTCTTGGACTGTACAATACACTGCAGCCATTAGTTGTTCTAAGCGATCTAATAAATGATTTGGACTCTTTTAAATAATTTTTTATTTGAATTTCATTTTCTAATGAAAATGATTTACTCCAAGGATTTTTGGCCAAAAAGTTTCTAATATTTAAAATGTCAAAGGTATTATTTAATATTCTACAAAAATTTGAAGTAAACTGTGAATTTTTGAAGTTTTGTAAATTTAAATGAAAATTACAAAAATCTAGTGCATCGGCCACACTATTGCTAAATAATTGTACTGCCAACTTCACTTTCATTATTTCAGATTTAAAATTCAGATGTCTTCTAGTCAGTTTATTGGCAGCATGTAAGCCTGCTTTTTCCTGTAACTCTACAAGTTTTTCAAAAAAAAATCCAGTTTATCATATTTCCGTCCATGTCCATTATATCTTTCCATAGATGAAAAGCATTTCTGATAAGTTTTATCATATGGCATACGTCCAGAAAAATGTGGACTCTCTGGCCTGTAAACGGATTTATAAACCAAGGGTTCAGATCTGCTGCTTCTAATTTAGCACCCAATATTCGACCGACTGCAAAATTTGTAGCAGTACCATCAAAAGTTATTGATACAACTCTTGCACCAGAATCATGAGTCATTTTTAGACATCCATTAACTAAATTTGCTTTTGCTGAAGCCTCCAAACCATCAAGCAAAAAATAAGCAATTGGTATTTTCCATCTAGTATTTAAGCCAACTAATAAAAATACCAATGCTTCTTTGGCTTCCGGAAGTGCATCGCTGTCTAAATTTGTGCCGAAATCTACAAAACCCAAATATCTTTTCCCATTCCAATGAATATGCTTCTTTATTGCCATTTCGTCCATAATTAATCCACATATCAATTCTTGATTCTTATCTCTTAATTCTGCAACTTTTAATTTAATGGCCCTGAGAGATTCTCCGGTATACCCTGGTGATCCATCCACAGAAGATAACCATTTCCTTATGGTGCTTGGATGGGGCAAGCAATTATTAAAGGTCTTACGTACATAATTGTATGCAGAAGTCGAGTAGAAATTCAATGTTAACGCAAAAGACCGAAGTTGAGGAGGGAATTTTTTTGCTGTTGACAATTTAAGTTGTCTCAACAGCAACTCCTTTTCACTTTCAGGAATCGTATCCTAAAATATAATTTAGAAACATCTGCAATAAATTGTAAATACTCTACTATAAAAGTGACCCCCAAACTTCTGAAAGAAAAGTTTCTTCTTAAAAATAAAATTAAAACGTATTCTTTTTCAAAGGCAGTTGCACCTTAAACTTGTAAGTACACGCACTAACAAAAAAAAAGCTAATCATTTTCAAGCACATGCAAAAGCAATAATTATTATTTAGAGTTCGTGCCAGTTGCAAATGTCTGTTAGGTACCATGTCTAGCAATAAAGAATGCATGAGGCGCGACTACTGTAATTCTTCATGCATCAAAATCTCCGTTCGATTTTCTAAGTACACTTTGGGATATTATAATATTTCTGTTACCTGCAGGAGGGATAAACAATCATTTGATATTTTGTTTGTCTCCTTCAAATGTTCAAGTAAATTTCTTAGCGTTTTTACTTGTTTAGATAATCTGTAATTTCTCATCCGTAAGATTTTAATTTTCTTTTTTTGTAATAATATTTTATTTGTTGCTGCTTGAAACATCATTTTTGCATCGCTTTGAGAATTTAAATGTGTTTCATTAAAATCTCCAAAGTATTTGCATCTAATTCTTTTGGTAGTCATTTTCTTTTCATGTATTCTAGGCTTATGGCATGTAGTAATAAGTGTGGATCTTGAAGTGGTACTTGCTGAAGAAATAATTGTAGATAAAGGAACCGTTGACGATCTATCAACATATTTTCTTTTCTTTTTTTTTGTTTAATAGGTGTTGAGGAAAGTCAAAAATGCTTGGTACGGCATCTTCTTTTAATTGCCGTTTGCCAAAATAGATTTTAAAATCCTCCATCATAAAATGATTGCTGCATAAAACGGTATTTTTTGAAGGATTAAATTTATCTCTTTTAGTAGCAATGATCCATTTTTGTCGTAATTCTTTGTCATTTGGAAACCTATAATTAAGAACCAATATCTAAATATGCACAATTCAGTATTTTAGCTGCTGTATAACTTTGGCGCCAAAATCTATCCAGATAACCTAATAATAATAACTCTACGAATTCATGAATATACCCACCTGTGGAACGATATTAATGAATTTTTGGAATATCGTTCTGTGCAGGCAAAAGCGGCGCATGATTTCACCATATCGATTATTATAATGTATAACAATAACGTTCGAACTCTCTTAAAAAACTCACTTGCTTATATCAAGCCCACATAGAAAGCTTGTATTTTGCCACTATTCAGTTTAATGTGTTGCCTACCTATGTTGACAACAGTATTTTCAACTCAGGCGCAGTCCATAGGTGTCAAGTCATTGGTAGTTATAGTTGTTTGTAATATTGTTTCTAACAGTTAATAATATAGAGATTGAGTAGTAAAACAATCTTTAATTTACCCAAAATACCACGTATGAACAATAGGTTATGTGGCCCAGATAACGCGATAGCGCGGGTGAAATTAATTGTAAATTGTGTGCTCTGAATAATCTCAAAAAAGATGGCCGTAAATTTTCTATCTAGTGTTTCCAAGCTTAAAGGTCGAGAAAACTACAGTGATTGGGCTTTCGCAGTGAAAAACATGTTAGTTTTGGATGACTTGCAAGGATGTTTGGACGATAAATGCAAAGACACAGAAAAAGATGGAAAAGCCAAGGCGAAGCTGGTTCTAACGATAGACCCTTCTCTATATGTGCATGTAAAAAATGCGGAAACGACATTCGGATTGTGGACAAATTTAGAGAAATTATTCGCGGATACCGGGTTCTCAAGGAAAATCGGTTTGCTGCGTGCATTGATTTCAATTCGACTCGAAAGTTGTGATTCGATGGAACATTATGTTACCGAATTGATCGAGACAGCTCAGAAGTTAAAATGCACGGGTTTTACGATTGATGATGGATGGATTGGTTCATTGTTATTGGCGGGTTTAACGGAAAAGTATGCTCCAATGATAATGGCGATCGAGCATTCGGGAATCGATGTGACGGTAGACAGTATTAAAACAAAGTTACTAAGCATGGAATCGGTTGGCAGTGCGGGCAGTGGTGCTCTTATCAGTACGAAAAACGTAAATTTGCGAAGCAAACGTCAACAGGTTGGTAATACAGTGAGTAATTCTAATCGAAAGCTGAACACACCCAATACAAATGTCAATATCAAATGTTATAAATGTAAACAAATGGGTCACTACAAGAACAAATGTCCGAATAAAAACGAAAATAAATCCTTAAATGCATTTAGTGCGATATTTTTGGCTGGGGAATTTAGCAAAGAAGACTGGTATATTGATTCTGGTGCTACTACTCATTTAACGATACATCATGAATGGTTACAAAATGTTTCTGAAGATGTTGAAATGCAAGAAATAATAACAGCAAACAATGAGAGACTTTCTGTACAGGCTAAGGGTGATATAAGTGTTACATCAAGGGTCAATGGACAAAGTCATGATATTAATATAAAGAATGTCATGTGTGTTCCAGGTTTGACAACAAATTTACTCTCGGTGAGCCAATTACTACGTAATGGAAACAGAGTAAAATTTGAGAAAAATTGCTGCAAGGTATACAACACAAACAATGAAGAAGTAGCCGAAGCTGAACTGACAAACAACGTATACAAGTTAAAGCTCAAGGTGAAACAGCAGTGTTTATGGGCCTGTTCACCTACAAGTGCAAGTGCAACAAGTGAAGTTTGGCATCGTAGATTAGGGCATATCAATCACAAGGATCTATGTAAGATGCAAACTGGTGCAGTAGATGGCATGGTGTTGAAGTCAAAAACAGATAATACAAACAAATGTATAGTTTGTTGCGAAGGTAAGCAATCACGACTACCATTTAAACATCAAGGTACAAGAGCAAAATCTGTACTACAGTTAGTGCATGCTGATGTTTGTGGTCCTATGGAAAATAAATCTATAGGAGGATCGAAATATTTCTTATTGTTCGAAGATGATTTCAGTAAGATGGTTTTTGTATATTTTTTAAAAAATAAAACTGAAGTGTTCAATTGCTTCAAAGACTTTAAAGCTCTAGTAGAAAATCAAAAAGGCTGCAAAATTAAAACGCTAAGGTCTGATAACGGTGGAGAATTCTGTAACAAAGATATGCAGGAATTTCTAAAAAAAAATGGGATCATTCATCAGAGAACTAATCCACATACAGCAGAGCAGAATGGAGTATTAGAGAGGATGAACCGTTCTATAATAGAAAAAGCGAAGGGTTTATTGTTTGATGCTGATCTGGAGGTGGCTTTATGTGCAGAGGCTGTGAATACAGCAGTTTACTTGAAAAACAGATCTGTGACGGCTGGGTTAGATGGAAGAACACCTTTTGAGTTATATTATGGAAGGAAACCAAACATTGATCATATTAGAATTTTTGGAAGTGTCACAAAGGTTCACATCCCAAAAGTGAACAGTACAAAATGGCAGAAGAAATCGAAGCAGATGATTTTGGTTGGTTTTGGTGATGATATCAAGGGATACAGAGTTTATGATCCGGACAAAGGTACTGTAACTATTAGTCGAGATGTTGTGATTATGGAAAAAGCCAAAGATGTAAAAGTAGTCATGAACTCAGATCAAGTGGGGGATGCTCCAGAGGAAAATCCAGAACCACAGGATGATTTAGCAAATGATTACGAAGATGAAGCTCCAGACACAGGCACAATAGTCGAAAGTGACTGTACGTCAGACAATTTCCCAGAAACTCAAACAGAAGTGGAAGAAACAGTGCGTCGATCAGCGCGAGTTCCAAAAACGAAAAGTTTTGAAGACTATATAACATACATGTGTTCATCAAGTGACATCAAAATCACGGATAATCCAGTTACCATGGACGAAGCTCTATCAGGACCAGAAAAAGACCAATGGCAACAGGCGATGATGGAAGAATATCAATCATTCATTGACAATGACGCCTGGGAAATCACCGAAATTCCAGATAGTGCAAGTGTTGTTGATTGTAAGTGGGTATTTCGAAAAAAGCAGAGCAGTGATAATAGTGTGCGTTACAAAGCGAGACTCGTAGCCAAGGGTTTCACACAGAAAAGTGGAGTTGACTATGAAGAAACTTTTTCACCAGTAGTTAGACATAGTACATTAAGACTTTTAATTGCCTTGTCAGTAAAACTAGATTTAACTATAACTCATTACGATGTAATGACAGCTTTTTTAAATGGAAAATTAGATGAAACATTGTACATGAAACAACCGGAAGGTTTTAAAGTTTCTAATTGTAAAAACAAAGTATGTAAACTAAAAACGGCTATTTATGGGCTAAAACAATCATCTAGAGTTTGGTATATAAGGGTAGATCAAGTTTTAAAAGAAATTGGATACAAAAAATCCGAATTGGAACATTGTGTGTATATCAAAGCTAAAGAAAGAAATTTGACAGTGATTGCCTTGTATGTAGATGATTTCTTTGTTTTTTCAAATGATTCTAAAGAAACAAATTTTTTGAAATCACATTTAAGTTCTAAGTTTAAGCTAAAAGATTTAGGAGAAGCTAAACAATGTTTAGGTGTAAGGATCATTAGAAATAGAGAAAAGAAAATCATAACATTAGACCAAACAGATTATATAAACAAAATATTGCATAGGTTTAATATGTCAGATTGTAAACCAGTGTCAGCGCCTTTAGAGAAAAACTTAGATTTTACTTTGCATGCTGAAGTTTGTAAAAAGAATATACCCTACCAACAGGCAGTGGGTAGTTTAATGTATCTAGCTATAATGACGAGACCAGACAGCACATGCTGTAAGTTTTCTAAGTCAATTTAATAATAACTACACAGAGTCTCATTGGCAATGTGTCAAAAGAATTTTAAAGTATTTGCAAGGCACTAGAAACTATGGCCTAATATTCAAAAAGTCTGATCTTGATCTACAGGCATTTGTAGATGCTGACTGGGCGGGGGATAAACAAGACAGAAAATCTTATACAGGTTTTATCTTTGAATTGTCAGGGAGTGCAATTTCATGGGAGAGTCGTAAACAAAAGACTGTAGCTTTGTCAAGCACAGAAGCAGAATATATGGCAATTACAGAAGCTTCAAAAGAAGCTATATATCTTAAAAATTTGTTGTATGAACTAACAGGGATATCAAATTGTATCACACTGTATAACGATAACATGGGTGCTCAGAAGCAGCTGTTAATCCTTTGTATCACAGACGCTCTAAACACATTGATATACGACATCATTTTATTAGAGATGCTATTTGTGATGGGAGTGTTAGGTTGGTTTATTTGCCTACTGATGAAATGTGTGCTGATATTTTAACAAAAGGTCTTGACTCAAATAAGCATTGTAAATTTATAAACAAAATTGGTTTATCAGAAATTTGTTTTTGATGTAGTGGGGGTGTTGTTTCTAACATCAAAAACATTTTATATGTAAGGTTGGCAACATGTAATGTTAGTAAAGTAGTGAAGATGTAGATAGCAATGGCGCTATACATGTAGTTATAGTTGTTTGTAATATTGTTTCTAACAGTTAATAATATAGAGATTGAGTAGTAAAACAATCTTTAATTTACCCAAAATACCACGTATGAACAATAAGAACTACAATAAATAGACCTGAAGCGTTAGTTGAAAATCAACAAAGTAAGTACCAAGAAAACATTACTGACTACTTGCTTCCGCGGAAAATGAATATTAGGGCTAAGAAAAAAATTGATGACCAGTTATTAGAACTGTTCACTCTAGATTTGCAACCATTTAGTATTGTGGAAGATAAAGGTTTTAAGAAACTAATTAATTTATTAAATCCATCATATACATTGCCCACCAGAAAAGCTATTAGCACTACATTTCTTCCAGCAGTTTATGAAGAAACTTATCACCAGATCCAAAATATGGTAAATAATGTAAAAGCCTTAACAATTACCACAGACTGTTGGACTTCCATTAATAATGATAATTATTTAGCTGTGACCGCTCACTTTATATCTGAAAACTTCGAAATGAAATCAGTACTGTTAGATTGTAGAGTTTCAAATACCTCCCACACTAGTCAAAATTTGGCAACACAAATTAGAAGTATACTTTTAGAGTGGGGAATTAACAGAAAAATCATATTAAGTGTGTCAGATAATGCAACAAATATTAAAAAAGCACTGTCAGAAGAATTGCAACTTAAGCATTTTGGCTGTTTTGCTCATACATTAAATCTTATCGTAACTAAATCACTTACATTAGTTCAAGAATTAGTCAAAAAGGTGAAAACAATCGTTGGTCATTTTAAAAGAAGCCCACAATCTAATGCAAAACTTTTAGATATACAAAAACAGGCAAATAAAGAGCCAAAAAAATTACGGCAAGACGTACCCACACAGTGGAACTCCACATACTATATGCTACAAAGATTTATTGAGCTTGAAGAAGTAGTAAGAACAACTGTAGCATTAATAGATAAAGATTTGCCAAATCTAACATCTAAAAATTGGGAGTTAATTAAAGAAATTGTTCAGATATTGGAACCTATGGAGGATGCTACTAAAATAGTAAATGGCGAAGAATATCTGACTGGATCGCTGGTTATCGTTATAGCCAATGGTTTAAAAACCGTATATAACGAACTAAAACAGAAACAATTTTCACAAATTGGATATTCATTATTACAAGAAATTGGAAGCGAAATTGATATAAGATTTGCTACTTTAGAACAGAGTAGCACTTTGATTACGTCTACATTTTTAGATCCCAGGTTTAAGAATTTTGCATTTTCTGATGAAAGTACTTTTGAAAAAGTGAAAAAAATAGTGATAAACTTAGTTGCTGCCAAAATAAAAAAACAAGGTAACAGAAGCTTCTGAGAAAAGTCAAAATGCCAAAGATGCAAGTGAAGAAAAGTGTTTGCTGTTTAAACATTTGGATCAAAATATTAAGTCAAAAGTATTTCAATCCGTCATATCAGTAGAATCAAAAGCAATAGTAGAAGTGCAAAGATATTTAGAGGAACCTTTACTACCGCGAACGGAAAATCCTTTAGTTTGGTGGCAACAACAATATTCTTTCCCGTATGTTTCAGAGGTAGCTAAGGAAAAACTTTGTGTGGTAGGGACATCGGTACCTTGTGAAAGAGTATTTTCAAAAGCAGGTACAATATTAGTGGCCAGAAGAAACAGGCTTAAAGCAAAAACGGTACAGCAAATACTGTTTCTAAATGCAAACACGAAGCATGTGAAACCATTGCAATGTTAGTTATGTATAATTGTATTTTTATTAGAATTGTTTTTTATTTATGGTTTATATTTTATATGTACTTTTTTTCTTGATCATTATATTTTATTCATTGTCTCATGTCTGTAAATAATATTTTTATATAAACTTTTTAGTTCAGCCTTTATATTTTCTTTGTACCTTTCCTTCAGTCATTAAAAGTTTAAAAAAGAAATTTACGGCATTTAGAAAACAAGAGGAGTGGGCAGTGAAACAGAATTTATGAAAAAAAAAACGCTACTAAAGTTTGGTATTAATAATTCTTAAAAAGCAAACGCACTCTACGAGTTTTCAGTACAGACTATTTATTGAAGTATACACAAAAGTACATGTAATGAGTAGAGGGCGCTATTCAAAATTTGACATCATTCTAACACCCCCACTATGTCAAACATTACAAATTTGAGTTAAACCTAACATTCTTAAAAACTTACAATGTTTAACAGAGTTTAAACCTTTCGTTAGTAGATCAGCCGGCATCTCAGTAGTTGATAAATATAAAATTTTTACAAGTTCTTTTGCAACAGCTTCTCTTACAAAGTGATGACGAACATCAATGTGCTTAGATCTTTTGTGATACAATGGATTAACAGTTAATTTCTGAGCACTTTGATTGTCATTGAATAAAATAACAGTATTCAAATTCCCTGTCAATTCAAATAATAAATTCCTTAAATATATGGCTTCTTTGGAAGCTTCAGATAGTGCCATGTACTCTGCTTCGGTACTAGACAAAGCAACCGTTTTTTGCTTAACACTTTCTCAGGAAACTGTAGAATCAGAAAGCCTAAACACAAAGCCTGTATAAGACCTTCTATCGTGAGTATTACTTGCCCAATCAGCATCTACAAAACCCTCTAATTCTACTTTCCCTTTTTTAAATTCTAAACAATAATTTTTAGTTCCCTGTAAATATTTCAATATTCTCTTAGCACATTTCCAATGACTATCATTATAGCAGTTATTGAATTGGCTTAAGAAACTTACACTAAATGCTATATCTGGCCTAGTTAAAACTGATAAGTACATAAGGCTTCCAATTAATTGTTGATAAGGTTTATTACTAACACATTTATCATTATCATCAAGACTTAAATTAGTTTCTAATGGAGTACTGATTGGTTTACAATTTACCATATTAAACTTTTGTAATAACTGATTTATGTAATTTTCTTGGTCCAAAGTTATAATTCCTTTATCTTTATCTCTATTTATTCGCATTCCAAGACATTGCTTTGCTTCCCCTAAATCTTTAATTTTAAAGTTCAAACTTAATTTATCTTTCAAGAAATTTGTTTCATTTACATTATTTGAAAAAATAAAAAAGTCATCTACATACAGGGCAATTACAGTTATCTTATTGTCTTTATTTTTTATATATAAACAATGTTCTAATTCTGACCTTTGATAACCCAAATCTGATAAAATTGTATCCACTCTATTATACCAAGCTCTGGAGGATTGCTTGAGTCCATAAATTGCCTTTTTCAACTTACAAACCTTATTTTCATTATTTTCAACAATAAAACCCTTAGGTTGCATCATAAAAACATTTTCCTTTAAAATGCCATTTAAAAAGGCTGTTCTTACGTCGAGGTGAGTTATGTTCAAATCTAAGTTAACTGATAATGCAATTAATAGTCTCAATGTTGAGTGCCTGACCACTGGTGAAAAAGTTTCGTCATAATCAATTCCACGCTTTTGTGTAAAACCTTTTGCAACTAATCTTGCTCTGTATCTAACACAATTATCACTTCCGAACTTTCTCTTGAACACCCACTTACACTGCACTATAGTTCCCTTTTCTGGAGTGTCCACTAAATCCCATGCCTCATTCTCTTGAAAGGACTGGATTTCCTCCATCATCGCCTGCTTCCACCTCTCACTATCTGGTCTCGACAGAGTAACTGGATCGCTTTCCAAGTCTATGCAGTCTGTAGTACACATGTAAGTTACATATTCATTGAACAATTTTGGTTTCGGTTTTCTTTCTGATTTTCGTGTCACAGGTTCTTCTTGAATGTCCCTCGATTCATCTATACATTCTGTATCGACTTCCAGTTCCTTCTGTTTAACTTCCCCCACTGAATTCACTATGCCTTCATCTTCTTCTTCAGTGTTTAATACAATCTCTATTTGTTCTGATGCATCTTCTATAATCGTGACGTCTCTACTGGTAATAACAACATCTTTGTCTGGATTGTATAATCGGTAACCTTTAGTATTTTCACTAAATCCCATAAGAATCATTTTTTTTGCTTTCTTATCCCATTTTGTTCTCTTTGCTTTAGGTATCTGCACCATAACTGTGCTGCCAAAAATTCTTAAATTATTAATATTTGGTTTCTTACCTGTCCATATTTCAAAAGGGGTTTTGTTTTCCAAGCCTGAAGCAACTGATCTATTTCTTAGATATACTGCAGTATTTGCAGCTTCTGCCCAAAATCTTTTTTTCAGTTTTGCATCAAACATTAAACACTTTGCTCGTTCCACTATCGTACGGTTCATTCTTTCCGATAGTCCATTCTGCTCTGGTGTGTAGGGGTTTGTCTTTTGGTGGATAATTCCATTCCGTCGTAGATACTTCTCAAATTCATCATTACAAAATTCTTTGCCATTGTCCGTTCTTAAAGTTTTTATTTTACAGTCCTTCTGATTCTCAACCATGCCTTTGAATTCCTTGAAAAAACCAAACACTTCATCTTTTGTTTTTAAAAAATATACAAAAACAAATCGACTAAAGTCATCTTCAAAAATCAAAAAATATTTTGAACCACCTATAGATTTAACCTCCATTGGTCCACAAACATCAGCATGTATAATTTCTAATAAATTTGTTGCTCTCGTACCTTTATGTTGGAATGGTAATCTGGTTTGTTTCCCCTGACAACACACAATACAGTTTTTTCTTTCAATGTCTGTCACATTTTTGCATGACATTCCATCTACGATGCCATTTTGCATTTTATTCAAATCATTGAAATTAATATGACCAAGTCTACGATGCCATATATCATTAGATACTATTGCTGTTGCTGCCAATAAACAATCCTGTGATTTTTCTACATTCAATCTGTAAACGTTTTCTACTAAATCAGCTATGCCTACTAAGACATTTTCCCTATTGAAAATTTTACAACCATTTGTCTCAAATTTCACAGTATTTCCAGTTTTAATTAACTGACTAACCGATAATAAATTTGTTGTCAATTCAGGAACACATAAAACATCCTTAACTATAACATCATACCTTTTATTGTGTACAACAGTGGTAATATTTACATCACCAATACCAGTCACTGGTGTTTTCATTTCATTCGCCAGCATAATTTCTTGTAAATTTGTCTGCACAGAAATATTTTCTATCCATTCTTTATTTACCGTATTATGTACACTAGCTCCAGAATCTATGTACCAGTCGTTTTTGTTGAATTTACCACCCATAAATACTACACTAAAAGCATTTGAAACTTTTCGTTTCGAAGCACTATTCTCAGGTCTATTTGGACATTTATTTTTAAAATGACCAAATTGTTTACACTGATAACATTTGACATTCCTAACAGTTTCTTCTCGATTTGCAGTACTACCAACTTTATTATTAGATTTACTATGCAAGTTTCTTGTTTTACCGATAAAAGCACTACCTGCTTTATCAACATTAACTTCCATATCTAATAATTTTGTTTTAATGCGATCGGTCGTTATGTCAATGCCAGAATGTTCAATTGCCATTATCATAGGTGCAAATTTTTCAGGTAATCCTGCTAAAAGCAATGAGCCAACCCATTCATCGTCTATCTTAAAGCCGGTTCCTCTTAGCTTTTGAGCCGTTTCTACGATCTGGTTTACGTATGACGCCATTGTGTCACAATCTTCGAGGCGCGTAGAAATTAAGGCGCCAAGTAAATTAATTTTTCTGGAAAAACCAGAATCATCGAATAATGACTTTAGCTTTTTCCACAATTCACCTGCATCCTTAGCCTCCTTTATGTGAACGTATAAAGGTGCGTCTATTGTTAAAATTAACTTCGCTTTTGCTTTAGCTACCTTTTCAGCGTCCGTTTCGGTTCCCGTGATGCAGCCATTTAGACCATCCAGTACGAGAAAATGTTCAACAGCAAACGCCCAATCACTGTAATTTTCTCTTCCCCTGAGTTTAGGTACATTCGAAATATAATTCACAGCCATTCTTGTACAACTCGTTATTAACCAGCACTAATTAAAACTACCTGGTTCCGCTGGGCCAATAACCTCTTAAAAAGCAAACGCACTCTACGAGTTTTCAGTACAGACTATTTATTGAAGTATACACAAAAGTACATGTAATGAGTAGAGGGCGCTATTCAAAATTTAAAATTTGACATCATTCTAACAATAATACATTTAACAGTCATAAAACCATTGATTTTATTACAAGTACCGAAGTATCTACTACAAAATTATACTAATTGTAATATGTACATTATATACAATACTAAGTAAGAGGTATGTATTATTTGGTATTATGGCAGTACGGAATTCTTTTTAATTTTTGCTGCCACACTGCTACAACTCTATGGTACATGTTATGTACTCGACGAATAGATAATCTGCTGCATAAAAAATATTGCTATATTAATATTACTTTCCGTAGCAGTTTCATTTTATATTGCTTAAAAAACTGCTACGCGGAGAAGCAGTTTTATATTGCTTCGCTATTACAACGGGATAGAACATATATACGATGTTTATACAATCTGCTACATCAGAGATATTGCCTCAGAAAACTGCTACAGCGAGTAGCAGTTTCGTTTTATCAATTTTATAGGTACTGCTTCTCTGATACAACGGGATAGAACATATGATGTCTATAGAGCTGCTACGTCAGAAATATTTACATCGGAAAACTGCTACAAAAAGTAGCAGTTTCTTTTGATATTCGTTAGCTGCTACAAACTGCTAACGATAGTGAGCAGTTTCAAAATAGCAGTTTGCTTCGTAGCAACCCATCACTAGAAAACAGCTGTTTAAAATGGCGGCAAGTAGATGGTCGGAGGAGAAGTCCTGCAAATTTATCATTGTATATGAAAAACATGAGTGTCTGTGGAATACGAAAAGTAGTGCATATAAAAATAGAGATGCTAGAGGAACTGCTGTCAGGAAATTAATAAGTGGAATTGAAGAATTTGGCAATAAAATTACATAAGATGAGGTTAGATCACACATCGAAAATTGCTTCCAATGTTTCTATCAAAAAAGATGAAATTCTACACTTAGGTACTCTGTAAAGATATTCCGGACTTTTAAATGAATCTCCTGATGCTAAATAGCGTAGAGTTATTTAGAAAGAGCTTCACGCATAGCAGTATCCTCTTTACGAATTGTGACTTCCACTTTTCAGTCATTCGTAGAGAAAATTTTTGTAATTCTTTGGATCTTCCACTCTAAGTTCACGTATGAGGTTATTTGAAGCACCTTGGGCCCCCCTTCGTCTAATCCACTCTCTAACCCTTATTCTCCTTCTCCGTTGTTTTTCTAATTGTTCATTAAAATTAAAACTGTATGGAGAACAGCTTCGCTTACTACTACTTTCGCCATTTTAAATCAACTGAATAGATTTCATGTCGATCAAGTATGTAAACAAGTAATTGAATGCAATTCACTTGAATTCAACTGATTTGATCAACTCACTTGACTAATGTAAACCCACCTTATTGTTAAAGTATGTTATATATCCTCTCCCGTATGTTAGGTATATACCCTCTCCCTTGAAAGATTAACATTCTGTTTTAACTATCGCTTATCAAGAGCACGATGAACTATAGAAAATTCATTTCGAATTCTAACAAGTAGGTGGAGAATTTACCGGCAACCATTTTCTTTTTGTTCAGTTGAAACTACAGAGTCGATAGTTTAATGCCACAATTTGTTTGCAACAAATATACAAGTACCACGCGATCATTTAAATTCTAAATTATAGCAGGCGGGATTTTTTTTATTAGGTTGTCCAGAATGTCAATTATTGATTAATTAACATTTTGAAACGTCACTTTGACAATTCAAATTGTGAATTAGTACTTATATACCAACTTAATTTAAATTTCACAGCCTGCTCTAATTTAGAATTTAAATGATCGCGCGGTACCAATTCAACACAATAATGGAAATGTAATTGAAGGCCCTAGGTGAGAGATAATTAAAAATAATAATCTTAACAAAATTGGAAAAGCAGGTTCTAATATGGCCAACTACACAGCATATAATCAGCGAGATACTTTGGCTGAATATGTTTTTATGCGGTTTGGACCTACTTCCTGGAGAAAGGGACGAATTAAAGGAGAATTTTAAAATATTAGAGAAACATCACCCACCAAATACTGCCATTATTAATATTCACCTTTCGAGAAACGCAATTATAGACTACGGTGTATTCTGCCAATGTGACGCACCAAACTTTGAAGAGGCTGTTCAAACGCCCGGACAGCTTCCATGGGGTACATTGTATGAAAACATAGCAAATATGAAGGTAGCGGTAGAAGAAAAAGCATGTGCGTTGCAGGATTGATTTAATAACTATAATAATATATATTAGGGGAAGGGTGGGTACAGTGTTACATAGGGAACAGTGTTACATTCAAAATCCCCGCCCTAATTTTGTAGATATCAACTTCATATGCATAATAGTGTGTGGAATTAGTTGTGGTAATGGCGCTACGTGTAGCTGTGTAATATTGCTGTTTGTCTACGTTATCAGGTAAGAAAAGTGTATTTTCAATTCATAAGAATTACATTTTTTGGAATAAAAAACGCATAAATTCATTACTTATTTAAATTATGATAGTTTTCTCATACATATATAAGTTTGGGGCATGATGTTACTTTAATGTAGTGCACATAACATAACCTTCAAAATGAGTGTCGCGCTGTAAGTAAACGCGATATGTTTTTAGTGGATAGAAGGAACTGTGTTAGACTTTATTCAGGGGTACAGTGTTACATTTCAGAGCACCTCACTTTTAAGGATAGGTACAGTGTAAGATTTGATTGCCCCTAATTTTTATTATATAATGTACTGTACTGTAACTAGCAGTTCGAATTTATTTTTCCAGAGATGCCTCGTAAACCGAAAACAAACAAGAAATTAAAAAAAAATGACGGCGAAGTCATAAAGGTTGCTGTGATGAAGGTAATAGAAAATGGCTGGTCGATTCGCAGTGCTGCAACAGATTCTGGACTCTGCCATCAAACTCTCAAGAGATATGTTATGAAATATAAAGATACGCCCCCTGAATCCCAAAACACGTTGACTTACACACCGAAGTATGACGCAAATAAAGTTTTTTTCAACAGAACTTGAATCTCTTCTAAAAGATTACTTAATTAAAGCATCTAAATTACATCACGGTCTCACACGAAACGACGTTAGGAAATTTGCGTACCAAATAGCCGTTAAAAATAAACTGAAAGTACCAAATTCGTGGAGTCAAAACCAAATGGCTGGCCAAGATTGGCTAAAAGGATTTCGCAAGCGTCATACTAGTTTATCTATGCGTAAACCTGAAGGGACCAGCCTCTCGCGGGCAACAGCATTCAATAAAACTAATGTTAACGAATTTTTTGATAATTTGTCTGCAGCATATAGTCGAATCGATTGTAGCGAAATGGTTCCTTTCCATTTCTATGTACTGTTGAGTACCCTTTGGGAAGTCGACGGTGGTCGAATACAAACACTTACATGGGTGATGTATGGATATATTTACAATGAATATATACAGTGGTACAAGTGCTTAACTTACTCGTACTGTTAATACTACATCTCTACATAATAATTATAATTATCTCTTCATAATTATAATACTCTTAATCATTATAATACTGTTAATAATAATCTTAATGTTCTTAATTGTAATGTCCTCTACTTTATATACGGACGTATGTTTATTGTATTTAACATGTATATTTACAAGTAGTAAACAATACATTAAATGTTATTGTTTAGTAATGAATGTTATTCCATAACATTCATTGAGATGCATCGTGCATGTATAAGCATTCTTACACCGACCTTTCATTATACATAACATTACCTTGTCAAATAGGATAAGGTCTTCTTTCGTGTAATCAAATGACTATTTGTTTATACTAGCACGTCACATCTCCTTCGCAAAGGAAAGAAAAATTTTGTTCTATAAATAAAATTTTTCGTAATATACCATAGTATTGTATCTTACAATTTTCCCTTTGTTTCTATCACATACACATAATCTTACATTATATATTACATTTTTATACATTTACATACATAATCTACTTTGTAATTCTTAAATTTCTATTACATACACATAATCTTACATTATATATTACATTTTTATACATTCACATACATAAGCTACTTTGTAATTCTTAAATTTCTATTACAATAGATCTTATTTATACTTAATCTACACTTTTGTCCTTATACAATTTCAATCTGTTTTTGTGCACTTCTACTTGCTTATTTCTAATTTTTACCGTTACATTCGGTGTGTTTTCCCGTATTACTGCGTAAGGACCCTTATATAGAGGTTGTAACTTGTTTGTAGTTTCATTTTTGACTAAAACTTGATCATTGGATTTGTAAGTTACATTCCTTACACGTTTATTAAATTTTTCCGTTCGTTTGACTTTAGTTTCGATTAAGTTATTTCTAGCATCTTTCCAAGCACTTGAAAGTCTATATTTCAATTCATTTGGATAATGCTCAAAATTATATATTGGATCGTTTGACTTTAGTATGTTACTTGGTAATTTACATTTCTTGCCGAACATTAGTTCGTAGGGTGCGTACTTAGTCTGTGAGTGTTCGCTCGTGTTATACGCAAAACACCAGAAAGGTACCCAAGAACTCCATGTGTCCGGATAATTGGACGTTTGGATTCTAAGATACGATCCCAAATGCTTATGTGTATTCTCCAATGCACCCAAGGTTTCGTGATGATAAGCTGTGCTATTTAACTGTTTAATTTCCAAAATGTTGGCTGTTTCTTTGAATATCGCTGCTAAAAATTCAGTACCTTTGTCAGTAACTATTTCATCTGGAACTCCATACCTAAGAATGAAATTATTCACAAATGACCTAGCTACTGTTTCGGCTTCCTTATCTTTAATAGGATATCCCTCAACAAATTTAGTTAACTCGCATTGAAGCGTTAATATGTATCTATTATCATCAGAATCCTGGTTGATTGGACCCACAAGATCTAAAAATACTTTTTGAAATGATTTTGTTGCTGTTGACGTGATAGTCATCGGTTCTGGGGCGCGCATCCCATGTTTGTATCGTTGACAATCGTCACATTTTTCAACAAATTTATTTACATCTGCCTTCATACCAATCCAATAATAATATTTCTTTATGTTACTATACATACGGTTAATTCCAGCGTGGCCTCCCGTCGGCAAAATGTGAAAATCGTTTAAAATTAACTGTTGTGTTTCATTACAATCAATCTTTTCCACATTTGAAATGCTATTTACCTTTAAATTGTACTTCCGGAGAGTAGCTAATTCTCGTTTCATACGGGCGATTAAATGCTCATTAATCGAGCTTTGAAATATACATATTTCAGGAATTCCATAATTATTACATATTTGTTGCAAATTCCTCAGCTCTGTACCTAAGTCAGTTACTGATAGGATATCTTGCATAATGTATATTATTTGTCTAGACATGTCATAAAAAAATTTGCCCTTTTTTATTAATTTATCATTTCCTATCTTGGTAAAATTAGTGCCTGTCACGGTTGTTAATTCCGTAATGTTAAATGGAGGTTTTAATAATGCCACCATTCCTGGATGCCGTATATTTTCATTATTTTCGTTACTTTTTGTTGTTAATTTTTGTTTTATTAAATCCGATTTTATACTCGACCTAGTTATTACATTAACGTTTGCTGCCATTTCCTTAAGATCGCTTGATTCTAAACGAATTCTTGATAATGCGTCGGCTGCCACGTTCTCTTTTCCTTTTACGTAATTAATTGTAAAATCATATTCCTCTAGCAAGAGTCTAAATTTTATTAGTCTCGAAGACGGATTTGTCATGCTGAATAAATATATCAGGGGCCTGTGATCTGAGTATATCTGAAATTTTCGGGCATATAGATAAGGCCTGAAGTGTTGTACTGACCACACGATGCTTAACAATTCTTTGTGGATCACCGGAAAATTTATCTCGCTTTTGCTGAGTGCCCTACTTGCATATGCAACAGGTCGCCCGTCTGAATTTGACAGAATGGCTCCTATAGCATAATTCGATGCGTCTGTTGTTAAGATGAACTGGTTATCCCGAGAGAAGTCTGGGTATTGTAATACAGGCGGATTTATTAAAGCTGTTTTAAGAGTTTGAAATGCTAACTCGCATTCTGTATCCCAATGAAACGTAGTTGATTTCCGCGTGAGCTTATTTAAAGGACTCGCAATATTTGCGAAATTAGGAATAAATCTCCGATAATAATTTGCGAACGCTACAAATCGTTTCGTCTCTTCCCCGTTTGTAGGGGTGGGGTAGTTTTGAATAGCTACAATTTTTTGTGGATCTGGCGAAATGCCGTTTTCTGAAAGAACATGCCCTAAGTATAGAATTTCTTTTCTCAAAAATTGACATTTTACAGGATTTAGTTTTAAATTTACTTTCCGTAATCTATCTAAAACTTTAACTAAATTTTGATTATGATTTCGTAAATTGTTCCCGAAAACAATTAGATCGTCTAAGTAAACAAAACATGATTCGTACTTTAAACCCGACATTGCTATTGTCATGATTCTTGAAAAAGAACTAGGACTCGATTTCATTCCCATCGGTAATCTTTTCATTTGCCAATGCCCTTTATCCGTCGTAAATGCTGTATACTTTCTACTTGACTGTTCTAACTCTACTTGATAGTACCCTTGTGACAAATCTAAATGTGTGAAGTAAACTGCTCCCGAAAGTGCATCTAAAATTTCCGTTATATTCGGTAATGGAAACCTATCGTCTTCAATATTTTTGTTTAGAAGACGGTAGTCTATGACCACTCTCCACCTTTTGTTACCATTTGCATCAGCCTTTTTTGGTACAATTAACAAAGGTGCTGACCATTGCGATTTACTTTCTTCTATAATGCCTTGCTTCAGCATTTTATTTATCTCCGTATCTATATCCTTTTTTTGTGCTTGAGGCAACCTATAAGGTTTTACGTATACTGGTTTTACATTGTCTTTTATATTAATTTCTTGTTGACCTATATTTGTTACAGTTACTGGATCATTTTCTAATAAAAAAACGTCACTGTATTTTGCGCATATTTTCGCGATTGAATCTACTTCTTCCTTATTTAAATGTTCTATGTCAATTGAATTTAATACTTTCTCAACTCTATTTACCGTGATTTCGTTTACATTAAAATTGTATACTTCGAAATCTGTCACATTAGCTGTGATTGGTTTAAAATTTCTAATTGTGATTTCTTTATCATTCGTGTTTAAAATTCTAACCGGTATGCTATATGAATTAGGTTTTGCAATAATACCTGCCGTAAATACTCCTTCCGCAATCTCTGAAGGATATACGACACATTCGTTCGAATTGTCTATTCGAAAATGTCTTATTACCTCACATCGTGGCGGTATTATAGTCATACACTCGTTATCTGACTCTAAATTAGTCGATATTTTATTATTATTTATATTGAATGAGAAAGAAAATTTCTCGAAATTTATTTCTGCTCCATAATCTGTTAAAAAATCTGTTCCTAAAATACCATCGAACCTATTCGTAAAACTATGTATTACCTGAAATTCATGATTGAATTTATGTTGCTGTAATTCTAAGGAAAGAATTGCTGAACCTTGTGATTTTAAAGTACCAGCTATGCCTTTTATTCTACATTTTCTATCTGTATTTACCTGTTGATATTTATTTAAACATTCTGAAAAGAATACACTTATATTCGCACCAGTATCTATTAAAAAAATTACATTGTTTCTATTATATTTCAAAGTTATATAGTTTAAATTATTGCTTTTATTGCCCTGGAAAAAACTGCATTGTATGCTTTTTGGTTATATTTGAACTTGAACTATTCGCATTTCTATTGTCAACTATCGCTGCGTTTGCATAATTGTTTTTATATGTCGAACCTTGTCTATGTTTGTTATTATAAAATTTGTTTGCGTTGTTTTGTTCATACGTTGACCTATACCGTCCGTTATTTTTTCTGTAACCGTTGTTATTATCGCGTTTATTGACATGACCATGAAAACGTTTATATTTATTTGCTGTGTAATTGAATACGTTCATTGAAGCCGGTCTATTAAACTCTTCTTCAATTGCTACATTTATTGCATTTTTCAGAGTGTCAGTGTTTCTTGATTTAATTATTGTTCTTAATTCCGCATTTTTAATACCGTTGCAAAATGAATTGATCGCGATTTTCTCATTAATTGGTTTCAACGTTTTTACAAGATTTTCATTATCTCCCGCTTGTGAAATAGTTAATTCGTCAAGAAGTTTCTCTATTTGTTGACCGTATTCGCGTATTGATTTATCATTTTGTTTCACTTGGTGTAATTGAGTTGATAATGTTAATGCAGATTTTTTAGTTATAAAATTTAGCGTTATTTCTTTTATTAGTTTCTCTACTGTGTCATATTCTGAATCTAACCGAATTTTTGCATTAGTGGTTAACCTGGTTTTTAACACGTATTGTATAAGTAACTTGTGTTGATCCTCCGCTAATGTACTAGCATAAAATGAAATACCATCTATCAATTGCTTGGTTGTATCCTCATTGCCATTCATCATCGGCAATAAACCCGATACGACTTTTAAATCAAATTTATCAGTCATATTTACTTGTTTTTTAACCCGTTTTTCTAATAAAGTTTGCAATGATTCGATATCAAGTTTAATTTTTTGACTGTAAACCCTAACTTTGTTTGCGAAGTCTGTTTCATGAATGTCACCTGTAAATCTACGTTTTAAAGTGTTGAACCTCTGTATAAGTGTTCCTAACTCAACAAGTTTGTTTTCAGTATGTTGGGAATTTTCCCTTCTTTCTTTATTATCCTTAACTCTATTATTTTTAAACTGTTCAATATCCGCGCACAATTTTTTGAATTCTTCTATGTTCATTTATATAGTTTTTTTTTCACTAACCTTTTATTATACCTTTTCCAGCATGTCCAGTTGTTCTCTGCTCTTGATCACTTCTGTTCGTATCTTCTTTTCCCAGTGCTTCGTGCATCTGTACCATACGAAGTACGAAAATACCATTATCAGGAGTAGTACTGCTGTTGCTGACCCAATTTGTGCTGGTGTGAATGTTGTAACATCGGCCGATGTTCCACTGTTACCTGTTTGTGCAATTATCACCTCTTCTTTTGATGCCGTAGAACCCATTGCGTAGTGCTTGTCTTCCTATTATTCATTCCAAATTCCAAATTTGTGCTGCAGGTAGCAGACTGCCATAGAACAATTTGTTGTTGTTCTATTTTATTTGCAGGATTGCGAAATGCTTATTTGTAGGACTGGCAGGATCGCCATGTAGCGAAATGGTTCTTTGCATTTCTATGTACTGTTGAGTACCCTTTGGGAAGTCGACGGTGGTCGAATACAAACACTTACATGGGTGATGTATGGATATATTTACAATGAATATATACAGTGGTACAAGTGCTTAACTTACTCGTACTGTTAATACTACATCTCTACATAATAATTATAATTATCTCTTCATAATTATAATACTCTTAATCATTATAATACTGTTAATAATAATCTTAATGTTCTTAATTGTAATGTCCTCTACTTTATATACGGACGTATGTTTATTGTATTTAACATGTATATTTACAAGTAGTAAACAATACATTAAATGTTATTGTTTACTAATGAATGTTATTCCATAACATTCATTGAGATGCATCGTGCATGTATAAGCATTCTTACACCGACCTTTCATTATACATAACATTACCTTGTCAAATAGGATAAGGTCTTCTTTCGTGTAATCAAATGACTATTTGTTTATACTAGCACGTCACAGATAACCTAGGTGCTTTAGATATTTACAATTTAGACGAGACGGGATTAACAACCGTACATAACCCTCCGAAAATCATAGGTCCTAAGGGACAAAAACAAATTGGCCAAGTCACATCGGGTGAACGAGGAATCTTGATTACAGCCTGCTGTATCATAAGTGCCGGTGGCCAATCTGTCCCTCCGTATTTGATATTTCCACGTGTGCACTTCAAACATCATATGCTGAACGGGGCCCCTAATGGAAGCAGTGGAAATGCTAACAAAAGTGGGTGGATAAATAGTGAAATATTTGTTGATATTTTGTAAAATGTATTAAATGCACAAAGGAAAAGCCTGTAATACTTGTCATGGATAATCATGAGCCACATATTACAGTGGATAGCATAGAATTTTCAAAAGAAAATGGCGTAATACTAATACTACCTCCACACACCAGTGGAAAATTACAGCCACTGGATAAAACAGTATACAAATCATTAAAAACAAATTATAACGTGGCTTGCAATGAGTGGATGATATCAAATCCTGGACGACCTATAAGTATTTATGATGTAGCTGCATTATTTGGAAGAGCTTACTTGAAGGCATTCACTCCTGAAAATATCATTAATGGATTTAAATTTACAGGGATATGGCCTCTAAATAGGCACATTTTTATTGAGGATGATTTTCTTAGTTCATATGTGAGTGACAGACCGAAGGAATCTGTGGAAGATAATGGACTTATTATAGAACATGAACATGACGGAAGCAACAATAATACAAAAATTGAAGACAAAATTGAAGGAAGCGAGAATTGGGAAGAGAAAGAAAACCTACCTTCTACATCAGGCATATTAGAAACTCTTGTCTCTCCAGACCAGATTAAACCTTACCCGAAAGCGCCGCTTAGGAAAACTACTACTCGAAAAAGAAACAGGGCTAGCAAAATTCTCACAGATACACCAATTAAGGAACAGATTATTGACGAACTAAACTTAAGAAAAAGTAAAAAGCAAGCAAAAATTACAACAAAAACAAAAAGGCAAGTACAAAAAGTGAAACGAAAGATATTTTCTAAGCCATTGTCTTCATCATCATCATCTGAAGATGAGAGCCTTAAACTTAGCGATAATAGCACCGACAGACTTAGCGATGTCAGTTCAGAAACCGATCCTGATATATTTATTTCTAAGGGAGATTTTGTAATTATAGAAGAAGGAATAATAAAAGGAAAATTTATATATTCAGTGGGAGAAGTCGTATCAGAAAGAGAACGTGACAAAGAAGTGGATGTTTTATATTTTAAACATATTCCTACATTCAAATTTATACGAACCAATGAAGAATACACCTTCAATAAAAAACAAATCTTTAGAAAACTGCCCATTCCCGAACCATCAGGAGTGACAGAAAGAAGTGCTGATATCTTTATATTTAAAACAAACTTTAATATATTTACAAAAGGTATGAAATGTTTAAAATGAATAAATTCTTTTTTCTTTTTAATGTTTTGCTGTCTTTTGTAATATATTTTTCAGTGTTTATTTTAATTTTTCTTTAATAAAAACTATTTTCCCCAAAACTACGGCGTCTTTATAACTGCAGCGATGTCTATCATATAGACAACACGTTTCCTACTTCTTGTCACACTGTTCCTTTAAGCATTGTAACACTGTACCCATATAGCTGGGAACAGTGTTACAAGTGTCATAATTGTTGTTTTATATCAATACTCGTCACGCTTTTGTGTCTAATAAAGAATTGTTTATTTTAAAATCATGTTACTTTATCGTCTACACTTATTTCAAAAACTTTTCGGAATCATTCCAAAGAGTTAAAAAAGTAGAGAGAAAAAGTGTAACACTGTTCGCACCTCTCCCCTATATGTGTATAAATTTCTTCAAATTAACTTTTGTTATTTGTTTGTTTTAAAATCAATGATTAGTTTTTATATGAACTTTTATGTCTTTAAATGGGTTTTATTTTTTGTACTATATTCACAAGAGTGACATCTATAATCAAATTTATTCATCATTTTAAATGATTAGTTTTTATATGTAGTTTTAAATTAGTTTTGGTATTTGTTCCATAGTCACAAGAGTCACACTTAAAATCAAATTCTTTTAAATGATTAGTTTTTATATGTCTTCTTAAATCATTCTTGATGTTTGTTCCATAGTCACAAGAGCCACACTTAAAATCAAATTCTTTTAAATGATGAGTTTTTATATGTCGTTTTAAACTAGTTTTGGTATTTGTTCCATAGTCACAAGAGTCACACTTAAAATCAAATTCTTTTAAATGATTAGTTTTTATATGTCCTTTTAAATTAGTTTTGGTATTTGTTCCATAGTCACAAGAGTCACACTTAAAATCACATTCTTTTAAATGATTAGTTCCTATATGCCTTTTCAAATTATTTTTGATGTTTGTTCCATAGTCACAAGAGCCACACTTAAATTCAAATTCTTTTAAATGATTAGTTTTTATATGTAGTTTTAAATTAGTTTTGGTATTTGTTCCATAGTCACAAGAGTCACACTTAAAAACACATTCTTTTAAATGATTAATTCCAATATGCCTTTTTAAATTATTTTTGATGTTTGTTCCATAGTCACAAGAGCTACACTTAAAATCAAATTCTTTTAAATGATTAGTTTTTATATGTTCAGTTAAACTATTTTTGATGTTTGTTCCATAGTCACAAGAGCCACACTTAAAATCAAATTCTTTTAAATGATTAGTTTTTATATGTTTTGTTAAACTATTTTTGATGTTTGTTCCATAGTCACAAGAGCCACACTTAAAATCAAATTCTTTTAAATGATTAGTTTTTATATGTTTTGTTAAACTATTTTTGATGTTTGTTCCATAGTCACAAGAGCCGCACTTAAAATCAAACTCTTTTAAATGATTAGTTTTTATATGTTTTGTTAACCTATTTTTGATGTTTGTTCCATAGTCACAAGAGCGACACTTAAAATCAAATTCTTTTAAATGATTAGTTTTTATATGTAGTTTTAAATTAGTTTTGGTATTTGTTCCATAGTCACAAGAGTCACACTTAAAATCACATTCTTTTAAATGATTAGTTTTTATATGTTTTGTTAACCTATTTTTGATGTTTGTTCCATAGTCACAAGAGCTACACTTAAAATCAAATTCTTTTAAATGATTAGTTTTTATATGTTTTGTTAAACTACTTTTGATGTTTGTTCCATAGTCACAAGAGCCACACTTAAAATCAAATTCTTTTAAATGATTAGTTTTTATATGTTTTGTTAAACTACTTTTGATGTTTGTTCCATAGTCACAAGAGCTACACTTAAAATCAAATTCTTTTAAATGATCAGTTTTTATATGTTTTGTTAAATCATTCTTGATGTTTGTTCCATAGTCACAAGAGCCACACTTAAAATCAAATTCTTTTAAATGATTAGTTTTTATATGTCGTTTTAAATTAGTTTTGGTATTTGTTCCATAGTCACAAGAGTCACACTTAAAATCAAATTCTTTTAAATGATTAGTTTTTATATGTTTTGTTAAACTATTTTTGTTGTTTGTTCCATAGTCACAAGAGTCACACTTAAAACCACATTCTTTTAAATGAATAGTTCCTATATGCCTTTTTAAATCATTTTTGATGTTTGTTCCATAGTCACAAGAGCCACACTTAAAATCAAATTCTTTTAAATGATTAGTTTTTATATGTAGTTTTAAATGAGTTTTGTTGTTTGTTCTATATTCACAAGAGTCACATTTGTAATAAAATTCTTTCAAATGCCGTGCTTTCATATGTCTTGTCAAATATTTGTTATGTTTTGCTCGGAAATCACATAGGGAACATTTAAATGTTTTCGTTCGATCTAGTGAGTTTGATTGTTCTACTTTTGTATGTGCCGGGTCTTCCTTTCCGCCAACAGAACTGTGCGTATTTTCCACGTGCAACCCCAGATATTCTTTTGTCTCGAATCGTCTGTAACAAATCCCACATTTAAACTTTTTCAGTTTAAAGTGCTGGCTGGTGTAGTGTTTCTTGAGATCTGATTTATACTTTGTCCTGTACTTGCATTGCTCACACTTATACAATTGGCTGCGACGTCTCTTGCGTCCGTTTACCGCTGTCACTTGATAGTTTTGCGTCGGTGCACTGCATTTCCTAAAAACAAAGAAAAATATGTAACCTCATTCGTTCTTGCTTGAAGTCGGAATATGTGCTTTCTTAGCGCATAATTTTGTAGTGCATTTTTGTATTATATTTATTTATGTGTTTAATATGTAGTATGTCATATGCCTACCAAATTAAAACGTCTTTTGTATCTTCGATTCTTCTTAGTTATCTTGTAATATTATTTATTGTTTCCTTTGAGCAATCAATTTAAATGAAGGTACGTAATCTCAAAAGTAACTAAGTACATACCTATCATTTTAATATAATTTTTTCGCGTTCGACAGTACATTATTAAATAGTATAAAAAGCAGAGGGCTCAAATTAGATCTCCGTGGAACGCCTGACGTGGCAGTAAATTCAGCAGATTTGAATTCATTGTAGTATTATTAACTGATCCGTTCCCGAAGATATGACGTCAGAAAACTAAACAGATTACCATGAAATCCCAATGCATCAAGCTTCCTCAGTAGAATGTCATGTCTAATAGTGGCAAATGCGCGCGCACTAATATCTAGGGTGATACAAAGCAGATTACTCGTCGTTGAGCGACCAGTCACGAACCCCTGCTGTATAGGAGACATTCTTCTATGATAGGAAGCATATATGAATTTGAATAGTATGCGTTCGAAAATCTTAGATGAATTGGAGAGAATTGCAATCGGACGATAATTCCTCAGGTCACTCCGATCACCTTTCTTCAGAACATGGCTAATTCTAGCTATCTTCCGTCTAGTTGGAAAAACATTTTTGCGCAGCGCCAGGTTGAAAATAATTTTTAATGGGTGCACAAACACACCATACGGCTATACTTAATAAGATAGGCGCGTCACCAGCAGTCGGGGTTGATTTCAGATGATAGGCCTCTTCGTTGAGATATGTCATGGTTAAATAATCAGAAACTCTTAGATAATTTTTGATGTCAGAACCAATGGAATTTGAGTTTTTCACTTTTTTTTTAAGTGTAGCAGAAACTGACACGCAATCAATATCATAATTTTTACCACATATCGAAAAACAAATAATTCTGTGCGATTCATTATCCTTTCCACAGCAAACACAACTAACCGATCTATAAACAAAAATAAGGGATAGGAAAAGAAAAAAAACTTTTCAGACCGTCGCGTCGGGGTCCGTCGTGGTGACTAACAACACAGAAAGGAAAAATCAGACCGCGGAAGGTAAACAATAGAGAACACAGGTAAAATTGCAGTTTGTTAAATTAATATAAGTTAAATAAATACACAGACATAAACAACAAAGAAAGAGTGCAAAACAACTGCTAAAAAAGAAGGTATAAGACATATTCATGACAAGAAACGATCGCTTACGTTTAAATAAAGTTTTGACAAAACTATAATGTATCTCGGTAAAAATACGCAATTACAGAAAGGATTTGTGTACATAATACACGTACCATTCGAAAGCACACATTTCAAACTATCTACTGGTAGTAACATTAAAATTTCTTGCAGTAAAAGAATGTTTATATCTTAATAAATAGTATGTATAATAAAACAACATTTTGTTGAGAAAATAAATTTGTATTCGATCACTACTTTTGCACAGCTAGATTATCAATTTCGATTTCCATAAGATGGGGGTTATATATTATTGTTGGATGAATTAAAAAAAAGAATGTAACATTTCGGCTGGGCAGAGTAAATTTGAGGTTATTAAGAGGATTCAAATATTGCTGTATATGAATATAATAAAATAAATAATTAATAATGATTCATTGTTCACTAAAAAACACCATTAGTGCATGGTACGTTGATAAAATTTTTTGATAATGAATTATATATTATATAGCAGTATTAATTTTAATAAATTCCAACTTAATAGCTCAATATAATAAAACTACTATTTAATAATAGCAAAAAAGAAATCTTATTTATGACTATGCGTCAACTAATTACCTTGAGTAAACATTCGCACGTTGTACCCAGATAGATTAGCTTTCTGCTGTCAAACAAAAAAATTCTAAACTACTAAAGCACAATTATCGTCTAATAATGAACAGTTTAATTAATACAATATTGTGCATTACTTACTTTTAACTGTTATATATTTCTTCAAACTCCTTGTAATAAGCGTCTTATTTGAAATCTTATATTAATTTAATAATAATTATACAAATAAATTTATTTTCTTTAATGTACGTGTTTATATATTTTGCAACGTATCATGGACCCTTGCATTTTCTGCCGCGCTTCTTTTGTTTGCAATTGTTTTTCTTGGTAAGCCAGAAATCGTTAATAATTATGAACAAATGAGAGCTATTCGTCTAAGGTATATTGCAAGCTTGAATTTGATATTTTAGCGCGATCAGGACCTTCGCAGATCTCCTCTCCGTGCTTTTCTGTCTGGCGTATCTGATTTTATCATCTGCATGCACTTTCACTGCGTTCATATGATTTACGCCTCTTAACGTACCGTCATTCATCATTATCCTTTGTCGATTGTTTACCTTTAAGACATTTTTATTCTTAAACAGTGGTCTTTGTTCAGTATATTCAAAGCGCTTTTCACAGCTAGTTTGAAGTTTGGTTCTTTATTCTTATATTCAAATGTTATTTAGAGGAGGAATTTCAATGGGATTACATAAGGTTTGTTCGAACCTCCAGTTCTGAACAGTTCCGGAACCGTTCTAGAATTAGTAGTTCTGAAAATAATGCGCATACCTGGTTCTAGAACGGTTCGAAATCCTGAAGGTTCGAACTGTTTTAAAATTGGAATTTTAGGGAAACTTATACTACCAACATTAGTAATAGTAATATTAAAAAAACACCAAACTTATTGGAAGAAATATCAATCGTAATGAACGTTAAATAGCTAATGCATCCATCTAACTACCAAAATTGGGACAGGATTTAAAAAGTAATGAAAAAGTTGTTTATATGAAATACGTTTTTCTAAATTTTGTATTGGATAATTCTGCAGTTTTTATATAAGCAATATATTTATATATTACAAAACACCAAACTGGTTGGTGGACAAATATTAATCGTAATGAACATTTAAATGTTACTGCATCTGCATCTAACCACCAAAATTGTGACAGCATTTAAAAAGTAGTGAAAAAGTTGTTTATAAGAAATACATTTTTCTAAATTTTGTTATGGATATTTCTGCATTTTTAAAAAAAACACCAAACTGGTGGACAAATGTCAATCGTAATGAACATTTAAATGTTACATCTCAAAATTACGACAGGATTTAAAAAATAATGAAGTTGTTCAGAAGTACATTTTTCAAAATTTTGTAATGGATATTTCTGATAAACCGGATAAATAAAACAAGGATTTTTATACAAGCTGTTATTAATAATTGGCACGTGCATCAAATGCACACGCACATTAATAAATATGTATTACATAACTATAAAATCAACAATCATGATGCATTTAAACAAATATATTACAATAGATTTTCAATGTTCAAAGCCAAATCCTCTTCTTTTTTTTAATCTGTTTAATCTAAGTTTAGTTTATTAAATACTATTTTGTCTAAGTTTAACAAATATGTCAGTTTCTCTACGAATATATGATAATTATAAATTCACTTTTCACATGTTCGCAAGTTCCTATAATTGTACCATTACATTCACTTTATTCTTAGAGGAAGAATAACTTGCTAGACTCAAGTACATGGTAGTCAATGAAGTAATTTCTAAAACAATAAACCACCATTTGAAGAAATTAATGTTTAGTCACATACTTATAGCTGTTTACTTTGCTATTACAAAATTGATATAATGGGTGTGAATAAAAACTGTAAAAAAAAATTAAAAATAGGTTTGATGAACCGAATCACACCAATACTCTAATAATATCACAAACTAAAATAAAAAACAAATAGGTACTTGAACGACAACTTAAAAACTAACCTACAACTCCAAACTCTAAAGTTCAACATAAATACGATAAACAAACCAGAAAATTGCGAAAGCTGATACGAATGACAATTACGCATGCTCCGGATTTATCAGAATTTCAAATACTAGCCCATCATCGAGAACTGTTAGAACCGTTCCGAACGGTTCTTGAATTACTAGTTCTGAAAGACCGAACACCGAACTACCAGTTCTCAGAATTTGCAGTTCCAGAACTGCATGGTCCGAACAGACTTTTTCTTAAATGACATGCGCACTAGTTCTAGAACCGTTCAGAACTGCAGGTTCGAACAAACCTATTATTATCGGAACATTGGCAGTCTGATGATCAGATATATGAAATTTCTTTAGCGGGATTTGTTCTGAGGGCATACTATTGCCGCCCAGCGAATAAACATGGTGGGGTAGCTATATACTGCAAAAAATATATAATTTGTAAGAGTCGCCAAGATATAGAGGGCTTGGCGGTTTGTGGTGTAATTGAGCGTTGTGCAGTTGAGCTAATAGCGAGAAACATAATGTTTGTAGCTTTATACAGACCCCCTAATACAAATTTTAACATTTTCCTAGATGGACTCTCATCAGTATTGAATATCTTAAATGCGGAAGGGAAAAAAATTATTATTGGAGGAGACTTCAATGTCGACTTCACAACTAAATCAGCATCTTTAAACTTACTTAGGGATCTCCTTAATTCTGCAGGATTATCGGAGACCTTGGATGTTCCTACGCGGGTCGCTAGGACATCTTTTTGTATTGACAATTTTATTACGAATCTGTCCGCCACAGCTGAATATGAATCGTCCAACCTTGACTTGAATATTTCTTACCATTTTCCCCAATTTTTGTGTTTTGACTTACATTCTGAAGCTGCTACGCATAGTAATAGCTTTATTTGGAGATATAGATTTTGTAGCGGTGGGATGATTTCATTTCTTAACCATTTAGAGGTCGAGACATGGTTGTCGGTTTTTGAACGTAGCTGCCCGGAACTTGCCTTTGAAAATTTTTTGAACATATTTTTATTTTATGTTAACAAGTGCTTTCCATCCGTTAAGGTTCCTACTACTTCTGACAAGCATATCAATCACTGGGTTATGCCAGATATCGTGGACCTCAAGAATGAAATGTTATGTTTAAAAGATCTCGCCAAAAATTTTCCATGTTTAAGAGTCTTTTTTGGATTGCGAAAAGAAGTATAATGATGTCCGTAACACATCATTATACTTCTTTCTCTTAGAGAGCGTGATCTTAACAATAAGTTTTTTTATCGCAGCCGATAATAAAACCAAGGCTGCGTGGCGTATTATTAACAATAAAAGAGGTAACTATGCGAAACAGTCGACTTTTCCTGATTTACCTATTGATAGATCAGCTTTATGTGGATTGTTTAATCATAATTTTGTGTTGTCATCTGAAAAACTCGTATCTCTCAATTATAAGGATGATAGTGTCTCTTTCGAGGAGATTGATGGTTTGTGACACCAGGTTCGCAATCATTTTATATGTTTCCTGTGAGCGAGGGAGATATTATTGAAGCGATTTATAAGCTAAGTTCTAGTCCGGCTTCTGGTGATAGCTCTGTACCATCGCTTCTTTTGAAGAAGTCATTTCCTTTTATAACGGGTGTACTGGCATACCTAATAAATATTTCTCTTGAGAATGGTATATTTCCGTCAAAATTAAAACATGCTACTGTATACCCCATGTTCAAGAAGGCAATCCGTTTTCTCCAAAGTGTATGAATTTGTTGTAAATAAACGACTAATGCATTATTTTCTTCATTTTAAGCTCATGCCCGAAAATCAGCATGGTTTTTTCCCAGGTAAATCAACAGATACTGCTATGTTTAATTTCCTAACACTTCGATCGACCACAATCTTCCATGTCTAAATATCCTAATAGACTTGTCTAAAGCGTTTGATTCAGTTGACCATTTAATATTATTGCATAAGCTTAGTAGATATGGTGTAAATGGTGTCTGTTTGAAGTGGTTCGAGTCATATTTGTCGGGAAGGAGATAGAGAGTGAGCGTCGACGGGAATTTCTCTGGTAGCACTGATGCATGTATGGGTGTTCCACAGGGCTCTGTCCTCGGGCCAATGCTATTTTTAATTTTTATCAATGACTTTCCTAACTGTCTAACTGGTATTGCTAAGGTGATGTTATATGCCGATGACATAAGTTTAGTTGTTTCATCGAACAATGTTGACGATGTTATTAGTGCTGCTGGTGTGGCCATGTCGAAAGTAAATAAGTAGGTTAAGTTTAATAGGATCGTGGTGAATATCGAAAAAACTCAATGCATGCTTTTTAATAAAAAAAAATGTACATCTCAAGGTTTGTCATGGCTGACTCAGAGGTTGATTTCGTTAGCAGTTGTAGGTTGCTCGGTGTCATTGTCGATGAGGGTTTAAAGTGGTCGGAACACATAGACCAGTTATGTTCTAAACTCGCCAGATCGTGCTACGCTCTCTTTCAGTTGGGCAAGTCTTGCAATTTGTCTACACTGAAATATTTTTAATACTCTGACTTCTATTCCAGGATGCGTTACGGCATAGTGCATTGGGGCATGAGTAGTGACGTTTCTCGCATTTTTATTTTACAAAAGAGGGCTGTCAAGGCTATTTTTCATCTCCGACAGGGCGACTCGTGTAGGAATGTGTTCAGGGCCAATGGGATTCTTACATTTTATGATGTATATATATTTTTGAGGTTCTGTGTTATGTATACAGAAATCGCAGCAACTTTGATTTTAGTCTGTCGCATAGCTATGAGACCCGCCACTATGATCGTGTTATGCCTCCTGTACATAGAACGACTTCCTTTCAGAGGACCCTGGCCTTTGTGGGCTGTTAATTATTTAATGCTTCGCCAAATGAAATAAGAACATGTCCCGCATTACGAGTTTTTAAAAAAAATTGAGAGACTCTCTCCTTTAAATTTGTTGTTACAGTGTTCAATATTTTATAAATTATTTTAAATAACTTTATATTGTATTGTATGCGACGTTTTTCTTTTACTTCTGCTGTACTGTGCTACATACAATGTCTGACGTACTAAGAAATAAAATGATTTATTATTATACCTGACATTTCTTTCAGAACAGTAGGCAAAATGGTGTTGCAAATATTCCTTTTGACCAAAGTGGATTTTGCATATTGGGCACTGTGTACATTCTGAAATCACAAGAAAAACATGCTGAAATACAATGAATAGTGACATTAAATTGTATTACAATTTCCAAATTGCCATGGCACTTCAAGACACTGTAAGGATTTTTCCAACTCCGACTAAATACTCGGTTAACTAAACAGTGTTCAAGGCTTAATTATACAAAGTTGGCAATATATTTACTAGTGCATTTGATCTAAATTAGTATATTTTATTCTAATAATATTGGCGCCATTTTCGACATTAGCATGAGATCGCAACTTTATATTTGGTTTAAAAATACTCCAAAATAGGCCACTAAGAATACGATAACCAAAGTTTAATACTATACTAGAATCGCCGAAGAGATTCAGTGATAAAAGTGCGTGATCACAACGTGATCGAGGCATCCTATGCATAAAAACGGTCGGTGGCAAAGATCCAGTGTTGTCCCAGCGACATGACAGTTTGTAATAGTTTTCTGCGCAAAAGCGTAATAGATTTTCTCTGTTTCGGTGTTAGAATAACGTTATTCTAGCAGCCATTTTGATGTTAGAATGGACTCTATTCTAACACCGATTTCTGGTAACTTTGCTTTTCGATTTACCTGGTAGTAAATTATTTATGACGTTGGAGGCCCCGTCCCGCAATTCTAGTGCCGCAGATTGAAGCTCTTCGTCTGACATTCCGCCCACAGATAATATGAGACTTTTTTCTAATTTAAGCAAACTTTTCAATTCAAATAATTCTTACAAAAGTCAACTGTCAAGTATAAATGTAAATCATTGCTACCAATCGACAACGTCATGTTATCAAAATTTCCCTTAATGAATATTTTTAACAATTTTTCTATAAATAAATAATATAAATACAATCCGAAACAGAGAAAATAGTGTAAAATACTCGTAACAGAAGGCCATTCCAGCATTCTTTCCTTCGGCCACTCGCGCTGCGCGCTCGTGTCCGAATTTGGAAATCATGCTGGAATGAAAGGCCTTCTGTTACTTGTATTTTAATATACCATATCTTGTTTCGTAATAGATGGCTCTGCTATTTTCAAGATTCAAGGCCAACTGTATCTGATATCGCTGCCCGATATAAGGCCGTCACATAATGCGAATTTTCTGGTTCTAATAACCTCAAAATATTGATCCTTATGTGGCGCCATCTATCCAAAGCATAATAAACTGCTGAGCATTTTTAAAATCACGTCCTGAAAATATGCAATATGATTGGATTATATCAATCCTACTGTTACTGACATTTCACTGAATTGACATTTATTCCATATTCTTTTCTACTTAAATTATTCTAGTACTACACAGTCAGTTGTTTCTATTTATGTGTGCTACATATTTACTATATTTTGCAAGTTACGTCGAGTACCAACAGAAAACTCTATATCTAGTTCTTACCAAAATGGATAAATAAAGACGCTATAGTGATTTTTAGAATGCTCTAATTATTATCAATAATGCACCATGTCATCATCGCTAGACTGGCTGAATATTTTATGAGGCAAATATTGCGATGTGGAATAGTAAAACTTCATAATCTTCCAACACAGTTGAAAGCGTTAATTACGTTAGTAACGCAACATTTTTTAATATCCAAACAAACACTTTACAATGTAATTGAACCCTGATTAATGTTTTGTTTTGTATTTTCTTCGAAACGTAAGTAAAATTGTTATTGTTGACACTACCCAACAACTTCATTTTTCGCAACACTATTTTAATTTTATTTTGTTCTATTACTTTATTTTGTAAATTATTAATATTAATTATTGTAAAGTTAATGTTTAAAGTGTTATTTTATATTTTATTTCCATAAAAATTCAGAAAGTATTTATTTTGGTTACTACTAGATGGCGCCACATAAGGATCAATATTTTGAGGTTATTAGAATCAAAATCAACAGTGTAAATCCAAGTTACGTGACGACCTTATATCGCGCAGCGATATCAGAATCAGATACAGTTGGCCTTGCAAGGCTATATAAAGTCCCTGAGGAGTAAAAAAGACCGCAATACGGCAACCATCTTCTGTCCAAAATCTAACAGCCATTACATATTTTTCTTGATGTAGGTATTAGTTGGCTGTACCCAAGTGGCAAAATCACAATTTTAGAGAAAGATGAAAATATATATTTGCTAATGTAGGACAAGTGTACATATAGTGATACTGAGGATACTGTTCCAAAAGTATAGGCACAACCGTAGTAGCAAAATCACTATATGCATACTTTCCTACATTAACAAATATATATTTTCATTCATCTCTAAAATTGAGGTTTTGCTGCTTCGGAAGATTTGAATTAAAGTAAAAAAATCGTTGAAAAATCCACGAAAACGTAATAGATTTATATGCTTTCGTAAGGACGTAATAAAACATAGTGAAACGTAACAGATATAGGTAAATTGTAATTGTATCACAGATCGCAGGTGTGTGAGAATTACTACGTGTTATTTTATAGAGACAATACCATTTTAATACGTTTTGGTAGAAAAGATTTGAATATGCACAATTTCTTATGTCAAATACTACGGCGATACCTATTTTACAGACATTGATCCTTGAATGATTTTATGCGCCTGTGCGCATACCTCTTTGGTGTGATCACTGAATCTGTTCAGCGATTGGAGTATAGATATCATCGAGTTTGGTATATTTATACACTGAAATAGTCCGCACTATCACACAAGAGATGACGTTATTAAAAGGGAATCCCAGGAAGTAAGTCTTTTACTTACTCTTATCAAAAATCCATTTTTTGGGAACATCTAGTAAGTCATACTTTTTAGACAGGTACACTAAGAGTATAAAAGTATTTAAAACATAATTTTCAATACCATTTGTTTACAAAAAAATTCAAAATTCGGACCGACATGCGGCAGTAACACTTTTACTCTTATCGAATAGCACTTTTTTGCAAATATCTCGCAAAGTATGCATTCTATAGAGATTTATTAGGAGACTAGGATTTTGAGAAATTCTTTATAATATAAATTTCAAAATTCGGACCAGAAGTAACACATTTACTTACAGGTTTAATTTTTCAAGATGATAAACTTATTTAAATATTAATTTAGAACAACTTCTGCATAATTTGAAACGCTCATACGTGCCCACACCTCATTTTTAGCATTATTATAAGTTATACCTATAATTTTAAAACGACATACAAGTTTACTTAATATTATGTATTTTTATAGGAATAAATCATGGACTTGTGCCAATTTATTGCATTAATTAACACAAAACATTACAAACGCAAAAATCGGCATGTTTTGTAAAATAAGATTGGCTGTCAGCGAAATTCGGAAAAGGCAAAAATTTAAAATCAGTGTTTTCAGACTCTCCAATCATGTAGGAATCAACAAACAAAAAATCATTTGATCATAAAAGGGTCAAGCGACCATCTTTGGATCACTTATGGAATGACACATAACCGCTATTAATACATAATAGTAAAAATTCAAATCTCCTAGATTATGCGCACATGTAAGAAATATTAGTCACTGTTTAATATTTTATTAGGTAAAATTTCCTTAATTAAAGGCGTCCTCAATCAATGATTAGCGGTAACCAGTATAAAAAAACGCAAATTTGTTCTAACCGGTACTTTAACCAATGATTACGCTAACCGGCATTTTAATCGAATATGGAAAATCCGACAAAATTCATATTCAATCATTGTTTTAAAGACCATAAAGTTGATATTATAACAAAATGTTATTATTAAATTACTTTCTTAAAATACTCATCAATTTAATGAACTGTATTCATTGGCAGAACTAATTTAAAAAGGGGGAACTATGCTAACATGCTTTTAGGAACGTTTTAAACATTTAAATAAGAAAATCTAGATAGATTTAAATAAAGTCTATAAGCTTTGAAAGAGCTTTTAAGTCCCATATTTGATATACCTTGACATACCTTCAAATAAAAAGTTGCTACATGCATCCTTAGGGCACATTGTTTTATGTTTGGCCAAATATGATTTCGAACTGAATCCAAGACAGCAAAATGTGCAGGCAAATACATTCTTGAAGATGTATTTCCTAGTGGGAATAAAATCTACTTCAACATTACCAATCTGGCTGTCTTCAAATTCTTCACCAAAATATACTAGTAATTCTTCACCCGATTGAATTGGACGAGTGCTTTGATAATATAGATAATCTTCATGCTGAAAAATAATTAGATTTTGTTCAGAAATATTCCTGGCAGTGTTAATGTACTGCATCCAATTTAAATACTGTGATGTATTCTTATCAAATACAAGTTTTCCTCCTTTTATTTTCCAAGTACATTCTGCTCGACAAAGTCCAGTAAAAGGACCAAATGTTACACCTTCAGGAATAAATTTTAAAGCCAATATTCCAAACTGTCCAAACAAATGTTGCTTTTCTAAAATATCATTTGGTAATTCTTCTTGTGTTCTGTTATTGGGATTGTCTGGAGCATGCCTGTTCAAAATATGTACCAACATTCCACACTCTATGCAGTAGTCTTCATAATATGCCCGACAATGTTCACAATCTGGTGGTCAAATTAAGTCAAGTAAAGACCAGGTAATACAATATTCACATATATGAAGAAGAGATGAAAGCTTATTTGCCCATTTAAACCAAGCTACTAGGCTTTACTAATTTATATATAAATGTGAATTTTGAAAATAAATATGTTATTATTTGGTTTATAATACAATGAAACTGTAATATTTAAAACTTAATTGCACTTTCAATAGAGTGGAAACAAGCCTAAAGAACCAACTAACTAAGGAGTAATTAATAAGTTATTTAGTACTTCAAGTAGTTAATTTAGGCATTTACTTACATAGTAGTCCATTATCAAATTCAATTTTTATATTACTAGGATTGAAATTTTCCTCAATTTTAACACTGTCGTTTACTGCGTTATACTGTCCTTCAGTTGATTCCATTTCCATCTTAATATTATCTAAAATAGTGGCTGCCTCATATTCTTTTATATTGTCATGCCATTTCTTGCCATCTTTTAAATCAAAATTGTTTACGGTAATAACAGTTTCAGAGACATGAAGTTTATCATCCTCAAAATCGTTTTGTTCGTTGGTACTCGATGTATTTAGAGAAAACAAAGAGTTATTCACATCACAATTTTCAATTTGGTCAGCCATCACCAATACAATTATTAAGGAGCGGCCATGCTATATGCACATAATGCTCTAGATCAGGGTTGCGATCGGATTTTTTTTTATTTCCCTAGATTTCTAGTCAAAATGTCCCTAGATTTCCCCGAAGTGTATAATATTGTTTTTTTGTTTCTACAAACACTATTAAAAACTCAATTTTTAACACATCAATCGAATCTCGTTATCTATTTTTCATTCAAAAAAATTCATTAATAAATGAGAAACAACCGAACACTTTAAGTAAGAATCAGATAAACTAAACCTCGTTAATAAAACAAAAGTAATTTTGTATCTACATATACTTACATTAAATAGATATAACTAAGCTGTACAGATAAAACTAAACTTATTAGTGAATTAAAAAATTCATTCACATTTACTTCTCGAAAGCTTGAATTAAAATGTGAAAAATAAAAAACAGCACAAGCTGTTATAGTTATACTTCAGAGCAGGGACTTTTTCCAAGGGATTTACCTTATTTTATTATATTGTAGTAATTTGATCGATTTGCAAACGTGCTTAAAATTTAAAATCGGTAGAGCACCGGTTCGGAATGTGTATAGATGTTATCGCGTTATTAACCTTTGAATTTCCTACTAGCCATAAGATGGCGGACTACTATTTAAAAAAATATGTAATCAGTGGTTTAAGCACAGATAAGGGAGATTACAGATAGCCGATGTAATGGCTATTATTGGCAACACATTTTAGAGACGACCGCTAGGTTCTAGCGGTCGTCTCCAAAATGTGTTGCCAATAATAGCCATTACACCGGCTATCTGTAATCTCCCTTATCTGTGGTTTAAGTTTAAAACTTTTTAAAATGAATTGTGATACAATATAGGTAGCTTAAATACAGACGGTTGTATTAAATTTTCCCTAGATTTTGACCTATTTATATTAAAATTCCCTTTTTCCCTAAACGAACATAAAATTCCGTAGATCTAGGGAAATTTCCCTAAATATCGCAACCCTGCTCTAGATAAATTCCATCCATGTAGTTCGTAGTCACACCACCCGTGGCATGCTAGTCGCCGTAGATATCCGAAAATCTCCGAGAATAGACTCGACAATGCCACGTGATTCTGCAGTGAATTAACCTCATTTCTATTTTGTGTTTCCGTGTTTATATTGTGTCGATTTACTTGTTGTTACTAGTGATTTCTAAAACAATTATTGCAGTCAAGTTATTAAAAGTACGTACTATACACAATGGTGAAGTGCTGCGTTCTATTTACAAATAATATAAGTCCCTTTATGTCACCTTTATGCAAGAAGCATGATACGCACCAAATATTTTTGGAAAAGTTTTTTTATTTCTTTATGTTTTCTTATATAAAACATGTGAATTTAGTTCTAAGAGGAAAATTCTTTTTTAATGTAAACGATAAGTTAATTAAGCAAGCAAATGAAAAATATAAAAAAAATTGAAAAATATGAGAATTGTAAAAATGAAACAACTCAATACATAAATTTTTAAACATCATTTGTTTTACTGTAATTTATTTCTGTTTTTCTGTATAAAGTGTACACTAATGCAATGTGATTGTGTTTTTTATTTTCAATTATAGTGCATTTGGATCACTTATTAATACCCGTTGCAGTAGGACCAAAATTAAATATTACTTAAGGTTTGAAATAACCGCTGTTTGGGTCTTATTATTGAGTCACGTCACCAGCGGCGCTAGCGTTCGTGTTCTTTTTATTGTAATACGAGTTGCCTATCTACCTAATCTCCCTAATCTCCCTAATCTACCTAATCTATGGGAGCGGCTAACGGCAGACAAATATTCCACGTTGTGCGCATGCGTCGGAAATGTGGAAAAGTGGAGTTCTAAAGACAGTATTATTTAAATTAGAATAAATGTAAAGCAATAGTGTTAAAAATTATAAACACATATATATTTTAAAAAAACAACTATCCTAAAAGACATGTATTTATTTACAGTGATCGTCTCGTACAAAACATACATTTACAAATAATATATTCTTTTATGCATTGTTCTAAAGTGATGATGCATTTTTGTTCATAACTGTGTGGATCAAATTTTACTGTATTTATAAGAGTTGATAAGAGTTTTGTGAAATTGTTTGAAATAAACTGCAAAATCACACCAAGTGATACCAGCAATAAGCATTTGTTATTGAATTTAATAAAAATAATTATGTCATTCGTTTAACGTAGATAAATTGTTTTCATCACATTTTTAAAAAAACTTTTTCTAATGTTGAGGCTTTGTTTATGTTTGTAAATCATTATTGAACTGGAAATAAACTTTACAAGTAGCACACATATACTTTTTTTTCGAAGCACATTCTATATATTCAGGTTCTTTATTATGCACTGTTCTCATATGTTTATTTAAATTAAACCGTGTAGAATATACTTTTTCACATTCCAAACAATTAATCGGCATTTTAAACGAAATAAATTCCTACACATTCCTATACCACAGATAATAAAGAACCTGAATATATAGAATGTGCTTCGAAAAAAAAGTATATGTGTGCTACTTGTAAAGTTTATTTCCAGTTCAATAATGATTTACAAACATAAACAAAGCCTCAACATTAGAAAAAGTTTTTTTTAAAAATGTGATGAAAACAATTTATCTACGTTAAACGAATGACATAATTATTTTTATTAAATTCAATAACAAATGCTTATTGCTGGTATCACTTGGTGTGATTTTGCAGTTTATTTCAAACAATTTCACAAAACTCTTATCAACTCTTATAAATACAGTAAAATTTGATCCACACAGTTATGAACAAAAATGCATCATCACTTTAGAACAATGCATAAAAGAATATATTATTTGTAAATGTATGTTTTGTACGAGACGATCACTGTAAATAAATACATGTCTTTTAGGATAGTTGTTTTTTTAAAATATATATGTGTTTATAATTTTTAACACTATTGCTTTACATTTATTCTAATTTAAATAATACTGTCTTTAGAACTCCACTTTTCCACATTTCCGACGCATGCGCACAACGTGGAATATTTGTCTGCCGTTAGCCGCTCCTCAATTATTATTGTGAACCATTCACCATCAAGCCGCCATTTTAATAAACGCATAAATCAGCATAAATAAACTGAAAATTCTGGAGATGAGAGCAGATATTGGTCACAGTGATTTCGTAATCACTGCTTGCAAATTCTTGGAATCACAGTATTTATTATGATGAAAAGGGTTCTTTTCAATAGAGGCAAATAAATATCTTTTTCAAGTAAAGAAATATTTCTGCCTGCGATTCTAAGATTTACTTCACTTTAAATAATATATTCAATTTGACATAAATATGTTTCACTATAGCTGTAACAAAGCAATTCTTTCAATGTTACTTATCGGATAGGCAAAGTCGATTACGTTCTAACAAAGTTAGTAAACTTATATTTTCATAATAATAAATAATCATTAATAATGTAGTTTAATATATTAATAATTAAAAAGTGCCTAAGCAAACTTTATATTTCATAAATATAATATCAGAAGAGAAACTGAAATGTATTTAATTGTTGCATATTAAGTACATTAAACTAAACAAATAGGTAATAAATAAAATATACTTCATTGCTTGAAGTTACTTTTTACTTATTTTCTACTTTATAAGTTATATTTATTATCCATACACATTTTGTGCATTTATTTATGTACATACATGATCATCTATATATAACTAAAAACATGTCATCATGTGGTTTCCTATATATTGTTAATTTAAATTTTTTTCAAGTCTTTTTGCACGTTCATGTGTTTTACATAAAACATAAATTAAATGCAAAATAGCTACTGATATACCTAATATGCGTATATTAATATTTAGGTAGTTTATCATCAATTCAATAATTTCCATTATACATATATTATACGTATAACGGGAATTTATTGTGTTAAGATATTCATTTTTACCGCGAATATATTTTCACTACGCATATAAAACAATTCAAAGAGCTGTTTAAAATCGAACGGCGAAACATGGGCGAAAGCAGCAACCGTTTATTTTCACCGAACTAAACATCTCGGAGAACGGCGAAAGCAGGAGCCGTTTATTTTCACCGTTTAAAGCTTAGTTCACAGCACTTCGACGGTCGCGGGCGACACTTCCCTCGCCAACGAAATTTGGTAGCGCTAGCGCTGCAGTAGTCTAATGTCGCTTGCCACAGCCCTTGTTTATAAATACTAGTATTAATAAACAAGGATTATACCTAATGTTCCACAGACGTAATGCAATCGCTTAGTACACGAATATTAGATCGAAATTTAATGATTCGGCCTACTTCTTACAAAGAGGACTGTATGAAACATAATCCGAATATTCATATACATACATATTGCTGTAACCTCTATCTTTGTTTTTACAGTTTATCTCAAAACAAGATGTCCCTCTTATTAGGACAAGTAAAAAAAAAATATTGTTATAGATTCGTTATCTAAAGTGTATTGTTAACTTAAATTGACAGCATAGTTATAAATCTTGTGGGTTCTGCAGTGGTTTTACACCTTTCGCTTATCTATACTTCTATGGGATAGGTTTTTAAATTAAACACAGGATATAATTTTGTAGTAATTATGACAAATATTATTTATTTCCGTGTTAACCAGACATATAATACTTGTTTATTCTTATTTATTTATAGATATAACAAAAAACTATTAATGGTCATTTATTTACAAAAAAAAAATATATTCTTTTTAAAATTGACAGTGACATAGTTTCTACACATTACTGTTTATCTTTTCTTATGATTTTGAAAGAACTTTACCATGTATATTCACCAGACTTTATTTATTTCTATTATTACTATAAAAACAAAAATCAAAATATTGATGACCATGCATCAACTAATCCCCTAGAGCAAACATTCGCACGTTGTACCCAGATAGATAAGCTTTCTGCTGTCAAACAAAAAAAATCTAAACTACTAAAGCACAATTATCGTCTAATAGTGAACAGTTTAATTAATACAATATTGTGCATTACTTACTTTTAACTCTTATATATTTCTTCAAACTCCTTGTAATAAGCGTCTTATTTGAAATCTTATATTAATTTAATAATAATTATACAAATAAATTTATTTTCTTTAATGTACGTGTTTATATATTTTGCAACGTATCATGGACCCTTGCATTTTCTGCCGCGCTTCTTTTGTTTGCAATTGTTTTTCTTGGTAAGCCAGAAATCGTTAATAATTATGAACAAATGATAGCTATTCGTCTAAGGTATATTGCAAGCTTGAATTTGATATTTTAGCGCGATCAGGACCTTCGTAGAACTCCTCTCCATGCTTTTCTGTCTGGCGTATAATAGACTTCCTACACTCTGGCACAAGAAAAGGAACCACTATATACAAACAACAAAAATTACAAATTCAATTACTTGTGTCCTAATGAAACTAAAATGTATATTCTATAGTCGACTTTTATAGCCAAATTTTGTTAATTTGCCTTTTCTAACATTACACATATGTGAAGTGTACTACAGTAATCAATAATCAAAGGTTATTAACAAACGCTCATAATATTGCTAGTTGATAATAGTGGCATTCAGCAGAAACAAGAGTTGCGCAACTGTTCAGTGATCGGATTCAGATGATATGCGCTCACTCGATCATTGGAAAAAGCAGAAAAATTCTGCGCTCACTTAGTGTGCGTATTCTGTGCGCATGCGCCCTTAAAGCATTCCAACACCAACGTGACACACAATTTTCAATATGGTTACTAGAAAAGTAAGATAATCAAATTAAAGGTATTGTGCAGAAATAACTGAATTATAATATCAGAGTATTTTAATCGGGGTTGGAGAAACCGGCCCTTACACTAAAAACTACGCCGAAACTTAATGAAAAACATTTATTATTATTGTTTCTTCGGTTTAGTCTGTATAATTATAACATATGGCAGCAGTGAAAAGTGCCAAAGGGAAGGTGATCACTAGGGATGTCCGGGATCAATCCGGCTCTCAGCTGGACAATGTGTTTACTAACTGGCATGATGATGATGTTGTATCGGATATCTACATTACCAACATATCTGATCATTATGGTCAAACTCTTATTATAAGAACAGATAAAAATAGGGAGTACCAGCAAACTTACATTAAAAAAAGAATTTTCTCACATCAAAACTTGCTGCTTTTGGGGGATTACTTGGCTGATTAACCATGGCGTGAAGTGTACTTTGCCACTGGTGCCGAGGAAACATATAATACTTTTATTAGAATATTTTTATATTACATATTTTGATATCTCTGTTCCACTAGGCTCTATACTCCATTCAGTCTAAGAATGGAGTATATGGCGCTACAATATGAGCACAGTTTACACACGATGAATTTTGTATTTTGAAAACAATTAAAACATATGTTTACTGTAAGATGGATAGCAGGAATATACATTGTATATGATATCATTATATTTTGACTTTTACGTGTTTATTGACATTTATTTAAGTAAGGCTTACATTGCTTTTAAAATGATAACCATACTAACAAACATAAAAAGGAAAACAGCTAATCAGTATTTGATAAGTTTTCCAAAACAGAATATCGCTCACACAAAAAATATTAAAATATAAGGAAAATATTGAATAACACATTGTGTCTACATGTAAATAGAAAATAGATTGCTTACATTTTACAACATTCAAGAATGTAGGTATCATTATCAATATGTGAGTAAACGGTGTAAAAACCAATATTTCATGTTAAAATCCAATAAATTGTAGATACTATTTCCATTAGCAGATATTTCAATTATTATCTTATTTACAATATCTAATTTTATTGTTGTAGATTGTCGCAGCTATAATGAATTTGTATATAAACACAGAAAATAATGAACTGCAATGTGAAGATCATGTATTAAAAATACCGCAGAAGAAGTATTTATATTAAAATGAATGGAAATTCATTAAATTCACAAAAGTAAATGTATCTGATAAAATTGAATTTTTAATATGACAGACCATAAAGCAATGAGGAGGGTATTATTTCATATCTTTTTTAAAAAAATCTCCTATAAACATGACATATTGTCTTTATGCTTAATGTACACATTATAAGCCATTTGCCTTTGTCCAGGTCTTATATGTTTCCCTTTAAGATTTTTTTAAGGACCTGGTAAAACTGCTTCCGCCATACTATAAAATATTAGCGATTACGAAAAGAAAGTTAACGAAATTGATAAAATACCTTAACAAATGAATATATCACTTGCGAGTTCTAAGAAGAACTATTTTTTAAGAATATTAACAACAAATAACTATGTAAAATATGGAAATCAACAAACTCTGAACAAAACTGTCAGTGTGCTGTCAGTAAACAAATTTTTGACAGAACGAGCAAAATGCGATTATTTTGCCGGTGTAAATGCACACTCGATTTCAACCAATCATAAATGTTTATTTTAAGCCCTATCTTTCCCAATGCTCCATTCTTAGACTGAATGGAGTATAGTAGAATCAAGTCTCACAAGGAAGGTTGGGTGAATACAGATATACGCACAGACTGTCTGTGATATACGTAACTATTTCAACTACATCAATGACTTGTATGTGTGGTACAAGCAAACACAAAGTCAGGCTGTGTATGACACATACATGTCTGAGAGGAAAGTGAACCGTAATTTTCTGTCAAATTATCGTAAAAGTGTTAACGATAGTAAAATCATAAATTCAAGAAATAAAATAAAAACTGCAGAAATAGTGACATAACTTTAAACATAAATAACAAAATTTACACTGACTCCAAGGAAAAATTGCAGAGCTATTTAGTGCTCACTTTAATCTACCATACACTCCTAATCCTAATCTTGTCCTTCAAACTAAGGTGAACTATCCCACAATGTTTCTTTCCCCAGTGGACTTTGATGAAATTTTTCGAACTCTTATGAGTTTGCCCAATAAATTTTCGGCGGGTTTTGATGATATAGGTACCTGTTCATGTTATTAAATTTGTTGCCCTGTGTATAAGTCATCCTTTGGTTGATATCATTAATGAATGCTTTGCCACACAAATATTTCCTTCTAATGGAAAAACACAGTAATATTACTATCCTCTTTTATTCTTTACAAAGGGTATCAATTTACTCCGAGTACTAGTTTCGGCACATGGCCATCATCAGCTCAGAATCTAGGCAAGTTATTACAAAATGTTAGAATAGATATCCTTAATTAATGTATTAACAGTAAAAAACACAATTTAAATTTAGCAAATTAAAATACTTAGTCAATGAAAATTCAAAAAATTCCATGTATAATGCGGATGTATATGATATTATAAAAATAAAATACTCCTTTTACTTAAAACAAATTAACACGTTAAAATCTTTCGAAAAACGAATACAATGACAAATATCACATTACAAGTTAAAAATTCATTCAAAAAATTTTTTGAAAACAAAATCATGACAGGACAAACGACGTTTACAAAAGTATATTGCTTTCATTCAGCAGGCGGATCGGGAACCGATCCCGCTCCAACCGTTCACTTCACAACAGTTGAGTGTTCGCTGGACAGGACCGCTCACCTTTATGTGATCGTCTGTCATCTGATACTTTTCATTGGTGCCATATGTTAATATTTTACAAATTAAACCGAATAAACAATAATAATAAATTGTTTTTCTGCATTAAGTTTTGGCGTAGTTTTTAGTGTAAGGGCTGGTTTTTCCAACCTCGAATAAAATACTGGATGAACTCCAATATTATAATACATTTATTCCTGCACAATACTTTTAATTTGTTGTATCTTATTTTTCTAGTAACTTTCTTCAAAATTATGTATTAGGTTGGTCTTGGAATGCATCAATGGCGCATGCGTACAGTATACGCTCAGTATGTGAGCGTATAATTTTTCCGCTCACAAAAATGGCGGCCGCTCCTGAACAAGTTCAGAGTGAGCGGTCGTCTACTCGACATGATCACTGAACAGTTGCGCAACTGTTGTGTCTGCTGAATGAAAGCATTGTAAAATAAAAGGAGAACCGCATGAATATCGCAATTCTAATCACATCAAAAGTACAACACGCTAACCAAAAAACACAACTTAATAAAAATAAAAGAACCAGAGCATATGTGGAAAACGTACATGAGAATCGTGTAATAGATAGTGTAGTTAGGCAACCAAAAATACAGCGTTGTACAAGCCATCATGTCGTTGAAGAACAAAACTTAATGAATATGAAATTCATTTCAAAGTGTTTCAAGAAAAGAAAATAGTGGTTTATCATGTGTGTAGATTTGATTGTTAAGCAAATTGAAATGTTGTTTATGTCTTTCAATTTCCAAAGTCTCGAGCAGGTTGAGTTTTAAGCTCTTCGGTTGTTTATGTAGAATTGAAATGTTATCAAAATCAATGTTATGTCCAGTTTGAAGTCTATGTCTATAAATATTAGATGAAAATTGATTTTTATGTTCATATATTCTGTTACTTAATTTACGACCTGTTTGATCAATATATATTGATGTGCATTGACTACATCTCACCGAATAGACACCACTTTCTTCGAGGATATCGGGTTTTGGTTTGATATTGTTTAAAATGGTGTATAGTTGACTGTTAGTTTTAAATGAAAGCTGAATGTTATATTTATTAAATATTGGTTTTATTTTAGTAGTGATATTATTGTAAGGAAGAGATTTATATTGTGTGTCTGGTGAATTAGGTTTCTTTTTGTAAAGGGGATCTTGTTTAAGGATAATTAGCTTAAGGAGTTTATTAATAGTTTGAAGAGGGAATTGAAATTTCTTAGCCAGATCATATATATAATTGATTTCTTTGTTTCTTGAATTTTGGTCTAAAGGATATGTGACGGCTCTGTTTAAGTAAAAATGAAAAGCAGAGAATTCCTGTGATGTGCAATGGTAAGATTTGTATGGAATAATGGTGGCAGTTGAAGATGGTTTTCTGTAAATATCTATCGAAATATTATTTATACCTCTTGTTAAAGTGATATCTAGGAAGTTCAATTTTCTTTCTTTTTCTATTTCGAGGGTGAATTTCAAATTTTGATGCAAGTTATTTATATATTTATGAAAGTTTTGTAGTTCATCTAAAGTACCCGACCACATGCAGAATACATCATCCACGTATCTCATCCATTTTATAATTTTATTGTAAAAGGGGTTAACAGGATTATTTATTTTGGAGATTTCAACATGGTTCAAATATAAGTCTGCTAGTAAACCAGAGAGTGGCATACCCATTGGTAAACCATCATTAACTTTATAAAAATGATCATTAAAGCTGCAATAATTTTGAGTGACTATAAGTTCTAAAATGGCATTCAAATTATTTATTTTAGTGACATCAGAAAAATGCTGAGTAAAAATATTATTGGCTATATTCAAGGTTTCTTTAATAGGGATGTTGGTATATAAATTAGTGATGTCAAAAGATACCATGATGAAATTTATATCTTGAGGTCTATTTGTAATGTTGTTTAAGAACTGGTGTGTATTATTAATTGAAAATGTTGATTCATAATTTATTTCTTTAAAGACCTTTAACAGAATTCTAGATAAATGTATTGTAGGAGATGAGTAATATGCGGTGATGGGTCTAATGGGTATGTCAATTTTGTGAAGTTTAGGTAGTATAAAATTGGTATTTTAGGGTTCATAGGTATAAATGTATTGTTCTGTGGTGAATATTCTATGAGTGTATCTCTACAACGGTCAATGACAGACTTTGTATTGCTAATTAAAAATTTTAAGGGATTCTTTTGTAAAAGTGTAAAATTGTTTTCAGAAATAAATTTCAAGGTTTTGTCTATGTATGATTTACGATACATGATAACAGTACCTGCACTTTTGTCTGCCATCACATATATTGCGTTATTTGCCTCGAGCTTCGATCTGATCCTCTTGACTATTCTCCATTCTTCCCTGTGACAGAAAGCTATGTCGCGATTATGTCTTTCTACATTTTTTATGGTTGGAATGATGTCGTTTCTGATCCTGTTCTTCTCAGGGTGCCTCTCTATCGCGCACTGTACATCGATTGACGTCAAAGGGAGTGATATTTTTATAGGGTGAAGAGCGTACTTATGTCCGTTGTTCAATAAATTAATTTCGTCCTCTTCAAAGTGGATATCAGTAAGGTTTTTGTATTGGTGTGTATGTTGTTCACTGGTGCTATTGAGAGGCTGTGATGGTATTGAAATACAATCTCTATGGATAGAAGACTTAACATTCGCCGTAGTCCTGTTGTGGGAATGTACTCCAGAATGTGTGTCCAGATGGTTTTTGTTCCTCCTCAATGATCTTAATTTGTTATTTTTACAATCATAATATATATATATATTGAATATAGCCAATAATATTTTTACTCAGCATTTTTCTGATGTCACAAAAATAAATAATTTGAATGCCATTTTAGAACTTATAGTCACTCAAAATTATTGCAGCTTTAATGACCATTTTTATAAAGTTAATGATGGTTTACCAATGGGTATGCCACTCTCTGGTTTACTAGCAGACTTATATTTGAACCATGTTGAGATCTCCAAAATAAATAATCCTGTTAACCCCTTTTACAATAAAATTATAAAATGGATGAGATACGTGGATGATGTATTCTGCATGTGGTCGGGTACTTTAGATGAACTACAAAACTTTCATAAATATATAAATAACTTGCATCAAAATTTGAAATTCACCCTCGAAATAGAAAAAGAAAGAAAATTGAACTTCCTAGATATCACTTTAACAAGAGGTATAAATAATATTTCGATAGATATTTACAGAAAACCATCTTCAACTGCCACCATTATTCCATACAAATCTTACCATTGCACATCACAGGAATTCTCTGCTTTTCATTTTTACTTAAACAGAGCCGTCACATATCCTTTAGACCAAAATTCAAGAAACAAAGAAATCAATTATATATATGATCTGGCTAAGAAATTCCAATTCCCTCTTCAAACTATTAATAAACTCCTTAATGCACATCAATATATATTGGTCAAACAGGTCGTAAATTAAGTAACAGAATATATGAACATAAAAATCAATTTTCATCTAATATTTATAGACATAGACTTCAAACTGGACATAACATTGATTTTGATAACATTTCAATTCTACATAAACAACCGAAGAGCTTAAAACTCAACCTGCTCGAGACTTTGGAAATTGAAAGACATAAACAACATTTCAATTTGTTTAACAATCAAATCTACACACATGATAAACCACTATTTTCTTTTCTTGAAACACTTTGAAATGAATTTCATATTCATTAAGTTTTGTTCTTCAACGACATGATGGCTTGTACAACGCTGTATTTTTGGTTGCCTAACTACACTATCTATTACACGATTCTCATGTACGTTTTCCACATATGCTCTGGTTCTTTTATTTGTATTAAGTTGTGTTTTTTGGTTAGCGTGTTGTACTTTTGATGTGATTAGAATTGCGATATTCATGCGGTTCTCCTTTTATTTTACAATATACTTTTGTAAACGTCGTTTGTCCTGTCATGATTTTGTTTTCAAAAAATTTTTGAATGAATTTTTAACTTGTAATGTGATATTTGTCATTGTATTCGTTTTTCGAAAGATTTTAACGTGTTAATTTTTTTAAGTAAAAGGAGTATTTTATTTTTATAATATCATATACATCCGCATTATACATGGAATTTTTTGAATTTTCATTGACTGTAAGTATTTTAATTTGCTAAATTTAAATTGTATTTTTTACTGTTAATACATTAATTAAGGATATCTATTCTAACATTTTGTAATAACTTGCCTAGATTCTGAGCTGATGATGGCCATGTGCCGAAACTAGTACTCGGAGTAAATTGATACCCTTTGTAAAGAATAAAAGAGGATAGTAATATTACTGTGTTTTTCCATTCTAAACCTTTACAAAATGGACATTTACTACATTTCCTTCTAATCTTAAATGTACAAAACCTGTAAGGGAGGTGACAGTTTTAATATAATTTTTCATTATAGTGTTTTATTATCATAACGACTTTGACAATTGCTACCAGCAGTATCGAAGGTCTTTGAGAGAGTAATATACACCATAATACTTGAACATCTTAATCGATATAATATAATATTTTAAAGAGTAATCAATTTTGTTTTAGGCCTCAAAGATCCACCGAAATGGCCATATACAATACGATATCCTTTATAACAGGGAAAGTTGACAGCAATGATAAAGTGGCAGGGCTTTATTTTGACTTGTCAAAGGCGTTCGATACTGTTGACCACAACCTGTTATTAGAAAAGCTCAATGCATATGGAATCAGGGGGGCTGCTCTCCACCTCTTAAGATCCTACCTGTCGGATAGGCAGCAATTTGTCTGCATGTCAAACCAATATTCTAATAAAAACAAACTATCTCAGGGAGTTCCTCAAGGGTCTATCCTGGGACCCATACTTTTCTTAATATATGTGAACGATCTCGGCGATGGTCCGGGGTCCGGTAGGGTGTACCAGTTTGCGGACGACACGTCTGTATTGCTGGCGGCGTCTTCGGATGCTGGACTGTCGCAGAGGTGTTCACATGCAGCACTGGTGTTCCGATAACAATCTTGTCAAGTGTTTATATATTCTCTGCACTTGACTATGTATACCAGAATAAGACGAGTTTTGCGATTCAGGGCGAGACTCACGACTACCCCATTGTAACCATAATTGTAACGTAGGATATTGTATGCTGCCGCTACCGCCATCTAGGACTGACATGAGAGTTAATAACAATAACAAAAAGCATATTGAATGTAATGTTAGAAACGCAATCGTTGTATATCATTAAATAAAGTATCAAAGTAGTTTATAAGTCTTAAAAAACTTAGGGGTATAAATAAAACAACAGCGATGTAACCTTCGTGAAATCAATAAAGACACTACCTAACTCTTTTATTGGTGTTAAAAGGTACATAAGCCAACGAACAAAACACAGATGGCGCTGGCTGCATTCAAGTAATAATTTTTATTAATACCAAAACTAACAATAAGGTGTATCAAAGATAATGAAACTTTCATTGAATTTTTAACTCGAATACAAGCACAAGCAAAAAAAAGTCAGATCATGTACGAGAGAAATTACTGTCTGAAGAAAATTTACAATTAGATAAGGCGATAAATATTTGTAAATCAAGTGAACAAGGTACTAAACAAATGGAAATTATTAAGACAAGAGATGCAACTGTGCACACTGTTACAAAAGGGAAGTATCGTTCCAAAACGAAAGGTAATGATCAATGTTCTAATAATACATTTAATTGCAGAAGATGTGGAACTATTCATGAGCCAAGAAACTGTCCAGCCTATGGAAAAGCATGCACAAAATGTTGTAAGAAAGGCCATTTTGCAAAGCAGTGCAGAACAAAGAAAGTACAAGTTGTAGATGAGGGTAACGGTAGTGATAGTAACACAGATGAAAATTAATACATCAATGAAGTAATAACTAACAGTGACAATGATTGTTAGTACGAAAAGGTAAAAATAGGTCAAAGACATATAAATTTCAAACTAGATAGTGGAGCACAATGTAATGTATTACCTAAAAATATAATAACAGATCTTGGACTAAAAGTAAAACAGTCGACAACAGGAAGTCTTGTTACATATAACAAAAGTAAAATTAATGTACTAGGTGAGGTTAATGTCAATACACAAATCAGAAATAAGAACAGAAAAATTTGCTTTAAAGTAGCTGATGCAAGTGTTATTCCTGTTCTTGGTTTAAAGTCATGCACATAGTTAGGTTTAATAGCTAGAATTGAGTCAGTTACCTGTTTTGATGATATATTTGAGGGACTAGGTTGCCTGAAAAATTTTGCTTATGATATAGATCTAAAAGAAGATGCGAAGTTTGATATAAAACCAGCCAGAAAAATTCCACATGCGATAAGGTGTGAAGTGAAAAAGGAATTGGATAAGATGGTTAAATTAGATGTAATAAAACCAATAAAATTAGCTACACCAGTAGTAAGTCAAATGGTTATTGTAAGAAAAAACAATAAGTTGCGCATATGCATAGATCCATCTGAACTAAACAAGAATATATTAAGACGACATTACCCACTTAAAACCATTGAAGAAATAACCACAAGGGTTAGTGGTTCAAAATATTTTACACTCCTTGATTGTAATAAAGGGTTTTGGCAAATTAAAGTTAGTGAAAGAACTGAGAAATACCTAACATTTGCTACACCATGGGGAAGGTATGCGTTTAGAAGGCTTCCCTTTGGATTGGCCTCAGCTCCAGAGGTCTTCCAAGAACTGATGAGTTCATTACTACAAAACATGCAAAATGTAGAGTGTTCAATGGACGATATATTATTACATGCCAAAACTGAAAAAGAACTAAATAAAATCACGCATGAAGAAATAGATATTTTGAAAAATGCAAGCTTAAAACTGAATAAAGAAAAATGTATATTCAACAAAACTTGCATAAGATTTTTAGGACATAAATTGACATCAAAGGGTCTATTACCAGTCAATCAAACAATTAATGGTACCACATGATAAAAAACGTCTACAGAGAGTGTTGGGTATGGTTACATACCTAAACAAATTTATACCCAATTTGTCTGAAATAACGGAACCGTTACGAACATTACTAAAAAAGGACGTAGAATGGCTTTGGACAGAACATCAACAATATGCATTTGAGAAAATTAAAAATGTCTTGTCAACAGCTCCAGTATTAAAATTTTATAATGTAAATCAAGACGTAACACTTTCGGTTGATGCTAGTTCAAAAGCAGTTGGAATGGTGTTGCTGCAGCAAGGACAACCTGTTGCATATGCAACTAAGTCGTTAACACCAACACAGCAAATGTACCCACAAATAGAAAAGGAAGCATTAACTGTGAAAATAGGGTGCCATAAATTTCATGAGTACATACATATTAGGTAAAAAATTGGTCATAGAAACAGATCATAAACCATTGGAATCTATTTTTAAAAAGTCACTAGATAAAGCACCGCCTAGATTACAAAAAAATTATATTTGACATACAGCAATACTCACCAACAGTAGTATATAGGAAAGGTACAGATATTCCAATACCGGATGCACTAAGTAGAGATTGTACTCACGAAAATGAAGAAATGGACTCTAGTGAAGAATTGGAAGTTCGCTTGATACTCTCAATGTCAACAGAATCTAAAGACAGGTACATAAAGGCAATATGCGCAGATACCGAATTACAAAGTTTGATCCAGATAATTAAGGATGGTTGGCCAAACAAACCAAAAAAACTAGATGACAACATAAAACCTTATTTTAATTATCGCGATGAGTTATCATACCAGGAGGGTCTGTTATTCAAAGGTAATAAAGTGATTGTCCCAAGTGCTGAACGAGAAAATATACTCAAAAGCATACATGCTGGCCATTTAGGAATACAAAGTTGTCTACATCGAGCCAGACCAGTTGTGTTTTGGAAAACAATGACAAAAGATATATTCAACTACGTAGAACGTTGTACAGTATGTCAAAGGACACAAAGAAATAATGATAAAGAAGTAATACTTAACAGGGAAGTACCGAGGCTTCCATGGCAAATAGTCTCATCAGACCTTTTTCATTTTCAAGGAAATGAATATGTACTTATAGCAGATACTTACTCTGGATACTATGATTTCAAGAAACTAGAAAACTCGTCATCATACGAAGTAATTAAATGCCTCAAAGAATGGTTTTCTACTCATGGTATTCCAGAAATATGTCAGACGGATAATGGACCGCAATATTCTTCGAAGCAATTTAAGGACTTCCGAAGGAAATGGGCATTTGAACATCATACATCAAGTCCAAAGTTTCCTCGTTCGAATGGATTAGCAGAAATTTATGTTAAAAAGGCTAAGACTTTGTTGTTGAGATGCAGAAAAGATAACTCTGACATCTATCTAGCAATCTTAAATCAAAGAAACACACCAAGAGACACTATTTTAGACTCCCCAAATCAAAGATTAATGTCAAGAACAACTAGATCAACAATTCCAATAGAAGAAAATATGTTAAAACCCAGACTTGTAGAAAATGTGCAAGATCGACTATCGAATCTAAGACAAAGGCAAAAGTACCATGCCGATAAAGTTGTAAAACCATGCAAAGATTTACAAACTGGCGCTAAAGTTAGAGTCCAAGTAGGAAAAAATGATTGGATCGGAGGAGAAATATTGGAAAAGACAAACAAACCAAGATCATATATAGTGAAAACGGAATCCGGCGTTTACCGTAGAAATACAGCACACCTAAATCTGACAAAGGCAGATATATGTGTAGACAAGGAAGTAGTAAGTAAAGGTGATGGACTAAACCTTAAGGAAGAGGAGCAAAGTGAGGAAAGAAATCAACAACGTATTGCCCCTTCACCAGTAGTTGATGAAGAACCGGTAACTATAACATCGTCACCAGTATCGATATCCAAAGTACTTCAATCAAAACTAAATCAAGCAAGATCTGGACGTATAGTAAAGCCAATAATAAAATTAGATTTATAAAAAAAAGGAAGATGTAACGTAGGATATTGTATACTGCCGCTACCGCCATCTAGGACTGACATATATAGTTAACAACAATAACAACGAAATCAATACTATAGAATGTAATGTCAGAAACGCAATCGTTGTATATCAGTTTGGATATCATTCAATAAAGTATCTAAAGTAGTTTATAAGGTGTATCAATTAATAACGTTACACCCATCAGATCGAGGCTGCATCTTCAAATCCCTTATCATCGGATAGCAAAAACCCAAAAATATATTGATTTTAAAACATATTGATTTTTGGGGTCCAAGACTTTTAACGTGCTACAATACTTCCTTATACTACGTATAAGAAAGTAAAAATCAGCATTTTCCGGTTCGAACGTCATTTGTCACAGATCCGTTTTCTCACCATGTCAATAATAGACACAAAATCTATTAAATTGGCCGAATTTAGACCTACTGTTTATTCCTAATACGTGAAATTCCTATGGTAAGCGTCGAAATTCAATCAGCCTGTATTCATTTTTCAGAAATGCAATAGTAATTAAAAATACCTATTTGTAGTTTTTGTCTAAATCAAATAAGGAAAGATTATACTTTTACAGATTTACAAACATTATATTTAATAGTAGTTTAGAAAACAGAATTTCTGTTCCTTTCCTATACGTATTTGCCTTTTTACATTTTAGGACAAAATGGATAAGGTCTTTTAGATGAAATCATTAAAAATAGACTGTTTTTTTAAATTGGAGTTTAATTAATCCCAAAATTCTTTTTCGAAGCCAGCATTTCTGTTTTATTACATAACACTTCAAATAAAGACGAATATCTAATATACCTGAACTACAATAAAAGCTCTGTTGTTCGGTCTCGCCACAAAAAAATTAGGTGTGCCCACCACACGACTTTCTTATACGTAATGCAGTGACCTTGAGTTTGGTGGTAGATTATAAATAAGTATAATCAAGATCACTTCAAGATTTTATTTAAATTAATTTTTATTTTATTTATTTTTATCATGATGTGTATATAAATATTCACTATGTCAATAATTTGCCAAAATTTACTTTTTATTTAAGTAAAATAATAAAAGAATGTTAGTAGAAATTTTATAAAAGTCATAATATTAAAATAAGCATTAAATGTTACGTGAAAAATAACGAGAAAGTGTTTTCCCGCACGAAGAATACTGTTACCGGGAGAGATCGATAGTGTGGCCGGCGAAAACAATATCCTGCGCTAGATGCATAGATGAATCATGAACGTGTAAACAAGTTGATATTTACATGTTTGTTTACCTTTTTCAAAGATTGTTAGTACGCTGCTTTCCTGAGTGGTGCAGCACTGCAGCTATGTATTTCTGGAAGTGGAATCGTATTGTACCGAGAAGGACTGGGCGTTTTTGTGAAGAAAAATATCTATTTAAGACTGGGACCATCAGAAAACGGCAGAGTTGCTTGGTGTAAACCGCACTCAAAAGAGAAAAGGAGAAGGTGGAAACCTCTTCTTCCTCTTAAATCTTCTTTTAAAAGATTATTCTTGAATCTGAACTAAGAATATTTTTGAGATTTTTTGATACTTATAAAAATTTTCAACAAGATTTAAAACTTGTAATATCTTTTTCGTAATAGTCATGCTGCACAATTTACATTGAGATTTGTAATTATTTTAGAAATAATTATTTATGTATGGGACAATTTTATTTTAATTCGAACTTCGAATTTATTTAATTTTATTTTTTTTCTGGAATGTTTTGTTTTGTATGTAGAGGTACTACGCCATACATTATGATAAAACATTCTAGTGATTGTAATGATTAAGTTGGATAGCATAATAATTTTATTTTAGTGTAAAAAAAAAAATTTCTTTACTACTTTATTTATCAGATTAAAGGATTTGCGATTAATAATTTTGTTTTATGTATATACAGAATAATTGAACAGTGATCTGTATTTGAAAGATGGAAGAATTCGAAATAATGTATGAAGAATTAAGGTGATTTGATAATGTTTGTTATAAATGTGTGTATAGTGTTGTAACAATTTTTTTTGGTGGTGTTTTGTATTGGAATCTCACAGAAGGTAAAGTTTTATTTTAATGTATATATTTTTCTTGTATGTTTATCAAGTATATTTTGTAGTACTTGTGTGTTCAATGTTAACGTGTTGGGTAATACATCAGGGATGTGTGAAATGAATTAAGTTGTTATTTAATTCATAGCATGGAGTCCTGGTGAATCCCTAAGACACGAATTAGTCTTGGTGGTACTGTGTTGGGAGCGAGAAAAGGCGCCAGGCAGAACTAATCAGGGCTGAGTTAATTAATTGAATACACAAAGACTTTTATTTTTATTTCATTTTATTTATTTAATTTAAAATTTATATATATGCCTTAAGGGGTGAGCACATTGTGGTGTATGTTCGGGTTGTGTCCGACGAGTTAAAAAAACATACTCGTAGGGTGGAACTTTGGGGTACCCATCTGTGTGAATTTGCTTTCTGATGGTACTGTGTTGGGAGCGAGAAAAGGCGCCAGGCAGGACTAATTAGGGCAAAGCCATTCCCTTAATGTTTATATTTTGTTCATAAATAATAAATCGTGTAAATTTTTGGTTATTCATATTCCAGTACAATCCATCATATGCAATAAAATTTTATTTTATTAAAGATGTTGATTGTTTACATGTATCTATGGCAAATATAAATCATGTTAATCACGTTCACATTTTAAAAACATAAGATTTTCTCGACGTTATGCTTTTACTTATTTTAATTTCTTTATTATATTGATTTGTTGATTATGATATGTATAGATTTGGAAGATGTTTGAAATATTAATTTTTGTTTGTAAATATATATATATATATATATCTGTGTAATTTGAAATTTTTAATTCATTAATATTTATTTTAATAAATTAGATGATAAGATTTATTTTTGCATTTTATTTTCTTTACCTGACCTGGAAATAATTAAAGAGCATTCAAAATCGATTGGAGAATCTATTTATATTTTCTGCCCCTGAGAGAATTATTTATATTAACCATTTAAAACTGAGCTAGTTGAATGTAAAAATTGCTTAACCTACTATTTAGCAGAAAATTTGTTGTATCTTAGTCTAGCATAAGGCCTAGCACTAGGATGCGTGCTTGATTCTTAACTACTCATTGATTGAATAATTTAAATTTATTTTATATAAACCTCAATTTGTAAGAGTCACAGCAGTATGTTAGATAGCGATAACCGGTATTTATTTTAACCATAAGTAAATGTAATACATTAAATTAATAACAAAGATATGAATAGCAAGTAATTCGTATGATAACCACTCTCGTTAATCGTACACACCGTACCCGTTGGTGGTCACGTTCTGACTGCCCGTCTCTTGCATCCCCACCTCCTCTATCCAGGGTTTTGCGGCTAACACTCGGCCTCACTACCCGAGGAATCGTCCTCGATTTCTGTAAAGGATTCGCACCACGGTTTCATCAAATCTGCCGCATAAACCGATTTAAATGGGCGCTGTGTACGTTGCGCTCCTTGTATGTCTGATAGTAAGTATCTATCATTCTCAAGTATCTCGGTCACTTGATATGGACCTTTAAACAAGGGTCGGAGCTTTCTCGATTCCCCACTTGCCCCCGGATCCCGACGAATAAGGATCAAGTCACCCTTTTGGTAGGATCGAGCAGGTTTTCGACGTTTGTCAAACTGTTTCTTTTGTTGGGCTTGTGCACGTTGTATATTAACCAGGGCCTTCCTTCGCACTTCGTCTGTATCGATAGGCTCTCCATCTGAAAGTGCCAACGTAAGTTTATTTTGCAAGGCATTTCTGGGTTGGAAGCCAGGCAGTAGGTTATGTGCCGATTGACTCGTCGTCTTGTTCACAAGGCTGTTAATAGAGTACTGAATTTGTTTTAGATTGGCATCCCAATCTCGACCATCTTCTCGATTATACGTTGTCGTGATAGCTGTCATCAGAGTGCGATTGTATCGTTCTACCTGTCCATTAGCACGAGGTGTGGCCGTGGCATTCTTGATATGGATAATGTCATTGGCGATGCAGAACTCCTCAAACTTCTTAGATGTAAAAGCAGTTCCTCGGTCTGATATCAACCTATTAGGGGGTCCAAATATACTAAAGGTATCCTCTAGAACCTTAATCACATTTGTTGTTTTCGTATCTTTAACTGCCTTTAAACAGATATATTTCGTGAAATTATCTATGTAGGCTAGAACATATGTATTTCCCTTCAAACTTTTTGGAAAAGGGCCCAAATGATCGATGTGTGCAGTGTGGAAAGGTACAGGCACTCTCTCAATGTTGTGCAATTCACTTTCCGCTTTTCCACTTTTTGCTTTATGGTAGGCACATTCTACGCACGAGTTTATGTAACTCTTTACCTTTTTTTCCATTTTCGGAAACCAATAATGTTGTCTGAGTGTCTGCAGCGTCTTATCGAAGCCGAAATGTCCCATATCGTCGTGACATCACTTCATCACTCTCCATCGTATCTCTCTCGGAACTACCCATCTCACTCCTCCTTCCACATTACGGTACAGGCGATTCTTTTCCACTCTATAATCTGCGTGAGTCTGCCTTTCGGTGTTATTCTGAGGACGGCGCTTTAACGTTTCGCGAATCTCCACAAGCTTTTCGTCCTGAAGCTGCATCGTAACTAACCAGTCTTCTTCATCTATGCGCACCTTCAATACGTTCAACGTAGTCGTGGGCACTTCTTGAGCGTCTTCGTGAGGGTTGCGGCTCAACGCATCGACGTGTGCCATTGAACTACCAGCCCGGTATTTAATTTCAATGTCGAATTCTTGTAATCTAAGGATCCATCTGGCGACTCTCGGTGTCAACTCTCGTTTGGTCATTATGGTTTTCAGGGAGTTACAGTCGGTGACCACCTTGAATCTCCTTCCCAGTAAATATACCCGGAAACGTTCAACTGTTTCTAGCACGGCTAGCGCTTCCAGTTCGTAGCTGTGATATCGTTCTTCAGTATCAGACGTTTGTCTACTGAAATAAGCAACAGGTTTCATGGGCTCGTCCTCGAGTTTCTGGAAGAGTATTCCGGCAAGTCCAACTTTACTGGCATCCGTATGGACCTCGAAGATGGCTGATGGATTATACAGTGTCAGTATCGGACGCTGGGTTAGTTCAGACTTTATGCTTTGGAAGGCTTCTTCCTGAGCTTCAGACCATTCCCATTTCTGATCCTTACGTGTGAGCATCGTGAATGGTTTTACAATCCTGGAATAATCTCGTACGAATTTTCTGAAGAAACCCGTCAGTCCCAGAAATTGTCTTATGGTGTGAACATTCTGAGGTCGTTGAAAGTTCTTCACAGCATTAACTTTCACCGAACCAGGCCTTACCCCGTCTTGGTTAATTTCCATTCCCAAATAGTCTACCTTTTCCATTAGGAAACAACACTTTCGTAAATTTAACGTTAGGTTCTCTTCACGTAGCACCTTAAACACGAGTTCTAATTTCGTAAGTCCTTCTTCAATAGTCTCACTAGCTATCAGAATATCGTCCATATACAGACTAACAATGTCCGGCTCCAGTTTAGCGAAAATTGCCTTCATCACGCGATTGAACGTACTCGGCGCATTCACCAAACCAAATCCGACCCTATTCAGCTCATACAGTCCTTCTGTCGTCACGAACGCGGTCAGATGCTTAGATTCTTCCGCCACTGGTACTTGATAATACCCACTGGACAAATCTAAGGTTGTGAAATATTTCTTTTTCGAGAGGTGATCGAGTTGCTCCTCAATGTTCATTGTGACTACATGTTCCTTTTTGGTGATTGAATTCAACCTTCTATAATCTATGCACATGCGCTCACCCCCGGTACGCTTACCAACCAGGATGACAGGACTCGCATAACTCGAATTTGATGGGCGCGCAATTCCGGCATCCAGTAGTTCATTAACCGTTCGATTCACGATATCACGTTGCGCATACGGCAAACGATACGGCCGCGAACACACGGGCACAGCAAACGTAAGTTCAATTTTCATTTCTAGTCGGTTAGTCAATCCGATATCAACGAAACTCTTGGCGAAACACTTCACATTGTCTTCTATGAGCTCCTTTAACTTTTCCTTTTCATCGTGTGGTAGATTTTCAATTACCTCATATCCATCCATTGGTTCTATTTCTTCACGTTTTTCTTCGCTTCGGGTTTCAGTGATTTCTTCCTCTTGATCCGTCAATTGCTCTGCATCTTCTCGCATGTCACCGCATCGGTTTTGTGTAATTTTCTCATCCTCATTAATCTCATGATTTATGACCTGGATTTCATGGTATTTCTGTTTTGTTTCGTCATTTTCGATCTCAATTCTTTCGATTTTCAATGTGTTTCTTTCTTTTGTGATTCGGATGTCAGGGTTATCGAGTACATTTCTGCCAATGATCATGGCGTCATCTTGGCATCGATCGGGCACAATATGCACCTCCGTCTCAAATTCCATTCCGTCTAAGTTGATGATATATGTTGCTTTTCCCAGGATTTCATATTTACCACCCCCAAAAGCTCTTAGTTTCGCATTGCACGGTCTGTATTTGCAATTCAAGCTATCGGCATCGCTTTTCCTCATAGTGGCTACATCACTTCCTAAATCCAAGAATGCAACCATCTCTACGTCGTTTATTTTTACTCTTTTATGGTGTGGATCTCCTACAACATCGACTTTGGTTATTTTGTTGACGGTTCTTGGGGTATTAGGACAGTCTTTAGCGATGTGTCCAGTTTTGTCACATTTGAAACAACGCGTTTTCCTCTGTGGTTTCGGGCAATAAATGGAGATGTGTCCATATCCATTGCAATTGAAACATTTTCTTTCCGTTGTCTTGTTTATCGTATTATCGGTGGTAGTTGTTCGAGACGCTGGTGTCTGTGGTTTTATTACAACATTATGTATCGTGCTTTCGTAATTCTTTATCTTGGTCAATAAGTCCTGTATACTAAGTGGACCGCTGATGGCGAGCAACTTGGATAGTTCTCTATCATTTAATCCGGCGATTATGTATTTGCAGATAACGCTGTCACTCAAGCAGCCCTTATTCGCCATCGCTTTCATGCAGTAAATATAATGTTCATAAGATTCTTCCGTCCGCTTCTTCCGTCTACTTAGTTCACAATGTACATCAGCATCGTCCATTGCCGATGTAAAATCCATAATTAATCTCCCTTTGAAACTGGCCCAATCATAGACTTGGTCTTGTATTCCTTCGAACCATAATTTTGCCGCGCCCTCTAGCTTGGTGATCGCATTGAACAACAACGTGTTATGGTCCCATTTAAAAATCACCGCCATATTTTCGGCCGTTTTTACCCATTGGGTTGCCGTTAAGGTATTCACCTTACCTGGATTAAATTCTGTGATAACTTGATGCGCGTTCTGGTGATAATGTATATGCCGGGCTTCTTGGGGTTCGTTCAGTCTCTTCTCTCGTTCCAACAATTCTCTTTCTCGTACTACTAAGTCTCTCTCGTGCTGTAGTAGCCTCCGTTCCCATTCTATATGTATCTAGCGTTTTTTTCTCCACTAATATCTTCCTCCCCATCTCGAGTAGTTGAATTCGCTGTCGTTTTCCGCATCTCCTCTTCAAATGATTCCATACCCTTGTCCGGGGTTACCAATGTCAATTGTTCGTTTGTGCCGTTATTTGATTCGTGTCCGTTCATTTTCCGTTGATGCTCACTGAATATTCACTCAATATTTTATTCCAAATATTTGTTTGCGTTATTTCCACTCTAACGTTTTGTCTGTATCTGTTTATTCCTTTAAATATTTTATCTTTAAAATCCCGAACAAATATACTTCAGTTTAAAGTTCTTTTATTGGGTATTTCCAAACAAAATATTCCCGGACGTTTATTTCTATTTTAAAATCAGTCTAAATAGTTCCTCATATATAAATTTATTTATTTGCTTTTAAAATTGTAAGCAATAAAAACTGCCGTCGCCTGTCTCGGCTCGGCATATGTACGTTCGTCTCGTCTTTGCTTCACTACCGTTACTCCCGACGTCGCGCTCTCACACTTCTGCACTACTATCCGCGTATTAGGTTCGCTTCGTTTCACTACCGTTGGTTGGTTCTTTATCTCACCGCTGCAAATGTTAGATAGCGATAACTGGTCTTTATTTTAACCATAAGTAAATGTAATACATTAAATTAATAACAAAGATATGAATAGCAAGTAATTCGTATGATAACCACTCTCGTTAATCGTGCACACCGTACCCGTTGGTGGTCTCGTTCTGACTGCCCGTCTCTTGCATCCCCACCTCCTCTATCCAGGGTTTTGCGGCGAACACGTATGACAGTGTTACTTCCGGTCCGAATTTTGAAATTTCATTTTTACAAAAAATATACCAAATCCAACTCTAAATACTTTAGTACTCTTCATAAATATATATAGAATGCATAATTTACGACATATTTGCAAAAAATCGTTATTTGGTAAGAGTAAAAGTGATACTTCCGGTCGAATTTTGAAATTTTTTTTATACAAAAGATATTGGAAATTAAGTTCTAAATTCTTTTATATTCGTAGCGTACCTGTCTAAAAAGCATGACTTGCAAAATATTTGCAAAAAACTGATTATCGATAAGAGTAAAAGACCTACTTCCGGTATGAATTTCGAAAAACTTTTTTAATAAAATTGTTCACAATTTCAATTTTAAGTACATATGAATTCTTTATAAATTAGTCTAAACTTAGTAGTTGACGAAATATTGGCAAAATTCGATTTTATCACTGAAGTAAACTACTACTTCCGGTCTACCGATTTTACTGAAAAACTAATCATATCTCAAGAGGGATATTATACACGTAAATACAAAATTTGGAATTGATATTTACAGCGGTTTGACCGCTATCGTGGTCACACACAGACACACAGACATTTTTTAAAAACCACTTTTTCGGCATCAGGGGACTTCAAAACGTGGACATCTGCAAAAATCTCGAGGTCGAAAATTTTCGTCATCACAATACTTCCTTATACTGCGTATAAGAAAGTAAAACTGCTGTGAGAATAGAATTATTTAATTGTAATCTAAGACATACGTTAAGCCTATAGTAGTGCCATCTCTTACCCAATAAATTTATTCTGCAAATAATCTGCAAGTGCCGGTAAAGTAAATACCTTGAGAAAATACAATAATTATACATTCATACGCCATCATTCTATAAAAATTGTTCGAAATGTCCACCATTATTTTATGTGGAGTGTTTCCGGTGTAATTTTTACATTTCTATTATAATTGCCTATTCAAGTTCATCGAGATTATGATCAATCAATATCAGATCAATCAACATTCTCCCCAGAAACACTGAATTAATTTAGTGACTATGCTCGTCGCAGCGTCACTAATTAACGAGATCTACTAATTCAGGGTGCAAGAGGATTTGTGTGAATCAGAGCATGCACTTACCTTTAATAAATAATTATTAATCCCTGTATATCTAGCTCAGAGCTTGAGATTAATGCGCCATCCATTTTATAACAATCAAGGCAGAGTCACTGTTGTTACAGTATTGCACAATAACTATGGGAAATTTTGCACTAAACTAATATAAAGGCCTAACTCAAAGGAAACACAAAAGTAATTAAAACAATAACAATTTATTAAATGAAAAAAACAAGAGAAATGTGAAATAGAAAATTTAATACAGTAAAGATAATAATTATAAAATCGAAATATTTACTTTGCAAAGTATTAGAGCACAATTATGAATGAATGATTATTAAATAAACAAATAAGATTAACTTTTGTTGTCGTTGAAAATTACTAAATTCACACAAAATTTATCTGAGACTAATTAATTGTAGTTTGTTACAAAACAGAGAAACACTGAATTTTAGAGAGACGGTACATAAATAAAAGCAAAGAATAGGAACAGAGTTAACAAATGATCTACACACCTAACGATAAAATTCGATGCACCTAGTAACCTAATATCCATAAACTAATTAAATAGTGAATATACTAGAAACTACTTGATTTAATATATCAAACAGACTAAACTGACGATGTGTACAAAAAAAAAAGAAATAAAAATAATGAGTATTCTAACACAAGATTTAATGATATAACGTGCTTTGTTTTACTCGGTAATATTTTACGTTATTATATAAAAAGAAATAACTGACAGCTTGGTAGTTAATTAATTTCGAGGTACTATAAAAGGTTGATAATGTAAATACCTGGCCGGTGGAGTTTGTAGTACTCGCAAGGAGTTCAGAGTTCTGACGGATGGCCCGGATATTGAGGACGAGCGCTAGCTGGCCCTGGCTTCGATGGGATCGGTGAACAATTATTTCTCAAATCCGGATTATTCTCCGTGAATTGGAAGGCACTAAATGCTCCACAATTACTTTACTTTAGAAAGAGGCAAATCGCATAAAAGCGTATCCTTACTTTTGGATATTTAGACCTCGATCTATTATAGATATATATTGTCACCGGAGCCTAACGGATTTTGACAAAGGAGACCGGTATTTATAAGTCTTACCACTTACTAATTTTAATTTAATGTAATAATAATTAATGATGTACTAATAATGAATAATTTTGGACGTGCTTAGCCCTTTTAAAGACTCGGAGGTGGGAGAAGAATATTCTAGAGAACTATAGGCGTCCATCAGACGGGGACCACGTTACTAGAAAATACATAATACGCAATTCCTGCATACAAGGAACTGCGAGAACTATTTAGATAACTTTAGGCGGACAAAAAAAGCATACGACGCCAATCTTAAATTTGAACAAAGGGTCCTTCATTATTTTAAATCGAATATTTATATGCGACGCAGATTTTAATGTTGAAAATTTTTAGACGTATTTTATTTGGAATTTGAACATAATTTGAATTAATACTGATTTGAAAATATTTAACACGTAATATACAGGGATGAATGAATTAAATGTTGAACACGTCTTTTTAAACGTAACAAGTCTGCTCTCAAGCACTTTATTTTTTTGATGGCCAAATAGAATAAAGTCCAGTGGGGTTAAATCAGGAGAATTGTCTGGCCGTCGATTTCGATTAATAAAATAATTAAAAGTTTCTTGCGCAGTATGTACAGTTGCCCCATCTTGTTGGAAGAACCTCAGGGTTAATTCACCTTGGTGAAGGTAGTTAATCGAGGGTTCCAGTATTTGTTCTCGGTATTGCATTGCATTGTTTCATGGAAAATAAAATTGGTTCAGTAATCCGTCTTTTCGACATTGTACCTCAAACACCAACTCTGATAGGACGGAGACTATTTTCAACAAAACGTGAATTCTCTGTTGACCAGGTACGGTAATTTTGAGAGTTGATATGTCCCGACAAATGGATCCAAGCTTCATCCGAAAAGAAAGTGCGATTCAAGTCTTCATCACGTAATATTTCATTAAACCAGTTGCAATAATTCAATCTCTACTCAAAGTGATTGCCCCGTAAATGTTGTAGTACAGAAACTTTATATGGGTGCATACTGCTGTGATACCTACTTATATAATTGATACAAATGATAATATACGTTTATTTAGCAATTGCTATTATTTTACATTTTCTGACATAACAATACTTTGTTGTTTACATGAAACAATTTAACCTAATAAGGAAAATAACAGTAAGCAGATTTATGAACTAATATACTTACATTACATATATTACACACACATTTGTATTGATGTAACACTTTCATATTCGATTTGTTCATAACAGCATAAATTATTAGATTTTATTCGTGGATTCATACAGTGATTTACTTCTTGATTTCTGGTTTTTCTCTTATTTAGTCTACTTTGGGATAAGGTGAGGAAATTAAACACAATATCTATGTTTCATCGTCAGATATATTAATTATAGTTACTAACAACATCAACATCTTCTACATTTTTTTCTTAATTGAAAATATCTATAACTCCTTTTTGAATTGTAATATGTGTAATGAATGTTCACTAATTGTTCTTTCGATTTTGAAAGAATGATCCTTGTGAAAATTATCAACACGATGCCGTCACTATTTTACTAAAACAAACAATCTCACGAAGTGCTTTAGTAATCTAGTCTTGCTACTTAAATGTTCTGAAATTGGTTCATACCAACTGCTAGCCGCAAATATTTTCACATAGTACTTCTAGCCATTTAGTATTTACCTATCAAAAACATCCTCGCATGTTCGTGTTAAGTTGTTTGAATTTTTTTATTAAATGATTATCCAATACTTAATAATGCCCGACAATCTACTTAAGGCAAATATTCGCACATAGTACCTTTGTAGCATGTCCAACACCATTAAATACATTTATAATTTGAAATTACTAAACGCAATTTTTAAAATAAAGTGAACATTCATTTGATATTAAGTAAATTAAAATATTTTCATATTATAACTCATTTCATTCGATCATACAATTGATCAAACTCCATCTAATTTATATCGTCCATTTTATTTTTATAACGATAAAAAAAACTAATTCAATGAATTTGTTTGAAAAGAAAATCTTAAATCTAATTCTGAATACAAACTTCTAAATTATGAATTAACAAGCAGTGCTTATATGCCCTACTATAACTTTATATTATTATCTGGGAATTTTCAAATACACATGAATTACACTGACAGTTCTACAACAATGTCGACGCTTTAAACCATTTGTTATTGAAGTTTACAAATTTGTTGCTTCTTGTCTTGGTAAGTGTATTGTTTCTTTTCTTCTTCTTCTTCAATGTAGACATTCGTTGTATCTATATATAAATTTATTGCTCTTGTCACTGCTTATCAAATATTTTCTTTTGCCGTTCGCTAACTGTATTCTGATTATCTTTTTATTAGTCCGTCTATCTGGAAACAAGGGAAAAACATTGCAGACAATCTCCCCTGACCGAGCTCGTACTGTGAAGAACCGCCGCCTCCGTTTCTTTCGCCCTGTATTCAAACCACGTTATTATTTCAGGTGATATAGCTATTTGTAGAGTGCTATAAACAAATATTGACGTATTTTTCTCTTGCAGGTGCCTAAATCATACATGATTATTTCCGATGCCTTCGAAACACAAAGGCTACACATACAAGAATCAAAGAATGCATCTTAATCTTATATTACTATTTACAAAATGTTTTTATTTACGATTTAACATGTCATAAGAGAAATATCGTAGTTATATCCTTTTTTTTGATGAAATGTACGTATTTACTATATTTTAGTTTTATTACTAGAATCACTTTTATGAATTAATACTATTCATATTCACATTTATGTCCTTATTCAAGATTGTGTCATTTTCTCAAGCACGTGTGTTTTATTTTTGTTCGTATTGTAACATTTACTGTGTCATTTTGACAAATTAAAGCTTTCCAGATTTATTTAGGATGTGTATCACATCTCTCTCATCTTTCTGTATCTAATATTTAAGTTTACTTAACTAAATTAATAACTATATGTTTATTTTCATCTACTATAACTTCTAATAAAAAAATTCATCCTTAAATGTTTGCAACTTATTTTACTTATTTGCATATATTATAATCTTACTACTATCTAACTTTGAATAAATGCTTAAATAAATTATTGCTCTTATTCTATAACTAAGTTAATATTTAACACTATCATTTTCAAAATGTAAGGGTCACAGCAATATGTAAGTGTGTTTTCAGTGCCTCATGAGCACTTCCGTAGGAAATACCTACAATTTAAACACATAATGCTGCATAACAAATTACGTTAAGTTAATTAGATCTTTTTACCAGTTTGAGCAGACAGCTTTCGTACAAATTTTGTGGGACCAACTTCTATTCGCTTGTTCCATATTCACAAGAGTCACATTTATAATCAAATTGCTTCATATGTTTGGTTTTCATCAGCCTTATTCATAATCATCACCCTAATAGGGTGTTAGTACGCTACTAGTAAGTAGCTACTAACATCCTACTAAGACGCTATTAACTTACCTTATTCATAAACGCTTATTTAGTGGCTAGTAAGTAGTAGGATGTTAATAGAAAAATGCATATGGCAACAGGGTAATATGAAGAACGATCGTGCGCACTGATGTACAAATTTAAATTTGCGGTAATCACGATAGAAAGCAAATATTAAAAGGTTAGAATTTACAATTTCAGATTAACTAAAATCTGTAAAATAACAATTATATATAAATTGTATGTATAGCAGAAAAAGTTTTCATGGATTATGAACAAATACATGTTAGAGCAGAATAGCAAGAAGTTGAGGAAGGTCAAGTTAATGGGGCTCTAAATCCAAAAATGTTCTAGAAATGGCTTAATCCACTGGAAATATATAATTCAATAATAATAGAATTTCTATACAAAATATATGTAGAATGAAATAAAATAAGTTTCAAACATGATAATCAATAGGTGGAAAGATGTTATAGGTACTACACATTAAATCATATATATAGTTTATTCTTATATTTTGCATTAATAATAATCTATGCGATGCTAAGGCAAGGATTTGTGATACACTTGCAAGGTAAAAAGACTGTACCGATGACTTAGAGAATTTAGAACAAATGTTCATTAAACAGGAAATTTGAAGTAATTCTTCATTAAAATTAAATGCTAAGAAAAATGTAAACAATATTAGGTGATATTAGTATGATTTCAGAATGAAGATATAGAAGGTATTTTGATTAGTGATAATGGATATGCCTGTTCAAGATATCTGTTAACTCTATCACAAACACTAACGACAAGTCCTGTGTTAAAATATAAGACTCCATATATCAACGAGAAATGTCTTAAAAAGCATTTGAAATTATGAAGAATAAATTTCGTTGCTTTTTTCATTAAACTGGACACAAGGGCATCGATAGTAGCAATATCCATTATGAATATTATAAAAGGAAAAATTGCAAACAGAGGAATCTTCACATTAAGAAAATATCTCCTCACTTTCATTAACTTTGTATGGAATTAGATTGATAATGTGGATAATGATTTAAAGTGATTATTAATGATAATGTTGGCAATATTTTTAAGCATTAGATTAGCATATAATGAGACATTTTAATTAAAAGCACCTATTATCATAAGTATGTTTTATTTAAAATAAAGTCTAAATATAAAAATATCTTTATACACTCATTCCTTCCTTTTTCTCTTTTAACAATTTCATTTTCATAGCTATGATATTGAATTTCATTTTGTATGTTCATATCGCGGATCTTTTTCAACTCTAAATGTTTCCATTTCAATGTATTTAATTAAAAAGTTATAATCCTGGATCTAAAAGAAGTCTGACAAATATGTGTTTATTTTTATTCGTACCAATTTGTTTTTTTAGGTTAGCTTTAACGGTGAGCTGTAACTTTAAACATACCCCTACACGCTACTAACAATTTAGTTGGCTACTACGCTTAGTACGCTGTTAAATACGATTATGAATACGACTTTTTTTAGTAGCGTGTTAGTTGAATCTTAGTAGCCACTAACTTTCATTATGAATAGGGCTGCATATGTTTTTCTAAATAATAATCTTTGTGGTTTGTTCTATATTCACAAAAATCACATTTGTAATCAAATTCCTCCAGGCGTTTATATTTTATGTATCTTTCTAAATTACATTTCATGTTTGTTCCAAATTCTCAAGAGTCACATTTAGAATCAAATTGCTTGACATGGTTAGTTTTGATGTTTATTCTAAATTCACAACTCACATTTATAATCAAGTTCCTTCAAATGGTTAGTTCTTATGTGTCTCTCTAAATGACTTGAAGTTTGTTCCAAATTCACAAGAGTCGCATTTATAATCAAATTCCCTCCGATGTTTAGTTTTTATATGTCTTTCTAAATTACTCTTGTGGTTTGTTCCAAATTCACAAAAGTCACATTTATAACCAAATACCTTCAGATGTTTAGTTTTTATATGTCTTTCTAATTGACTCTTGAGGTTTGCACTATATCCACAAGAGTCACATTTATAATCAAATTGCTTCAAATGACTAGTTTTTATGTGTCTTTCTAAATGACTTTTGATGTTTGTTCTAAATTGACAAGAGTCACAATTATAATCAAATAATTTCAAATGTTTAGCTTTTATATGCATTGCTAAATTACATTTGACGTTTGTTCCATATTCACAAGAGTCACATTTATAATCAAATTGCTTCAAATGGTTAGTTTTTATATGTCTTTCTAAAGCATCTTTCAGGTTAGTTCGAAATTTACAAGATTCACATTTATAACCAAATTCCCTCAGATGTTTAGTTTTTATATGTCTTTTAAAATCAGTTTTGTGGTTAGTTCGAAATTCACACGAATTACATTTATAATCAAATTCCTTCAAATGGTTAGTTTTGATGTGTCTTTTAAAATCAGCTTTGTGGTTAGTTCGAAATTCACACGAATTACATTTATAATCAAATTCCTTCAAATGGTTAGTTTTGATGTGTCTTTTAAAATCAGTTTTGTGGTTAGTTCGAAATTCACACGAATTACATTTATAATCAAATTCCTTCAAATGGTTTGTTTTGATGTGTCTTTTTAAATAAATTTTGAAGTTTGTTCTAAATTCACAAGAGTCGCATTTATAATCAAATTGCTTTAAATGGTTAGTTTTTATGTGTCTTTCTAAATTACGTTTGATGTTTGTTCCATAGTCACAAGAGTCACATTTATAATCAAATTCCTTCAAATGGTTAGTTTTGATGTGTCTTTTTAAATAAGCTTTGAAGTTTGTTCTAAATTCACAAGAGTCGCATTTATAATCAAATTGCTTCAAATGGCTAGTTTTTATGTGTCTTTCTAAATTACTTTTGAAGTTTGTACCATATTCACAAGAGTCACATTTGTAATCAAATTCCTTCAAATGTTTAGATTTTATATGTCCTCTTAAAGATACTTTGTATTTTGTTCGAAACACACACAGCGAACACTTAAATATTGTTTTTTGATCTCGTGAGCTGGATTGTTCTACTTCTATATTTGTAATGCTATAATTAGTCTTTGAATGTCCTTGGTCGTCCTTTCCTACAACAAAAGCGTGCGTATTTTTTACGTGCAGCCTGAGGAATTCTTTAGCCTTGAAACGTCTGTTACAAATCCCACATTTATAAATTTTAAATTTGTAATGCTGGTTGTTGGTGTGCACCTTGAGATCAGCTTGATACTTCGTCTTGTATTTGCACTGCTCACATTTATAGATTTGACGGTGGCACCTCTCACGTCCGTTCAATGCTTTTGTCGCTTGTTTGGGCGGTGGTGTCTGTAAAATGCCCTTTCTGAAAATAAATAAATAAATATTTCTAATTTCATAGTACTAAACATCAATTTAAGGGCGGCATTAATTTGGCTAATGCGCTTTAATGAGGCAGATAAAGTCCCCGCACATTAATATAAAATTTATTCTCACCACTGTCTTTGATATGAATACTTTACTTGAGCCCTTACCCGACCGTAACATAATGAGATTTTGCTGATTCTATTAACAGAAATATTCACATAAATATACAATATGATTTGACATGTTCTTTGTATATATTACTTATTTTTCTACTTAAATTCATGTGATACTACAAACATTTAGTCGTTTCATTTAATGTGTGTTACATATTTACTAAAATATATTCTGGAAGCTACGGAGTGTAGCTTCCAACGAAAAAACATGAATGTTGTTGTCATTTAGTTCTTACCATTCAGAATTCATAGAAAATGAGAGTTGATTATCCAAAATGTGGTATATAGAAAATTCTTGCTAAATAGCCATTATTTTGTATTTTTAATATTTGTAGATATGCAAACAGAACATTTTTTAAATTCAATTAAAAAACTTCCGGGCTGAAGTGAAGCAGCTGAACATGTAAACTCTAAGATACTTGACGGCTGATTTAATACAATTTTAAAAAGGGTATCAGAAAGGAAGTGGGTTTATTGTGAATATTTCTACACTATCAATTTTTGTTATGTAATTAGTTAGTCTGCACCTATTGGATAAATAAAGACGCCATAATTATAATTAAAATGCTGTAATTATTACCAATAATGCACATTGCTATCATCGTAATGTTGAAATGTGCCAACAAGAAAGTGACAGATGACATTTAACAGATTTGGTACAGCCAACACCAAAGCGTGGCACTAAAAGTGACAAAAAAGTTTTGTCGGGTCGTAAGACCAGCTACATGGAAGATATATCTCTGTCCACTCTAGTAAATTCTAACACAAAATAAAGAGGGATTATATTCAATTTTTATAATACCTAAGTTTAAGTAAATATACTTGACTGCTTCGCAAAAGAAAATAACATGTGGCATATAGAAGTAAATATATTACAAATATTCTTCATTTATGATTTATCGCACGATAACATTGATGTGTCAACATTACTAAGAAATCTCTTTGCTGTTCTACAAATGTTTCCGGCTTTTCGAATTTATTTTATTTTTCAAGGGCGAGAATGAATGGTTTATTAAGATCTCGGTTTTATAGAATTTGTAAATACCGCGCGATCATTTAAATTCTAAATTAGAGCAGGCTGTGAAATTTAAATTAAGTTGGTATATAAGTACTAATTTACAATTTGAATTGTCAAAGTGACGTTTCAAAATGTTAATTAATCAATAATTGACATTCTGGACAACCTAATAAAAAAAATCCCGCCTGCTATAATTTAGAATTTAAATGATCGCGTGGTATTTACGAGTATGTATCTGTTATGGACCAGTCTGTACCAATGGAATGTGCAAATTCGAAGGCGGAGCATTATCCTGTGTGGTTTACCACTAGTATCAAGCAGAAACTTGACCTAAAACGTTATTATCATCGCAAGTGGAAGGTAACTGACAGCTTATTCTTCAAAAATGAGTTTTAACGTTTGCGAAGAGAAATCAAAACTGAGATGTCCTTCACATATCGCAGTTACTGTAATAATGTTCAACAAAACCTGGTTGATAACCCCTAAATCATTTTGGGATTTCGTGCGTGCGAAAAATAAAGTTCCTAGAATTCCCGGTGGGATGCATAGTTCTGACGGCGAATTACCAGGCTATTATTGATGCTTTCGCTTCAACCTTTTCTTCTACTTACACACATTATGACGGTAGTGTCGACGAGTTACTTGATGTGTATTCCACTTTACCACCTTTATATATCCTTTCATTTACTGAGAGTGATGTTGTGACAAGTATTTGAAAGATAAAAAATACTACTACTTACGGACACGACAATATTCCATACTTCTTGGTCCGTGATTGCGCTGCTGTATTCTCTGTGCCTTTATGTAAGCTATTTAATTTATCTTTACGAACCGGTGTGTTCCCGGATGTGTGGAAGGTTGCAAGGATTTCCCCAGTTTTTAAAAAGGCTAACAGAGCTAACGTGACAAACTACAGGCCTATATCAATTATTCCTACATTTGCCAAGGTCTATGAGGCAGTACTCTATCGGGTGATTTATCACGCTACTAGGTCATTTATATCGCCGAACCAACATGGTTTCACGTCAGGGAGATCTACAGTTACCAATCTCGCCCAAATTTCACATGAGATTGTTTTGGCTATTGATGATGGAGAGCAACTGGATGTGATTTACACAGACTTTTCGCGAGCTTTTGACAATATTGATCACAGGCTTCTTTTGGAGAAACTGAGTCACTTTGGATTCACTCCTTCTCTGATTAGGTTATTCGACTCATACTTATCAAACAGATTCAATTACGTTTATTACAATGGCTATAAATCTGAGAGTTATATCACTGTGTCTGGTGTGCCTCAGGGGTCAAACCTTGGCCCACTTTTATTTAACATATTTATAAATGGCTTGATTACCTCCTTGAAGATCTATCACAGGATAAGGAACTGCTCTGATGTTCGCCGTCTGCAGTCAAACTTGGATATAATACACGAATGGTGTATTACTAACAAACTCCAACTGAATGTTAGTAAGTGTTGTTATACATCCTACACTCGCAGATGTAATAAAATCGATTCCAGTTACCTGATCGATGGTACTCACATAGCCTACGTATCTGCCGTGAAGGATCTGGGTGTGACCTTCGTTGAGAAACTTAGTTTTAACAATCATATTTTAAATATTACATCGTCTGCATTTAAATCACTGGGTTTCATCATGCGAGTGGGTAGGGGATTTACGAATATTGCTGCTTTTCGATCTTTGTATTTTGCATATGTTATAAGCAAACTAGAGTATGCATCCGTGGCTTGGTATCCGTCCTACGGTGTTCAGATTGATGCTGTTGAGCGTATACAGAAGAAATTTTTAAAATGTCTGTCTTACAAAATTAATAATATCTATCCTGCTCGCTCAACAGAATATTTGGCTTTATTGGAGCGGCATGATTTTGAAGCGGTATCTTCAAGAAGGGACAGATATAGTGCTGGTTTTGTGAGTTCCATCATCAATGGAACAATTGACGATCAGTATTTGGTGTCTTGCATCTGCTACCGCGTGCCACGATTGGAACCAAGATTAATGGATCTTCTTGTGCTGCCCACGCCTAGAACTAACATATTGTTCACTGCACCGCTCATACATGCTGCTCGTATCTTTAATATATGCCATAAGGATCTGTTTTGACTACCTGTTTGAACACATACACACACACATATATACATATTGCCGTGGTATCTTGCATATTAATAAGATAATAGTAATAGTATTAAGACTTAATTTAAGTGTATAAAATATAAAAGAAACAATAATAATAAGTTTATTGTATTTAAAAAATTTTAACATGAGTATATTGGGTTGCATACACTTTTATGTAGACATAAAAATTGAATTTATATTTACAATTTAAATAAGTACTAAAATAAAAGACGAGATAGAATTTAAGATGTATATATATTTCTTTTATAGAAAAGAGAAACAAGATGTACGGTTTGTGTATAAACAGAATTCGATATGCACGAGAGAAAAATAATTGAATAATTATGTTAACTTGAGAACGTGCATAAGGTAATAAAAATTTATTAAATAAATCATACAAAAAGAATAAATATTTACCTTAACTTATGACTAGATAAGTAAATAAAAAAGGATATAAATAAAAATATTCTGAGACATCAGCAGTAGTGTTTTTTATAAACGAGAGCTGGTAATAATAGAATACATTCAGGAATTTGTAAAAAGAAAATATAATGTAAACTTGGTTTGTAGTTTATTACAGATAGACATATCACCGTTGGAGAAGTCTTGGATAGAAGGAGGCGACGAAGGGGCAAACCAAGTGGACCATGGTGGTGCAAGTAATCTTATTAAAAGTATACCTGTTGTTTGCAATGTTTTTCCAATATTGCCGAGAGCTGGAAGAAGAACCAAAATAAGAATTGTACTAGCCAATGGAAAGAGGAAATATGTGAAAAATAGTAAAGAAGGTAATAAATTCATAGACAAATATAAAGAAGAGTTATATTAATACAAGTATACCTACGTTGGAGAAACGCTGTACAATTTATAGGAAGTTTTTAAGTTGTAAACAGACAATTCTTGGGGTGTTGACCTTTTGCGGTGAGGAACAGTCAAAAAGACAACAAGTGCGTGTGTGTGGGTGTTCAAATCACTACGGCAACTTGAAAGCTAGGAGCACTGAAGATGCAGGGTGACAACTTAAATGGTAGTTTCTGAAGATGGCGTTGAGAACGGTCACATGTCTTTCCCGGGAATATAAATTGAAAACAAGAATCGACAAGATTCATTCATTAACATTCATATTGACATTAATTCATTGATTGTGCATTCATTGATATTCAATTCATTAATTGATACACAGTTTAGCTGGTTATATAAATCGTAGGGTTACATACACCACGATTCATATTGATTTCTTTTGTATTAGCGTGTTAATTTTATTTTCATTCAAGTTTCATTCATTTTTATTTTCTTTGTTTAATTGTTTTTGTGTAATTTTGTAAAAATAATGGAGATGCAAATGACCGAATTTGAAAAATTTTTCAATGATTCAAAGTAAGTTAGAGACAAAGACTTATCAATGTGGCTATACGAGTATTGAAATATATCGTGCGAACGTATATTCAGTATAACGTTATGCAACAGGGATAATAAATATTTTCCTGAGATAGTAATAAGCATTCTTTAGTTTCAAGTTTAAAAGAGATAAAATAATTAATGGTGTTGAGTGTTAAGAGGATATAGCGTGCAAATGTATATTTTCTGGCACAGTATTTGGCATCATTAATAGTTACAATAAAATTTTGATTATGAATTAATGATTTAAGATTAGATTTGAAATAAGGAAAGTGTTTCTGGGTAGCGGAGTCTGAAATGCTAGCTATAACGCGTGCGAATGGTTATAGATAGTAATCAGATTCAAGCTTTTCTCCAAACATTGACCATAAAATAAACAATATACAAAAGTTAATTGGATTTATTTGTTGATAAACAGGAAAATATTTTTTAGAGTTCTTAAGAAAATATATTCGTATCATAAAGAAACGTTACAACCTAGAACGAGGTACAAACGTTTTTCTTATAATTATGTTTCTTTTAAAATATATCTATGGTGAATACAGTATAGTGATGCTATATTTTTTTTTATGTAATAAATATTAAATAAATTCGACAATTATGTTTTATATGATTTCTGGTTTTTCATTTTAAATAAGCTATAACCTTATCCCAATCTTAAATAAAAACAAGAGATTAGATGAGAGGGAAGAAATTCAGATACACTGAAGAATTCACGAATACTTATAAAGTACGTGCTGTTAAGATAAATAAAATACACATCAAGATAATAAAAATTATCATCATCTTAATTATTTATGTTGCTGAAACAGCACACTACATAATTTATTTGGCAAGGCCTAATGTATGGCAATACTACAATTATCATATTCAAATAGTTATGTTGTCACAGCAATATGTATTTATTTACATTCATATTTCTTACTGTATATTTTTGCATCACTTGTATTGTATTGTGTATCTATTTTTGATCGCTACTTTGTTATTATTTCTTTGTCCATTTTGGACATTGTCTGTTGGGCAATAAATATATTATATTATTATTATTATTAATTTTTTTCTGTAATATACATTATTTTTCTGTTATAAATATAACGTTATTTATATTGATTATTATAATTATAATTTAATTATTATAAAAAGAATTAATAAAGTAATGGTTCGATCAACCAAATTAAACAGTAAAACTTATATAAATTTGATAATTGTGTATACGAGCGATATTTGTTTTCAAGTATCCTTTATGTCGAGGTATCTCTACAGTAAATGCAGTCTATAGTTATTTCATTGCTTAGTAATACATTAATATCAATATATATAAGAATATATTGCAAATTATTATTATGTCGTGTAACGTAGCTTACACATATAACGATTCTCATTTACATATATTACATATATTGATTGTACTAAATTCCTTACTTACTGATTTATTAATTTGTAAAGCAATATGCTGACGGAGTAGCCACCTCTCCAAAGACCAATTATTTAACCTTTGCTTGTTTCACTAGTGTGGTTATTTATCTGCATCTTTAAAATTATCTTAAAACGTCGGGGGTGAGTGTGATATTCCGTGCGTTCAGGGAGTTACGGCGCCGCTAGCGCTGAGCTGTGCTAGGTCGAGCAGTGTCCTTGGGGGCTATTCTCATGAGGATAACGATATCGCTATCCGTCAAGGCCACTTTATGACGTCAATAGCGATATCGCTACGAGGTATTCTGCAAACATAGCGATACCGCCATGATTCTTTTTGACGTCATAACTTAGCGATATCTCGCTATATTTAGCGAGACTAAAAATAGGGTCGCTATAATTTATCGATATCGCTATGATATGCTTATAAGTTCATTACTGTTATTGTTTTACCGACTTGCTTTTTTTTAGTTGACATTTGATATAGAATAAAAGAAATTTCAAATTTTCTGTTTCTTATTTGTCCGACAATGGCAGCTTTCTATGGGCAATATCTAGCCATCCACTTGTTGGAAAGAGAAGAAAGGAAAAGAGAAATTCGCAGGCTAAGGATACAAAGACAAAGATTAAGGGATACTTTGAACCCCTTTTCAATAACAGACGAGGAGTTCATTAGAAATTTCCGTTTGACAAAAGCAGAGCAAGAGATCTGATTAATAATATCGATATCATATTTAATCAAAGGCATGTTGCTACAGTTCTCGACAAATAAAATGGGACACATCTTATTACGATTTTAGCTTAATTTTATTTGTGTGAGTAGCTAAGTCTTTTACTAAAACAATTAATGTTATGAAATGCCTTGCATATATTATAAATGTCAAATATTTTCAACAATATCTGTAATCTTGACTTACAATAATTAAAAAATATGTCCCATTTTATTTGTCGAGAACTGTACATCCATTCCAACGTATTTAGCTGTAAGATTTTTATTAGAATCTAAAATAATAAACAAAACATTGCAGTTGTATATTTTTTATTTAACTTTGCACAGGTTCTATGTACACTATCTTTTCTTGGTCATGGTAGTTACCAAAGACATGTTGACAATAGTTTATTAACAGCCCTTGGCCAAGCATCTTTTGGTAGATGTACTGACATGAACAGTATTAAATGCTCCTTTTGGTTCTGCGCTATCTCTCTTCTCGATTTCATGACATGTTTGAATAATAATACACTTTATACACTCACAAACATCAAACACACACATCAACACCATAAATGTAAATGAATGTCCTTTTCCCTATAATATTACCACTATTACCAATGTCATGTTCGTAATGCAAACATAATTTTAAAAATGTTACTAAAAAGTTAAGTATGTTGTGTAGAATAGGTCGTAGCGACACTCGCTATTTACGTCACGCTTTTGCGATATCACGTGGTATCGCTATTTACTCTCGCTAATGGTGGTATCGAATCGCTATTCACTAGAATAGCCCCCCTGAACGCGACTGCTGAGTGCCAGCGCTGGAGCTAGCGGTCGCCATCTTGTCTAGCGAAAATAATTTCGCTCGATGACCTAGCGGCGCTAGAAAGAAGTGGGGAAAAGCGGTGAATATTGTTACATTTAAAAAGACGCGGCTAAAATTTAATTCACTTATCCCTGTATATTACGTGTTACATATTTTCAAATCAGTATTAATTCAAACGATATTTTCTAAATTAAATTACATCTTAAAATTTTCAACATTGAAATCTGCGTCGCATATATTATTCCGTTTTATAATATTCGATTTAACATATTTAGTTATGAAGGACTCTTTGTTCAAATATAAGATTGGCAACGTATGCATTTTTTGTCCGTCTAAGTTATCTAAAAGTTCTCATAGTATGTTGTATGGAACTACGTATTTCGCATATTGCGTATTTGGCATTTTCGGGGGTGGCGTGATCCAACAGCGTCTTACTGCCGCCAATTTCTTTTTCAAAAATACCCCTCTCCACGCCCGAGTCTTTAAAAAGGGGCAAGCGCGTCCAAAATTATCATTATTCGTCTATCATTTATTATTAGTACATCATTCATTATACAACACAGTAAGTGGTGGTAAAATAGTGACAAATACCGGTCCCCTTCGTCTAATGGTTCGTTAGACAGCGGTAACAATTTATATATCCCTGATAGATCGAGGTCTAAATATCCAGAAGTTTATGGATACGTTGTTATGCGATCTGCCTCTTTCTATAAATAAATAATTGTGGAGCACGTAGTGTCTGCCAATTTACGGAAAGTAATCCGAATCTGAGGGATAATTGCTCACCGCTATTCACCATCTAAAGCCCGAGACGCGGACCAAACCGACAAGCGGGGGCCATCCGTCGGAACTCTGCAGATTAGACAATTCCACCTACCAGGTACTTACATGTTCTATCTTTTGTTGTGCCGTGAAATTAGTTAAAACTGTCTAATTTCTTTGTATATATTAACGTAAAATTTAGTCAAGTACGACAAACAAAGCACGTACACCAAGTCTTTTTTGTGTTTATCTATATAGGTATATATCATATCTTGTGTTCAATATTTATTGTTTATATTTTGGTTTTCTTGTACACCCTATTAACTTATTTTATTCGATTATTTAATCAAGTAGTGTTTAATATATATAATAATATTTAGTTTATGAATTTTGCTAAGTTAATTGGTGCACCAAACGTAATCAATTAGATTATTTGTAAGTCAAAACCTATTGTTTTCTTTTAATGTACCGTCTCTCTAGAATTCAGCGTTTCTTTGTTTTGTAAATAACGACAATTATTAATCTCCGATCAAATAACTTTAGTAATTTCCTTCTTTTTACGACAACAAAAGTTAATAATTATTATAATCATATCTTTGCTATAATATTTTTGTGACATAAATATTTCAATTTTATAACATCTCTACGATACCGAATTTTATATTTCACATTTACCATTGTTATTTTAGTTAATAAATTGTTATTGTTTTAATAACTTGTGTGTTTTTCTTGAAGATAGGTCTATATATTATTGTAGTGCAAAATTTCCCATTTTTATTTTGCTATACAGCAACAACAGTGACCTTGCCTTATTAATTAGAAAATGGGTGGCGCAAACGGGCATTAACATCTTTTAATAGTCTCAAGCTCTGAGCTAGATATATAGGGTGGGTCACAAATATCAAAAACATCAACCGTCTACTTCAAGGGTAACAACTAGAATTGGGAACGTAGATATTAATCATAAGCGATTAATAATTATTTTAAAGGTAAGTGAATGTACTGTTCTAACACACAATCCACTTGCACCCTGGAATTGGAATTAAATTTATATATATATTAGGGGTTTTTCCCTTAAGTAACATTCATTAAGTAACATTAATGTATTTATGTTGGGGGTTCTTCCTTTAAGTAACAATATTCAAATATGAATTTAAAAATTCAACCCGCGGATTAATAAAAACATTAATATGGGGTTATCATAAAGTAAGGGATATACTTTAACTTATTATAACTTTTTAACAAATCAAGCTAACAACAAAAAGTAAACGAAATCTAGTTGCCTAAGGAATGGGATTTGTTGTATCTATGGAAAACAAAAGCGTTGTCATGACAGTTGTTGACACAAGTGTTAAAAGTAAATCATTCAATTTGGAGTTTATTTTCAAATTAAAACTCAAGTAAACGTAAAGTTTTAACGACTCAAACTGTAATAGCATGGACCTACGAACAAGAATTGGTTTAGTTCAGTGTTATTATGAATGCGGCAGAAATTACACAGCTGGATTACGAAGGTTTCGCACGAGAATGGGTTTGAGAGCGGGGCCCTGTCGTATGAAAGCGTACCGCAATTTGATACAAAAATTTGAAAGAACAGGTTCGGTAATTGACCTTCCGAGATCAGGAAGACCAAGCATTAGTGATGTCCAAGTTGCAGAGGTTCTTCACGAAAATCAGGACATAGCCAGAGGTAATCCACTAGCAATCAGCAGTGCAAATGCGATATCCAAGCGATTGCAAGCAAATGCGCAAAATTTTACGCAAAATTCTAAAAATGTATCCATATAAACTCAAAATGCTGTTTGAATTAAAAGAGGCAGATTTGGCTAGTAGGTACGATTTTTCTTTGCGATTATTGGCTCAGATGGAAATTGAACCCGAATGGTTATCCCGTATTTTATGGACAGATGAGGCACATTTTTCTCTGAATGGTGGAGTCAATACTCAAAACTGTAGAATCTGGTCTGCAGAAGATCCACAAGTAATTGTTCAAGAAGGTCTTCATGACAAGAAAGTCACCGTTTGGTGCGGTTTTATAGCTGATTTTATCATTGGTCCGTATTTCTTCGAAGAGCTACAGAATGGAGAAGCCGTATCTGTAACTGTTAACGGTGAACGATACTTGCAAATGTTAAGAGATTATGTTATTCCACAGCTGCAAGACGAGCACCACAGAATTGAAAACATGTATTTTATGCAGGATGGAGAGCACCTCCGCACATTTTCCGACCAGCTAAAGAATTTTTAACTAACGTTTTTCAAGATCGCGTTTTAAGCAGACATTTTGCAAATTCATGGCCACCAAGATCACCTGATCTTAACCCAGCGGACTACTGGCTGTGGGGTCATTTAAAAAATTTAGTGTTTAGAAGAAGGCCAACAACGCTATAAGAATTAAAAGACAATATTACGGAGCAAATTGGTGCAATTCAACCAGAAATGTTAAGAACTGCAGTGTACAATTTAGAGGAACGGTTGCTGATTTTACAAGATCAAAATGGAGGACATATTGAACATTTGCGGTAACTGGGTTTGGGCATACAAAATCCCATTATTGAAACAATTAAATTTCGTTTAGTTTTTGATATTAACTTAATTTGTTAAAAAGTTATAATAAGTTAAAGTATATCCCTTACTTTATAACAAGCCTGTATATTAATTGTAGTAGTAAATATCATTTTTACGGTTGCTGTTGTACTTGTTGTTATATTTAATGTTATGCGAAAGTTATAGGTAAATTTATCATATAAAATAGATATTGATAAGTACTATTATATTCGGTTTAGATATAAAGTGAATATCTTTTTTCTACTTGAAATAGATTATTTATTTCTAGTAAATAAACAACTGTTAGTGAATCCTAAGTAGTATATGAAAATTAAATTTAGCTGGATATATGAATTAGCGGCGGTAAAAGAAAGCGGTTAAAATTCAAATTTAAATCTGTGAATAATACGATCAATAGAAACTACAATTATGTTGTACAATAGATCTTAAATAGTGCCTAATAAGTCTTTTTGATGTGTTTATATATTGAAATGTATTTTGAAATAGATATAACTAACAAGTAATGTCAAACAGCACAATTCCTTCTAATAAACAGCATAATTTCTTCTAATTTGGCACTAAATTTAATCAAAAATATTACTAGCTGCTACTGAAACTAAGCCGGCCGTGTGGCCGCCGTTCATAGCGCGATGCATGTATTAGTAACTACTGGTCGACTATAAATGGGCGTGCCAACTTGAATTGCCACACCGACAGCGGGCGTATAAGTTATACGTATAAATGTATTGCGTTCCCGTTGTAAGTCATTATTTGTAGTTGTTTGAAGCATCAGATAATCACTGATAATATGTCAGTGAAGTAACTCATCACAGCTTCATAAACATAATAAAAGAGCAAAAATAAATAAATAACTCCTAGACTTTAAAATAAAAAAAACTTCTTAACTAACATAATATTTTTCAACAAATATTATAATCTTAAAACTCAATTATAATAAAATACTGAAACATAAAATATTTACTTCTTAAAACAGAATTGTAATTCAACAATGCAATTAACCTGTAATTAGCTAAAAAAATGTTATTCTTAAGCAATAATAAAACTCGAACTGACGCCCATATGTGGAAGCGACGGCGAATGCGACTGCCCGACTACACCGTATAAATGCGGATTTTTTGGACAAATGCGAGTGCATCATAGGCATATGCGAAATACTAGCTCTGTTGTAATCCAGTATAACACTGCGTCCACTTGTTTACCGTTCTAATACACAGACATCTCTATCTGTTTCGCTTACCCTGCAGGTATCGCGATAATGCAGACGCACGCGGTCTTATGGTATATATAATAATGCTGGTTTATGGGCCTTATCGTCTTATTATATTTTGGTGTTTTAAAATACATTAGTACTGCCTTCTGTAATATTTTTTCCTATGTATAAGTATAGATAGCTACGCAGTCTATTAGGTAATGTAACTTAAGACTTTTACACAAGATCTGCTATCAGATTCCAATACTTATGTTAAATGTTGGAATAATATTGCTTTGTCAACTACAACAATAAAATAACCATACAATGTTATCAGTTTATGTCACATTTATTTATCAGTTGTATACTCTGCCATTATACATTTATTACATAGTAATATTCCGAAAATACATCAATTAAATTAAAATTGAAATGAACGACTATTCACAGTGCTGATAAATATTCCAACCAAAACGCCTAATATAATATTGATAATAGATACATCATCTTCATTGAAAATTTCCAAATAATCCATTTAATAATCCGCTGTAAAATGTAGTATTAAATATTTAGATACACCATATATTATAGTAAATAATTTTCCATCACCACGGTCTCAATTATAAAATAATTTTATATTTGCTATCAACTAAAAATACGTACCATGCGTACATCATTTTTAGTTTGGATTTTAAAAGTGCATATGTCACGTCTTCATACTTCAAACAATAATACTAATGAAATTAAATGAAAATAAACTTCAAACCGCCATATTGCTGCTGTCAGTATTCTTCGAAAGCAGTGAAAGTACGCATGCGCAAGCCACAACTTTAAAATTTAGTGTTGTGAGCCGTTCAATGACTTTAGCTCTAGCGGTATTCGCTTCCAGCGCCGTAACTCCCTGAACGCACGGATTGCCTCGATTTTACATTTTAAAACATTCTCCTTTAAACATATGTATATTCAAAAGATTCATTGTGTAAATTATTGTATGCTTACATACCTATTCTGGTAGATGTATTTTATTTTTGACAAACTGTAATATATCCCTCAAGCCTATACATAAATAATACAATCTCCCTTTATTTTTTATTAAGATTTAGTGGGAAATATTATCGGATTACTATAGTTGAACATTCATGCTTTCCATATAGCTGGTTTTACAACCCGACAAAACTTTTTGCCGCGAGTATACATCAAACATGTACAGTTCTCTTAACAATAAGGTTGCCAATCTAAAGTATAAATTCTGTCTAATATTTGTCGGTCGAGCTATAACTTTATTATGAATGAAATAGTCTATCTTTCCAACGGCAGAGTTCGATCTTGATAACTAGATATAGAATGCATAATTTACGACATATTTGCAAAAAATCGCTATTCGATAAGAGTAAAAATGGTACTTCCGGTCTAAATTTTGAATTTTTTTTTACACAAAAGATATTGTAAACTATGTTTTAAATACTTTTATACCCGCAACGTACCTGTCTAAAAAGCATGACTTGCGAAATATTCGCAAAACACTGATTTTCGATAGGAGTAAAAGACCTACTTCCGGTAGGAACTTTTTAAATAAAATTGTTGTCAATTTTAATTTTAAGTACATATGAATTCTTTATAAATTTGTTTAAACTTAGTACTTGACGAAATATTGGCAAAATTCGATTTTTTCACCGAAGTAAACTGCTACTTCCGGTCTACCGATTTTACTTAAAATACTAATTGATATCTATAGCGGTTTGACCGCTACCGTGGATATACACACACACACACGCGCGCGCGCGCGCGCTTTTTTGGTATTACGGGACTTCAAAACGTGGACATCTGCCAAAATCTCGAGGTCGAAAATTTTCTTCATCACAATACTTCCAATACCAGGGGTGTACTCGGGACTTTCTCATGTGAAGAACGGGTATGGCACCGACAGAACAGAACAGAAGCGAAGAGAGGAGAACACCAAGAGTTCGTCGTACTCAAGTTGTAGCGGAAAAGTTAGTTGGTCTAAACAAGGAAAACAATTTTTTAGATCTGACAATACCGACTTAGTGAAAAATATAGACGTTTTATGTCTCAATGTTCAAGGATTGCGTGTTAATAAAATCAGTGAAATTGAATCTGACTTTCATGAATCGAATATTAATTTTATATGTTTATCCGAAACGTGGGTGAGTAAAAATAGCTATGACTCATTTCATTTTCAATCATATAAATTGGCTGCATACTACTTTAGAGAAAATTATGCACATGGCGGTGTCGCTATATATGCTAAAAAGAATCTAGATGTTATTAATCTAGATCTAAATATGTTTTGTCGTGAAACGGTTTTTGAGGTGTGTGGCCTACTCTGGGGAACGGATAGGACAAAAACAACTCTGTTGATGTGTTACAGGCCACCAAACGCAAACTTTAGTAGTTTTATGGATTTGTTGTCAGACCTGTTACATTTTACTTACAGGATAAATCAATGTATCTTACTTGCCGGTGACTTTAATATTCATTTTGAAAAGAATGATAATCGGTGTCAGGCGTTTTTCGTCTATTGTCTACTTTTAGTATGACTGGTTTGGTCACGGAATATACACGTAAGGGCGCAATTCTTGATAATGTGTTTGTTAATTTTGGGGGTGCGAGTTGTGTAGTGTATCCATGTTTAATATCAGACCACCATTATGTAACAGTACAATGTCCACATGTTTTTGTTTCAAAAAAATTGACAAAAAGTAAAAGATACACTCGAATGTATAATGAACAGTCTATATTGGATTTTCAGAAGGCTTTGGCTAGCGAATATTGGCCAAATTTTGAAGACTTTAATTGTTTTGATGAAGCTTTCAGTTACTTTTACAATATATTTATAAATTTATTTAAAGCATTCTTTCCTGAAAAACCAATCACAATCAGTGATAACAGATCTCAAAACAAAAAATGGGTATCCAATGAAATTAAAAACTCTAGTAATAAACTTAAAGATTTTTACTATTTACAGTTACGCCATCCCGAACTTGGCGATCAGTACAAAATTGAAAAGCGAAAACATAATTTTTTAGTTACACAAGCAAAACAGTCATTTTTTGGAAATAGGATTTTTAAATCCGAAAATAAAACTAGAGAGGCTTGGAACATTATCTCAGAATTTACAGGTCGTGATCAAAAAAATTCGGAGCTTAATATCAAAATTAATGATGTGACAATAAGCGCTCCTCGCGAGGTAGCTGAATGCTTTAATTACTTTTTTGTAAACAAACCTCATGAAATTGTGGCTCAAGTCGGTAGCTCTGCGCGTTTAACAAATATTGAGGCAGTGAAGTCAATTTCTAATAGTATGTGTGCATACCCTTATTCCGAACAAGATCTCTCAAGAATTATCTCACATGAAGAACAAAAGCAGTAGTGGACCTGATAACATTCCGGCTTGGTTGTTGCGTAACATTGCACCAAGTATTATATGTCCATTGACTCAACTTGTAAATTTGTCTTTGGCGAGGGGTATCTTTCCCGAAAAATTGAAGCTGGCGGCTGTTAGGCCGGTTTATAAGAAGGCTTGTCCTATGGATGTGTCAAATTTTCGTCCTATATCACTAACATCTAGTTTTTCGAAAATATTCGAAAGTGCTATGCTTGGAACACTTCAAAACCATTTGGATAGATTTAACGTGTTGTGTGGCAGACAACACGGTTTTAGGAATCAGCGTTCTACAATTACAGCTATTCACGAATTTATAAATGATGTTGCGCAGGCTCTGGATAGAGGGAACAGTGTTGCGGGCGTTTTCTGTGACCTAACTCGGGCTTTTGATTGTGTAAATCACCAAATATTACTGGGAAAATTAGAAAAATATGGGATTAGGGGTGTCGTTGCAGATTGGATCGAATCATATCTCTCGGGTCGGATGCAGTTTGTTAGAGTAAGGCACAAGACAAATAATTCAATAAAAACGGATGTGTCTTCTTTTCTGCCGGTGACGATTGGCGTCCCACAGGGTTCTATTCTTGGACCTATATTGTTTATTTTATTTATAAACGATATAGTACAATTCATTAATTACTCGCTATATTTTTATGCGGATGATACTTCCCTTGTGATAACAGGCTCAAGTGTGTCTGAAATCGAAAATAATATAAATAACGCCCTCAAGGATCTTGGTCTCTGGTTTAGTAGTAATGGTCTTCACATGAATTTAAGTAAGACGCACACTCTCTTGATACATACCCCTCAATCTAGGACGGATCGAGGGATTGAGGATAGTGTGAATGAAGCGCCTATGATGGCCCAGCAGTCTGCAAAATTTCTGGGCCTTATATTGGATGCAAATATGAGTTGGAAAGATCACTGTGATACCCTTGTAGAAAAGCTAAATTCTTCATGCTATTTAATAAGAAATTTAAAGTCTATTTTATCCCATGACTATCTGCTATTGTTTTATTATGGTGAGGTACAGTCACGCATTTCATATGGTGTTGCATTTTGGGGCAACTCAGTATCGTCGCGTGACGTATTCTTGGCGCAAAAGCGGATAGTACGCTGTATGGCGGGTATTACCAGTTCTGAGTCTTGTCGGCCTTGTTTCAAGAGCTACAATATCTTGACAGTCCCTAGTCTCCACATTCTAGAGACTCTATATTACGTTTTTAAAAATTAGGAATCTTTCAAAAAAAATTCAGACGTACATAGTTATAACACCAGAAGTAAGGATGACTATGTCATTAACAATGACAGATTGGTCATGACGAGGAAAATGCCTCTCTGGCTGGGTACTAAACTATTTAATTCGCTACCCCCTTATTTGAAAGGGGAAACATGTGGGCAGAAATTTAAAAGCCGCTTGAAATCGTTGCTTATCAGTAATAGTGTATATTCCGTTGAAGAATTTTGTGGTCTAATTAAGGCTTGGGGGTCTGACAACAAGTAAATACCTCAGGATAGTGTTTATAATTTTACACCAACTGTTTTATTATTTGACATATATCTTATGATATGTATTTGTTAGTTAGCTATTTTTTTTTAATTGTATATACATTTTGACGTATTGTATCCATTACTGGCAACTTCAATAAATAAAACTACTACTACTACCACGTATAAGAAAGTAAAATTAATACTGGAAGCCTTTACTTTGTGATATTCCCTATTACAAATAAATAAAACAACTTTTTATATCTTTTATACCCCAATAATTCCATAAATGTGTTTTATTCCAATTCTGCATTTCAAGAAAATTTTATATATACACAGAAAATTGTATATCGTAATTTTTTTTTATACAATTCCTTCTTGGTATTGGAGCACCCAGATTGTTCTTTATGTATTTGATAGTAGTATAACAAACGGGTTATTGTGTGTGTTTGTTATAAGTGGCTTACATGTGTCTTTGTGTTATCAATTTATGAATGAATATGATCCCTATGCGTTCAAGTTAAAGTCCGTTCTAAATGCGTTCGGCTCGTGTAGATTGGCAACCCTTTTCTTGAGATGACTGTACAAAAATACAAAGATCGAATGAATTCAGAAAATATTACATTTTTAACCAGTGTCGTTTGTAAGTATTCTATGTATGATAATGTATGAGTATCAGTATATTGCAATAATTCAGTATACTGTACAACAAACCATTTAATGAAGGAGCTTCAACGCCAGAATAACTGAGGTATTTAAAGTATTCACTCTCCGACTTATTTCAGTTCAAAATGTAAAATAGTAAACTACTTGGTAAGAAAAGCGCCATTTCTGTCGTACTCTTCATCACGTATAATCATATAAGGAGCAATCGTACCTGGCATTCCTTTGGCAGCAGAAGGCCATGTGATGTTCCAAATATTCCTTTAGATCCAAGTGAATTTTACAAACATGGCACCGTGTGAGTTCTGGAAATGAGTGAAAAAAAACAGCCCATTAGAATTACAATTAAAACAGAAAAATCAATATAGACAAAGCCACAAACGTGAAAATGCGATATTTACAATACCTTCAACTGAAAAGTTTCCAGTTTTATTCTCCTCACAAACGGTTTTATGTTTGGCCAAATACGATTCCGCGCTGAATCCAAGGCAGCAAAATGTGCAAGCAAATATGTCCTTAGCGGTGTGTTTTGTAATATCATAACCTAGTCTGACAATTTTATTCAGATCGTCTCCATATTCCTCACCAAAATACACCAATAATTCTTCACCGGCTTGGATTGGACGAGTGCTTTGATAATATATATTATCTTCAGATTGAAAGACACTCAAGTTTCGTTCAGAAGTATTCCTGGTAGGATTAATGTACTGCATCCAATTCAAATGCTTCGCTTTATTTTTGTCCAAAATAAATTTCTCACCGTTCATTTCCCAGGGACATTCTGTTGTTGTGAGTCCAGTGAAAGGACCAAATTTTACACCTTCAGGAATAATTCTTACAGAATATATTCCAATTTGTCCCAAACAATCTTGAATTTCTAGAATATCATTTGGGATATCTTTTTGTGCTCCCTTATCTGCGTTATTTAAAGAATGTTTGTTTAAAATGTGGACAAGCATTCTACATTCAATGCAATAATCTATGTAATATGCTTCACAATCTTCACAGTCTGTTGGCCAAATATACACAGATTAACAATCGTAGCATTTACTACCATCATTCTTTAAATAAGATATGGATTGATGAAACATATATTCATACTGCTCTTAAAATAACCACATAATTTACTGCATAGGATGTCAAAAAATTAATTGATAATTGTATTAAGTTAGACTTCAGTATTTTAGACAAAAACAGGTGTGAAAATCAAAATATTAGTGTTAGAGTGTTTGTAATGGAGTGAGATAATGTTTTTCGATAAACAGTATAAATACTAAATGCTCAACTCTTCTGTGTTAGAGTTGTGTATTTTATATTTATGTTGCAGATGTTTCATCAGTCCTTACAAACAGCACAATCAAAAACTTCTAATAGTGTTCTATTAGAAGCCTTGCAATATTTACTTACAGAGTAGTCCATTATCAACCTCAATTTTAATATCATCAGCATTGATCCCTCCTTCTATTTTAACGTTGTCATTTTGTTCTTCAGTTACTTCAAATGATGGCAATTCTATTTTAATATTGTCTAAACATGTGGACTCGTCATACCGCCTTATTTTGCTATAGCATATGGGACCTTGTAATTCAGCATTCTTTGTAGTAATTGCAGTTTCAGAGATATACACTTTATCCTCTACGAAACTTTTTTCGCACTGCTCTTCCTCTACACTTAATGTATTTTCGGAAAACATTGCGTCATTCATATGAATTTGGTCAACATGATCGGCCATTTCTAACATTTGTTAGGATCACAGGTTAGGATTTGTGAGGAGCGTCGCGTCTCGCGCCACTTCCGATGGCTACCGTCAGGTCCAACGAACTATATTAGTAAACCATAGAACGGCAGTTGCTTGTTGAATCAGCGCGTCCAACGGTGAATGTAGGAACTAAAGGCCGCCATGACAGTTGAGGTCAACTTTCGAATTTTGTATTGTGTGTTTCGTCCGATTTTTGAGTTTGTTATAAATTTATAAGTACAATGCCTGCTACCTGTTCAGCTATTAACTGTACCAACAGAAGGAAAGTAGGTACAAACATTTCGTTTTACAAGTAAGCATAAATTTATTTGGTTTTTGACAGTAATAAATTAATGTATCTATTTAATACTTTTAGATTTCCCTTGAGGAATAAAGAATTATTAAAGAAATGGACTATTGCTATGAAAAGGGATCATTGGAAACCATCAGCTTTCAGTCACATTTGTTCTACTCATTTTGAAGAAACATGTTTTCGTTATAATAATAATAGACGCAGTTTGCAACCCAATAGCTTGCCTACAATTTTTACTTTCACGCAATTGAAAACATGTAAAAAAGTATCAAGACCTCCCCCAAAGAAGAGGACTATTGACATTCGTGAAGAAGAATTTGCAATAAATAAAAACAGTGCGAATACAGGTAGGCTTATAATTGAGTTATATTTTACAACACCATCTATATATTACATTTTTTTTACAGTACAGTAAATCAATAGAAATCTCAACGATATCAATTTTGATGATAAGAGGAACAAAATCAGCGATATCTTTAAAAAATAAGGCATTAATCATAAAGCAAGTAGAATATTTGATACAGTACCTGAAAAAATTAACGTCACTTGATGGGCAACTGATTATTTACTCACAAAGACAAGTCCCAATTTTAGGCTTGATTATTGATTTAATGTCTATTACTCAAATTGCAAATGATTTAGTATGGAGTGCAAATCCCCCATTGCAATTTTTGTTGACAAGACGTTTAAGTCAGGATCACTTGGAATTATTTTTTGCTACCATTAGAAATGTACATAGAGATAATAATAATCCAAGTGCTTTGCAGTTTAGATCAGCATATAGAAAGTGCTTGCTAGCTCAAATCGAACCCTCAAGAAATGCGAATGTTTCTTCAGAAGATACAAATATATCTTTAGAAGTAGGTTTTGAAAGACGCAACACTGAAGAAACAGTAAGAACTTTGTCTTTGTTCTGCGAAGGAATTGTAGAGTATATTGCTGGGAATGTTATTCGGGAAGTTATAAAAAATTACTATTAGGAACAGAAAATAACAAATATCCTCTAATTGCTATTAAAGATGTAAACCATTCACTAATTATTCCAACTTGTAACACTGTGAAAATGCTAAAAATTGCTGAGGCAGTCATTGTAAGTTATAAAACTGACATATTAAATTGTAAGAGAAATATATGTTTATTATTCGAAACTGAAATATTTAAAAAAGTATGTTATTCAAAAATATTTTATGAACATGATCATTTATTTACTGAATTATATGATGATGATGTAATGCATTATATACACTTCATAAAATTTGTTATCCAAAAATATATCCAAATACGTTTACATCATATGTGTAAAATGTATAGTATGGCAGCCGTTGGCACTTCCCTACGGCAAAAATTAACAAAAACTATAATTTTTAAAGGCCACAAAAATAAGGCACTGTTGTAATAGTATTGTATTTAAGATTTAAATATATAAGTAAAAAATTGTTTTAACTTTGATTTTACCTCATTATAATAAATCTTTGTCCTTTTTTCCTTTCGTATACCGAAGTTAATGAACAGAAGAAGAAGCAATTAATGATTTAATGAAAAATTCTATAAAATCTCAAGAATTATTTATACCCAATAAGTAAATTTAAAAGGTAAAAACCTCTTATTTATGTCAATCAACTCTCTCACTGTTATTAGAGGGAATTAATTAACATCTATCCAATGCACAAATACGGAATGAGTACTTTTAATATGAATATAATAATTTCATTAATTATAATACAGATTCATCTATTTGAATTTTGACCTCAACTGTCATGGCGGATAGCCACGCCCACTGTCACAAATTTTGTGCACCAAATAACCTTTCTATGGTTTACTAATATAGTTCGTTGGTCAGGTCCAAGAAAATATTTGCGCGCTAATTTTAAAATCTATCGGGCAATAAGATATATTGCATGAGAAAATAATTCGTGTTTTGATAATATTAAATACTAACGGAAACAAATGTATCATTTCGTTTAGGATAAAACAAAACAGGTTTAATAATGAAAATATATTTATTCAAAATGTAAATATTATTATTACGTTATTTCATAAATATTAAATAGCATGAATGTGTTACGTTTAAAAAGACGCATTCAACATTTGATTCATTTATCCCTGTATATTACATGTCAAATATTTTTAAATCCGTATTAATTCAAATTATGTTCAAATTTTAAATAAAATACGTTATAAATTTTTCAATATTAAAATCTGCGTCGTCCGTTTTAAAATATTGGATTTAAAATATTTAGTTTATGAAGGACACGGGTTATTATCTCTTACGGCCGGGTCCAGACAGTTTTTTAAATCCTGACTAAGCCCGCTAGATGTCTCTTCGTTGGACATGTACGGGAGATCGGTAAAACAGTTAACGTATATACTTACCAAGTTGTTTTACATTCTCGTCCATTTGCAATTTGCGTGCTATACGTACAAGTCATATTTGTGTTCATCATTTATTGGTTTACTTTAATCAATTGTTATATGTTGTTTTTCATTGCTTTTATAATAAAGTTATATTTCACTGTTTGGCAGCTAATAAGGTACCTAGTTTTTTTATTGTTTACCGTCATGTCATAACAGTAAGTTATTAAATTAATAGAATTGTAAAATAACTTTTTTTATTTAAAATGGTATAATATAGGTACTTTAGTTATTCAATTTATTGAAGCAAGCTATAAAAAGTCTGAAACTAGAATTGCAAGCACCTACTGAAGTCCAAAAGAACTATTCCTTTATCTATGATGAAGGACACTTTGTTCAAATTTAAGATCGGCGACATATGCTATTTTTGTCCGTCTAAAGTTATCTAAATAGTTCTCACAGTACCATGTTGTATGGAATTGCGTATTTGGCATTTTCTGGTGGTGTGATCCAACAGCGTCTTTCTGCCGCCAATTTCTCCCGAATATTCTTCTCCCACCTCCGAGTCTTTAAAAGGGACAAGCACGTCCAAAATTATTCATTATTAGTACATCATTCATTATTACTTTATTATCAAATTAGTACGATACATAAGAGTAAGTGGTAGTAAAGCAGTTATAAATACCGGTCCCCTTTGTCAAAGGCCATTAGGCTCCGGTGACAATATTTATCTATAATAGATCGATGTCAAAATATCCAGAAGTATAAGGATACGCTGTTATGCGATCTGCCTCCTTCTAAAATAAAATAATTGTGGAGCATTTAGTGTCTTCCAATTCACGGAAAGTAATCCGGATTTAAGAGATAATTGCTGACCGATACCATCCACGCCAAGGGCAGCCAGCGCTACTCCTCAATACACGGACCAGACCGGCAATCGGGGGCCATCCGTCGGCTCTCCTTGCGAGTGCTACAAATTTCACCTGCCAGGTATTTACATTTTCAACCTTTTGTAGTGCCACGAAATAATAACTACCAAACTGTCAGCAATTTCTTTCTCTTTACTGAATAACATTAATTATTACCGAGTACAACAAAGCACGTACATCAAGTCTTTTTTGTGTTTATCTATATTTATGTACCGGGCTCTTTTTTATCATTACACATAGCATTTTCTCTATTTTCTCTATGTGTAATTGTCAATGCATTAGCGATATAGTCACTGTATAGTAGACAACCAGTTATACACTAATGAAGAATTTACGTATAATTAATTTTTAAATCAGGTTGCCATGACGGGAAAAACATTTTTTATGTCTAATATTTCTGAATTTTTATTCAAACATAAGTCATAAATTAAATACATTTTATTAAAAAATAGATAATTTATTTATTAATCATGGATAAATACAACAGAAATGAAAAGGTGGCTATAGTAATGTGCTACCAGAAAAATAATAGTTTAAGGCAAGTTAGAGACATGTTTTCCGTCAATTATCCAGACTGGCCTATACCTTGTGCAAAAACAATTCTGAACTTTTTTAAAAAATTTCAAGAAGATGGTTGTGTTCTAAATTCTCACAAAAAAAGAAATAGAACCAATCATGTTCGAACAGAAGACATGAAATTAAATATCCTGCGTTACGTAGGATCTCTTTTAGACGTAGCTAAACATTTTGGAGTATCGTACAGTTCGGTATACAAAACTCTGAAAGAATTTAAATATAGGCCATACAAAATATCAAATCATCAAGAGCTTTTCGAAGAGGATAAGATAAAACGAACTGAGTTTTGTGAAATAATGTTTAACATGTTAAATGAAAACAAAGAAATTTTAAATAAAATAATTTTTACTGATGAGGCTACATTTACCGTAAACGGTGAAGTCAACTCTCAAGAACTTTCGGTTTGTACCCTACATTTATCCATGAAAAATTATTAAATTTCCTATCCATTAATCCATTAGGTACTGGTCCCGTACAAATCCTCACGCTCAAAACCTGACCCGAACACAGTACCCTCAAAAAGTTAATGTCTGGATTGGAATAATAAGCGATAGACTTATTGGCCCATTTTTTATTGACGGTAACCTCACTGCAGTGAAATATTTGAATTTGTTGAGAGACCATATCGTCACCTTAGTACTACAACTAGGTAACTTAAAAACCTGTGTTTTGGAATAAACTGCTTTGAAAATTTGCATAAAAAATTAAAGTTTTATAGCCAATAAACTATTCATTCAAGTTTTAGTGTGTCTTGCTAACTTTATCACAAGTGGTGTATATTTTGAGACGTATTTATAAAAAAGTTGCCATAATGTAAATTTTTCGAAAAAACCGAGATATCTACTTGTTACATCAACATGAAAATCAGATTAAACGGAGTTAACCACATTTGCATTTGAGAAGAAATAGTACGAGAAGCCACTTTAAAGCGCTTTTATTGTCATCAAAATTTATATAATAAACAATGAATACACTATTCATTTTCAGAATCCATGTCACTACTTCCTGAAGACTCCTGTTGTCCTTGGTACGGCAAATTTTGGTAAAACGGTCGGTATTCTTGTCCCAGCGCTGGAGGGGTTAACAAAAATAAGGAATTCAAATTATCATATTTTTCTTTTGGAATCGGTATAACGGAGTTGTATAACGGTTTCATTGTATGTGACAGTGTTGTATTACTATTCCTCGTCCTTTTCTTGCAGTCAAGAGTTCTAAACTCTTCATCGTAATTTTCTTTGAAGCGGATGATGAATGGTCTGGTTTTCGTAAAATTCAACCAGCTTATCTTCTGCCAGCCGACTGGTTTACGATTTTCATCCTCTTTTCTCATAACCATGTGCTGCTCAAGGTGATATTTCCAATCTATTATGTCTTTATGGGTAATCTCATGCACAATGTACGGCTTGTCACCTTTTCGTCTGGCACTGCGGGCAATGGTTGTCCAATCGGCAGGCCAGTTCACTCTTCCGACTCTTTTTTGTTCAGTAGTTATGGCCGAATGCATTGAATCACATTCCATTTCACTATGGCCCACAACTAGAAATTTCAGATCAATGGTTTCTATGTTAGGTAGTTCCTGAACTGCGGTCAAACACATAGCAGCAACAAACTTGTTCAAGTTCTGTCCACCACATCTGTCACTAAAACAGGAAATGTGCTTCACCGATGGAGGAAGAGATTTAAAATATTGATATAGACAGCTAGCAATCTCACAACTGCCTCTCTTTCCTTGTATCTCGGTCCACATGAAACAGTCTCCTCGTTTTGTGGTAACGTTGTATTCAGTAAAATTAAAAGATTTAAACCGTTGCTTATAAAATAGAGCATTGTTGGTTGGATCGGTTGGAGCCAACAGAACTTGCTGAAGATCAAAATTACAGCTCACAAAGGTCCCGTCTGAGTTTTCGGCTTGCTGTTTGTCCTTTCTTTTTTCAGCTCGAGCCCTGTCTTTTGCTAAAAGATGGGTGTCATAATTGTCTTTACCTTCATTGTTGTCATTCCCAGGAGTATTGTACACCATGCATATGCGACATTGATCCTTCTTTGGGCGGTGGAAACCTAGATTGTACTCCTCTGTGAAAATCTTTCTATACGTAGCTATCTTAGCGGTTTCTTGGTTATTTTCGGCGCATATCGACTTGTACATAGAATACATTATTGTGATGTTGAGCGATGGATCTAAATATTTTCTTTTAGTTCCCGAGCGGCAATAATGGGAATCAACAACCGCGAAGCTTTCAATGTGGTTTCTCACCCCGTTCAAGAGTTCATCTGAAGTAGTTTTTTTCACATGCTGGCCTCTTTTGTCTTTTTCACTTGTATTTTCTGCCGTTCTCTTTGTCATAGCGATATCTACTACACCTTTGCGAATTCCAATTGCATTCAAAAACATGGTCTTACAAACTTTGATTCTTTCGTTGTTTCGTGGTAAATAAAAAACCACAGTAAAATGTCTTTTTGAATCAGTTGTTGTGGTGCTTTTCTTTACAATTTTATCTGTGTTGCAATGAATAAAATCGCGTTTTCTTTCATAAGTCTCTAATTTATAATACCTTCGAAAAATTTCGAGTCTTTCTTCCAATGAAAATTTCTGATTACACCGCTGTCTGCAATTGTCTCCACATGGATCTCTCATGACAACACCAGGTACATGGTTTCCTCTAGACGAAACGTAGCTTTCTCCACACTGCCGCCTTTTTTTGCAACATTTCTTCTCCACTTTTCTGGACGTCTTAATCGCTTTCTAGGATTTTCCGCTTGTGTAGGGGTCTCCTCCATGCCTTCTAATTCATGTTCTTCGTTTAACCGCTCTAAATATTCAGTAGTAATTTCATTTTCGATTTCGTCCGACGACGGGTGATATTCAGACACATCTGGAGAGAAAGGTTCCGCTTCTGATTCTACATGAGAATTGTCAATGCCAACAGCCGCATTTGATGTGGAAGGCACTGGGTTATTTTCACGAGGGCGGTTTCTCAGGACATGATTAAAATCTGCAATAAATTTTTATTTGCTTATTCATCACGTCTATTCAAGGATGAAGAACACAATCCGCAATCCCTCTTTCATCAAACGACGATTACAGAAAGAGTAAAGCAAATTTGCAATCATAACCTCAAAATTTACGTAGATTATGTCTATGTTAAAGTAATGCACAATTGTTTTCGATACATACCTGCTTGAAATTCCACATTTCGAAGAGCAGCTTCAATCATTTTTTTTCCTCTTGAACCCATAATTATTATCACTCATAAACACTACGTATTGTTAAGTGGAACAAGTAGATAACTCCTTTTATTTAGAAATTTTTACGTGCACAACTAGACAAGTCAAGTTATATAGTTGTAGCAATAAGCGACAGCCTACTGAGACACATACCTACTTGATGCATTGACCAACTGCGTCACAAAAGAGCCAGTAGAGAGTTACCTAGTTATAGCATACAGTAGAGCATCTCTAGTAGAGGATTTTAAACTGGATAACTCTAAATTGAAAAATTTCAAGTTACCTACTTGTAGTACTAAGGTGACGATATCATTCCATCAATTGAGATGATGAATGTTGATGAACCCTGGTTCCAAATGGATGGGGCCCCGCCACATTCTACTGACGCTATCAGGAATTTTTTAAATAACTTATTTCAAAGACGGTGGATTGGTAGATTTGGTCCCATACTATGGCCTCCAAGATCCGCTGATTTATCTCCAAATGACTATTTTCTTTGGGGTTACCTAAAAAGTAAAATTTACAACAATGTACGAATACGCAACTTGAATGAACTAAAAGAGCGTATACGTACTGCATGTAATGGAATAAGGCCAGAATTTATTAGAAATACACTTCGTTGCTTTCAAGATCGCCTTGCTTATTGCCTTGAAAGACAAGGTGGACATTTCGAGAACTTGTTATGATATTAGACTTCACATTTAAGTTCGTTTAATTGTTATAATAAACTAATTATTTTGTTCCAAGTGATATTCTGCATTTTCTTTATTAAAAACATAACCTAATTCTTCTAAGCTTTATTTTGCTCTGTTAAAAGGACTATTTTATTTTGCGAGTAAGATTTGCGACACGAGGGTGATTAGGAACTGGAGCAATTTAAAATAAGCAAAATAAAATAACATTTTAACACGTGTATCGTACAGTGTTTCTGCTACAAACTCAATTTTTATTTTAAAATTTTAATAAAAAGTTTAACGAAAATTGACTCATAAAAATCTTATGACAGCTCACTGTTCCTGCTTGTCAAAATACGAGTGTATAACTGGTTGTCTACTATACAGTGACTATATCGCTAATGCATTGACAATTTTTTTTTATCATTACACATAGGGAAAATGCTATGTGTAATGATAAAAAAAGAGCCCAGGATGTTCATTCAATCCTGTGTTAGAATACTCATTATTTTTGTTCCTTTTTTTCTGTACAACACATCGTCAATTTATTTTGTTTGATATATTAAATCAAGTAGTTTCCAGTACATTTAATTAGTTTATGAATATTACTAGGTTAATAGGTGCACCGAATTTATTCGATTAGTTTATTAGATTATTTGTTAAGTCTAATCTGTTTTGTTTATGTACCGTCTCTCTAAAATTCAATGTTTCTTTGTTTTGTAACGACCTACAATTACTAATCTCAGAGAAATTTTGTATAAATTTAGTAATCTTCAACGGCAAGAAAAGTTAGTCTTATTTGTTTATTTAATAATCATTCATAGTTGTGCTCTAATACTTTGTGAAGTGAATATTTCGATTTTATAATTATTATCTTTACTGTACTAAATTTTCAGTTTCACATTTCTCTTGTTTTTATTTAATAAATTGTTTCTGTTTTAAATACTTTTGCGTTTCCTTTGAGGTAGGCCTTATATATATTAGTGTAGTGCAAAATTTACCATTTTTATTGTGCAATACTGAAACAACAGTGAAGTGCTTAAAATAGTTAACAGTTTATTATTATAAAATGGGTGGCGCAACGGGCATTAATTAAAATCTTTTTGATTTGAGTAATCTCACGCTCTTACTAATAAAATCTGAGCTAGATATACAGGGTGGGTCACAGCAGTGGCGTAGCTAGGTAACCAAGGGCCCTGGGGCAAATTAAAAAATGGGGCCCCACTGCTATATAAACTGATTAGGTTTTATCAAATAAAAATATGAAATATACAAATACTTTAAAAATGCTAAGCTACTTAAGCTCTTTTTTGTGCACTGCAGGGCAGGTGATAAAAATATTAAACAGTAACAACATAAATTACAATTAATACTTGGTGTAGGTTTGGCTAATAAAACGAAATAGAGAAGATTCAAGGGTTTATTATATAAAGGTCGGGCCTACCAACTGACTAAATAACAATTATATTTACAATTTTTTCCTAGCTTTAGTTTTCGCAAAAGTATCAATGACTTCGTTTAAATCTAGGCTTGATGCGGTTTTGTTTTCAATTGCTATTAGCGATAAATGTCGGAGTCGAGTTTGGCCCATATTATTTCTTAAATGTTTTTTATTATTTTTAATTTGCTAAAAGACCTTTCAGCTGCTGCATAAGTGACAGGAATTGTAAAGAATAATAACATTGCTGTAAATACTTCCGTTAGGTCGCATTCTAGCACTCCATATTTGCTCATTATTTCCTTACATAATTGGTGAACAGCAGTGGCGGCTCGTGATTTTTTGGGACGGTAGGGCACAGGGGGGTCTGAGTGTTTAATATCAAGAATTAAGTACAGACAAAGAATAAACTCAATATGCTATTTAATTAACTTGTTTGAAAATGAAATCTATCCGTCGTTCCTTACGATTAGCAAAATGATTAATAACTAATTCATTGAAGTTTGGTGTTGATGTCAGTAATTGTTTTTCAATGGAACACATTGCTAAGGCGCATAGTCTCGTTTCCTGCTTGGTATTTCTAGAAAATGTTTTTATTCTCTTCAAAGTAGAAAAACACCGTTCACTTTCAGCTGTTGTCATCGGTATGGTGCAAATTATTTTCAATAGCTTCACAGATTCGGCAAATGTAGTTGTTAAATTATTTTCATAGAAACATTACAGTAATGTTAGAGCAGATGAAGCAGTTCCAAAATCTGGTGGTTCATAAAAGCTTAAAATGAGAGACATGTTTCGTTCGACATTTTAAATATTTTAATATAGGCGGTGTTATATATTATGGTTAGAACGTCTATGGAAATTGTAACTTCGTACGAGTTTGGATGTCTTCGGAATGTCAGTGGTGGCCTTGCTTCGACTTCGGCCAACTTCGTGAAAATTTTAAATATTTGAATATAGGCAGTGTTATATGTAATTATGATTAAAATTCAGACTGATTTATGCAATAAATTATTTCAAATTATCAACAAAAAGGACGAAATAAATAATTGCATGCCCCTAGAGATTCGCAAAATAGCAGAAGACAATTTACAAAATCTTTCGCCAACATACTTTTATAACAGTTGTACTATTCAACATGGTAAGTAAATGTCAATAGTAGCATCAGAAAACTTATCATCAACTCTGCTTAACAATTTATATTATTAATTAGTAAATAAAATGTTAGCATGTGTGCTTTTTATTCTTTGTGCACCTTCTATTGCACATGTTTGTTACATTAAAGGCTAACATTTTGACATTTAAATATAATTTGGTTCCATTTTTTTTCCGTACCAACGTCAAAACAACAAAATTAGCGTGCGATAAAGTAATACTTTTGCAACCAAAACGGGTGTCGTAAAGTGAAGTTTATAGCACCGAAATGGCAAAAGCATTTTGCACATTACACCCACTGATAAACTGTATGAGCTTCTGTTGAATTTTCTCGTCACGGTTTTATTAGTTTTCTATCTTAATGTCATAGCTCAGTGTGTTATTTTCTATCATTTCAATTATGTTACTAACGCAATTCATAGTTGAATTTGCATCGATAGAAATTACAACATACACTCACCGCTATACAGTGAGGACGCGCGAGTTGGAATAAATTCATTTAAAATTTTTGGTTTTGTTTTATGGAAAAACGCTCGGATAGGTCGATTTTTATTTTTAGCTGCGGTTTTTCTGATGGTAAATTGATGTACAAAGAGTGGTCCAAAAATAAGTTACGACCATCAATTTTTTTTTCAAATGGAAACATATGTTTCTTATTTAATTTGTTATTTCTACATCGAATTCTAAGTATGTTTCATGTACCATGTCGTATACTTGATTATCGAGAAATTTACAATTGAACATATCAATAACTGCATGTTCAATTGTAAATTTCTCGATAACTGTTGAGTTTGGGTATACGACATGGTACAGTCATCTCAACAAAAAGGTTGCCAATCTGTGACTTCATTTTAATACTGTGCTAACGAGATGCTAGAGTTATGCATTAATGATCTGTGTAAATATAAACTGGAAATTGTAATTGAGGTATTGATAAGTGTTTCATTTAGTGAATAAAATCATTGCCAAAATGTAAATACGGATATTTATTTAACATATATTTTGAAGCTTATATTTTCTTTAGCACACAATTAAATCTTATTTAGTGAATCGCATAGATCTGAAGTATTTGATATTGGTAAGGTACAGCTACATCGCTTTTAATAGAAGGGTCTCGAGCAATTGAAGAGAAGATAAACCAACATTCGAATGAAGCAAATACAACTTGGCTGGAATTTGTTATATTTAATATACATATTTTACAAGTGTTTTTAATAATTATAAATTACCCACTGAAATAAAACTGACTCCACCGTCTTTAAGCCATAAATTAATCTTGATTTTAGATTAAACAATAACAGTGGTCAAGTATTTCAGAATTTTAAGGGGCTTTGTATTATACCTAATAATATCAAGTTAAAATAAAATTACCAAACTAAACTTTTATTTCATCTTTATCCTGCCTTGCAAAATTTTTAATTCAAAAAGATATTATTAGGTTGTTTTTGTGTTTGATAAAAACACTGTGTATTTGAACAGAATACAAATGTTTATAAAAAAAAATTTATTATATGTTTCTTAAGAAAGATAGGAATTCTAATTATGCTTGCTAATATAAAAGAACAACCTTGATAGTTTAAGAAGTTTATTTCAATTCAGTTTGAGTAAATGTTTTTAACACTATTAAAGAAAAGCTATACAAGTTTGTATCAGATTGAAATCCAAATACTATTATCATTATACCCTTGCTATATATTAACGAAAAGCATCCTGAAATAGTTACAATAATTTAGAAATTCTTAATAAGCAAGAAAACTACCTATGGTGTCATCGATGTATAGAATGCCTCATACTTTATGAATGTTTGCAGATGTACAAATGTATTGCTCTTAAGGGGATATTAAAGTCGATTTGTATTTGGGAATTCACTATAATTGCTTTTAGAGGTGTTGGCCCGTAGGAGGAGCCAAATGCAAGCCATCTCATTCTCACATATTTGAAATGAATGTGTTGTTTTCCGTCACCCAAATACAGAGAAACAACTGAACTATTCAAATCAACGGCAGCAGAATATCGTGACAAATACGATGGTCGATTATACTAGCAAAAAAGAGTGTTCATACAAGCAGATTTGTATTTTTCCTCAGTTTATTTGATTTTAGCGTTTTTTGCATGAAGGAAGGTTATTTGGCTATAGTTATTTCTTTTAGAAAAGCAAATATTTGGCAAATACTATATATAAACAAAAATTAAAGTATTCCATTCAAACAAGTGCAATAAATGTATTCAAAGACATCTCTACGAAATGTACGAAGAATGTATATGAAACTGACAATTTTTTTTTGCTGCAATAAAATATTTGTATGTGCATATGTGAACGAGACACTTTCCACAATTACGCAATCAACTCAATAAAAGTTTTTCTTTCCGTGATAAGTATAGTTATATCGCGATCCTTGCTGGCTTTTCGCACATACAGTAAATACTAGTTAGGGCTGTTCCCTGTTCTTATTATTTGGAGAATTAATTTTTTGACACTTTTTGGTGTTGAGTGCCGAAGTAGAGTGTGACGTAAAGGTATTCACAATGGCAAGAGGCAACAGAAACTTAAAGAAATATCCAAGATTATCCTCAAAGCGGAAAAATAGAAGCAGGCAAGTGTTAAAAAGACTCTATAAGAGCAACGAGAGTGATCCATCATCAACCGTTCAAGTTTGCCAAACGTAAATTCAATACCTTTCTCAATCATTTATATTATATTTATTTTTTTTTCTTTCAAGTTCGGTTAGTCATGAGGATGTTGATAAAGATTACATGGATGTATTACATGCGATTGAACGTGAACCTGAAGTTGACTTATCAAATGAAAATATTTCAAAGTAGGCAGTTCCAGCAACTATTTAAATGATTATTTGTATTATAAAGCAAGTTATATAGAGGATGTTTCCAAATAAGTTTGGAAAGTTTTTAGAGGGTGATTCCTTGTCAAAAATTAAAGGGGGTCTTTCATGTAAACAAAAGCTCTTAGGCTTGTCTTTGGAAACATCCTGTAAACATAAGCACATACAGAGCTGTTCGTTATAAATTAATTGCGCTTTGAGTTTATTTTAGAATTGAAATAATAAAAGAGAGTGCACATTCTGAATACTCTGTTTCTGGTAGAAGAATAATTGATGTTGAACAATTCTTTAAATCAATTGTGGAGTTCAAACATAATCCATTGTTTTCCTGCAGTACTGAGAATTTGAAAATAATAAATGAAAAGAAACTTGGTCTCAATAGTATTTTTTATTTACAATGTGCAATGTGCAAGGAAACATCATCCGTAAACACAGATAGTGCATCAAAAAATTCGCTTGATATAAACAAAGCAGCAGTCTTGGGAATGATATCCTCAGGAGGTGGTTTTTCGCAGCTGGAGGAAATTCTTGCATTTTGTAACATTCCTTGTATGAGTTTTCCAAAGTTTGCTGCAACTCAGGATGAAATTTCTCCTCTCATTAGTGGAAGTGCATTTGATTTAATGGAGGCAGCAGGAAAGGAAGAGGCTCAACTCGTAAAGGAAGTAGGAGACGTGGATCAAGACGGCATTACACATATCGCGGTAATAGCAGATGAAGCCTGGTGTAAGCGTTCATATCGGACGAATTACAGTGCGTCATCAGGTGTTGTTAGTACTTTCCTCAATTTTGTTTGACATGTATTTCCATGAAGACATTGAGAACATAATATTTCATTTTTAGGGAGTTATTATTGGGCAAAAATCCAAAAAAATATTATATCTTGGTATCAAGAACAAATATTGTTGTATGTGTTCCCGTGCAGAAAAAAAACAAGAAGATGTCAAACCTCATACCTGTTTCAAAAATTGGTTCAAACCGTCCACTGCAATGGAAGCAGAAATAATTGTAGAGGGTTTCAAAAGCAGCATTGAAATGCACGGGCTGAAATATAAATATATTATAGGAGACGGGGATAGCAGCGTAACAAGAAAATTAGCTGAGGCAATGTGCTGTTAAACACTGGATTAAAGAAGATATTTCACATGAGCAAGAAGTGAGGGAACTGCGTTCTGATATTCTCAATTCATCCAAACATATATTTGGAGAGCATTCGAATTGTAAACAATATTTTTGTCAAGGTAAGTATTCAGGAAGTGGATTTTTCATAGTGTATCATTTAATATATATATATTATGTAGGTAAGGATGAACGCAAGTGGGTGAATGAAATGACTGAAAGTGGTCTTTTGCAAGATGTCGAAATTCTGTTGTACCGCTTAGTGCATAATGCTGATAGTCTTCTCCTAAACATGGATAATAATGCTGCAGAGTGCTACAATTCAGTTGTCGCAAAATTTGTGAGTGGGAAAAGATTGAATTTATCCAGCAGAGGTTCATACCAAACTCGATGCGAAGCAGCAAGTGTGAGTTTTTCAGCAGGATCACATAATTATCCTGGCATAATATATAAGGCAATATCGCAGAAAAGCCCTGGACAATTTACCAAAAAAATAATGCGCAAAAGAGAAAAGCAACACCTCTACCATAAATCCCCAAAGACCTTATTCCCTGAAAAATATCGCAAGAAGTTGAAAGCTAAGGCACCCGCAGACAAAGATTACGGGCCTGTCGCGGCTCTTCTTTCTGCTGAACTGCCCGAGAATTATGAAATCCTGAAAAAAAAATGTTTGGAAAATCTACAAAAAACGCCTTCTCAAATTCGTGACTTAGAGAAAAAACTGATGGGCAAAGTAGCAATGACGACTGGAGAACCGAACGTCACAATAGACTGACTGCTTCCAGTTTTGGCAGAATATGCAGAATGAGGTCAACCACGTTTTGTAATGCAACTGTTAAAGAATTGGTGTATAGTACTTTCACAGGAAACGAGGCTACCGAGTGGGGTATTAGCCACGAGCCAATTGCTAGAAAGGAATTTGAAAAACATTTTGGACTTGAAGTGTCCTCATGTGGACTTTTCGTAGATTCCGTGCTTGGTTTTCTTGGTGCCTCGCCACGCGGACTAATCGGTACCGATGCGATCATAGAAATTAAGTGTCCAAAGTCCATTTGTAATTTGTCACCTCGTGATGCCGTCGACCAGAAGAAAATCAAATTTGCAATAATTGATGATGATGGAATCTTTCATTTGAAGAAAACAGCCCATTTTTACTACCAGGTCCAAGGACAACTACACATTTCTCAAAGGAATGTGTGCTATTTTGTCTTGTGGAGTCCACTGGGAATGGAAGTAGAGCATGTTTGAAAACACACTATTAGGAATAAAAATATGTTAACTGCTTATTCGACCTGTTTAGATTTACAGAGATGACAACTTCTGGACGAATCATATGGAGTTACAACTACGAGATTTCTATGAAAATTGCGTTCTACCAGAACTCATAGATCCACAACATCCACAAAATCTACCCTTCCGAGATTTGAGGCAGAAGAACAAATTTGTAGAATCCGAAAAAGTGTAGAAAACGTAAAAAAATAATCTATATCATCGTTTTGTGTGTGTTTAATATTCTTATTTCATTTGTTCCATTTTTAGTACACATTTTGCGTGTTTCTCTTTTGTTATTTCATAACACAATCCAAAAAAAAATAATTTTCGATTGTGAAAGTAGTTACGGAGTTTAGTCAATAATTTCAGCGAAAAGTAACGTGAATGCGATCCATTCTTGCGAAAATCATGAGAAATTTCCGAGGATGTGTGTCGGATTGATTTATATGTTCGACCTAGGAATGAGGTATTTAATTGTGATTATGCGAACATCATAATTAAGTATAATAAAACTTAGACTGGAATTATTTTGTTTTTTGAAAATTTTTATTATATATTTTGGTTATAATTATACATGCTAAAAGGCATACATGTGGATAGATTCATAATTTTTGAGTGTTATTTAATTGTCTTAGGCATATCTGTTTTTCAATATTTTCTATTTTGAAATATTATACATCATACATTTTTGGTAATATTATTTATTTGTTAATATTTTGTAAATGTTTAAATAAAAGTTGAAATAAAGGTTTTAATTTATATTATAAAACTATATGTTAAATAAAGTTGTTATATTTGTTCTTTGAAAAATTTGTGTTTTGCTTTATAAATTGCCATACCACTTTGAAGTGTTAAAGCTACCTACACCCTGAGATATAGAGTAAATGCCGGGAAGAGATTTTGTTAAAGATAAGAGGAGCAAATAAGAGCATAAACCACTGCTAAGTTGCTAACCCACCGTTTTTTAGCAATATAACTGTGATTGTTTATTTCCAAGAGTTAAAATCATTTTCTAAATATTATTCAAATTACTAAGGTCACAGCAATATGTGCGTTTCAAATTATACAATAGTTGGTCTAAATTAAGTTTTAAATAGTTTTATCTTCTTAAAAAATTAAACCTGTAAGTGTGTTACACAAAAAAAATTTGTTATAGGAAAATTATTCAGAATCCTATTCTAAGTACTTCTATTCTCTTAATAAATTACTATAGAATGCATACTTTACGAGATATTTGCAAAAAAGTGCTACTCGATAAAGGTAAAAGTGATACTTCCGGTCAGTGGCGGCTCTTTAATGAAAGCAAGTGAGCAATTGCACCCCTTGGAATTTTGAAACAAAACAAACCAAGCGGCGACTAACTGTGAAAGTATTTATTTATTACGTATTCATAGTTATTGAACAGGAACGTGGCGTGTGCGGCACCCGTAACAACCTACATGCACCGATCGTCGTCACAGATATAATGACGACTAACAGCGCACGAGCAACTATTCGAATGTTTACCCCTTCCACCGAGAGAAACATACCCATGAGCAAAGCCCAACCGTTGCTCCGTTAAGCCATTAACATTACATTGAAGGTGGGGAGAACTGTATTTTGTTCTACTTCCATATCGTATAATACATAGCGTGTGAGCAAGATCTCCAGTCTGCTCATCGCTGTTGTAAGATAAATTTCGTCTCTGCGTTACAGAATAACACGTTTTTGCGGTTAACGTATGATGAAAAAATCGTAATAAAAAATCTTAAACGCCCGATGCCTCAATTATGTTTAGAAAATAAACAATCTGTTAAAGGTAAAGACGTTATAAGAAAATTCAAAATGAATATTTATCAGAAAAATGACTGGATTTGTGGGTGTGAAATTAAAAATACTTTGTTTTATTTTCCGTGTCTTTTGTTTGGTGGTGAACCGTCTTGGTCAAAGAACGGAATAAAAGACTTAATTCATCGTAGTGCTAAAATTACGAAACATGAAAATTCCGAAGGGCATTTGAAAAATACATTTAGTCTAAGAATGTTAGGAAAAAATAACATTCAGAATGTTTTAGATTCATCATATAGAAAAGCAGTTCAATAACACAATGAACAGGTAACAAAAAATAGGCATGTGTTAAATTTAATAATAAATTGCATTAGATTTTGTGGCGCGTTTGAACTGGCACTTCGGGGTCATGATGAACGGCAAACGTGGAATACCAAGGGCATTTTTCGGGAATTGATAAATTTTACGGCAGAATTGGATAAATTGCTCAGAGATCACATCGAAGCAGCACCGGTTTTTAAGGGATTATCAAAAACGGTACAGAATGAGCTGCTTGATGCAATGTTGAACGTGTATCATGGACAAGTTTCCAGTGAAATTAAAGCAACCGACTTCATATCTGTGATAGCTGATGAAACCACAGATGTGTCCAATCAGTTTCAGTTGGTGGTTGTTTTAAGATATATTGTGAACGCGAGACCGGTCGAAAGATTTTGGAAATTTCTTCTGCCTAGTGGACATTGGACATGATGCTAATTCTTTATCTGCTTCCATCCTTAACGAAATTAGTTTGCTTGTTGATGACCCAGAAAAACTGGTTGTACAGAGCTATGATGGGGCAGCAGTCATGAGCGGTGCTATTAACAGCGTGCAAAGACATGTCCAAGACCAGTATCCAAGGGCCAATTTTGTACATTGTTACGCACATCAGACAAATCTTATTATGTCACATGCTACATCGAGCAGTAGTAATTGCAGATTTTTTTGCCAATCTGACGGGATTATGTACTTTTTTTCTCCACTTCACCACAACGAGCTGCAAGATTGGAAGAATTCCTTCAGAGAAAAAGCTTACCTCGTTCTTCAAAAATAAGATGGAACTTCAATTCTAGGACAGTGAATACAATATATGAGCACCGAGAAGAAATAATTCAAGCTCTAGAACAAATCGAGGGAGAAGCTAGTTTACAAACTACCATTCATCAAGCTGGTGCCAATTTGCGAATTTTAGAGGAGGAAAATTTTATCTATTGGTTAACTTCCTTTCATAAAATTATGCCACATGTGGACATATTGTTTAATCAATTACAAAATGTCAATACAGATGCATTAAAAATCAAGAATAATTTAGATAATTTTGAACACACACAGATAATCAGTTGGTTAAACAAAATGACTCAGAACTGACTCCTCGACCATCAACGCGACGAAGAGTAACTGATGGTAGCCAAAGACGGAGGGAAACTATTGAAGTGTGCGATATTATTTTGCTTGAAATAAAAATTAGATTTCTGTATACAGGGCACTTAATATTAGGAAACTTAATTTCTTTTAAACAGTTCTCTTTTCAAAAAAAATTTCCGGAAGATTGCCTTAAAGAAGCAGTAAAATTTTATCCATGTCTCAATGAAAGCAGACTACGAACTGAATTAAGTGTTCAATATTCTAGAGAAGAATTTAGGCAAAATATAGAAGTCAGTGCTGTAGGTCTGCTAGGCCTTCTGCTGGATGGATTAAGCGACACCTTTAATGAAGTTGTTAAGCTTTTAAAAATTGTCATTACAATCCCAATGACAACGTCTGAAGCGGAACGCCAGTTTTCACGGCTGAAGAGAATAAAAACTTTCCTGAGAAATACAATGAAAGAAGACAGATTAAATGCCCTTACTATGTTATCTTGTGAAAAAGAATTTATAAATGATTTCCCAAATTTTAATGAAAAACTTAGGTGTGGCCACCACACGACTTTCTTATACGTATGAGCGTTTCAAATTATAGGATTTTAAGAATTTTTTATACAAAAATTATTCACAATCCTATTCTAAGTACTTCTATTCTCTTAATAAATCTCGATAGAATGCATACTTTGCAAGATATTATCAAAAAAGTGCTACTCGCTAAGAATAAAAGTGCGACTTCCGGTCCGAATTTTGAAATTTCATATATACAAAAAATATTGCAAATCCAATTATAAATACTTTTGTATTCTTGATAAATACATATAGAATGCATAACTTACGACATATTTGCAAAAAATCGCTATTCGATAAGGGTAAAAGTGGTACTTCCGGTCTGTATTTCGAAATTTTTTTTATACAAAAGATATTGAAAATTATGTTTTAAATACTTTTATACTCGTAACGTACTTGTCTAAAAAGCATGACTGATTTTCGATAAGAGTAAAAGACCTACTTCCGGTAGGAATTACGAAAAACTTTTTAAATAAAATTATTCTCAATTTTAATTTTAAGTACATATGAATTCTTTATAAATTTGTTTAAACTTAGTAGTTGACGAAATATTGGCAAAATTCGATTTTTTCACTGAAGTAAACTACTACTTCCGGTCTGCCAATTTTGCTTAAAATCTAATCATTTCTCAAGAGGGAGATTATACTACTAAATACAAAATTTGGAATACGCGCCCCAAATTAAAAAAAAAGACGAATACTGATGCGGAGCTTCATTCATCGGGCACTAATATTGTCAACTGGGAAATTTCTGCGGCATAAATATCCAGTTCGTAGAAAAGCCAGGCGATATCACACATTGAAAAATAAATATATGTATATGACAATTATTTTATCATTAAATCACATATATAAAATGTCTATTACACAACTCAAACAAATATTTTAAAAATTTTCAAAGTCCATAAATTATTTTAACAGATGCGAAAAATATAATAGGCAGCAACATGTTCCAATGCAACTGCAACGCTATTTCTGCATGCAAACTAGAGATCTAAACAAAATCGCAATAAGTCAATCACCAAAAGTCAATTTAATTGTGTCCTTTTACGCGCCACGAAATTATAAAGAAGATTCAAAAAAATTTCTAAGTTCATTAATTTACTATAGCGGATGCTAAATAGGCAATACAAGCATAATACATGCAGCAACATGTTCCAATGCTACTGCAACGCTATTTCTGCATACAAACTAAAGAACTAACCAAAATCGCAATAAGTCAATCACCAAAATAAAAATAAATTGTATTTATACCTACTTCTGTATTGTCATTAAAATCATATACAATACAATGCATTCATACATTTATTCATATACGAAACATTTTTTTCGTATATGTATACTTCCATGGTAAAATCATATAGCTTCGAAACTGGTAGTAATATGAATGCCTAAAATTGGAGTGAGAAAAAGTGAAATAAAATACTCCAGACAACCGCAAAAAGTTCGGACAGTCCTATTAGGCGGGGCCAAGAAGTTGGGTGCATATCCGTAGCAGCTGAAGGCGCTGCTAAAATACAAATAATTCAGTATTGCAGCATTCCGGAATTTCTTAATTTAATTACTCAAATTAAACTTTTTTCCGCAATTCAAAAAGCTATATCTCACAAGAAAACATTGGTCTACACGGGAATTACATCCGTTTTGATCAATTTCTTTTAATTCTTTCAGATTTTGACGGAGAAACACACGTACATTTTACTCTAATTTGGAATAAAAAAAATAGGTGGTTGTGACAAAAAATTACATAATCTGACAACCTTTCCGTGTACTCATATCTATATTGGAGTTGTACAGAAAATTTCACATTTCTATCTTGAACAATAGTAAAAAAAACTGATAAATTCGATATCTTGCTTTCTCGACCGCTTTAATATCCCCTTAATGTGACAGTCTTGGAAAAAGTATTGAATCAAATCATTCACTTTCATAGGTGATCAGTAAGCATGGGACACTTTAAAGTTTCAAAGTCAGTCTAATGCGATGTTCCACACAAATTACTGCTGAATCGTAAAGTACTCAGAGCATCTGTATATGTATTGTAAATGCCAACTATTTTTTGACTTTAAAGAATTTTTAACTCATGTTTGTTGCTTCAAGTTGTCTTTTCTTTGAATCTGGAAGAAATGTGGGAACTGCATCTGAATTTAAATCTTTGTATGATTTTTGGGAGAATTGTAGTAATTCTTGTTGGAACGATGTATGAAAACATGATGGCTCAAAATGAATGGAACAGATACATGCTGACACGTTTTAGTTTTTTAATTATGAAGAATGATAAAATCAGACTTCTGGAATTACCATTTTCCAAATTTATTAAATCCTGCCTTTTACACGCAATTAACCACAAATTTCGTACCCTGTCTTCTTTGGGAAACCTGTAATATTTAATGTGGCTATCTCTACTTTTTTGATTGTAATTACGGCACCCGTATACAGCACAACCTGGCATATTAAATAGAGTATTATTTTAAAAAAATGACAAAACAACTTCAAAATGCGTCGAAATGTTGCCCATATGAGAACTGTCAATCTGACTTGCTCCGCAGTGACGTCATTGACAGGTAAAGTGAGCATACCGGTATAAGTGTATCGTGCTTATGACAGGTTATTTAATTTTGATATGCGTATAGGAATGTTTAGTATTTTTTTTACATGCACACATATTGCTTATATCTGAAATCCATCCAAATAATTTCTCGGGAAAAACATTGTCATTTAAAATTTATAAGGCGGGTGCACACCAATCAAACTGTTTGACAAACATTTTAAACACATTTCTGGCAAATTCTTAATTAATATGGTGTTAATAAATTTAAATAATATTAATTATAAAGGCAAAATGAATGTATAGTTTTAGATATATTTTGTATAATTGGTGTGTGTGCAGCCGAAGAGAGTACAGTCCTTACGAGTAGGGTTGAGGTATAGGTTGAGGGGTGGTTTTTAATTTCATATTCATATAGGAATTATTACTATATATTTTTTTAATATGCATGCATATTGCCTATATCTAGATATGGATGTAAGTCGTGATCACAATCACCTTTAATTTTCACTGATATTTTAAAATCACTGTTACTGTGATCACAGCGAATAAAAAATCACTGCTCATCCCTAATAACTATCAACGGAAAATTCTAGAGATGAGAGCAGATATTGGTCACAGTGATTTCGTAATCACTGTTTGCAAATTCTTGGAATCACAGTGATTAATTTCGTATTTATTATGATGAAAAGGGTCCTTTTCAATAGAGGCAAATAAATATCTTTTTCAAGTAAAGAAATATTTCTACCTGGGATTCTAAGATTTACTTCACTTTAAATAATATATTCAATTTGACATAAATATGTTTCACTATAGCTGTAACGAAGCAATTCTTTCAATGTTACTTATCGGATAGGCAAAGTCGATTACGTTCTAACAAAGTTAGTAAACTTATATTTTCATAATAATAAATAATCATTAATAATGTAGTTTAATATATTAATAATTAAAAAGTGCCTAAGCAAACTTTATATTTCATAAATATAATATCAGAAAATCAGAAGAGAAACTGAAATGTATTTAATTATTGCATATTAGGTACATTAAACTGAACAAATAATAAATAAAATATACTTCATTGCTTCAAGTTACTTTTTACTTATTTTCTACTTTATAAGTTATATTTATTATCCATACACATTTTGTGCATTTATTTATGTACATACATGATCATCTATATATAACTAAAAACATGTCATCATGTGCCTTCCTATATATTGTTAATTTAATTTTTTTTCAAGTCTTTTTGAACGTTCATGTGTTTTACATAAAACATAAATTAAATGCAAAATAGCTACTGATATACCTAATATGCGTATATTAATATTTAGGTAGTTTATCATCAATTCAATAATTTCCATTATACATATATTATACGTATAACGGGAATTTATTGTGTTAAGATATTCATTTTCACCGCGAATATATTTTCACTACGCATATAGTTAAACAATTCAAAGAGCTGTTTAAAATCGCACGGCGAAACATGGGCGAAAGCAGCAACCGTTTATTTTCACCGATCATCTCGGAGAACGGCGAAAGCAGGAGCCGTTTATTTTCGCCGTTTAATAGTAAACTGTTCGGAGAGCGGTGATTGAAAGAGCTGTTTCAAATAAAGCGAACAGCGACAATAAACGGTGAAAATAAACAGTGAAAATAAACGGTGAAAATAAACGGCTCCTGCTTTCGCTGTGATTAAAAGAGCTGTTTAAAATCACGGCGATTTTAAAATCACCGTTTGCTTTAGAACAGTGAATGAAAAATCACCGATAAGACCATCTCTAGAAAATTCTACGCCAACCCAAGGTTTAGGTTGCCTGGTAACTTTCAACCGATAGAAAGCTCCGCGGGAAAACGTCATCCAGCGTGCCCATTCAAAATTATTACTATAGTCCGTCTCAACCCCATTATGCAGTACAGGTTTAATAGGGATATTGCATCTCTTATTATCTTTAGTAGTCTCTTAATAATGCCATCTTTATATCCGGTTGCCTTGTTGCAAGTTCTATTATGCAAAGTATATGGGCATATGTCATGAGTAATCGTTCCTGTCAATTGTCAGTTTTTGCCGTAGTGTGTAAACTTTTATATAGGCTTTCATTCAGCAGACACAACAGTTGCGCAACTGTTCAGTGATCATGTCCAGTGGACGAGCGCTCACGCTGAACATGTTCATGAGCGGCCGCCATTATTGTGAGCGGAAAAATTCTATGCTCACTTAGTGAGCGTACGCTGTACGCATGCGCCGTTGATGCATTCCAAGACCAACCTAATACATAATTTTGAAGAAAGTTACTAGAAAAGTAAGATACAAGATATTAAAGGTATTGTGCAGAAATAAATGTATTATAATATTGGAGTTCAATCAGTATTTTATTCGGGGTTGGAAAAACTAGCCCTTCCAGTAAAATCTACGTAAAACCTTAATGCAGAAAAACAATTTATTATTATTGTTTATTTGATTTAATCTCTATAATTTTAACATATGGCAGCAATGAAAAGTAGCAGATGACGGACGATGACAACAGGTGAGCGGTCCTCCAGCGAACACTCAACTGTTGACTGTTGTGAAGTGAACGGTTGGAGCGAGATCAGTTCATAGATAAAGGAATACTCAAGATGGGAAACACATTGTATATAAATTGAGTACTTACGGAACTGCCCTCTTGCGGGCTTAGTCACGTATTACTTTCATATACCTATCCATATTTTCAAACATGTAAATTATTGTTTTCGGATGCGAACAAATTTAAATGTGTTCATTTTCACCTCGCTTTAATGCACATCTTAAAGTCGGATGAAAATTAACACATTCAATTTGTTTGCAAGACAAGAATACTCTCTTTTTAATTTATTTCACCCATCACAATAGTACAATATATTTTTAATCAAACATTATTTCTCATTATATTATAAGCCAAATCTGGCACATCTTTTAAAAGACGCAGTTCGTTAGCGACATATTCGCCAAATATAGAATACTCGTCCTTTTCATTTATTGCTGCTAACACAGCCATACACCTATTGATAGCAGCTTGTTCCTGCAATTCAATGGTTTCTTTTCTCTTTTTTTTTGTTGGCTTTGGTGTAGCATGGAAATTGGACTGCGATAATTCATTATCGGTTTGCGTTAATTGAATATTTGTTTGCGTTAATTCAATATTAGATTCCGTTAATTCAATATCGGATTGCGTTTCAATATTGGATTGTGTTGATACAATATCGCTATCATCATTTTCCGTTTCTGCACGCAAGTCAACCTAGAAAATAACACACACTAATCAAACAGAAAAATCAAAATTATGTTAATGAAACCGTGGACTTTTAAGAATTCTTTGTTCTAAATTTTATTACCAACAATTTCCAAGGCACATTCATAGTACTAATTGAGATTAGAAAATTGTTAGCAAATGCTTTTACATATATCACAATATTATGATTTTTAGGTTCCTAGTACAGAAGCCGAATGGGAAGCTATAGCATATGTTTATAACAGAAAGTGGAATTTTCCTAATTGTCTAGGTGCATTGGATGGTAAGCACGTTAACATTAGAGCGCCGTCAAACTCTGGTAGTTTATATTTTAATTATAAAGGAGTACATAGCATTATTTGGATGGCGCTAGCAGATGCTGATTATAAGATTACTTATTTCAATGTTGGATCAACGGGACGCAATTCTGATGGGGGTGTATTTCAAGATTGTGCTCTATCTTCAGCTTTAGAAAACAGTACTTTAAATATACCCCGCTCAAAACCCCTACCGCCCCGAATAAAGCCAGTGCCATTTGTTATTTTAGCGGATGATGCATTCCCGTTGAAACCTTACTTAATGAAACCGTTCGCATTTCGGAATCAAAACATGCAAGAAAGAGTGTTTAACTATTGATTATCCAGAGGTAGAAGAATAATTGAAAACGTTTTTGGCATTACATCTGCTCGATTTAGGGTATTAAGAAAGACAATTGAGTTATCGCCGGAAAAAGTAAAACTACTTATTTGTGCAATTTGTGTTTTACATAATTTCTTGATTTCGCGATCCGTTCGTTTATATGCACCTCAAGGTACCTTTGATATCGAAAAGGAAAATGGTACAATTGTAACAGGAAATTGGCGAAACGATGTAGGTGGCTTAGACTTGCTACAAAGTTGTTCAAGTAGAAACAGTAGCACAGATGCAAAAAGAATTCGAGATGAATTCAAAGAATATTTCTGTTTTGAAGGTGAAGTTCCTTGGCAGTATCGGTTTATTTAATCTCTATTTCCCTACCAATTTATTCCAACAAAACTGTTAAACGTCAGGACATGTCAGGAACATTGTGTAGACACAGCACACAGATATACTGAACAACAGAGAATTTGTGATGTTGAATATAAATCGACAATAAATGTATTAATGAAATATTTTCTCTTGTAATGTAGGATAAAATTGTTACTTACCATAGAATCTACTATGTAATTTGCAGAATTTTCTTTATGTTGAAATAGAAAATGTAATGCATTAAAAAATTGCCATTTCGTCTTATACTTCTCATTTGCACCAGCTCCAGATTTAGTTTTCTTTATTTTATTAAATTCACTCATATACTGAGAACGTAAGGTATGTATTTTATTTTTAACATTTTCAGGTGATACTCCTAATTCCTTAGCAATTGTTACTAACGCCTGAAACCTTTTGTTTTTATCTTTGTAGTGCTTGTGCTGTACTTGCCAAAGACATTCCTCGGATTCCAACATACTTATTAATTTCTGTATTTGATCATGTGACCATTGCACTTTTATATCAGTCATTTTAATAGCAAGTTCTGAAAGTTAATAATACAATAAGGAAAAGAACTATAATAACAACAGAGTAGTTAGTAGTAGGTTATAATTACTTCATTTTAGTTTATCAAGTGGATCAAAAACAGAATCCTAATTTGTTTTACAATGAGAAAAATAAAGTAGTGTTTGTGCTTACTTCATTCTATTTCTAAACTATGAAATAAAACTTGTACTTACCTATCAATAACACGTAAAATACTATCCAAGCTACAGATAGTACAAATAGCACGAAACTCCTGCACTAAACCTGTTGTCAGTGTACTGCGCAAAAACGTCAAAAACATTGCACGCCTGAAAAGTTGCAGATTGAAAATTTTCTAAATCGTCTAGATTTTTATTTCACGCGCACGATAAGTGGCTTTTGAGCGTACACTATGCGTTATTTGTTGAAACCGGCAAGCCGACACATCACGCGCAAGCATGACCCACGCGCAATAATTCCTCAATCGCTTCGTGTTTACACGTAAAAAGACAAAAAAATCGTATGAATTGCGCTTGAAAATGTGTTGCGATTGAAAAATAAATCCCCGTGTATGAGTACCTTAACTATTTTGTACTCACCGCCTGTAAAGTGACATTTGGCGCATGTGTAGCTCGACTGGGAAATACGTTTTCCCGGTTGAGGCGACTGCAAAAATTGAAAAAAACACTGGCACTTTGGGACATTTAAAAAAAAATCTAACTCGGTAGTAATAAAATTTAGTCTATAAAATACTACTTGTCTCCACTATTCATCACTAAAAGTTGGGGAAATAGGAGTAATAATTAAAAATTCTTCCAAAAAAATTGTGGCGCCATCTATTTGAACCAGATCGACATTCATATTGGCAGTTCGGAATTGTTTGTATTTAAACCAAAAAACGCAATAAATGTACTATAAATTTATAAATACATATAAGAATAAATACCTCATGCTTGCATTGTGTAAGAATTTAATAACTTAATTTTAGGGAAAGGTGAGTAATAGTTATGTACATGAAATGCTTAAATTAATTAGGTAATCTATCTTAGGTTAGGTATGATACCAATGATATTAATCAATAATATTTATTTAATTTAATGTTCGTACAAAAAATATTGTACAAATCACTTGCGTGAAGACATCTTCCACGCATTCGCGCAATTAAAAGCACTCGCTTCTCGCGGTCGCTCGTGCTTACAATGTGCGCTCATGCGGGAAATAGTCTACCCGCACTTGGTTCGTAAATAACTATTAACGATCAATAATTAAAGCTGTTAAACATTAATTGACTCTTTTTCCAGTGCCCATACCAAAATAATTGCATTATTGGCTATATGGAATTGATTTTTAAGGGTTCTAGAACCATTAGAAATACATAATAAGATAATCCATAATAATGTATGTACATATATAGGGTATATAGTTTACTAATTTATTCAAGAATAACTTACAAGACTCTTTTTGCCTATATGTATTAAAATGTATCACATAAATATTTTATATATATTTAATAGGTAAATCATCAATAAAAGATGACGGAGAAAGTTGGGATAATATTTAAGATTACATATACATATATGTAATTACTCTACTTCTGTTTTTCCAAATTGTAAATTGTGACACTCTCCTTCATTGTCTTTAATAAATGTCTTAGTTCCTAGATAATGATGAATTTTTGATTTACTGAAATTAATTGTAGTGAATATTCTCTCCGCTGCAGCACTGCTATGTGGGAGAGACAATAGTTCGATGCAAATTTTGATAAATGCGGATATCTGTCTGTTCTTACAATCGAAAAAACAATATGAAACCAGTATTTTAATGAGGCTGAGCGCATTTTGTATTGAAATCCCTGAACCGATTGGTGCTGGTTTTAGAATTGGTTGTTTGCAATCGTGTGTACGGCTATCTATTTCTTCTTGATGATGTTTCGCTTTTGTATGTCATTGGTTTTTGTATGTTTTTCTAAATTAAAATTAAATGATTAGTTTTTATATGTACTTTTAAATTAGTTTTGTTGTTTGTTCCATAGTCACAACAGTCACACTTAAAATCAAATTCTTTTAAATGTTTAGTTTGTATATGTACTTTTAAATTACTTTTGACGTTTGTTCCAAAGTCACAAGAATCACACTTAAAATCAAAATCTTTTAAATGATTAGTTTTTATATGTATTTTTAAATTACTTTTGTTGCTTGTTCCATAGTCACAAGAATCACACTTAAAATCTAATTGTTTTAAATGATTAGTTTTTATATGACTTTTTAAATTACTTTTGACGTTTGTTCCAAAGTCACAAGAATCACACTTAAAATCAAATTCTTTTAAATGATTAGTTTTTATATGTATTTTTAAATTACTTTTGTTGCTTGTTCCATAGTCACAAGAGTCACACTTAAAATCAAATTCTTTTAAATGATTAGTTTTTATATGTATTTTTAAATTACTTTTGTTGCTTGTTCCATAGTCACAAGAGTCACACTTAAAATCAAATTCTTTTAAATGATTAGTTTTTATATGTACTTTTAAATTACTTTTGACGTTTGTTCCAAAGTCACAAGAATCACACTTAAAATCAAATTCTTTTAAATGATTAGTTTTTATATGTATTTTTAAATTACTTTTTTTGTTTGTTCCATAGTTACAAGAGTCACACTTAAAATCAAATTCTTTTAAATGATTGGTTTTTATATGTACTTTTAAATTACTTTTGTTGCTTGTTCCATAGTCACAAGAGTCACACTTAAAATCAAATTCTTTTAAATGATTAGTTTTTATATGTACTTTTAAATTACTTTTGTTGCTTGTTCCATAGTCACAAGAGTCACACTTAAAATCAAATTCTTTTAAATGATTAATTTTTATATGTCTTTTTAAATTACTTTTGTTGCTTGTTCGATAGTCACAAGAGTCACACTTAAAATCTAATTGTTTTAAATGATTAGTTTTTATATGACTTTTTAAATTACTTTTGTTGCTTGTTCCATAGTCACAAGAGTCACACTTAAAATCTAATTGTTTTAAATGATTAGTTTTTATATGACTTTTTAAATTACTTTTGACGTTTGTTCCAAAGTCACAAGAATCACACTTAAAATCAAATTCTTTTAAATGATTAGTTTTTATATGTATTTTTAAATTACTTTTGTTGCTTGTTCCATAGTCACAAGAGTCACACTTAAAATCAAATTCTTTTAAATGATTAATTTTTATATGTCTTTAATAAATGTCTTAGTTCCTAGATAATGATGAATTTTTGATTTATTGAAATTAATTGTAGTGAATATTCTCTCCGCTGCAGCACTGCTATGTGGGAGAGACAATAGTTCGAATGCAAATTTTGATAAATGCGGATATCTGTCTGTTCTTACAATCGAAAAAACAATATGAAACCAGTATTTTAATGAGGCTGAGCGCATTTTGTATTGAAATCCCTGAACCGATTGGTGCTGGTTTTAGAATTGGTTGTTTGCAATCGTGTGTACGGCTATCTATTTCTTCTTGATGATGTTTCGCTTTTGTATGTCATTGGTTTTTGTATGTTTTTCTAAATTAAAATTAAATGATTAGTTTTTATATGTACTTTTAAATTAGTTTTGTTGTTGTTCCATAGTCACAACAGTCACACTTAAAATCAAATTCTTTTAAATGTTTAGTTTGTATATGTACTTTTAAATTACTTTTGACGTTTGTTCCAAAGTCACAAGAATCACACTTAAAATCAAAATCTTTTAAATGATTAGTTTTTATATGTATTTTTAAATTACTTTTGTTGCTTGTTCCATAGTCACAAGAGTCACACTTAAAATCTAATTGTTTTAAATGATTAGTTTTTATATGACTTTTTAAATTACTTTTGACGTTTGTTCCAAAGTCACAAGAATCACACTTAAAATCAAATTCTTTTAAATGATTAGTTTTTATATGTATTTTTAAATTACTTTTGTTGCTTGTTCCATAGTCACAAGAGTCACACTTAAAATCAAATTCTTTTAAATGATTAGTTTTTATATGTACTTTTCACACTTAAAATCAAATTCTTTTAAATGATTAGTTTTTATATGTATTTTTAAATTACTTTTGTTGCTTGTTCCATAGTCACAAGAGTCACACTTAAAATCAAATTCTTTTAAATGATTAGTTTTTATATGTACTTTTAAATTACTTTTGACGTTTGTTCCAAAGTCACAAGAATCACACTTAAAATCAAATTCTTTTAAATGATTAGGTTTTATATGTATTTTTAAATTACTTTTTTTGTTTGTTCCATAGTTACAAGAGTCACACTTAAAATCAAATTCTTTTAAATGATTAGTTTTTATATGTACTTTTAAATTACTTTTGTTGCTTGTTCCATAGTCACAAGAGTCACACTTAAAATCAAATTCTTTTAAATGATTAATTTTTATAAGTCTTTTTAAATTACTTTTGTTGCTTGTTCGATAGTCACAAGAGTCACACTTAAAATCTAATTGTTTTAAATGATTAGTTTTTATATGACTTTTTAAATTACTTTTGTTGCTTGTTCCATAGTCACAATGATAAAATAATTTCTTAATAATAAAACACAACACTTCTACACATTAGTTTATTCTGTCTATTACTGCCTTTTATAGCTCTACAAACTTTTTATACATTTCATACATACATGTTTACAATCAATTACAATGCTTAATACATATAGCGCCACATACGGCAGTATGCTCTAGTTGCAGGGATGAGACTGGTTGCCTATTTTCAACACTCTTCCTCAACGATCTCATTCCTGCAAACCAAACCTAGCATAGAAAGAAACGATTTGAAACGCTTCGTAACCAGCGGCTTTGTTAAGACATCTGCTAACTGATCCTGACCACAAACATACTCTATTTGTATAATACCTTCTTCTAACTTTTGTTTCACAAAATTGAATTTCACATCCATGTGCTTTAATCGTTTTTGATCAGGATTTCTCACAGATTTGATTGTACTTTGATTATCTTCATACATGGTTATAACACTAACATTAATGTTTAAATCTAATAACAGTTTCTTAATCCAACAGGCTTCAACTGTTGCCTCACAAAGAGACATAAATTCTGCCTCTGTAGTGCTTAAAGCGACTGTTGTCTGTTTCCTTGACCTCCATACTACTGTATTTTCATAAACCTTAAATATATATCCTGTAGTTGATTTTCTGTCGCTACTTCTAGCCCAATCGGCATCAGCAAATCCCACTAGTGGGACATTTGAACAATCTCTTTTATACAGCAACTGAAAATCAACCGTTCTCTTAACATAACGTAAAATTCTTTTAAGTGCTTGCCATAATTCAACGCTTGGCTTTGATTGAAACCTACCAAGATAATACACAGAAGTAGCCAGGTCTGGTCTAGTACCTACTGTTGCATACATCAATGAACCTATCAAAGATCTACATTGTTTCTCATATGACACATCAATAATACAATTTTCATTAAATCTAAAATTAGCATCCATAGGTGACTCTACACTCCTGCAATCTTCCATACCGAAACGTTTTAAAATGTTTTTCAAATATTTTGACTGATTAATAAAAATACCTTCTGAGTGTTTAGTAATTAAAATACCCAAGTAATTTAAATTGTTGTCTCCCAAATCTTTCATCTTAAATTTAGTGAATAACATTTCTTTTACTTCATCTATTTTCTGCAAATTATTTCCCAAAATTAACAAATCATCAACATACAGTACTAAATACAAATTATCTTTATAATATAAACAATAGTCATTCTCAGATCTTTCAAACCCACAGTTTATTATTGTATCTGTAAAGCACTCGTACCAATACTTTGGGGATTTTCTCAAACCATAAAGTGACTTTGTTAACTTTAAAACATGTCCATCTCGTATGTCGACTCCTTGAGGTGGTTTCAAATATACTTCTTCATTTATTTTTCCATATAGGAATGCACCTTTTACATCCATTTGATGAATAAAATAATTCCTTTGAACAGCTACTGATAACATAATTCTTAGAGTTTGTAATCTCAATACAGGGGAGTATACATTATCAAAAGTGTCTGGTTGTTGATATCCTCGAACAACCAGTCTTGCTTTGTATATGGTTTTATCCATACCATCCTTGTTTGTAAATACCCATTTTGTGTCAATTAATTTCATCTCATCTTGTTTTGGTACACTTACCCATGTCTTACTTTCTTGTAGTGTAGTTATCTCTTCTCGTATTGCATTCATCCACTCTTTCCTGTCTTCTCTTGTCTCAATTTCTTCATAACTGGTCGGCAGATTATCACTTTGTCCTACATACAAAGCAAACATTGCATCATTTTCTTCATTAAAATCCATAATATAATCTTCTTGCCATTTAGGCTTATTTCTTTTCCTTTCCTTTATATTATCTTCTTGTCTTTCTTCATTTGTTGGTTCATCATTTATTCTTTCATTATCTCTGAATTCCTTATTTTCTTGTTGTCCTTCAACTGAATCCCTCATAGGATTATTTTCGTGTACATCATTGTCAGTTTCTTTATCAATTCTTTCAATTCTTGTTTCTCCAATCAATTGGAACTCCTGTCTATTTTCTAATCCCTCCAATACACTTTCTTCTTCTTCCTCTGGTCCCTCGTTAAATATAACATTTCTCGCAACTACAACTTCTTGCTTGTCTTCATCCCATAGTTTATATCCTCCTGTACAATATCCTATCATAAGCATCTTCTTTCCTTTTGCATCAAATTTTCTTCTTAATTCTTTTGGTACATGATTGTATACAATGCTGCCAAAAACTCTCATATTTTTCACATTCGGCTTCCGTCCTTCCCATAATTCACTAGGTGTTTTCTCTTTCAATATTGTTGGACTTCTATTAGTTACATACGCAGAATAATATACAGCCTCTCCCCAGAAGCTTTTAGGTAGCCTTGATTCTATTAAAATTGTGCGTGCCTTGTCCATTAGTGTCCTATTCATCCTCTCAGCCATGCCATTCATTTCTGGGTTGTATGCCACTGTGTTCTGTAACTGAATACCCTTATCACTACAGAACTGTTTAAATTCCTTTGAAACATATTCCCCACCATTATCTGACCTTAACTTTAATAAATTCATATTAAAATGTCTAGTAGCATAATTATAATACCCTTTGAATTTTTCAAACACTTCAGATTTTTCTTTTATTAAATACACCATTACAAAATGTGTATAGTCATCTATGAATGTCACAAAATAGTTACAATTGTTCCAAGTAGATGGGCCTATTGGTCCACAAACATCTGTATGTACTAATTCTAATGGTTTAGTTGCTCTATGACCTTTATTATTAAATGGCTGTCTTGTCATTTTACCTAATATACAACTTTCACATAGTATTTGCTCTATTTTACTGTTTTTAATGTCATTCAATCCATCAACCAAATTCTTTTGCACTAATAATTTTATGTTGTTATAATTCAAATGACCAAACCGTCTATGCCACAACTGCAATAGTTCCCTGTCATTTTTAGATACATAGTTACTTTCTAAATTTCTTATAATTGAATTTACAGAATACAAAGATCCATCCTTATAGCCTAAAAGTACTAATTCACCAAACTTATCATATACGTTTACATTATTTTTATGGAAAACAATTTTATAACCACAACTACTCATTTTCGATACAGATAATAAATTTTTTCTTAACTCAGGAACATAATATACATTTGTTATTGTTACAAAAATGAATTTATTATAAACTAAATACTTTACCCTAAGATTTCCAACTCCCACAGCTTCTAAATTAATTCCATTCTTGGCCACATTTATCTTCTTTGGGATTCCTAGTTCTATGTATTCATCAAAATAGTCCTTGGTATTTACCAGATGGTCAGAACAACCAGAGTCCAAATACCATACCAAATTTAGATCTTCCATATTGCACCTACCTTCCTGATCACAAAGGAAAACTTGATCTTCTACCTGTTCTGTTTCAGCCAACATAGATCTATCCATTGAATACTGAAATCCTCGACTGTGACAACCTCTATTGTGACTGCGGCTGCCTCTACTGGAACCTCTTCCTCGATCAGGCCTTCTTCCTCGATTAAATCCTCTTCCTCGATCTAATCCTTCTCCACAAGCTGATCCCTGTCCATAGTCGCGGCCATATCCTTGACTGTATGTAGAAGTATTATGCCTTGTGCACTGGTACTGTTTGTGCCCCCTTTTGCCACATGTATAACACAAAAATGAGCTTTCTAGTTTTTCTGTATCTTTTCGTAGTAATTTCTTTCTTTTTTCTTCTTCACCGAGTAGTCTATTTTTTACAAAGGCTAATTTTAAATCTTCTATTGTTTCTAATGCAGTAATGACACTTTCATAACTTCTTGGCATTGACAATAAGATGTAATTTATTTTTTCTTCCTCAGTTAACTCGTTTCCTGCATCCTTTAATTGCGAAAACATTTCCTCCATTGTAATAAAATGCTCCATTAACGGTTTCCGTTCACAATATTTCTCTTCTGTTAATTTTCTTCTTAAATATATTCTGCTACGTACTCCTTTTGTCTTGAAATTATCTTTCAATTTTTTAAACATCTCATATGCTGTTTTTTCTTTTAAATATTCCAAATGACTATCTGCCACTCCACTAATTATAATAGCCTGGGCCTTTGCCTCTAATGATTCATTTGCATCTATGTTTGCGAAAGTTTCTTCTTCTACGGCCTTAAGTGCTCCAGCCTCTCTTAATATTGCTTTCATGCGAAACGACCACGCATCAAAGTTTTCGCCGGCAAATTGAACAATTGCAAATTTATCTCTAGACATCATTTTCTTATATTTTACACTCTACACAATACTTATATTCGTGTGGCGTCCTTTTTTTTTCGGAATCAAAGATGGAGGTTCGTTGTTTTCTTAACCAGATATTTTTAACTAAAACGTGTCTGGGCCCATAACCCTGATAAAATAATTTCTTAATAATAAAACACAACACTTCTACACATTAGTTTATTCTGTCTATTACTGCCTTTTATAGCTCTACAAACTTTTTATACATTTCATACATACATGTTTACAATCAATTACAATGCTTAATACATATAGCGCCACATACGGCAGTATGCTCTAGTTGCAGGGATGAGACTGGTTGCCTATTTTCAACACACAAGAGTCACACTTAAAATCTACTATCCGCCCATCGGATCTTTTGAGTCACGTGATTAATTTTGATCCGTATGAATTAAATCAACACTTCTGGCTCAAATTCATTACTTACAAAATAGAATTAAACATTTAAAAATAAAGAACTTATGATGCTTATATCTAATATTTTTTATATTTTATACCATGTTTTATTCATTGCTTAAAATTAGCTATATCTATCATAATGAAATTTTATAAAACAATAATAAAATTTGGTTATGGTTATCAACAAAATTTATCGGTCTGTCATTCATTCACCTTGCAACAAATTGGTTATGTACAATTCCTTAGTATGTATTTATTAAAAAAAACATAATAGTGGAATAATATCTCAAAATATTTAACAACAAATCATGTCAGTCTGAATATAGAACACATAAAATGCTTAAATGCACCTCTACCTATTTTCTAGTGACAATTTTTTAATGGAATTATTTTGTGGAAAATCAGTTCAGTTCAAAATAATTTTTGTTTTATGGTTATTTTTACAATTTGTGAGTAATTATCATTGGAAAACCAGATAATAATTTATCTCAGCAGTAGTACTGTTCTATTTATAAGCACGATAGAAATTTTAATAGCAATAACTCCTCAGTGAAGTATATGTTACATTAGTGAAGCTCGGAGTGACATACATCTCAAAAATGAATGGAAGAAGTAATTTTTGCAACAATCTTAACCCAGGATATGTTGTTCTAGGAGAAAGAGCATTTTTAATAAAGGAAGCACTCGGAATTCTGCAAGTGAATTTTAGTTATTCTAAAAGAAGACCTCGTTAGCACCTTAAAATATCTCATTTCTTAAAAAAGTGTAAGAATATGCAAAAATTAAACAGTGTAGATTTAATTGTGATTGTATTTAATGTATGTAAGTTGTAAATAATTTTGTATTTATAATTATTTATGGCACTATACAATATTAATTTATTCCTGCACAACGTGGCCATTATTTTAGAATTTAAATAGGCATTTCATTACAGACAAAACACAAAAATTTAATAATAAGTTAAATTTATTTATTAATATATTTGAAATCTATTTACATTTTTTTTTACTGTTATTTATTGTAAGCTAAATATCTATAATAAACTTTTATAATCTCACACATAATATTTCTATATTATTAAACTTATTTTCTTATTGCTATTTATTAACTATTGCTTTTATTATAATTAAGTGAAACTATTTTAATAAATAAATCTTATTAAACAATCCTCTGATTATTTTGTTAGGTACTGTAAATTTAAATAAGTAATCCTTAAGGCCCGGTTATAGTGTTACCGACCGAGTCCATTTTGTACCAGAATCTTATTTCATGCTTTTTGTGAAAATAAGAATATGAATAATAAAATTTAAAAAGGGGAATCATTTATAATTAAGTAGGAATTAGTCTAAAGCAATTAATTGTTATAAATCGTAATCAACTAATTCTAAAAATCAAGAAATATAACCAAGGGCATAAGGATAGCATTAGGATAATGTACGCATGTTTTGCGAAAAGATAGTGCAAACAGAAATAAAAAATATGCTTTTATTTTCCTGAAAAGCATGAAATACATACGATAAAAAACATAGGCGTTCTGTAAAACGCTGCTTCCTAATAGTTTGTACATTATTTCATAGATAGCACCACAAGATAAAATAGTCAAGGCCAATTGTGGTGTAGCAGATACAGTTGGCCTTGAAATAGAAAATAATGTGGGAAGGAGAAAGAAAGCTATATACCTTTTCCTTATTAAAATATTACAAATATATTTGATACTTTTATACTAAACTTGAGGGGTAGCACAATTTATTAGTTTGTGTAGGAATATTTTATTTTTTGAGCCGCATCCAACTAAAGACTACGTACTTATATTTTATTACTTTCTTATACGTAGTATAAGGATGTATTTTGATGAAAATTTTCGACCTCGAGATTTTTACAGATGTCCACGTTTTGAAGTCCTTTGATACCAAATAATGAGGTGTGGCCACCACACGACTTTCCTATACGTATGAGAGTGTCAAATTATAGAATTTTAAGAATTTTTTTATATAAAAATTATTCAAAATCGTATTATAAATACTTCTATTCTCTTAATAAATCCCTATAGAATGCATACTTTGCAAGACATTCGAAAAAAAATGAGGTGTGGCCACCACACGACGTTCTTATACGTATGAGCGTTTCAAATTATAGAGTTTTAAATTTTTTTATATAAAAATTATCTAGAATCCTATTATAAGTACCTCTGTTCTCTTAATAAATCTCTATAGAATGCATACTTTGCGAGATATTCGAAAGAAAGTGCTACTCGCTAAGAGTAAAAGTGTTACTTCCGGTCCGAATTTTAAAATTTCATTTATACAAAAAATATTTCAAAACCAACTCTAAATACTTTTGTACTCTAGACAAATATTTATAGAACGCATAATTTACGACATATTGGCAAAAAATCGCTATTCGATAAGAGTAAAAGTGATACTTCCGGTCCGAATTTTGAAAATTTTTTTATACAAAAGATATTGAAAATTAAGTTCTAAATACTTTTGTATTCGTAGCGTACCTGTCTAAAAAGCATGACTTGCGAAATATTTGCACAAAACTGATTTTTGATAAGAGTAAAAGATCTACTTCCGGTATCAATTTCGAAAAACTTTTTAAATAAAGTTGTTCTCAATTTTAATTTTAAGTACATATGAATTCTTTATAAATTTGTTTAAACATAGTAGTTGACAAAATATTGGCAAAATTCGATTTTTTCACTGAAGTAAACTACTACTTCCGGTCTATGAAAACCTAATCAGATCTCAAGAGGGAGATTGTACACGTCACGCGCACACACAGAGAGAGAGACAGACAAACAGACATCTTTCAAAAACCACTTTTTTGGTGTCAGGCGACTTCAAAACGTGGACATCTGCAAAAATCTCGAGGTCGAAAACTTTCGTCATCACAATACTTCCTTATACCACGTATAAGAAAGTAAAATGGTTTTTAAAAAATGTCTCTCTCTTGGTGTGTGTGCGTGTGACCACGATAGCGATCAAACCGCTATAACTATCAATTCCAAATATTACGAGTATAATCTCCCTCTTGAGATCTGATTAGATTTACAGTAAAATCGGCATACCGGAAGTAGTAATTTACTTAGTGAAAAAATCGAATTTTGCCAATATTTCGTCAACTACTTAGTTTAAACAAATTTATAAAGAATTCATATGTATTCAGAATTAAATTTGAGAAGAATTTTATTATGAAAGTTTTTTGAAATTCCTGCCGGAAGTAGATCTTTTTCTTATCGAAAATCAGTTTTTTGCCAATATTTCGCAAGTCATGCTTTTTAGACAGGTACGTTACGAGTATAAAAGTATTTAGAACTTAATTTTCAATACCTTTTGTATCAAACAAATTTCCAAATTTGGACCGGAAGTAAAACTAAAGCGAAGTTTAAACAAATTTATATAGAACTCATATGTACCTATTCTGAATTAAATTTGAGAAGAATTTTATTATGAAAGTTTTTTGAATTCCTGCCGGAAGTAGGTCTTTTTCTTATCGAAAATCAGTTTTTTGCCAATATTTCGCAAGTCATGCTTTTTAGACAGGTACGTTACGAGTATAAAAGTATTTAGAACATAATTTTCAATACCTTTTGTATCAAAAAAATTTCAAAATTTGGACTGGAAGTAAAACTTTTACTCTTATCGAACAGCGACTTTTTGCAAATATGTCGTAAATTATGCATTCTATATATATTTATCAAGAGTACAAAAGTATTTAGAGCTGGATTTGGAATATTTTTTGTATAAATAAAATTTCAAAATTTGGACCGGAAGTATCACTTTTACTCTTAGTGAGTTGCATTTTCTTTCGAATATCTCGCAAAGTATGCATTATATAGACATTTATTAAGAGAATAAAAGTACTTATAATAGGATTTTGAATAATTTTTATATAAAAAATTCTTAAAATTTGGCTAATTTTTCTATGAAATAACACTATTTCAAACAATTATGTATAATTTGAAATGCTGATTCGTATATATATTTTTTAATTCTTTATTTGAAAAGTAGGACAATTTATTTTTTTAGATGAAGGAAATACAGCAAGAAAATACTACATATAAACTAAAAAATATATAAGTACATGGTAAATAATAAAATTTTATCATGGGCAATATAACTCAACAAATATAGGGAAACTTCTAATAAGCAATGTAGAGAACATATTTGTAGTTGAAAATAGAAATATATGCGCCTATCAGAAAAAAAAACATTTTTTAAATATATTAGAGTCTTAAAGAAATTTACATTATTCCATCGTGTTTTCTATTTATTTTAAATCTCTCTTCTCACGGAATAAATAATATTTACACACGTAGGACGGAAAGAGAGGTATACGACTTGCAAGGTATTCTCCCTCTTACTTTAGAAGACCGATATTCATTCATAATGTTACCTGCGCGATCCAGTTCGTTCTACAATTCAGTAAATAAATCGTTTGCTTTACTTTCGTCTGCATCCCCATGGCAACGAACTAAATTTTAATTTTAGTGTAATCCGTACATTTAGCGACATCTATATAGCATTAGATTTCGAACTCTAGCTAATTTCATACCTATTGAAATTTTTACCGACTATAACCGGGCCTTAATCAGTGCATGAGTGGCTTTCTTTTTCTTCGTATACTAGAAATAATAATGCACCAACATAACTACAATGTTCGGCTGTTACCAGCCATGCATGTAGAGTGAGCCGAAAGTATTGATTCACATTTCATAATAATGCACTCACTTTTCATCCATTGGTTTTAAATTAACTTCTTATAAATGTTTCACCGAAACAAAAACACATCAATTTCCACATAAAATAAAGAAGTTGTTAATAAAGGGTTTTTCAGATAAGAACTTCTTCAGGTAATCACTGCATTATCATGTTTATAAACTCAACAAACACATTGTTTTATGTTATAAAAACGTCACTCAGATTCTAAATCTGAATCTGAACTGGATGTTTCATTAGGATTAAATACAGTTTCTCAGGTTTGTTTCTCCTAACTAAATCCAACAATTCATATTTTGTGAATTCACCGGAAAAACTTATTATTGCTGGACAGCCCAGTCTATTATTTCCTGTTTTCTCGATGTAGAATTTGGGATTTTATTTAATACTACACTATGATATGGTGTATTGTCCATTATCACAAGTGAATTGTTTGGTAAATGTGGCATGAATTGTATTTTAATCCATTCCTCAAACTTTTTACTGTTCATTTCAGCATGATAGTATTTTGCTTTGGTTTTCGATGCAAATATCAAACTTGCACCTTCAATAAACCCTGATTCACCTCCGGCATGTAAAACTATAAACCTTTTGCCATCATAACCTTCTGGCTTTCGAACACTTTTTGTAGATGTACATGCCAAGATCTTCCTCAATTATCTTTTGAATATATCCATGTTTCATCAAGAAATATCACCGGTCTTGGAGAATTTGACTTTAAATTATCTGTATACTTCCTCAAAAAAGTGCTTCGGTAAAGGGCTATATCATGCTTTACCACCAATGCTCGTCTGTTGTCTTCCTTTTTGAATTTAAATCCAATCTTTTAATAAATGGGACAAAGAAGATTTTCCAATATCGATTACTGCTTTGGTGTGTAATTCATTTTTCAATGTAAGCAGAGTAACATGTTTCTCTGAAATAATTTCAAATATATTAAAATTGTGAAACATAAATGAAATACCTAATAACATACTCTCTTTATACATGTTATAAATAGTGTTTCGTACTTCCATCTTTGTAGATTCTCGCAAATCTTCTGTTTTGGCTTTGACACGAGGTCTTTTCTTACCGGGTGAAGAAAGCACTGTGTTTTGTTACGTTGTTTTATATTTCTGATAGTTTGTGTGGAGATTTTAAGAACAGCGGTTGCTCTCTGCAATATTCAAACCTTTATTGTGATTTCAAAAAATATATCTATATGATTCTTACTTCAATAGGTACATTTATATTTATGAGAGGTGCACGACTTTGTTTTTCTCTTTCAAAAAAGTCCAGGACATTTAATACAAGTTGTTGAGATTGTGAATTCAGAATTCAGACGTTTCCCAGACATGTTTCTGTAATAAATGTAAATTCTTAACCTCTAACCAATAAATTTAGTGATTAGAATACTTACAGAAAATGTATTAAATTCAGTTTTTTTGTTCTGAATAGAACAATTATTTGCAAGATAGAACAAAAACGAATTAGAAAAGCAATATAACGAAAATAAACCAAAACACAGAGAATAATGTTTGTTATATGTCAAACTTTAATAAGTTGACTAACGTAGTAACATGTCATGGCGGTATATTTTCTCTGTCTGTCTTATTACTCTTATGGAGAAGACAACCCCACCTTAAAGTTTAAAATTTCTATCCTTATCTAGTCATTGAGATTGGAAAGAAATGAGTATATATACATTCTAGGTGCGGATGTCGTTGATAAAGCACGCAATTAATCATATGACTCAAAAGATCCGATGGACGGATAGTAATTGTTTTAAATGATTAGTTTTTATATGACTTTTTAAATTACTTTTGACGTTTGTTCCAAAGTCACAAGAATCACACTTAAAATCAAATTCTTTTAAATGATTAGTTTTTATATGTATTTTTAAATTACTTTTGTTGCTTGTTCCATAGTCACAAGAGTCACACTTAAAATCAAATTCTTTTAAATGATTAATTTTTATATGTCTTTTTAAATTACTTTTGTTGCTTGTTCGATAGTCACAAGAGTCACACTTAAAATCTAATTGTTTTAAATGAATAGTTTTTATATGACTTTTTAAATTACTTTTGACGTTTGTTCCAAAGTCACAAGAATCACACTTAAAATCAAATTCTTTTAAATGATTAGTTTTTATATGTATTTTTAAATTACTTTTGTTGCTTGTTCCATAGTCACAAGAGTCACACTTAAAATCAAATTCTTTTAAATGATTAGTTTTTATATGTACTTTTAAATTACTTTTGTTGCTTGTTCCATAGTCACAAGAGTCACACTTAAAATCTAATTCTTTTAAATGATTAATTTTTATATGTCTTTTTAAATTACTTTTGTTGCTTGTTCGATAGTCACAAGAGTCACACTTAAAATCTAATTGTTTTAAATGATTAGTTTTTATATGACTTTTTAAATTACTTTTGTTGCTTGTTCCATAGTCACAAGAGTCACACTTAAAATCTAATTGTTTTAAATGATTAGTTTTTATATGACTTTTTAAATTACTTTTGACGTTAGTTCCAAAGTCACAAGAATCACACTTAAAATCAAATTCTTTTAAATGATTAGTTTTTATATGTATTTTTAAATTACTTTTGTTGCTTGTTCCATAGTCACAAGAGTCACACTTAAAATCAAATTCTTTCAAATGATTAGTTTTTATATGTACTTTTAAATTACTTTTGACGTTTGTTCCAAAGTCACAAGAATCACACTTAAAATCAAATTCTTTTAAATGGCTCGCTTTCATATGTCTTGTCAAATATTTTTTATGTTTTGCTCGGAAATCACATAGGGAACATTTAAATGTTTTCGTTCGATCTAGTGAGTTTGATTGTTCTACTTTTGTATGTGCCGAGTCTTCCTTTCCGCCAACAGAACTGTGCGTATTTTGCACGTGCAACTTCAAACATTCTTTTGTCTCGAATCGTCTGTAACAAATCCCACATTTAAACTTTTTTAGTTTAAGGTGCTGGCTGTTGATGTGCTTCTTGAGATCTGCTTTATACTTTGTCCGGTACTTGCACTGCTCACATTTATACAATTGGCTGCGACGTTTCTTGCGTCCGTTTACCGCTGTCACTTGATAGCTTTGCGTCGGTGCACTGCATTTCCTACAAACAAATAAAAATATGTAACCTCAATCTCCGATACGACAAACTAATTACAAATGATACGACTAGTAAGTGCACGAATTTAAAGAAAATAGCAAATCACAAGACACAAACACGATTGTAATATGAACAAACCGATATAGGCCAAGAACTTGTGTTACGTTTAAAATGCAGCATCCTGTTTATTTCATCCAATTTAATTCTCTAAAATTGTAATTACCTTGACTGGATTTCAATTTTAATATTAACACCTTCTTTTTAATTATTTACTATATTAAAAATTTAATATTAATATTAATCTCTTTTCTAACAGTTTCATTTATTTAAAAAAATTAATGCGTATTTGAATTTTACATTTCTAAATTCTCTAAGAATTGTTTGTTTCTTTATGTCTGAGAAAAGTCTTTGTTCGGCCTTGATGCCGCATTTCCAATGTTTTCTTTTTTATTGCACATTTAACAGATCTTCTCTGTATTTCGATACACTTGCTTCTTTGCCACGCAAATTCAACATTTTGATTCGTGTCAAATTAAAGTAAGTTGGAACGAACTATAACAGTTCGGCAGGACAAAGAGTAAACTTAGTGTTGTTAACGGGATTGAAATATTTCTGGTTATGAATATAATAAAATAAATAATTAATAATGATTAATTGTTCACCAAAGACCACCATTACTGCATGGTGCTACGTTGATAAAATTATATGCTAATGAACAATACCTAACATTTCTTTCGGAACAGTAGGCAAAATGGTTTTCCAAATATTCCTTATGTCCAAAGTGGATTTTGCATATTGGGCACTGCGTACATTCTGAAATCACATGAAAAACATACTGAACTACAATGAAAAGTGACAAAAGGATGGCCGGTTTTTCCAACTCCGACTAAACCACTCGGTTAACTAAACAGTGTTTAAGGATTTATTATACAAAGTTGGCAACATATTTGCTAGTGCATCTGATCTAAATTTGTATATTTTGTTCTAATAATACTGGCGCCATTCTCGACATGTGTATGAGATGGCGACTCTATATCTGGTTTCAAAATACTCCAAAAAAGTGCACTAAGAGTATGATATCCAAATTTTAATACTATACTAGAATCGCCGAAGAGCGATTCTAGTGTAGTATACTAAAAGTGCGTGATCACAAAGTGATCAAGGCATCCAATGCATAAAAGCGGTCGGCGGCAAAGATCGTTTATATTAGGCGATTAGGTAAACTGTAATACTATCACAGATCGCAGGTGTCTGAGGATTACTACGTGCTATTTTATCGAGACAATACAATTTTAATACGTTTTGATAGAAAGGATTTGAATGTGCACACTTTCTTATGTCAAATACTACGGCGATACCTATTTTACAGATATTGATCCTTGAATGACTTCATGTGCCTGTGTGCATACGACTTTGATCATGTGAACCAACGTGATCACTGAATCTGTTCAGCGATTTGAGTCTAGATATCATCGAGTTTGGTATATTGTTACATTGAAACAGTTCGCACTACCACACAAGAGATGACGTTATTAAAGGGGAATCCCAATTGTTCTTTGCGATCTTGTTAGACATAAACACATACATAACAACTTCTCCCAACACATTTTTACTTTCTTATATGTAGTATAAGGAAGTATTCTTGGGACGAAAATTTTTGATCTCGTGATTTTTGCAGATGCCCACGTTTTGAAGTCCCCTAATACCAAAAAAGTGGTTTTTAGAAAATGTCTCTATGTATGTGACCACGTGGGATAGCGGTCAAAAGGCTGTAACTATCAATTCCAAGTGTTGTATTTACGATTGTAATCTCCCTCTTGAGGTCTGATTAGATTCTCAGTAAAATTGGTAGGCCGGAAGTAGTAGTTTACTTCAGTGAAAAAATCGAAATTTGTTAATATTTCGTCAACTATAAAGAATTCAAATGTACACAAAATTAAATTTGAGAAAAATTTTATCAAAAAAGTTTTTCGAAATTCCTACCGGAAGTAGGTCTTTTACTCTTATCGAAAATCAGTTTTTTGCGAATATCGTCTTGCTTTCTAGATAGGTACACTAATAGTATAGAAGTATTTAAAACATAATTTTCAATACCTCTTATAAAAAAAATTCAAAATTCGGACCGGAAGAAACACTTTTACTCTTATCGTATACCACTTTTTTGTAAATATCTCGCAAAGTATGCATTCTATAGAGATTTATTAAGAGAATAGAATTTTGAGTAATTCTTTATAAAATAATTGAAGTAACACGTTTACTCACATGTATAGTTTCGCAAAATGATAAACATATTTAAAACTTAATTTAGAACACCTTTTGCATAATTTTAAACGCTAATACGTACAACACCTCATTTTTACCATTATTGTAAGTTATATTTATAATCTTGAAACGACATGCAGTTTACATAGTATTATGTATTTTTATAGGAATATATCATGGATTTGTGCGAATTTATTGCATTTATCTCAAAAATTAAAGAGCATCTTGGAACAGATCCTATTCATTTTAATACCAATACATTATACACCTCCAACAATTAAATTACACTGCAATTTAGTAGATTAGAAGAAAAATTACAAATGTTTCATACACATCTTTGAGTTCGGCAATTCAAAGTAGTATAAGTTAACACAAAACATTACAAACGCAAAAACGGCATGTTTTGTAAAACAGGATGGCTGCCAGAGCAATTCAGAAGATAAACATTTTGAAATGAGAGTTTTTGGACTCTCTAATCGTGTAGCAATCAACAAACAAAAAATCATTTGATTATAAAATGGTCAAGCGATCACCTTTGGATCACTTATGGAATGACCCATAACCGCTGTTTATAATAACAAAAATTCAAGTCTCTTAGGTTATGCGCATGAGTAAGAAATCCTCATTACTCTGTTTAGTATTTTATTACACCGGTTAAAATGTTTAAAGGCGTCCTCAATCAATGATTAGCGGTAACCAGTGTTGTAAAAACCCAAATTTGTACTAACCGGTACTTTAATCAATGATTACGCTAACCGGCATTTTAATCGGAGATGGAAAAACCGGCGCTAAAATTCATATTCAATCATTGTTTTAAAGACCATAAAGTTGATATTAAAACAAAACGTTATTATTAAATTACTTTCTTAACATACTCATCAATTTAATGAACTGTACCTATTCATTGGCAGAACTAATTTAATTAAGGGGAACTCTAATAACATGCTTTTAGTAACGTTTTAAACATTTAAATAAGAAAATCAAAAAGGAATAAAGTCTACAAGCTTTGAAAAAGCTTTTAATTCCCAAATTTGACATACCTTCAAATAAAAAGTTGCTACATGCATCCTCAGGGCACATTGTTTTATGTTTGACCAAATATGATTTCGAGCTGAATCCAAGACAGCAAAATGTGCAGGCAAATACATTCTTGACAATGTATTTCCTAGTGGGAATAAAATCCACGTCAACATTACCAATCTGGCTGTCTTCAAATTCTTCACCAAAATGCACCAGTAATTCTTCACCTGATAGAATTTGACGAGTGCTTTGATAATATAGATAATCTTCATGTTGAAAAACAATTAGGTTTCGTTCAGAAATATTCCTGGCAGTGTTAATGTACTGCATCCAATTTAAATACTGTGATGTACACTTGTCAAATACAAGTTTTCCTCCTTTTATTTTCCATGTACATTCTGTTCTGCAAAGTCCAGTAAAAGGACCAAATGTTACACCTTCAGGAATAAATTTTAAAGCTAATATTCCAAACTGTCCAAACAAATGTTGGATTTCTAAAATATTATTTGGTAATTCTTCTTGTGTTCTGTTATTGGTATTGTCTAGAACATGCCTGTTCAGAATATGTACCAACATTCCACACTCGATGCAGTAGTCTTCATAATATGCCCGACAATGTTCACAATCTGGTGGTCAAATTTAAATCAAGCAAAAACCAGGCAATACAATATTCACATATATGAACAAGAAAAGAAATGAAAGCTTATTTGGCCATTCAACCAAGCTAGACTTTACTAATTTACATATAAATGTGAATTTTGAAAATAAATGTTATTATTTGGTTTATTATACAATGAAACAGTAATATTTAAAACTTAATTGCACTTTTAAATAGAGTGAAAACAAGCCAAAAGACCCAACTGAGTAAGATGTAATTAATAGTTATTTAGCAGTTCAAATAGTTAATTTATTTAGGCATTTACTTACATAGTAGTCCATTATCAAATTCAATTTTTATATTACAAGGATTGAAATCTTCCTCAATTTTAACATTGTCATTTACTACGTTATACTGTCCTTCAGATGATTCCATTTCCATCTTAATATTATCTAAAATAGTGGCTGCCTCATATTCTTTTATATTGTCTTGCCATTTCATGCCATCTTGTAAATCAAAATTGTTTACGGTAATAACAGTTTCAGAGACATGAAGTTTATCATCCTCAAAATCGTCTTGTTCGTTGGTACTCGATGTATTTATAGAAAACAATGTGTTATTCACTTCACAATTTTCAATTTGGTCAGCCATCACCACCACAATTACTATTGTGATCATATCATGTCCGATTGTCATCAAGTCGCCATTCTAGGGCCGAAAAATTCTATGCACTGCTGCCAACCCACTATAGACAATTCCCCCTGAATGCTTTGAATAGTATCCCAAAACCGCCTAAAAACCAGCAATTGAATTGGAATAATACCATATACCGTATGTGTCTATTTTCATTAGCTATAGGGATTCAATCTTTACATGCGATTTATACGTATACAAATAATACGTGGCAACGTGTGTCTCCCGGCAACAATCGACATCACAGCGACTTTCACCGATCTTGCCACTTCTACATTAAATGTTCAGCTGCGAACACGTTCCGAGATATAGTCTGCAATAAAATCCGTCATCATCAAATGGCCGGCGCGATCTAGTTGTTTATTATTATTTTCAGAATCCTTTTTTATTTACCTTATTTTTAATTTTATTAGAATTACGCTTTTGTTTGTGTCATGCTTAATAATTCTCTGCATTTACTGAAAGGAAAAAGAAAAATCCTTGCAAGGCGTAAATATTATTTCTAAGCGCAGTACAAACATCCAAGTCAATAGTCAACAGCTACTGCTAACTTGAGCTTGCAGCGGTCGCGCTCGCATTGAAGAGAAAAGTAGGGGGTGCCATGTTGTCACGTATTGCATGAATTAATCGCCTATGGCTAATGAAAATTGACACGTGCTGTATATATTACTACTATATTGCGTGTGTTGTATCTTGATAATGTGTAATTTTTCGTCCCAACTAACGGCCGTATTCACCAATATCAATTTAACTCTTTGTTAGCTAACAAACATATAAGGTTTATCAGTGTGTTAACAAAATATTTTATTCACCAAAAATATAGAATCTCTGATAACAAACGGACTGTTAACCGAAGGTTACTAGGAAATTAAGTTGGTGGTTTATTTACGACTAGCTTCATACCGTAAATTACTTAACCTCTAACATTTGTTAATTTCGAGTGACGGTTAATCGTTTTCTAAAAAAATATTATAACGTTGAGGAGAATAAGTTCCTTTCGTTTAAAATGGAAAAAGCAAGGAAAAGAACATCGAATTACACGTTACGGGAAAAAGAATTACTATATCATATCGTCGAAAACAAGAAGACCAACGCAGTTTTTAATAAACAAAAAGGAGAATGTTGGAAAAAATTAGCTTGTGAATATAATGCAAATCAAACAAGTGGTTTAAGAACAGGTGCACAACTAAAAAGTGCTTATGAGCAATATACAGCAGAAGATAAGGTTAGCTTTTAAGAAAACAATGTCACTGTAAAACTATTTTTTTATAATAATTTTAGGTAGAAATAATGAAGACCGGAGGAGGAATATTTTTCCCCAAGCTTACAAGTATTGATGAAAAAATTTTAAGCCTAATAAAAGAGAATTACTTTAATATTGATAATCGATTTGATTGCAATTACACTGGAACAATTGTGAGTAAGATGTCAAACTCGAGTACCAGTCATTGTGAGGATGAGGAAAATATAATAGTATATGAAGAGATGTCTGAACACAATGACCAAGAATTTATTGCCCCATTAAATAATGATAATGATCTCAACAATATTTCAAATCAACATTTAATTACTAATACATTGGAAAATGAAGAAAAATGTGAACCTTATGCGAAACAAAGAAAAGTTCATGTCCAAGCCCTTACTAATACAGGAAAGAAAATTAAGAACATACATACAAATGAACTAAACAATACAAAAATGGAAATTCTCCAATTGAAGCTAAATATATTAAAAACGATTGAACAATCTGAAATAGAAAATTTAAAAGGATAATGATAATGAGATAAAGGAAATTATAAAAGCAAAGGCATTACTAGATCTACAGAGTAAAACAAAATTATAAAAGTAAATTAACCTGTTCCCGATGGTTTTCCAACTTTTATGTAAAATATTTACCTTTTATTAAAAATTTATCTTTAGTTTACTGTTTTTTTTTGCATTCCTAAAGTTGTGATAAGTGTATGCTATAATATTTGTATATAGTGGGTTTGTTGTTAATTCTGTTAATACTTGATTAATGGCCAGTCATATAAATAATACAGAGATGTTGTCATGGTGTTCGGGTACAAGTCAGTCATGACCTACAGTTTATAAAGGGAATCGTAAATACAAAAATTACATTATTTCCTCAAATCACAAAGAAATTAAAATTTCCTGTATGTAACAGATATGAAATAAAGGTAGTTTCGTTGTATATTTTTCTGAAAGAACACTTTTTTGCAAAGAATTCAATAATATAGTGAAGTCTACAGATAGCATTATAAACAATTTTTTTTGTCGATATTTTAAAAGTTAAAATTTATATATGTTTCATAATTTAAATCTATTTTCTAACCTTAAGGTATAAAAAAAGAGACGTCAATTTGTAAAAAATATATTTAAATTTATAACAAAATAACAAAGCAAACATACTGCATAATAAAAAAAAAATATTTCAAAATTAAATATTTGAAAAAACAGTAGCAATTAAAGCATCCCCAGTGGTTGTGTTTTGATCTCTTTGAACATTATACTGCACAATTCCTATATTATCGAAGAGTCAAGTAAATTATTAAATTCAATTCTGTCCAATCAGTGTTGCGATTGCTGTTACAGTTGTAACAGATCTGTTACGTTTCACTATGTTTTATTACGTCGTTACGAAAGCATATAAATCTATTACGTTTTCGTTGATTTTTCAACGATTCTTTTTACTTTAATTTCAAATCTTCCCAAGCAACAATATCACAAGTTTAGAGAAGGATGAAAATATATATTTGCTAATGTAGGACAAGTATGCGTATAGTGGTTTTGCTACTACGGCTGTGTCCAGGGCCGCCGCGTGGGTATTAGGCGCCCTTGTTCAAATTGAAATTTGGCGCCCCTTTATGGGGTTCTGTTGGACTCTTATAAAGTGCTGCAAATTATATGTGATATACTCTTTTATAGTATTCAAAATTTGACTTTCGAACTGAAAAGCTTTAGATTATTAAAACACTTTGTCTTATTGTTTTTTATTATTTCATAAATTTTAAAAACAAAACAATGGTAAAACATTTTTTAAGTAAAATATAAAAAATAGAAAATATATTCAAATATTGACCTTTAGCAGCTACAAACGCTCGTATCAATTCCTTTATATATAATTTATCCAAAATTTCGCTCTCTGTGGATATAATTGACAAGTCCGATAATCTCTCCAGCGCCATGGTAGATCGCATGTAGTTTTTTATAATTGTAAGTTTTGGAAAACCTCGTTCTCCAGTAGCTACCGAAACTAGCAGGGTTACAGAAATCCGTAAAGCTATTGCAATATTTGGAAATGTATCGGTAAGATTGTTTTCATAAATATAATTTAAAACATCAATAGGTGACATATCCTCTTTGGTAAAACATCGTAAAGATTTTATTTCTTCGAACAAATTTAATCCATCAATGTCATTTTCATTAACATTTTTAGTATCTGTTAATTTTTGTTCTAATTCTTTACAATGTTTTAGAATTTCATTGTCACTCCAGTTTTTTAAATGAGGTATTTAGTGTACCACCATGAAGTAATTGTAATCTTCTTTTAATTGACTGAAACTTTCAGTAATTGAAGAAATGGCAGTGTCTAATATTATATCGTAAAATTCAACCTTAAATTTTTGTCTTGGATTGTTGATTGGTTCGTCGGTTTGTTCATCTTTTAATAGTTTCTTTTTAAACTTGTTTCGACTTTGTGGAAAATCAGTATCCACCCCCAAATCATTAGCAACGATACTTGCATTGGCAATTGCATGTTTGCATACGTTTCATCTGATCTACGATTATTTAGTTCTGATATAAGATTTTGTAAAGTCACGATTTGTAAATCACATTTAGAATTTTGCATTATTTCATTTACCACATTTACTAAATTTAAAATATCGTGCCAGATGTTAATGGAACAAATGAATTTAAACGAGGAAACCTTCTGAATCAATTTTTTTGCTTGAATTCTTGATTCCATGTCTCTTGTTTGATCTTCTTGAATATTTATTAACACTCTCAAAATTCCCTTCAAATCGTTTTTCAACGGTCTTAAAGCTTGAATTCTACTTTCCAATTTGGTGTTGGAGAGTGGCTTTAAAGTTAGATTTTCAACATACTGTTGAAAATAGACCAACGTTTAACGGATGAAGAAAAGTAGTTGTAAAGCTGCATCATTTACAACTAAATTTAGAGAATGCGCAGAGCAGGGGATATAGAGTGCCCTCGAATTATTTTCAATAATTATTTGTTGCAATCCTTTGCGCTTTCCTCTCATATTAGCACCATTATCGTAAGATTGGCCTCGTAAATCTGAAAAATTTAGTTCCAACGATTTTAAATGTCCATTTATGAATTGAAACAGAACCTGTCCAGTAGTGTCGTCGACAGATTGAAATCCTAAAAAATTTTCTTCAATTTGGGCTTTATTGGTTTCCTCGACTTTTGGTTGTCACATTTAAAAAATGAATGTGTATTATCATTGCAAAAATAAGGCAAACTAAACAACGACGTTGAACCGCAGCAGCTTCTCAGCACATAAAGAATAAATATATGCCGATACAAAACATTCCCAATTCCTGTTGTTACATGTTACAAATTCTTAGATTTTTAACACGTTCCGTGTGGTAGCGCGAATTCCACAAGGAACGTGTTTTTATTGTTCGCATCGGCAATCAAATTTTGTTTTACACAAACGAAAACAGCCCGCAGAAACGAAAACAAAAGTAAAATAGAATTAAAATAAAAATAAAATTAAAATAAAAATAAAATCTCATTTTATTGCTTAGAAAATATAAAAAATTGCAAGCGAATAATTAACAACTTTTATTTAAGTAACATTAAATTAAAAAACTATAAGTACTATCTATAAATTTTGGCGCCACCCCCACGCGGCGGCCCTGGCTGTGTCCTATATTTTTGGAACAGTATTCTTGTAGCAAAATCACTATATGTACACTTGTTCTACATTAGCAAATATATATTTTGATCCTTCGCTAAAATTGTGATTTTGCTGGTTGGGTACATCCAACTAATACCTACATCAAGAAAAATATTATTGGCTGTCAGATTTTGGACAAAAAATGGTTACCGTATTGCGGTTTTTTAACTATTCAGCCTACTATTCAGGGACTTTATATAGTCTTGTACAGTGACTAGATAAGAAACAGTGGTGACAATAGGGTGTTCACTTTCCTATTGGTTGACTGAGTCACGTGGTAGCGGCAGCCATTAAGAGGCAAAGTTGTCTTGTTTACATTGAGAAGTAATAGGTGTGTTCATAGTGCAAAACCTACGTTTTCAATAGATATTTTATTGTTTTGGTGGAAATTGTTCATTTGTAATCAGAGTGCTCGCACGTGTGAGTGTTATATGACCTATATTCAGGCATTTAAATACAAATAATATTGATTTGGTTGCTTTAGCAGTGGACTAGCTATGCCTGGGTGTGCTGCTGTAGGTTGCAACAATTCAGCCAAGAAAGGATATTTAATGAAACGATTTCCTAAAAATCCAGTAAGGAGAAAGGAATGGCTCATTAAAATGAAAAGGGACAAGTGGACAGTAACAGATTATTCATGTTTATGTGAGGTAAGAATGAGAAAATGCAGTGAATTTCAGTAGGTTACAGTGACGTTATTGTTAACAATTAATTGAAGGGGTCCTGTTCAGGGGTTGGAAAATGGCATCAGTATATTTTATGACAGATATGCTGTCTCAAAAACATGTTTTATTATGACTTCATCATGAGATTTGAAAAATACATTGCTTTTATATGATAGTTATCATTGTTATCTAGTTATGCTAGGACTCCAAAGAGCTTATTCTGAACAATGATGCTTCTTAGTAGAAATAAAGAATTTACTATATTACTTATATATTTTTTAGGTCCATTTTGCTCCTGAAATGTGGGAACGAACACGGGTTGATGGTACACGAAAATTGAAAGTAAACAGTGTGCCCACAATTTTCTCTTTTAAACCACCTGAGATACCGAAACGAAAAGCCCCAAGGAAAAGGACATTTTCAACTTCTGAAGTTTATAACATGACACCTGAAACATTGGGTAAGTTTCCTAATAAAAAATAATTCTTTGTCGAGTTCAATATGTAAATTATATATATATATTTACTTATGTATTCTTCTAGATGGGGTACCACCTGAACCTCTGCAAATTGTTTCTCACCATGAAGAAAAAGCTGGACCTTCCGTTTCATATACAGTTATATCATCTACTTCAAGTAAAGACAGCGAAGATTCAAGAGAAGGTGATATCTCGCAAACTGTTCCTGATAAAGACTTACTTGCCAAGTTGGCGAAATATGAAAATATGTATATTAAAGAAAAAAGGAAGGCGAAGAACTATAAGCGACTGCTTAGAAATACGAAGAAAACACTTGCAAATAGGAGTCAAGCAGTCAGAGTGGAAGAGTATCCCTTATTAAAGCAGATATTTAATGAGGACCAAATAAATGCATTGAAAAAGAGGAAACAAAAAACAAGCACCAAATTAATGAGATGGAGTAACCAAACAACAATGAGATCCCTAAAACTGAAATTTAGTTGTGGGGGTAATGGGTATAGGGAACTTTTAAAACAAGGATATCCACTACCTTCCATACGTACATTACAAAGACGCTTACAGAATCTAAAGTTCGATAGTGGTATTTTAGATGAAGTGTTTGATTTTTTGAAAATCAAAGTGGAGTCGTTCGAACCTCATGAAATGGACTGTATGCTGGTTTTAGATGAGATGGCAATAATTCCAGGAAGAACTTACGATTCTTCTTTAAGTAAGATGTTTGGTGATGTAACATTACCTGATCACACTGGAATGGCTACTCATGTTCTGGTGTTTATGTTAGGAGGTGCGAACACCAGGTGGAAACAAGTAGTGGCATATTACTTTACTGCAGACTCAATCAATGGAGCTGTTTTTGTGGAAATAATAAGAACTATTTTTAAAAGAACCCAGAGTCTAGGGTTAAATATTCTGAGTGTTACTTCAGATATGGGGCCTGCTAATCGAGCACTGTGGAGAACTTGGGGCATAACAGCTGGAAGACATTCAGAAATTAAAAACAAAATTGACCATCCACTAAATCTTGAAAATCCAATATATGTTTTTGCTGATGTGCCACATCTGTTTAAAAACATAAAGGCAATGTTTATGACAAATAAGGTTATTCACCTACCAGAAGACATTAAGGAAAAGTACAATTTGCCAACCAAAGAAGTCTGTGCAAGCCACATTGCTGAGCTTATTATTCATCAGAAGGACCTCTCTTTCAAGTTGGCACCAAAATTAAGTGAGGAAGACCTTATGCCAAACCATTTTCAGAAAATGAAAGTGTCAGCATCGACTAATGTAGTAAGCCATACTGTGAGCAGTGCTTTGAAATTTCTTTCTGAAGAGCTTGACAAACCTGCTTACCTTACCACTGCTTGGTTTTTAGATCAAGTAGAAAGATGGTTTTACTTAATGACATCCCGTCATCCAAGTTGTGCATTAAGCAAGTTTAATCATGCTGCATATAATGATGCAACTGCTTTTTTGCAAGACTTTATGTATGTATTTGCTAAAATAGAAGTAGGTCACAAGAAACTGTGGAAACCATCACAGACCGGTGTATTGATATCAACACAGTCCATGTTGGAAATACAAGCTCACTTGCTAGATACGAAAGAATATAAATTTGTGCTAACAAGTAGATTTTCCCAAGACTGTTTAGAAAATTTATTTAGTGTTTTGAGAAGTAAACAGGTAATTCCGAATGCCCTTCAGGTTAAAAATAATTTAAAATTAATCTGTGTGTCACAGTACCTAAAAAATTGTGATAATAGCAGCTATGAAGAAGATGAAAGACAATTTCTGTCTGGGTTTTTAGATGTGCTTGGTCAGACAAAGCCTCAGTATGATGAGGTAATAATTCCGACTGAAATAAATGATTCTCCAATAAATTTAAATTTTAGTGAATTAAATTCTTTGTATAGTATTTGTGGATACATTATGCAGAGCATAATGAAAACGAGCAAAACGTGTAAAGGTTGTATAGATGCTGCAGGTTCAAAAACACCATTAACTAAACGGTTCACTAGATTTACAACTATAAAACGCTTTAAAGAGAATACCCTTTTTTTTGTGACAGAAGAGTTGTTTTATTTTTTTGTAGAAATGGAATATATTTTCCGCAAATATATATCAATAGTTTCTTCTCAAAATATTAAAGTAACAGATTTTTTTTTTAATCAAATTGCTTGTATAGACCTTCCATATATTCCCAATTGTCACCAGCTTAGAACTAAAATTGTCAAACGATACATTGTATACAGGCTAAAGATTTATTCTAAAATTGTATTTAAAAAGAGTAGCAAACAATATGCAAGCAAATCTGTTGCTTCCCATATATAATATATGTTTTTTTTCTACACTTATTATGCTTTTTTTTTGACTTTTTGTAATGTTTTGTGGTTATATTAGCAATTATTATATTAAAATAAATGTTTTTTTATTGAATATGAATTTGTTTTTCTTATAAATATTTGTATTATTCCGTATTTTTCTAAAATTGATATCCCCAGCTATGCAAATTCTATTTGAATTTGCCACATCATGGCGGATGGGCGGGGCTTAGGTTGTATTGTCACCACTGTCTCTGATATAGTCACTGTATAGTCTTGAAAATAGCTGCGCCATCTATTACGAAACAAGGTAAATCTATTACGTTTTTGCGCAGAATTCTATTACCAACTCACATGTCGCTGGGACAACACTGTGTCCAATGTACCAAAAGATACCAAAAAGTTTTCTTTAACCTCACTTTTAAAATTGAACAGCTTGTTAAAATTTTATCAGCCCGAGATTTCGTTGTTACTTTAAACTCTCTGGTAAATATTAAAATGAGATGGTGAATACCAAAATATAATTTAACAGTCTGATAGATAGCTTAACACACTGTTAGTGAGATAAACGTTGTTGGTGAATACGGCCGTAAGAGAGATAGAATTGGCCGCCTTGCGTGTTCTGCGCATGCGCCGACTAAAATTGTCCATTTTGAATTTTTTGAAATGACAGATAAACAGAAAACATAATTATAACCTCTGATTTAAATTGACATCTATAACTATGATATTACTGAAAGCATACGCAACGTTGTTTTTTTTTATTGAATTCAGTTTTGTGCAAGTTTAGTCCATCGGTGAATTTGTAGAATTACCCAGGAAATACGCGGTAGAATAAATAAACGATATGAAGCCTGATTCCAGTGAATTATTAACAGAAAAACTTGTGAAGTTATAACTTCTGTGTTGATTTATACGTGCTTACTGGAATATGTGAAATTATATTATTAAATGTAAATACCGATCGTTTCATTTTGATTAACAGAAAAGATTTTGAACAGAAAAACTTGTGAACTTACAACTAATACATTGATTTGTACATGTTTATTAGTATATGTGAAATTATATTATTAAATGTAAATACCGATCGTTTCATTTCGTCTTATTGAAAAGATTTTGATCAGAAAATCCTGTGTACATTGATTTGTGTATGCTTATTGGTGTATGTGAAATTATTGAATATAAATACTGCTTCTTTCATATTGATTTACAGAAAACGCATAAATTAATGTTTTACATACACAATCGAATAGATTCAGGTATGTTATATAAGTCAGATTGTATTATATTTCAACATATAGGTTTGCTATGTATTTTAAGCTTAAGAATGCAAATAAAATTACTTAAATTACTGTATTTTGGCTATATATAAGAATAAAACATCTATTTTATATTTGTCTACGTACCTACATTATTCAATATAATGTCGCGTAATCAACAATGTAAAAAACTAATTAAATTCCTGTTGTGTTCCTTTATTTAATTGTGTGTTGAGATGTACACTGAAACATGAATGTTTAAGAAAAAGTTGTGGAATTAATCAGCATTACATTTTTGTGATTGAATATAATTTTTATTGTTGTTAACTTTTTTTTTTTTAATTGAGAATGATAAACCATTCATGAAAATAAAAACGTGATGAAGCCTAATTTACGCCCATATGGTAGCAAAGAATATAAACAAACAATTACTCTGATACACTTGAATTTCTGTAGTGTATCTAATAGCACATTAATAATCAATACATTTTTCTTGATGTCTATGTCTCATGGACTGAGATGAGAAGAAATGAGACTTGCAAATAATTTATATTATTGCTTGTAAAAAAGGTATGTTGATGTTGTATTTGATTCAATAATTACATCAAAGTACAATTTCTACTTACGAAGTAAAAAATTAAAATTTATTTTATTTATGTTCGCAAATTTATTTTGTTTATACTTTCTTGGAATTAAAACAACAAAAAATTATTATGAAATATAAATATTTGTATGAATTAATAGATACATACAAATTTATAAAATGATAAAAAAGATTTAGAGAATGTAACAATATCAGAAAAACAGGAATACCGTTTGATGCCGTGCCTACCTTGCCGTTCATAACACTGCAGTATTTACTGCCACAATGTTGGGAAAAATTCAAAAGAACTCATCACACATTGTCTTGGCAAATTCCAAAATGAATATTATCTTTATACTGTACCATCTACAAGTTGTTTTAAACTAAAACATATTTTATTGTAAATTTAAATATAAAATACATTTTATATGTGCTTGATTATAATTTAGTGACAGAAATTACGATACATATTCAGCAAAGTACAAATTAAAAAAAAAACTTCACTATCTTATAAATAATGTGTTCATCCTTCAAGTTATTTTCACAATCAGTGATGCAATATAGCATAAATTCCAATAACCGGCCCAAAATACCTAATTTCGGCATATTATTATCTCATATCATATGGGATCTGTGGATTCCGTGGTGGACATATCAACATTCTTCAACTTTCTATGAACACATGTATGTTCTATTAGACATATACCAAAAAAATTAGAAGGTCATGGCAAAAAGATGGGTGTGCAACTCTGTAAGGTTTAATAAAAGCCTATTTATTACATATAAGCAATTCAAATATTTTAATATGTAACATAGTAATACAATTACCTAATTCAAGTACAATTTACTGTGTTATTTGCGTACATTTCTCCGATGTAGATGACAGTAATTCTAGAATACAAGAATACCACATTATCTAATTCTTTATTATTCTTGCATGTTGAGTTGAATAATTTTAGTGCTGTTATTATATCACAAATTATTGTACGTATAGAGGCGTTTTTCTTTCTATCTTCAAAGAAACACAATTGCAATGCAATTGAACTGACTGCGAGTTTTAGTTAATTAGTTTACAATTTTTACTATAACATAACCACAATTCGTACAATTTTTGACAAATATATTTCTGCGGTATGATCGTTTGTTTGTCTATGATTTGCCCATGATGCCACGACGATACTTCTTCATTCATTAAGGGAAATCAAATTATTTTTCCACATTTAACAAGGCACAATTATTAATTATAAAGAGGTTTGTCGATTTTAAAACTATTTATGCTTGTTTGACGATTTACAAACTTTAATCAAATATTTATAGTAATAAATCTATGTGATAAACAAACAGACCTAAATTTGAAAAATTATTTATAACGCATGCGCAGTTTGGACAATGCGACTCTTAAACGGCATAGCACGATATGTTTTATTTCACAATGTTGGAGCGAAGTTTTCCTTGTCTACACCAGAGAAATAGAGTAGGGGAGAACGCGCTTAAAGATGCGCCAACTAAGTTAAATTGAATTCCGCCATTTTGAAGGTTGCTCACAAGCCTTACAAAAATGTTTGGAACAAATAACTTTATTTTTGGACCAGGTCCACGTTTCAACATTTTTTCCTAGCACATCTAACCACATTTTCAATGAATCACCCCGTGGAAATCTACAAATAGTGCAGAATTAATCGCGCTCTTAAAGATGCAATTCTTTCATTCTATTACGGTAATATTTATACCTAGCTCAACAATTCGCATGTAAAGTTCATTGACTTAGAAAAATGTAAACAAACTTACGTGTGAAAAGAAATGCCTTCCGGCTTAAATCTTCGACTGTTACTGCAGCCCAACACAGAGCACGACATGTTAATAACACACACAAGTCCTTTTTAATACAATTAATTAAAAATAACCTCCAAGCTTGACAATTACAACAACACAAGTGCCAATTACCCTGCAATAGAGGCGGGTTGTGAAATCGCAGTCTGCTACTTTGTCACTGCTACTGGTCAGTCACCGTTAGTAACAGTGACAGCAGCTTTAAAGTAGCAGTTCTCTCAGTAGTGTTTTATAAACCCGCCCTTTCACGTGAACGCCAAGTCTGTTACCATAGGAAGGGCGCAGTTATATGCAATACGTTTTTCCTCGACTTGCGACTTGCGACTAGCGAAAATAACCGCTTTCAGTAGTATCAGTGAATATAAACAGTGACAAAAATAGCTGCTTCTTTTCACTGTGACTACCGTGTCACAGTAACAGTTTGTCACTGCTACCGAAAAATAGCAGTTTTTCCCGACACTACCCTGCAAAATGGCGACCACAATAGCGTTTGCTTAAAACTGGATGCGCACTCGTCGAAGCGCGTTCTCCCCTACTCTATTTCTCTGGTCTACACCAGAGAAATAGAGTAGGGGAGAACGCGCTTAAAGATGCGCCAACTAAGTTAAATTGAATTCCCCCATTTTGAAGGTTGCTCACATATACCTAGCTCAACAATTCGCATGCAAAGTTCATTGACTTAGAAAAATGTAAACAAACTTACGTGTGAAAAGAAATGCCTTCCTGCAAAATGGCGACCACAATAGCGTTTGCTTAAAACTGGATGCGCACTCGTCGAAGCGCGTTCTCCCCTACTCTATTTCTCTGGTCTACACGCGATATAGTAGTATTATATACAATAATACAAAGTAACTGGCTTACATTGTGACTGTAAAGCTACGCGCACACTGCACCGACCGGGATTTTTCTAAAAGTCAAATGCATGTTTCTCTATGGAGGCGTCTGTTCGTACCGGTCGGTGTGTAAGTGTGCGCGCCTCCATAGAGAAACATGCATTTGACCACGGATGATCGGATGGTTCACTTAAATCAGGGGTTTTGCCGCCTAATCTACCTATGTACGCCATTATTCGATGGCGCCACGGTGTTAGAAACAAGAAACCTATAAGTGAATTTGAATCATGATTTAAACCGAATAACTTAAGATGTCGCAACTATAGCGCTGTCACTATATTGAACAATATTGAAACGCCATCCAACTTTATGTGTGTTGCATTGTGTTTTTCTTATAACTTAAAAACATTATTTTTCTTTGTGTTTTTCTTATTAGTGGTGTTGTAATCGTACCGTAAGTTCTGTAAAAAGTAATACGATAATTTTATTAAGTTAACATAAGGCATTTTTAGAATTGAAGAATGAATAGAATCCGGTGCGTTGTCTGTGGGGGCGTACAGACAGGATGCAAAAGCATTACATTATTTTCCAAGGAATGCGAACATGTAAGTAAAGCCACTGATCTGAAAAAGGTTTGTTACATTGTTGTTAATGAACATAATATTAAATATACAGTGTCGTGACAAGCTGATACAGTGAGTTTGGCGTATTTATAAGTGGAATTAGAATATACCAGATGATCCGTTCTAATTTCACCGATGAAGTAGTTGAGGGTGCCGGGCGGTTTTTGACAAAATGACTAGTGTACCTTATAAAGGGCATGTAATTGAATAACTTTTTCTTATATAATTATCGATGCAAATGTAGGGAAATGGAGATAAAAAATAAATTAGGTACTGACCGAGTCAATTTTGCAAGTTACATCTCATTGTATACATCATTGAAATAATGACAATCACGATAATTGATGTTTATTTAAGCTCACAACACAACAATTACCTTCAATTTGTACGTTTTTTGATTGAATTTTAGCGAAATTGTAAATACCAGATCACATGATATCAGCTGTTTTAGTTGACATTCGGTGGTGCTTTTAAAATGGCAGAAAAGTCATAAGAAAACATACAAATTGACCTAAATTGTGTGTGATTATGTGAAATAAACATCAATTATAATGATTGTCATAATTCCAATGATGTATACAATGAGATGTAAACTGCAAAATTGACTCGATCAGTACCTAATTTATTTTTTATCTCCATTTCTCTATGTTTGCATTGATAATTTTATAAGAAAAAGTAGTTCAATTAGAGATGCTCTATAAGGTACACTAGTCGCCCGACACCTCAACTGCAGTTTAACCCCATAGGTGTATAAGAAAGCCTTTAAAGTACACAAATAACTTACTATTTGTTTTTAAGTTTCTATATTATGTTTTTTTCACAAGCAATCAATCGATGTTTAGCAGTGTTAATAGAAACTTCAGATTTCTTGGTACAGAAACATTTATGATTTTTCCTAATGATTTTCCTAGGCAGTTTCCTATAATGAAAATGTGCCTTTATACTATCGTTGATATTTGTTAGTATACAGTTGTAATTATTATATTTTATTATTCAGGAGTGAAACAACAGCAAATGGGCATGAAACCTGTGCTAGATGCCAGTACAAGATGTAATAAGAAACTTTGCAGCCTACATTTTGACACAAACTGCTATGCACACCCTCATTCAGTACGCTTCAACAGAAATGCAGTGCCGACACTCCATCCCATGAGGTCACCCACGGAGCCTAAGGCAGCCATATCATTGAAAGTCTCATTTGTTTTACGACAACAATAAATTAATCAATTTGGTGTTAGTTATTGCAGGTTTAATTTTTTTGTTTTCTTCTATAGCCATGTAATTAACATTATTTAGTCTTTAAGCCCTAATTGTCACTCTTTTAATTATATATTGATGAAAAGACGTCTACTAAATTTGTTAGGTATCTTAAGTACCCATATTTTTATTTATGTCACCTTATTTTATGTTCATCATTTATGTAATACAAGATTTTGTAAATGGTGGTAGTAAACATGGGCGGGCTTAAGTCATTGTGTGTTTATCAGGTTTAATTATCTACTTTGTAGTATTTTGAGTAGGTACTTGTGCTTTTTCGATAGAAATTCTATCTTATTGTTAAAAATATGTTTGTTAGTCGAAAATTCTACTTTTGGTAGATTATGCTATTGTTCGTTAATTTATTTTTGTACTGGTAATTTAACTAAAACATACGTGTTAGATGTTACTTATTAATAATCATAAATGTACTTTGTACCTTTTCTACATAACAATATTAAAGTGTAATTATTTAAGTAATTCTTTTCTTTAAAACGTTATTGTGTGGTTACAGCATTGTAATTGAATATCGTACTGTATACTGTTTTCCTTAGAAATGATTCCTTATTACTACGAGAACTAGTAAATAGTATGCAATTTAATTACAGTGTTGTAATCATGTACCGCGAGATAAAAAATTATATTCATAAAGATTTGTCATGGAATGTAAAACGTCTGTCTTAAGTTATATCATTAAGTGTCATACTGTCATTATAAGAGAAAATATAATGACAAATATTGACAGTATGACACTTAATGGTATAACTTAAGACAGACGTTTTACATTCCATGACAAAGCTTTATCAATATAATTTTTTATCTCGCGGTATTAAACCCTTTATTTTGAATTTCCCGCTACCAAATACATTGGCTGCGTTCACCGACTAGAACATGAGTAGAAACTGATCAATAATCGCTCCATAAACATGTTTACGTCTGGTGAACGATATAAAAGGACAGCCTTGACAGCTATAACCTAAAAACGTAACTTACTTATACCGATAGAACCACCGGCCATCTGCCTATAGGGAATTGTATGCAGTACACATTTATATGTACATATACCGACGCTAGGGATCGACAGTCAACCGCGTCAGTCGTGTCTTGACTGCGGTGGAGTATACTCATAGTTGGTCGAACTTGCAAAAATACGCAAATTCTTGCTGTCTGCATCTTTAGGGTTTAGAATTATTTAGAGCTCAGTCTTTTTTTCTGTTTTTTTACCGATATTCATTTACGTATTTACTATGCCGTTAGTTTATAGTAAAGAAGAAAAAATAAATATTATTAAATGGTATTACTCATCTCAAGGAGGTACGCAAGAAGTGATTGGTCGTTTTGTTTTTTCGTTTCCTGATCGTCCAGTTAGAAAAAATCAAGAAATATTCCCAGATGACCAGTTTAGACGTCTCGAATTTTGTGAGGCTATTAGAGAAAAATGTGATAATGATGATAATTTTACACGAAATATTTTGTTCACTGACGAATCAACATTTTCCCTTCACAAACGCCATAATCCATCTGCCGTTCGCTACTGGTCTCAGAAAAACAAACATTTGAGCAGGGATGTCAACACTCAATATCCACAGAAACTAAATGTCTGGGCAGGAATCTTAGGGGATCACATCATAGGGCCATTTTTCCTAAACGGAACATTAAATGCGCAATCATATTTACAATTACTGCAAAATCATATTGTTCCTGCAGTGCGTGACCTTGCTGTAAACTTTAATGATATTTGGTTTCAGCAAGATGGCTGCCCAGCTCATAATGCCAGAATAGTACAAGAATGTCTTTCATGCATTTTCCACATACCATTAGCACTAGAGATAATATTTCTTGGCCGCCTAGATCCCCTGACCTAACGCCATGTGATTTTTTCCTTTGGGGATATTTGAATGAAACCATTTATGTACACCAGAATGAAAGACCCCGCACATTAGATGATTTACGAATGCGAATTACACAACTCTGTAATAGTATTTCACCTGTAACTCTCTCTAATGTACGTAGAGAATTTTACAACAGACTGGGCTACTGTGAGGCAAACAATGGAGGCTTGTTTGAAAGAGATATTTATTAGCCTCTAGAATTCTATTTTATTTTCTCTAGAATTTTTTTTGTTTGACATCAATTATTACTTTTTGAACGTTTTTTAATTTCTCCATGTTGCTTCCTTTTTAGAATTATTTTTCTTATTTTCTCTTGGTTTAGTAATTTGCAATTTAATTTTATTTAACTAGGTACATTCAGAATCACTAGTTACTACTTCTTTGGAATCTCAAATCTTCGTTTTCATCACAAATCTACTACTAATATTTCTACAACACGAAACATTATGCCGATGATTGATTCTTACAAATATCTACGAAATGAAATGGCAATATCTGTGTCATATTTAAAGATTAAATATGCTTTATCGACGGATGTGTATTTATTTCTTTTTACGCCACAAATTATTATTGCCGGTACGTAGATATATACGTAGGCGTATATAAATGTGTACTGCATACAATTCCCTATAGGCAGATGGCCGGTGGTTCTATCTGTATATCAACATATCTATACCAACTATGTATAGTTTTAATAATATGGCTGATATTTTAAATATTCTGCTAGACGACGATGTGTTGAATATACACATAGCAGAACATGTTATTAACGAGTTAGGCGAACCTCTGGCTGACGATTATAATTTACTGCCAGATCAACGAAATATTATTGTTCGAAATGAAAATTATTATGAATATACAATACCCCATTATGAATTACAACAGTTTCGAGATCATTTTCGAATGTCGAGAGGAACTTTTAATGTAAGTAAATTAAGTATGAAATAGTGCTAGATATATTAATCATTCATCTATTTTAATTTCAAATACCTTATATTTTAGGAACTTTTAAATACTATTATTAATAATCGAAATATCCATAATGATATCATCCCATTAGAGAAGAAACTGATGTTTACAATTTGGGTATTGAGTAAACCTGAAACTTTTATTGCTGCAGGAGATCGATTTGGTCTATCGAAAAGTACTGGCCATGAAATTTTTAAAGAAATGGTTGAAAATCTTCAAGGTTTAATACCCTTATATATACGCTGGCCTAATAGGGGAAATTATAATGCTACAGCTAATGTAATTAAAGAAATACAAAAAAAAAACTAACTTATGTTGAATAATATACTTATCAGATATTTGAAGCTCGGTCGCAAGGATTTCCAGGTGTGATTGGAGCGGTAGACGGATGCCACATTCCATGTAAACAACCGCCTGGTAATCCAATAGATTATTATAACAGGAAGGGATTTCATTCCATTATATTACAAGGTATGTAATTGTATTTTTGCTTGATTGTTGAATTTTTATATGTTTTTTTTTAGGAATTTGTAATGAAAATGCAGTGTTTATAGACATTTTCATTGGAATGCCTGGGTGAATGCACGATGCACGTGTTTTCAGAAATAGTCAAATAGGACAACAATTACTGGGAGATAACATGTTTCTTCCAAACAATTATCACATAATAGGTGATTCTGCTTATCCATGACATCGCAGATTAATGACGCCTTTTAGAGATAACGGTCATTTGACACCAGCTCAAATTAGAAATAACACAAAATTAAGTATGATTCGCTCAATAATAGAAAGAGCTTTTGGATTGTTAAAAATAAAATTTAGACGGTTGAAATATCTTGATATTAGCGATTTTCAATTGGGTAATAGTATAATTGCTGCTGCATGTGTCGTTCACAATTTTATTTTACTGCAAGGAAATCCTCAAGATGCTTACAATCTGGAAGATGGCAATGTTGAAATAGAAGTGTATGATGTAGATGAGAATGACCAATTTGAATTAAATATTGTAGGAGAAGATAAAAGAAATGACATTGTGCAACTTTATAATTAAAAAAAATAATAAAACACTTTAAATGTACATGTGTTCTTTTATTGTCAACAATAACTAAAACAAACTGTAGGTGCATAATAATCTATAAAACTAATCTTTTTGCTTACTTTCAAGTATATGCTTTAGTATATCATTCCTTTCTTCCTGTATTCTATTATGATTTTTTATTTCGAGAGCAAGATTTTCTAGAGCTTGTACTCTCTTTTCCTCTAGATCCAAATGTCTTGTTCTTAACTCATTTAACAGCCTGGATCCAGTCTTCTTTATTTTATTTATTTTATTTTCATGTTGCTCTAAATTATTTGATTGTGGGGACGAAGATGTAGCTGGAGAAGGTGTACGTACTGTAGGTGATGATAGAGATGGTGACAAATTCTCAATGTACAATGGCAATGTTGACCCAGATGAACGTATTATAGGAGGTGCAGGGCTGCTGTTACTTGATGGCATTGACACAGGTGTTGCTGACGATAAGGAGGAGCAAATAGGTGACATATTTAAGGAGCTAGTTGATGGTATAGATGTTACCAAAGATGAGCAAGTAGTTGGTGTCATATTTAAAGAGCTTATAGTTGGGCCATAATTGATCGTTTTGTCTTCTTGGAATATTTCGTCTACCTTATCAAGATATTTCCAACTGACCCGACTGCAGCCACTACGTTTGCTGTTGTCCTTAATATTTTTATAGTGCTTTTTCATGTTTCGTAATTTCCTATCTAGGGCATCTGCTGTGATAATATGTCCATGACATAAAAATGTCTTTTTAATATCAAACCATAATCCCTTCTGTTTTATTTTAGGATCTCGAAACTGATTATTTTTTTTATCGTACTCTGTTAGAAGTAAATCAGTTGTAGCCTGTGTCCAGTGAAATTCAGGTGACTTTGTAACTATATCAACTGTATTTTCAGTTGCTTTATGTTATAATTACCCAACTAACCTTTACGATTGTCAAAGTCTGTAGCCGTTTCCATAACTGATTCATCTGCAGCTTCATGTTTATCCACATACTGCTTGAAGTAATAGTAGTCTGCAATAAAATTCAATCGTTAACCTACTCTACAAGCAAGTACACCGTGTCTACAAATGTTTGTAGCTGACAGCTACTGTCAAATTTTGGTTAGTTGGATAGTTAACAATTTATTCTAATCAAAACATCAATACTAACCATTTTCGAGTTTATTATGAACATCTTCTTCATCGGAGATGGTATATTCCATTCCTTCCACAACATACACTTTCGTTACTTCTTTTCCCGCCATTTGTAACACAAAAATAAAACAGTTTATGCTAAAAGATCGCAGAAATTTTATGCTACTAAGTATGGCGACCGCTACATCAAACATGTTGAATGATCATAGTCAGGCGTCCCTTGTTCACCGAAATTTTCAGGAACAGTTGATAAACAGTTGTGCCGAGTGAACGCACCCATTTTAATCGCCCGCTATTTGCTTAGTGATTTTGAAAATTGTAATTTTTTGATGTCAACGCCATCTATAATTGGCGTACAATAATACAAAACGCGGATAAAAATCTTGGCTGCGCCAATTGGTTCTAGTTGTGCATTTTACTTTTAGAAAAATCCCGGTCGGTGCAGTGTGCATTTTCGCCGATCCTACCGAAGCTAGCATAGGGAAGAAAATAGAGGCTTCTGATTGGTTGAATCAATTTAAAGGGCAAACGAGCGATTTCGTGCTTGGTAAAGAAAACAACTTTAGAGTCAACGAACGCACTACGCTCTTCTTGGTTGTAATCAAACATTTTTTTTTACCGCCAGTGCGGAAAATTGACTCCTTACTACTTTTTTTTTTAATTAAACTTCTGATCTAATTTAAAATTAAAAATCAAACTGAAAACGTTAATATTAGATTAATATTTTACATGTATTTTTGGATTGAATGTTTTCTTAATATAAAATAAATTATTTGAAGCCTATCATTTTTCTCTTTTTAAAATTTAACAGGGAAGAGTTTAAAAACTATTTCTTTTTAAAGGGCAGACAGGCAAGAAAATATTAAAATATTACAAAGTAAGCAAGATACATTTTCTTAGTATAACCACAAATAAAACTAAATGTTACTTTACCTGAGCAGAAACTTCATCAGTAACTTCTTTAATTTTAAATTCTCGAACATCTTCTCCCTCACTCACCAAGAGATATGAGTAACCTGAAGGCAATTTTTCAAAATTCCTTTTTTAAATATGTTCTCAGTTGCTTTTAAAATAGAACACTGTCACTTATAGAATCGCCTATGCTGTCAAAGGCGAATGTAAACAAACCATTACGTGATGAAATTAAAATGCACCAATTAGAAGCGTCTTTTTTCTTCCCTATGCTAGCTTCGGTAGGATCGGCGAAAATGCGTGCAGTGTGCGCGTAGCTTAAATAAACGCAAACGCGCCAACAGCAGTGTCACCAAGCTACCAACCTATATTTACAAACAAAAAATTAATTGATAATACCGCGCGATCATTTAAATTCTAAATTAGAGCAGGCTGTGAAATTTAAATTAAGTTGGTATATAAGTACTAATTTACAATTTGAATTGCCAGAGTGACGTTTCAAAATGTTAATTAATCAATAATTGACATTCTGGACAACCTAATAAAAAAAATCCCGCCTGCTATAATTAAGAATTTAAATGATGGCGTGGTACCTGTGATAAAAGTGAGGTAGAATAAAGATCTGGAATTTACGAAATTAATTATATACTTGTACCATGAACAAAATAACGATTAATTTCTGTACAGATTGTTTAAGTGTTCGTAAGAATATAGTAGTTTATTTTGTTTAAATATGGTGATACTACTGTGAGGGGTTGGTAATGCTGCTGCTGGTGCACCAATGGTCAACTTCTGCAACTATCGTATTAAAGCACTTGTCAGCACCTGTCACTCTGTCACAGCACTTCTATAGGTACTAGGTATAACTTAGACCATTTAAAAGAGGTATACTCACGATTGTGCTCACCATCCATATTATTATAAATTGTAATAATGGTTGAACATGTTGACCAAGTTAATATGAACGACGCAATGTTTCCGACAAATACATTTAATGTAAAGGAAGAACAGTGCCAAGAAGATGGTTTTGTAGAAGACAAAGTGTGTATCTATGAAACTGTTATTACTCCAGACAATGCTAAATTGCAAGGCGCCATTCTGCATGGCAAAATAAAACAGTATGAAGAGTCCACATGTTTGGACAATATTAAAACAGAATTAGTATCATCTGGAGCGATTGAAGTACAGAATGACGACGTTAAAATAGAAGGAAGGATTAGTCCTGATGTTAAAATTGAATCTGATAGTGGACTACTATGTAAGTAAATGCATATTAATAGCTGTTCATTTTAATCATAATAATCTAAAATAATAACTGTAATCAGTGGGAATCTACGAATACAATTTTTTAATATAACTTGGTTTAATATATGTATGTAAATACTTTATATTCTGTAGTTATTGTCATATATGTATTATTGATTTTAGATTGTGGTGTCTGATCTGACTTAATGGTTCATAAGTGAATAATTAGTGTTAGAAAAACAAAAATAATTATTAGTTAACAACATTGATTATTAACAGAAATTATATCGGATAACATCTCATTATTATCATATACAAATAATCGTACAGTGCTCAGTGTTACTACAGACAAATATCTAAACTGAGATTTGCTTAATGAACAAGTTTTAAATAAATTGAGGAATAAATGTTTTAAAGTGATTAGAGAAAATGTAACATAAATAATTATAATAAAGTTCTAATTACTCTAGTAATTCGAAATCAGTAAATATAAATTGTCAAGGTGTTAACAAAAAAAGGAGTTATAAATACGACAGACAAAATAAAATGTCCAATATTTTTATTTGAAAAACATATTTCTGGATAACTTTTGTAATTTTATATAAATAATGATTGTTATTAGATGTTAATGTTGATGAATATCTTGTAAAATGGTTTTTTAAGTTTGTTTATTTTTGGTATATCTGTAACCCTACGAGGAAAGGTTAGAACAGGAGAGATAATAAACTGGAGGGGGGTATAGGTATTATCCTTGTTTATTAATACTATAGTTATACAACTTAAGGTTAGTTCGGGTAGGTAGCCAACAGAGGGGTTGGGCAGTAGGATGTACCCATTCATAAATTTCTCCCGCTAAATTTGTTATAGTAAAAGCAGTCTTCTCGTAGTAGTAAAGAGAAGCCAATGGGAGCTTAAAGGAAGTGACGCAATTATCCAATTACACCAATCGTGTTTGTTACACTTTTGTAGGCGTTTTGCTTTAGATTTAAATCTCTTAAAATATTTTGAATTAACGGATATGATGTCTACTGACACTAATTTTTCAAATTCCCAAAATAAGTGATGATGTGATTGTGGATGTTAAATGTTATTCTAAAATACATATTGCAAGACGATGTAACGAAGAAATGTCATTTTTCCTATATATTTTATCTTATAATTGACAATGGATTGCAGTACAAGCTGAAAAAGGTTCAAAGTACTAACCTTTAATAAAATCTTTGCTTGGTTATGAATTAGTTTGTTTGTATAACTTGTTGGGTATGTACTATCCTCAACAATAATTGATGATTATTCATTCAGACTTGTATCATGGCAGTTGTTACGATTCAGGCCTAGATAAAATAAAAATAACTAGAACCATAATAAAATAAGTAATGTCAAAGCCGAGTAGGTACATTTAAGTGTGTATCTAAATAACGTTTATGAAGTGATATACCTCACTTCAACCAGTATGAAGGCTAAAATTCTACATATATAACAATAAAATCCATGAAGATTTCAAACAATTGCAATTAAACATGGGTGAAAGAAAAATTAAATAGTAGAAATATAAGTAAGCTAGTTTAATAATGACATGTAATGTCGAAACTGCAGTCACATAGTGATTAAAATAAAGTGAAGTTATTCAAATTTAATTGAGTGTTTTATTTTACTTATATCCAGTATCATGAATCTTCACAAAGTAACAGCCGAAAGTGTTATATATTTTAAACTAGTTTTGTTTGATAACCCCAACGTAACTTCAATTATTAGGAATTACTATTATTAAAAGCAATTTTTAAAATCGCAGGTAAATATATACAAATTGAAGAAACGTCCATATACAGACCATGTGTAGGCAGTACTTACTATATTGATAATTACCAAGAATGTAAATGTATAATGAAAGTTGCTGCGACTTCCCTGATGAGATGAAGTGTTGTGGGTGTAAAAGCAGGATTAATTATAACACGTCTACAGTAAGAAGGATAGTGTTTCTATTATAATAATAAATTTATTATATCAATAATAAGATATACATACAGTTTACACAATAGCACATCAAGCAAAAATGTAATGATAACGTCAACACAGGGCTAATTTATGTCATTGATATTGTAGAATGCTTCTTGAAGGAGAATGCCCTTTATTTTCTCTTTAGATACGAAAGTAGAAAGATGTCTACACATAACTTTGATTTTGTTAAATAATTACCAGTGACGTGTTGTACTGAAGTGGCTGTTGTCCTATGTAATGCGGGATGTGCAGCAAATGATTATGAGGGGTGGAGACTTCTGTAATCTCACCCCTAGTCATGAGGTGTGACAGCTTTTTCAAAGCCCTCCTTAGTTGTTGCAGAATATGTGTCTAGGCTAATGGACTTATCATAAGTTCTCTGAAGAGAGGTTTGCAGCGAATAGTTTGTGAAACACAGACAATTGCTCGAACAGCCTTCTTCTGCAGGATGAACACCTTTTCTACATAGGCCTAGTTACCCCATATTGGTTAAACATTATTGATATGTGATTTGATAGTCCATAGTATGTCGTTATTCCAGTAGACTATCAGTTATAAATCTGATACGTCTAATTGCATAAGTAGCAAAAGATAAGTGTTTGACTAATTCAACTATCTGCGGCTTCCATATTAATCTTGTGTCTAGTCTAATATCAAGGAATTTTCAATTCGTAGAATATATGTTTGATCTATGATTACTAGTAAAATAAATTGTCTCACATTTATTCTGGTTAAGTGATAAATGATTGGCTGTGAACCATTTAAATTTCTAAATTCTGTAGATACCAAAACCTTAAAATAATGTGTTTATAATGCATTTTCTTTGTAAAACGTACTACATTACTGGTTTGAAAGCCTCACATAAACCAGTCAAGTTGATGGAACCATGCAAAGCAACTTAATAAATGTTGTGGTTCGGATAGCTTTTAATTACTTTTTCTTCTTTTACATAATATATCTAGTTATACCGAATATATAGAAGACTGTTTTAGACATACCTGTTGAGCACATAGAAAAAAATTAGAATAACCCAAACTCTGAACCCGAAACAGACTGACATTTCATGTAGGTGAGTATTTAATAAAAATGCTGACTTTTTAATACCGTTTTCTTGTTTAGATTTATTTCTTTAAAAAACATGAAAACGTTTTTTAAAAAGCCTTTTGTATGTCTTTTTCTTTTTATTATGTTATAAAAGGGTAATTGTGAGTATAATAAGGGAAAAAATAGTAATCCTACGATTCTTCAATAAAACATTTACTTAAATCTACTTTATCACAGTTAAGCTATATAGGTTATGTTGATATGTAATTCAAGGGCAAACGATGTGAAAAGCAAATCAAACAAAATATACTCTTATGTAAAATTTAATAGAAAATATCAAAATATATTCACATTTTTTATAAACTTCCGGATTAAATTGTGCGAGTGGGGTTGAGAATATTTCATTGGCTGAGCACTTTCATTCATTCGTATTAATCCATTTGAAAGATATCAGAGGACGACACTTTACTACATAAGAAATATTTATAGTTTTCTCTAGGTTGTATAACTATAGTATTTATAAACAAGGGTACTATTTAGATGGAGTTACCACTTTATGGCAATATTGACCAATCATAGTTTATAAAATGAGTATTTTGTATAACTTGTCATATATCTGACATGAAACATACATATTCTATGCATTGAGGCGGCCATATTGAGTTACCACATTTGAACAAATATTACTATTAAGGAGACTCTCTCTATTCTTTACTCGTAGCTGTAACCTAACAGAGAAAGTCCGTGCGTTCAGGGAGTTACGGCGCCGCTAGCGCTGAGCTGTGCTAGGTCCAGCGGTGTCCTGTACGCGCAGTGCTGCCATCCAGATATGTTGAGAATTCGGTAGAAACTCTGGAAGATTTTCGGTAGAATTCGGTAGATTATAATATTGATGGAAATTAATGGTTATACTTCTCCCATTTTTGATTAATTTCCTTTATTTATTTTGAATTGTTTTTATAGTAGGAATAAAACAACTAATACAACTATTTAACAGTTTATTAAAACATTTATACTATATAACAACAGAACAAAAAAAAAATAATCCTAATATAACCATATAATTTAAAAAAATAACAATTTTACTTTTCTTCGTTATACGTAAATATTAGAATTTACATTTCGAGAATTTAATTTATCATCCACAGGAACATCATAACAATTATTATTTTTTATACCGGGCTCTTTTTTTATCATTACACATAGCATTTTCCCTATGTAAAAATTGTCAATGCATTAGCGATATAGTCACTGTATAGTAGACAACCAGTTATACACTAATGAAGAATTTACGTATAATTAATTTTTAAATCAGGTTGCCATGACGGGAAAAACATTTTTTATGTCTAATATTTCTGAATTTTTATTCAAACATAAGTCATAAATTAAATACATTTTATTAAAAAATAGATAATTTATTTATAAATCATGGATAAATACAACAGAAATGAAAAGGTGGCTATAGTAATGTGGTACCAGAAAAATAATAGTTTAAGGCAAGTTAGAAACATGTTTTCCGCCAATTATCCAGACAGGCCTATACCTTGTGCAAAAACAATTCTGAACTTTTTAAAAAATTTCAAGAAGATGGTTGTGTTCTAAATTCTCACAAAAAAAGAAATAGAACCAATCATGTTCGAACAGAAGACATGAAATTAAATATCCTGTGTTACGTAGAGGAACGGTCTGTAGGATCTCTTTTAGATGTAGCTAAACATTTTGGAGTATCGTACAGTTCGGTATACAAAACTCTGAAAGAATTTAAATATAGGCCATACAAAATATCAAATCATCAAGAGCTTTTCGAAGAGGATAAGATAAAACGAACTGAGTTTTGTGAAATAATGTTTAACATGTTAAATGAAAACCAAGAAATTTTAAATAAAATAATTTTTACTGATGAGGCTACATTTACCGTAAACGGTGAAGTCAACTCTCAGAACTTTCGGTTTGTACCCTACATTTATCCATGAAAAATTATTAAATTTCCTATCCATTAATCCATTAGGTACTGGTCCCGTACAAATCCTCACGCTCAAAACCTGACCCGAACACAGTACCCTCAAAAAGTTAATGTCTGGATTGGAATAATAAGCGATAGACTTATTGGCCCATTTTTTTATTGACGGTAACCTCACTGCAGTGAAATATTTGAATTTGTTGATTCCATCAATTGAGATGATGAATGTTGATGAACCCTGGTTCCAAATGGATGGGGCCCCGCCACATTCTACTAACGCTATCAGGAATTTTTTAAATAACTTATTTCAAAGACGGTGGATTGGTAGATTTGGTCCCATACTATGGCCTCCAAGATCCGCTGATTTATCTCCAAATGACTATTTTCTTTGGGGTTACCTAAAAAGTAAAATTTACAACAATGTACGAATACGCAACTTGAATGAACTAAAAGAGCGTATACGTACTGCATGTAATGGTATAAGGCCAGAATTTACTAGAAATACACTTCGTTGCTTTCAAGATCGCCTTGCTTATTGCCTTGAAAGACAAGGTGGACATTTCGAGAACTTGTTATGATATTAGACTTCACATTTAAGTTCGTTTAATTGTTATAATAAACTAATTATTTTGTTCCAAGTGATATTCTGCATTTTCTTTATTAAAAACATAACCTAATTCTTCTAAGCTTTATTTTGCTCTGTATCGCCCAGTGTTACCAGTACAAGTATTATTGCCGAATCAAATACTTTCGCGCTAAATTTTAACAGTTTCGTAATAAATGTAAAAGGTTTTATGTACGCTGCAAAGTTTAATTTTTCCGTACAAATAATTTTTGGTAGAAGTAAGAGAAACGGATCTCCAGAATATTATTTTATTTGTATCGGCCAGTGGGAAATGGCGGGAAATCCTTAATGTAGCAATTATAATGTTGACGACGTGATATATTTCGAATTTTAAAATTGTAAGAAAAATTGTACAAAATTAGTTATTTACGATATAATTGTTAAAAGTGCTATTTTATTTTGCGAGTAAGATTTGCGACACGAGGGTGATTAGGAACTGGAGCAATTTAAAATAAGCAAAATAAAATAACATTTTAACACGTGTATCGTACAGTGTGTCTGCTATAAACTCAATTTTTATTTTAAAATTTTAATAAAAAGTTTAACGAAAATTGACTCATAAAAATCTTATGACAGCTCACTGTTCCTGCTTGTCAAAATACGAGTGTATAACTGGTTGTCTACTAAACAGTGACTATATCGCTAATACATTGACAATTTTTTTTTATCATTACACATAGGGAAAATGCTATGTGTAATGATAAAAAAAGAGCCCGGTATAATACCGAGTTGGTTCTAAAAAAAAAATTGCTGATCTGAAAATGTTGATTCTATAATAGATTTTTGAATATTTGCCCAGAAATACATCTTCTAAACTTAAAAAGAAAGTTGCATTTTTAAACCCATTATTTTCAATTGAGGTTGTAATAATGTAAGTTCTTCAGTCAAAAATTAATTTTAAGAAATGCAGACATTCTTGCTTGATGTAATATTTTATGAATTTTAATATATGCAAAATTTTGAAATTCCACGAAATCAAAAAAAAATCCACTTCCATTTATAAGTTTACTTATTGCATCGAGTAAATTTAAGAAATGCAGACATTCTTGCTTGATGTAATATTTTATGAATTTTAATATATGCAAAATTTTGAAATTCCACGAAATCAAAAAAAATCCACTTCCATTTATAAGTTTACTTATTGCATCGAGTAAATTTCGTCCAATACAAAATTGCTATTTCATCAAAGCAGATACATACTTACTCTAAATTTTATACTTATTTTAATAATTACCTTACCTTTAGGTACTTCAACTACTAGTTCCTAGAGTGAGCGTAGCATAACATTTTTGTAAATGGATATAAACAAAATTGAATAATAAATAAAATGTAGTCTATAAATAGAGTTTTTGAAATAAAAATCCATTTTCGGTAGATTTTAGGTTAAAGTCGGTAGATGATACTGAAAATCGGTAGAACTACCGAAAAATCGGTAGCATTGGCACCACTGTGTACGCGACTGCTAAGCAGTGTTGCCAACCTATAAATCCAAAAGTCGGTAGAACCGACCGTAATAAATCGGTAGATATCGGGAAAGATCGGTAGTTTGGAAATACACACATTGTTACAGAAAAAATAGTTTTTATTAAAAAACATGCAAAATATAAGAATTAAAAAAATAAATCATCTCCAAATAAACTAATTTTCGCTTGATGAAGTACACAAATTTTGTAACCAACCTATATATAGTCTGGTATTTTCCCACATCTCCCTATAGCGTTGAGTGTATTTAATTCTTTTTGCACTTTTACGTGCACTACCTTCAAACTAGCAATACGTTTTTATACTATGGATATTCTCACATACATGTAATATATTTACATTACTTCTCCGTTCTCTACTGCAAAAAATGCAAGGATTTCAAATATCAGACACGCGGTACGAATAGGATACTGCCCTATTGCTAAATGGGCGTCGTTTTTAATTGTAATGTCAACAAATATACTATAAATATTAGATATACCTATACTTTCAAATAGATGTTAGTAAATCTTACTAACGTTGCATTATTTGAATTATTTCTACACTAATGCCGGTATTTATATATGGAGCTCAGCTCATGTAATCCACAAACTCACGTAAGCACGGGATTTCGGTATCGTCGCCTCAAGCAGGCGTTTGATTCTATAAAACATACTTCGGGAATTCTCGTGAACGGGGGACCTTGAGCACGCAACGTTAGGGAATTTTAGTAACTTTTGGTTGCAAACATCGATCAGCTGTTATAACCAACAATTTTAAAAAGAAAAATATGAGCAAAACCGAGAAATAATTAGTAGTAGTAATAGTATTTATTTTTTTAAAGTAAGTTGAAAATGAAACATCTTAAAAGCAATATTGAATTATAGCTATTTTTATGAGTTATTGCTTAACATTCAAATCTATACATCTGCATGTAAGTAATTAAACAATTTGTATTTTCAGATAAATGCAATGGAAATAATAAAACTGAAACTATACTAATTAATAACAATAGCCTAATAAGAGGTTTTTTTTTTTGACAGCAAATGTCGATGAGTTATTACGTGGAAAGTATTTCTAAATTAAGAAAAATGCAATATCTGGACTATATTATAGCCACTTGAATATGAAACAGTTGCTTTTGAAGATAAAATGAATGCATTGTCCATTTCTGTGTCTTACCAAAACCAGTTAATTGGGGTCACTTAAAATTTGGTAAAAATCTATAGACACATGGAATTACGAGGGATTACTAAACACATATGGCATTCTACCTCCAAGTATACATGTTTGCATATTGAAGCACATGGTAAACGAATATTTAGGAATGTTGATTTCTTCATATCCATTCTGTAGGGATGTATAATTTATAAATATTAATTTCAGTTATTACTTGTACTCTAGAAAAATTTGAAGAAGAACAGAACTTTATAATTTTATTCTCAGGACATACTTTAATTGGAAATAGAGAAACCAAAGGAAAATATTAATTTACATATATCAAAATGGTCATTTACTTTTTTAATGAATGTATTCAAAGAAAATTGACACATCAGCAACAATGTGTGTACATATTTTAGTTTTAAAAATACGTTCAATTGTCTTTCAAGCATATATGTAGGTTTTCTTCATTAAATTACTTATATGGTTGAGTGAAAATATTATTCACATACTTTAATTATTTACTAATATCTGAACTACTTTATTACAATTTGTAATTGTAAAAAAAAGAATAAAATTTTCCTTTAATGTGTGTGTAATTATTGTACTAATAGATTTATAAGCTTGCTGTTTTTAAGAGAAATATATATTTGCTAAGATTATGTCCAATGTGCTAATATTGATCACAACAAATTATTAACATATTTTTCATTAAAAAGTAACCGTCAAATAAAATAGAATGCAGTCAAGATTTGTAAAAACATTCTCTTTCTGAGGTTTTTATTTATTGTTTAGGTATAAATATAATGTAATTGTTGATGTTACAAGAACATACTGAATAACTATTACATATTGCAGTGACCTTGAGTTGGTGGTAGATTATAAATAAGTATAATCAAGATCACTTCAAGATTTTATTTAAATTAATTTTTATTTTATTTATTTTTATCATGATGTGTATATAAATATTCACTATATCAATAATTTGCCAAAATTTTATTTTTATTTAAGTAAAATAATAAAAGAATCTTAGTATAAATTTTATAAAAGTCATAATATTAAAATACGCATTAAATGTTACGTGAAGAAGAACGAGCAAGTGTTTCCCGCACGGAGAATACTGCCACCGGCAGTGATCGACCGTATGGCCGGCGAAAAACAATATTATTCGCCAGATGCATTAGATGAGTCATGGATATGTAAACAAGTTTGTATTTACATATTTGTTTACCTTTTCAAAGATCGTTAATACACTGCTTTCCTGAGTGGTGCAGCACTGCAGCAATGTAAAGTACGTCGAGTGACCGACAGGAGCAGCACCATCGATGTGCAGTTTTGGAGGTGGAATCGTATATGCCGAGAATTACCGTACGTTTTTATAAAGAAAATTATGCATAAAAGGGCTGCCGGCCAGAATTTGAGGACAGCTGGTGAAAACCGCTGCTTTAGAACATTTTCTGGAAGTAGGTGATAAACCACTCCCTCTTTTCTTGTATTTGAACTTAGAATATTTTTGAGATTTTTCGATACTTATAAAATTTTTCAACAAGATTCAACACTTGTAATATTTTCCGTAATAATCATGCAACATGTTTTACATTGAGATTTGTAATTATTTTAAATAATTATTTATGCACGGGATAATTTTATTTTTCAAATTCAGATTTTGAATTTATTTAGTTTCATTTTTATTTTATTTTTCTAGAGTGTTTTGTTTTGCATGTAGGGGTACTACGCCATACATTATGATAAAACATTCTAGTGATTGTAATGACTAGTTTGAATAGTAAAATAATTTTATTTTAGTATAAATATTTTTTTTTTCTTTACAACTTTATTTATCATACAAAAGGATTTGAAATTAATAATTTTGTTTATGTATATATAGAATACATAAGTGAACAGTGAGCGAATTTTTAATGATGGATGAATTTGAAGTCATGTACGAAGAATTAAGGTGATTTGATAATATTTGTTATAAATGTGTGTATAGTGGTGTACCAAAATTCTCGTTTGTAGTGGTGTTTTGTATTGGAATTTCACAAGAAGGTAAAGTTTATTTTTAATGTATATATTTTTCTTGTATGTATATCAATTATATTTTGTAGTACTTGTGTGTTCAATGTTAACGTGTCGGGTAATACATCAGGGATGTGTGAAATGAATTAAGTCGTTATTTAATTCATAGCATGGAGTCCTGGTGGATCCCAAAGACACGAATTAGTTTTGATGGTACTGTGTTGGGAGCGAGAAAAGGCACCGGGCAGAACTAATCAGGACTGAGTTAATTAATTGAATACGCAGAGACTTTATTTTATTTCATTTTATTTATTTAATTTAAAATATATATATATATTGTAGAAATACCCCCTTTTAATAAAGGTGTATCTGCTACATTTAACGATATACTACAATATCTTATATATAAACTTGGGTTGCCAATATGTATTTTCAATTTCAATGTATTATTAATTTGCCCGTACTAACTCAGTCGTATAATTTTTATGTACTTTGTTATCTCTTTCAAACCCATTCAACAATATTCCATGTAATACTGATATCATAAATCTAACATTTCATTTTCAATTATATTCATCTACTAAAAATTCCTACTTTTATATTTTCTTTTACTATAATATTCCTTAGTCCGAACCTGTACCTTTTGGTTCACTTAACAAATTATATTCTAGTAGTGATATATCTTCTGGTAAAGTTGGTAACTCGGAACTTGACAATAGTATCGCTTCAAGTTCAAAATTATTATAACTAGATTTCAAATACTAATTTCTTTTGATACAAAATCTATATTATAAGATTTATCTTATTACTGCATAACAACTCTTTTAATCTCAGGAGTAAGTATTTTTTTTATCGGGTATGATTTATAGTCCATAAATTAAATTGATGTTTTTTTATTTCTAGGTATTTCCATATTTTATATGGTAGTGATTTTTTTAACAGATACTATATTACCATTAAAACAAGGATATAAAAACTAACAAACAATATATTCATTTGATAAATTAATACAATATTTCTGGTGCTCTGATGAAAATGCCACTTTTAATACAACATCCTATCTAAACTTGCTCAATTAATAGAATATGGTTATGAAAAGAACAGATGTCAATCTCTTTTTTTTTTTTAAAGGTATGTTATTCAATAAATTTATCTTTAAATTTATGAAAATTATTACAAACTTATTTGACTTATATTCTTATGCAATTATTTATGATCTCTTTCGGATATATGGATATAGTTTGTCATGTGGTTTATTTTATTGTACTTTTCCACAAATATTTAAATTATAATAGCAAAACCAAATAGAAAATGAAAATAGTTCAATACAACCTTGGTTTATTTCACAGTCTTTTCTTATCTCGTAGCTCCTTTTAATATTTTCTTGTACCTTTGTAGCCTTAGATGAACGCAAATCCTACAGCAATAACTTCTTCGGACTATGTAACAGCTGTCTGTGCCTCCTAAATGTGACTATCGATACAGGAACAATGAAAATGGTCCTAATAAGATTGGAATTTCTTTCTTGATTAATTAAATAATACTCCAATAAAACATTAACTCCGTCCAGGAAATTCTTCGTCTAATTATACAGCTTGTGATGCTCCAATTCCACTGTGATCTCGCTAAATATGGATTCTTCTTTACTGGTAAGTATTTTTAAATTATATTCCAGTTTAATTGCACTCCTATCTTCTTCCTTTATTACAGTTTAGTAAAAACTGTTGACATTTATTTTTTTTAACACACTAATACTTCGTATTCAATACTACTAATATTCCCAAATGTTTGAATATTAATTTCCAATACAATAACACTTTAATTAATCTTTAATTTATGAATTTATGGCTATTATAAATTGATCGCCAATTTCATAAACTCACTCTGCGAAAATTATTTTTCGAATTCTTTATTTATTTATCCCATTCCCTTAGTGATACTGCCTATTTTTCAAATTGACCAATCTCCATTATCCACCTCTTTATTATACTCAATATAAATTCCATTATGCTAATCTTTTTATAAATACCTCTCCATATAACATTACTCTTATTATGATAATTTTCTCTATGAATTTAGTATAAAATTTATGTATTCAGAACCATTTAACACAATCTCCAATAACTTTTCTGTACATAAATGTCAACATTGACAACCACTGACAGTTCCTTCAAATATTTAAACGCGGGAAATTATAATCAATTTTGACAATGCCTTATAATAAAATTTACCTCTTAATACCATTTCTCTTCATTAACTTCAATTGAACAAGTTTTTACAAATTTATATAACATATTGAATTAACAATTAAATACAAATTCTCTATTTTACAGATTTCTGTGTCATTAGACGAACCATGGACCTTACACAACAAACTATATAGAATCAAATAAGGACCAACCGTAACTATAAAAACATTAATAAACCATTATTCTCTTTATAATGCTATTTCTAATTATAAACATATATTTATATTAACGGTATGTACCTAGTACTACCTCATTTTGCCCCTTTAATAAATGTAAAATTTCAACTTGTTTGAATAATTTTCATTTATTAAATAAGAAATTATTTGTATAAATTAAAAGTTATAATCTGTTACCCTCATAACACATTCAAATTATTAACAACTTTTAAAAGTAAATTCTTGCATTGTGCTTGCAATATTCTTGTAATATGGCACCTTCATCATTTATTTAACATGTAAATTTTTAACAACAATTAATAACTTTATACTCTATGAAAAATTATATACATGTACTTCAATTATTATTTATCTGACTGTAATATAAGTTTCTTTACAATATCGATCCATACTCTTTAATTATTTTATCTTTATCCTATACTTTCTTTTTACGTGTACTTTGTATTAGGAAATTTATCATTTTAAATGAAATTTACGTTATAAATAAGTTTTTATTTATTTTTGATCTCTGGATACCTGGTCGTGTAACTTAATAATTAGTACCAACAAGATATACATTTATTTACTTTGAACTCTTCTATATGAAGATTTTTAGCATTGATAAAAAAAACTACCTTCTTACTAATTCCTGTAATACCTTTATTATTTTATGGTGAATATTTAATCAACTTTCCATTATTCCTTTGGACTTAAACTGCCTTTTAAAAATATACTTTATTTATGCTCACATTTACATTAATATTAATTATTTATATTGTTCTTATTCGAACATATCCCTTATTTCCCTTTATAGACCTTTTCGTCTTATCCCCTACTTTCATCATACAAAAGTTTATTAATTATATTTTCGTTTTATTGGCGTACGTTACCATTTTAATAATATGTAGACATTTTCGTCTTATACATTTTATACCCTTATTCATATATTCTAACATTTATTATTCCATACTTTCATGGATCATTTTATAATACTCTATTATCGTAAGCATTTCAATTTTTTATACGTATATCATCTTTCTATATAAAGGCTTTTGTTCTTTCCTCTTAATAATTTATTATATCATAATCACCTTATGTACAACACGACCTACTTTATCGTGCATCAATACTTTTATTATCTCTTCTATTCGTTTTATAATGTTCAAATGTACTTTTTCTTGTATAATATTTTCTTTTCCATACATGTTTTTTTTAATTTTTAAGTTTCTAATATTCCAGGTATCTTCTTATTTAAATTCCTTTTCTTGTACACACATGTTCTAGTATTCTCTACTTATATTACATAATTTTTTTTTTTTTAATTAACAAAACACATTATGGAATAAGGGAATAACTTTAAATAAATTAAAATACTCATTTAAATATTAATAACGTTCCTAATTCTAAATCTAAATTATAACTCCGGATGAGATTCTAAATTATACCTGCCCCTACCTTATTATTATATAAGTCGTTTTTGTAAGTGCTCAAATACATAGTTAGAATTCTTATTATATGTAATGTATCCAATCTCACTATCATTTCATTATCTTTTGTCCATCTCTATGCCCCTATTTACCGTATTGTTTGTATGCGCTCTTGTAATTTGTGGTAGTGTATATAATTGGTTTAGTAATACCCATGAATACTTGTCCTTAAGTATCCGTCATGTCCATAAATTCTTTGTTCGTGTACAATAATTTTAATAAGGGCTTTTATCTTGTTGTAGCTCTGGTAGGATGGTGTCGCCGGTACCATCAGTTGTCGCCCATGTATACAACTGCCATGTCCATAAATTAAATTGTTATATTGTATCATGTATTATCCGAGACATCTTATCCATTATAATTTTTAATCTTACTCTATTTTTCAATGTTCCATATGTTTCTTCTTTATCCACATCTTCTTCATACCATAACTCATTTTCTTCAGTTTTGTAAAACATCTTATTCACAAAATTTCCAACCTGGTCAAATATACTCATAACATCTGCATTTCTAGATGTAAATATCTTTGTAACTTTCTGCACTTCAATATCCCATTCCAATAATTTGCACTTAATCTCCAAGATCATTGTAACCTGATGAACATTTCTTCGCACATATGTTTCTGAATAATCTCTTATACTCACCACAGAATCATTTCCATTTACCAATTCTTTATACTTATTACACATATTAATCTTTTCATTTTTCAAGTCATTTTCCACATAAGTTGGTATTATATTATGTCCAACTTTAAAACTTCTTCCCATATACTTTTTGTCTCCTATAACTATTTCTGTTTTCTGCCTTAAAAAATATGAATCCAAAATATTATTCTCTTCTTCTGCTAATAAAAGTGAGTCCAAATATGATCTTAAAAATTTTCTGCCGGAATCTAAGTATTTAGTTTTCTTTTGTATAGGCTTAATCGTATAAGTTTTCTTGATTTCAACTGTATTTTGTTCAATGTTGATACAGTTTATTTCATCCTTCTCACAATTTTCAATTACCCTTTCTTCAGTTGTATCTATTTTGTCCTTTACACATATTTGTTTTTCTGATAATATTTCTTCTGGAATTCTTACTAAAGGTTCTTTACATTTTTCAATATTCCATTTATATTCTTCTCCAGTAACCATAACTTCTTCTTTCAATTGTACAATATTCTCTATAATAACCTCATTTAACTTGTCTATTTTCCACTCACTTGTTCCTTCAACTTATCCAATTTTTCTTTTAATTCTCTTTTATCTTCTTCCCTTTGTCGTCTATTTTCTTCGATCATCTTGTCTATTTTTCCATTTAATTCCTCAAACGTCTTATCTAATTTATCTAATCTTCCATTTAATTCTATTTTATCCTCCTCTCTATTTTTCTTATCTTCCTCGCTCGTCTTGTCTAATTTACCACTCAACTCCTCTCTATCTTTCTCTCTTTGTCGTCTACTTTCTTCATTCATCTTGTCCACTTTATCAATTAATTGTTGAAGTAACATGTCTGTTGATGAGATCGACAACTCTGTTTTCGAGGTCTCTCCTTGTATTTGCGTCTTATCACCTCTATCTTGACCTTCTAACTGTTGTATTACTTCCTGTACCTGTGGTATCTCCCCTCCATCTTGTATATTACCTATCTGTTGTGTTTCTTCTTCGCTATCACTTGAAAACTCTGTCCTATTCATTCCAGAACTACTCTTTGACCTGGTATTCATGATTAATAAATTGTATGTAATATTACTATAATAACCTGTATTATACTCTCAAACCTAGTTTTATTTTACTGATAACCTTTTGTATAAAAAAAATGTATTTTTCTAATTATAATAAAGTGAATAAATTATCGAAAACACAATCTTTGCGAGTTTCTTTTAAAACGCCCCACGTTCGGAAGCCATATTAATGTAGAAATACCCCCTTTTAATAAAGGTGTATCTGCTACATTTAACGATATACTACAATATCTTATATATAAACTTGGGTTGCCAATATGTATTTTCAATTTCAATGTATTATTAATTTGCCCGTACTAACTCAGTCGTATAATTTTTATGTACTTTGTTATCTCTTTCAAACCCATTCAACAATATTCCATGTAATACTGATATCATAAATCTAACATTTCATTTTCAATTATATTCATCTACTAAAAATTCCTACTTTTATATTTTCTTTTACTATAATATTCCTTAGTCCGAACCTGTACCTTTTGGTTCACTTAACAAATTATATTCTAGTAGTGATATATCTTCTGGTAAAGTTGGTAACTCGGAACTTGACAATAGTATCGCTTCAAGTTGAAAATTATTATAACTAGATTTCAAATACTAATTTCTTTTGATACAAAATCTATATTATAAGATTTATCTTATTACTGCATAACAACTCTTTTAATCTCAGGAGTAAGTATTTTTTTTATCGGATATGATTTATAGTCCATAAATTAAATTGATGTTTTTTTATTTCTAGGTATTTCCATATTTTATATGGTAGTGATTTTTTTAACAGATACTATATTACCATTAAAACAAGGATATAAAAACTAACAAACAATATATTCATTTGATAAATTAATACAATATTTCTGGTGCTCTGATGAAAATGCCACTTTTAATACAACATCCTATCTAAACTTGCTCAATTAATAGAATATGGTTATGAAAAGAACAGATGTCAATCTCTTTTTTTTTTTTAAAGGTATGTTATTCAATAAATTTATCTTTAAATTTATGAAAATTATTACAAACTTATTTGACTTATATTCTTATGCAATTATTTATGATCTCTTTCGGATATATGGATATAGTTTGTCATGTGGTTTATTTTATTGTACTTTTCCACAAATATTTAAATTATAATAGCAAAACCAAATAGAAAATGAAAATAGTTCAATACAACCTTGGTTTATTTCACAGTCTTTTCTTATCTCGTAGCTCCTTTTAATATTTTCTTGTACCTTTGTAGCCTTAGATGAACGCAAATCCTACAGCAATAACTTCTTCGGACTATGTAACAGCTGTCTGTGCCTCCTAAATGTGACTATCGATACAGGAACAATGAAAATGGTCCTAATAAGATTGGAATTTCTTTCTTGATTAATTAAATAATACTCCAATAAAACATTAACTCCGTCCAGGAAATTCTTCGTCTAATTATACAGCTTGTGATGCTCCAATTCCACTGTGATCTCGCTAAATATGGATTCTTCTTTACTGGTAAGTATTTTTAAATTATATTCCAGTTTAATTGCACTCCTATCTTCTTCCTTTATTACAGTTTAGTAAAAACTGTTGACATTTATTTTTTTTAACACACTAATACTTCGTATTCAATACTACTAATATTCCCAAATGTTTGAATATTAATTTCCAATACAATAACACTTTAATTAATCTTTAATTTATGAATTTATGGCTATTATAAATTGATCGCCAATTTCATAAACTCACTCTGCGAAAATTATTTTTCGAATTCTTTATTTATTTATCCCATTCCCTTAGTGATACTGCCTATTTTTCAAATTGACCAATCTCCATTATCCACCTCTTTATTATACTCAATATAAATTCCATTATGCTAATCTTTTTATAAATACCTCTCCATATAACATTACTCTTATTATGATAATTTTCTCTATGAATTTAGTATAAAATTTATGTATTCAGAACCATTTAACACAATCTCCAATAACTTTTCTGTACATAAATGTCAACATTGACAACCACTGACAGTTCCTTCAAATATTTAAACGCGGGAAATTATAATCAATTTTGACAATGCCTTATAATAAAATTTACCTCTTAATACCATTTCTCTTCATTAACTTCAATTGAACAAGTTTTTACAAATTTATATAACATATTGAATTAACAATTAAATACAAATTCTCTATTTTACAGATTTCTGTGTCATTAGACGAACCATGGACCTTACACAACAAACTATATAGAATCAAATAAGGACCAACCGTAACTATAAAAACATTAATAAACCATTATTCTCTTTATAATGCTATTTCTAATTATAAACATATATTTATATTAACGGTATGTACCTAGTACTACCTCAATATATATACCTTAAGGAGTGAGCACATTGTGGTGTATGTTCGGGTTGTGTCCGACGAGTTAAAAAGACATACTCGTAGGGTGGAACTTTGGGGTACCCATCTGTGTGAATTTGCTATCTGATGGTACTGTGTTGGGAGCGAGAAAAGGCGCCGGACAGGACTAATTAGGGCAAAGCCATTTCCTTAATGTTTATATTTTGTTCGCGAATGGTAAATCGTGTAAATTTTTGGTTATTTATATTCCAGTACAATTCATCATGTGTAATTAAAATTTTATTTTTATTTAAGATGTTGATTGTTTACATGTATCTATGGCAAATATAAATCATGATAATCACGTTCACATTTTTTTTAAAACATAAGTTTTTCACGACGTCATGCTTTCATTTACTTTATTTCTTATAATGTTTTTTTTGTTGATTATGATGTATAGATTTGGATGTTTGAGTTATTGATTCTTTGTTTGTAATATATATATATATATATATATATATATATATATATATATATATATATATATATATCTGTATAATTTGAAATTTTGAATTCGTTTATATTTATTTTAATAAATTAGATGATAAGATTTATTTTGCATTTTATTTTCTTTACCTGACCTGGAGGTAATTAAAGAGCATTCAAAATCGATTGGAGAATCTATTCATATTTTCTGCCCCTGAGAGAATTATTTATTTTAAACTGAGCTAGTTGTATGTAAAAAATTTGCTTAACCTACTTTTCAGCAGAAAATCTGTTGTATCTTAGTCTAGCATAAGGCCTAGCACTAGGATGCGTGCTTGATTTTTACTTACATATAAATTGAATAATCTAAATTTATTATATATAAACCTCAATTTGTAAGAGTCACAGCAATATGTAAAATATCATTTAAATGCTTTCAAAAATGTCCTTTCAGCATCACAGGTATAGTTTTTGGTGATGTTCATAAACATTATTGGATATTCTGCCTTCGAGGTTACAAATAATATATAAATAACATTGCATGTTCTTGTATGTCTCACTTTTTTTTGTTTATACTGTAACATGTTTGGCCAATTATAAGTTGCTATGAATAACAACTATACCTACTTGTAATACTGGACATATTTAATTTCAACATGCACATACCAGTCCTTTATTAGTAAGCATATTTTTACCATTATTTTTAAAAGTACTGCAATCAAATATCATGGAAACGATAAAAAATTAGGAATTCATATTGATGAAATATTTTGTTTTAAATATAATCACAATTTCATAATAGATGTCATTATTTAATACTCCATAAACTACTATGTAAATCTTCAAACATATATTTGTAGGAAGGTTATGTTTTCAAATGAATCTGTCAATCGCGTGCTCAGGCCTGGTCGAACACAACCTTACGGCTGAGGTCTTGTTTTCGTCGCCTCGAGCACCGGCCGGTGCTTGAGGTTGTTATATAAAACGCAAATGTGTCGTATTTACGTACTTGAGCATCTGCAGCGCCTTGAGCATGATTTATAAATCTGGGCCTAAGATAACAATATGTAAGTCGTTTAGGTATACAGTATTGAAATCTTAATCCTTAATAATTTTTTAAATAGAAATGATGCTGCAAAAAGTCCTCAATTTACTATTTTTACAAAAAATACCCCCCTCAATCTTTTTTATTCTTAAATATCTGACTAGAATTTAAAAGATCCTAAAAATCGGTAGATGAAGTGACAAATCGGTATATCGGTAGATTACCTTCTAAATCGGTAGGGTTGGCAACACTGCTGCTAAGTGCCGGCGCTGGAGCTAGCGGTCGCCATTTTGTCTAGCGAAAATAAATTTCGCTCGTTGACCTAGCGGCGGTAAAGAAGGCGGTTAAAATTCAAATATGAATCTTCTGAATAGTACGATGAATAGAAACAAATTCAATTATGTTGCACAAGATTTTAAATAGTGCCTAGTAATTCTTTTTGATCTGTTTATTTATTGAAATGTATTTTGAAATAGATATAACTAATAAGTAATGTCAAACAGCAAAATTCCTTCTAATTTGGCACTAAATTTAATTAAAAATATTAACAGCTGCTACTGAAACTAATGAGCTATATATACCTATATAATGATGCTTGTTTTTGGGCCTTGTCGTCTTATTATATTTTCGTGTTCTAAAATGCATTAGTACTGCCTTCTGTATACATTTTCCTATGTGTAAGTATAGATAGCTACACATAGTCTATGAGGTAATGTAACTTAAGACTTTTACACAAGATCTGCTATCAGATTCCAATACTTATGTTAAATGTTGGAATAATATTGCTTTCTCAACTACAACAATAAAACAAACACAATGTTATCAGTTTATGTCATATTTATTTATCAGTTGTATACACTGCGATTATACACTTATTACAAAGTAGCATTCAGAAAATACATCAATTAATTAAAATTGAAATGAACAGCTATTCACAGTACCGATAAATTTCTCAGCCAAAATTGCTAATATAATACTGTTAATCGTTACATCATCTTCAACAAAAACCTCAACACAATCCAACGAATTTGCTATCATCAGATTTCAATAAGTTAAATATTGGAAGAATCTTGTTTTTACAACTACCATAATAACGGAAATATACAAAGTTATTTCTTTGTATTAAATTTATTTATCAGTTATAATTCCCTGGTTATACTTTTACTGCAACATAGCATTCAGAAAATTCATCAGCTAATTAAAATTGAAATGAATGCTGTTCGCAGTGCCAATAAATATTACAACCAAAACTGCTAATATAACATTGATAATAGATACATTATCTTCATCGAAAACTTCCACATAATCCATATAATAATCCACTGTAAAATGTAGTATTAAATATTTAGACACACTATATATTATAGTAAATAATTTACCATCTCCTCGGTCTCAATTCTAAAATAAGGATTTTATATTGCTATCATACATGGTACAACCTAATTACACACCAAATACGTTGACTTTATTTTTAGTTTAGCTTTTAAAAGTGCGTGTCACGTCCTCATACTTCAAACAATAATAATCATAATGGAATTAAATAATAATAAACCAGAACGCCATATTACTGCTGTCAGAAATTGTGATTCTTCAGAAGTTGGAAGTAGTAAAAGTACGCATGCGCAAGCAACAATTTTGAAATTTACTACTGTGACTCGTTCAATGACTTCTGGTGCTGGCCACAAGCTCTAGCGGTATCCGCTTCCAGCGCCGTAACTCCCTGAACGCACGGAGTTTAATAAAGAAAACCTCAAAAGATGATTCATTTGAGGTTTTCTTTATGACACATATGAAAATTTGGCAAATTTCACATTCTATGTTCAATTTAATTAAAAAAAAGATTGTCAGAATACTAGGATTCTCATAGTAATATATGTTGAGCACTTGTGAAATATATGTTGAGCACTTGTGAAATATGTTGAGCACTTGTGAAATAGGTTGGTTAAGGAATTAAGTAAATTCAAGTTTAAACATGACCTCTCCATTTCAAACACATCTGACCGCATTACCAAATTAAAGGACATACATTTAGAGCCAAATGATAGACTTATTTCCTTTGACGTAGTGTCCCTGTTTCCGAGTGTTCCGATAGATGCTACTCTAATCATGCTCAAAGATTTCCTAGAATTCAATTCGATCTCTACAGATTTAACAAATGAATATATAAAACCGTAGAGGGAATATATATAGAGAGCCCATCAAATAGGGAAATCGGGCAACATAAAATTTCGAGTAAATCCTGCCTTAATGTGCTGGTATCTGGTGGTAGAAAGCAGCTAAGACAACTATTACCATCTATACACTAACAACGAAACTAAACCATATGGAATTATTTGTAACTGTAATCGGAGAATTAAATAAAAACACCAGTATGAATGAAATATACACACATAAGTATCCTATCAAAGAGATTTATTGCTTACTGTCAACAAAAAAAATTATGGCGTTTTAAAAAAAACTTTAAATATATTCTGACACCAGTATTTACATCTTATAAATGACTTGCTTTTTACTTTTTTATACCCATATTTTCTGCCTTAATAGTGTAAGTAATCTTTTGCTATATAATTATTTAACTCTTTGAAAAGCCTGTTCAGAATCCCGGTTTTGGGAATAATATTTCCAATTGACATCAAACATTGATGCTTTTGACTGATTTATTGCTTTTTAATTATCCATTGCCCTTGTCTTAATAGTAATTTTTAAATTCAACTGTTAAAGAATTGCACAAATTAAATTGGGAAATTGCACATACTGTTTTATAAAAATTAGAAGTTTTAAAATCTGTCATCAAATATTTTACTGTTATAACAGTAAATGTAATTATTAATATTTAGGATAACCTGATTAAATAGAACAATTCTATTTTCTAAATGTGCAATATAGGTGTAAATATTAATAACTTGAAATTATTTTTAATGAGCGTGCAGAAAAAAGTATAATCCAATTTAAAAATAAAAGACATTTCCTGTTTTACCGGACACGATATTTTTTAAGTATGCATTCATAATTTCTTCATATTTAAAGTTTTTCAGCTTAAGGGGATTTACGCAGACGTCACGACTAACTGCCGTGAGGTAGGACGTAAGGGGGTGGCGCCATAAGCGCTAATGTAAATTCTGGACTTTAGAAGGTTTCGTTAAAACAATAGAACCGCTTTAATTTACGAAGTATCAAAACGTATAAGGTTGTGTTTGTTTATATGTTACCGTGAAAGACCGAAAGTAGTGAATGTCAACATCCGCCGGTGGATGTCGACAAATACCAAATGCCTTGGTGAAAGTCCGAACATTTCTTAATTGTATTATAGATTCGGACTTTTACCGGTATATGTCGACAAACACAAATGAGGTCCGGTGAATGTCGGAAACGGCAGGTCGCAACAAGTTTTTAGACGGTTCCAGCATCTTGTTTCAGTTAGCTTTGCCTTCGTCAGTCTAACGCAACGTTTGACAGCCTGCGGGCACGCTCCCTAACCTAATTTAATTTTCTTATTAGAAATTATAATTTGTATTCAATGGCTACTACAGTGAATCGTGATAAGTTTTTTGAAAAGTTACATGCCTTAATTGGAAGTAAACGAGAAGACAATTGTTTTTATTTTTCACAAGAAAAGTACTCTAAAATCGTTTCTGAAGTAATTTCTGCTAAAAGTAAGTGTAGTACACCTTTGGACTACAGACGTTTAAAACGTTTTGACATTTTAAAAGTTAGTGATGAAGAAAAGTTAATTGTGCCATTAAAACCAGGAGAAACGAATATCCAGTATTATGTTACTAATGATGAGTTGTTTACAATACTTTCTGAAACTCACATAAGAACAGGCCATGGAGGAAGAACACGAATGCTTAAAGAATTGCAAGTTAGATACAAAAATATTACTTATGAAGTTGTAATGTTGTATTTAAATTTGTGTAAACAATGTCAAATGAAACACAGTGCGCCTAAAAAAGGTATTGTTGTGAAACCAATGGTCAGTTCCGAATTGAACTCTAGATGTCAAGTCGACTTGATAGACTTGCAATCACACAGGGATGGCGATTACAAGTTTATATTGGTATATCAAGATCATTTAACCAAATTTGTCCAGTTACGACCTTTAAAAAGCAAGAGAGCGGAAGAAGTAGCTTATCACCTTCTCCAAATTTTTTTAACATTTGGTGCTCCCGCTATATTGCATTCGGATAATGGTAGAGAGTTCAGTAATCGAGTCATATCTGAACTATGCGCTATGTGGAAAGATGTTAAAATAGTGCACGGAAAGCCTCGTCACAGTCAAACACAAGGCTCAGTTGAAAGAGCCAATCAGGACATACAAAATATGTTAACTGCATGGATGCAAGACAATGATTCAAACAAGTGGTCAGAAGGTTTGCCGTTTGTCCAATTCGCCAAAAACACAACTTATCACGAAGGAATACGCCAGAGTCCTTATGAAGCCCTGTTTGGCGTTAAACCAAAAAGGGGTATAACATCGTCATCACTCCCCCGCGGGCAAATTGCAAACATTGAGACCGAAGAACAGCTAGAAGCTTATGTTGAAGAAAATTTGGGTAGTGACCATATTGAAAGAGGCATGGATAATGAAAATACCATTGGAGCTGATCCGCAACCTGGCACGTCTTCATCTCAAGCACTGACTGACTCGCAACCTAACACGTCTTCATCTCAAGCACTGACTGACTCGCAACCTAACACGTCTTCATCTCAAGCACTGACTGACCCGCAACCTAACACGTCTTCATCTCAAGCACTGACTGATCCGCCACCTAGCACATCTTCATCTCAAGTACTGACTGAACAACACGAGCTAATTTCTTCAAAAAGAGTAGCTGCAAAAGAGAGTCTTCTACTTCAAGCAACAAAAATGTTGCGAACCTCAAAAAAAAAGTTTCCTCCTGCCCAAATTGGTGATACCGTAAGAATTCAAGTCCCTGATGTCGACCGTGGTCGTACAGACCCTCGAAATGTGTTAGCGGTTGTTGTTGGAATAGAGGATTCAGCCTTTTATAGACTAGCTAACAAAAATGGTACCTTGAAGCAGCTTTTCACCCGTAATCAGTTCGTAATTTGTAAAGAAAAGTTAGTTTCCATGGACGAAGTTTCAACAAAAGAAATGTCGCTAAGAGAAGCAGCTTCTGCTAATTCAAAAAGTGGAGGGCAAGGCTACACACGTTGTAACTGCAAAAGAAAGTGTTCCACGACTAAATGCAGCTGTAAAAGCAAGGAACTTTTGTGCAATTCGAAGTGTCATGGTAGTTTATGTTGTTGCAATAAATAAGATATTGTTATTATTTTTTATATTTCATTTTATATTTTTATGTTCTACTGTTTGTTTTGAGTTCAACAAAGTCTTTTTCCCATATTATTTTAATAAATAAAGACCTATGGGTTTTTTTTTTTATTTAAAAAAAAAATGTTTTTAACATACACCATGAGTGCATGCTGAATGTCGACAATCGCCGGTGTAAGTTAGAAATAATGAAATTTCACCAATATTTCGGACATACGTCAAGCAACGTTGAGAATGTTGACATTCACCGGTGAATCTCGACATTCACCAGATTTCGGTCTTTCACAGTAACATATACAGTGTGTCCAGATTTCGATGTTCACAATTGGTATATCGGTTATTAGAAGACTAGAGGAACGGTTAAATGGGGAATGTTTTGCAGGATTCAGTGCTCGCAACAAATCTCATTTCAAATTCATTCGGCCTTTTTACAATTTTGAAATATTTTGAAAAAACCAATATTTGCCGATTTCAATTTTCCTCAATAACTCCATAACGCCTAATGCGATCGCATTTGAACTCTGACATTGTTGAGACATTTTTTTAAGAATTTTTTTTTTGGTGTTAACAGTAACCCCCGATTTTCATTTGTTTCCAAGTTCTTAGTGCTATCTTTTGTTTTTCTTATGGTGGCCATAGTGGATTTTAATTAGGTATATAGTCCTTAAAAATAGCTATTCAATAATGTACAACATGCCTAATAAATCTTTATTTACACGAGAGATAGGAACACTCTAATACGGAATTAGTGGGCTATGAAATTAAATGGTAGTGTAAAACAAACGATAAATAATCTCTGTCATTTTTGACATGTAAAAGTGCAGTGAAATTTGTGGGAGATTTAGAACTTTGTTTAAGTAATTACCGTTAATCATGGAGATTAATAAGAATTGTGATATTGGCACACACATTTTCAAATAAGTAAAGGCTGATATGTTGGAAGTTTATTTCAAAGTAAATAGAATTTCTGAAAATCCTTGCACAAGTTACGCTCAGCGTTTTTCGGAAAGACCACAACCACACCGGACAATTTTTAGCAGAATAATCAGAAATTGAGTGAACTATGGAAGCTTCGAACAAAAAAGATCTATTAAGTTAACAATGCTGAACAATCCAAGTACATCAGTACGTCGAGTGGCTCGAGAAACTGGAATTCCGAAATCTGGTGTTTACAGAACGTTGAGAAAAAGCAAATACAATTCCAATTTAGCAGGTGTTTCTACAAAAATGTGAAGATGATATTGATTTTCCTAGGAAAATATTTTGGACAGATGAAACACGGTTTACTAACTGCCGAGTGTTCAATAGGCATAACTATCATCACTGGTCTACTGAAAATCCACATTTGGTAAATCGAAGAAGATTTCAAGTTCTATTTGGTTTTAATCTCTGGTGTGGTTTGATTGGTACGAACTTTTATTGACTTCTTTTTTGTTTTTTATTATATTATCAGTATCATCTTCACATTTTTGTAGATACCATCTGCTAAATTGTAATCTTCGCTGATAATCATTATTGCTTAAACCCTGCACAATTGTTGGTTTGTATGGGTGGTATTTGTTTTTTCTCACCGTTCTGTAAAGACTAGATTTCGGAATTCCAGTTTCTCGAGCCACTCGACGTACTGATGTACTTGGATTGTTCAGTATTGTTAACTTGATAGATCTTTTTTGTTCGAAGCTTCCATAGTTCACTAAATTTCTGATTATTCTGCTAAAAATTGTCGGGTGTGGTTGTGGTCTTTCCGGAAAACGCTGAGTGTAACTTGTGCAAGCATTTTCAGAGATTCTGTTTACTCTGAAATAAACTTGCAACATATCAACCTTTACTTCATTTGAAAATGTGTGTATCAATAGCAATTCTTGCTTAACGGTAATTACTTACACAACGTTCTAAATCTCCCACCAATTTCACTGCACTTTTACATGTCAATAATGACAGAGCTTATTTATCGTTTGTTTTACACTACCATTTAATTTCATAGCCAAATAATTCCGTGTTACAGTGAAATTTTATTCAAACGTTCATATCTCTTGTGTAAATAAAGATTTATTAGGCATGTTGTACATTATTGATAAGCTATTTTTAAGGACTATCTAACTAAATTAAAAATTCAATATGGCCGCCATACGAAAAACAAAAGATAGCGCTAAGAACTTCGAAACAAATGAAAATCGGGGGTTACTGTTAACACCAAAAAATTTGTATTAAAAAAGTGTCTCGACAATGTTAGTTTAAAAGCGATCGCATTAGGCGTTATCAACTTATTGAGGAAGATTCAAATCGGCAAATATTGGTTTTTTCAAAATATCTCAAAATTTTAAAAAGTCCAAATGATTTTGAAATGAGATTTGTTGCGAGCATTGAATTCTGCAAAACATTCCCCTAGTCTAATATCCGATACACCAATGGTGAGCATCGAAATCTGGACAGACTGTAAATAACTAGTTTATAACACGTCACACATCGGCAGCAACACTGTCATAAGGCGAAAATTGTGTTTTGTGATCAAATGACGTTTAAAATTATTTTGTTATTACAAAATAATTTTAAAAATTTAGCATTTAACATTCGATTTTTTTCATAATTTAAGAGATAATGTCTTTATCTCTCAATTTGTGAAAAAAATCCAATGCTAAATACTACAAAATAATTTTAAATAACGTCATATGATTACAAAACACAATATTCTGACTGGCCTTGGTTGGTTTTTTTTCATGTCTATATTCCAATATATTATATTATATCTTAAGGATTTAAAGTCAAGGAATTTAATAAAATACTTATGTTATTTTATGAGTTTTATGACCATCTATGTAAACACAAAATTTGATGTATTAGTTCTCTGTTTCCTTGTCAGGAAGAGTCGGCCTTGATTTTACACATTCATTTATAAGTTTTTATATATGCGTATTTTAATGAAGTTCTTGCCTTTGCTATATACTTATTTTGTTGGAATTTATATAACAGATTGTATTTATTTTATTTCTAAATCTAAATAATAAAATTTATTATTAAGTATTAGTGAATTAATACTAACTTTTAGGTACAATTTTGTTTATATAATAATAATAATAAATATATTAATACTAAAAAATATTTGAAAATACTTCACGACATCTACCAGGCATAAGCTTAATTCCAGGAGCAGGTGCTGCCGCTAGTTCTGGATGTAGCCGTTCTTTCCTCTACGTCCACAATGGCGTGCCCAAAAAATAACATTGCATGGGCTCTCTATATATATTCCCTCTACGATAAAACTAACAATACTATGCATGGAACAAAACATTTTTACTTTTAACAACAACTTCTATAAACAAACTCATGGCACAGCCATGGGCAATCCTCTATCACCTTTTTTAGCTAACCTATTTTTGAACAACCTTGAAAACAAAGTTAAAGACAATTGTGGTTTTTTTCCCAAGTTTTGGGCTAGATATGTTGATGATGTGTTTGCAGTGATACCCGATTCTTTCAATACGGTAGCTTTCTTAAACATTTTAAATAACTAATATTCCTCAATACATTTCACGCATGTATCAGAAAAAGAAAAAGCTTTACCCTTTTTAGAACTAAAAATGTCAATATCAGACAATAATTTTCAATTTGATATTCACAGAAAAGAAACACATACAGACAATTACATTCACAAAGACTCATACACTTTTTACAAATACAAAGAGAGTAATTTTTATTTTTTAATCAATAGATTTCTTTCAATCTCCTACGAATTTTAAGAAAGAATTGGACTATATTTTTAAAGTTGCAGAATAGATTGGTTATAATAAACAAATAGTACTGAAAATTAAAAATAAGCTAGAGAAGAAAAAGTTCATAAGTTCAAAAACTGCATTAACACCAGACATTCTAAATAACAATAAAAAATACTGTAAGATATTTTTCCATAAAAACTGGCATACCAGAGTAACATGATCCGTACATGCAGTGAGATAAGCCACGGTGAGAACATTCCTTCTGTGACCTGTATCAGTACCGAGGATGCTGAGAGTGCATTTTAGCAATAGACAGTTTTCTTCGTAAGAATAAACGCATAGAAAGTTAGTCGTATTATAATATTAGTAATGTACACATGTTTTCTTAGATTTATTAATATTAAAATTCTTTTTAAAAACTAATAAATCAAGCGTTTTTATTTATTTGGCGCAGTCAGTAGGATTGTTCTACAAGTTTTAAAGTTTTAAAATTTGGTGTGTGTCAACATTTTGGGAACATCCGGAACCTGGGAAAAGACGCAAGAGGACCGAATATTGAAGAAAGTACGGGCCGGCTACGGCACTTTAATGAGCAAAGTGGGCTACCGTACTCGTTGAATTCAATATTCCAACGTTCCGAAGAAAAGAAAACAGCTTGCCTACCCAGATGCAAAGTAAGTACTATCTTTTATTACAATGCGGCTCACCTGATTATTGAAATCAATTTCATTATTTGAAAAAGAAACCTTCATTGTTTCCCCCATATCCGTGCAAGTGACAATCCTGTCGTACCCTTAATTGGTAAACCCTATACAGAATTAGTAAATAGAGTAGATATATTTCAAGAATAATTTAAAGAAAATGGCAGAAAATTTCCAATTATTCAAATTAGAATTAGATACAATACCGCTATTCAACGGAGATTCGCATTGCGTGAATCAATTCGTAAACGCGTGCGAGGTAATTGTACAAAAGTATGTAGCAACGGCTGCGGTTAAAGATGTAATATTTCAGACGATATTAAGCAAACTAAGAGATCGTGCGCGAACACTAATTTGTTCAAGAGACGATCTAGATACATGGGAAAAGGTTAAAAAGGCGTTATATAGTTATTTTGCGGACAAACGCGATTTTGGTCAACTTATTCAAGAATTTAATAACACCCGAATGAATTTTAACGAGGATCCGATTTCGTTTGGACATCGAATACAAGATTTGTTATCAAAATTAAATTCAAAACTCACACAAACGACGGACATCACGCATAAAACACAACGTGCGGAAATTTATGCACAAACGGCGCTGGAAATTTATTTATTAAATCTACCAGGAGAAATACAAGTTCATGTAAGACCCTTGAAACCAACGTCATTGGAAACAGCAATTGGTTTGGTGCAAGATGCCGTTAATTTCATAGCGAGATCGAAAGAACTAAAGGGAATAAAATCTTCAACATCGCAACATAACACCACATATAGAAAGCCTATGAAACCTATGAAAACCTATTTTCCAACAAATTATCCACCACAACAATTTCCAACACAATACCCAAATTATAACAGTTTTAACAAACCCCCTACGATTCAAACAAAAACATTTCCAACTGGGCCAATTCCCAACTATCCAAATCCAAATCACAATCGAAGATATTTTCCTTCGAGTCAACAAGTATTTGGTCAACCAAGGAATGTATGGAATCCAGGACAATACAACAATGCGACGGTTCCAAGACCAACCCCTATGTCAGGAATATCGACCGCAATAACTAAACCTTTAAATCATAATGAGATAGAAGGTACAGATTTTCAACAGTATGAAGAACCTCAACCAATATTTAACGAAACCAATGGTCTGTGGTATGTGCCTGTAGAACCACCCCAAGATAGTTATCACGTAGATTACCCACCTGAAGAGGAAGAGTGCAAACAACAAGAAGAAAAGGTATCTGAAGAAGAAGAAGAAGCAGAAGAAAAATTTTCTATTAACTGTCTTACCGGAGAACTCAATAAACGATCGATAAACGAACTCCCGTATATAATATTAGGCAATCCACCAATAAAATTACTTATAGATACAGGAAGTACTGTGTCAATGATAGATCCCGCGGTTGTGCAAAGATATTACCCTGATAATATTATAAATGAAAAATTAGAAATAAAAACAGCAAGTAATATTTTTACTGTAAATAAATGCGCTGTGATACCTTGTTTCAAAGAATTAAAATCACACGGTTATTTGAAAATGCTTATGTTTAAATTTTATGATGGACTTTTAGGTTTAGAAGATTTAAGATCTATGAAATTCAATATAGATTTGAATGAGGGTACATTATATAGAAATGATTATAAAATTCCTTTACAATTTAAAAAGAACGATTGTATTAAAATTCCTGCTAAATCAAGAGTATTAAAAACTATTTCGGTTAATTATGTAGAAGGCGAGGTATTATTAAATCAAGTCTCTCAAGACGAATTGTATATACCTAGTTGTATAACATCCGTAAATAAAGGCGAGGCGGTAATAGAAGTACAAAATTTTACTAACACAGAACGTGAATTTAACATCAAACCATTGTCAGTAACTCCTCTAGATAATTTTCTTATTTATCAATATTCTGTTAACGATTTAGAAACCGCACAATGACTAAACGGATTGATTAGAACTAATCACTTAAATGAGGAAGAAAAATCACAAATTTTAAAATTATGTAGAAATTATATTGATATTATTAAAAAACCGGAAGATAAATTAACTTTTAATTGTAACGTGAAACATAAAATTAAAACAAAAGACGACGAACCCGTCTTTCAAAGAGCTAGACGTTTTCCTCATGCAATTAAATCTGAAATTAAAGATCATATCGATAAACTCTTAGAGGACAATATTATTAGACCAAGTCAAAGTCACTGGGGTTCACCTGTACACTTAGTAAATAAAAAGTTAGATGCAAGCGGTCAACGTAAAACACGTTTGGTAATCGATTATAGAGCACTCAACGAGAAGACCATTGACGACCGGTACCCATTACCACATATAGAAGATATTTTGGACAAATTAGGTAGATGTCAATACTTCACGACACTTGACCTAGCTTCTGGTTATCACCAAATTCAAATGGATCCAGAATCAATTGCGAAAACCGCGTTTAATACGGAACACGGGCATCACGAATTTCTGAGAATGCCCTTTGGCCTCAAGGGTAGTCCTGCAACATTTCAACGTGTTATAGACGATATTTTAAGGGATATATTGAACACCTTTTGTTTAGTATACCTAGATGACATAATTATATTTTCACCTTCCTTAGATGAACACATTAAGCACATCAAACTAGTTTTTGACCGTTTACGAAACGCAAATTTAAAACTGCAACTAGACAAATGTGAATTTCTGTGCAAAGAGACCGAATATTTAGGTCATGTTATTACACCTAACGGTATTAAACCGAACCCAAAAAAGATTGAAGTAATTAAAAATTTCCCAATTCCAAAGACACAACGTGACATAAAATCATTTCTAGGTTTATTAGGTTATTACCGAAAGTTTATTAATAATTTCGCAAAAATTACAAAGCCATTAACTAAATGTTTACGAAAAGGAGAAAGTGTCAAACATACGGCGGAATTTATTGACGCTTTTGAAAAATGTAAGGTAATTGTAATGATCCAGTGTTAAAATATCCTGATTTCAAAAAACAATTTGAATTAACAACTGTCGCTTCAAACTTTGCTATAGGCGCTATACTATCACAAGACGATCACCCTGTAGCGTACGCTTCTAGGACATTAAACCCGGCAGAAATAAATTATTCGACAATCGAAAAAGAAATGTTAGCCATAGTATGGGCCTGTAAACACTTCCGCCCATATCTATATGGGACAAGCTTCCTTATAAAGACGGACCATAAGCCATTGCAATGGCTATTTTCAATCAAAGATCCAAATTCACGATTAACGCGATGGCGACTAAAATTAAGTGAATACGAGTATGAAATTCAGTATAAAAAAGGTAAACAAAACCAAGCCGATCCTCTATCGAGAATAAAAATTAATACTACAGAAAATTACGTAAATACGATAGACAATGAATTAGAATCTTTAGTAGTTAACCAAGACAATATTGACGAAGGTATGTTAGATGAATTAGACGAAATATTAAACAAAATACAAAGAAATGATCAGGCTACACAAATTAGTAATCAAAATCTAGAAGAAGTTAATAACGATACAAATACTATTCATTCAGGCAATGGTAATATCGAAATTTCAATGCCTTATACGGAAACAATATTAAATATGGCAGACCACCAAATTATATTAGATGCCACACATAATATAACTACACCTATAATTAGAAGTTTCAAAATATTTGGTAAAAATAGAATTTGTCTTACATTTCCTTTAACAACGTATAGAGCAAATATTGTTAAGGCATTAAAAGAATGTTTAACGTCCGAAAAAAAGAATGTTATCTATTTCAAACATAAAAATATTGAAAGAGAAGTAATTACGGTTATCCAAGAATCATTCACAAACTTAAAAGTAGAGATATCTAATAAAATTGTAGAAGATATTGAGGATAAAGATGAACAACAAATAAAAATTAAATATTATCATGAAGGTAAAACACTACATCGAGGTATTAATGAAGTCTATCAATCCTTGAAAAGAAAATACTACTGGCCTAATTTAGAAAAAACCGTTAGTATCTATATTAATAACTGTGAAACATGTCAATTAGCGAAATACTATAGAACGCCTCAAAAACAGACTATATCTCATACGCATACGCCTAAAAGACCTTTTGAACAACTTCACATAGACCTATTATTTATGAATAACAGAACCATATTAACGATTATTGATCATTTCTCAAAATACGGACAAGCTTACGAAATTTCAGATAAAAATTCAAAAACCATTGTAAACAATCTCATAAAGTTTACTAGTCACCACGGCTTGCCTCGTAAAATCATTGCAGATTCCGGAAAAGAATTTGACAATATAATAATGAAAGAATTTTGCAATTTACATAAAATCACATTACATATCACCTCGGTAGGTAATTCAAAATCAAATGCAATCGTAGAACGATTCCATAGTACACTCACAGAATCAATCAGATGTAGGTTAATAGAGAGTAAAACAACGTTCGAAAATCATTTAGTAAATGCAGTATTAAGTTACAACAATAGTCTACATTCAAGTACCAAATTTACTCCTTTTGAAGTAATTAACGGTCATTCAGAAACAAATCTACCATTTGATTTAAATGAGGAAAAACTAACACAAGAATTTATTCAAAATAGGGCCGATCAAATAAAGGCAATCAATAAACAAATTTATATATCACTAGAAAATGTCAAAGAAAAGGCTTGTAATAAAGTCAACGCAAACAGAACCGAGATAGAAAATATAGAAGAAGGACAAGAAATTTACACACGAAAGAAATTTAGAAACAAATTAAAACCGAAGTTTTCTAAAGAAAAGGTAACAAAAGTTAATGCTAAAACAATTGAAACGCAAAAAGGAAGTAAATTGTCAAAAGATGTAATAAAAAAGAAAAGAAAATTCACTGAGGATCCTTTGTTACAGGATGAAGATCCCGTGGATGATCCTATTCCTGTTTACGCAGAAGACAATAATTTGCCAACTACAAGTAAAGCAAATTAATAATTATATTTTACCCTATAGGTTAGGAAATGTTAGATTAGTCCAAGGAAAACATGATTTTATTTATAAGATAAACGCCAACGATTTATTCGTGTACATTAATTCATTAAATGACCAAATTCAGCTAGTAAAGACAACTTTTATTAATAAGGTAAAGCCAAATTCAAATGTAGGTTATTCCTCGGGCAATGATTTAATATCATCAGTCATTTTTTTGATAAGATAAAATCTTACTACCGACGAAAATGGAGAGCTACGAAGAATCAATTTTATAATTGTGAATTTAAAAGGTTGAGAGGAATCTGCAAGACGCTTATTAATGAATCCTATAAATCCTATATGGACATAGTTGAAAGTTCTATTTTGAGTAATCCTAGAGAGATATTTCGATATATGAGAAGCAAAACTGGATCTTCGCGTATTCCTAGTACTTTAACTTTCAATGATACCCCAATAGACTCCCCTCAAGGCATAGTCAACAGATTTGCGGATATGTTTTCATCTATTTATCATCCTAGTACCCCCTTTTGCGTGGAAGATTCGGAATCCAACCACTTACCGTTTACTTTGCATGGTACCTCTGAGGATGAATTGCTTAGAATTATGTCCGCATTACCAGATGATTTCAGTGCAGGTGATGACCAGATCCCTAGCAAATTGGTGCGTCAAGCAGGATCCTCCTTATCAAAGCCGCTGGCGCTTATTATAAACCTATCCATCAAGACGTCGGAATTTCCTGGCCGTTGGCGAAGAACAAGAATCTCTCCCATCTTTAAAAAAGATGACAATACCAAAGGGGAGAATTACAGACCGATATCGATCATTTGCAACTTTGCGAAAGTATTCGAAAGTGTACTTTATTCATGCATATATTTTAATACTAAATCATTGATTTCTCAACACCAACATGGATTCGTGCGGGGGCGTTCGACAGTTACTAACCTGACTGCGCTAACACAATTTACCTGCCGAGAGTTGGACAATTCAGGACAGGTGGATGTGATTTATACGAATTTCAGCAAAGCATTTGATACGATAGATCATGAATTCCTAATGAACAAACTATATGCACTGGGATTAACGCCGAATTTGCTCAAGCTTATCCATTCTTATCTCACTAAGAGACCTAATTACGTTTTTTATAATGGGTACAAGTCGCCAGAATTTTTTCCGTCATCTGGGGTGCCACAAGGCTCAAATCTAGGTCCTCTTTTATTCATATTGTACATAAACGACGTGCTGATGCAATTAACGTGTCCGGTACTTGCTTATGCTGATGATCTGAAAATTTACAGTTCTATAAAATCCTGGAATGATGTGGTCCAACTCCAAAGTAATTTAAGTGTCTTGACTGACTGGTGTCGCAAATTCAATTTAAAGTTAAATATTGATAAATGTTGCTTCATATCTTACACACGCAAAGTAAACAATGTATCATCAGTATATGTCCTAAACAGAAATACATTGTCAAGAGTTAATGGTATTAGGGACCTTGGGGTATACTTTGACACTCGGCTCAGCTTCTCTAACCATATAGACTCGATGTGTGCATCTGCGTCTAGGACGTTGGGTTTCATATTGCGTTGTTGCAAATTTTTTAATAATATTCAGTTGATGAAGACACTTTATTTCAGTCTAGTTGTGAGCAAATTGGAGTATGCATTTCAAGTATGGTCTCCTCAATATCTTTACTTACAACTTTCCATTGAAAGAGTGCAGCGAAGATTCCTGAAATATTTGTCTTTTAAATGTTCCGGTACTTATCCTCAGCGTGGCATAGATTATTCACATTTATTGGACGCACATGATATGCAAGCCTTGAGTTACCGTCGTGAGATACATGGTGCACGATTTGTATGGAAACTATCCAGTGGGCGTGTTGACTGCCCTTATTTGCTCTCATGTCTGGATTTCTTCATTCCTAGAATCTCCTCTCGTTTTACCCATACCTTCCTACTTCCCTTTTCTCGCACTAACCTTCTTAAAGGATCTCCGCTGGTGGTGATGTGTAGAGCCGCTAATCTTCACTATGGGGACATATTTTTTTGACATATTTTTTTTTACTTTACTTAATTATATTGTTTTCATATTTATTATTACTCACAATTCTGTTGTATATTTGAGTTATTAGTATAAGTTATTGAGTAGTACGTTGTACATTATGTGTATATTTAATACTGTCCTATAACTGGGTAAACCGTTGGACAAATAAAGCTATTATTATTATTATTATTATTATTATTATTATTTTTGCACAATCGTTAGATGACGATCAGATCAAATCGACTTACTCATTAATTGCACAAACGGTACGTAGTATTAATCAAACTAAAAGTAAACTCAAGAATATATTTCCTGAATTTATAAGAACGAGAAGATCGCCATTAAATATTGTGGGTAACGCCGCAAATTGGTTATTTGGAATTATGGATAACGAAGAAAAAAAGGAGAATCGATGTTGCTTTACAACAACTACACAACAATCAAGAAAATATACATAAACAACAAGAACTTAGCCTCTCTATTCTAAAATCAATGTCAAGTAAGTTAGTGGACACTCTAAACACAGTAAAAGCGAACCAACATGCCATTAACAACAAAATAGATGAGATATTAGAAACTGTGGAACAAATCAAATTCTACCAATTAATAAAAGATGCAAATGCACTAATAACGCAAAATAATGATATGATGTTTAAAGTTCTAATGGAAATTGAGGATGCCATTATATTCTCTAGTATGCATAAATTACATCCATCAATAATATCTGTAAGTGAAATAAGGGAGATCATGTACCAATTAAATTCCCTCTACAACCCCAGACAACTACTTATGTTCAAAAACACCTTTAATTATTACCTATATTTCAATATCGATAGTCACATCGACGACAAAGAAATCCTAATTAAAATATCTGTTCCTATTCTATTTAAACCTACCTATAATTTATATCACCTTTATGCTATCCCATATGATAACTTTATAATTCCCATACCTAAGCCGTATTTGTTAATTGAGGATAGTACATACATATTACGCACCGATCTGTGTCCAAAATTGGAAGACACCTTTATTTGCCAAGGACAACCCGTGCCTGTCGACGATAATTGTATATTGAATTTAATGAAGAATCAAGACACATGCGAGAAAATCAAGGTACATCTAGAAGAACCGATAATACAGCAGATTGGACCAGGAGATGTATTAGTGTATGCTCCACATAATAATAAAATAAGTTATGATTGTAATGAGTTAGGTATTTCTGTAGTTAAAGAAAACGTATTAATAAAATTAGATTATAATTGTTCAATAGAATTAAATGAAGAAAAATTTGTATTTAGGAATGAAATGCTTAAAGGAGAAATATTTAATCTACCAAAAATTATTGTAGATGTATATAATAATCACAATGTAAATCCGATTGAATTAAATGAAATTAATGTTAAAGATTTTAGCAAAATAAAAGAAGAAATACAAAAGGTTAAAATACCGAAATTAGAAAAGTTTGTTAAAGTAAACTCTTATATAAATTATTTCATAGTTTGTATAATCATCATAATAATCACAATTGTATTACTTATAAAGAAAATTAAATGTAAACAAGTTCTAAGAAAATCGGAGCAGGTTCTCGAGAATCCAACAGGACGTCAAGAACCCTTCTAAGGATGGAGGAGTAACATGATCCGTACATGCAGTGAGATAAGCCACGGTGAGAACATTCCTTCTGTGACCTGTATCAGTACCGAGGATGCTGAGAGTGCATTTTAGCAATAGACAGTTTTCTTCGTAAGAATAAACGCATAGAAAGTTAGTCGTATTATAATATTAGTAATGTACACATGTTTTCTTAGATTTGTTAATATTAAAATTCTTTTTAAAAACTAATAAATCAAGCGTTTTTATTTATTTCCAGTCTAATAAAACTGTTTAAAAAATACAATTTAATTGCAGCTTTCTCCAACAATAATAAATTACAACAGTGTCTAAAAACTAAAATTGTTTACACAGATCCGTTGAAAGAATCGGGCATTTACAGAATACGTTGTAGTGGTTGTCCAAAATTATATATCCGACAAACCAGAAGAAACGTTCAAATACGATATAAAGAACACATGGCTCATGTCAAATTACACAATGTAGAAAAATCCGCATTAGCTCTACATCATATTGATACAGGTCACAACTTCAGCCTAGAAAATGTTAGTTTAGTTAAACAAAGCAACAATAGAAACTTAGATATGTAGGAAGCCATATACATGAAAAAACATAAAAATCATCTCCTGAATAATGATATTTGCCCCCCTTAATAACAAACTGTTATCTTGTATACCGACATCGGTTAACACTTAAGACACTCTTGAAATATATATTAAACTTTTGAGTAATATCTTATTTAGAATTGTTAATCCATAATCCTGTCACTGTTAAATTAACCCGTTGTCTTCCTTGGAAATATTTTGTATTTCCCATTGAACTAATTCACAGAATGATATATTGTTAATATTCGTTGTAATTTTGCTTTAATCGTTTTTCAACTACCTTTAAAATTGTTCTGTATAACATGTATTTTTATTATAAAATGTCTCGTAGATAATAGGTTTAAATAATTATTGCATTAAACTTTTCATTAATATCCTATTTAGAATTGTAATTCGTAATCCTGTCACCGTTAGTTTTACCCGTTGTTCTTTCTCATTAATATTTTGTATCTTGCATTACTCGTTTTTCCACCCTACCTTTAAAATTTGTCTGTATACCATGTATTTTTCTTATATTATAAAATGTCTCGTAGGTAATATGTTTAAATATTTACTACTGACGATGTGTGCAGTGCACACGAAATGTGACATATAGTTATTAAACTAATTTTTGTGAAAGTGTTTTATTTTATTATTTTACTAGGATTCTCATTCCATCAGTAACACCAAGCTGTAATATTTTTATTTTCAAACCTGTTTTATGTCTCAAATACTGAGATTTAGGTTATTGCATGCCGGATTATTCTGAGAGCTAACAGCAAAAATATTGTAACGAAATGAGTTTACATTAAATAAAAGAATCAGATCTCTCGGCGCGATAAAAACGAAATTGTCACACGCAAAAAAAGAGGCAGACCGGGCGACGTATAAAAACGCTCTTATTTACACATCATTATAAATCATCTCGGCGCGACCGGTAAATATGGTAAATGCAGTGAGTCATCTCACAGATGTACGACGTAAGCAAGGAAGAGTCCAGATTTCCTCCAGTATATTGCCGAACTTACTGGTACATTTCGAGAACATTTCATGCAGGTGTATATAAGGCGACTGGGTCACCGATGGATGATTCATTCATTACGGATTCATTGCGGGGTTCAGTCTCGAGTGCGATAGTGGTAGCCAAAGAAATAAATATAGTAGTGCCGTGTAAATAAATAGAAGTGTTAGATAAATACGGACAGAGATATTAGTAATAGATATAAATAAATACAAGTGTTAATTTTAATTTATTAATAGCGGTTTAAGTGTGATACGTTAGTTTTATATTTTTATATTGTTATATAATTTTAAGTACATAAATATACAGACTGTTTTAAATAAATAATTGCACGAGTTGTTTATTGGAACCCGAAAACGTTACAATATGCATTTTTATCATTCTGTATTTATTTAAAAATTCAGCATGTGATAGTAAATGATGATGCTTAATCTGTATATTTCTCCAACAGACTGTGAACATTGCGAAGCATATTACAAAGACTATTGCATCGCATGCGGAATGCTTGTGCATATTTTGAACAACAACGCTTTGAATAGTGCAGTTAAAGGGGCTCGAGATGATATACCAAATAATGTTTTGGAAATTCAAAATTGTTTCGGCCAAACTGGAGTATATGCTTTAAGAATTATTCCTGCAGGTGTAACATTTGGTCCTTTCACTGGACTCAGCGTAACAGAATGTCCCTGGGAAATGAAAGGGGAGAAATTTGTTTTGGACAAAAATAAATCGAAGTGTTTAAATTGGATGCAGTACGTTAATCCCACAACGAAAAGTGTCGAAGGAAACTTGCATGTCTTCCAACGTGAAGATAAAATATATTATGAAAGTGCTCGTCCAATTCAAGCGGGTGAAGAATTACTGCTGTATTTTGGTGAGGAATACGGAAATAGCCCAAATAAAATTGTCACCACTGTGAAAGACGTCGTTAGGGACGTATTTGCCTGCACATTTTGCTGCCTCGGATTCAGCTCAGAATCGCATTTGGCCGAACATAAAGCCCTTTGTGTTGAGAATACGGACGGAAAGTTTTCAATTGAAGGTACTGTAAATATCTTGTTTTGATGTTTTACGTATTGACTATATGTATTAATTTTTGCTATTTTAAAAGAGATATTCTTTAAAATTATTTCATTAATTGTTATTTCTCTTTTGGAGATTCATGTTCAAATGAATAGAATTGATTAAGTCGAAGACTATTTCAAGACAGTAATTGTATATGGTTGTTATTAAGTTGAGATTTCTATTCGTACATTCATTTCAACATGACATTATTGTTTTTCCCATAAATTCCAAACAGTCCTGTATCTCATTCTCCAAAATGTCAGTAATATTACAAAAGGGAAGGAGAATTTGAGTGAAAGAAACATTAGGAAAAAGAAATTTTTTTAAAATTCATGCCGTGTTTATGTGGTTAAATAAATTAATGAAGTTCATGAATTTATTCATCAATTTATTGAATATAATATTGCATATTAAAAATGTTTGCAAATATTTCTATATTTGCAAACATTATTAAAAGAAGTCTATGCTGACAGCTCTAAATCATTCATGGTACGATCAAAATTTTTTTCATCTTTGAACAGCTTCCTAACGTGTAGACCTACAATTGTATATTAAGGTACAAGTTTCATAACACGCGATTTTTGCGCACGCGTTCAAGTTTAGAAAACGAGCCGCTAGGCGAGTTTTCTAAAGAACAAGTGCGCAAAAATTTCTTATGAAACGTGTATTTTATACCATTTTTTCCATTTCGGTTATTGAAAGTTCAAAAAAGATTTAAATCAGAGAGATGTTTTGTTCGAACATTTTAGAAATCTTGTTTTTTTGAAGTTGGTTACTCTGATTTTTAAGTAAAACAATTTAAATATTTGAATATCGGCGGACTTGTCATTTTGTTTAAAATTTAGTCTGACAACAAAATGGAAGAAATAAATAACTGCACGCCTCCAGAGATTCGCAAAATAGCAGAAGACAATTTAGAAAATCTTTTGCCAACAAAATCTCGACATATTTATGAAAAGCAATACCAGCTCTTTTACTTTCTTATACGTAGTATAAGGAAGTATTGTGATGATGAAAATTTTCAACCTCGAGATTTTTGCAGATGTCCACGTTTTGAAGTCCCCTGATACCGAAAAAGTGGTTTTTAAAAAATGTCTGTGACCACGATAGCGGTCAAACCGCTATAGCTATCAATTCCAAATTTTGTATTTACGTGTATAATCTCCCTCTTGAGATCTGATTAGTTTTTCAGTAAAATCGGTAGACCGGAAGTAGTAGTTTACTTCAGTGAAAAGATCGAATTTTGCCAATATTTCGTCAACTACTAATTTTAAACAAATTTATAAAGAATTCATATGTACTTAAAATTAAGTTTGAGATAAATTGTCTTAAAAAAGTTTTTCGAAATTCCAACCGGAAGTAGGTCTTTTACTCTTATCAAAAATCAGTTTTTTGCGAATATCTCGCAAGTCATGCTTTTTAGACAAGTACGTTACGAATATAAAAGTATTTAAAACATAATTTTCAATATCTTTTGTATAAAAAAAAATTTAAATTCAGACCGGAAGTACCACTTTTACTCTTATCGAATAGCGATTTTTTGCAAATATGTCGTAATTTATGCATTCTATAGACATTTATCAAGAGTACAAAAGTATTTAGAACTGGATTTGCAATATTTTTTGTATATTTGAAATTTCAAAATTGGGACCGGAAGTAGCACTTTTACTCTTAGCACTTTTTTCGAATATCTTGCAAAGTATGCATTCTATAGCGATTTATTAAGAGAATGAAAGTACTTAGAATAGGATTTTGAATAAGTTTTGTATAAAAAAATTCTTAAAATTGTATAGTTTGAAACACTCATACATATAAGAAAGTCGTGTGGTGACCACACCTCATTTTTTAAGTTGTTAATAAGTTAATAAGTTAATATTGTGAATATTACGGAAAATGTAATAATTGCTTATTTTGACAAAGAAAGAAAGATAAAATAGGCATCGTCCTTGTCGTCTACTTATTCAATGTTACGTTGTTGTTTAAATATTTATAAAAGTATAAATATCTCAAAATTTTCTAGGCTTCTTGCATTTTTCAAAAGAATATCCGAAGGCTACGAGCCTAAGAAATCCAAGATTTTAGAAATAGATCATATTAACCAGTTTATAATAGAAGCTGATGATAAAACATATTTAGTGATGAAAGTAAGTAATAAGAACACAATTGAAATTGTATTTTACTAATTTTCTACTTTATTTTGTTATAATAGTCATATTAATATTCTGTTAGATTATCTTTATAATGGGCTATAATGGAGCTTGTCGTCGTGAAGAAATAACGAACATGACTTTAGATGATATACAGTTTAAAAATGATGTCATAATGGCTGCAGTGCCAAAAACTAAAACTTATGTTCCAATACAATTTATTATAACACAAAGATTATGGATTGAATTGGTTAAAAAATATTATTCACTTCGTCCCAGCCATCCTTCTTCTTCTTAATGTGTTTTCTAGTTAGGCCTTAGGCCTTTTACTAATAATCTGTTTTGGCTTCATCTTTACTTTGAAGAATTGGTTATGTACTCTTTAGAGGATTTATTGTATGAGAGCGAGCCGGGGCCGTTTATGCGGGAGGTAATCCTGTGGATCGTATTTCATCTCCGGGGTGAGGGAGATGTTTGTGTTTTCATCCATCCTATGGTAGAAATCTGACGTGAGTTTTCTGATATGAGTTTCAATTGTTGGTGTGTTTGTTTCTCTATGGATCTGATTGTTTCGAAGAAACCATGGTGCCTTCAGTACCATTCTCAGTGAGGTGTTCTGAATGCGCTGAATTGCTTGGATGTTTGTCGTGGCGGCGTTCAGCCAGATTTGGGCGGCGTACAACATCATCGGTCTTAATATTTGTGTGTATATGCGGAGTTTCATCTTGCTGGCTAATGTGCTGGCTGCTCCCAGGAGAGGCCATAGTCTTCCTCTGGCTATTCTGGTCTTTTTGCAGACATTTCGTAAGTGGTTTGAATAACTAAGTCTGCGGTCAAGTGTAACACCGAGGTATTTGACCTGTGGAATCCATGGGACTTGCTCGTGGTTTATGTATAGATTACCAGCCATGTTACACATAAACGCTTCTTGCTGCAATATAGAAATGGATCTTGCATGAATAGTCCAATTGGTATTAATACCATAGGAAAAGTACCAAAAAATATTGCTATTTACTTAAATTTACCTAATCCTGAGCTCTTCACTGGACATTACTTTAGACGTTCCAGTGTGACACACTTGGCTAATAGTGGGGGTGACTTAATAACAATTAAGCGCCATGGAGGATGGAAATCTTCAGCAGTGGCCGAAGGTTACTTTGATAATTCCACCATGAAAAAAGTTGAGGTTGCTCAAATACTGTCTAGTGTACCTAAAACATTCACAATCCATCGACTTGTGATACAATTGGCAGTAATGTGTCAGTCAATATGAATCAACAGGAATGTACACAAAACGTAGTGTGTTCCCAAAATCTGCCTGGAATCTCTATTAATGCACACGAATCTTCTAGTGTTACAGTAAACGTTTATAACAGTTGTAGTATTCAATATGGGAATTAAATATCAATAGAAGCATCAAAAAACTTATCATCCCATTTATATTGTTAATTAGCGTAAATAAAATGTTCGTAACTGTGTTTTTTACTCTCTGTACAACTTCTTACACATGTTTGTGAGATTAAAGACTTATATTTTGACATTTAAATATGTTTTGGTTCCATTTTTTTTTGTTACCAACTTCAAAAGAGTAAAATTAGCGTGCAATAAAGTAATACTTTATGCAACCAAAACGGGTGTCGTAAAGTGAACTTTATAGCACCGAAATAGAAGAATATTCCTTCGCGAACTATCTCTCTCTCTCTCTCTCCCGCTCTCACTCACCCTCCGACTCCCCCCACCACCTCTCCCTCTCATAAATAATAATAAAAAAAATCTTTCACTATGTCCAAACACCACAATGCGGAAACGTGGCATTAAGTATTATACTAAAATCGCAATATTTCCCTAGCGTTTTCACGTTCCAATTAATTCAAGGTCAAAAACGTCATAAATTTATTTGGTCGTGTAAACACAGCATTAGGAATGTTTGAGGCGCCAGCTACATACAAGTCCTTTCCATTGATTTTATCATGACTTGTTTAATTTCTCTTTACATAAAAGTTATTATGTACTTCACCAATATCATGATTCTTTATGACTTTTGCACTACACCTATTACAGTTTTGCACACTAATTTAAACACATTAATTTCACTCAATTCCAGAACTCGTGCAGTGCCCATTTTGCAAAATCCACTTGGACCGGAAGGAATATTACGAACACCATATGGCTTTCTGCTGCGAGAGGAATGCCAGGTACGATTGCGTTTTTATAAGATTATACATGGCAAGAGTGAGGCAAAAATGACGTTTTCTAACCAAACAATTTATTCGTTTACATTTTGAATGATTTAAAAGAATATCCCGAAATAATTAGTATAAGTAGGGTACTTACGCCGATTCTGGACCCTCCTCCCCCTCTCCCCCATCTCCCCCTCACCCCCCTCGCCCTAGTGGCGCCCTCTGCCAACCCAACTGATGTGGCGCCCCCTCGCGGTCGCCAACCCAACTAAAAATTGCAGATTTCATCATTACCAACCCAACTAAAAATTGCAGATTTCATCATTACCAACCCAACTAAAAATTGCAGATTTCATCATTACCAACCCAACTAAAAATTGCAGATTTCATCATTACCAACCCAATGTGGCGCCCTCTGACGGCCACTAACCAAACTAAGAAATGGCAGATTTCATCATTACCAACCCAATGTGACGCCCTCTCACAGCCACTAACCAAGAAATGGCATCTCTCATGATTACCATAATGCAGCATCCTCTCACGGTCACTAGCCAAACTAAGGTGACGTCAGACAAATGGCGGACCATCAAGATGGTCTTTGTTTCTAGAGAATTCCTGAATAAATTACCAGGCTTACTATCGCGCTTCTCAATGTACTTCAAACAGGTCTAAACATGTTTCCAGCGGAAACCGCAACGGCTGTCTGCTTCTGTGATAGCCGCATGCTTGAAATGTATATCTTACTTATAAAATAAAATAAAACAAACAATATATTTTTTAAGAAAAACAATTTATTTATTATTATTCATAAATTAACAATATTATTTTAAATTAACATTATCTACAAGACCAGCTGCTGTTTATATACATTGTAAAGTTGCGCTATTTACTCGTCATGTTTTCTGCCTGTAAATAGAAAACGCATCCAATTAGTTTTTTTGCGCTTCTCCAGAGGCTTTTCATAGACACATAATTCCCCAGTTTCTACCCAATAATATTTGTGTATTCGCATAGTCATGCAATTCATACAAAAACTAGGACTGTGTATAGTATTTCGTCTGAGAGTAAAATCCCAAAGAGTTGTTTTATTAATTTCTCGATAACGTAAACATACAGTACATTGTTTTCGTCTAGATAAATAATATTCTCCAGTTGAATGGGTACATCCATACCGCCAGGAATGTCGTAATTGCTCACTAGTTACGCTGGGAGACATCTGAAAATAAAAACTTTACATCTATGATCGGCATACTATTTCAAAATTATAAAATAAATATACAGTATGCTACTGGACGAGATAGCAACCAAGTATGAATATACAGGACGTTTCAAAGGTAGGGTAGAATAGCAAGAAGGCGAATCCAAGATGGCTGCCAAAAATGGTCTAAACATGTTTCCAGCGGAAACCGAGTTCTGTACCGGGTCAGAACCTAGAACCACTTGAGAACCGGTACAGAACCACTTCAGAACCGGTACAGAACCACTTCAGAACCGGTACAGAACCACCTCAGAACCGGTACAGAACCACTTCAGAACCGGTACAGAACCACTCCAGAACCGGTACAGAACCACTCCAGAACCGGTACAGAACCACTTCAGAACCGGTTCAGAACCGGTACAGAACCACTCCAGAACCGGTACAGAACCACTTCAGAACCGGTACAGAACCACTTCAGAACCGGTACAGAACCACTCCAGAACCGGTACAGAACCACTTCAGAGCCGGTACAGAACCACTTCAGAACCGGTACAGAACCGGTTCAGAACCGGTTCTGCATGTTAGAATATTGGAAGCCAAATATGACCCAACTTAAAAAGTGGTACATTTATAGTGAGTATGAATATACCTGCTTCTGTGATAGCCGCATGCTTGAAATGCATGTCTTACTTATAAAATAAAACAAACAATATTTTTTAAGAAAAACAATGTATTAATTAACAATATGACCAAGTTTCATACCATCAAGATGGTCGATAAAAATATAAACCTTACATCTAAGATCGGCATACCATTTCAAAATATAAAATAAATATACAGTATGCTACTGGACGAGATAGCAACCAAGTATGAATATACAGGACGTTTTCAAAGGTAGGGATTTTTAGAAAAGCAAGATGGCGAATCCAAGATGGCCACCAAAAATCTAATAAACTAATGACACGTCAAGCATCCAATATATCAAAACCATGCACTCGAACTGCTATGAAACATCATCTCAAAACCATCGCTAGAATCAGCCCACAACCGGATCATGAAGCGGTTCTGAAACCCCTATATTAAAACCACACATTCAAACCACTATCAAAATCCCTCTTTTCTCAAAAAGCTATCCAACCATCCATCCGTCCATCCATCCATCCATCTGGATAACATAGCAACCAAATATTAATATACAGGACGCTTCAAAAGTAGGGATTTTTAGAAAAGCAAGATGGAGAATCCAAGATGGCCGCCAAAAATCTAATAAACTAAGGTGACATCAGGCATCAATCTATTAAAACCACTATCAAATCATTCTCTTAAAAACCATCATCCCAAACAATATATTCAAATCATACATTCAGTGAAAGATGCATAAATGAAATGTATTTGTGCAGCCTAACAGTTCAAAAAGCTTGATATCGAGCCTACCAGTATATTTCTAACAGATCTAAACACGTTTCTAATGGAAACCACAACGTTTGATCACTATCAACACCTCTATGATAGTCACATTATTTAATATATCTATATCATAAAATAAAAAGGAATAACATATTTTAAGAAAAAACAATTTATTAAAAATAAAACAACTACACACATCAAACAAACCTCAACCATACTTTCAATTTCACAAATATCAAAATTTAAACAAAACAATCAAATGCAAAGGCAAGGAATGTTCTCGAGATGACCCATATAGTGCAATATAACAATGCAGTAAAACGATAGAGGTGAGATACATGGTCTATCAAAAATTTTTATTACCCACTTTTTTCAGCAATCAAAACTTTTTGACAAAACACTATACATATGAAAAATAGACATAGCATTAAATATTTCCATTTTAGAGATACCCCAGTTTAATCCCAATTTTAAATAACATAAATTCTTAAATTGATTTAGTTAACTTTCTTATAAAAAAAGGTTGAAAAAGAAAACATACTAAGTCCCACAACAGATAAAATATGTACTATCTTTTTACACTTCATGTTTAGTACTATCATTAGAAGAAATATGCCTGAGGTACAGCTTTTAATATGAAATTTAGAGGTTTTTATGCAAAAACATAGTTTATGCCTAATAAAAACTAATTTTGAAATACATTGTCCACATAGCAAATACCACTTCCTATACATTTTAAAAAATAGCAATTTTTATATATCATAAAAGAACCAAACAAAAAACCAATATAAAGGCAGCATTAACGTTATAACCAAAAGATTTGCAAAAATATTAAATATATACTTGTTCTAAAAATGCTTCTATCTCTCTTTTTACAGTTTATGTTTTGTACAGCAGCGAATGTATTACATTTCTCTTAAAAGCATTTTATAATTTGAGAAAAAAATGGTGAAATGTATCTCGAAACATTATTATAAATACATTTTAAAACATGGAATTCTATTTTATTTGGATGACATTGTATTTACAAATAGTTTTTATATTATATCATTACAAGAAATATGTTTTACATTAAATTTTACGCACGGAACAACAGTAGTATACACACACCAAACGGCACGCAAAAACTAGTATAAAGACCGCATTAACGCTATAACCAAAAAGAATTGAAGTCATATTAAATTATGGACGCAAAAACTAGTATAAAGGCCGCATTAACGCTATAGCCAAAAAGAATTGAGGTCATATTAAATTATGGAGGAAAATAATAAATACTCGCTCTCAATTATTTAATATTGAAATTACATAAAAATCCATGCAATACACTTAAAACATTTGAAAAATCATGTTTGGTAAGCCCACTATATATCAATATTTAAGACAAAAAATTATTATTAATTTTCCATCTACAGATACCCCTGCTTAATATCAATTTGAATTAACATAAATTCATAAAATGAGTCTATCTTTTACAATTCGTGGGTTGTACTATCATTAGAAGAAATATGATTGACGAGCGGCTTTTAATATGAAATTTAGAGGTTTTTACACAAAAACATAGTTTATGCCTAATAAAAACTAATTTTGAAACACATTGTACACATAGCAAATACCACTTCCTATACATTTAAAAAATAACAATGTTTATACATCATAAAAGAACGAAACAAAAAAACTAATATAAAGACAGCATTAACGTTCTAACCAAAAGATTTGAGAATCAGCTCACAACCGGGTCATGAAGCGGTTCTGAAACCCCTCTATCAAAAACATGCATTCAAGTCAATGAAATTACATAAAAATCTAAGAAATAGTAGCACTTAAAACATTTGAAAAATCATGTTTGGTAAGCCTACTATTTAAGACAAAAATTATTATTTATTTCCATTTACAACAGATAGCCCACTATTTATCAATATTTAAGGGCAAAAAATTATTATTAATTTCCCCATTTACAACAGATTTCCTTGTTTAATCTCAATTTTTAAATAACATAAATTCTTAAATTGATTTAGTTAACTTTCTTATAATATTTAGAAAAGGGCGAGAATGAAAACATACTAAGTCTCACAACAGATAAAATATATACTATCTTTTTACAGTTCATGTTTTTGTACTATCATTACAAGAAATAAGCCTCGCGATTAGCTTTTAATCTGAAATTTAGATGCTTCATAAAACCACCTCAGAGACACTAAAAAATTATGATTGTCAGCTCAACCAACCATTCAAAAAGTTGATACATCAAATTCGTGAATATTAATATCACTCCACACTCTTAATAAAAAATTTAGCAGAAGTCTCACATTAAATGAATACAAAATTTATATATGCACTACATTAAATGAAGATTGAATTTTATACACTGCTTATATCACCAGAAATTTTGTTACAAGATTATATGATTAGATAGACTCATGACTAAGCCTAAACGGACACCAGGCTTTCAATATGTAGTAAAGTTTTTTTCTTCATACATTTAATATAAACTAATGATCTATCTTTAGAAAGCATCCACAGGTCCATTAGAACTTGTGGGTGGTGCAACATCTACTTTAACCCTCTTCTTAAGCGGTCCGGCAACATGCTCACATGTATCCACACCCTCCCTACAAATACCGCAAACAAAATTGCGGTGGAGGGTATTCACATGCCGCTTCAAACTATCCCGCCGGCTGAAGGAGTTGCCACATATGATGCAATTCATTCTATGAAAAAGCGAATTAAAAATAATTAATATAATAAATTTAAAAGAATAAAAAGCTATTGAAACCTAATTTTTAATATATCTAAATTGCTAATTTATTTGAAAAGCTCCTCGTATATGAATTGCTATAAAATACTAATTATAGACCTACATATATAAAAATAATATTTTAATACATAAACTTTGACTGATACCCGTATATTTAACTAAAAATACTCTTATTGTTCAGAATTTATTTAAATTATTGAGAAAAACCTTTAAAGAACCGTATGAAATAATCAACTTAATTATATAAATTTACACACTTAAACATTAAAAAACAATTTAAAGAAAGCACTAAATGCAAAAAATACTTTGAAGCACCCCTGGATTAATTGTATATAAAAATAATATTCAATAAAATTTACACCATTAAATTATTAAAAATAACCTTATAATTGAGAAAAAAACAATTTTTAAAAGTCCTATAAAATTTTAGAGTAGTAGAAAAACTATGATCAGCGTATATTTAACTAAAAAATACTTGTATTATTGAAAATTTATTGATAAAACCCTTTAAAACCTTATAAAATAATCAATTTAATAATATAAATTTACGCACCTAAAAATTAAAAAAAGAAAGAAAAACAATATAAAGAAGCTACTAAATGCGTATAAAATACTTTGAAGCACCCTGGATTAATTGTATATAAAAATAAAATATTAATAAAATATTAATAAAATATATACCATTAAATTATTTAAAAAATAACCTTATAATTGAGAAAAAACAATTTTTAAAAGTCCTATAAAATTTTAGAGTAGTAGAAAAACTATGATCAGCGTATATTTAACTAAAAAATACTTGTATTATTGAAAATTTATTGATAAAACCCTTTAAAACCTTATAAAAATTAAAAAAAGAAAGAAAAACAATATAAAGAAGCTACTAAATGCGTATAAAATACTTTGAAGCACCCTGGATTAATTGTATATAAAAATAAAATATTAATAAAATATTAATAAAATATATACCATTAAATTATTTAAAAAATAACTTTATAATTGAGAAAAACAATTTTTAAAAAGTCCTATAAAATTTTAAAACTAATGTAAAATATTGCAAGTTAATATTATATAAATTAGGCTTTCTAAATACCTTGTAGTAAAACACAAACAAGCACTAAAAACGATGTTGACTGTTCGAAGATACTGATTATAATGAAATTAAAGATGCCGATCTACGTATATATAGATACACATCTGCGTCAGATTCCCACGCAAATGGAGTGATGCATAAAGAGAAAGACCTTTTTTTTCCCGCGCATACATATATATACATATATACGTATGCGGCAGAGGCAATTAGCGGCGGGCACATTCCATTCCCATGGTCGGGCTGTGTTTTAAGGAATGCACTTAATTTTTTTCGGTCGCATACCTGCATCCAATGAGGGTTTCGAGTCCGGGAATTTCGTCTTTCTACCTGTACAGATAGATCTGTCTTTATATAAAATTCGTATATATTATCTATGATTTTAGTTTTAAAATAAAAAATAATAAGAAGGTTAAAATAATTCGTTATTTTGTAGATAGTTGCATAGAGCTAAAACATTATTTTGCATGCATATACATTCTCCATTAGTTTTATTATTATGATAAAAACAATGATTGACATTTTTAATAAGCTTTGGTACATCATTAAAATATTCCAGTAAATTAAATGCTAATGATGTAAAAATACCTAAAAATATTTCGTAAAACAAGAGTATTTTAGTTAAATATACGGAGATCCATATGAAAAACTACGAAAGTTATATTAATGTTAAATATTAAATAATTTAATTAAATGAAAACACATCGTTTCACAAAAATTATGTTTTATTAAACACTAGATGTACATTTCATTTACCATAACAGTACATTATAAACCTTTCTTAATATTGATGATGCAGGATCAGTTAAATTAGTATGGTTGTTAAGAAATTGGAGGAGCATTTGATAGTATTTTCTTCATAAAAGTAGTATGTATTATAATATAAGATAGTGTTATAAACTATACAATAAATATTATTCAGTATTGGAATACACAATGAATAACACAAATTTGAGTAGAGAAAGATAAATATTTCTAATTGCACATGTGTGAATTTGAATTTATCGGGAATATACAGAGTAATTATTTACATCTGATGGTGAAACATGGTCGCGTATTTTATATCATTCAGTAATTTAATTTGCTCTATAGCTAGACAATGAGGTGGATGCTAAGCATTAATTTGTACAAACGTAATGTTATGATCGTCAGTGTAACATATATATTCAAGTCTAACACAAACTTTTTGATTTATTGAAACCCCAATAGAAATTATCACTATTTCGAGAAGAATAGTCATGTACCTGTACATATTCAAAGCCGCTGAAGTATGAGTACATTAACAGCTGTATACGCGTGTCTTTATCATCCACTTTAATGTGTTACTGTAATTCCAGGTACTTTTTTTATTTATACGTACATATATTGTGAATTATTACACTAATTATAAAACAAAATTAATTATAGATAGACAAACATTATACAGGTATATTGCAAACATGTAATGCTAAGATAATCAGAGTGATATATACATACATGTAAAGAAATTTATAATTTATTCAATCTCTTATTAAAAGAGTTATTAATATTTTTCAAATGAATACCTGACAGTGGTGGAAAACTGTTGAAATTTGGATAGATTAATAGTTACATATGCGAGCTTCAGAATAGCTTCTGAACATGTTGGGTTGTAATTTGGTATACAATAAAAGGCAGCGGGGAACTGAACCGCCCCCCCCAAAAAAAAGGTATTTAATATTAAAATCGTCGATTCCCCATCACAGAAAAATAGTGTATCATACAAGGGAAAAAAGTATTAGATTTTAGCTCGAGGTAAGATAAATTACCGAGAGCTAAAATCTAATTTTTTCCATTGTATAATACACTATTTTTCTGTGATGGGAAAACGACGATTTAATATTAAATACCTTTTTTTTGGGGGGGGCGGTTCAGTTCCCCGCTGCCTTTTATTGTATACCAAATTACAACCCAACATGTTCAGAAGCTATTCTGAAGCTCGCATATGTAACTATTAATCTATCCAAATTTCAACAGTTTTCCACCACTGTCAGGTATTCATTTGAAAAATATTAATAACTCTTTTAATAAGAGATTGAATAAATTATAAATTTCTTTACATGTATGTATATATCACTCTGATTATCTTAGCATTACATGTTTGCAATATACCTGTATAATGTTTGTCTATCTATAATTAATTTTGTTTTATAATTAGTGTAATAATTCACAATATATGTACGTATAAATAAAAAAAGTACCTGGAATTACAGTAACACATTAAAGTGGATGATAAAGACACGCGTATACAGCTGTTAATGTACTCATACTTCAGCGGCTTTGAATATGTACAGGTACATGACTATTCTTCTCGAAATAGTGATAATTTCTATTGGGGTTTCAATAAATCAAAAAGTTTGTGTTAGACTTGAATATATATGTTACACTGACGATCATAACATTACGTTTGTACAAATTAATGCTTAGCATCCACCTCATTGTCTAGCTATAGAGCAAATTAAATTACTGAATGATATAAAATACGCGACCATGTTTCACCATCAGATGTAAATAATTACTCTGTATATTCCCGATAAATTCAAATTCACACATGTGCAATTAGAAATATTTATCTTTCTCTACTCAAATTTGTGTTATTCATTGTGTATTCCAATACTGAATAATATTTATTGTATAGTTTATAACACTATCTTATATTATAATACATACTACTTTTATGAAGAAAATACTATCAAATGCTCCTCCAATTTCTTAACAACCATACTAATTTAACTGATCCTGCATCATCAATATTAAGAAAGGTTTATAATGTACTGTTATGGTAAATGAAATGTACATCTAGTGTTTAATAAAACATAATTTTTGTGAAACGATGTGTTTTCATTTAATTAAATTATTTAATATTTAACATTAATATAACTTTCGTAGTTTTTCATATGGATCTCCGTATATTTAACTAAAATACTCTTGTTTTACGAAATATTTTTAGGTATTTTTACATCATTAGCATTTAATTTACTGGAATATTTTAATGATGTACCAAAGCTTATTAAAAATGTCAATCATTGTTTTTATCATAATAATAAAACTAATGGAGAATGTATATGCATGCAAAATAATGTTTTAGCTCTATGCAACTATCTACAAAATAACGAATTATTTTAACCTTCTTATTATTTTTTATTTTAAAACTAAAATCATAGATAATATATACGAATTTTATATAAAGACAGATCTATCTGTACAGGTAGAAAGACGAAATTCCCGGACTCGAAACCCTCATTGGATGCAGGTATGCGACCGAAAAAAATTAAGTGCATTCCTTAAAACACAGCCCGACCATGGGAATGGAATGTGCCCGCCGCTAATTGCCTCTGGCCGCATACGTATATATGTATATATATGTATGCGCGGGAAAAAAAAGGTCTTTCTCTTTATGCATCACTCCATTTGCGTGGGAATCTGACGCAGATGTGTATCTATATATACGTAGATCGGCATCTTTAATTTCATTATAATCAGTATCTTCGAACAGTCAACATCGTTTTTAGTGCTTGTTTGTGTTTTACTACAAGGTATTTAGAAAGCCTAATTTATATAATATTAACTTGCAATATTTTACATTAGTTTTAAAATTTTATAGGACTTTTTAAAAATTGTTTTTCTCAATTATAAAGTTATTTTTTAAATAATTTAATGGTATATATTTTATTAATATTTTATTAATATTTTATTTTTATATACAATTAATCCAGGGTGCTTCAAAGTATTTTATACGCATTTAGTAGCTTCTTTATATTGTTTTTCTTTCTTTTTTTAATTTTTATAAGGTTTTAAAGGGTTTTATCAATAAATTTTCAATAATACAAGTATTTTTTAGTTAAATATACGCTGATCATAGTTTTTCTACTACTCTAAAATTTTATAGGACTTTTAAAAATTGTTTTTTCTCAATTATAAGGTTATTTTTTAAATAATTTAATGGTATATATTTTATTAATATTTTATTAATATTTTATTTTTATATACAATTAATCCAGGGTGCTTCAAAGTATTTTATACGCATTTAGTAGCTTCTTTATATTGTTTTTCTTTCTTTTTTTAATTTTTAGGTGCGTAAATTTATATTATTAAATTGATTATTTTATAAGGTTTTAAAGGGTTTTATCAATAAATTTTCAATAATACAAGTATTTTTTAGTTAAATATACGCTGATCATAGTTTTTCTACTACTCTAAAATTTTATAGGACTTTTAAAAATCGTTTTTTTCTCAATTATAAGGTTATTTTTAATAATTTAATGGTGTAAATTTTATTGAATATTATTTTTATATACAATTAATCCAGGGGTGCTTCAAAGTATTTTTTGCATTTAGTGCTTTCTTTAAATTGTTTTTTAATGTTTAAGTGTGTAAATTTATATAATTAAGTTGATTATTTCATACGGTTCTTTAAAGGTTTTTCTCAATAATTTAAATAAATTCTGAACAATAAGAGTATTTTTAGTTAAATATACGGGTATCAGTCAAAGTTTATGTATTAAAATATTATTTTTATATATGTAGGTCTATAATTAGTATTTTATAGCAATTCATATACGAGGAGCTTTTCAAATAAATTAGCAATTTAGATATATTAAAAATTAGGTTTCAATAGCTTTTTATTCTTTTAAATTTATTATATTAATTATTTTTAATTCGCTTTTTCATAGAATGAATTGCATCATATGTGGCAACTCCTTCAGCCGGCGGGATAGTTTGAAGCGGCATGTGAATACCCTCCACCGCAATTTTGTTTGCGGTATTTGTAGGGAGGGTGTGGATACATGTGAGCATGTTGCCGGACCGCTTAAGAAGAGGGTTAAAGTAGATGTTGCACCACCCACAAGTTCTAATGGACCTGTGGATGCTTTCTAAAGATAGATCATTAGTTTATATTAAATGTATGAAGAAAAAAACTTTACTACATATTGAAAGCCTGGTGTCCGTTTAGGCTTAGTCATGAGTCTATCTAATCATATAATCTTGTAACAAAATTTCTGGTGATATAAGCAGTGTATAAAATTCAATCTTCATTTAATGTAGTGCATATATAAATTTTGTATTCATTTAATGTGAGACTTCTGCTAAATTTTTTATTAAGAGTGTGGAGTGATATTAATATTCACGAATTTGATGTATCAACTTTTTGAATGGTTGGTTGAGCTGAAAATCATAATTTTTTAGTGTCTCTGAGGTGGTTTTATGAAGCATCTAAATTTCAGATTAAAAGCTAATCGCGAGGCTTATTTCTTGTAATGATAGTACAAAAACATGAACTGTAAAAAGATAGTATATATTTTATCTGTTGTGAGACTTAGTATGTTTTCATTCTCGCCCTTTTTTAAATATTATAAGAAAGTTAACTAAATCAATTTAAGAATTTATGTTATTTAAAAATTGAGATTAAACAAGGAAATCTGTTGTAAATGGGGAAATTAATAATAATTTTTTGCCCTTAAATATTGATAAATAGTGGGCTATCTGTTGTAAATGGAAATAAATAATAATTTTTGTCTTAAATAGTAGGCTTACCAAACATGATTTTTCAAATGTTTTAAGTGCTACTATTTCTTAGATTTTTATGTAATTTCATTGACTTGAATGCATGTTTTTGATAGAGGGGTTTCAGAACCGCTTCATGACCCGGTTGTGAGCTGATTCTCAAATCTTTTGGTTAGAACGTTAATGCTGTCTTTATATTAGTTTTTTTGTTTCGTTCTTTTATGATGTATAAACATTGTTATTTTTTAAATGTATAGGAAGTGGTATTTGCTATGTGTACAATGTGTTTCAAAATTAGTTTTTATTAGGCATAAACTATGTTTTTGTGTAAAAACCTCTAAATTTCATATTAAAAGCCGCTCGTCAATCATATTTCTTCTAATGATAGTACAACCCACGAATTGTAAAAGATAGACTCATTTTATGAATTTATGTTAATTCAAATTGATATTAAGCAGGGGTATCTGTAGATGGAAAATTAATAATAATTTTTTGTCTTAAATATTGATATATAGTGGGCTTACCAAACATGATTTTTCAAATGTTTTAAGTGTATTGCATGGATTTTTATGTAATTTCAATATTAAATAATTGAGAGCGAGTATTTATTATTTTCCTCCATAATTTAATATGACCTCAATTCTTTTTGGCTATAGCGTTAATGCGGCCTTTATACTAGTTTTTGCGTCCATAATTTAATATGACTTCAATTCTTTTTGGTTATAGCGTTAATGCGGTCTTTATACTAGTTTTTGCGTGCCGTTTGGTGTGTGTATACTACTGTTGTTCCGTGCGTAAAATTTAATGTAAAACATATTTCTTGTAATGATATAATATAAAAACTATTTGTAAATACAATGTCATCCAAATAAAATAGAATTCCATGTTTTAAAATGTATTTATAATAATGTTTCGAGATACATTTCACCATTTTTTTCTCAAATTATAAAATGCTTTTAAGAGAAATGTAATACATTCGCTGCTGTACAAAACATAAACTGTAAAAAGAGAGATAGAAGCATTTTTAGAACAAGTATATATTTAATATTTTTGCAAATCTTTTGGTTATAACGTTAATGCTGCCTTTATATTGGTTTTTTGTTTGGTTCTTTTATGATATATAAAAATTGCTATTTTTTAAAATGTATAGGAAGTGGTATTTGCTATGTGGACAATGTATTTCAAAATTAGTTTTTATTAGGCATAAACTATGTTTTTGCATAAAAACCTCTAAATTTCATATTAAAAGCTGTACCTCAGGCATATTTCTTCTAATGATAGTACTAAACATGAAGTGTAAAAAGATAGTACATATTTTATCTGTTGTGGGACTTAGTATGTTTTCTTTTTCAACCTTTTTTTATAAGAAAGTTAACTAAATCAATTTAAGAATTTATGTTATTTAAAATTGGGATTAAACTGGGGTATCTCTAAAATGGAAATATTTAATGCTATGTCTATTTTTCATATGTATAGTGTTTTGTCAAAAAGTTTTGATTGCTGAAAAAAGTGGGTAATAAAAATTTTTGATAGACCATGTATCTCACCTCTATCGTTTTACTGCATTGTTATATTGCACTATATGGGTCATCTCGAGAACATTCCTTGCCTTTGCATTTGATTGTTTTGTTTAAATTTTGATATTTGTGAAATTGAAAGTATGGTTGAGGTTTGTTTGATGTGTGTAGTTGTTTTATTTTTAATAAATTGTTTTTTCTTAAAATATGTTATTCCTTTTTATTTTATGATATAGATATATTAAATAATGTGACTATCATAGAGGTGTTGATAGTGATCAAACGTTGTGGTTTCCATTAGAAACGTGTTTAGATCTGTTAGAAATATACTGGTAAGCTCGATATCAAGCTTTTTGAACTGTTAGGCTGCACAAATACATTTCATTTATGCATCTTTCACTGAATGTATGATTTGAATATATTGTTTGGGATGATGGTTTTTAAGAGAATGATTTGATAGTGGTTTTAATAGATTGATGCCTGATGTCACCTTAGTTTATTAGATTTTTGGCGGCCATCTTGGATTCTCCATCTTGCTTTTCTAAAAATCCCTACTTTTGAAGCGTCCTGTATATTAATATTTGGTTGCTATGTTATCCAGATGGATGGATGGATGGACGGATGGATGGTTGGATAGCTTTTTGAGAAAAGAGGGATTTTGATAGTGGTTTGAATGTGTGGTTTTAATATAGGGGTTTCAGAACCGCTTCATGATCCGGTTGTGGGCTGATTCTAGCGATGGTTTTGAGATGATGTTTCATAGCAGTTCGAGTGCATGGTTTTGATATATTGGATGCTTGACGTGTCATTAGTTTATTAGATTTTTGGTGGCCATCTTGGATTCGCCATCTTGCTTTTCTAAAAATCCCTACCTTTGAAAACGTCCTGTATATTCATACTTGGTTGCTATCTCGTCCAGTAGCATACTGTATATTTATTTTATATTTTGAAATGGTATGCCGATCTTAGATGTAAGGTTTATATTTTTATCGACCATCTTGATGGTATGAAACTTGGTCATATTGTTAATTAATACATTGTTTTTCTTAAAAAATATTGTTTGTTTTATTTTATAAGTAAGACATGCATTTCAAGCATGCGGCTATCACAGAAGCAGGTATATTCATACTCACTATAAATGTACCACTTTTTAAGTTGGGTCATATTTGGCTTCCAATATTCTAACATGCAGAACCGGTTCTGAACCGGTTCTGTACCGGTTCTGAAGTGGTTCTGTACCGGCTCTGAAGTGGTTCTGTACCGGTTCTGGAGTGGTTCTGTACCGGTTCTGGAGTGGTTCTGTACCGGTTCTGAACCGGTTCTGAAGTGGTTCTGTACCGGTTCTGGAGTGGTTCTGTACCGGTTCTGGAGTGGTTCTGTACCGGTTCTGAAGTGGTTCTGAAGTGGTTCTGTACCGGTTCTGAGGTGGTTCTGTACCGGTTCTGAAGTGGTTCTGTACCGGTTCTGAAGTGGTTCTGTACCGGTTCTCAAGTGGTTCTAGGTTCTGACCCGGTACAGAACTCGGTTTCCGCTGGAAACATGTTTAGACCATTTTTGGCAGCCATCTTGGATTCGCCTTCTTGCTATTCTACCCTACCTTTGAAACGTCCTGTATATTCATACTTGGTTGCTATCTCGTCCAGTAGCATACTGTATATTTATTTTATAATTTTGAAATAGTATGCCGATCATAGATGTAAAGTTTTTATTTTCAGATGTCTCCCAGCGTAACTAGTGAGCAATTACGACATTCCTGGCGGTATGGATGTACCCATTCAACTGGAGAATATTATTTATCTAGACGAAAACAATGTACTGTATGTTTACGTTATCGAGAAATTAATAAAACAACTCTTTGGGATTTTACTCTCAGACGAAATACTATACACAGTCCTAGTTTTTGTATGAATTGCATGACTATGCGAATACACAAATATTATTGGGTAGAAACTGGGGAATTATGTGTCTATGAAAAGCCTCTGGAGAAGCGCAAAAAAACTAATTGGATGCGTTTTCTATTTACAGGCAGAAAACATGACGAGTAAATAGCGCAACTTTACAATGTATATAAACAGCAGCTGGTCTTGTAGATAATGTTAATTTAAAATAATATTGTTAATTTATGAATAATAATAAATAAATTGTTTTTCTTAAAAAATATATTGTTTGTTTTATTTTATTTTATAAGTAAGATATACATTTCAAGCATGCGGCTATCACAGAAGCAGACAGCCGTTGCGGTTTCCGCTGGAAACATGTTTAGACCTGTTTGAAGTACATTGAGAAGCGCGATAGTAAGCCTGGTAATTTATTCAGGAATTCTCTAGAAACAAAGACCATCTTGATGGTCCGCCATTTGTCTGACGTCACCTTAGTTTGGCTAGTGACCGTGAGAGGATGCTGCATTATGGTAATCATGAGAGATGCCATTTCTTGGTTAGTGGCTGTGAGAGGGCGTCACATTGGGTTGGTAATGATGAAATCTGCCATTTCTTAGTTTGGTTAGTGGCCGTCAGAGGGCGCCACATTGGGTTGGTAATGATGAAATCTGCAATTTTTAGTTGGGTTGGTAATGATGAAATCTGCAATTTTTAGTTGGGTTGGTAATGATGAAATCTGCAATTTTTAGTTGGGTTGGTAATGATGAAATCTGCAATTTTTAGTTGGGTTGGCGACCGCGAGGGGGCGCCACATCAGTTGGGTTGGCAGAGGGCGCCACTAGGGCGAGGGGGGTGAGGGGGAGATGGGGGAGAGGGGGAGGAGGGTCCAGAATCGGCGTAAGTACCCTACTAGTATAATAGTTGGGAATAATTTAAACATCTCACTTATTCTTCGCTTGCACGGTTGGCACTTATCATTACGTTTGAATTTCTGCAAATGCAAAACTAACATAATGTTTTAAAGACTATCGTATCTAATGTGTGTTCATTGAGTTTAAATGCAATCCAATCAGGAGTTATAGGAGCTATATAGTTAAGTGTTTTATTACTGTCGAGAGATTAATTAATTAACTTCATCTCCAAGTAGGTTTGTAAAACCATACATGTAATGTTGATATTTCTGTCTTTTTAAACGTTTGAAATTGTCACTTTTTTGACTTTTTCTTCTCCCCTAATTTTCCAACTTTATTTTCAATCAAATGTTTGTTTATTTTTAATTTTTCATATATTAAAAAACCTATCAAGGAAATTACAATTATGAAGGCGAACAAAACCTTATTAAGAGAAACATAATTAAGGGAAATATTAAAAACACCAAACTTATGGAAAGAAATACCATTCATAATGAACATTACATGCTAATGCATCTAACCACCAAAATTGCGATAGGATTTAAAAAGTAATGAAAAAGTTGTTTATAAGAAATAATTTTTTTCTAAATTTTGTAATGGATATTTCATGTTTTTATACAAGCTGTTATTAATAATTGCATATAATCATATATTATATGCAAGCACACTAATAAATATTACATAACTTTAAAAATCAACAATCATAAAAAATCAATATTATAACAATGCATTTTCTTTCGTTCAATTATTCATTTAAGGTAATAGATTATGCTCAAGATATTTTTTTTAAGAGGAACGTTTACCTATCGAAAACTATGGCTCCGTAAGGCATCTCCAGTGGCGTAACGTAAGTACAGTTCTTTTGTCGTATGTGGAAAGAAGGGTTTATAATATAGGCAATACCTATAATAAATAAAATAATCTTTTAATTGATAATTTAGATACATACTATAAAATATAAAGAACAAAAAAATAATATAAACATAATGAAACTTAAAGAAAACGATGTGTGCGACGCGCTTTCTTAGTTGCAAATTCGTCAATTAAGCAATCTAAATTTAGGCTGCTAGTTTCTTGGTGCTCTATGTTTATAATCGCTAAACTTGAAAGCTTGCTCTCACTCATTGTACTTCTTAAATACTTTTTTTATTAATTTTAATTTTGAAAATGAACGTTCAGCGGTTGCAACAGTAACTGGCAATGTGAGAAATAAAAGAATTGCACTACACACGTCTGACAAATTATTCGCTGTATAACTATTGACTATCAACAAAAAATGTCTTTATGCAATTTAAATTTTTAATTTCATCGCCAAAAGCTTTTTGCAATACTTGCTCAGGAAATTCTGCAAATATGTCCCCGCTGTAATGTCTTTGTAATGTTGCTGCAGAACTATACAATCTTTCTTCGGCAAATTCAACCATATTTTTGGGAGCCAAAAAACTAAATCTGCCCTAAGTTTCATTTAAACTTTGAAATCTGCTCCGTAATTGACTCGCATATATATTAATACTGCTTTTGAATACACCAACTTCAAATAAACGTTCATCACATTGTACCTCATCAAAAAAAAAAAAACGTTTGACTTTTCGATGCCTTTTATTCGGAAAATTGTTTAAAATATCAGTTTCTAGACCTTTTCAGGTTTGGTCTGTGACTTCTCGAAATCCTATAAAAGATTCACGGATAGTTACGCATCTTGGTTTCTGATGTTCATTCATTTCTATTGTGACATATCTAATAACTTGTGATGACTGGTCAATCTTGGAAACTTCTTGTGTTGTATCCGTTATTATAGAGAAAAGCGTCGATGCTTTAATATTGTTAACAATATTTTCACTAATGATAATTCCATTTTGAATATTTGGAGATAAATATTTCTGGAATTTATTTTCTTGTATGTGTAAATTAAGTACGTTGTCGTATTTTTCAAGAAGGTTAATTATCGACAAGAAGTTGCCTTTACTTGTTGAATCCATTTGCTCCCTGCGACAGCGAAGTGGAAGATTGCATTTTGCTAATGTAATTATCACATCTATAATTCTTCTAATTATTTGTCGCCATTTGTTCATTTCTTGATTTTGTGACAAAATGACGGCCTTATCAATGGTTTTGTGTCTTTTCCAAGCATCATACGTTTTACATGCGCAAATGTGTACAAATGTTTTTTCGTGATCTTTTTTTCGCTCATATCTTTTAACTGCAAATATATTTCAGATTAATTTATATAAGGAAACAATCAATAATTTTTATTTTTCGGTATTTATTTTTTATAACAGTCATGCTTTGCTTTAAACTCCTAAAGGTACTAAAAGAATTACAATTATTACAAAATAACTTTTACAGAAAGATCATGCTACTAAATATTACTAAAAATTTCTACTTACATTATTTTACTGCTTCAAATAAAAACCACACGTATTTATAAATATGTCGTTTAACTGACTGTAATAAATAAATAGACATCTATATTGAACATATCGTAAATAACTATGCTTACGGAATCCGCGAATCAAAACTACAAAGATCATTTATATCGTCCAGTTGTTTATTCGATTTCAATGTGGCATTATGTTTAGTTTAAAATCATTTCAATGCTCTGAACCCTTATATTTACAAGTGAGAAGAAAGGGTAGTTTGTTGACGGCGCAAAAAGATAGTAATTGTTAGGAGATTATCTACGTATTCCTTATATTTATATTAGAATGTGATACTTCAGAATTAAAGATTTTTGCAGGGTATTTACAATATTTATAAAATATGATGTTGATGTTAGTGTGTAAATAGCTTCATCAATTGACTATTTTATTATACAGGCAGTGGCATACTGGCATAACTTTCTGAGCAGGCCCCCCCTCCCGTAAAAAGTACAGGCTAATGTCGGACTCTTAGCCAACGCAGGGCCCCTTGACCTTCTGCCCCCCCCCCCGCGTGGCGGGGTCAGCGGGGGTGTACGTTACGCCCATGGGCATCTCCGTTTTGCGTTTTTTAAATTTATTTTGTAATTTTAGAATCTCAAATTTGGGTTAGCGATACAAAAGGCATAAATTTATAATGTCAAGCTCACTTTTTGTATTAATTTATTTTACATATAAGAATATAAGAAAAAAATCAAATTAATGTAATTATATTTGATGATAAAAGATTGAAAATAGTAAACAGTGTCACACACATTTCACACAAGTGTTTTTCGAAGCCATCCCATCGTCTATCCCCGCTTTACTGTCTGCAATCTCCCTTATCTGTGACCTTGACCCAATAGATATTGTCACCGTGGGCCTAACGGACTCTTCGACGACGGGAACCGGTGTTGGTGATTATTAAACTACCACTATAATATGACTGACTACTATATAATTTAATAAGCAATCCGAGGAATAATCTAACGAATAATTTGAGGTATAACGAATAATTTTGGATACGCTTGGTATTTTTAAAGACTCGTATAGAGGGGGTAATTTTTCCAGAAAAGACTGGCATCGGGTAGGCGGAATTTGGACCGGTTATTCCCAATTGTATATCAGACCACCAAGAAAAAGCTAAATACGCAATTCCATACACACACGGAACTATTTAGATAAAGAATTAAGTCTAGACGAACAAAAAAAATGCTAGTGTTGCGAATCTTAAATTTGAACAAAGAGTTTTTTATAAACTAAATATTTTAAATTGAATATTTTGAATCAATATATGCGATGCAGGTTTTAATTTTGAAATGAAATTGAATTATTATTTCAAAACGTAATTTTTTAGAACTTGAAACACAATTTGAATTAATACTGATTTAAAAATATTTAACGTGTAATATACAGGGATGAATTAATTAAGTGATGGTCGCTTCTTTATAAATGCAACAAAGTGCAGCAAAACTAACCAACAAAAAGAGTTTGAACTCAAGAAAATAACTTAATTAGACATTAAAAGCGTTTGCGCTTTTTAAACTAAAGTTGTGATTTTCAACTTCCATTAATACCTCGTATTTCTAAGAGCGACAGTGTCGTCTCTATAGGATTTTAGTATTAAGTTTGACGGAAGTAATAGAACAGTGATCATCAGGTACCGTTAATGATGTTACCAATAGCTTAGGTGTAGGTATAAATAAGCCATCCATGTAAAATGTAAATGATACTGATGATGACAAATTGAAATGCGATTTCTGTGTATTAGTGTGGTAAAAGTCTCCTTTTAATGTATTTTTTTTTAGTATCAAGTCGCAATCTCCAATTTTCTTTAGCGTGATTTAGAATTTTTTTATTTATTTTCAGAAAACGCATTCTACCGACACCACCGGCGACAACGGCATGGAGCGAACTCAAGAGATGTGTCGGTCAAATTTATAGATGTAAGCAGTGCAAGTACAGGACGAAGTACCAGGCAGATCTCAAGGAGCACACCAACAACCAGCATTACGGAGTAAAAGTGTATAAATGTGGGATTTGCAACAGACGTTTCAAAATTAAAGAATCCCTCAGGCTGCACGTGGAGAATACGCACGCCTGTGTTGGAGCAAAGGACGACCAAGAACATTCTGCGACTGATTACAGGATGACACATATAAAAGTAGAACAATCGCGCTTCCGAGATGGAAGGAAAATATTTAAGTGTTCGCTGTGTGTGTTTCGCGCAAAACACAAACACTCGTTAAGAAAACATATAAAAACAAAACACATCAAGGAATTTGACTTTAACTGTGACTCATGCGAATATAGAACAAACCTCAAACATAATTTAAAAACACATCTTGAAACTAAACATTTGAAGAAATTTAATTATAAATGCGACTCATGCGAATATAGAACAAACCTCAAACATAATTTAGAATATCACATAAAGACTAAACATTTGAAGCAATTTGATTATAAATGTAACTCTTGTGGATATAGGACAAACCGCAAAAATAATTTAAAAACACATCTAGAAACTAAACATTCGAAGAAAATTAATTATAAATGCGACAAATGTGAATTTCAAACAAACTTCAAAAAGCATTTAGAGAGACATATATATAACCATTTGAAGGAATCAGATTATAAATGTGACTCATGCGAATACAGGACAAAAGTCAAATATAATTTAGAATATCATATGAGAGTAAAACATTTGGAACAACTTGAATATAAATGCGACTCTTGTCAATTCGGAACGAGCAGCAAACAGCATTTGGAATATCATATAAAAACTAAACACTTGAAGGAGCAGTTCATTAATAAATGCAATTTTTGTGAATTTGGAACAAACAGCAAACAGCGTTTAGAACATCATATAAAAACTAAGCATTTGAAGAAATTTGATCATAAATGTGGTTCTTGTGAATATAGAACAAACATCAAACATAATTTAGAACTTCATGTAAAAACTAAACATTTGAAGCAATTTGACTATAAATGTGACTCATGTCAATATAGAACTAACAAGAAAACTAATTTCGAAAGACATATAAAAGATAAACATTTGAGGAAATTTGATTTTCAGTGCGACAAATGTGAATTTGAAACAAACCGCAAATATGATTTAGAAAAACATATAAAATCTAAACATTTGATGGAATTTGATTATAAATGTTACTCTTGTGAATATACAACAAACCACAAAAATAATTTAGAATATCATATAAAGACTAAACATTTGATGGAATTTGATTATAAATGTTACTCTTGTGAATATACAACAAACCGCAAAAATAATTTAGAGTATCATATAAAGACTAACCATTTGAAGCAACTTGATTATAAATGTAATAAATGTGAAGTTAAAACTACCGACAAACGCTGTTTAAATCAACTAGTAAAAGCTAAACCTTTGAAGGAATTTGATTTTAAATGTGACTCTTGTGAATTTGGAACAAACAACAAAAGCAATTTAGAAAGACATGTAAAGACTAAGCATTTGAAGCAATTCGATTATAAATGTGACAAATGTGAATTTAGAACAAACAACAAAAGTCATTTAAAAACACACACGAAAACTAAGCATTTGAAGAAATTTCAATATAAATGTGACGCTTGTGAATTTGAAACAAACATCAAAAATAATTTAGCAGTGCATATAAAATCTAAGCATCTGAAAGAATTTAGTTTTAAATGTGACTCTTGTGAATATGTAACAAACTTCAAAAGTAGTTTGGAAAGACATGTAAAAAGAAAACATGTGACCGAATTCGAGTTTAAATGCGACACATGTGAATATAGAACGAACCTCAGAAGTTATTTGGAAGTACATATAAGAAGTAATCATTTGAAGAAATTCGATTTTAAATGCGACTCTTGTGAATTTAGAACAAACACCAGAAAATATTTTAAAAGACATATGAAAACTAAACATTTAAAGGAATTTGATTATAAATGTGAGTCTTGTGAATTTGAAACGAACAACAAAAGTAGTTTCGAATATCATATAAAAACTAAACATTTGAAGGAATTTGAGTATAAATGTGACTCTTGCGAATATGGAACAAACAAGAAAAGTAACTTACGCAGGCATATAAAAGGTAAACATTTGAAGGAATTCGGTTATCAATATGACAAATGTGAATGTAGAAGAAACACAAATTAGAATGTCTATGTAACGAAAACATTTGTAAGTGGGGAGGATTTGCACTTTTGTGTATTTATTTAGAGTAATGTATACAATGATAATTTGCTTTAAACACCGGTGAATCTCAAAATTTATTGAATAAGTAAAAAATGAATATATATATTTATAGGTAGCAGTGGCGGCTCGTGAGATTTATGATAGGGTGGTCAAGTCGGATGGGACATTTTGAATAAGGTTTTGTACATCTATTAAAATTTATTGGAGCTCTATGTTGGTCGGAATAATTTCCTAAAGCAAATATACCGTTCAGCAAGAACCTAGTGAAGGTCTAGAGCTATATCTTGCCAGGAGAGGAAGTGGGTGGTTATTGTTAGTACGCGAAAAACAGTTAGCAACACAATTTGACGAATCTTCTAATAATAACAGCATCAGAATATCAAACGCGTAGCTGGCTTTGCAATTTTGGTTTATCAAACAAATTCTTGTAAGTCTTTAATAGCGAATCAACCAACTGATGAGGAAATGTACTTTTGAAAGTTATAAATTTGCTTTTATCTAATAAATCTAAAGAAGCCATATCCTTGAACCTGGCCTCTATTTGATTAATTATTGTGTCAATAATTTCATTGAAAACTCTTTTGAAATACATTTTTGGATCGTCCATTCCATCATAATCGGATGTACGTTTTGTTAACATGGTAGGTGGTTCGGAAATACTGCAAACGGTGTTATATATTTTGTCAAAATAATTCTGATCATTTCTAAAGTTCTTTAAACTTAGTTGCAAATTTTCGATTCTCTTCTTACAGTATGCTATGTTTGAAGATTTAGCTTGAACAATATCGAAAATCAACTTTGTTTGCTCAAAAATAAGACTGAAAGTATAAATAAAATTAAAAAACATTACAGAAGCCCCGTCATAAGTTTGACCAACTAGTTTATTAGGGATATCGTATTTATTAAAATTTTCTATCAAAAAATTAAATAAGTGGGTAGCAGTTCGACCTTCACTTACATCAAAAAATCCCATGAAGCGTTCAATAGGCTTACCTTCTCTGATATAACGGAAAATAACAGATACTTGAGATCGACACTTAATGTCAGTCGTCTCATCTACTTGCCAGGAAGAAACGGGACTTAATTTAATTTCGTTTTCAATAACTTCGGAAATAACTTTGTTTATGCTTTCAATTAAGTCGTTTTGAGTACTTTTAGAGAGACCGGTAAAAATAGAAGACTCGGACAAAAAGGTTTTAAATTTATTGTCATATTTCGAACGCAACGAGGCTAATTCCTTGAAATTTCCTTGATTCAGAGAATCTTGTGATTCATCATGCCCACGAAAGGCTTATTCTGGCGTTGCTAAATAAATAACCATATTTTAGGTGTTTTAGTGTTTTTGTGTAGTTTCAATCCACAGACTCCAAGTTTAGTTTCTTATACCAACTGATATTAAATCCTCTACTACCTCTGTTTTTTTTATTTTTAATAATCAAATTAACCATTTTCGGACAAGGTTTTAATTATACCACAAAAAGTTTATCATCGAAATTTAATTTGCTAAATTTTGATTGTAATAAAAAAATTACAATATCACTGTCGTTACTGCTTACTACTACTCTTGCATTTGCGCTTGTGTTACCCAAAGCTGATGTTAATGGCGACACTAAAACACTGCTACAATTTGCCATAATTAACTCTCTTAATAGCTACGACGCACGACACGATTTAAATGTGGGCAAGCCCTTTGAGGTTTGAGTCGACTAACATAAACGATGTTGAACGACGACTAGCGACATGACACGATGGTCAAGGTGGTCTTGCCCGACCTGTTCATTTGATTCATTATTAAAAATGAAATTCACAAACACTGCAGTTTTTTTTATAATTTCCACGGTATAGCAAGCATTACATACTATTATTTTACTTTATGATTAATTTTAATCCAAAAAACATTTCCAATATATTTTTAAAAACTATTTTTTCTAAATTCAGCTAATAAATTTTCGAAAAAAATTAAATAAAGTATTTTTACTACTATGTTATAATGTACAATACTTTAAATATAAGTAGCATAATGTTTGCTTTTAAAACGAATTTATTTTCAGTAATTTTCATGTGGTCACATTATTATGAATTTATGCTACAAAAATTATTCTGTGTATAGTATAGAGTTACAATAATATAATGAATGTATGTATTTGTTTTTATTTTACTAACCAAATAACTCTAATAACGCTGCAAGCGTATATGCCAACAGCCAGCTTCAAGGTGGGCTGATCCGGCTTTGCCCATCGTATCCCTAGAGTCCCTACTTATTCCACACGCGCTCGTCAAGACATCACATACGTGACATGCGCTTGTGTGTCTGTTTCTATTTCTCTGCCAAATACTATTACTGAATACTGGGAACGTTGTTCTCTGTTAATTCAGCTTTAGTGGGGCGCGCCCAAACTCGCATGAAAGTTAAAAATTTTATTTAACCTTCGTCTAATACGATTAATTTCGTACGAATTTAAGTTTATATTTATATTCACCCTAAACAATTTCTGTTCGTTGTAACTCCATGTTAACGGCCCTATTTTACAATTCCTAGGTTAGTAAATACGAACATCTATAAAATCGATGTTCCATAGGGGAAAGGGGATTTCTAAACATGATTCAAATTTTGGAGTGGGAGAAAATATAATCACAACGAAAGAACCGAATTATATAATTGAAGGCATTATACCAAAAAGCAGACACGTCCAAAAATGAGAATTTTGGGAAACTTGAAAAAACAGTGTAGCTTGCTTTGCAGACAGCGGGAAATGTTTATAATTTTTATATGGTTAGGTCTCATTAATAACGTCCCATGGATACTATAATAAAGTGGTTATATGTAAGATATTTTGAGAAAAAAAATAAAATTCATTGGACTTGTCTGGTTTTTGCAGAAAGTTACTAGCAATAATCATTATTTCTGTTTGTAATATTATATTATACATGTAATATTATTACAAAAAGTGGTATTTCCAAAATAACAGTCGCTTAGTTATCTTCACAACCATCGGAATTATCGTCGTCATCAATATCAACGTTGCTCTCTTCAGTTGCCTGATTAGTATTATTAGGAGCAGGATCTTTCAATAGAGATTCATAGTACTGGCGGTGAACTGGGTTCTCAAGGTACTGTATGAGTTCTCGCAGGTTAGTGGCTTTTGCAGGTTGTATTCCTGGAGGTGACTGGTAAAGCTTTCGAATGTCAAGAGTATTTTTTCCTCTGTTTATGTAGGACTTGTTTACCACAATATGTCTTTCCCACAATCCATGGTACGACGTTCGCAGATTAACATGAATATCATGTTTGTCAAACAACATCATTCTTACTTGTTGAAGTTTTAGTGGAGGTTTAGGTGTTTTCAAGAACAAAGGTTCCACAGCGCTTCTAATGTCGAAAAAGTCTTTGTGGGTCATTATTTTTAGGTTGAATGGTGAAGGATGTTGTCGTGCATCCTGTACTACTTTGTCCCAATGTTCTGGAAGTGTTACTATGTTGGCTTTCTTTTTCTTGTTTCCTATTAAAGCGAAATCTTGATCATTAGGAAGATAACTGTGTCCTCTCATAGGAAAGAGATAGGTAACTCGCTTGAAAATTTTTAAGACATGGACCAAGCAATACAGAAACTGGACCATTGTCTTGTTCTTGTTTTGCCCGGGACAGCCATCAGAGATCAGTACGAGCTCATCCTTTCTTTTATTGTCCGGAAGGTTATTTATGGCGTCTAGCAACATAGATGTCACTTCGTTTGCACCTTTGTGTGCTTCACTTTCTAGGTAACGATACATGGTCACAGAATCATCTGATAAGTCATGAACTCCAAAAATATTAAACCACAATTGGCGCGAATAGTAAACAGGACCACTTGGAATGTGTGGAAGCGGAAGATTTTGCATAAAGTCGAACGACAGGCATGTCACGCTCCCTTCCTTAGCCTTCATAATATACCTTTTTTTTTCTGCCTTAAAAGCTTCCGCTTTTCGTAGATGAAGCTTTTGTTCTCTGGTATATTGAGCTTTTGATTCGTCATCAGTAGCTGCATTCAACTTTTGTTGAAGGGAATCGCAAATAGCACATGTGTCTGACCTCGGATAACCAAAATGAATGTTAAAAGTATTAAAAACAGACCAATATGACTTATAAGAAATATTTATCCTATATAGCTCAAGAAAGTGTTTATGCATGACAGATATGCTTAAATCCTCAGAAAGATACTTCCGGTGGGGATTGTCTCTGAGTGAGTAGTGAGATTTTCTGGCTTGGTATGAGTTAATATGATTCTCTACAAGATACTTTATGCAATCGGGAAGCATTCTAGGTCTATTACTATGTTTGCCTTGTTTACGTTTAGGAGAGTTTCCAGTTAATAGCAAGCTTTGCTGTAATCTAGTGACTCTGTTCTTGGAAATGCCATGGAAGCTTAAAAAGGCTTTGTGACATATAGGAACATCGATACCTTCACTACGGATTTTGTAGGAGTAAGTTGCAGCGTGGTCTTTTCTTGCCTCTGGCTCATCTTTTCTTGGACGTTTTCTTGCAACTGGACAAAGATCTACTAGACCACATAGATGAGAGTCTTGCTCATCCTTTGAAGCCAAATTGTTAAAATCTTCCAAAATTTTATTCCTTGTGTTAATGCCTACTTTGTTGAAACATTGCAACCTCGCACATCTAGAAAGATATAAAACTATTGTTTACAAGTATGTATTTAGTATGTAATACGAAAACAAAATTTGACCACCTATGGTACCTAATACCTTACGTGGTCAAAACCTCACCTAATCTGACTTATGTAACAGTCGGTTTAATCACACAAGACAAGTAACCTAACCTAAGATACATACCTGCAATCTTCACCGGTTTTTCTCATTGCAACCATTTTACCCACGTGGTTCACATGTTCTTCACCATGTACTTTTTTATCTCGAATTATACTCTCCTTTTTTGCACTTTTCTGCCTCTTTTTAGGCCACTCAGTAGTATCCATTGTAATAATAATAATTACGGCTACAATTATAATGACTCTACTCTTTAAACACCTGTTAGCAAGTGAGTGGTCACAACGCATCACACACGTGTGTCGTAAAAAACCAGACAAGTCCAGGACTTGTCTGGTTTTTGGCGGAATTGCCACGGACTTATCTTGTTTTTGTAGAATTGCACTTATTTCAGAGCTTTATATCTCCCGACACGTCTGGTTTTTGGTGAAACAAATTACACCATTAAATAGCGGCTATTTTCACGTATATAAAATGGCGGCAACTTTAAAATACGATATTTTGGACTTGTCTGGTTTTTGGAATAATGCCTTCAATTGAACATGTTCACTATGTTCACGAAACATTGTGACAAACGAAAGCAGCTATTATCTGTTGGAATAATTCAAAGAGATACAATTCCGGCGATAAATAGGTGCCCCAATGAAATTTAGTTTTTTTTGTGTTGGGTGATTTTTATAAATTGATTTTATTGCCTGTAAAACTTTTCAAGCTTCAAAGAATCAGGGTGGGCAGTGCCCACCTTGCCCACCCCGAGGAGCCGCCACTGATAGGTAGCAAAATGCCGTTGTAGTCCCGTCGCAGAATTCCATAAATTTGAGCATCAACAATTATTTAATTTTCTGAAGTAGGCTAAATAAAATATACCTATAGTTGGTATACCATCTTCTAGTTTATCCATGTTTATGCGTGTAAGTAAAGTTTGTTTGGATATTATATTCTAGAAATTTATCTTTATTTCTGATAATAATACGAGGAGAAGCATTGTTTAAGTCTTCGAAATTATCAAGATATAAGCTAGGTACCACTGCAAATTTTATTTATTTCAGTACAATTATAAATATACATGTAATCATAATTATTATATCATATATTAAATCAAGAAAGGTTTTCACTTTTCGACCAGTTATCACAACATACATATTTCAAATAATATCAAACATTCAAAAATTACTATAAATATACATCGGTCGAAAGTAAACAATGTGTAAGATTATTATATAGCAAATGTATTATCGTTTTTGTTTTTTATAGGTATATACATATTTTATATTACATTCCGCAAAGTGTTAAACGGTTGAATAAATAATAATATATAACTATTATTATTATTATTTGACGAAGTATTGTGAGCAATTGAACTTTTTCATAAATAGAAGTAGCTATCCTTTTGAGATTTATTAATTAATAATACATATATACGCCTAATTTGCAGTGCTACCTGATATCCAGAAGCTAGACTAATATTCAGGTTCCTGATGTGATGGGATCTACATTTTGACGGTTTTTGTCCACACTATAGTTAAATTGTATCCCTAATATCACCCGATATCCACGTATTCTTATTTTTGATACCATTTACAAACGAAGATATTATTTTTGTTGCAGTATTTTTGTTACAATGCAGACTATTTTTGTTAGGTCCGGGGGGTACAAGAATGCAATATTTTATTTGAAAATTCCAGATAAAAAATATTTATTTTTACCTCTAAAAGGGGCATTTTATTCACAGTATATAGTGTTAAAACAGCCCAATTAGACATTTAAAACACCCCTACGACTTCGAATCAAGTTTCCTTAACATAACTGTGTACTTTTCATAATAATTAAATTAATAGTTTCCATTTCTTATCAAAAAAATGTGAGCATATATTCAACGTGAATACTGTCCGGTGCGCCAGCCTTAAACAATGAAGCATATTTTATAATAGATCGATTGGTTTCCATAGAATTATATACTGAGTAGAGGTCCATCTAATATTGTGTTAATATTTCAAAATTACATGCAAATTAGTTAAAAATACGTAATATAATACGTAAATTATTCATAGATTTAGTTTATTTTATTGCTTTTTTAGTATAGGATTAAAATTACATGCAAATCAGTAACAAAATACCTAATAAATTTTAAATTATATATAGGTTTGTAGTTTATTTCATTGGCTTTTAATATTTACTTGTAAATTACAGCTCCCCGCCGGCGGAGGAGAGGGGTTAAATTACATATCTAATAATATTTAAATTATTTATAGATTTGTAGTTTATTTCATCGGCTTCTAATATTTATTTGTAAATTACAGATAGAGAATACATGTAATACGTGATTTTCTCTAAAATAAATGCACTTAGATGGCAAATTAAAGACCAGTTATTAGTAAGAGCAGATACATTTTGCAATTTCATTATGTATTTTCAAATTACAGATCATAAATAAATACCTACGAGTAAAGAATAGAACAGGAGAGAGCATAACGTGGTGAGGAAATAGGTATTTTTTAGACGGAGTTACCACTTTCGGTAGGTCAGTTATGTCCGGTTATGTCAAAAATGACATTTTAGTGTTTCTATAATGGTCAATTGTGTGGCTTGTGGTCATTCTAAAATGGCAAGAACAATAATATTTATTTTTCTCTTCATCGCTAAGTTATTTCATTGGTATTCAACATAGGCAATAATAATTTAAAAAGAGGTATTTTAAATAAATTGTCATATATCTGACATGTCTGATTATGTGTTCAGTGTCGTAACATATACCGTTTGACTGAAATAAAAGTAGATATAGGGAAACACAGACACGCACACATGTGCATGCAAACATGAAATGGAGGGGTACGATAATAGGGGAATACAGATGAGTTCATATCGGGGGGACACCGGGTACCGAGACCGAGGCTTCAGTGCAAAACGTTGAAAGCTAGCATGCAGACGTTTGCTTTAAGGAATTGCTCCGCTATTTTGGTAATTGATGTATAATGTATTAACATTGAACTGAAACAAAACTATAAAAATTGTAACTAAAATAAAATTCTCACATTTAAAACGAAACAAAATATTATAATGAACTATACAAATAAATTTTGCACGTCTTTGTACGAATTATCCTTCGCATACCATAACATAATCTGTATTTTTTCCTCGACAGCTAAGGGCATGGTGTTCGCGCTCTCGATCTCCCCACACCACCGGTCTTATGGTGGTGTGGGTAAACCGAGAGCCACATTCTTGAACTGTTGTATACATACATACATAGGTACATGTTTATGTGTGTGTATTTGAAGATGCATATTAACTTTTAAATACGACAATCTGTATATCCAAGTCATTTAATATTTGTCATATTTTTGACGCAGATTTCATTTAAACCCGTTTATAATATACCAAAAAGACGAAAAGAATTGAAAACATAATACACTCACGATATTTCTTTAATTATTTTTGGACTAACAACCTATTTTAAATGATTATGGAGAACACAGGAAGTGTACATATACCCTATATAAAATATTTATGCACGCCTAGGCATTGCGGCGGCCATATTGAGTTACCAAATTTGGACAAATATTATTATTAAGGAGACTCTCTCCTGTTCTATTCTTTACTCGTAGATAAATACCAATCATAAATATTATTTATACAAAAATATAACTGATTTTCATAATAATAACATTTAATACTATTTCCAACATCCTATTTTCAATGACATTCTACATCGCATTAATTCTATTGACTGATTCAACGAAGCATAATCGATACAACACGAACGGTGAATGTAAGGTAGGATAAGGTATACTGCCGCTACCGCCATCTAGGACTGACATATATAGTCAACAACAACAAGAATGTAATGTTAGAAACGCAATCGTTGTATATCATCGTATATCATTCAATAAAGTATCTAAAGTAGTTTATAAGGTGTATCAATTAATAACGTTACATGCTGTCAGAATATAACGACCCAACAAATTAAAATGACAGACGAAAATGCAAGTACTTATGTACTTTGTACAAGGCATGCGTCCTCCGAAAGATTTGATAATCACAAAAACACCGACATGGCAATAAAATGGTCAGAATGGCAACAACAATTTAAATGGTATGCCCAGCCATACATCTGTCGAAACAACCAAATGAAGTACAGGCTGCAACGTTAATGACAACAATAGGTGTGGATGCTATTACATACTATATTTAATACCTTCAATTAGACAGAAAATGAGCAGAAAAACAATGAAGAGGTACTGCAAAGGTTTACCAATTATTTTACACTTTACACCAAAAATAAATATAACTTATGAAAGATATATGTTTAATAAAATGATGCAAGAAGATAAAGAAACTTTCATTGAATTTTTAACTCGAATTCAAGCACAATCAAAAAAATGTGACTTTAAAGAAGTTAATGATAGCTTTTGTTAACAGACAGAATAGAAATAGGAATAAAGTCAGATCATTTACGAGAGAAATTACTGTCTGAAGATAATTTACAATTAGATATTTGTAAATCAAGTGGGGGAATAATTGTAGTTGAGCTGTCGGGCGATTTTTGCCAAAATGACTAGTGTACCTTATAGAGGACCTCTAATTGAACAACTTTTTCTTATAAAATTTTCAATGTGAACGTAGAAAAATGGAGATAAAAATAAATTAGCTACTCACCGAGTCAATTTTGCAGGTTACATCCCATGTAAGATATCCCATATAGAGCATTGAAATAATGAAAATCACAATAATTGATGTTTATTTAAGCTCACAACACAACAATTACCTTCGATTTGACGTTTTCTGATTGAATTTTAACAAAATTAGTAAATATGAAAAGCAAAACAAACAAAATGGCCCATATAAACAAACAGAAACGCAATCGTTTATCATTCAATAAAGTATCTAAAGTAGTTTATAAGGTGTATCAATTAATAATGTTACAGTGAGAATCTAATTTATTTTTTATCTCCATTTCTCTACGTTTTTACCCATAATGTTATAAGTAAAAGTTGTTCAATTAGAGGTCCTTTATGAGGTACACTAGTCATTTTGTCAAAAATTGCCCGATACCTCAACTACAATTATTTATTTTTCTTTTACACTAAAAGTATTTGCCGAAAGCTTTGCGTCGTTCATATTAACTTGGTCAAAATGATCAACCATTATGAAAATTTATTAAACGTGATGGTCATTGCGTGATGGTGAGTGAATTCAATGGAGCAATAATAACATTAATAATTAATAATGCATGACCAACGCTATAGTCGTGTGAATTGACAATAAGCGCGCCAGCAGCAGTGTCACCAACCTATATTTACAAACAAAAAATTAATTCATAATACTTCGCCAGCCTCAAAGATAAAAGGGAGGTAGGTAGAATAAAGATCTAGAATTTACGAAATTAATTATATAATTGGGCCATGAACAAAATAACGATTAATTGCTGTACAGATTGTTTAAATACAGTAGTTTCTTTTGACTACTTTGCGGGGTTGGCAAAGCTGCTGCTGGCGCCCCAATGGTCAACTTCTGTAACTATCGTACTAGCACTTGTCACCCTTGTCCAGGGTTGCCGTTGCTGGCAACTTATTGCCATTTTGGGCAACTTCCAACTAACTATGGCAACATGGCAACAACTTTGTAAGAAATCCAAAAAAATGGCAACATTTTACATATACAAAAATTAATTCCATATAAATATTTCTACGAAATTTGTCATAATTAAAAATAATAATAGGAAGACTTAGAGCGCTAAATGGTCAAGGTCAAAAGAATGTATAAATATTTTACTGCCTGGGAAGGCAGGGGAATTCCCGATTAGTGAGTCTAACGTTTTAAATGCGTATACACATACAATCGGTAAATGCTATAATATAATGGAAGTATTTGTACACCGTAGTGATCGTGGTTTATTCAATTAGTATAGGGAGCGATAGTGTTTTTTCCACTGTAAGAACAGACAGATATCCGCATTTATCAAAATTTGCATTCAAACTATTGTCTCACCCACATAGCAGTGCTGCAGTGGAGAGAATATTCACTACAATTAATTTCAATAAATCAAAAATTCATCATTATCTAGCAACTAAGACATTTATTAAAGACAATGAAGGAGAGTGTCACAATTTACAATTTGGAAAAATGGAAAAACAGAAGTAATTACATATAAGTATGTATATGTAATCTTAAATATTATCCCAACTTTCTCCGTTATCTTTTATTGATGATTAACCTATTAAATATATATAAAATATTTATGTGATACATTTTAATACATATAGGCAAAAAGAATCTTGGAAGTTATTCTTGAATAAATTAGTAAACAATATACCCTATATACGTATTGCTATGGTTTTTTTATATATTATGGATAAGTAAAATTAAATAAATTGAGTTATATCAAATTTATATTTCTGTGGGGCAAATGTTTTGGTACACACTGTATTTTGGTTTTTGTTTAAGAATTTGGGAGGTATAGTAGTCTTTTGGTAATCTGTGTATATTAATATTTATTTTGTTGTTATTTGAATTTAAGAGAAAAGATGCCAGAAAGATTATTTACGCTCAACTTGATATTTTAATGTGATATAGATGTGCGAAGTTTATTTTTATGTGGAAGGGATGCGTGACTTTCACTGGCCGTGTGTTATATATTGAAGGACATTAAATTTTGGTCTCCCGTAACGTCAAGTGCAGTTGAATTAGAGATATTTGATGTTTGAATAAAATTTGTTATAATTTTCATTTTTATTTTAAGGAGCCAAGATTTAATCAAGTTTGTGTACTAGTTTTATTGCTGTTATACAAGTTAAGTATTTACTTTTAAGAAAGAGAATGCATTCTTTATTATAATAAGAGAAAATTTTAATATTGTAAAAGTAGACTCGTATCCTTCATTTTGTTTTTCCTGCACGTGTTTGAAAATACTTTATATTTATTGAGAAGCTATTAAATTAGATAATTTTCTTTACTGTATCAGTTTGCTATAATTTGATGTATTTTAATTATAGGTATTTAATTTATTCAATTTAAGTAATTATTATTTTGTATGGACTTTGTGAATAATTTTCAGTAATTAATAAGGTAAATTTTGTCGCGTTTGTCAGTACAAGTTTTTTTTATCCTATCTGGTCAATTAGTGGGTAGGGTTTTTTCTTGAGTATTTGTTAATGAAAGTTTTTTTTTTTTTGTTTTTTTATAATAAATAATTATATCTGATCTGTTTTTCAATTTTATTAAAAATTTTAGAAAAGATAATTAAATTATTATTTCATTTTTTTGTCTTCAAGTAATTTGTTGTTTTTTTATACTGTTTCCTAAGATCACGATTCCTGACGAGAACATTGTACAGTTTCGCCGAGGGAACCTGAGAGAGAGAGAATTTTGTTTTCTGAGCTAGATCGCGGCAACTCTAGAACAATTGTACTAATATCATAGCAGTATGTACAGTAACATTCAGAACTCATGTCTCCCTAATATATCGGCATGCGCGAATAGTATATCTACTTTAAAATGTAAACAATTCCCGGAGTGCACTTACTAAATCTCGAAACGAGTCGAGATTTAAATCTTTAACGAAAACAAGTCCACAAAAAAATAGAAGAGTAAACATTGTCGCGACGCGCCGTAAATAAAGTCATAAATCATCCACATATATGTAATGCCTAAGCGACAGACAGTCTGCATTTTCTTCTACTATACTCCTGAGCTTATCCAGAGTTCGCTCGCACCTTTCTAGACCTTTTGTCTGCACGTATGCCACCGGTGGGATAAGGATTCATTCATTCAGTGAACAGTTTAAAATAAATAGGTATAAATAGAGCGGTGCAGTTTTTATTACAGTGCAATAAAGAAATAAATACGTGTGCTAGTTTATTCGTAGTAATTTTAAGTATGTAAATATACAGACTGTTTCAAAACATTTGCACGAGTTGTTTATTGCGAACCCGAAAACGCAATAGTATATTCATCATTATTTGCAAATAATAATGGCTGAAAATCAGCGTCGTGAAACGTCGTTAGAAACAAGGGGTAAAATTATTGCTCTTTGGCAATGTGGTTACACTAAGCAACAAATTGCGGAGGAAGTAGATTTATCGGTAAGCAAATGTCATAGAAACCGACAATTCATTTGTTCATTAGTTTGTTGCATTTACAGACAAGACAAATTCAGCGTTGGATTTCTCGTTACCGGAACAACAATGTTGAAGACAGACCACTTCGGAATTTGCCACGTACCGGCCGGAAACCTTGTTTAAGTCAGTACCAAATTGCTCAGATAGAACAGTGGGTATTGACAAATCCCTTCACTACAACAGACAACATAAAAGATCAAGGAACAACTTGGGCTGGATTGCTCAAATGTTACAATAAAACGCCAGCTAAATAAAATAGGTCTCCTGTGTAGAAAGCAGCGCAAAAAATAGAATTGACAAACGAACACGCGGAAGCTAGAGCACGTTTTGCGAGAGACAACTTAAACAGAGATTGGCATAACGTAATATTTAGTGATGAAAAGATGTTTTTACCCTCTGAAGATTCTGCGAAAGTTTTATGGCGGCGTAATTTAACAAGATATCAACCCGAACATGTTCAGCCTACTCGAAGAAGTGGTCGAATAAGCTGTGCATTTTGGGGTAAGATGTGTGCTGCTGGGTCTGGAGAACTAGTACCTCTTCAGCGTAGATTTACCAGCGAAGAATACGTTGCCATATTAGAAGATATTTTGCTACCAAGTGCCTGTACTTTTTTTCCTGATGGTCCCATATATTTTGTTAAAGACAATTCACCCATCCATACTGCGAACATCGTAAGAAATTGGTTTGAAGAAATTCATGTTATACCATAGCCTGCCCGATCGGCGGATCTTACCCAATTAAAAACCTCTGGGGTCTAATGGTCCGCAATTGGTCAGATGATGCTAACAGAAATGTAAGGAATGTAGAAAATTTAACTCGAAATGTGACGGAAATATGGAACCGCTTGCGTGGTCGTGAATATTGTGAACATCTGGTTAATTCTATGACTGAGAGACTACAAGAATGCGTTCAAAACAACGGTTTTTATACATGATATTAAAACCTTAAACTCACACATTAGAAATATTTTTTTATTAAATCAGTAATAGTCTTCCTTTATTAAGTTATTAATTTATTTACACAAGTTGCTATTTTGTTTAATACATATTTTGGAAATTATATTGTTTATTGTGGTATTTAATTACAGAATAAAATGTTTGTTTTATATTTGTGGTATTATTACATATCTTTAACGACTTTAACCAATTGGTGCTATATAATCAGCAATTATTAAAAGGATAATAATCGTAAATTTTGATTCATTTGAAGACCTGCGCATGTTTGGATTATTAAATTATTGGGCTTTGAACGAAAATATAGTCTAATTTGTAGTAAGCGTTTTATTTCACATCTGTATCACATTACATCCATTCACAAAACTTGCTTGTCTTATGTCTACTCTTACAACTAACTTCATTCTCATAGAATTGCCAACCTTATCCTTCAACACCCCCACTCAATTCTACAATACCCAATTTCATTCTGAAGTATTTGAACTTTACTCTAGGAAGTGATTTGGTCATTATATCCGCATACTGTTCATTAGTTGATACATATTTCAAATCAATTATACCCTCTGATACACAATCTCTAACAAAGTGATGTTTTACATCTATATGCTTTGATCTTTTTGTTTCTAAAGTAGATGCCATTTTGATACATGATTGATTGTCCTCATAGACATTAATACAACTTAATTTACAACAAATTATTTGTGTTAACAATTGCTTCAAAAATAAACATTCAGCAACACAGGCTGCTAAAGCTACATACTCTGATTCAGAACTCGAAAGTGCTACAACTGTTTGTTTTTTACTTTTCCAAAAAATATTGTTGTTGTTTAACTTTACAATAAATCCACTAACACTTTTTCTATCATTTAAATTGTTTGCAAAATCTGAATCAACATATGCAGTAATATCTACACTACTACTGGATCTACAATATTTCAGTACATAATCCCTAGTTTTCTTTAAGTATCTTAATACATTTTTCAAATGTTTCCAATGTGTTATTCCAAAACTGTTTTGGAATTGACTAAAATACATAACTGAATAACATATGTCTGGTGTAGTACCCAGCATAATATACATTAGACTACCAATAAGTTCTTTGTATGGAACTCTTAAATCTAGATATTTCTCTATTTTTAAATTTAACTTAGGTTGCATTGGCACATATGCTTCTTTACAATCTAACATATTAAATCTCTTAAGCACTTTATCTATAAGATTTTGTTGTGAGATAAATAAACAACTATCGACTTTCTCAATTTCCAACCCCAAAAATACAATTTTACTACTATTAGAGTAATCTTTCATTTGAAATTCAGTTGAAAGTTGAGACTTTACACATGTCAAAGTTTCTAAACTGTCTGATATTAAAATCAAATCATCCACCCAAACTAATAAATATGTTCTCCCCTTAATGAATAAACAAGGATCAGCACTTGATCTTAGCAATATATTCACTCAAACGTTCATACCAACATCTTGGACTTGATCTTAAATCATACAGCACCTTCTTCAACTTGCAAACTTGTGTGCTGCTGTTTCCTTGAACTCCATCTACTTTTATTGGCGGCAATCAAATTCTATTGATATATATTGATGTATAAACTTATTATCAATAATGTTTTTTTAGCAGGATGTGTTCGCCGTCCATTATTAATTTATTATTTGCATCAACTACTATTTAATAATTACAAAATTTATTTGAAGTGTACCCATTTGGAATCATAAAAATTTGTTAATACTTTCTTTTAATTAAACTTGATAAATGATAATTTATATTTATTAATAATAACCCCGAATTCAAAATTTGAACTTTCCGCTAAACAGCGCCTGTCGTTCGCATTTTTTAGTCGTATCTAGTATAATCCGAACGCACCCCTGTAAACGTGCGTTGCCCTTGAAATCTCAACTGTACAACTTGTACATCTTAATTTTTAAATAAGAAAATTTAGAGTTGCCCTTGCTGATAACTTATATCAATTACAACTATAATGTAATAACAATTATAATTGTTGTACGGAATGTTTGGTAAACTACGGTAATTTGGTAATTTCTTCCCTACAATATTGTAATTCTATACTGGGTTGGCAGCGCTGCGCAGTGACGCTCTAATAAGTTACGGCGTTTGCCTATTCAGCTGCCATTAGAAGCAAGCCAAAATTTTTATCCGCGTTTTGTATTGCCTGCGGGCAAATATAGATGATGCTGACATCAAAAAATTACAGTTTTCAAACAATAAGCAAATAGCGGGCGATTCAAAATATATTTGGTAGCGCGAAATTCAAAATAAAAAATTACAAATTAGGGTTTAATACCGCGAGATCAAAAATTATATTGATAAAGGTTTGCCATGGAATGTAAAACGTCCGTCTTAAGTTATATCATTAAGTGTCAAACTGTCATTACAACTTGTCATTAATATTTGTCATTATAAGAGAAAATATAATGACAAATATTAATGCCAGTGTGACACTTAATGATATAACGTAAGACAGACGTTTTACATTCCATGACAAACCTTTATCAATATAATTTTTGATCTCGCGTTACCTACATGATCACAACACTCTCATCAAATTGCATACTATTTACTATAGTCCGTCTCAACCCTATTATGCAGTACAGGTTTAATAGGGATATTGCATCTCTTATTATCTTTAGTAGTTTCTTAATAACGACATCTTTATATCCGGTTGCCTTGTTGCAAGTTCTATTATGCAAAGTATATGATGGGTATATGAGTAATCGTTGCTGTCAATTGTCAGTTTTTGCCGTAGTGTGTAAACTTTTATATAGTCTTTAATTTATCTATATATAATTTATGTTAAATCGTTCTTTTTAGCAAGCATATTATCTTTTTCAAACATTTAAAAGTAAGTATGCATACCTAGATCTATAATTCTGATTAATGTGATAACCTATATACATATACACATACTTTTTACAGATTGCTACATGATGAGTTTTGAATTTTAAAAAGTGGGACGAAAGAGTATTCTTATTGAAAGAGATGACATCATTAGGTGGAGTCATAAATACTTACGAGGCATCAGAAAATTCAAAGACGAAGGTATAGTTTATCATTTAATTTGTTATACTTTTATGTTCATTACGCAATTTATTATTTGCTTGTGTTTGATTGTGATTGTTTTATTTTTAGGTAGAACTATAATATATACTGATGAATCGTGAGTGAATGCAGGACACCCGGTAAATAAAAAGTGGACTGACGTTACTGTTCAAAGCAGTCGACAAGCTTTTACGTAAGGACTCAGCACTGGTTTAAAATCACCAAGTGGTCTTGGGCCTCGATTTCCATTAATTCATGCTGGAGGCGAGCAAGGTTTTGATATTGGTGCTGAATGTACATTTCTTTGTAAGAAAAATACTGCTGATGTGCATAGCGAGATGGATGCAGATACATATGGAGATTGGTTCAAGAATAAATTGCTTTCAAATATACTAGAGAACTCGGTTGTTGGTCTCGATAATGCCTCATATCACATGAGTAAATTAGAAAAGTTTCCAGCAGTAGCACGGAGAAGAGCAAATTATTGAATGGCTCACTGAGAAGAATATTCCACTTGATAATGACATGTTAAAAAGAGATTTACGGCTTGTGTCAGAGGTTAGGTCTCAGTATGAGAGAAACAAAATTGATGAATTTGCAAAGAATAAAGGGCATTATGTTCTTCGGCTTTCACCTTATCATTGTGAATTAAACCCAATTGAAATGGTGTGGGCACAAGTTAGGCACTACGTTGAAATGCAGAATACGACATTCAAACAAAGAGATATTGAACAACTGGCGGAATTACATTGGCCACCTTGCCAACTTGCAAGACGATGTTGAAGAGTTGATAATTAACGTCACACATTCATCATCAGATCAAGATTCTTTAAGTGATGAAGAAAAATAAAACAATATGTGTAACTACTCCTTTGTATGGTCATGGTTAGTTTTTTCATAAATGTTATCATGTATTATTAATTGTTCTTATAAATGGCAAAATATGTTTTTGCAAAATGAATTTGTGAGGAATTTATGTCTTTAAATGTGTATAACGTAATGTAGGTTAACATATTAATATTCAATAAGACTATATAAGTCATGTAACATATTACAAAATAAAAGTACATGTTGTGTGTGGTTATTGTTATTCTTTTCATAAATATGTATTATTTAAGTTGTTTTTATAAATAGAAAAGTTTTTTATGAAAAATAAACTTGTGATTAACTTTGTCTTGGTCTGAATTTATGTGGATAGTTGATTAAGATGTCAATATTCAGTAACGAAGAAAATTGTATACCTTAAGTGTTTCTTTGAAATATTAATTCATTTACTCTGGCTTACTATATTCAGTTAGATTTTAAATAATTTTTTACAGAACAATCCCAAAGGATTACATTATTACAAATATTTTAACTAATCCATCTTCCCATATATTCTCCCCTTTTAGTGTTTCAAATTAGGTACTATTAATTTTTTGTATGCAGTATGCATCAATTGAATGACAAACAGTCGTATAGGTTATTTTTTGATTACAAAAAATGTCAGATATTGAACCGGAACTGTAACGACATTATACAATGAGACGATTTGGCAACCATGAAATCAATTCCCATAAGACCTGTACTGCATAATAAGGTTGAGACGGACTATAGTACCCGTAGTAATGAGGAATCATTGCTAAGGAAAACAGTATACAGTACGATATTCAATTACAATGCTGTAACCACACAATAACGTTTTAAAGAAAAGAATTACTTAAATAATTACACTTTAATATTGTTACGTAGAAAAGGTACATAGTACATTTATGATTATTAATAAATAACATCTAATACATATGTTTTAGTTAAATTACCAGTACAAAAATAAATTAACGAACAATAGTATAATCTACCAAAAGTAGAATATTCGAATAACAAACATATTTTTAACAATAAGATAGAATTTCTGTCGAAAAGCACAAGTACCTACTCAAAATACTGCAAAGTAGAAAAGGTATAAAGTACATTTATGATTACTATTGAAAAATTATAACTAACATCCAACACATATGTTTTAGTTAAATTACCAGTACAAAAATAAAGTAACAAACAATAGCATAATCTACCAAAAGTAGAATACTCGACTAACAAACATATTCTTAACAATAAGATAGAATTTCTGTCGAAAAGCACAAGTACCTACTCAAAATACTATAAAGTAGGTAATTAAATCTGATAAACACACAATGACTTAAGCCTGCCCATGTTTACTACCACCATTTACAAATTCAAGTATTACATAAATAATTAACATAAAATAAGGCGACATAAATAAAAATATGGATACATAAGATACCTAACAAATTTAGTAGATGTCTTTTCATCAATATATAATTAACAGAGACAATTAGGGCTTAAAAACTAAATAATGTTAATTACATGGCTATAGAAGAAAACAAAAAAAATAAAATTGCAATAACTAATACCAAATTGATTCAATTTATTCTTGTCGCAAAACAAATGAAACTTCCAATGATATGGCTGCCTTAGGCTCCGTGGGTGGCCTCATGGGATGAAGTGCCGGCACTGCATTTCTGTTGAGGCGTACTGAATGAGGGTGGGCATAGCAAGTTGTGTCAAAATCTAGGCTGCAAAGTTTCTTATTACATGTTGTACTGGCATCTAGCACAGGTTTCATGTCCATTTGCTGTTGCTAAGTTTTGCTCCTAAATAATAAAATATAATAATTACAACTGTATACTAACAAATATCAACGATAGTATAAAGGCACGTTTTCATTATAGGAAACTGCCTAGGAAAATCATTAGGAAAAACCATAAATGCTTCTGTACCAAGAAATCTGAAGTTTCTATTAACACTGCTAAAGTTCCATTGATAATTGAACAACTTTTTCTTATAAAATTATCAATGCAACATAGAGAAATGGAGATAAAAAATAAATTAGGTACTGACCGTGTCAATTTTGCAGGTTACATCTCATGTAAGGTATCCCATATAGATCACTGAAATGATGAAAATCACGATAATTGATGTTTATTTCACATAATCACACACAATTTAGGTCAATTTGTATGTTTTCTTATGACTTTTCTGCGATTTTAAAAGCACCATCGAATGTCAACAAAAACAGCTGATATCATGTGATCTCGTATTTACAATTTTGCTAAAATTCAATCAAAAAACGTAGAAATCAAAGGTAATTGTTGTGTTGTATATAATAATTGCCAATTACTTAATTAATTCATTTAAACTTTAATTGGTGTAATCGGGAACCAACAAAATCCTTGCTACAACCAGGTGGTCCTTATTGCACTTGGAATCAGAACTACAAAAAAATCTCCAGTTCACCTTCGGGTTATATATCAACTATTATGCCGTTAGTTACTTGTTCGCATTCTCGGAAAATATGCATCGCTCTTGCTTCCTGCTTGTACGCCCCACGCACAATGCACCAGGTTCTATTCAACCTTTAAGTCTAAAAATGCATTATGTCAACTTAATAAAATTATCATATTACTCTTTAGAGAACTTACGGTACGATTATAACACCACTAACTAAGTAGCAGCTAAGTAGTAACAAGAAAAATAATTACTGTGACTTACATATATACCTTTATACGTAAAACGTATATGCATATATGCATGTGTTTGAGATACACACATACATTAAGTGCTATCGTCGACAATCGAACGCACAGACACCGGTGTTTCGACCTATGAGGTCTCATCAGTGTGCGTGGAGATTCTCGACAATAGCTTCTTCTTATTGCTGGCATGCAAAGTCAGGCCTTCGGCCTTTTACTTATTATCTGAGTATGATGTATTCTGAATGTGAAGGATGAGATAGCTGAACTCAAGGAGGAGTACTAGCTGGTTTGTGATACCTCTTGCGGGATTCGGATGATGATAAAAATGTAGCTGCTGTGTGGGAGCTGGAGCGTTTTATTTAATTTTTATTGTTAAATAGTTCCACTATTTTTGCAGTTTGATGTATGAATTCGGTGATTTGTTCGGCTGTTGCATTTGTGTTGTGTAGGGTGATGAGCATTTTACCCAATGAGAGAGCTAGTTCTTCGTGTGTAGTATGTTTTGAAGGTGGGGTTGGTTGAGTGCTTGTATGTGGCTGTTTGTTACCTTTGCCGTCTCCTGGAAACGAATTAAACGACGTGCTTGCGATGAATTTGAGCTAATAAACATTCTATATTGTTGTAATTAATATTTACTAAGATTGTGCGGACTTAAAAATCATTTCGATCCGTGAATGAGATTGTTATAAACAAACATAACAGACGATGCACATTTCCCATAAATTCCCATATATTTCTAACAGTATTAATAAATATAATAATACTGAAAATCTTTAACCAACCCAAACAGTCGTTATTGTGACCAATGATGAACTTACCGCGCACAGGCTCCACCTACCAATTTTTCACCAATGCACTAAGTGGAAATTAATTGAATACGACTCACAGGCTCCACCCACTAATTTTGTTCGAAAATTTATCAAGTGAAAAATATTTTACATGAGAAGCAAGGGCTTCTGCCAATCAAAAGAGTCGTTATTCTGACGAATAGAATGCGTCTTTTGAAAGAACACCTGCAACCGCGTCATTTGTTTACGTCGTTGAAAATGTTATAAAAGCTAAGAATTTTATTGATGAGTATCTAGTCGCCTCTAAGACTTAGAGCGACAACAGCCCCCTTCTCTGGAGAGGACCGAACTTTCGCCGAAGTGACTTCAGAGCTGATACAACGTTTCTACGAGCGAGCCGAACATTATGGAGCGAGCTCATAACGCATCCGACGAAAGTCGACGCCGGGAAAAAGTTTCCTGAAGATCTCTGAAACGTATTCAATTGTTTCAGAAGATACCCGAAGGCGCAGAAAGTCCTCCACGAAGCGACTCGAAGCAAACCCGAGCGTTTCCGAGGCAAAGCCGAACATACCTGAGGAGAACTAAAGACGTAGGACGACTCCCACGAGCAAGCCGAAGCGACTCGAAGCAAACCCGAGCGTTTCCGAGGCAAAGCCGAACATACCCGAGGAGAACTAAAGACGTAGGACGACTTCTACGAGCAAGCCGAAGCGACTCGAAGCAAACCCGAGCGTTTCCGAGGCAAAGCCGAACATACCCGAGGAGAACTAAAGACGTAGGACGACTTCTACGAGCAAGCCGAACGCAGCCGAAGCAAACCCGAGCGTTTCCGAGGTGACCCGAAGATACCCGAAGGCGTAGGAAGGCTTCTACGAACGAGACGAAGCAAACCCGAACGTTTCCGAGGTGACCCGAAGATACCCGAGGGCGTAGGAAGGCTTCTACGAACGAGACGAAGCAAACTCGAACGTTTCCGAGGTGACCCGAAGATACCCGAAGGCGTAGGAAGGCTTCTACGAACGAGACGAAGCAAACCCGAACGTTTCCGAGGTGACCCGAAGATACCCGAAGACGAGGAAGGACCTAAAAGGGATAAGCCGAACACTTACGAGGAGGACCAAGAGTCCGAATCAACAGCAGTTGCGTGCTTCAACCAACATCCAAGGAGCATTCGTGACCTGTTAGTGAGGCTGTGAACAAAGTGACCCAACCAAAGAGAGGTTGTTGAACAAAGTGACCCAACCAAAAGAGAGGTTGTTGAACAAAGTGACCCAACCAAAAGAGAGGTTGTTGAACAAAGTGACCCAACCAAAAGAGAGGTTGTTGAACAAAGTGACCCAACCAAATACGAGAGGTTGTTAAAGTTGTGAGTGCAACTTAGTGCTTCAACAAAGATCCAGACCACGGATCGTTATTCAAGTGTCAGACCTGTGCCGATACACCATCCCAGTGACTTGTGACGTGTGGCTAAAGTGACCTCACGTCGTACCCATTGTTACAACCGTAAGTACTGAACTGATTCCTAAGCTTGCACGGTTGGCAATCTCAAGATAGCCCCGTCACGTCACTCAGAAGTAGTTAGTTGGTTTGGTACCCGAAGGCAGCCTTACCCATTCTAGGCGTTAATTGACTAGGTACCCCGAAGGGAGCCTTACCCCCTAGAACCCCAACTGAGTGTCTCAAATATCCCTCTCTATTATTAAACTGCCAGTATCTAGCGACCACCCCCTTTTTCTTATCCCCCTGTGTGTGGGATCATTAGCCCTTTGGTCAAGGTGTCTCAGTAGACAGTGTATATAATTTCAATCTATGTATATATCTCTTAATATTTAGTGTTGCCTTAAGCCATTTCTTTATAGTCCTGCGTGGCTATTGTTTAGTGACCGAGTTGTGGTAATAAATTCATGTGGTTTGAAACAACTCTTTCATTAACCCCCGACACTAATATAAGCCCTATCCTGGAACACCCAGTGAATAAGTGTAGTGCCATCCTGAAGGAAGGACGCCACGTCTCCCCGTATTAGAGTACTACAGCTATAAGAGCTCAGGTAATTCGAATAACCTTATCTTGAGTAATTCCTATAGGCTGAAAGGTAACATTTTGGCGCCCAACGTGGGGTGGCAAAGTTTCGTAACCTAAAAACGGAAACTTTCGGTGCAGAAAGCACCGACGAACGTGGGGAGACAATGGCTCCGAGAGGCCCTAAATCTCTGAGGAGAAGGGAATCCCGCAGAAATCAGTCTAGCGGATCTGACCGATCACCTTCCCCTACAAAATCATTACCCAAAACAGACAACCCGACAAGTCAAATGGCCAGCTTGCCAAATGAGTTCAGATTACTGGGAACTCGACTGGAAGTCTTGGAGGGGAGAAAATCCGTTGCACAAGACACCAGTCCTGAGGTCATCGTCGACTTGGACTTAGGCCAAGCAGCCGGACTCACGCCAATCAAGCCGGTTAACACCGAAGAACCCATGACAGTAGTTACTCCTGAGGTTGCCGTCAGGCTGAATGACATACCTATCAGAAAGGTAGTTGCCACCCAGGAACCACCGCAACCATCGCACAGTCAGCATGCCCAAGGGTGCTGTTATACCTGTCCACATACGACAGTCACCCCCGCACCTCCAAGGCCTTACGGAGGACAGCTGACAGAAGATCCTGAGGTATTCCTGACACGACTGCAGGCTCACCTAGAAACAACCAGGTTTGAAATCCCTGAGGATGTTGACGACGCCGTGCGACCGTTCTTGGTGGACGAGGCCGCCGCATGGGGGCGCAAGAATCAGGGAGGATTTGACACTCTCGATGAGTTTTGCCACCGGTTCCGCCGAGAGTTCCTCAGCCAACAACGCAGGCGTAAGCTTCAAAGCGCCTGCGAAGTTCGGCAGAAAGATGATGAGGACCCCGCTACCTTCGTCACCAGAATGCGACGTCTATGTCTGCGGCTCAACCCCCAATGGCCAGAGGACGCTCTCACCCAGCACATAATTCAGTTGCTGACGGAAAAATACTGTATCCAGGCGACACAAACAAACCCTGGGACAGTAAGCGAATTACGAGAGACAATGGAAAGGTGGGCAGAAATATTTAACAACTTTGCCACCAGAGCACCCACGTCCAAAAAGGAGGCTAACATATGACCCACAACGCAGCGCCCAGCTGAGGTAGCGTCCAGGAACCAAGAGCCTCGTGTAGTTGAGGGACGTACCCTTCCGAGGTGTTGGTTTTGCCCGGGGAGGCATATGAATCGGGACTGCCCGAAGCAGCCGAGAGAATTCGCAGTACGCCACCCACGTCCCCAACAGAACCAGGAGGGAAGTCTAAGGGACCGCTCCACAGCAGAAACGGGAACGGCCCTGACCACGATGGATGGCGAAGGATCCACTCCATCCATTAGACTACAAGTCAACGGCCAAGAGGTGGTGGCACTGATAGACACAGCTGCCACCAAGAACCTCATGAGGCCAGAATATATGACGGGTCGAGCTAGGGAGACACGACCAGTTACATTCAATTGGATCGACGAAGAAGCCACCTTCCAGACTCATCACGAGGGCACACTGAAGGCCTCCTCTCGGGACTATAGGTTCGCATGCAATGCGACGTTGGTGCCGAACATGCAAGCCGCCATCATCCTGGGGAGCCCCTGGCTCAAGGAACACCAGGCAGTTATTGATATGGCGCGGAGGTGCATGCATGTGGGCAAGGGGAGAAGCCAAACACTACCCTTCATTACAAGGGACCCTCAAAAACGCCCCACGAGAACCATGCAGACACACATGGTTGCAACCACTTGGGCGGCAGCGAACAAGCAGACCTTCCAAAGAACCCTGAATGACTTCGGGGAACTCTTCGAGGAAGGAGAGGCTGACACGACTACTGCCGCTACGAAGCATGAAATCCGCCGACATAACGCCGAACCGAAGAGTTCCGAAGAATACCGAACACTTCCGAAGTCACCCGAAGCCGAACTAAGACTTCCACGGGCGAACCGAACACTTCCGAAGACACCCAAACGCTTCGAAATGCATCGGCCCGGAGAATGGCGAGACCCGCAGGTGAATCCACCAGAACCAGCCGCCAAACGGACCCGATATATTCCGGCTAATGCACTGAGGCATCGGGACCGAAGGTATGTCAATGCCAACGCTCCAATGCCACTTGAACTGCGGCCAGGCGAGTGTAACGGTGAAAGCCCACTTACCCCCTGGCCAACATATCGGACCACGTTGGTTGGGACCGTACCCAGTGGTCAAAAACGCCGACCCTACAGCTATTTGGGTCGCGCGTTCAGGCGCACGCCTAGTGAAGTTTCACTTGGACCTGGTACGGCCCATGCGACGACCCAACGTGGCCCCAACACACGGGCCACAAGACATAGCCCCACCCCAGGAGCCACCAGACATAGCTCCCCCAACACACGGGCCACGAGACCTAGCCCCACCTAATGAGCCCCCTGAAGAGGTTCCTACACAGGACCCAGGCCGCCCACCCGGAGCAACTGGAAGCGCCCAGTGAATCATCCGTACGCCCCTCCCCCAGAACAAATCGCGAACACCCTCCTTCGCGTGTGTAGTTATAAGCGACCGTAAAGACTTTACTTAGGTAATTTAGTGTGTGCTTAAACAGGTTTCGAACAGCGTCTTCCCCGGGAGCGGTCGAATTGTTACTCTACCGTTACCTGGGTGTGAACTAGCGACGTGTTCAAGGCTGAGTTAAAGCCAAAACCATTGTGTATCGTATACCTCCCCCCCCTTTTTAGAACAAATCGCGAAACAACCCTCCTTCGCGTGTGTAGATATAAGCGACCATAGAGACTTTATTTAGGTTAAAATTTAATGTGCTCAAACAAACCTCAAGCAACGTCTTCCCCGGGAGCGGTCGAATTGTTACCTTTGCCGTCTCCTGGAAACGAATTAAACGACGTGCTTGCGATGAATTTGAGCTAATAAACATTCTATATTGTTGTAATTAATATTTACTAAGATTGTGCGGACTTAAAAATCATTTCGATCCGTGAATGAGATTGTTATAAACAAACATAACAGACGATGCACATTTCCCATAAATTCCCATATATTTCTAACGGTATTAATAAATATAATAATACTGAAAATCTTTAACCAATCCAAACAGTCGTTATTGTGACCAATGATGAACTTACCGCGCACAGGCTCCACCTACCAATTTTTCACCAATGCACTAAGTGGAAATTAATTGAATACGACTCACAGGCTCCACCCACTAATTTTGTTCGAAAATTTATCAAGTGAAAAATATTTTACATGAGAAGCAAGGGCTTCTGCCAATCAAAAGAGTCGTTATTCTGACGAATAGAATGCGTCTTTTGAAAGAACACCTGCAACCGCGTCATTTGTTTACGTCGTTGAAAATGTTATAAAAGCTAAGAATTTTATTGATGAGTATCTAGTCGCCTCTAAGACTTAGAGCGACAACAGCCCCCTTCTCTGGAGAGAACCGAACTTTCGCCGAAGTGACTTCAGAGCTGATACAACGTTTCTACGAGCGAGCCGAACATTATCGAGCGAGCTCATAACGCATCCGACGAAAGTCGACGCCGGGAAAAAGTTTCCTGAAGATCTCTGAAACGTATTCAATCGTTTCAGAAGATACCCGAAGGCGCAGAAAGTCCTCCACGAAGCGACTCGAAGCAAACCCGAGCGTTTCCGAGGCAAAGCCGAACATACCCGAGGAGAACTAAAGACGTAGGACGACTCCCACGAGCAAGCCGAAGCGACTCGAAGCAAACCCGAGCGTTTCCGAGGCAAAGCCGAACATACCCGAGGAAAACTAAAGACGTAGGACGACTTCTACGAGCAAGCCGAAGCGACTCGAAGCAAACCCGAGCGTTTCCGAGGCAAAGCCGAACATACCCGAGGAGAACTAAAGACGTAGGACGACTTCTACGAGCAAGCCGAACGCAGCCGAAGCAAACCCGAGCGTTTCCGAGGTGACCCGAAGATACCCGAAGGCGTAGGAAGGCTTCTACGAACGAGACGAAGCAAACCCGAACGTTTCCGAGGTGACCCGAAGATACCCGAAGGCGTAAGAAGGCTTCTACGAACGAGACGAAGCAAACCCGAACGTTTCCGAGGTGACCCGAAGATACCCGAAGGCGTAGGAAGGCTTCTACGAACGAGACGAAGCAAACCCGAACGTTTCCGAGGTGACCCGAAGATACCCGAAGACGAGGAAGGACCTAAAAGGGATAAGCCGAACACTTACGAGGAGGACCAAGAGTCCGAATCAACAGCAGTTGCGTGCTTCAACCAACATCCAAGGAGCATTCGTGACCTGTTAGTGAGGCTGTGAACAAAGTGACCCAACCAAAGAGAGGTTGTTGAACAAAGTGACCCAACCAAAGAGAGGTTGTTGAACAAAGTGACCCAACCAAATACGAGAGGTTGTTGAAGTTGTGAGTGCAACTTAGTGCTTCAACAAAGATCCAGACCACGGATCGTTATTCAAGTGTCAGACCTGTGCCGATACACCATCCCAGTGACTTGTGACGTGTGGCTAAAGTGACCTCACTTCGTACCCATTGTTACAACCGTAAGTACTGAACTGATTCCTAAGCTTGCACGGTTGGCAATCTCAAGATAGCCCCGTCACGTCACTCAGAAGTAGTTAGTTGGTTTGGTACCCGAAGGCAGCCTTACCCATTCTAGGCGTTAATTGACTAGGTACCCCGAAGGGAGCCTTATCCCCTAGAACCCCAACTGAGTGTCTCAAATATCTCTCTCTATTATTAAACTGCCAGTATCTAGCGACCACCCCCTTTTTCTTATCCCCCTGTGTGTGGGATCATTAGCCCTTTGGTCAAGGTGTCTCAGTAGACAGTGTATATAATTTCAATCTATGTATATATCTCTTAATATTTAGTGTTGCCTTAAGCCATTTCTTTATAGTCCTGCGTGGCTATTGTTTAGTGACCGAGTTGTGGTAATAAATTCATGTGGTTTGAAACAACTCTTTCATTAACCCCCGACACTAATATAAGCCCTATCCTGGAACACCCAGTGAATAAGTGTAGTGCCATCCTGAAGGAAGGACGCCACGTCTCCCCGTATTAGAGTACTACAGCTATAAGAGCTCAGGTAATTCGAATAACCTTATCTTGAGTAATTCCTATAAGCTGAAAGGTAACAGTCTTTTCGTTCACGCAGCGGTGCGTGTGCTCATCGTAAATATAGGGGAGGCCGACAGAGCGGCGTCACTTCACCAAAGTGTTCGGGGGGGAAAGGATGTCACACGCGCACTGGGCACTGTCGCATTATGGAATTTCCAAAAATGCTAATGTTTCACTGTTTTTAGAGAACTAATATTCACTTTTTAGCACATAACACAAAACACATCTATTATCTTTAAAGAAAGTCGATCGAATCACAATAGCTTCAAGACTTAAATCGCTGCTTATGTCATTTTAGCGTGTTAAATGCAGTGAGAGTATCACAGCGACATCTAACACCCAAAAGATGACACAGAACAAAGCGATGGCGTCTGACGGCATGTTCTGCTATACAGAGGCCTGTATGTTAATAGTGTATCTCATGTAATAGAGCCTTAGGTGGCGTCACCGATCAAAACGAAAATGAAAAGTGTGAACACATGGATGTTAAAACTAACATCAAGCAGTAAATAATTACTGTGACTTACATATATACTTTTATACGTAAAACGTATATGCATATATGCATGTGTTTGAGATACACACATAGCACTATGCGTTGATAGTTTTTTAATATATGTCAGTGCTGTGATATATTCCTTGTTATTGAGATTTTTGCCTATAAATTTTGGATCTAGTAAATTGGCAGCCAAATGCATAGGTGTTATAGCCATTTCTCTCCGTGATTTTAAATGTGATAAGACAGCATTTAGTTCTGAAACTGGGCATGCAGCAATCAGTTGATCATTCAGGTCCTGAAAATATTCAACATGAGATATGCAAGGTTGAGAGGTTTGTATGTTCTTTAAAATTACGGACAGGGCGTAAAATTTTATGAATGTATCAACTCTTTTCCAAAACATATCATCTAAAATATTATATTTTATATTTTTGTTTTAAGTAATGGCTATAGTTTCTGTTATAGCCAATTCTTTTAATTTTTTTTTTATTTATTCTTAAGCTTTCTAAACAGAAAATATTACAGCTCCATCTAGTTTAGCCAGGTAGTTTAAGAGATTTTATGCCCGATCTCACCGACATATCTTAAACTGTGAAAAATTTAAGTACTGCTTAAATATAAGCGTTACTTACGTGGAATTCCATTAACCACTATCTAACACAATTATATCTATAATATCATTATTCATTTGCATTAAATTGAAATATTCCCGTTCCATCTTCTTAATGAAAATATAACCACAATAATGTTCTTGTGTAGAAACGTTGTAAACAAAAACTTATAGGTTAAGTAAGCTTTAAGCTCTGGATATCGCCGGCTTAAATTTAAGATTCCATTTTATATTTAAGTACTCCTTAAACGTACCGTGCAACAGAATAAGTAGAATTTAGTATTTTAAGTGTTGCTTAAAATTTAAGATAGGTCGGTGAGATCGGGCATTAGTGTGTTTGATTTTTGTAATGCTCGTATATTTTTAAACGTAGCATTCAAAATATGGGATTTTTTATAGTTTTTACTATGCATTTACAATCAGTAATTAAACATGCAAATACTTCTAATTTTAAAATATCTTGTGCGAATAAATTCAAAATATGAGCACAACATCCATAACAAGTAAAATAATTGGACCGGTACATATCACTAATTAATTTCCAAGTTGATTTCATATTGCTAGCGTTATCAGTCACTATGCTTATAACTTTATTAATATCTAAGTCGTCAGTAACAGAACTAAGCAAAGAACAAAGATATGCAGCATCGTGGTGATTTTCCTTGCAGTCAGTTACTTTAAATAAAACTGGTTCTGGACATGTAATTATTATATTTATAATGGATTCGTTTCTAACCATCAACTTGAATTCCAATTGTTTTAAACTTTGCTATTTTTTCATTAACTAACTGATTTATTTGAGAGTGTTTTTTTATCTAAAAGCGCTTTGGATAACTGATATTTAGTGGGCAATCGTAAAGAAGGTTTAATTTTTTTAAACAATTTTTGCTAATGAGCATTTTTCGTAAAATTTAAAGGAGTATTACTAGCAAAGCATGCTGTTGCTAATTGCTTTTTGTACATATCTTCTTCATTAGCAACATTATTTGTCAATAACCATTGCTTAATATCTGTTTTTAAAATTAATGTTAGGTAATTTATTTTCTAATGTAGAATGGTAGCTCGCATTGTCCATTACAACCACAGACGGTTTTTTCAAGTTTGGTATTAACTGAATTTCCAACGAGGAAGGAAATGTGTATTGATTCATCTCTCCGTGATAATAAGAAAGAAGCACGTGGAATGAAGCGTTTTTTTGTATCCTCATGGAGAATAATATAATGAGTCCTATCCGTTTTCAGCGATTTCACACTTTTCTTATTACCATCTTGCCATGATCTGCATATGCTACTATTTTCAAAGATCCCTGTTTCATCCAAATAAACAAATTCGATTTCTTCGGATCTCATATTTCTTACATATTGCTGTGGCCTTCGCTTTATTAAAAATAAAATATAATAATAGTGTTGAAATATGCTTTTGACTCTTAGTTTTAGTTTTACTCTCAGGGTTCAAAATTGTTTTCTTGATTTGAAATAGTTAATTGTAATACAGCATTTCTTTATGTTCTGGATTCTAACTGTGTTGTTTGATGTTTACTTTCCTTACCCTTTTTAAAATTGATTTATTTGCTCTCTCACTTATTCTAATGTCTTTACTTCTCTTTGGGACGGGTATAAATGAATAAAAGGATGGATATCAATAATACTTATTTTTTTATTTATAATCCTAAATATATAAAAACATGTGGTTATTTTAACCTATTTATATAATACTTAAAGATTCATTTATATGATTTATTTTGTCCTTTGAAATACAAGCATCTTGCAATCCTTCTTATTTTAATGTGTTATGATTGTTTGTCTAATTATCTCTTTATATGTGTTCAAAGCCTATCCTCTCATTTTAAAGATTTTCTATAAGCCTTGTTGATTGATATCCTTTATTGAATTACCTAGTCCAAGATTTGCACGTCGGACTTCGGTTAAACAATAATGGAATTCATTAAATGTTTAAATAACAATTTATTTTATTGTGATTGAGGCTAAATTATTTATATCCTTTATTGAGTCACCTAATCCAAGATTTGCACGTTGGACTTCGGTTAAACAATAATGGGATTCAGTAAATGTTTAAACAACAGTTTGTATTTATTATATTATATTTGAACACACATAAATGAATGTATTTATTTATTAATTATTAGATTGCAAGTGAAACGTTATTATCATGCTTGTACTTACGCCGATTCGCTGTAGATCTTTTCGAACTCATCCAGGAAATTATTGGATTCCATCTTTGTTGGTAGTCCTTATAAAAATCTTAAAAGCGTTTTGCCTTTGTAGATTTATTATTTCCTTTGGTTTGTCGGGATCCAATAGAGAACTCTTGAAGAACTCACGAAGAACTGTCGAAGAACTCGTCAAGAACTGTCGAAGAACTGCCTATTTTGGCTGCGTTGCCCCCTTTTATAGGCAAGAAAAATTGAAGAACGCGAATTTTTGTTTATATTGAAATTGTTTTTCATATTCTCGTTTGAATTTGCTTAACTGCTCCCTCTATGACGGATTTCTTAACCATTTGTCTAATCTTTGTTCCCATTGGTCGATCACTGCCATTTTGGAATTTCAACGTTGTTTACATTTTTATGCACTCGCATTCTCAATCAATATCGGTCGATTTTATTTATTTGGCAAGTACTTTCTAATTTGTGTTATATTATACTTTGTCTAATATCGTATTTTTGTTTTAGCTTGAAGTTTCTTGGAGTATATTCGTGTGGAGAAGAAATAAACAAATCGTATATCTCAACGTACATTCAATATTATTTTATTTAGAAGATACCAGTGACACGTGCATATTGCCACATAGACTTTTATTTTTAATAGTTATAGTGATTACAGTTGTGATACTTCAAATGATTGAACAATATTTCTTTGTGTTCTCGCTGTTAAAAAATGCATTCTTGAACTTGACCTACTTTTCTGTTAGTTGCTAATAATATTGTTTTAAGGTCATTATATATCCTTTTAAAACTGAGGTCAGTATTTGAACATTGTTTTATAAAACATGTAATTCTTATATGTATTCTAATTTGTTTGAATTTTCAAGTATTTATAATCTTTGGATCTGTTTATCGTCTATCATTCATAGGGTATATGCAACCCACGTCTCATGAATGTTCATAGTGTTGCATATTCGCATTCTTTTTCAGGGGTCAATTATTTTTATTTATTTAAGTGGAATATAAAATTAAAATTAGTGCACTAATTATGTACCTACTTGTGTATCTAATTATCCCTGATCCGATTGGTGCTGGTTTTGGAATTGGTTGTTTGCAATCGTGTGTACGGCTATCTATTTCTTCTTGATGATGTTTCGCTTTTGTATGTCATTGGTTTTTGTATGTTTTTTTAAATTAAAATTAAATGATTAGTTTTTATATGTACTTTTAAATTAGTTTTGTTGTTTGTTCCATAGTCACAAGAGCTACACTTAAAATCAAATTCTTTTAAATGATTAGTTTTTATATGTACTTTTAAATTACCTTTTTTGTTTGTTCCATAGTCACAAGAGTCACACTTAAAATCAAATTCTTTTAAATGATTAGTTTTTATATGTACTTTTAAATTACCTTTTTTGTTTGTTCCATAGTCACAAGAGTCACACTTAAAATCAAATTCATTTAAATGTTTAGTTTTTATATGTACTTTTAAATTACTTTTGACGTTTGTTTCAAAGTCACAAGAGTCACACTTAAAATCAATTTTTTTTAAATGATTAGTTTTTATATGTACTCCTAAATTAGTTTTGGTATTTGTTCCAAAGTCACAAGAGTCACACATAAAATCAAATTCTTTTAAATGAATAGATTTTATATGTACTTTTAAATAATTTTTGGTATTTGTTCCAAAGTCGCAAGAGTCACACTTAAAATCAAATTCTTTTAAATGATTAGTTTTTATATGTAATTTTAAATTAATTTTTTTGTTTGTTCCATAGTCACAAGAGTCACACTTAAAATCAAATTCTTTTAAATGATTAGTTTTTATATGTCTTTTTAAATAACTTTTGTTGCTTGTTCCATAGTCACAAGAGTCACACTTAAAATCAAACTCTTTTAAATGATTAGTTTTTATATGTACTTTTAAATTACCTTTTTTGTTTGTTCTATATTTACAAGAGTGACATTTATAATCAAATTCATTTAAATGTTTAGTTTTTATATGTACTTTTAAATTACTTTTGACGTTTGTTTCAAAGTCACAAGAGTCACACATAAAATCAAATTCTTTTAAATGAATAGATCTTATATGTACTATTAAATTAGATTTGGTATTTGTTCCAAAGTCACAAGAGTCACACATAAAATCAAATTCTTTTAAATGAATAGATTTTATATGTACTTTTAAATAATTTTTGGTATTTGTTCCAAAGTCGCAAGAGTCACACTTAAAATCAAATTCTTTTAAATGATTAGTTTTTATATGTAATTTTAAATTAATTTTTTTGTTTGTTCCATAGTCACAAGAGTCACACTTAAAATCAAATTCTTTTAAATGATTAGTTTTTATATGTCTTTTTAAATAACTTTTGTTGCTTGTTCCATAGTCACAAGAGTCACACTTAAAATCAAATTCTTTTAAATGATTAGTTTTTATATGTATTTTTAAATTAGTTTTGTAGTTTGTTCCATAGTCACAAGAGTCACACTTAAAATCAAATTCTTTTAAATGATTAGTTTTTATATGTGCTCTTAAATTAGTTTTGGTATTTGTTCCATAGTCACAAGAGTCACACTTAAAATCAAATTCTTTCAAATGGCTCGCTTTCATATGTCTTGTCAAATATTTGTTATGTTTTGCTCGGAAACCACATAGGGAACATTTAAATGTTTTCGGTCGGTCTAGTGAGTTTGATTGTTCTACTTTTGTATGTGCCGAGTCTTCCTTTCCGCCAACAGAACTGTGCGTATTTTCCACGTGCAACCTCAGATATTTTTTTGTCTCGAATCGTCTGTAACAAATCCCACATTTAAACTTTTTCAGTTTGAAGTGCTGGCTGGTGTAGTGTTGCTTGAGATCTACTTTATACTTTGTCCTGTACTTGCACTGCTCACACTTATACAATTGGCTGCGTCTCTTGCGTCCGTTTACCGCTGTCACTTGATAGCTTTGTATCGGTGCATTACATTTTCTGAAAACAAATAAAAATATGTAAGCTCTCCGATACGACAAACTAATTACAAATGATACGACTAGTAAGTGTATGAATTTAAAGGAAGTAGCAAATCACTTGACACAAAACACGATTGTAATATGAACAAACCAATATAGGCCAAGAACTTGTGTTACGTTTAAAATGCAGCATCCTGTTTATTTCATCCATTTTAATTCTCAAAAATTGTAATTACCTTGACTGGATTTCAATTTTAATATTAACACCTTCTTTTTAATTATTTGCTATATTAAAAATTTGATATTAATATTAATCTCTTTTCTAACAGTTTCATTTATTTAAAAAAATTAATGCGTATTTGAATTTTACATTTCTAAATTCTCTAAGAATTGTTTGTTTCTTTATGTCTGAGAAAAGTCTTTGTTCGGCTTTGGTGCGGCATTTCCAATGTTTTCTTTTTTATTGCACATTTAACAGATCTTCTCTGTATTTCGATACACTTGCTTCTTTGCCACGCAAATTCCACATTTTGACTCGTGTCAAATTAAAGTCAGTTGGAACGAACTATAACAGTTCGGCTGGACAAAGAGTAAACTTACTGTTATTAACAGGATTGAAATATTGCTGGTTATGAATATAATAAAATAAGTAATTAATAATGATTAATTGTTCACTAAAGACCACCATTACTGCATGGTGCTACGTTGATAAAATTATATGCTAATGAACAATACCTAACATTTCTTTCGGAACAGTAGGCAAAATGGTTTTCCAAATACTCCTTTTGTTCAAAGTGGATTTTGCATATTGGGCACTGCGTACATTCTGAAATCACAAGAAAAACATACTGAACAACAATGAAAAGTGACAAAAGGAGGACCAGTTTTTCCAACTCCAACTAAATCACTCGGTTAACTAAACAGTGTTTAAGTAAGGATTTATTATAGAAAGTTGGCAACATATTTGCTAGTGCATCTGATCTAAATTTGTATATTTTGCTCTAATAATACTGGCGTCATTCTCGACATTTGTATGAGATGGCAACTCTATATCTGGTTTTAAAATATCCCAAAAGCGGCCACTAAGAGTATGATATCCAAATTTTAATACTATACCTAGAATCGCCGAAGAGCGATTCTAGTGTAGTATACTAAAAGTGCGTGATCACAAAGTGATCGAGGCATCCAATGCATAAAAGCGGTCGGCGGCAAAGATCGTTTATATTAGGCGATTAGGAAAACTGTAATAGCATCATAGATCGCAGGTGTCTGAGGATTACTACGCGCTATTTTATAGAGACAATACAATTTTAATACGTTTTGATAGAAAAGATTTGAATATGCACACTTTCTTATGTCAAATACTACGGCGATACCTGTTTTACAGATATTGATCCTTGAATGACTATGTGTCTGTGTGCATACGACTTTGATCATGTGAACCAACGTGATCACTGAATCCGTTCAGCGATTTGAGTGTAGATATCATCGAGTTTGGTATATTGTTACATTGAAACAGTTCGCACATACATACCTACTTCTCCCAACACATTTTTACTTTCTTATATGTAGTATAAGGAAGTATTGTTATGAGGAAAATTTTTGATCTCGTGATTTTTGCAGATGCCCACGTTTTGAAGTCCCCTAATACCAAAAAAGTGGTTTTTAAAAAATGTCTCTCTCTATGTATGTGACCACGATAGCGGTCAAAAGGCTGTAACTATCAATTCCAAGTGTTGTATTTACGATTGTAATCTCCCTCTTGAGTTCTGATTAGATTCTCAGTAAAACTAGTAGACCGGAAGTAGTAGTTTACTTCAGTGAAAAAATCGAAATTTGTTAATATTTCGTCAACTACAAGTTTAAACAAATCTATAAAGAATTCAAATGTACACAAAATTAATTTGAGAAAAATTTTATCAAAAAAGTTTTTCGAAATTCGTACCGGAAGTAGGTCTTATCGAAAGTCAGTTTTTTGTCAATATCTCATAAGTCATGCTTTCTAGACAGGTTCACTAATAGTATAGAAATATTTAAAACATAATTTTCAATACCTCTTATACAAAAAGAATTCAAAATTCGGACCGGAAGTAACACTTTTACTCTTATCGTGTAGCACTTTTTTTTGTAAATATCTCCCAAAGTATGCATTCTATAGAGGAGACTAGAATTTTGAGTAATTCTTTATAAAATAATTGAAGTAACACGTTTACTCACATGTATAGTTTCGCAAAATGATAGCATATTTAAAACTTAATTTAGAACACCTTTTGCATAATTTGAAACGCTAATACGTACAAGAAAGTGGTGCCCACAGCTCATTTTTACCATTATTGTAAGTTATATTTATAATCTTCAAACGACATGCAGTTTACATAGTATTATGTATTTTTATAGGAATATATCATGGATTTGTGCGAATTTATTGCATTTAACTCAAAAATTAAAGAGCATCTTGGAACAGATCCTATTCATTTTAATACCAATACATTATACACCTCCAACAATTAAATTACACTACAATTTAGTAGATTAGAAGAAAAATTACAAATGTTCCATACACATCTTTGAGTTCAGCAATTCCAGGTAGTATAAGTTAACACAAAACATTACAAACGCAAAAACGGCATGTTTTCTAAAACAAGAATGGCTTCCAGAGGGATTCAGAAGATAAAAATTTTGAATTTAGTGTTTTTGGACTCTCTAATCATGTAGCAATCAACAAACAAAAATTCAGTTGATTATAAAATGGTCAAGTGACCACCTTTGAATCACTTATGGAATGACCCATAACCGCTGTTTATAATAACAAAAATTCAAATCTCTTAGGTTATGCGCATGTGTAAGAAATTCTCATTACTCTGTTTAGTATTTTATTACACCGGTTAAAATGTCTAAAGGCGTCCTCAATCAATGATTAGCGGTAACCAGTGTTGCAAAAACCCAAATTTGTACTAACCGGTACATTAACTAATGATTACGCTAACCGGCATTTTGATGGGAGATGGAAAACCGGCCCTAAAATTCATATTCAATCATTGTTTTAAAGACCATAAAGTTGATATTAAAACAAAACATTATTAAATTACTTTCTTAACATACTCATCAATTTAATGAACTGTACCTATTCATTGGCAGAACTAATTTAAAAAAGGTGAACTCTACTAACATGCTTTTAGTAACGTTTTAAACATTTAAATAAGAAAATCAAAAAGGATATAAATAAAGTCTACAAGCTTTGAAAGAGCTTTTAATTCCCAAACTTGACATACCTTCAAATAAAAAGTTGCTACATGCATCCTCAGGGCACATTGTTTTATGTTTGGCCAAATATAATTTCGAGCTGAATCCAAGACAGCAAAATGTGCAGGCAAATACATTCTTGACAATGTATTTCCTAGTGGGAATAAAATCCACATCAACATTACCATTCTGACTGGCTTCAAATTCTTCACCAAAATGCACCAGTAATTCTTCACCTGATAGAATTTGACGAGTGCTTTGATAATATAGATAATCTTCATGTTGAAAAACAATTAGGTTTCGTTCAGAAATATTCCTGGCAGTGTTAATGTACTGCATCCAATTTAAATACTGTGATGTACGATTGTCAAATACAAGTTTTCCTCCTTTTATTTTCCATGTACATTCTGTTCTACAAAGTCCAGTAAAAGGACCAAATGTTACACCTTCAGGAATAAATTTTAAAGCTAATATTCCAAACTGTCCAAACAAATGTTGAATCTTTAAAATATCATTTGGTAATTCTTTTTGTGTTCTGTTATTGGTATTGTCTGGAGCATGCCTGTTCAAAATATGTACCAACATTCCACACTCGATGCAGTAGTCTTCATAATATGCCTGACAATGTTCACAATCTGGTGGTCAAATTTAAATCAAGTAAAAACCAGGCAATACAATATTCACATATATGAACAAGAAAAGAAATGAAAGCTTATTTGGCCATTCAACCAAGCTAGACTTTACTAATTTACATATAAATGTGAATTTTGAAAATAAATATGTTATTATTTGGTTTATTATACAATGAAACAGTAATATTTAAAACTTAATTGCACTTTCAATAGAGTGGAAACAAGCTAAAAGAACCAACTGTGTAAGATGTAATTTATAGTTATTTAGCAGTTCAAATAGTTCATTTATTTAGGCATTTACTTACATAGTAGTCCATTATCAAATTCAATTTTTATATTACAAGGATTGAAATCTTCCTCAATTTTAACATTGTCGTTTACTACGTTATACTGTCCTTCAGATGATCCCACTTCCATCTTAATATTACCTAAAATAGTGTCTGTCTCATATTCTTTTATCTTGTCATGCCATTGCATGCGATCTTTTAAATCAAAATTGTTTACGATAATAACAGTTTCAGAGACATCAACTTTATCATCCTCAAAATCGTCTTGTTCGTTGGTACTCGATGTATTTATAGAAAACAATGTGTTATTCACATCACAATTTTCAATTTTGTCAGCCATCACCACCACAATTACTATTGTGATCCTGTCCGATTGTCATCAAGCCGCCATTCTAGGGCCGAACAATTCTATGCGCTGCTGCCAACCCACTATTGACTATAGACAATTCCCCCTGAATGCTCTGAATACAATGATCTAATAATATAGAACTACTATAATATATATAGATGGACTGTAGAGAGAGAGGAATTGACCTCTACATACAAAGGAGACAGATATACAAAACCGTTAAGGTGGATTTACACGGACGCGTCAAGCGGGATGACGTCACGCGTTTTTGTAAGTGACGTCACACTTTCACGGGAACATTCTTGGCTTGCTTTCAAATTGAAGCGTTTTTTCTTAAACGCAGGCGCGTAGTTAGAGCGCGAAAACGCTGAAGTGTTGTTTAGACATCACATTGAACCTCATTACAAAAATGTATAAATCGAAAGTTTCTAAACATGAATAACGAAGAATGGAATTTGTTAGCGCAATTCTATTTCTTATATTTCTAACATATAAATATACAGGTAAACAGTCATATATGAAGGTTAAAATGTGTAAGAACAATGATGTATTTTTAGGGACCACCACATAGTGGCTCAAATTTTTATAATTACAAAAACAATCATAGCATTGTTTTGATGGCTTGCAGTGATGCAAAATATTGTTTTACTTTTGTGGATATAGGGGTGCAAGGAAGAAAAAGTGACGAAGGTGTGTTTAAAAATTGTGCATTAGGTCAACTGTCAGAAAACAAGTCGTTATTAAAACCGAAGCCATGTAAACTGCCAAATTCAAGTATGATGTCGCCTTTTGTATTAGTAGGGATGAGGCATTTCAAATGACTCAATATATGATGAGGCCATATCCTGGAAGAGGTGGCCTTGATTTGAAAAAAAAGACATTTAAGTATCGTTTGTCATGCATTTGGTATATTATCATCAGCATGGCCTATTTATAGAAGACCATTAAATGCTAGTATGAACACATATGAAAATATCGTTAAAGCTACAGTATGTTTGCATAACTGGTTAAAGCAACTTGAAGATAAACTTCCAGCAGACCAAAGATCATATTGTTCCCCCCATCTAGTTGACCGTGAGGAACAAGGCAATGTGATCGCTGGTAGCAGGAGAAATGAAGAAACAGGTGCTTTGGAAAATGTACATAATTTAGGGGGTAATAGACACAGTGCCAGTGCTGCAACTATAAGAGACACCTTAAAAGCATATTTTGTCAACGAAGGTGCTGTTGAATGGTAGTGGACAAAGGCAACTAATAATGCAGATTAAGTTTATGTAGCTCATAGTTATATTATGTTACAATTGTTATGGTGTTTTGCATTTCATTAGTGTAATTTACTGTCAGCTGGCAATTTTTACACACAAATTTTTCATACAAATTTGGAATAATGTATTCTAGTTATATTATTTATTAATGAAACAGCGAAATATGTATAGCCAAATCTAAAAAACGAACAAAAATATTATGAAGATAGTAAATAATTTATAATCTAATCTGATTATTGTCTGCACCATGTGCATATACTTTATTTTTATGCTTGTCAGTATATACAAATAATTGTATGATATATAATATAAATATGAAAACAAACTTTTTTTATAAAAGAGTGTTAAATTAATATTAAGTATGCCATAAGTTACATTATTGTTTTTAGTTTATCTGCTGAATGAGAATTATTTGTTTTACTAATGTTATACCTACGTGAAATAATTACTTTTGGTTTACATATTTTCTAGAATAAAAGAAAACATCTTCATAGTATAGAAGAAGTATATTGTTATAAAAAGACACATTAGTGTTTTTATACATTTTCTTTTTTTTTGTATTTCTGTTCATAAAGCATACTTAAAACCAAGTGTTACAAAATTTGTTTTATTAAGGACAGCTACCTGTTTTAAGCATTTGGTACACACATGTTGAGTTTTAAAAATCTTCGAACTACCGCGTAAATATTAGAAGAAGATAGATTGACATACTAAAAAGAGAAGCACATATTAAAAACGCAGAAAAATAGAACACTGTTCTATTTTTCCCCCACCAACTGCGAGATTTCTATTTCAAAATTTTCAGCATTGTGATTGGTTATTGTCGGATAACGCGTTACGTCATCACGCTTCACGCGCCCATGTAAATCCACCTTTAGTTGTGGGCAAAACATGGCGATATCGCATTGTTTTGTATATAAACTTTCTCAATTTTGTTGATTTATACATATTTATTTGTCTTTTTGGTAATTTGGATTATGTATTTTATTAATAGATTTCTTCTAGTATTGATTTTATTTCATACACCACTGACTTTATTTTTATTTAAAGAAATACGAGCATAAAGACAACTGTGGATTCATGATGATTGAATCAACTATTTTTATTTATAAAATTGTGATTGTAATTAGATACATTTTAGGAATTTCATTTTTATTTGATATAGGCATATAGGTAATGTATATAAATTGAGAATCATCAAGAATATTGGCAATTGTTAACTTCAGCTTATAATTTAACAGTGTTGTTCTCATGGATTTAGTGTCATATATATTTGGTTAAAAGTGCTATTATCAGTAACAAAATTAGAAATAAATATTTTAAATTGTTGAATATTATATATACCAGCTTCGCAGTGCTTGGAGTCACATATTTAAGACACAATGGTAATGTCATGTGCAGCGTATGGTTGTACTAATAGGGCAGAAAAGGGAATGAACGTATGATTTCACAGGTTAACTATTCTTAATAAAATACATGATTTGTAAATTTGATATAAAAAATTTTAGTTTTCAATCTAATCGAGTACTATGCAAGCAGTGGATAATTTGTACTAAACGAAAGGATTTTAAGCCATCAAAATATTCAAGATTGTGTTCAGAGCATTTTGTTCCTGAATATTTTGTTATAAGTTATGGAAGAAAATATTTGCCCCAAAATGCAATTCAAAGTATTTTCAATTTTCCTGCTCACTTGAGAAAAATTCCCTGTAATAGCAGATCTCAACGATTAAAAATTACTGATGCACCAAGCAAAGAACTGTTAAAGTAAGATTTCTATTTGTAGTTATTATTCTACCTAGATATTTTTAATGTTCTATTTACCTTATAGCTCAGAATCCCCAAATGTAACTAATGTTGAAGTATTTGAATTAGTCACAGAAAAAACACCTCACGAAATAATACAAGTTGTTATTCTAGCTTTATGTATTTTTAATATTTCTTTCTCCATTTTACTTCGATCACATATTTACCATTTACGTATTTGTTAATCCATATTAATTATATGTACATATATTTTAATAAAAAATTAAGCATTAATTGTCTTTTATTTTGAATATATCAGAAGTTGTAAGGAACACCTAAGAAAAGCTGTCAGTTTCTATATTTATTTTTTCAGAACGTAATATTTTGAAAAATTCTAGTGGTCAATTCAAAATTTCCAACTGATATCTGTATAGTGATTTTTAAAAAATTTTTCTAATACTACTGTTTTAAATAAAAACTGAATGATCATCACACATGCTAAAATAGGTATTATTAGAAGAACAAAATCATATAGTTATCTCATAGTCATTAAAAGTCATTTATTTAATTTTCTTTCCTTAATGAAGAATGGCAACTAGCATAGATACCTTTAAAATGTTATTAAACAGAATATATTTAATACCATATTAATAATATATATTTAATTATTTATCTTTTTGATTATTAAAGTTGCAATACCTTTACTTTCCTCATAATATAGCATATTTTTAACAAAATAATACTTTTAAACATTATAAGCCATTACAAGCTATAGCAATATATTTGAATTTTGCCCACATAAAACGGTCAATTTTGTTCATCCTTGTCAAACTTTCGACGCTCATATATTTTCCTTCTTTCTCCTATGATGTGGGTCACTTCCTAATCAGCAAGACATAGCGTACACTGCATCTAGTAGTATAATAGTATTAGATCATTGTCTGAATAGTGTCCCAAAACCGCCTAAAACCAGCAATTGAATTGGAATAAAACAAAGTAACTGGCTTACATTGTAACAGTAAAGCTACGCGCACCCTGCACCGACCGGGATTTTTCTAAAAGTCAAATGCATGTTTCTCTATGGAGGCGTCCGTTCGTACCGGTCGTTGTGTAAGTGTGCGCGCCTCCATAGAGAAACATGCATTTGACTTTTAGAAAAATCCCGGTCGCCCGTGTTGGTCGTACCGGTCGGTGCAGTGCGCGCAAACGCGCCAACAGCAGTGTCACCAAGCTACCAACCTATATTTGGTACCTGTGATAAAAGTGAGGTAGAATAAAGATCTGGGATTTACGAAATTAATTATTTATTTGTACCATGAACAGAATAACGATTAATTTCTGTACAGATTGTTTAAGTGTTCGTAAGAATACAGTAGTTTATTTTGTTTAAATATGGTGATACTACTGTGAGGGGTTGGTAATGCTGCTGCTGGTGCACCAGTGGTCAACTTCTGCAACTATCGTATTAAAGCATTTGTCACTTGTCAGCACATGTGACTCTGTCACAGCACTTGTATAGCTACTAGGTATAACTTACACCATTTAAAAGAGGTATACTCACGATTGTGCTCACCATCCATATTATTATAAATTGTAATAATGGCTGAACATGTTGACCAAGTTAATATGAACGACGCAATGTTTCCGACAAATACATTTAATGTAAAGGAAGAACAGTGCCAAGAAGATGGTTTTGTAGAAGACAAAGTGTGTATCTATGAAACTGTTATTACTCCAGACAATGCTGAATTACAAGGCGCCATTCTGCATGGCAAAATAAAACAGTATGAAGAGTCCACATGTTTGGATAATATTAAAACAGAATTAGTATCATCTGGAGCGATTGAAGTACAGAATAACGACGTTAAAATAGAAGGAAGGATTAGTCCTGATGTTAAAATTGAATCTGATAGTGGACTACTATGTAAGTAAATGCATATTAATAGCTGTTCATTGTAATAATAATTTAAAATAATAACTGTAATCAGTGGGAATAAATGCAAATTTTTATCATGACCATATCTACGAACATAATTTTTTTAATATACCTAACTTGGTTTAATATATGTATGTAAATACTTTATATTCTGTAGTTATTGTCATATATGTATTATTGATTTTAGATTGTAGCGTCTGATCTGGTTTAATGGTTCAATAAGTGAATAATTAGTGTTAGAAAAACAAAAATAATTATTAGTTAACAACATTGATTATTAACAGAAATTATATCGGATAACATCTCATTATTATCATATACAAATAATCTTACAGTGCTCAGTGTTACTACAGACAAATATCTAAACAGAGATTTGCTTAATGAACAAGTTTTAAATAAATTGAGGAATAAATGTTTTAAAGTGATTAGAGAAAATGTAACATAAATAATTATAATAAAGTTCTAATTACTCTAGTAATTCGAAATCAGTAAATATAAATTGTCAAGGTAAAATGTCCAATATTTTTATTTGAAAAACATATTTCTGGATAACTTTTGTAATTTTATATAAATAATGATTGTTATTAGATGTTAATGTTGATGAATATCTTGTAAAATAGTTTTTAAGTTTGTTTATTTTTGGTATATCTGTAACCTAACAGAGAAAATCCGTGCGTTCAGGGAGTTACGGCGTCGTTGGTGCTGAGCTGTGCTAGGTCCAGCGGTGTCCTGTACGCGACTGCTAAGCAGTGTTGCCAACCTATAAATCCAAAAGTCGGTAGAACCGACCGTAATAAATCGGTAGATTTCGGGAAAAATCGGTAGTTTGGAAATACACAATTGTTACAGAAAAAATAGTTTTTATTAAAAAACATGCAAAATATAATAATTAAAAAAGTAAATCAACTCCAAATAAACTAATTTTCGCTTGATGAAGTACACAAATTTTGTAACCAACCTGTAAAGTCTGGTATTTTTCCCATTTCTCCCTATAGCGTTGAGTATATTTAATTCTTTTTGCACTTTTACGTGCACTACCTTCAAACTAGCAATACGTGTTTATACTACGGATATTCTCACATACATATAATATATTTACATTACTTTTCCGTTCTCTACTGCAAACATGCAAGGAGTTCAAATATCAGGCACGCGGTACGAATAGGATACTCCTCTATTGTTAAATGGGCGTCGTTTTTAATTGTAATGTCAACAAATATACTATAAATATTAGATATACCTATACTTTCAAATAGATGTTAGTAAATCTTACTAACGTTGCATTATTTGAATTATTTCTACACAGATAACAATATGTAAGCCGTTTAGGTATCCGGTATTGAAATCTTATCCTTAATAATTTTTTAAATAGAAATGATGCTGCAAAAAGTCCTCAATTTACTATTTTTACATAAAATACCCCCCTCGATCTTTTTTATTCTTAAATATCTGACTAGAATTTAAAAGATCCTAAAAATCGGTAGATGCAGTGACAAATCGGTATATCGGTAGATTACCTTCTAAATCGGTAGGGTTGGCAACACTGCTGCTAAGTGCCGGCGCTGGAGCTAGCGGTCGCCATTTTGTCTAGCGAAAATAAATTTCGCTCGATGACCTAGCGGCGGTAAAGAAGGCGGTTAAAATTCAAATATGAAACATGTGTTGTGAATAGTACGATCAATAGAAACACATTCAATTCTGTTGCACAAGATCTTAAATAGTGCCTAGTATTTTTTTTGGTCTGTTTATATATTGAAATGTATTTTGAAATAGATTACACAAGATCTGCTATCAGATTCCAATATTTACGTTAAATGTTGGAATAATATTGCTTTCTCAATTACAACAATAAAACAAACACACAAAGTTATCAGTTTATGTCATATTTATTTATCAGTTGTATACTCTGCGATTATACACTCATTACAAAGTAGCATTCAGAAAATACATCAATTAATTAAAATTGAAATGAACAGCTATTCACAGTGTCGATAAATATCTCAGCCAAAACTGCTAATACTGTTAATCGTTAAATCATCTTCAACAAAAACCTCAAAAAAATTCAACGAGTTTGCTAATATCAGATTTCAATAAGTTAAATATTGGAAGAATATTGTTTTTACAACTACCATAATAACGGAAATATACAAAGTTGGTATGATAGGCCATGTGTGGGTGGATAGTTAAGATTTCATCTCTTAACTATAACAAGGTCCAAGTTCCCACAGATTCTTTATTTAAATTACGGCGATCGGTTTCGTGAGTTTAAAATACTGTAACGAAATATGTACGAGACTTCCGAGCGACGTTAAAAAAAGGGGACCAGAAATCATCTCGGCGCGTCGTATAAAAACGATATGTAAACAAGTCGTAAATATATCATCTAATTCAAATGTACGGCATAAGCAAGGAACAGTCTAGATTTCCTCTGGTATATTACCGAATTTACTGGTACTTTTCGAGAACTTTTTATGCAGATATATATATAGGAATTAATTGCGGGATGAGTAATTCGGGATAAAGAAGTGGTCTCGTGGGAACAGTGGAAATAAATAAGTAGCCAAACAAATAAATAGTTCTTTACGGAGTGCCGTGTTAAATAAATACAAGTCGTACGATACAAATAAATATAGTGCTGCAGTTTTTATGTAAATATTACCGTGTCATATAAACAGTAGTAAATAAATACCTGTGATAATTAAATTATAGTAGTTTTTAAGTGCATTACATTTATTTCACATTTTTATATTTAGATACGTTAGTTTTATGTTTTTATATTGTTATATAATTTCAAGTATATAAATATACAGACTGTTTTAAATAAATAATTGCACGAGTTGTTTATTGGAACCCGAAAACGCAACAATACTATACTCACATCATCAGGCCAAGAATCCCAAAAAAGACTACCTTCCTTGCACCAGCAACCACATCCATGTAAAAATCATATGTCTCAACAGACAGTACTGATAATGAAATTTATTCAAAAAATAAAAAGGAATAAATCAAAATTTTTCCTGTGTGTCAAATATAATAATCTATAATTTACATACAAGTCTGTTATATTTAAAATACGACATACAACACATTAAAATTTGTATATAGGACAACACTCACAAGCAAACGGTCAAACGTTGCAAACCAACATTTTGAAAAATATTATTAAAGATTTTCGAAATATTATGAAAAGGTAGGACAACAAATTTCTTATCCGTATTACTTTGAGGTAGCAAAGTTGTGGAATTTAGAATTGTATTCTTACGTTTCATCTTTCTCAAGATATTGACTGGAAACCATTGTATTCAGCAATACCTTTTATAAGGCGTAATTCTTTCTCATATCTATCTCTTGTAAGTGGGAAGTTTAACAAGCGATGGATTAGAAAATTGAAAGAAGACATTTTTTGTTGCAAACAATGATTAGAATCTGCTGTAATGAATCTGTTTACATTAGTTTCTTAATAACAAACCAGAACGCCATATTGCTGCTGTCAGAAATTGTGATTCTTCAGCTCTAGCAGTATTCGCTTCCAGCACCGTAACTCCCTGAACCCACGGAGTGCATTAAAGAAAATAAACATCTTTTGAGGTTTTCTTTATGACAGATATGAAAATTTGGCAAATTTCACATTCTATGTTCAATTTAATTAAAAAACAGAATCTCAGAATACTAGGATTCTCATTCCATTAGTAACACCAAGCTGTAATATTTTTATTTTCAAACCGGTTTTATGTCTCAAATACTGAGATTTAGGTCATTGCATGCCGGATTATTCTGAGAGCTAACAGCATAAATTTGTATTTTCATCATTCTGTATTTATTTAAAAATTCAGCACGTCATAGTAAATGATGATGCTTAATCTGTATATTTCTCCAACAGACTGTGAACATTGCGGAGCATATTACAAAGACTATTGCATCGCATGCGGAATGCTTGTGCATATTTTGAACAACAACGCTTTGAATTGTGCAGTTAAAGGGGCTCGAGATGACATACCAAATAATGTTTTGGAAATTCAAAATTGTTTCGGCCGAACTGGAGTATATGCTTTAAGAATTATTCCTGCAGGTGTAACATTTGGTCCTTTCACTGGACTCAGCGTAACAGAATGTCCCTGGGAAATGAAAGGGGAGAAATTTGTTTTGAACAAAAACAAATGGAAGTGTTTAAATTGGATGCAGTACGTTAATCCCACAACGAATAGTGTCGAAGGAAACTTGCACGTCTTCCAACGTGAAGATGAAATATATTATGAAAGTGCTCGTCCAATTCAAGCGGGTGAAAAATTACTGGTGTATTTTGGTGAGGAATACGGAAATAGCCCAAATAAAATTGCCACCACTGTGAAAGACGTCGTTAGGGACGTATTTGCCTGCACATTTTGCTGCCTCGGATTCAGCTCAGAATCGCATTTGGCCGAACATAAAGCCTTTTGTGTTGAGAATACGGACGGAAAGTTTTCAATTGAAGGTATTGTAACTATATTGTAACTATATTGATTTTTGCTATTTTAAAAGAGATTTTCTTTAAATTATTTCGTTAATTGTTATTTCTCTTTTGGAGATTTAAGTTCAAATGAATAGAATTGATTAAGTCGAAGACTATTTCAAGACAGTAATTGTATATGGTTGTTATTAAGTTAAGATTTCTATTCGTACATTCATTTCAACATGACATTGTTGTTTTTCCCATAAATTCCAAACAATCCTGTATGTCATTGTCCAAAATGTCAGTAATATTACAAAAGGGAAGGAGAATTTTGAGTGAAAGGAACATTAGGAAAAAGAAATTTTTTTAAAATTTATGCCGTGTTTATATGGTTAAATAAATTAATGAATTTCATGAATTTATTCATCAATTTATTGAATATAATATTGCATATTAAAAATGTTTGCAAATATTTCTATATTTGCAAACATTTTTAAAAGAAGTCCATGTTGTCAGCTCTAAATCATTCATGGTACGATCAAAATTTTTTTCATCTTTGAACAGCTTCCTAATGTGTAGACCTACAATAGTATGTTAAGATACAATTTTCATAAGACACGATTTTTGCGCACGCGTTCAAGTTTAGAAAACGAGCCGGTAGGCGAGTTTTCTAAAGAACAAGTGCGCAAAAATGTCTTATGAAACGTGTATTTATATTATTTTTTCTATTTCGGTTATTGAAAGTTCAAAAAAGATTAAAATGAGAGACATGTTTTGTTCGAACATTTTTGAAATTTTGTTTTTTTGATGTTGATTACACTGATTTTTAAGTAAAACAATTTAAATATTTGAATATCGGCGGATTTGTCATTTTGTTTAAAATTTAGTCTGATTTATGCAATAGATTATTTCAAATTATCAACAAAATGGAAGAAATAAATAACTGCACGCCTCCAGAGATTCGCAAAATAGCAGAAGACAATTTAGAAAATCTTTTGCCAACAAAATCTCGACATATTTATGAAAAGCAATACCAGCTCTTTTACTTGAAAATTTTCGACCTCGAAATTTTTGCAGATATCCACGTTTTGAAGTCCCCTGATACCGAAAAAGTGGTTTTTAAAATATGTCTGTGTCTGTGTGTGACCACAATAGCGGTCAAACCGCTATAGCTATCAATTCCAAATTTTGTATTTACGTGTATAATCTCCCTCTTGAGATCTGATTAGTTTTTCAGTAAAATCGGTAGACCGGAAGTAGCAGTTTACTTCAGTGAAAAAATCGAATTTTGCCAATATTTCGTCAACTACTAATTTTAAACAAATTTATAAAGAATTCATATGTACTTAAAATTAAGTTTGAGATAAATTGTCTTAAAAAAGTGTTTCGCAATTCCAACCGGAAGTAGGTCTTTTACTCTTATCAAGAATCAGTTTTTTGCGAATATCTCGCAAGTCATGCTTTTTAGACAAGTACGTTACGAATATAAAAGTATTTAAAACATAATTTTCAATATCTTTTGTATAAAAAAAAGGTTAAAATTCAGACCGGAAGTACCACTTTTACTCTTATCGAATAGCGATTTTTTGCAAATATGTCGTAATTTATGCATTCTATATACATATATCGAGAGTACAAAAGTATTTAGAACTGGATTTGCAATATTTTTTGTATATTTGAAATTTCAAAATTCGGACCAGAAGTAGCACTTTTACTCTTAGCGAATAGCACTTTTTTTCGAATATCTTGCAAAGTATGCGTTCTATAGCGATTTATTAAGAGAATGAAAGTACTTAGAATAGGATTTTGAATAAGTTTTGTATAAAAAAATTCTTAAAATTGTATAGTTTGAAACACTCATACATATAAGAAAGTCGTGTGGTGGACACACCTCATTTTTTAAGTTAGTGTAAAGAAAATAATATTGTGAATATTACGGAAAATGTAATAATTGCTTATTTTGACAAAGAAAGAAAGATAAAAAAGGCATCGTCCTTGTCTACTTATTCAATGTTACGTTGTTGTTTAAATATTTATAAAAGTAAAAATATCTCAAATTTTTCTAGCCTTCTTGCATTTCTAAAAAGAATATCTGAGGGCTACGAGCCTAATAAATCCAAGATTTTAGAAATAGATCATATTAACCAGTTTATAATAGAAGCTGATGATAAAACATATTTAGTGATGAAAGTAAGTAATAAGAACACCATTGAAATTGTATTTTACTAATTTTCTATATTATTTTGTTATAATAGTCATATTAATATTCTGTTAGATTATCTTTATAATGGGCTATAATGGAGCTTGTCGTCGTGAAGAAATAACGAACATGACTTTAGATGATATACTGTTTAAAAATGATGTCATAATGGTTGCAGTGCCAAAAACTAAAACTTATGTACCAATACAATTTATTATAACACAAAGATTATGGATTGAATTGGTTAAAAAATATTATTCACTTCGTCCCAGCCATGTTACACATAAACGCTTCTTCCTGCAATATAAAAATGGATCTTGCATGAATAGTCCAATTGGTATTAATACCATAGGAAATGTACCAAAAAATATTGCTACTTAAATTTATCTAATCCTGAGGTCTTCACTGGACATTGCTTTAGACGTTCCAGTGTGACACACTTGACTAATAGTGGAGGTGACTTAATAACAATTAAGCGCCATGGAGGATGGAAATCCTCAGCAGTGGCCGAAGGTTACATTGATAATTCCACCATGAAAAAAGTTGAGGTTGCTCAAATACTGTCTAGTGTACCTAATACATCCACTAAAATCATTCACAATCCATCGACTTCTGATACAATTGGCAGTGACGATGTGTCAGTCAATATGAATCAATAGGAATTGACACAAAACGTAATGTGTTCCCAAAATCTGCCAGGACTGTCTATTAATGCACACGAATCTTCTAGTGTTACAGTAAACGTTTATAACAGTTGTACTATTCAACATGGAAAGTAAATTTCAATAGAAGCATCAAAAAACTTATCATCCCATTTATATTGTTAATTAGCGTAAATAAAATGTTCGTAACTGTGTTTTTTACTCTCTGTACAACTTTTTAATAATAATAATAATAATAATAATAATAATATTTATTAGTTCATGTGACCATAAACATGGTATAGAACAAGTCAAAATAATACAATCATAAACATAAAAATTAAATAATACAAACACAAAGTTAAACATAAGCAACTAACAACGTAAAGGCATAAAACATAATGATAACAACGACAACAATAATACTTTCTTTGTACCGATGACCTTCTTTATGGGATAAGCCATTGTTACATATGTATACATCAAAACAGCATATAATTTATACAATAAATATAAATATACAAATTCAATGGTACAAACATTTTGTCCCGGTAACCTTTCGGTATGGGATACGTCAGTATATCAATTATACAGTATTATACTAGAATTACAAGTTTGATTACATGGAGGAGTCATTGAGGTACTCATCCAAAGAGTAGTAACCTTTTAAAAGCAGAAGTTTTTTTAATATCTTACACATGTTTGTGAGATTAAAGGCTTATATTTTGACATTTAAATATGATTTGGTTCCATTTTTTTTGTTACCAACTTCAAAAAAATAAAATTAGCGTGCGATAAAGTAATACTTTATGCAACCAAAACGGGTGTCGTAAGGTGAACTTTATAGCACTGAAATAGAAAAATATTCCTTCGCGAACTATCTCTCTCTCTCTCGCTCCCGCTCTCTCTCACCCTCCGACTCCCGCCACCTCTCCCTCTCATAAATAATAATAAAAAAAAAATCGTTCACTATGTCCAAACACCACAATGCGGAAACTCAAAAAATTCGCCATATTTCCCTAGCGTTTTCACGTTCCAATAAATTCAAGGTCAAAAACGTTATAAATTTATTTGGTCGTGTAAACACAGCATTAGGAATGTTTGAGGCGCCAGCTACATACAAATCCTTTCCATTGGTTTTATCATGACTTGTTATATTTCTCTTTACATAAAAGTTATTATGTACTTCACCAATATCATGATTCTTTATGACTTTTGCACTACATATATTACAGTTTTGCACACTAATTTAATCCACTCAATTCCAGAACTCGTGCAGTGCCCATTTTGCAAAATCCACTTGGACCGGAAGGAATATTACGAACACCATATGGCCTTCTGCTGCGATAGGAATGCCAGGTATGATTGCTTTTTATATGATTATATGTGCGAAGGATGAGGCACAAATGACGTTTTCTATCCAAACAGTTTATTATTTTACATTTTGAATGATTTGAAGAATACCCCGAAATAGTAATTGTTAATAGTTTCGAATAATTTAAACATCTCACTTATTCTACTATACGAGGGTAAGGTGAAAAATTCTCGGCCTGACACATAGATGGCGTTCCAATCAGTGAAAATTTACGATTCCTGTCTGCGTGCACCTGTCATTATTTCGTATGACAAGTTTCAAATTATTCTGTCAAGGAGTTTGCTTACACGAATTTTCGCAGTATAGGTCTTCCGTGTTTTTCGTTAAAATGAATAAACTTGAATATCGTTCGGTCATAAAATTCTTCGTTTTGGATGGATTAACCCTAAGAAAATTCATCAGAAGTTGTGAAGTAAACAAGATTCAAAGAAACGTCGACTGAGGTCCTTCAATGAGATCAGTCACCTAGGTAGATACCTCAGTTTTACTGCAAAGAGATAAGGTCCTCTAGTTTAAAAGTATGTCGCCTCACATATATACATACAGCGGCCGATAAAATATAAAATTTAGCTAGATCCTTAAAGTAAATAAATAGGTTCTTCTCTACAAAAGATCGACCGCCAACAAAGCGTTAAAGTGTTCAGTTTTATCATATCTTCTAGTAAAAAGTTATTGTTCTACGAATAGTAGTTCGTGAAAGTTAACCGGTGTCTTGATCAAGGGAAGACTCCAAATGAACACATCGACAACAAGATCTTCTGTAGTTCAAGAAAGAAGGAAGAAAATCTATAAAGGTATTTAGAAACTGTTGTTAGGTGAATGGTAAATAAAGAATTAAATATAATAATTTGTCTTAATGTATAGACAAAATAAATAAAATAATATATTAATCTGAGAAAGATAAATATGTTTGATAAATTGTTTTAAATATAAAATTGCGGCATCTTTTAAATTATTTGCCGATGTTGTAATTATATGTGTAGTATCATATATATACATATATGTGATAAATGTCAAGCTTAAGTTGTTGATTGAATAATAATAATAATAAATAAATCACACTGAATATTGCAGTATTGAAAATGCATTGATGTTATTTTGTTAATGTATTTGTTTTTTTTATTAAAATTATTTTCTTTTGTAAATGTTTTCTCTGGTGTTTGTATTAAAATATGGAAAAACTATTGATTTCTAATATAAATATTATTTAAAATTATTATTATTATATATACACGTTTTATTGAATTGTACCAGATAATGCCCTAAGAACTATTGATTATTAACATCTTCTTCACCTGGATCGACCTGAGATCCAGGTAAAGAAGAGCTAATCTGCCAAAATAATTCAATTACTGTAGGTTATTTTATATTAAAAAATTATTCAAATATGTAGGGCATTATAAGGAATCTATTACATTATGACGTAACAAAGTGGGGCCATCACATTACGTTATTAATTTCTATATAGTTGTGATTTTTCAATATGGCATCCAACAATGTGGGGCTTTTATAAAGTTGTTCTTTTTCAATACGCTGCTTGTTGGTTATATTATGGGTATTCACTTGCAAGTGATGTTCAATTCATGGTGCCCATTGTCAAATTTTAGACTAAGTTAGTTTTAAGCTGTATATTTTGTTGTATATTATTACTTATTTATTATCAAGGTCAAGTAAACTGTTTTTACTGAGGTTCGCCTTGCGATTACGTTTCTACATGGCATTGTATTTTTGTTATTTGTACTTTGCACTTAATCTTTCTTTGTACGTAATAAAGACATTTTTTATTATTATTTTCAGAAAGCACATTCTACCGACACCACCTGCGACAACGTCTTTGAGCGAACGCAAGAGATGTCTCGGTCAAATTTATAGATGCAAGCAGTGCAAGTACAGGACGAAGTACCAGGCAGATCTCAAGGAGCACACCAACAACCAGCATTACGAAGTAAAAGTGTATAAATGTGGAATTTGCAACAGACGTTTCAAAATTAAAGAATCCCTCAGGCTGCACGTGGAGAATACGCACGCCTGTGTTGGAGGAAAGGACGATCAAGAACATTCTACGACTGGTTACAGGATAACACATATAAAAATAGAACAGTCGCGCTACCGAGATCGAAAGAAAATATTTAAGTGTTCGCTGTGTGTGTTTCGCGCAAAACACAAACAATCGCTAAGGAAACATATAAAAACAAAACACTTGAAGGAATTTGATTTTAACTGTGATTCTTGTGAATTCGGAACAAATACCAAAAATCATTTAGAATATCATATGAAAACGCAACATTTCAAGCAATTTGATTATAAATGTGACTCATGCGAATATAGAACAAACCTCAAACATAATTTAGAATATCACATAAAGACAAAACATTTGAAGGAATTTGATTATAAATGTGACTCTTGTGAATATAGAACGAACCGCAAAAATAATTTAAAAATACATATAGAAACTAAACATTTGAAGAAATTTAATTATAAATGCGACAGATGTGAGTTTCAAACAAACTTCAAAAATCATTTAGAGAGACATATATATACCCATTTGAAGGAATTAGATTATAAATGTGACTCATGCGAATACAGGACAAAAGTCAAATATAATTTAGAATATCATATGAGAGTTAAACATTTGAAACAATTTGCATATAAATGCGACTCTTGTCAGTTCGGAACGAACAACAAACAGCATTTGGAATATCATATAAAAACTAAACACTTGAAGGAGTTCATTAATAAATGCAATTTTTGCGAATTTGGAACAAACAGCAAACAGCATTTAGAATATCATATAAAAACTAAGCATTTGAAGAAATTCGATTTCAAATGTGATTCTTGTGAATATAGAACAAACATCAAACATAATTTAGAACATCATATAAAAACTAAACATTTGAAGCAGTTTGACTATGAATGTGGCTCGTGTCAATATAGAACTAACAAAAAAAATAATTTTGAAAGACATATAAAAGATAAACATATGAGGAAATTCGATTATCAGTGTGACAAATGTGAGTTTGAAACAAACCGCAAATATGATTTAGAAAAACATATAAAATCTAAACATTTGATGGAATTTGATTATAAATGTGACTCTTGTGAATATAGAACAAACCGCAAAAATAATTTAGACGTACATATAAAAACCAAACATTTGAAAGATTTTGATTATAAATGTGATAAATGTGAAGTTAAAACTACCGACAAACGCTGTAGCGGGATCACGATGGATAGAATTCTATTTTAATGACGTCACGTTGCCTAGCAACCATAGATGCTTGCTTCATGTCGACAATTTGGAATCATGATGTAGGCTCGCTTCCAACCCCTCTCGTCTGAACACCCCCTCAAAATCGACTTGAGATCGTTTGCAAGCAAGCGGTCGAAAGGTATCGTTTAGTTGTTCCATCTCAATTTATGTAATGAACTAGACAGAGAAAGAACATTTACCGCCAAAATTATACCATAAAATGTGTTCCCCAGATGGGAAATGTTTAGTTAAAAGAAATATAAAGAAACCATTTCATTTCAAATTTAGTAATACAAGAGTGTAGTTGTATATGCACCAGAAGGAAAACATTTTTTTTGCATATATTTAATAAATTAAATTAACATGTAAGTTTGTACATATATATATATATATATATATATATATATATATATATATATATAATATAAATTATAGTAAACACTCTTGACTTCTAATATAATTTATATTTTAATTATAATTACAGAAAATGAGAGTACAACCAGACCATTGGTCATTACTCTTGGATTTTTGTGAAAAACATCCACAAATAATAACAAACAGATTTATGGGGCCAAATGGTAAAGCGGAATTAGATAATTTATGGCGAGAATTATCTATAATGCTAAATGCATTAGGCCATGGAGAGAAGACAATAATTGAATGGAAAAAGGTAACAGAACTGCAAATAGACTGACTTTATATGTATTACATTGTATATCTGTACATACACTTAGGCTTTAATTGACTGGAAGAGCAAGACAAAAGGAAAGGCTGGTGCAATAAATGTACACCAAAATAAAACTGGTGGAGGTGAATACACTCCATTAGTTTTATCGCTAAATGAGGAGAGATTGTTGAAAATAATGGGCAGAACAGCTGTGGAGGGAAATACAAGTGTCCCTGAAATAGGATTACGAAAAAGGAAAATAGAGGTAAATTTGCATGTATATTCTTTTCAGTCACATATTTACTAAAATAATATTATTGTTTATAGGAATCAGTAGCTGTTTCTGATGAATCAGGTATTTTTGTTCAACTTCAAGGGCCTAGCACATCTGGCACAAAAATATCCATTCCGATGAATAAAATGGTCCCAGTGACAGCCGACATCCTTAAAGAAAATACAATAGAAAAGGCCAGTACTCCTACTTCCAGGAATTGGTCTCATTCACCAAAAAAAAGAAAATTAGAAGACTTGCTTCTACATGAAAACAATAAAGTACTGGAAGTACTCCAAAATATTAATAAAAATATTGAAGGCATAAATAAAAATTTTGCTGAATTGGTAAATTTATTAAAAAAGCAATGATAGAATAAAATATGTTCCTTTATATGTATGTATATGTATATATAAATATTATAATAAATTAATTAAAATATGTATGAATTAAATGCCTTCGTCTTTCATATCCCTGATTGAAAGGAAGTATTTGTTCTTCAATAATATTGGGTTGATCTTCTAGATGGACATTATTGTAGACATCTAGTCGTCCTTCTACACAAATGTTATGAAGAACAGCAGATGCAATAATTATGTTTCCTGCTTTATCAGGACTATATCTAAGAGTTCTTTCACCTGATATACATCTACAACAAAGAGAATATGAAAACATTGTTATTAGATGTTACAAAATATATTATACCTAAATCTTGACTTTAAAACACCATTACAACGTTCAATGCAATTTCTAGCAGAAGCATGACGTTCATTATATCTCTCTTCTGCTGATCCAGCAGGCGCATTTTGAACAGGTGTCATTAACCATGGTTGTTGAGGATAACCAGAATCACCTATCAACCATGATGCTGTATCACCTTCATTGTACTGCTGCTCCATTCTCCGGAAGATTTCAGAATTTCTCCATATATAAGAATCGTGACTGGCCCCAGCATACCGGGAATTTATATTCAAAATTCTTAAGTTGTAGTCACATATCTAAAACAACTATTTTCAGTTCATGTTTCCTTATAAAGAGAAAAATAATTATCTTACAATTTGAACATTTTTTGAATGGTATCCTTTTCTATTTAAATAATTATGTTCTTCCACACTTGGTTTTAGGATTGATACATGCGTACAGTCTATGGCACCTATTACACCAGGGAAATTAGCTCTTTCCATGAAAGTATATTTAATACGTGTCTTTTCCACATCTGTTTGAGGGAATACAATCCAATTGTTCGCTAGATGCTCTATAATTAAATTTGTTACCTCGTGTACATACTTGCACACAGTGTTTTGTGCCATTGAAAGTTGATAATTTTGGCCAACAACTCGCTGATATGACCCAGTAGCGTAAAAGAATAATGCAGTAAGTATCCTTACTTTAGGTTCAACTGCTCTTCCATGTATTGAGTGTATCATATGCGGCGCAAGATTCACTATTAAGTAATTCACCATATCTTTGCTTAAGCGATATAAATTTTGAAATTCATTATCAGGCACTCGAAATGGATCATTATCACTTCGCATAAAATACCTTTCAATATTTCGTGCGAGTATACGATTTTGTCTTTCTTCTGCTATTTCTGCAATTGCAAACATTTGGACAGGCAACATTTTTATAGCTTTTTCAAAAATCTAATTAAATAACTAACCTACAAGTTTGGTATGCATTGAACATCAAATGAACCAATTAGCACAATGTTTTTTAAACGCTTAGTACTTTACCGATCTTTCACGAAACATATAGTCGATAGTAGAATTCTACCCTTCGTGATGTCAAACCATCATAGAAAGCGATTATTTTCGGTGACGTCACAGAAATAGAATGCTATTCATCGTGATCCCTATCCTGTTTAGTTCAACTAGTAAAAACTAAACCTTTGACGGAATTTGATTTCAAATGTGATTCTTGTGAATTTGGAACAAACAACAAAAGCAATTTAGAAAGACATATAAAAACTAAGCATTTGAAGCAATTCGATTATAAGTGTGACAAATGTGAATTTGGAACAAACATCAGAACTAATTTAAAAAGACATACGAAAATCAAGCATTTGAAGAAATTTCAATATAAATGTGACGATTGCGAATTTGAAACAAATATCAAAAATAATTTAGCAGTGCATATAAAATCTAAGCATTTGAAGGAATTTAGCTTTAAATGTGATTCTTGTGAATATGGATCAAACTTCAAAAGTAATTTGGAAAGACATGTAAAAACAAAACATCTGACCGAATTCGAGTTTAAATGCGACACATGTGAATATGGAACGAACCTCAGAAGTAATTTAGAAGTACATGTGAAAAGTAATCATTTGAAGAAATTCGATTTTAAATGCGCCTCTTGTGAATTTAGAACAAACACCAGAAAATATTTAAAAAGACATATGAAAACTAAACATTTAAAGGAATTTGATTATAAATGTGAGTCTTGTGTATTTGAAACGAACAACAAAAGTAGTTTAGAATATCATGTAAAAACTAAACATTTGAAGGAATTCGAGTATAAGTGTGACTTATGCGAATATGGAACAAACCAGAAAAGTAACTTACAGAGGCATATAAAAGGTAAACATTTGAAGGAATTCGGTTATAAATATGACAAATGTGAATGTAGAAGAAAGACAGATTAGAAATTCCTATGTAACGAAAACATTTGTAAGTGGGAGGGATTTACACTTTTGCGTATAATAGGTCTGTTCCGTTCCAAGAGCTGATTAGCTCTAGAACTGGTAGGCATGTTATTTGACAAGAAACTGGAACCTCAAATTCTGAGAACTATTAGTTATGTACTTGTATTAGTTCAATGTTCGGTCCTTCAGAACTCTTAATTCAAGAACTAGTTGTGTTTTGTTTCCAAGTTGCCGTTTTAATAACTTTAAAATTTTCAAATCGAGTCCGTAAGTCATTTAAAGACACCCATTAGTTAAAGTACCGCGAGATCAAAAATTATATCAATAAAGGTTCGCCATTGAATGTAAAACGTCCGTGTTAGGTATCATTCTTTTGAGATAATTCAGATTAAATTATCGTTAATTGTTATACTGATATTTTACTGACATAATATTTGTAAATATATGTTTATTTCAATTTCTTGGGACAGGCGTCTCACAGATTTTGTGTCCTGTTGCATACAATTACGAACGTCAATAATCACTTCTGTACGAATAGTTGGCCTACCAGCACCTTTTTTTTTATGAGTAATAGATCCAGTTTCGCGAAATACACCAACACTTTGTGCGAGGCACATAGAAAATCTTACTCTACTACTGCAAAATTTGGGAAGTGTTCACGAAAATTATCCAAACATAAACGCTTACTGTATTCCCAAATACCATTAACTAGCACACCTGTTCTAAAATACGCTTCAATCATGTAAGATTTGTGTGCTGTGGTGTAAACCATAATTGAAAAACTACAAGATGTCCGAGAGAAAATGTATTGACAAATATTACTGACAGTATCACAATGATATAACTTAAGACAGACGTTTTACATTCCATGGCAAACCTTTATCAATATAATTTTTGATTTCGTGGTATAATAATATACTATAGAGCGTACATTAATTGTTAACAGTAGCAGTGCTTGATTCTTGAAGTGCAGGTGATAAAAACTCGTTACACAACCTTTTTATATAAGTGGGGACCAAATGTATCTTTCAATTCTTATGCCGTGTTTACACGAGTCAAATAAATTGACGAATATGTATATTCATTAAGAAATTCATGAATTTATTCATCAATTTATTGGACCGTGTAAACGTAGACATTCATCCAATAATTTATTGACGATATCCACTAGTACCAATCATCAAATAGTGACATTTGTTTTCTTGCAACCTTTAAATGTTTTTGTTTTCATTTATCAATTTGGAGGTGACGCGGAACTTGTTAATCTGATATTTGTAGGGGTTAATAATACGCGATTATATTCACAAAATATGGAGTTATTGCTTGATGATGGATACAAAAGCATATCCGAATATTTTTATATGTACTTGATTGTAGTAATTAAAAACTAGTGTATGTGATGCATTTTATTACTATGTAAACTATATATAAAATGCATCATTTTTTATAAGACTTGATCATGATCATTAAAATAATTAATTGTTACAAATACTTAGAGAAATTATTCACTTCTCACAATCGATTTTTTGTCGGTCCTCTGCAATGTTTCTGTAGAATAGCAATAGTTGCATATTATTTACTGCAACATTAAAATTTATTTACAAATACGATTGATTACTAAATAAACAACAAAAGTGTTGGATTTTCACTATTTAATATTCGAGGTAATGTTTGACAATTGTTTCGCCAACACAATGGCTTCTTCAGAAATGAATAAAAATATTACACAAACACTTATATATCGTAACAATATGGCACAATTTATGCAGAGGGTGTGATCTGTTGAACAGTGTACATTATGAAAATACATTTAATAAGGGGGAGTTATTTGTTTCTAACTGATCGTTGACTAAATTATTAGAGGGTCTATTTTTTATTAATTTCAAGGGATTTTAATAGGTTTAATTTAACACCTTTATTTTCTATATGTAGGATATCAAAGTGATGACTAAAACTATGGGTTTCTTCTATAAGGTGGTTTGCGTATGAAGAGTCGGTTTTGTTCATTTTGAAGGATCTAAAATGTTCTGACATTCTTTTAATAATAATAATAATAATAATTTGTCTTTATTCGAGAAAGTAAACCATCACATTGATGAAAACTGGCGAAGTCTAGCTGAAGCTACTCATACTCAACCAGAGTCCATCAACTAATACAAAATAAACATAAAATAATAATCAAAGTAATAGAAGGCACAAACACAAAAAACAAAAAAACAGAAAAAAAGAAACAACTCGCACATCAGTGCATGTGAAACCGTGCTACTGCAAAGACAAAAGGGAAGATCTAAGGGTACGACTGAACCCCGCCCAACTCAAATGATCTTTCTGTTTGACCTATGTAAAACTTAGGGCAATCACTACACTTTAACTTATAGACTCCTGGCTGTTGGTTTTTAGGTGTTTTATCTTTATTGTTTTTAATATATTTAGATAATTTGTTGTTTGTTCTAAAAGCTACATTTATATTATTGTTATTTAAAAACTTAACAACTTTTTCACCAGGTGGACTTACATATTGCTGTAACCTCAACATCACAAAATTGCATAAATATTTTAAGGAATGCTGAGAGTGCATTAAATGTCATTAAAATCTTCACCTATAAATCTATTCCCTAGCAGCATTCGATTTATTCCTGTGAGGTCTAGCAGTGATCTTTCTTCTTTTACTCAGGTGTGTCTCTTATTTAGTTTTTTTTTTTATTTGGATAAGGTCAATAACAAAATAAATTTTAAATTTCATAAAAATATTGATAATCCTCTTTATTTTTAATAAACAACATAAAAGAAAATATTCCCATGTGGCTATATCAAGAATGTTTCTTTACAATAATAAAACATAGAAAAACATACTTTTTTTTATATATATTGATTTGAGAAAAATATTATCTTGCTATTTTTATCCTTAAAAATAATTTTTCCCATACGAAGCTAATTTTTATTTCAAGAAAGACATACATTCACACATAGTGCCTTTGATGACCTATAACTCTGCAACGAGTATGCCTTGAAAACGACCTATACCAATCGTCAAATGCAAATATTCGCACATAGTACACTTAACAGATTGGCGCTTGCCCATCAAGAACATTCCTGTCTATTCGTATTTATATATTTGAAATTTTTAATCAAATTTTTGACTACAATAATCGTTAATGATGCCTAGTGGTCCACTGGAAGCAAATATTTGCACATAGTACCTCCAGTGCCCCTAACACCATTAACAAACTTCCCACAATTACAAAAGAATCAATGCAATTTAACAAGACAATATTTATTTTTTTAAAAATTAATGATGTTCAACGCCTTGCTAAAAGTAAATATTCCGACATAGTACTTTTAGAGTACGTCTTACATCACCAATTATTCAAAATTGTATATTCATTTCAAAAACTTACTTACGTTCATCATACAAATTATCAAATTCTTTTTATTCATGTCTTCCATTTTGAAAAATCTTGTGATACAGTATAAAAATGAAACTATCAAATGCAGAAAATTAATTAGCAATAACAAAACTAAAATTAACCTTGAATTCAAAATAAAACTTAATACATTCAAAACTAATATAAATTTTTATCGTAGTGTATCAAACCCCTACTCTCATTTACTATTTGCGAACGATATCAAAAATGTATGTTTAAAATCTATTTTTATCCATTTAAATTGACGTTTTACTCTCGGGCATGCCAAATATGGCCTTGCTCATACAATTTTATGGCATTTAAATGATTCACCCTTTTAATTGTTCCATCTTTTAACATCACTCTCTCTCTCTATTATTCATTTTTAGTACATTTTTATTTTTGAACAGTGGTCCATTTCTTAGAATGTTGAATGCTATGTTAACACTTTGCGAGAAGTTTCGCTCTGTTTTCTTCTATTCAAACCATACCTTGTGCTTGTCTTTTCTATAAAATATAGAATGCATAGATTTATTTTGTGTTTACTTTTATTCCTTAATTCTTAATATATTTAAGCTTAAATTTTATATCTATATTTTTCATAATACCATTGCCCCTTAAAGTTTATGCAACCCATTAATCACCTACTAAACTTTTGACTTTGTACTTATCCTATCAGAAACTATTTTAAACTAAATATTAATGTTCTTATTCTAATACTTAACTATTTAATAATTTTCATAATTCTTAAAAAGATCACGGCAATATGTAATGGTTTTATATTTATTATTTGTATCTTTTATTATCGGATAGACTTGTGAAATTGTTTTCTTAAATAATTTATTATGGAGAACGGTGTAGTATAACTACACAAAACATTTGCTTCCTCAATATGTGCGCAAAGTGGGAAGTGTTTCCAAAATATATACAACTAAAAACCAACAAATGTAAAGTGGGAATGAAGAAATGGTTAATAGAAGATACAAAATTTCAATACAGATTGAGGGACACTTATATAATGTATATCTTAAGGTAATCCACGCAGAATTAACTTATAGACTCAATAATATAGAATTTGACATGTTAGACTCAAAAATTAGATTTCAAGTTAACGAGATCATACACAAAAAATTTGTTGTTCAAAGTAGAAAACTAGATTCCCTCATAACGCAAAAACATAGAAACTACTTCAATAATAAAAAATATTCAAACCACGTTTTTTCTAGTAGATTTGTAAATTAGTAACAATCAGTTTACTACAGAAGAAAGAAATTTATTAGAGAAAGGTTTTAATTACAACATTAAACAGAACACTAACAAAAATATACTTGAAAACTTAGCAGTAGATTCAGAAATAGCTTTGTTAAATAGATCTAATAATTTAGAGAAAAATCAAAGCCAGTAGAATAATAAAAAAAACATACGAATAATTATAATAACCATAATAGAGAGTTGAGTATTGCTATTTCCTTAAAAAACATATCCGTAGAAAAGAATATTATTTTCACTATAATAGAGCAGATAAGGGGAACACAGTTATAGCTATAAATTAGAAAGATTACTTAGAGAAAACAGACAACTTTTTAGACCCTAGTAAATATAAATTACTTAAAAAATACCCTACTCCCCTCCCCCCCAATACCAAACTGAACTAAAAAACTTTTTAAATAATTCCTCAGCATTATTCAACGATTATGAAAAACGTAGATTACTAATTATGAATTGTCAACCCGCCAAATTATATTCACTTATTAAACTGCACAAAGAGAATTACCCAATTAGACCTGTAGTATCATATGTAACAGCTCCCGCAGTAAAAGCCTCAAAACAACTCGTAAAATTAATATACCAATATACTAAGTTTAACGCATGTTTTAGTATAAAGAATACTTATGAACTAATTAATAAAACCAAAAAGTATATTTTACCTGACAATATTAAATTAATATCATTTGATGTAAAAAATGTATTCCCTAGTATACCAGTAATAGAAGTAATTCAATTAATAAAAGACATGCTAGATCATAATAACACTAATCCTGTAATAAAAGGAGAAATTTTAAGTCTATTAGATGTTTGTATAATACAAAATTATTTCCAATTTAACGATAAGCTATACAAATGCGATGAAGGTTTAATTATGGGTAATCCCCTGCGTCCGTTACTTGCGGAAATTTTCATGCATAATCTGGAAAGTAAAATTCTTAGTAACCCATTAAGCAAATATATCCTATTTTGGCATAGGTACGTTGATGACATTTTAATCGGTTTTACTGGTACATCTAGACAATTGATTTCTCTTTTTAATTACATTAATTCATTACATGCAAATATTAAATTTACACAAGAAATTGAAACAAACAATTGTATTAATTTTTTAGATGTTTGCCTTAGTAGAATTAATAATAGACTTGACTTTTCTATATACAGAAAACCCTCACACACAGACATAACTATACACAACAGTTCAACTCGCCCTATACAACACAAATTAGCGGCATATAATAGTATGATACATAGACTCATAAGTATACCACTTTCCAAAGTTAATTTTGAAAAGGAGCTAAACATAATTAAACAAATTGCAATTAACAATAACTATAAACTAGAAATAATAGATAAAATTCCCAATAATAAATTATTTAAGAAAGCTATTTCACAAGTCTATCCGATAATAAAAGATACAAACAATAGATATAAAGCCATTACATATGTAGGTCCACCTAGTGAAAAAGTTGCTAAGTTTTTAAATAACAATAATATAAAAGTAGCTTTTAGAACAAACAACAAATTATCTAAATATATTAAAAACAATAAAGATAAAACACCTAAAAACCAACAGCCAGAAGTCTATAAGTTAAAGCGTAGTGATTGCCCTAAGTTTTACATAGGCCAAACAGGAAGATCATTTGAGAAAAGGATGTCAGAACATTTTAGATCCTTCAAAATGAACAAAACCGACTCTTCATACGCAAACCACCTTATAGAAGAAAACCATAGTTTTAGTCATCACTTTGATATCCTACATATAGAAAATAAAGGTGTTAAATTAAACCTGCTATCCGGAGATTTTTCTTGGATTGGTTAATTTATTGGCAGGAATTGACAGCACCCTCAAGGATCAACAAGTCTAATAATAGAGTTTTTATGGGTTTGTCAAAAACCATTCAAAATGAATTGCTGGACAGTATCTACGAAGTTCCCCTATCTCGCCCATATACAGGGTGAGTTTTTTTGAATGTTTAGCATCGGGATCTCAGAAACTACTGGAGATAGAAAAACGCTTAAATGGGAAAAGATGCGCAGTTTTACGAGTTTGATTTAAAACTGCTTTTGTTTCTCCGATAACTTTCATGGCTTATTAGATATTCAAAGAAAACTAAATTTTATGATTTTCTTTAAACATGCTTAGCATCGTTAATAGTAATTTTAGAGAAAAAGTGTTCAGACAAAAGTTTTAGATAATTTTACGCCAAATAAAACTTTGTAGCTAATATTTTTTTTTCGTTCACCATTATCGAGTTATGACACAAACTTGTGTTTTTTTAAATGGAAACCATAGTTGGTTTTGACATCATTAAAAAGCTTATTTTTTGCTGATTACAATGATATAAGGTTTGATATGGTTATTTTAAAAAATAAAGAGGATGTAGACATTTTTACGGTTTTTATGGAAAAGAACTAGCTAATACGGCAGGCCTAGAAGGCCCGCTGCCGCCTCTTATTCCGCTTACAGTTGAGGTACCGCTCCCCCTTATTCTTCTAAATTTATTGCGGATTTTGTCTTTATTGCGTTTCAGTTTTTGAAACACCATATAATTCATATATCGGAATTATATGGTGTTTCAAAAACTGAAACGCAATAAAGACAAAATCCGCAATAAATTTAGAAGAATAAGGGGGAGCGGTACCTCAACTGTAAGCGGAATAAGAGGCGGCAGCGGGCCTTCTAGGCCTGCCGTATTAGCTAGTTATATATAATAAAAGCGGAGTAGCCCATGGCAACCAAACGCTCGAAAAATGGACGAAAATCGGTTGTGCGGTAGGAAGAACTCGTCTCTGGATACGCGAAATTAACGGCTGTCTTTTGGCACGTTGATAGAGGTGACTTTAAACCGCTCAACGACGGCGAGTTTTTCTTCCCAAGTGGAGCGTGTGCAGAGATACGGGCGTTTAAAGAGGAGCCTGCACTCGGGGTTTTCTTACAGTTGAGGTACCGCTCCCCCTTATTCTTCTAAATTTATTGCGGATTTTGTCTTTATTGCGTTTCAGTTTTTGAAACACCATATAATTCCGATATATAGTGAATAACTAAATATAATTGTGTTTTAGATGTTCAATATTGTTTAGTTGTTTTTATACACCCCTGTATATAGTTTACAACTATGCAATATTTTATTCAGAATGCTTATCGGATGAAATGATTAATAATAGATTTAGTGATAATAGCAGTTTTTAAATTGAAAATGTTTAACGGCTGTCCATGAATTAAGATCGCGGGCTCGTCATTTTAATTGACATACTCAAATATACGTAGTATCTCCATAGTGTTTAATATGTTTACAACAAATTTTGTTTGGTAAATGGGCGTCGCTTTCAAGCATTCTTATAGCATGCTAATGAATGCTGATGAACTTCGAACATATAGCTCGCAAACATATGTATGCGAATGGGAAAAGTAAATTTAATTTATAAAGTATATTACTTTCTTACTACCTTTTCGAAGTCCACTATCGTTAATAAAAAAGCAGAGTATATTTTATCTAAAATTATTCTCCTTCTGTTTTTGACACAAATCGGTACACACTCAAGAGCGAGAAAGGTAATTTAATGTTAATCATAAGCCATGTTAAAGTATCCAAAGACACAATGAGCTCAAAAAGCGCAACATTTTTATTAAAACAGTTTACAATACTATTTTGATGTAAAGTGTGACCCTTTTGAAATCCACTATCATTAATAAAGGAGCACAAAATAATAATAAAAGTAAGAAACCCAAGTTTTAAATTTAAGCCCTTTTCAAGCGCCTTTCCTGTAAACAGTGCTTTCTAGAATATCCATTTTTATAAATTTTTGAAGCACCCCTGTATATACATATATTTTGTTAAGCCAATAGGATATCTTATTTAAAATTCTTCTCGAACTGTTTTTAACACAAACCGCTACACACTCAAGAGCGAGAAAGGTAATTTAATGTTAAACATAAGTCGTGTTAAAGTATGCAAAGACACAATGAGATCAAAAAGCGCAACACTTTTATTAAGACAGTGTACAATACTATTTTGATATAAAGTGTGACCTTTTTGAAATCCACTATCGTTAATACAGGAGCATAAAATAAAAGTAAAAGTAAAAAGCCCAAGTTTTAAATTGAAGCACCTTTCCTGTAAAAAGCGATCACTGGCATGACGCTTTTCAGAATGTCCACTTTTATAAACTTTTGAAGCATCCCTACATATATTTTTTTAAGCCAATAGTATATTTTATTTGAAATTCTACTCGAACTGTTTTTTTACACAAACCGGTTCACACTCAAGAGCGAGAAAGGTAATTTAATGTTAAGCATGTCATGTTAGAGTATCGAAAGAAACAATGAGTTCAGTGAGCGTAACATTTTCATTGAGACAATGTACAATACGATTCTGATGTTTGCGAATCTACTGTTGATACGAAAAAATTAAGTATTAAATTTAAACCCTGTTCAATCACGTTTCGAAGAATCACCAAATTGAAGACGTAATAAGCGACCACAAACATCCCCGTATCTAAACTTTCACATTCATACGTCAATTTTCAAAAAACTCTTCCGCCATTTTGTTTTTTTTTGACATTTTGACTTTGGAATCGTGATCGGCGACCCCCAAAACTCCCGTATTCTAAAATTTCACATTCATACGTCAATTTTCAAAAAAATCTTCCACCCTTTTGTTTTTTTTTGATATTTTGACTTTGGAATCGTGATCGGCGACCCCCAAAACCCCCGTATCTAAAATCTTACATTCATACGTCAATTTTCAAAAAAATCTTTCGCCGTTTTGCTTTTTTTGATATTTTGACTTTGGAATCGTCATAGGCGACCCCCAAAACCCCCGTATCTAAAATTTTACATTAATACGTCAATTTTCTAAAAAATCTTTCGCCATTTTGTTTTTTTTGACATTTTGACTTTGGAATCGTGATCGGCGACCCCCAAAGCCCCCGTATCTAAAATTTCACATTCATACGTCAATTTTCAAAAAATCTTCCACCATTTCGTTTTGTTTTGACATTTTGACTTTGGAATCGTGATCGGCGACCCCCAAAACCCCCGTATCTAAAATTTTACATTCATACGTCAATTTTCAAAAAAATCTTCCGCCATTTTGCTTTTTTTGACATTTTGACTTTGGAATCGTGATCGGCGACCATCAAAACCCCCGTATCTAAAATTTTACATTCATACGTCAATTTTCATAAAATCTTCCGGCATTTTGTATTTTTTGACATTTTGGCTTTGGAATCGTGATCGGCAACCCCCAAAACCCCCATATCTAAAATTTTACATTCATACGTCAATTTTCAAAAAAATCTTTCGCCGTTTTGCTTTTTTTGATATTTTAACTTTGGAATCGTGATCGGCGACCCCCAAAACCCCCGTATCTAAAATTTTACATTAATACGTCAATTTTCAAAAAAATCTTTCGCCATTTTGTTTTTTTTGACTTTGGAATCGTGATCGGCGACCCCCAAAACCCCCGTATCTAAAATTTTACATTCATACGTCAGTTTTCAAAAAATCTTCCGCCATTTTGTTTTTTTTTGACATTTTGACTTTGGAATCGCGATCGGCGCCCCCAAAACGCCCGTATCTAAAATTTCACATTCATACGTCAATTTTCTAAAAAATCTTCCGCCATTTTGCTTTTTTTGACATTTTGACTTTGGAATCGTGATCGGCGACCCCCAAAGCCCTCGTATCTAAAATTTCACATTCATACGTCAATTTTCAAAAAATCTTCCACCATTTCGTTTTGTTTTGACATTTTGACTTTGGAATCGTGATCGGCGACCCCCAAAACCCCCGTATCTAAAATTTTACGGTCATACGTCAATTTTCAAAAAATATTCTGCCATTTTGTTTTTTTTGACATTTTGACTTTGGAATCGTGATCGGCGACCCCCAAAACCCCCGTATCTAAAATTTTACATTCATATGTCAATTTTCAAAAAATTCTTCCACGATTTTGTTTTTTTATGACCTTTTGATTTTGGATTTGTGATCGGCGACCTAACACACCCCCGCATCTAAAATTTCACACACGTCAATTTTCAAAAAAATCTTTCGCCATTTTGTTTTTTTTGACTTTTTGACTTTGGAATCGTGATCGGCGACCCCCAAAACTCCCGTATCTAAAATTTCACATTCATACGTCAATTTTCTAAAAAATCTTTCGCCATTTTGTTTTTTTTGACATTTTGACTTTGGAATCGTGATCGGCGACCCCCAAAACCCCCGTATCTAAAATTTTACATTCATACGTCAATTTTCAAAAAATCTTCCGCCATTGTGTTTTTTATGACATTTTGACTTTGGAATCGTGATCGGCGACCCCCAAAACCCCCGTATCTAAAATTTTACATTCATACGTCAATTTTCAAACAATCTTCCGCCATTTAGTTTTTTTTTGACATTTTGACTTTGGAATCGTGATCGGTGACCCCCAAAACCCCCGTATCTAAAATTTTACATTCATACGTCAATTTTCAAAAAAATCTTCCGCCATTTTGCTTTTTTTGACATTTTGACTTTGGAATCGTGATCGGCGACCCCCAAAACCCCCGTATCTAAAATTTTACGGTCATACGTCAATTTTCAAAAAATCTTCTGCCATGTTGTTTTTTTTTGACATTTTGACTTTGGAATCGTGATCGGCGACCCCCCAAAACCCCCGTATCTAAAATTTTACATTCATACGTCAATTTTCTAAAAAATCTTTCGCCATTTTGTTTTTTTTGACATTTTGACTTTGGAATCGTGATCGGCGACCCCCAAAACTCCCGTATCTAAAATTTCACATTCATACGTCAATTTTCTAAAAAATCTTTCGCCATTTTGTTTTCTTTGACATTTTGACGTTGGAATCGTGATCGGCGACCCCCAAAACCCCCGTATCTAAAATTTTACATTCATACGTCAATTTTCAAAAAATCTTCCGCCATTGTGTTTTTTATGACATTTTGACTTTGGAATCGTGATCGGCGACCCCCAAAACCCCCGTATCTAAAATTTTACATTCATACGTCAATTTTCAAACAATCTTCCGCCATTTAGTTTTTTTTTGACATTTTGTCTTTGGAATCGTGATCGGTGACCCCCAAAACCCCCGTATCTAAAATTTTACATTCATACGTCAATTTTCAAAAAAATCTTCCGCCATTTTGCTTTTTTTGACATTTTGACTTTGGAATCGTGATCGGCGACCCCCAAAACCCCCGTATCTAAAATTTTACGGTCATACGTCAATTTTCAAAAAATCTTCTGCCATGTTGTTTTTTTTTGACATTTTGACTTTGGAATCGTGATCGGCGACCCCCCAAAACCCCCGTATCTAAAATTTTACATTCATACGTCAATTTTCTAAAAAATCTTTCGCGATTTTGTTTTTTTTGACATTTTGACTTTGGAATCGTGATCGGCGACCCCCAAAACCCCGTATCTAAAATTTCACATTCATACGTAAATTTTCTAAAAAATCTTTCGCCATTTTGTTTTTTTTGACATTTTGACTTTGGAATCGTGATCGGCGACCCCCAAAACCCCCGTATCTAAAATTTTACATTCATACGTCAATTTTCAAAAAATCTTCCGCCATTTTGTTTTGACATTTTGGCTTTGGAATCGTGATCGGCGACCCCCAAAACCCCCGTATCTAAAACTTTACATTCATACGTCAATTTTCAAAAAAATCTTTCGCCGTTTTGCTTTTTTTGACATTTTGACTTTGGAATCGTGATCGGCGACCCCCAAAGCCCTCGTATCTAAAATTTCACATTCATACGTCAATTTTCAAAAAATCTTCCACCATTTCGTTTTGTTTTGACATTTTGACTTTGGAATCGTAATCGGCGACCCCCAAAACCCCGTATCTAAAATTTTACATTCAAACGCCAATTTTCAAAAAATCTTCCGCCATTTTGCTTTTTTTTACATTTCGACTTTGGAATCGTGATCGGCGACCCCCAAAACTCCCGTATTCTAAAATTTCACATTCATACGTCAATTTTCAAAAAAATCTTCCACCCTTTTGTTTTTTTTTGATATTTTGACTTTGGAATTGTGATCGGCGACCCCCAAAACCCCCGTATCTAAAATCTTACATTCATACGTCAATTTTCAAAAAAATCTTTCGCCGTTTTGCTTTTTTTGATATTTTGACTTTGGAATCGTCATCGGCGACCCCCAAAACCCCCGTATCTAAAATTTTACATTAATACGTCAATTTTCTAAAAAATCTTTCGCCATTTTGTTTTTTTTGACATTTTGACTTTGGAATCGTGATCGGCGACCCCCAAAGCCCCCGTATCTAAAATTTCACATTCATACGTCAATTTTCAAAAAATCTTCCACCATTTCGTTTTGTTTTGACATTTTGACTTTGGAATCGTGATCGGCGACCCCCAAAACCCCCGTATCTAAAATTTTACATTCATACGTCAATTTTCAAAAAAATCTTCCGCCATTTTCCTTTTTTTGACATTTTGACTTTGGAATCGTGATCGGCGACCATCAAAACCCCCGTATCTAAAATTTTACATTCATACGTCAATTTTCATAAAATCTTCCGGCATTTTGTATTTTTTGACATTTTGGCTTTGGAATCGTGATCGGCAACCCCCAAAACCCCCATATCTAAAATTTTACAATAATACGTCAATTTTCAAAAAAATCTTTCGCCGTTTTGCTTTTTTTGATATTTTAACTTTGGAGTCGTGATCGGCGACCCCCAAAACCCCCGTATCTAAAATTTTACATTGATACGTCAATTTTCAAAAAATCTTCCACCATTTTGTTTTTTTTGACATTTTGACTTTGGAATCGTGATCGGCGACCCCCAAAACCCCCGTATCTAAAATTTTACATTCATACGTCAATTTTCAAAAAATATTCCGCCATTTTGTTTTTTTTGACATTTTGACTTTGGAGTCGTGATCGGCGACCCCCAAAACCCCCGTATCTAAAATTTTACATTGATACGTCAATTTTCAAAAAATCTTCCGCCATTTTGTTTTTTTTGACATTTTGACTTTGGAATCGTGATCGGCGACCCCCAAAACCCCCGTATCTAAAATTTTACATTCATACGTCAATTTTCAAAAAATATTCCGCCATTTTGTTTTTTTTGACATTTTGACTTTGGAGTCGTGATCGGCGACCCCCAAAACCCCCGTATCTAAAATTTTACATTCATACGTCAATTTTCAAAAAAAACTTCCGCCATTTTGCTTTTTTTGACATTTTGACTTTGGAATCGTGATCGGCGACCCCCAAAACCCCCGTATCTAAAATTTTATGGTCATACGTCAATTTTCAAAAAATCTTCTGCCATTTTGTTTTTTTTTGACATTTTGACTTTGGAATCGTGATCGGCGACCCCCAAAACCCCCGTATCTAAAATTTTACATTCATACGTTAATTTTCAAAAAATCTTCCGCCATTTTGTTTTTTGTTTGACATTTTGACATTGGAATCGTGATCGGCGACCACCAAAACCCCCGTATCTAAAATTTTACATTCATACGTCAATTTTCAAAAAATATTCCGCCATTTTGTTTTTTTTTGACATTTTGACTTTGGAATCGTGATCGGCGACCCCCAAAACCCCCGTATCTAAAATTTTATATTCATACGTCAATTTTCAAAAAAATCATGCGCCATTTTGTTTTTCTATGACATTTTGATTTTGAATTTGTGAACGGCGACTTAAGACACCCTCGTATCTAAAATTTCACATTTATACGTCAATTTTCAAAAAATCCTTGGGCATTTTGTTTTTTTTTGACATTTCGATACGTGATCAATGACACCACAAATACTCCCAAGAGCCGAATTTTACTTTAATCAGAAGAGAGAAATTAATTTCAGATAGCTCCGCCCACCATGAATGTATGCGTAATCGTTGTCATAAGGGCACATAAATGTTAAAAGCAATCCTTTTCCCTATTAAGGCGTACGCGTTCTGGAATTAACGTATTTTAATAATTCAAATATATAGTCATCAAAAGAACAATCAACCTGTATATCTATAAAAATGTTAAGTCAAGCGGGTGTATTATGTCGAGATTGAGATGCCCAACCGGATAAATTAATCTGATATTTTTCGTGGGACCGTAGTACATTGAATCACATGCACACTGAATCTGTGACGTATTTCGGCCATTTTTCTTACGAAATCTGTCTGCAAACGAATTTGAAAGAGCTCGTGCCCTTGTTTGCGTGCGTCTGTCGACTCGAAATAAGCACGTGAAATATCTAGAGAAGTCCGTTCTATAACACCTCGGGTCTTGTTGGGCGCTCGCAACCTTCAAAATTTCGTATTTCACGCTTAAAAGTGAATCTGCGGATATACGACGCAGTTTGTCTGCCAGTTTGACGTTTCCCGAGATTTGTATTGCTTGTCACGGCCATGACGTAAGCCATTTTGCTGTTAGAAAACCCCGAGTGCAGGCTCCTCTTTAAACGCCCGTATCTCTGCACACGCTCCACTTGGGAAGAAAAACTCGCCGTCGTTGAGCGGTTTAAAGTCACCTCTATCAACGTGCCAAAAGACAGCCGTTAATTTCGCGTATCCAGAGACGAGTTCTTCCTACCGCACAACCGATTTTCGTCCATTTTTCGAGCGTTTGGTTGCCATGGGCTACTCCGCTTTTATTATATATAACTAGCTAATACGGCAGGCCTAGAAGGCCCGCTGCCGCCTCTTATTCCGCTTACAGTTGAGGTACCGCTCCCCCTTATTCTTCTAAATTTATTGCGGATTTTGTCTTTATTGCGTTTCAGTTTTTGAAACACCATATAATTCCGATATATAGTGAATAACTAAATATAATTGTGTTTTAGATGTTCAATATTGTTTAGTTGTTTTTATACACCCCTGTATATAGTTTACAACTATGCAATATTTTATTCAGAATGCTTATCGGATGAAATGATTAATAATAGATTTAGTGATAATAGCAGTTTTTAAATTGAAAATGTTTAACGGCTGTCCATGAATTAAGATCGCGGGCTCGTCATTTTAATTGACATACTCAAATATACGTAGTATCTCCATAGTGTTTAATATGTTTACAACAAATTTTGTTTGGTAAATGGGCGTCGCTTTCAAGCATTCTTATAGCATGCTAATGAATGCTGATGAACTTCGAACATATAGCTCGCAAACATATGTATGCGAATGGGAAAAGTAAATTTAATTTATAAAGTATATTACTTTCTTACTACCTTTTCGAAGTCCACTATCGTTAATAAAAAAGCAGAGTATATTTTATCTAAAATTATTCTCCTTCTGTTTTTGACACAAATCGGTACACACTCAAGAGCGAGAAAGGTAATTTAATGTTAATCATAAGCCATGTTAAAGTATCCAAAGACACAATGAGCTCAAAAAGCGCAACATTTTTATTAAAACAGTTTACAATACTATTTTGATGTAAAGTGTGACCCTTTTGAAATCCACTATCATTAATAAAGGAGCACAAAATAATAATAAAAGTAAGAAACCCAAGTTTTAAATTTAAGCCCTTTTCAAGCGCCTTTCCTGTAAACAGTGCTTTCTAGAATATCCATTTTTATAAATTTTTGAAGCACCCCTGTATATACATATATTTTGTTAAGCCAATAGGATATCTTATTTAAAATTCTTCTCGGACTGTTTTTAACACAAGCCGGTACACACTCAAGAGCGAGAAAGGTAATTTAATGTTAAACATAAGTCGTGTTAAAGTATGCAAAGACACAATGAGATCAAAAAGCGCAACACTTTTATTAAGACAGTGTACAATACTATTTTGATATAAAGTGTGACCTTTTTGAAATCCACTATCGTTAATAAAGGAGCATAAAATAAAAGTAAAAGTAAAAAGCCCAAGTTTTAAATTGAAGCACCTTTCCTGTAAAAAGCGATCACTGGCATGACGCTTTTCAGAATGTCCACTTTTATAAACTTTTGAAGCATCCCTACATATATTTTTTTAAGCCAATAGTATATTTTATTTGAAATTCTACTCGAACTGTTTTTTTACACAAACCGGTTCACACTCAAGAGCGAGAAAGGTAATTTAATGTTAAGCATGTCATGTTAGAGTATCGAAAGAAACAATGAGTTCAGTGAGCGTAACATTTTCATTGACACAATGTACAATACGATTCTGATGTTTGCGAATCTACTGTTGATACGAAAAAATTAAGTATTAAATTTAAACCCTGTTCAATCACGTTTCGAAGAATCACCAAATTGAAGACGTAATAAGCGACCACAAACATCCCCGTATCTAAACTTTCACATTCATACGTCAATTTTCAAAAAACTCTTCCGCCATTTTGTTTTTTTTTGACATTTTGACTTTGGAATCGTGATCGGCGACCCCTAAAACTCCCGTATTCTAAAATTTCACATTCATACGTCAATTTTCAAAAAAATCTTCCACACTTTTGTTTTTTTTGATATTTTGACTTTGGAATCGTGATCGGCGACCCCCAAAACCCCCGTATCTAAAATCTTACATTCATACGTCAATTTTCAAAAAAATCTTTCGCCGTTTTGCTTTTTTTGATATTTTGACTTTGGAATCGTCATCGGCGACCCCCAAAACCCCCGTATCTAAAATTTTACATTAATACGTCAATTTTCTAAAAAATCTTTCGCCATTTTGTTTTTTTTGACATTTTGACTTTGGAATCGTGATCGGCGACCCCCAAAGCCCCCGTATCTAAAATTTCACATTCATACGTCAATTTTCAAAAAATCTTTCGCCATTTTGTTTTTTTTGACATTTTGACTTTGGAATCGTAATCGGCGACCCCCAAAACCCCCGTATCTAAAATTTTACATTCATACGTCAATTTTCAAAAAAATCTTCCGCCATTTTGCTTTTTTTTGACATTTTGACTTTGGAATCGTGATCGGCGACCATCAAAACCCCCGTATCTAAAATTTTACATTCATACGTCAATTTTCATAAAATCTTCCGGCATTTTGTATTTTTTGACATTTTAACTTTGGAATCGTGATCGGCGACCCCAAAACCCCCGTATCTAAAATTTTACATTAATACGTCAATTTTCAAAAAAATCTTTCGCCATTTTGTTTTTTTTGACTTTGGAATCGTGATCGGCGACCCCCAAAACCCCCGTATCTAAAATTTTACATTCATACGTCAGTTTTCAAAAAATCTTCCGCCATTTTGTTTTTTTTTGACATTTTGACTTTGGAATCGCGATCGGCGACCCCCAAAACGCCCGTATCTAAAATTTTACATTCATACGTCAATTTTCAAAAAAATCTTCCGCCATTTTGCTTTTTTTGACATTTTGACTTTGGAATCGTGATCGGCGACCCCCAAAGCCCTCGTATCTAAAATTTCACATTCATACGTCAATTTTCAAAAAATCTTCCACCATTTCGTTTTGTTTTGACATTTTGACTTTGGAATCGTGATCGGCGACCCCCAAAACCCCCGTATCTAAAATTTTACGGTCATACGTCAATTTTCAAAAAATCTTCTGCCATTTTGTTTTTTTTTGACATTTTGACTTTGGAATCGTGATCGGCGACCCCCAAAACCCCCGTATCTAAAATTTTCCATTCATATGTCAATTTTCAAAAAATTCTTCCACGATTTTGTTTTTTTATGACCTTTTGATTTTGGATTTGTGATCGGCGACCCCCAAAACCCCCGCATCTAAAATTTCACACTCATACGTCAATTTTCAAAAAATTCTTCCACGATTTTGTTTTTTTATGACCTTTTGATTTTGGATTTGTGATCGGCGACCTAACACACCCCCGCATCTAAAATTTCACACTCATACGTCAATTTTCAAAAAAATCTTTCGCCATTTTGTTTTTTTTTGACATTTTGACTTTGGAATCGTGATCGGCGACCCCCAAAACTCCCGTATCTAAAATTTCACATTCGTACGTCAATTTTCTAAAAAATCTTTCGCCATTTTGTTTTTTTTTGACATTTTGATTTTGGAATCGTGATCGGCGACCCCCAAAACCCCCGTATCTAAAATTTTACATTCATAAGTCAATTTTCAAAAAATCTTCCGCCATTTTGTTTTGACATTTTGGCTTTGGAATCGTTATCGGCGACCCCCAAAACCCCCGTATCTAAAACTTTACATTCATACGTCAATTTTCAAAAAAATCTTTCGCCGTTTTGCTTTTTTTGACATTTTGACTTTGGAATCGTGATCGGCGACCCCCAAAGCCCTCGTATCTAAAATTTCACATTCATACGTCAATTTTCAAAAAATCTTCCACCATTTCGTTTTGTTTTGACATTTTGACTTTGGAATCGTGATCGGCGACCCCCAAAGCCCTCGTATCTAAAATTTCACATTCATACGTCAATTTTCAAAAAATCTTCCACCATTTCGTTTTGTTTTGACATTTTGACTTTGGAATCGTGATCGGCGACCCCCAAAACCCCGTATCTAAAATTTTACATTCAAACGCCAATTTTCAAAAAAATCTTCCGATATTTTGCTTTATTTTACATTTTGACTTTGGAATCGTGATCGGCGACCATCAAAACCCCCGTATCTAAAATTTTACATTCATACGTCAATTTTCAAAAAATCTTCGGGCATTTTGTTTTTTTTGACATTTTCGAAAAATCTTCCGCCATTTTGTTTTGACATTTTGGCTTTGGAATCGTGATCGGGGACCCCCAAAACCCCCGTATCTAAAATTTTACATTCATACGTCAATTTTCAAAAAAATCTTTCGCCATTTTGTTTTTTTTGACATTTTGACTTTGGAATCGTGATCGGCGACCCCCAAAACTCCCGTATCTAAAATTTCATAGTAATACGTCAATTTTCAAAAAAATCTTCCGCCGTTTTGTTTTTTTTGACATTTTGACTTTAGAATCGTGATCGGCGACCCCCAAAACCCCCGTATCTAAAATTTCACATTCATACGTCAATTTTCAAAAATCTTCCGCCATTTTGTTTTTTTTGACATTTTGACTTTGGAATCGTGATCGGCGACCTCCAAGACCCCCGTATCTAAAATTTTACATTAATACGTCAATTTTCTAAAAAATCTTTCGCCATTTTGTTTTTTTTGACATTTTGACTTTGGAATCGTGATAGGCGACTCCCAAACCCCCGTATCTAACATTTTACATTCATACGTCAATTTTCAAAAAAATCTTTCGCCGTTTTGCTTTTTTTGACATTTTGACTTTGGAATCGTGATCGGCGACCATCAAAACCCCCGTATCTAACATTTTACATTCATACGTCAATTTTCAAAAAATCTTCCGCCATTTTGTTTTTTTTGACATTTTGGCTTTGGAATCGTGATCGGCGACCCCCAAAACTCCCGTATCTAAAATTTTACATTCATACGTCAATTTTCAAAAAAAATCTTTCGCCGTTTTGCTTTTTTTGACATTTTGGCTTTGGAATCGTGATCGGCGACCCCCAAAACCCCCGTATCTAAAATTTTACATTAATACGTCAATTTACAAAAAAATCTTTCGCCGTTTTGCATTTTTTGATATTTTAACTTTGGGATCGTGATCGGCGACCCCCAAAACCCCCGTATCTAAAATTTTACATTAATACGTCAATTTTCAAAAAAATCTTTCGCCATTTTGTTTTTTTTGACATTTTGACTTTGGAATCGTGATCGGCGACCCCCAGAACCCCCGTATCTAAAATTTTACATTCATACGTCAATTTTCAAAAAATCTTCCGCCAATTTGTTTTTTTTGACATTTTGACTTTGGAATCGTGATCGGTGACCCCCAAAACCCCCGTATCTAAAATTTTACATTCATACGTCAATTTTCAAAAAAATCTTCCGCCATTTTGCTTTCTTTGACATTTTGACTTTGGAATCGTGATCGGCGACCCCCAAAACCCCCGTATCTAAAATTTTACGGTCATACGTCAATTTTCAAAAAAAATCTTTCGCCATTTTGTTTTTTTTGACATTTTGACTTTGGAATCGTGATCGGCGACCCCCCAAAACCCCCGTATCTAAAATTTTACATTCATACGTCAATTTTCAAAAAAAATCTTTCGCCATTTTGTTTTTTTTGACATTTTGACTTTGGAATCGTGATCGGCGACCCCCAAAACCCCGTATCTAAAATTTCACATACATACGTAAATTTTCTAAAAAATCTTTCGCCATTTTGTTTTTTTGACATTTTGACTTTGGAATCGTGATCGGCGACCCCCAAAACCCCCGTATCTAAAATTTTACATTCATACGTCAATTTTCAAAAAATCTTCCGCCATTTTGTTTTGACATTTTGGCTTTGGAATCGTGATCGGCGACCCCCAAAACCCCCGTATCTAAAATTTCACATTCATACGTCAATTTTCAAAAAAATCTTTCGCCGTTTTGCTTTTGTTGACATTTTGACTTTGGAATCGTGATCGGCGACCCCCAAAGCCCGCGTATCTAAAATTTCACATTCATACGTCAATTTTCAAAAAATCTTCCACCATTTCGTTTTGTTTTGACATTTTGACTTTGGAATCGTGATCGGCGACCCCCAAAACCCCGTATCTAAAATTTTACATTCAAACGCCAATTTTCAAAAAATCTTCCGCCATTTTGCTTTTTTTTACATTTCGACTTTGGAATCGTGATCGGCGACCATCAAAACCCCCGTATCTAAAATTTTACATTCATACGTCAAATTTCAAAAAATCTTCCGGCATTTTGTTTTTTTTTGACATTTTGACTTTTGAATCGTGATCGGCGACCCCCAAAACCCCCGTATCTAAAATTTTACATTCATACGTCAATTTTCAAAAAAATCTTCCACCCTTTTGTTTTGACATTTTGACTTTGGAATCGTGATCGGCGACCCCCAAAACCCCCGTATCTAAAATTTTACATTCATACGTCAATTTTCAAAAAAATCTTTCGCCGTTTTGCTTTTGTTGACATTTTGACTTTGGAATCGTGATCGGCGACCCCCAAAGCCCTCGTATCTAAAATTTCACATTCATACGTCAATTTTCAAAAAATCTTCCACCATTTCGTTTTGTTTTGACATTTTGACTTTGGAATCGTGATCGGCGACCCCCAAAACCCCGTATCTAAAATTTTACATTCAAACGCCAATTTTCAAAAAATCTTCCGCCATTTTGCTTTTTTTTACATTTCGACTTTGGAATCGTGATCGGCGACCATCAAAACCCCCGTATCTAAAATTTTACATTCATACGTCAAATTTCAAAAAATCTTCCGGCATTTTGTTTTTTTTTGACATTTTGACTTTTGAATCGTGATCGGCGACCCCCAAAACCCCCGTATCTAAAATTTTACATTCATACGTCAATTTTCAAAAAAATCTTCCACCCTTTTGTTTTTTTTGATATTTTGACTTTGGAATCGTGATCGGCGACCCCCAAAACCCCCGTATCTAAAATTTTACATTAATACATCAATTTTCAAAAAAATCTTTCGCCATTTTGTTTTTTTTTGACATTTTGACTTTAGAATCGTGATCGGCGACCCCCAAAACCCCCGTATCTAAAATTTCACATTCATACGTCATTTTTCAAAAATCTTCCGCCATTTTTTTTTTGACATTTTGACTTTGGAATCGTGATCGGCGACCTCCAAGACCCCCGTATCTAAAATTTTACATTAATACGTCAATTTTCTAAAAAAATCTTTCGCCATTTTGTTTTTTTTGACATTTTGACTTTGGAATCGTTATCGGCGACTCCCAAAACCCCCGTATCTAACATTTTACATTCATACGTCAATTTTCAAAAAAATCTTTCGCCGTTTTGCTTTTTTTGACATTTTGACTTTGGAATCGTGATCGGCGACCATCAAAACCCCCGTATCTAAAATTTTACATTGATACGTCAATTTTCAAAAAATCTTCCACCATTTTGTTTTTTTTGACATTTTGACTTTGGAGTCGTGATCGGCGACCCCCAAAACCCCCGTATCTAAAATTTTACATTGATACGTCAATTTTCAAAAAATCTTCCACCATTTTGTTTTGACATTTTGACTTTGGAATCGTGATCGGCGACCCCCAAAACCCCCGTATCTAAAATTTTACATTCATACGTCAATTTTCAAAAAATATTCCGCCATTTTGTTTTTTTTTGACATTTTGACTTTGGAGTCGTGATCGGCGACCCCCAAAACCCCCGTATCTAAAATTTTACGGTCATACGTCAATTTTCAAAAAATCTTCTGCCATTTTGTTTTTTTTTTGACATTTTGACTTTGGAATCGTGATCGGCGACCCCCCAAAACCCCCGTATCTAAAATTTTACATTCATACGTCAATTTTCTAAAAAATCTTTCGCCATTTTGTTTTTTTTGACATTTTGACTTTGGAATCGTGATCGGCGACCCCCAAAATCCCGTATCTAAAATTTCACATTCATACGTAAATTTTCTAAAAAATCTTTCGCCATTTTGTTTTTTTTGACATTTTGACTTTGGAATCGTGATCGGCGACCCCCAAAACCCCCGTATCTAAAATTTTACATTCATACGTCAATTTTCAAAAAATCTTCCGCCATTTTGTTTTGACATTTTGGCTTTGGAATCGTGATCGGCGACCCCCAAAACCCCCGTATCTAAAATTTCACATTCATACGTCAATTTTCAAAAAAATCTTCCGCCATTTTTTTTTTGACATTTTGACTTTGGAATCGTTATCGGCGACCCCCAAAACCCCCGTATCTAAAACTTTACATTCATACGTCAATTTTCAAAAAAATCTTTCGCCGTTTTGCTTTTGTTGACATTTTGACTTTGGAATCGTGATCGGCGTCCCCAAAGCCCTCGTATCTAAAATTTCACATTCATACGTCAATTTTCAAAAAATCTTCCACCATTTCGTTTTGTTTTGACATTTTGACTTTGAAATCGTGATCGGCGACCCCCAAAACCCCGTATCTAAAATTTTACATTCAAACGCCAATTTTCAAAAAATCTTCCGCCATTTTGCTTTTTTTTACATTTCGACTTTGGAATCATGATCGGCGGCCATCAAAACCCCCGTATCTAAAATTTTACATTCATACGTCAATTTTCAAAAAAATCTTTCGCCGTTTTGCTTTTTTTGACATTTTGACTTTGGAATCGTGATCGGCGACCATCAAAACCCCCGTATTTAAAATTTTACATTGATACGTCAATTTTCAAAAAGTCTTCCACCATTTTGTTTTTTTTGACATTTTGACTTTGGAGTCGTGATCGGCGACCCCCAAAACCCCCGTATCTAAAATTTTACATTGATACGTCAATTTTCAAAAAATCTTCCACCATTTTGTTTTTTTTTTGATATTTTGACTTTGGAATCGTGATCGGCGACCCCCAAAACCCCCGTATCTAAAATTTTACATTCATACGTCAATTTTCAAAAAATATTCCGCCATTTTGTTTTTTTTGACATTTTGACTTTGGAGTCGTGATCGGCGACCCCCAAAACCCCCGTATCTAAAATTTTACATTGATACGTCAATTTTCAAAAAATCTTCCGCCATTTTTTTTTTTGACATTTTGACTTTGGAATCGTGATCGGTGACCCCCAAAACCCCCGTATCTAAAATTTTACATTCATACGTCAATTTTCAAAAAAATCTTCCGCCATTTTGCTTTTTTTGACATTTTGACTTTGGAATCGTGATCGAGAATGAATTGTCAAATTGAATGTCATTGTAGACATAGCGTGCCTTCAATTAATTTTTTTTAGAATAACCTACAATTTCAATATTAATTTGAGAACACTGTGGAACTTTTCAATAAATTGACTTAACTATGACAGTAGTGAAAATGAAAAACATTACTGTAGCACAGTGTTCCCAAATTAATATTGATATCATAAGCTACTCTAAATGTAAATGAAAGACGCAGTATATGTATTTGTATGTAGAAAGATGACAGAGATGTGTCCAAGCCATTAAAGATACGATAAATGACCGATACAATAGTAATAATAATAATAATTGATAATGCAATAAAATGTAAATATTAACGGTTATAATATTTCTTTCAGTGGACGTCAAATGTTATGAATCACGCCTTTGCTTTAATTTTTATAACTACGATATTGGAAACTGTACCTGAATGACCGACAATGTAGAGTAATTACAACCGCAGTTCAGTTTGTTTTTGTTTATGAATGAAGACGCATATTAAACAAAATGTCTCTTAGAAATAAATTAAATATTATTGTGACATTTATAATTAGTGGCAAATGAATTTATTTATTAAGACTTTGCCCACAAACCGAACAACATTTCTATATAATTTACTGAACGCTAATATTTAGAAAAATTTTGTTGACATTCAGGTTTTGTATCAATTGTGTGCATCTAGCCCAAGGTGAACGTAGACAGACCAAAAAAAAAACCAAGACGGTTCGGCAATTAAATGTTGTTTCATGTTATTCGTTCTATAAAATTGGTAGTACTATGCTTCGCTTTGTATCAAATTTACGATAAAAATAGTGTATACCTCAAATTTTTTGACAGACTGTCATCGTGACACTTATACGGCAATGAAAAGTCAGACTCTTGACGTCAAGATGTTTAACCAAATTGTCGTACCACCTGTCATCGTGACAATAGTTCGTTGAGTGTATTCATTCACACATAAACTTGTGAGAACGAAATGTCAGACTGGCAGTGCTTAACCAAATTGTCTTTCCAATTGTCAAATGAAATTAACAACATAACATGATAAACTTTAATAAACATGTTTTAAACTTACAGGTCATTGAGAGAATTAATTAATTTTCATATTACGCTTTAATAGTATACTTTGTAAAACCCAATCGAAAATCTTGCTGGCTCCTAATACCATTTAACCGAAAATGTACTTCTGATTAGTTGGTGCCTACCCGCAGGCGCATACTTTAAATGCTTGGTTTTATAACTGAAAATTGGTAAACGAAATTACGTAAATGCTTATGCGAATTTTATTTGATGTATTTATTTTATTTCGAAGTGCTTCGGACACATCTGATCTGACAAATAAAGACTACATCTTGAACACTGATATATTTCCAACATTCTGTTGACATTTAGGTTTTGTATCATTCATGTGCATCTAACGTAATTTGACAGGCCCAAATGGCAAAACTCAGATGGTTCTTCTTTATTTAAGCTTGCTTCAAGTTCTTCGTTGTATGAAATTTACATTTCGATGACATATATAATGAATAGAGTGTCATTGTATTTATTAATATATCTTAATAAAAAATAGCAAAATCGTTATATTTATTACTGTACTTATGTACGTGCGACAATACACTTTAAGTTTATTTTATCATATCCGTCGGCATTTTGTTCATATATTCATATAGAAAAGAAATAATAACGATTGATAATAATAACACTAATACGTATCTGAAAGGTACCACGTTTCAATTAAAAATACACCTCTTCTTCGTAATATCTTTATTTGTCGTCCTTCTGACACTTAAACTTGACAACCGATCGATGAACGTGAATATATAGTCATTAATGACACGCAAATTCGTCATCGTGAATTTTTTTTACCGCATTCCTCTGCATAAAAGCTTTAAATGAATCGCACCTTCGACAGCGACAGACTTGGCACGTGGACAGTGCACTCAATCGTCGCGGAAAAGTCCACTCTTTTGGTTTCCAACCTTCTTTCCGCACTCTAAACCTCGACGGCATGAAATTTCTTCGTCAATGTGAAACTTTTACAATTCCTTCGCGCGTGCCTGTCATACCTGACATTTTTACGATTTTGATCGGTTGTCACGTGAATCGTCATGACGTAAGCCATTTTTCTGTTAAAACACCGAGTGCACGCTCCTCTTCAACGGGCGATATCTCTGCACACGCTCCACTTGGGAAGAAAAACTCGCCGTCGTTGAGCGGTTTAAAGTCACCGCTACCATCGTGCCAAAGCACAGCCGTTAATTTTGCGTATCCAGAGACGAGTTCTTCCTACCGCACAACCGATTTTCGTCAATTTTTCGAGCGTTTGGTTGCCATGGGCTACTCCGCTTTTATTATATATAACTAGCTAATACGGCAGGCCTAGAAGGCCCGCTGCCGCCTCTTATTCCGCTTACAGTTGAGGTACCGCTCCCCCTTATTCTTCTAAATTTATTGCGGATTTTGTCTTTATTGCGTTTCAGTTTTTGAAACACCATATAATTCCGATATATAGTGAATAACTAAATATAATTGTGTTTTAGATGTTCAATATTGTTTAGTTGTTTTTATACACCCCTGTATATAGTTTACAACTATGCAATATTTTATTCAGAATGCTTATCGGATGAAATGATTAATAATAGATTTAGTGATAATAGCAGTTTTTAAATTGAAAATGTTTAACGGCTGTCCATGAATTAAGATCGCGGGCTCGTCATTTTAATTGACATACTCAAATATACGTAGTATCTCCATAGTGTTTAATATGTTTACAACAAATTTTGTTTGGTAAATGGGCGTCGCTTTCAAGCATTCTTATAGCATGCTAATGAATGCTGATGAACTTCGAACATATAGCTCGCAAACATATGTATGCGAATGGGAAAAGTAAATTTAATTTATAAAGTATATTACTTTCTTACTACCTTTTCGAAGTCCACTATCGTTAATAAAAAAGCAGAGTATATTTTATCTAAAATTATTCTCCTTCTGTTTTTGACACAAATCGGTACACACTCAAGAGCGAGAAAGGTAATTTAATGTTAATCATAAGCCATGTTAAAGTATCCAAAGACACAATGAGCTCAAAAAGCGCAACATTTTTATTAAAACAGTTTACAATACTATTTTGATGTAAAGTGTGACCCTTTTGAAATCCACTATCATTAATAAAGGAGCACAAAATAATAATAAAAGTAAGAAACCCAAGTTTTAAATTTAAGCCCTTTTCAAGCGCCTTTCCTGTAAACAGTGCTTTCTAGAATATCCATTTTTATAAATTTTTGAAGCACCCCTGTATATACATATATTTTGTTAAGCCAATAGGATATCTTATTTAAAATTCTTCTCGAACTGTTTTTAACACAAACCGGTACACACTCAAGAGCGAGAAAGGTAATTTAATGTTAAACATAAGTCGTGTTAAAGTATGCAAAGACACAATGAGATCAAAAAGCGCAACACTTTTATTAAGACAGTGTACAATACTATTTTGATATAAAGTGTGACCTTTTTGAAATCCACTATCGTTAATAAAGGAGCATAAAATAAAAGTAAAAGTAAAAAGCCCAAGTTTTAAATTGAAGCACCTTTCCTGTAAAAAGCGATCACTGGCATGACGCTTTTCAGAATGACCACTTTTATAAACTTTTGAAGCATCCCTACATATATTTTTTTAAGCCAATAGTATATTTTATTTGAAATTCTACTCGAACTGTTTTTTTACACAAACCGGTTCACACTCAAGAGCGAGAAAGGTAATTTAATGTTAAGCATGTCATGTTAGAGTATCGAAAGAAACAATGAGTTCAGTGAGCGTAACATTTTCATTGAGACAATGTACAATACGATTCTGATGTTTGCGAATCTACTGTTGATACGAAAAAATTAAGTATTAAATTTAAACCCTGTTCAATCACGTTTCGAAGAATCACCAAATTGAAGACGTAATAAGCGACCACAAACATCCCCGTATCTAAACTTTCACATTCATACGTCAATTTTCAAAAAACTCTTTCGCCATTTTGTTTTTTTTTGACATTTTGACTTTGGAATCGTGATCGGCGACCCCCAAAACTCCCGTATTCTAAAATTTCACATTCATACGTCAATTTTCAAAAAAATCTTCCACCCTTTTGTTTTTTTTGATATTTTGACTTTGGAATCGTGATCGGCGACCCCCAAAACCCCCGTATCTAAAATCTTACATTCATACGTCAATTTTCAAAAAAATCTTTCGCCGTTTTGCTTTTTTTGATATTTTGACTTTGGAATCGTCATCGGCGACCCCCAAAACCCCGTATCTAAAATTTTACATTAATACGTCAATTTTCTAAAAAATCTTTCGCCATTTTGTTTTTTTTGACATTTTGACTTTGGAATCGTGATCGGCGACCCCCAAAGCCCCCGTATCTAAAATTGCACATTCATACGTCAATTTTCAAAAAATCTTCCACCATTTCGTTTTGTTTTGACATTTTGACTTTGGAATCGTGATCGGCGACCCCCAAAACCCCCGTATCTAAAATTTTACAGTCATACGTCAATTTTCAAAAAAATCTTCCGCCATTTTGCTTTTTTTGACATTTTGACTTTGGAATCGTGATCGGCGGCCATCAAAACCCCCGTATCTAAAATTTTACATTCATACGTCAATTTTCATAAAATCTTCCGGCATTTTGTATTTTTTGACATTTTGGCTTTGGAATCGTGATCGGCAACCCCCAAAACCCCCATATCTAAAATTTTACATTCATACGTCAATTTTCAAAAAAATCTTTCGCCGTTTTGCTTTTTTTGATATTTTAACTTTGGAATCGTGATCGGCGACCCCCAAAACCCCCGTATCTAAAATTTTACATTAATACGTCAATTTTCAAAAAAATCTTTCGCCATTTTGTATTTTTTTGACTTTGGAATCGTGATCGGCGACCCCCAAAACCCCCGTATCTAAAATTTTACATTCATACGTCAGTTTTCAAAAATCTTCCGCCATTTTGTTTTTTTTGACATTTTGACTTTGGAATCGCGATCGGCGACCCCCAAAACGCCCGTATCTAAAATTTTACATTCATACGTCAATTTTCAAAAAAATCTTCCGCCATTTTGCTTTTTTTGACATTTTGACTTTGGAATCGTGATCGGCGATCCCCAAAGCCCTCGTATCTAAAATTTCACATTCATACGTCAATTTTCAAAAAATCTTCCACCATTTTGTTTTGTTTTGACATTTTGACTTTGGAATCGTGATCGGCGACCCCCAAAACCCCCGTATCTAAAATTTTACGGTCATACGCCAATTTTCAAAAAATCTTCTGCCATTTTGTTTTTTTTTGACATTTTGACTTTGGAATCGTGATCGGCGACCCCCAAAACCCCCGTATCTAAAATTTTACATTCATATGTCAATTTTAAAAAAATTCTTCCACGATTTTGTTTTTTTATGACCTTTTGATTTTGGATTTGTGATCGGCGACCTAACACACCCCCGCATCTAAAATTTCACACACGTCAATTTTCAAAAAAATCTTTCGCCATTTTGTTTTTTTTGACATTTTGACTTTGGAATCGTGATCGGCGACCCCCAAAACTCCCGTATCTAAAATTTCACATTCATACGTCAATTTTCTAAAAAATCTTTCGCCATTTTGTTTTTTTTGACATTTTGACTTTGGAATCGTGATCGGCGACTCCCAAAACCCCCGTATCTAAAATTTCCCACATTCATACGTCAATTTTCTAAAAAATCTTTCGCCATTTTGTTTTCTTTGACATTTTGACGTTGGAATCGTGATCGGCGACCCCCAAAACCCCCGTATCTAAAATTTTACATTCATACGTCAATTTTCAAAAAATCTTCCGCCATTTTGTTTTGACATTTTGGCTTTGGAATCGTGATCGGCGACCCCCAAAACCCCCGTATCTAAAATTTCACATTCATACGTCAATTTTCAAAAAAATCTTCCGCCATCTTTTTTTCGACATTTTGACTTTGGAATCGTTATCGGCGACCCCCAAAACCCCCGTATCTAAAACTTTACATTCATACGTCAATTTTCAAAAAAATCTTTCGCCGTTTTGCTTTTTTTGACATTTTGACTTTGGAATCGTGATCGGCGACCACCAAAGCCCTCGTATCTAAAATTTCACATTCATACGTCAATTTTCAAAAAATCTTCCACCATTTCGTTTTGTTTTGACATTTTGACTTTGGAATCGTGATCGGCGACCCCCAAAAACCCCGTATCTAAAATTTTACATTCAAACGCCAATTTTCAAAAAAATCTTCCGCCATTTTGCTTTTTTTTACATTTTGACTTTGGAATCGTGATCGGCGACCATCAAAACCCCCGTATCTAAAATTTTACATTCATACGTCAATTTTCAAAAAATCTGGCATTTTGTTTTTTTTGACATTTTGACTTTGGAATCGTGATCGGCGACCCCCAAAACCCCCGTATCTAAAATTTGACATTCATACGTCAATTTTAAAAAAAATCTTCCACCCTTTTGTTTTTTTTGATATTTTGACTTTGGAATCGTGATCGGCGACCCCCAAAACCCCCGTATCTAAAATTTTACATTAATACGTCAATTTTCAAAAAAATCTATCGCCATTTTGTTTTTTTTGACATTTTTACTTTGGAATCGTGATCGGCGACCCCCAAAACTCCCGTATCTAAAATTTCATAGTAATACGTCAATTTTCAAAAAAATCTTCCGCCGTTTTGTTTTTTTGACATTTTGACTTTAGAATCGTGATCGGCGACCCCCAAAACCCCCGTATCTAAAATTTCACATTCATACGTCAATTTTCAAAAATCTTCCGCCATTTTGTTTTTTTTTGACATTTTGACTTTGGAATCGTGATCGGCGACCTCCAAGACCCCCGTATCTAAAATTTTACATTAATACGTCAATTTTCTAAAGAATCTTTCGCCATTTTGTTTTTTTTTTGACATTTTGACTTTGGAATTGTGATCGGCGACTCCCAAAACCCCGTATCTAACATTTTACATTCATACGTCAATTTTCAAAAAAATCTTTCGCCGTTTTGCTTTTTTTGACATTTTGACTTTGGAATCGTGATCGGCGACCATCAAAACCCCCGTATCTAAAATTTTACATTCATACGTCAATTTTCAAAAAATCTTCCGCCATTTTGTTTTTTTTTGACATTTTGGCTTTGGAATCGCGATCGGCGACCCCCAAAACGGCCGTATCTAAAATTTTACATTCATACGTCAATTTTCAAAAAAATCTTCCGCCATTTTGCTTTTTTTGACATTTTGACTTTGGAATCGCGATCGGCGACCCCCAAAACGCCCGTATCTAAAATTTTACATTCATACGTCAATTTTCAAAAAAATCTTCCGCCATTTTGCTTTTTTTGACATTTTGACTTTGGAATCGTGATCGGCGATCCCCAAAGCCCTCGTATCTAAAATTTCACATTCAAACGCCAATTTTCAGAAAATCTTTCGCCATTTTGTTTTTTTTTGACTTTGGAATCGTGATCGGCGACCCCCAAAACCCCCGTATCTAAAATTTTACATTCATACGTCAGTTTTCAAAAATCTTCCGCCATTTTGTTTTTTTTTGACATTTTGACTTTGGAATCGCGATCGGCGACCCCCAAAACGCCCGTATCTAAAATTTTACATTCATACGTCAATTTTCAAAAAAATCTTCCGCCATTTTGCTTTTTTTGACATTTTGACTTTGGAATCGTGATCGGCGATCCCCAAAGCCCTCGTATCTAAAATTTCACATTCATACGTCAATTTTCAAAAAATCTTCCACCATTTCGTTTTGTTTTGACATTTTGACTTTGGAATCGTGATCGGCGACCCCCAAAACCCCCGTATCTAAAATTTTACGGTCATACGTCAATTTTCAAAAAATCTTCTGCCATTTTGTTTTTTTTTGACATTTTGACTTTGGAATCGTGATCGGCGACCCCCAAAACCCCCGTATCTAAAATTTTACATTCATATGTCAATTTTCAAAAAATTCTTCCACGATTTTGTTTTTTTATGACCTTTTGATTTTGGATTTGTGATCGGCGACCTAACACACCCCCGCATCTAAAATTTCACACACGTCAATTTTCAAAAAAATCTTTCGCCATTTTGTTTTTTTTGACATTTTGACTTTGGAATCGTGATCGGCGACCCCCAAAACTCCCGTATCTAAAATTTCACATTCATACGTCAATTTTCTAAAAAATCTTTCGCCATTTTGTTTTTTTTGACATTTTGACTTTGGAATCGTGATCGGCGACCCCCAAAACCCCCGTATCTAAAATTTCCCACATTCATACGTCAATTTTCTAAAAAATCTTTCGCCATTTTGTTTTCTTTGACATTTTGACGTTGGAATCGTGATCGGCGACCCCAAAACCCCCGTATCTAAAATTTTACATTCATACGTCAATTTTCAAAAAATCTTCCGCCATTTTGTTTTGACATTTTGGCTTTGGAATCGTGATCGGCGACCCCCAAAACCCCCGTATCTAAAATTTCACATTCATAAGTCAATTTCCAAAAAAATCTTCCGCCATCTTTTTTTCGACATTTTGACTTTGGAATCGTTATCGGCGACCCCCAAAACCCCCGTATCTAAAACTTTACATTCATACGTCAATTTTCAAAAAAATCTTTCGCCGTTTTGCTTTTTTTGACATTTTGACTTTGGAATCGTGATCGGCGACCACCAATGCCCTCGTATCTAAAATTTCACATTCATACGTCAATTTTCAAAAAATCTTCCACCATTTCGTTTTGTTTTGACATTTTGACTTTGGAATCGTGATCGGCGACCCCCAAAAACCCCGTATCTAAAATTTTACATTCAAACGCCAATTTTCAAAAAAATCTTCCGCCATTTTGCTTTTTTTTACATTTTGACTTTGGAATCGTGATCGGCGACCATCAAAACCCCCGTATCTAAAATTTTACATTCATACGTCAATTTTCAAAAAATCTTCTGGCATTTTGTTTTTTTTTGACATTTTGACTTTGGAATCGTGATCGGCGACCCCCAAAACCCCCGTATCTAAAATTTGACATTCATACGTCAATTTTCAAAAAAATCTTCCACCCTTTTGTTTTTTTTGATATTTTGACTTTGGAATCGTGATCGGCGACCCCCAAAACCCCCGTATCTAAAATTTTACATTAATACGTCAATTTTCAAAAAAATCTTTCGCCATTTTGTTTTTTTTGACATTTTGACTTTGGAATCGTGATCGGCGACCCCCAAAACTCCCGTATCTAAAATTTCATAGTAATACGTCAATTTTCAAAAAAATCTTCCGCCGTTTTGTTTTTTTGACATTTTGACTTTAGAATCGTGATCGGCGACCCCCAAAACCCCCGTATCTAAAATTTCACATTCATACGTCAATTTTCAAAAATCTTCCGCCATTTTGTTTTTTTTGACATTTTGACTTTGGAATCGTGATCGGCGACCTCCAAGACCCCCGTATCTAAAATTTTACATTAATACGTCAATTTTCTAAAAAATCTTTCGCCATTTTGTTTTTTTTTGACATTTTGACTTTGGAATCGTGATCGGCGACTCCCAAAACCCCGTATCTAACATTTTACATTCATACGTCAATTTTCAAAAAAATCTTTCGCCGTTTTGCTTTTTTTGACATTTTGACTTTGGAATCGTGATCGGCGACCATCAAAACCCCCGTATCTAAAATTTTACATTCATACGTCAATTTTCAAAAAATCTTCCGCCATTTTGTTTTTTTTTTACATTTTGGCTTTGGAATCGTGATCGGCGACCCCCAAAACCCCCGTATCTAAAATTTCACATTCATACGTCAATTTTCAAAAATCTTCCGCCATTTTGTTTTTTTTGACATTTTGACTTTGGAATCGTGATCGGCGACCTCCAAGACCCCCGTATCTAAAATTTTACATTAATACGTCAATTTTCTAAAAAATCTTTCGCCATTTTGTTTTTTTTGACATTTTGACTTTGGAATCGTGATCGGCGACCCCCAGAACCCCCGTATCTAAAATTTTACATTCATACGTCAATTTTCAAAAAAATTTCCGCCATTTTGTTTTTTTTGACATTTTGACTTTGGAATCGTGATCGGTGACCCCCAAAACCCCCGTATCTAAAATTTTACATTCATACGTCAATTTTCAAAAAAATCTTCCGCCATTTTGCTTTTTTTGACATTTTGACTTTGGAATCGTGATCGGCGACCCCCAAAACCCCCGTATCTAAAATTTTACGGTCATACGTCAATTTTCAAAAAATCTTCTGCCATTTTGTTTTTTTTTGACATTTTGACTTTGGAATCGTGATCGGCGACCCCCCAAAACCCCCGTATCTAAAATTTTACATTCATACGTCAATTTTCTAAAAAATCTTTCGCCATTTTGTTTTTTTTGACATTTTGACTTTGGAATCGTGATCGGCGACCCCCAAAACCCCGTATCTAAAATTTCATATTCATACGTAAATTTTCTAAAAAATCTTTCGCCATTTAGTTTTTTTTGACATTTTGACTTTGGAATCGTGATCGGCGACCCCCAAAACCCCCGTATCTAAAATTTTACATTCATACGTCAATTTTCAAAAAATCTTCCGCCATTTTGTTTTGACATTTTGGCTTTGGAATCGTGATCGGCGACCCCCAAAACCCCCGTATCTAAAATTTCACATTCATACGTCAATTTTCAAAAAAATCTTCCGCCATTTTTTTTTGACATTTTGACTTTGGAATCGTTATCGGCGACCCCCAAAACCCCCGTATCTAAAACTTTACATTCATACGTCAATTTTCAAAAAAATCTTTCGCCGTTTTGCTTTTTTTGACATTTTGACTTTGGAATCGTGATCGGCGACCCCCAAAGCCCTCGTATCTAAAATTTCACATTCATACGTCAATTTTCAAAAAATCTTCCACCATTTCGTTTTGTTTTGACATTTTGACTTTGGAATCGTGATCGGCGACCCCCAAAACCCCGTATCTAAAATTTTACATTCAAACGCCAATTTTCAAAAAATCTTCCGCCATTTTGCTTTTTTTTACATTTCGACTTTGGAATCGTGATCGGCGACCATCAAAACCCCCGTATCTAAAATTTTACATTCATACGTCAAATTTCAAAAAATCTTCCGGCATTTTGTTTTTTTTTGACATTTTGACTTTGGAATCGTGATCGGCGACCCCCAAAACCCGCGTATCTAAAATTTTACATTCATACGTCAATTTTCAAAAAAATCTTCCACCCTTTTGTTTTTTTTGATATTTTGACTTTGGAATCGTGATCGGCGACCCCCAAAACCCCCGTATCTAAAATTTTACATTAATACGTCAATTTTCAAAAAAATCTTTCGCCATTTTGTTTTTTTTGACATTTTGACTTTAGAATCGTGATCGGCGACCCCCAAAACCCCCGTATCTAAAATTTCACATTCATACGTCAATTTTCAAAAATCTTCCGCCATTTTGTTTTTTTTTGACATTTTGACTTTGGAATCGTGATCGGCGACCTCCAAGACCCCCGTATCTAAAATTTTACATTAATACGTCAATTTTCTAAAAAAATCTTTCGCCATTTTGTTTTTTTTCACATTTTGACTTTGGAATCGTTATCGGCGACTCCCAAAACCCCCGTATCTAACATTTTACATTCATACGTCAATTTTCAAAAAAATCTTTCGCCGTTTTGCTTTTTTTGACATTTTGACTTTGGAATCGTGATCGGCGACCATCAAAACCACCGTATCTAAAATTTTACATTGATACGTCAATTTTCAAAAAATCTTCCACCATTTTGTTTTTTTTGACATTTTGACTTTGGAGTCGTGATCGGCGGCCCCCAAAACCCCCGTATCTAAAATTTCACACCCATACGTCAATTTTCAAAAAATCTTCCACCATTTTGTTTTTTTTTGACATTTTGACTGTGGATTCGTGATCGGCGAGCCCCAAAACCCCCGTATCTAAAATTTCACATCCATAAGTCAATTTTCAAAAAATCTTCCGCCATTTTGTTTTTTTTTGACATTTTGACTTTGGAATCGTGATCGGCGACCCCCAAAACCCCCGTATCTAAAATTTTACATTCATACGTCAATTTTCAAAAAATCTTCCGCCATTTTGTTTTTTTTGACATTTTGACTTTGGAATCGTGATCGGCGACCCCCAAAACCCCCGTATCTAAAATTTCACATTCATACGTCAATTTTCAAAAAATATTCCGCCATTTTGTTTTTTTTTGACATTTTGACTTTGGAGTCGTGATCGGCGACCCCCAAAACCCCCGTATCTAAAATTTTACATTGATACGTCAATTTTCAAAAAATCTTCCGCCATTTTGTTTTTTTTGACATTTTGACTTTGGAATCGTGATCGGTGACCCCCAAAACCCCCGTATCTAAAATTTTACATTCATACGTCAATTTTCAAAAAAATCTTCCGCCATTTTGCTTTTTTTGACATTTTGACTTTGGAATCGTGATCGGCGACCCCAAAACCCCCGTATCTAAAATTTTACATTCATACGTCAATTTTCAAAAAATCTTCCGCCATTTTGTTTTGACATTTTGGCTTTGGAATCGTGATCGGCGACCCCCAAAACCCCCGTATCTAAAATTTCACATTCATAAGTCAATTTCCAAAAAAATCTTCCGCCATCTTTTTTTCGACATTTTGACTTTGGAATCGTTATCGGCGACCCCCAAAACCCCCGTATCTAAAACTTTACATTCATACGTCAATTTTCAAAAAAATCTTTCGCCGTTTTGCTTTTTTTGACATTTTGACTTTGGAATCGTGATCGGCGACCACCAATGCCCTCGTATCTAAAATTTCACATTCATACGTCAATTTTCAAAAAATCTTCCACCATTTCGTTTTGTTTTGACATTTTGACTTTGGAATCGTGATCGGCGACCCCCAAAAACCCCGTATCTAAAATTTTACATTCAAACGCCAATTTTCAAAAAAATCTTCCGCCATTTTGCTTTTTTTTACATTTTGACTTTGGAATCGTGATCGGCGACCATCAAAACCCCCGTATCTAAAATTTTACATTCATACGTCAATTTTCAAAAAATCTTCTGGCATTTTGTTTTTTTTTGACATTTTGACTTTGGAATCGTGATCGGCGACCCCCAAAACCCCCGTATCTAAAATTTGACATTCATACGTCAATTTTCAAAAAAATCTTCCACCCTTTTGTTTTTTTTGATATTTTGACTTTGGAATCGTGATCGGCGACCCCCAAAACCCCCGTATCTAAAATTTTACATTAATACGTCAATTTTCAAAAAAATCTTTCGCCATTTTGTTTTTTTTGACATTTTGACTTTGGAATCGTGATCGGCGACCCCCAAAACTCCCGTATCTAAAATTTCATAGTAATACGTCAATTTTCAAAAAAATCTTCCGCCGTTTTGTTTTTTTGACATTTTGACTTTAGAATCGTGATCGGCGACCCCCAAAACCCCCGTATCTAAAATTTCACATTCATACGTCAATTTTCAAAAATCTTCCGCCATTTTGTTTTTTTTGACATTTTGACTTTGGAATCGTGATCGGCGACCTCCAAGACCCCCGTATCTAAAATTTTACATTAATACGTCAATTTTCTAAAAAATCTTTCGCCATTTTGTTTTTTTTTGACATTTTGACTTTGGAATCGTGATCGGCGACTCCCAAAACCCCGTATCTAACATTTTACATTCATACGTCAATTTTCAAAAAAATCTTTCGCCGTTTTGCTTTTTTTGACATTTTGACTTTGGAATCGTGATCGGCGACCATCAAAACCCCCGTATCTAAAATTTTACATTCATACGTCAATTTTCAAAAAATCTTCCGCCATTTTGTTTTTTTTTTACATTTTGGCTTTGGAATCGTGATCGGCGACCCCCAAAACCCCCGTATCTAAAATTTCACATTCATACGTCAATTTTCAAAAATCTTCCGCCATTTTGTTTTTTTTGACATTTTGACTTTGGAATCGTGATCGGCGACCTCCAAGACCCCCGTATCTAAAATTTTACATTAATACGTCAATTTTCTAAAAAATCTTTCGCCATTTTGTTTTTTTTGACATTTTGACTTTGGAATCGTGATCGGCGACCCCCAGAACCCCCGTATCTAAAATTTTACATTCATACGTCAATTTTCAAAAAAATTTCCGCCATTTTGTTTTTTTTGACATTTTGACTTTGGAATCGTGATCGGTGACCCCCAAAACCCCCGTATCTAAAATTTTACATTCATACGTCAATTTTCAAAAAAATCTTCCGCCATTTTGCTTTTTTTGACATTTTGACTTTGGAATCGTGATCGGCGACCCCCAAAACCCCCGTATCTAACATTTTACGGTCATACGTCAATTTTCAAAAAATCTTCTGCCATTTTGTTTTTTTTTGACATTTTGACTTTGGAATCGTGATCGGCGACCCCCCAAAACCCCCGTATCTAAAATTTTACATTCATACGTCAATTTTCTAAAAAATCTTTCGCCATTTTGTTTTTTTTGACATTTTGACTTTGGAATCGTGATCGGCGACCCCCAAAACCCCGTATCTAAAATTTCATATTCATACGTAAATTTTCTAAAAAATCTTTCGCCATTTAGTTTTTTTTGACATTTTGACTTTGGAATCGTGATCGGCGACCCCCAAAACCCCCGTATCTAAAATTTTACATTCATACGTCAATTTTCAAAAAATCTTCCGCCATTTTGTTTTGACATTTTGGCTTTGGAATCGTGATCGGCGACCCCCAAAACCCCCGTATCTAAAATTTCACATTCATACGTCAATTTTCAAAAAAATCTTCCGCCATTTTTTTTTGACATTTTGACTTTGGAATCGTTATCGGCGACCCCCAAAACCCCCGTATCTAAAACTTTACATTCATACGTCAATTTTCAAAAAAATCTTTCGCCGTTTTGCTTTTTTTGACATTTTGACTTTGGAATCGTGATCGGCGACCCCCAAAGCCCTCGTATCTAAAATTTCACATTCATACGTCAATTTTCAAAAAATCTTCCACCATTTCGTTTTGTTTTGACATTTTGACTTTGGAATCGTGATCGGCGACCCCCAAAACCCCCGTATCTAAAATTTTACATTCAAACGCCAATTTTCAAAAAATCTTCCGCCATTTTGCTTTTTTTTACATTTCGACTTTGGAATCGTGATCGGCGACCATCAAAACCCCCGTATCTAAAATTTTACATTCATACGTCAAATTTCAAAAAATCTTCCGGCATTTTGTTTTTTTTTGACATTTTGACTTTGGAATCGTGATCGGCGACCCCCAAAACCCGCGTATCTAAAATTTTACATTCATACGTCAATTTTCAAAAAAATCTTCCACCCTTTTGTTTTTTTTGATATTTTGACTTTGGAATCGTGATCGGCGACCCCCAAAACCCCCGTATCTAAAATTTTACATTAATACGTCAATTTTCAAAAAAATCTTTCGCCATTTTGTTTTTTTTGACATTTTGACTTTAGAATCGTGATCGGCGACCCCCAAAACCCCCGTATCTAAAATTTCACATTCATACGTCAATTTTCAAAAATCTTCCGCCATTTTGTTTTTTTTTGACATTTTGACTTTGGAATCGTGATCGGCGACCTCCAAGACCCCCGTATCTAAAATTTTACATTAATACGTCAATTTTCTAAAAAAATCTTTCGCCATTTTGTTTTTTTTCACATTTTGACTTTGGAATCGTTATCGGCGACTCCCAAAACCCCCGTATCTAACATTTTACATTCATACGTCAATTTTCAAAAAAATCTTTCGCCGTTTTGCTTTTTTTGACATTTTGACTTTGGAATCGTGATCGGCGACCATCAAAACCACCGTATCTAAAATTTTACATTGATACGTCAATTTTCAAAAAATCTTCCACCATTTTGTTTTTTTTGACATTTTGACTTTGGAGTCGTGATCGGCGGCCCCCAAAACCCCCGTATCTAAAATTTCACACCCATACGTCAATTTTCAAAAAATCTTCCACCATTTTGTTTTTTTTTGACATTTTGACTGTGGATTCGTGATCGGCGAGCCCCAAAACCCCCGTATCTAAAATTTCACATCCATAAGTCAATTTTCAAAAAATCTTCCGCCATTTTGTTTTTTTTTGACATTTTGACTTTGGAATCGTGATCGGCGACCCCCAAAACCCCCGTATCTAAAATTTTACATTCATACGTCAATTTTCAAAAAATCTTCCGCCATTTTGTTTTTTTTGACATTTTGACTTTGGAATCGTGATCGGCGACCCCCAAAACCCCCGTATCTAAAATTTCACATTCATACGTCAATTTTCAAAAAATATTCCGCCATTTTGTTTTTTTTTGACATTTTGACTTTGGAGTCGTGATCGGCGACCCCCAAAACCCCCGTATCTAAAATTTTACATTGATACGTCAATTTTCAAAAAATCTTCCGCCATTTTGTTTTTTTTGACATTTTGACTTTGGAATCGTGATCGGTGACCCCCAAAACCCCCGTATCTAAAATTTTACATTCATACGTCAATTTTCAAAAAAATCTTCCGCCATTTTGCTTTTTTTGACATTTTGACTTTGGAATCGTGATCGGCGACCCCCAAAACCCCCGTATCTAAAATTTTACGGTCATACGTCAATTTTCAAAAAATCTTCTGCCATTTTGTTTTTTTTTGACATTTTGACTTTGGAATCGTGATCGGCGACCCCCAAAACCCCCGTATCTAAAATTTTACATTCATACGTTAATTTTCAAAAAATCTTCCGCCATTTTGTTTTTTGTTTGACATTTTGACATTGGAATCGTGATCGGCGACCACCAAAACCCCCGTATCTAAAATTTTACATTCATACGTCAATTTTCAAAAAATATTCCGCCATTTTGTTTTTTTTTGACATTTTGACTTTGGAATCGTGATCGGCGACCCCCAAAACCCCCGTATCTAAAATTTTATATTCATACGTCAATTTTCAAAAAAATCATGCGCCATTTTGTTTTTCTATGACATTTTGATTTTGAATTTGTGAACGGCGACTTAAGACACCCTCGTATCTAAAATTTCACATTTATACGTCAATTTTCAAAAAATCCTTGGGCATTTTGTTTTTTTTTGACATTTCGATTTGGATACGTGATCAATGACACCACAAATACTCCCAAGAGCCGAATTTTACTTTAATCAGAAGAGAGAAATTAATTTCAGATAGCTCCGCCCACCATGAATGTATGCGTAATCGTTGTCATAAGGGCACATAAATGTTAAAAGCAATCCTTTTCCCTATTAAGGCGTACGCGTTCTGGAATTAACGTATTTTAATAATTCAAATATATAGTCATCAAAAGAACAATCAACCTGTATATCTATAAAAATGTTAAGTCAAGCGGATGTATTATGTCGAGATTGAGATGCCCAACCGGATAAATTAATCTGATATTTTTCGTGGGACCGTAGTACATTGAATCACATGCACACTGAATCTGTGACGTATTTCGGCCATTTTTCTTACGAAATCTGTCTGCAAACGAATTTGAAAGAGCTCGTGCCCTTGTTTGCGTGCGTCTGTCGACTCGAAATAAGCACGTGAAATATCTAGAGAAGTCCGTTCTATAACACCTCGGGTCTTGTTGGGCGCTCGCAACCTTCAAAATTTCGTATGTCACGCTTAAAAGTGAATCTGCGGATATACAACGCAGTTTGTCTGCCAGTTTGACGTTTCCCGAGATTTGTATTGCTTGTCACGGCCATGACGTAAGCCATTTTGCTGTTAGAAAACCCCGAGTGCAGGCTCCTCTTTAAACGCCCGTATCTCTGCACACGCTCCACTTGGGAAGAAAAACTCGCCGTCGTTGAGCGGTTTAAAGTCACCGCTACCATCGTGCCAAAGCACAGCCGTTAATTTTGCGTATCCAGAGACGAGTTCTTTCTACCGCACAACCGATTTTCGTCCATTTTTCGAGCGTTTGGTTGCCATGGGCTACTCCGCTTTTATTATATATAACTAGCTAATGCGCGCGGGTTCGAGAACCCGCTGTCGCCTTTTTAATTCCGCTTAGTGTTGAGGTACCGCTCTGCCTTATTTTACTAAATTTATTGCGGATTTTATCTTTATTGCGTTTCAATTTTTTAAAACACCATATAATTCCGATATATAGCGAATAAGTAAATATAATTGTATTTTCGATGTTCAATATTACTTTACTATAGCTGTTTTTATACACCCCTGTATGTAGTTTGCAACTATCCGATATTTTATTTAGAATGCTTATCGGATTCTGTTATTATAGAAAAGGTTTTTTTTTTAAAATAAGAGGTGGATCAATTCTTATTCTTTATATTTTAATATTTATGTTTAAATGTGTGCACTAACATATTTAAGTTATTTCTTACATATTTGCTTCAATACTTAAGCAACATACTTTTCTTCCTAATTAATTTAAATGAAATGATTAATAATAGATTTAGTGACAGAAGCAGCGTTTTTAAATTTAAAATGTTTAATGGTTGTCCATGATATATTATGTATTTTATTGCTTATACTTCATTCACGTTAAGAATGCAGCGTTGGATTAAATAGGAGAACATTTCCCGAACTGTGATTGGCTGTTACGCGCGACCGATTTACATTAAAAAAAGTGTAGTAATAATTTCAACGTCGTGTATATTACATTTAAATTTGACAGACAGTATTTTTTTATTCACGTCTCATTTCTCCTCTGATTACACGAAGAATAACCGTGCGAACTATATGAAACAGACAAATAAAATTGACATTTATATTTGAAAACACCCGCCATTGTTTATTTCTATGATTGTGCCAGTGTCATACAGACGCCGATTGTTGCGCTATCTACTGCATTCTTAACGTGAATGAAGTATAAAGTTATATGGACATTTTTCACATACTTTGCTAGTGCTCCTCACAGTCGGTAGTTTTGACTCTACTTTGAATTTTTTCTACTATTATTGGTTTTTGTGCCTCGATTTGCTGAGGATTTATTTCACGTTTACCTAATTTATCTATAGTTTGAATTTTGTTTTTCGTTATAAAATTAGAAGAATCTTGAAATGTGTTTTTTGAATCAGTTGGAAAATATGGTTTGATAGTTTTTGTAGTCAATAGTGTTTCAGTCTATATATATTGATTCCATTGGTTTTTTGGTTTAAATGAAAATTCATTAAAAATTTTAAAAAAATAAAAAACTTGTATATAGTTTTATAACATGTTTTATTTACACAAATGTATTTTTAAATAATTTACTATTGCAAATTGATAGTTTAATCATTGTTCTAAACAAATAATATTTATTTCATTGGCATTTTTTATGATTCCCATTCCTATATTTTGTTCACATTTTATATAATTATCTTCTTTTGCATTGTACACTTACAATTTAAGGCACATATAGATATAATATATTTATTATAATAATAATGATTACCTATTGTTATAATCCAAAATATTGTAAAACATCCTTACAGAAGTTCTATTTTGAATTATTGTAATTGACGATGTCGCTGAGGTTTATTTTTGTCAATGATAGAATCTGTTGTGAATAAGCATGATATTACTTCTCAATTTGCCTGGCTCAGTAACAACATGACTAAGTGCTTGTTTAATCTGGTAGGAAAATGTTTGTTTCTTTTTTCTATTTACAATATCTTATAACATTTTGAAACATTTTTACAACTTAATTCTTGGACGAAATCACTTCAGTCATGTAATGATAATTGCCAAAAATGAATAGAAAGTATTTCGAAACAAATAAAGAATCGAATTTATAAATTTCTTACCTATACATTATTATCATTGGGCCAATTTATTATATATTGCAATACATATTGTGTAGAATGTTTGTGAGAAAATTTGATTATTTGAATAAGTCTTCACCGCTTTCTCCTTATGATCCTTCAAATATTTCCAAACATGTAATATAATTTGATGGTCTTAAATATTTTCAATCACGGAACCAAATATTTTGATCTATCTATACTGAAATTGGTACGATGGCAATCATTATGTGACTGTAATTTTTAATACACGTTTTTCTTAGTGGAGTTAATTTAACGTATATCTGTAATCCGCATATAATAACTGTTATTGCTAGAACGAAGAAAAAGTAAGTTACTGTAATGTATTTTAATAATGTATATACTAACCTATGATTTTTAATAATATAATTTAAAGCTTCTATAAATTGATAAACATCGATTATATTATAATTATTATGTGCTCGTGTCGAATGTGACGTTTGCAGCGGCTTCTTTCTTACGTTGACTGTCGATTAAATCTGATTTTTTCGCAAATATCGTACGAAAAATGTGGCTTACCAGTTAGGATCATTTAGCCCCATATCAATTATGTTGCCCATCTTTAGCAGTTTGGTTACCTTGTTCATACATAAACTGAAAATACATATTAAATTATATCTGAGTTGTAGGTTTGCACGGCTGCTGATCCCTTTTTGGTTTGTGGGTTCAAATCGCGTCTTTGTCTCTGTGTCTGTCATTGTGAATTGTACCTATAGAATGATAATTGGTAATTTATAATTCCACAGTTGGAGTACGGTTTTTTATTCGATCTTACGTTATTTATAATTTATACAAATTAAAAGAGATAAATTCAATGTTTAAAGATCTATTCTTCATGAAAGATTTTAACCATCTGGTATTTTGATAATAATGTTTATGCTCTGAAATGAGAATGCGTATTAGACTATTTTTTTAACATAAAAAAATCATCTTTGTAATAATCGATATAATTAAATGTTTCGTAATACAATATTATTATTTAATCATACCTATATGGTAATAAATAGCAATGTAGTTTGGTAGTTTAGATATGTTTCGTTAATCGATAGTATTTTCTTCTTTCACAATTTGATTCTATATCGATGATGTTATTTATTTGAATTTGTCAAATATTTCTTGTAAATAGTGTATATTCAACGTAACTGTATAAGAATAATATTAGCCATTTTTGTTTGTATAAGTATCTTTTCCTATACTAATTTCAAAGAGCATCTTGTGTCTTGCATTACTTATATTATATTTTTCTTGGTTTCTATATATTCTCTTTTATATTTTCTTTTGCAATATTTGCAAAATGATTAGTTAGTTCCTAAAATAAAAGCGGGAAGGTTTCCTCCTCACCTTGCGGTACTTCCCTCGAGGCATTAAAGTTTTTATTTACATGGGACTTTCGCCAATAGCTATATTATACCCATAGACATATCTAGCCAGACAACATTACATTGTATTACTATTCTATAGATACTCAACATTTATAACCGAGTTAATTATGGCAATAATTAACGCCAACTATATTTATAGGACTCAGTTAACTTTTGTATTTCTCTCTATAGTAAATTGTACTGTTTTTTGGCAAGACAAAATCGAAATTTCATCTTGTTTATACTATAATGTTCTATTTCAATTCTTTAAACATTGCACTTATATATCATTAGTAATTATTTATATTTGTCAAGACATTCGCCTTTTCATAGAGCCGAACATAACGTATCACTTTTAGAAGAATGAGCGAAAGGTTTAGATTTGCTGTTACCAGTAATCCTAGTGTACTGTGTGCACAGCATTTAAGAGAGCTAACCTAGTTCTTTCTAATTATTCAAGAAGAATGGGCGAAAGGTTTCAGTTTGCTTTTACCAGTACTTCTACTGGTCTCTGTGTCTAGAATTTTCGACAGCTCACTCATTACTTTCTAATTATCTAAAAAAAGGACGTTGAATAGTTCGGGTATCTAATTGTGCACGAAGGTCTTGAGTATTTATGATTTTAATTCTAATTAGTGAGTTTATCATGATAGTTTCTAAAATAATTTTACGTCAATTTATAAATATGTATGTATATTAAATACTGTTGAGGAAAATTGTCGGATCGTTTCTGTTTTATTATATTAATTTAAATTATATTCATTCTAGAATAAAGCATTTTTTGCAAACTGGTATGAAAAAATATAATAATGAAATTGGTATATGTTTTGTTATTTAAATTATTTAAAAAACTGTTTTTCCAGTTATTTAATAATTAAATTTATTAGTAATTATCTAATATAAATTAGTATATTTGTGTTCCATTTATACAATTTGGAATAGTTTATTATCATTCTAATATTAAAGTACTTGTGATAAATATTATGCTAACATTTACAAAAATGAGAAATATCTTTCAATTAATTTTGATAAAAATTGAAACAATACTTACACAATAAATTTTTAATTAATTTTATGGAAATCTATAAATGTGTGATGCTAATATTGTTTTGCAATGTTTGTATTAAAATAATGTTATGGAAATACGTTAAATTATTTAGGAAACTGTAATCCTCTTCTTAAGCAATTATACTGTTACAATTATAAATCTCTTTCAGACATTCGCCTTTTCATAGAGCCGAACACAACGTGTCACTTTTAGAAGAAGGTGCGAAAGGTTTAGATTTGCTGTTACCAGTGATTCTAGTGTACTGTGTGCACAGAACTTAAGAGAGCTCACCTAGTTCTTTCTAATTATTCAAGAAGAATGGGCGAAAGGTTTCAGTTTGCTTTTACCAGTACTTCTACTGGTCTCTGTCTAGAATTTTGGACAGCTCGCTTATTACTTTCCAATTATCTAAAAAAAGGACGTTGAATAGTTCGGATATCTAATTGTGCACGAAGGTCATGAGTATTTATGATTTTAATCCTAATTAGTGAGTTTATCATGACAGTTTCTCAAATAATTTTACGTTAATTTACAAATATGTATATATATTAAATACTATTGAGGAAAATTGTCGAATCGTTTCTATGTTTTATTATATTAATTTAAATTATATTCATTCTAATAATAAAGTATTTTTTGCAGACTGGTATGGTAAAATATAATGAAATTGGTATAGTTTTACTATTTAAATTATTCAAAAAATTGTTTGTGTGTATTTGTGTTTCATTTATAAAATTTGGACTTGTTTATTATTATTCTAATAAATAAATATTTGTGATTACTATTATGGTATCACCTACAAAAGTAAAATATATCTTTCAATTAATTTTGATAAAAATTGTAACAATAATTATATATAAGTACAATGTTTAAATATTATGAAAGAGATTTACATTAAACGAATAAATATTGTTATTTATATGAAAATAACGTAAATTTATATTCATTGACGTGTTATAAAGTCTCGTAACAATGAATTGGTATTTTTATACCACACTTTAGTAAAATTTGCAAAATAAAAGTATTTATAATGTGAAACTAAATATGCGTTGAAATAATTTATATTGCGTTTCAAATTATATTTATAATACTTCTTCATACACAATATTTTTAGTATATGTTCGATAGTTAGTCATCGATATTCCTTGCTGCGTAGTATTTAAAATACAAACAAAGACTTGCTGTATTGTACGTGCTCTAGAAAATGCTACATATAATTGACCGTGATCAAATATCGGATTAGGCAAATAGATACCAACAGCATCGAATGACTGGCCTTGAGATTTGTTTATGGTCAAACAGTAAGAGACTCTCACCGGAAATTGTCGTCGTTGAAGAACGAACGGTAATGTCGATGTATTATTCGTAACAAAATCAACTCGTGGTATAAATACTCGTTTGCTTGACAGTCGTCCACCAAATTCTATAATTTCAGCATCGATGTAATGTTCTCCTAAGTGGCGCACCAAGAGACGTGTTCCATTGCACAAATTCGCTCTAACATTGAGATTTCTCAGAAGCATAATTATACATCCTTCTTTGAGTTCTAAAGTGTGTTGAGGAAACCCACCCGGCGTCAGTGAATTCAAAAATTCTATAGGATACAATTCAGCTTCGGCCGGATCATCGCTGACGATACTATCGATACCTAAGTACACCATGCTAACAACGTTTTGCATACCGCCTAATACCCGTTGGTTGATTATGTGGCAGTCTTCGTTTAATGGTGTTAAAATTGCTTTATTCGGAACATCTCCGGCTCGAAGATCACCAAAAACATTTTGAATCAAATCGTTTAATGTTTCAACCACACATTCTTGCGGTATTTCGATAAGATTGTTGTGCAATGTCGGCAATGTGTTGGAACCCAACTGATTGAGCCAAGCGATAAAGTTTTGTTCTTCAGGTCGAACGCGCATATTGGTTCGTAACTCTAACAATCGAAATTGATCCCATAAATGGCTACTTTTCACGCAAGCTTGAACAATAGTTGCTCGATCGCCGTGTTGTAGTATGGGCAAACATTGTTTGAAGTCGCCTCCGATTAGGACAGTCTTACCTCCAAATGGTCTATCGATGTCACATAGGAAACGCAAAGTGCGATCAACTAATTCAAAAGTGACCCGTGTCGCCATACTGATTTCGTCCCAAAGGAGTAAGGCTGCATCTTTAATGAACATCGCATCCTCTGAATGTCTTTCAATTCGTGACGTTGAATTTTCGATAATAGGAACTGGCAATTGAAACCTTGAGTGAAGTGTTCTGCCTTGTTTTAGTAATGCTGCTGCAAGACCAGTTGATGAAACAGGCAGAACTTTAAATCCTCTCGCAATTAGATTTGTTAGTATCGTATTGTAGAGGTAAGTTTTACCAGTACCTGCATGACCAATAACGATGAATAATCTATCTTGTTCGTCATTATTTTCTATAGGTCTTATAACCGTATCGAAAATAAACTTTTGCTCGTTATTAAGTTGATTAACCATTATGTCGGCTTGACGTTGTTCTTCATTAACGTCGACATGATCTATTGTGTCTGCAATATATTCCGGTGGATCGTTTATCCCGTAATAAGATAATCGTCTACCGTTCACTAACAGAATCGATTGAATTTTTTGTAAGGCAGCAATTTCTGCTGCTTCTTCTACTAAGTGTTGCCTGTGGATGAAATCCTCTATGAGATATTGCCGAAATTGTCTCCACAAAGCCGGTGCATCATTTACAACTCCAAATATTAAAATAAAAGCAAACATTTGTCGCAGTTGCCTAGGCATATCTCTTGCGCAAGCTTCAGTTAAGCAACGAATCCATTCTCTGTCTTCACTAAGAAGATTTCTTTCTTGGCATGCCTCGCGAAACGTAGCGCAAATGATACCGTTGACCGTTTTCAGGTCGTCAAAACATGTTGCGCCTCGGACGTGCAATAATAACAATCTGAGATAATATAATTCTCCATTTCGTAGAGAAACATTAACTAATCGTGGCACTATTGGTTTTACTGTACGTTGCCTTCTAGTCCACCTAGAGTTTCTCCATACGTAGTGAATGGGAAATTCGGTGTACAACCACTGTCTTGCTAATTCATCGTTGCGATTTGTCTCAAACCATTGCAATAATTGTGTGTTAACATTATTGTTCACGGCTATTTCTTCTTGGCCATCACGAAATATTACGTTCTGACGCCCTGGTAAGTGTATTTGTAGACGTTCAACATGGTGAGAATTCCCATGCATCTCGAACTGTAATATGTACCAGGAACATTCTGGGGGACTGAGATACGAGCGTTTAAATATGATTTTATCTCGTCATATTGAATGATTTGTTGTTCGTTAATATTTGCCGGTACATCATCATCTTGTCTTTGTATTACTTCCATCGTTATCTGATCTGTACCTTTAAAGAAGTATTTGTAAAGATACTTTACAGTTCCGATATTGATACACGCCTCTACATTAAGGTGTGTTCTATACTTTAATAGTAAATAAGGATTGTATGGGACAACATAGGCATTGTCTACCACGTATCTGGCATTTAGACGGCGAACTTCTACAGTTCTACCGTTTTGTCGACGTCGATAATTAATTTTTCCCTCTCTAATAGTGGTATTATTATACCAATATTTCGGAAAATGTTTCGTGCACATGTTATCGTGCATACAAACGTTAGTTGGATTGTGCATTCCGCATGGTCCATGAATCATGTGCTGACCAACTAATTGGAAAAGTTCCGGCTCTGTGTCCGGGTTTGGCAATTCGGCACTGATTAATTGGTCTATTTGTGCACATTCGCGCAATTTATCTTCGTGTCTTAACGTAAGAAGAATATGCGAATGCGGCAAACCACGTTTTTGAAATTCGATTACATACATATAAGCAACGCACACGCCCATTACGTGATTTTTCGTCAAATCTTCTATGAGTTCATTGAGCTTCATTTTGAATACGCGACTTACTAATAACGGATGATTTGATGGTTCATCGTTAGGCGGTAAATTCTCAGTAATTTCCAACCATTTCGGATTACATGTCATTGTTATAAATAATGACGGAGTCCCTGTTTTAGAAACAATTGAAATTGCGTCTTGAAATCTTTGCATTTGATTTCGAGGAGACATCTGGAAAGTTGAGGGCAAAATAATCATTCTCCCGATAGGCAAGTTTTCCTGCTCACCGCGGTTGCGTACATAATCACGTAAACCATTATATTCACTCGCAAGCAGTCTATCTTGATTGAAGCGAATGTAACTTATTCTGTTGGCTTCAATTTTCAAGAATGCCGATACAATGAACTTCTGATTAAGTCGTCCAGCAAATCTGAAAACATCAAAGTGTTCTTCATTGTTATCTGGCTCGTATCTTAGAGCTAGTCGATAACTATAATACTGGACTAACGAAACGCGTTGGCGTCCATTGGGATTAACATTTCTTAATTCAATGTTGTAATTCCATCCTAAGTCACCGTTTGGAAACAGTAAAGGGAACGAAAGAGGATCAGAATGTTCACTTTGGTGATCAATAATTCTAAAATCACCGTCTCCGTTTACTAAGAATACTTTCATTTGCATATTTGGTGGTATATTTTCATTGTATTGTGCAATGACAGCCACTTCTCTCAATTCAGGGAGATCATGTTCACGTCTATTCGCATCGTGACGGTGTGCAACAAATTCTAAATATACCCGTGGTATTTGCACTTCACCACCTTGGGCCTGTAACCTTTGTTCTTCGTACATATGTCCAAGATGTTGATATTGTTGAGCGTATGGATTAAGTATTCGCATTTCGTTTTCAATTAATTCGATTAAATCTCGATTAACATTGAAATGGCCTGCGTTGGCAACTCTCTGCCGTGTTGCTTCCTCCGGATTAAGGAAATATACTGGCCCATACTTCTGTTGGTTTCGGGTGACATTAATGTCTGTGTAATGGTGGTACACTTGACCTTGTATTGCGTAAACATAAGGACCTCGACCAGGTACTTCCCTTAAATTCGCTTGAATACTCGCGAATTGAAATAAGTTATTATAAGTGATAATATTTTTCTTGAATTGTCTTGATAGAGGGTGATTCCCTTTAAAAAGACGACGTAAATTTTCTGAATGCCGTTGATATGGTGGTAAGAATATCTTTCCATTACAACAGCATTTAGTGTAAGTTCCTGTATTGGTCTTTTCTAGCATGAAATGTTTAGCGTTACAATGAGGACAAACTCGATCTAGTCTACCACAATAGTGGACTTGTACATTATCTCTGTTGGTAGCTTGAAGATCATTTAGTACTTGAGGTGGAGGGTTTATGAGGAAATCATTTTGTATATCCTCTTCTCTTTGACCGATATCACCGTTATTATGAATAATATGTATATTTTCATCAGAAATGGGAACAACAATAACATCGGTGTATTCATCTACAATACCCTCTGGTGAATTTGGTGTATTGAATTCAACACTTTCAAGAAAGTTTGTCAAAATATCGTTGTCAGGGATATTGAATTCTTGTGAATAAATATTATCATGTTGTTCAATAATATCTTCTATCTCATGAATAGGACATCGTCTGCTGGCAGGTCCTGCTATAAAACAAATACACTTACCTACAGATTTCTCTGCAACTGTTTTCACTATTTGCAGTCTTTTGGCAGACGAATCGGTGTATGATTCATTCATTGACAGTGTATTGTCTGAAAAGAATTTTGTAAATATTTTTTTGTGAATTAGTAATTGAAAAGTCAATAAATACTGTAAGTGTAACATAATATACAATTTCTAGCGAGTTAACTAATGACTATAGTAATAATTATTCAAAATTATTTTGAAATATGAAAATTAGATATGTAATTTAAAATATTATTCGTACAAAATATTGTTATTAAATTCTTTCATTTATTTTACTTAAAGTGTTGCATTTACAGATATAGATATATATAATGATTTTTTAAAATATTTTATATTATTTATTTTATTGAATGATATATTAAGTTGGTAATAATTTAATTTCGAAATATATATTATATAAACTTAATAATTTCTTAGAAAATCTATTTAGAGAAATATTCATAATTTTAGCATTGTAGTAAAATTATAGTTATGATTTATGCCATTTATATTTTTAATTAAAATATTTGGTTTTTACAATTCCAAATGAACGAATTCTACTATTTTATTCAATCGTTTTTTTATTTTCTTATTTAAAGTGTCTAATCAATTAATTATATAAGTAATTGAAATTACTAAGTGCTATTCACTAAGAGTAAAAGTGTTAGTTCTGGTATGAATTATGAGATTTTATGTATACAAAAAATTTTGCAAATCCAGCTCTAAAAACTTTTGTTTTCTTGGTAAATATATATATAGAATGCTTAATTTATGACATATTTGCAATAAACCGCTGTTCGATAAAAGTAAAAGTGCTATTTCCGGTTGAATTTTGAAATTGTTTTTATGCAAAAGATATTGAAAATTACGTTCTAAATAGTTTTGTACTCGTAACGTACATGTTTAAAAAGCATGATTGCGAAATATTGATAAAAAGCTGATTTTCGATAAGAGTAAAATACTTACTTCCGGTAGGAATGTTGAAAAACTTTCATAATAAAATTTATCTTAAATTTAATTTTGAGTACATATGATTTTTTTATAAATTTGTTTAATCTTAATTTTATTTTTTCACTGAAGTAAATTACTATTTCCGGTATGCTATTTTACCGAAAATCTAATCAGATCTCAAGAGGGAGATTATATTCGTAAGCACAAAATTTGAAATTGATAACTATAGCGATTTAATTGCTATTGTGGTCACACAGACAGACACTAACATAGATGCACACCCACTGACAGACACACACATAAAGAGAGAGATGCTAAAAATGCTACTCATTAAAAGTAAAAGTATTACTTCCGGTCTGAATTTTGAAATTTCGATTATACAAAAAATATTTCAAATCCAGCTTTAAATACTTTTATACTCTTGATAAATATATAAAGAATACATAATTTAAGACAAATTTACAAAAAAACGTTATGCGATAAGAGTAAAAGTGTTACTTCCGGTCAGAATTTTGATTTTTTTTTTATATAAAAGATATTTAAAATTATCATCTAAATACTTTTATATTCGTAATGCACCTGTCTAGAAAACATGATTTGCGAGATATTCGCAAAAAACTGACTTTCGATAAGAGTAAAAGACCTACTTCTGATTGGAATTTCGAAAAACTTTTTTAAGACAATTTATTTCAAATTTAATTTTGAGTACATTTGAATTCTTTATAAATTTGTTTAAACTTAGTAATTGACGAAATATTTGCAAAATTTGATTTTTTCACTAAAGTAAACTACTACTTCCGGTCCATCGATTTTACTGAAAAACTAATCATATCTGAAGGAGGAGATTATACATGTAAATACAAAATTTGGAATAGATATCTACAGTGGTTTGACCGCTATCGTGGTCACAGACACAGACATTTTTTTAAAATCACTTTTTTGGTATCAGGGGACTTTAAAACGTGGACATCTGCAAACATCTTTGTCATCACAATACTTCCTTATACTACGTATAAGAAAGTAAAAAAATGAGGTGTGGCCACCACACGACTTTCTTATACGTATGAACGTGTCAAACTATACAATCTTAAGAATTTTTTTATAATATTGCAAATATAACTCTAAATACTTTTGTACTCTTAATAAATATATATAGAATGCATAATTTACGACATATTTGCAAAAAATTGCTATTCGATAAGAGTAAAAGTGGTACTTCCGGTCTGAATCTTGAAATCTTTTTTATACAAAAGATATTGAAAACTATGTTTTAAATACTTTTATATACGTAATGTACCTGTCTAAAAAGCTTGACTTGCGAAATATTCGCAAAAAAACGATTTTCGATAAGAGTAAAAGACTTACTTCCGGTAGGAATTTCGAAAAACTTTTTAAATAAAATTGTTCTCAATTTTAATTTTAAGTACATATGCATTCTTTATAAATTTCTATAAACTTAGTATTTGACGAAATATTGGCAAAATTCGATTTTTTCACTGAAGTAAACTGCTACTTCCGCTCTACCGATTTTACTGAAAAACTAATCAGAGATCAAGAGGGAGATTATACACGTAAATACAAAATTTGGAATTGATATCTCCAGCGGTGTGACCGACCGCTATCGTGGTCACAGACAGACAGACAGACACACACAAACACAGACATTTTTTAAAAACTACTTTTTTTGTATCAGGAAACCTCAAAACGTGGACATCTGCAAAAATTTCGAGGTCGAAAATTTTCATCATCACAATACTTCCTTATACTACGTATAAGAAAGTAAAAGAAAAGAGATGTTTGCAAAAATCTTAAGATTAAACATTTTATCATGACATTTCTTTTTATATAAAACAGCAAAATATTAATATTCTAAATAACAGAATTAATAAACAATTCTATGAAAAGTGTAAGAAGTTGATTTAAAAAACTTTTTTTATAAATTATTAATTCAAACCAGGAATATTATATATTTAAAAATTGTTTTTTACTAATACTATCTAAATTCAAAATTATTAATTAGCTAAGGTGGAGTATTAATCTATTTGTATGGATTTTTTTTTGTCGTATAAAACAATATTTATTTTGTATTCACTGTTTGTAAAGCGACATTTAGCGCATGTGACCTCAACCAGGAGAGAGTATTTCCCGGTCAAGGTGATTGTAAATATTGAAAAAAAAACACTGGTTCTTTGGGACATTTAAAAAGAAATTCAATTTGATGGCAATAAAATTTAGTCTATAAAATACTACTACCCTGGACTATTTTTCACTAAAAGTTGGAGAAATAGTAGTAATAATTAAATATTCTTCCAATAAATTTGTAGCGTTATCTATTTGACCACATCGATATTCATATTGGCAGTTCATAAGAAATTGTAATTAAACTAAAAGACGCAATAAATGTAGAATAAATTTAGAAGTATAAGAGGAAACACCTTATGTTTGCCATGTGTAAGAATACAATAATTTAATTTTAGGAAAAAGTGAGTAATAGTTACGTACATGAAATACTTAATTAGGAAACCTATTTTAGGTTAGGTATGATAGTAATAATATCAATCAATAATATATTTTTAATTTAATGTTCGTATAAAAAATATTGTTCAAACTACTTGTACATTCGCGCAATTAAAAACACTGCGGTCGCTCGTGGTTTCAAAGTGCGCACTTAGTTCGTAAGTATATTACAAAACATCATAATGATGTTCACACCAATGATGACATTTCATCAAGGAAGAAATAATTGCAAATTTCTATATATCGTATTTAATATTTTCCCTATTTAAATTGTAATGGTTAGAGTGATGGAGGGGGAGAGGAATGATGTATCACAGTTGGAGATATGATGGAAAGGTGTCCTCCTTGGATCAAAAATCGATTTGTATATATTGATCAAGAATATCAAAAGTATTTACAGTTGGATTTGCAATATTTTTTGTATACATAAAATTACAAAATTCGGACAGGAAGTAACATTTTTGCTCTTAGGGAGTAGCACTTTTTGTCGAATATCTCGCAAAGTATGCATTCTATAGCGATTTATTATGAGAATAGAAGTACTTAGAATAGATTTTTAAGTAATGTTTGTATAAAAAAAGTCTTAAAATTGTATAGTTTGAAACGCTGACATGTATAAGAAAGTCGTGTGGTGGCCACATTTAATTTTTTCTTATGCTAGTCCCTTATTAGGAGCACGAACGATTTTATATTATACAGAATGTTCTGTAACATGGTGGCTGACTATAGTTATAGTTTTTTAAATGGAACAATTATATATTATTATATTTTTGTATTCCCCATATAATTAATTTTTGATCAAAAATTTATAAGATAGTATAGGCCTAAAATTTAAAGTTTTCGACTTATTATCATTTTTCTGAGAAATTTAATGTTTTTATAAGTGTTTCGTTTTTAAATGGATCACCCGGTATATCGGTTCATTTTTGGATTACTTACTAAATTTTGTACCGAAAAACCTGTAAGACATTATCATTTTAAAACTGACCATTATTGAGCTATTTTCGTTTTCAAATATAATTTTGACGTATTTATGTTTTCTATTTGAATACGGTGCACTGAGCAATGATATTTGTCGCGAAATTGAGAATTGAATGTATGATACTTAATAAGTTACTCTTCAGTGGTCAAGTCTGATATTATAATTTTTTTTCCCTTCAAATGTAGTACTGAATAATAAAAAAAATAAACGCTATCTTTAAGTGTTATTTCAGGTCCGAATTTTGAAATTTTTCTTATACAAAAGGTATTGAAAATGAAGTTCTAAATACTTTTATACTCGTAGTGTACCATCCTACAAAGCATTACTTGCAAGATATTCGATTTTTTATAAGAGTAAAAGACCTACTTTCGGTAGGAATTCAAAAAAAGATTTTAATAACATTCTTAAATTTAATTTTATGTGTTTAAAAAAACAATAAGTGCTTAGTAGAATTTATTAAATGCTCAATAAAAATAATAAGTATTCGATCAAAACACCAAATGCTCAATATAAAAATCAAACTCATATCAATTGAATATAATTACTTATATAAAAACATAAATAATTAAGGTATGTAAATATAAAAAGTATGTGTAGTGTTTCAATGGTGAATGTTGCTGATATTATTGATCAATAAAATATATGTAATACTGAGAATTAGTATTGCTTCATTATGTAAAATTCTTCTACGCAAATAACATGTAATTTATTACAAACCAAATTTAATGATATAGAAAATTCATTTTATAATGAAAGTGTCGTGCTTAGACTGTTTAAAATGTTGTTTACTCATCGAAAGTGCATTAAAGTGATGCCTGTACTTTAATTAAACACTATTCCATGTTAAGAAATAGAAGACTATAAGTGTTATATTAACTTAAAAAATATGGATTTTAATTGACATACATTAATTTTAAATTCTATCAGATAGTATTTATTTTCTACTTACTATTTGTCCCGTCCAAATCTTTTGAACCACGGGCTTCGGTTTGAGTAACTTCATTAATCTCTACATTTTCTGCCGAATAATGGATATTATTCGTTCCATTAATGCTATTTGTCACACTTGAGTCATTAGTAACATCTACTATGTTTATGTGATTAACATTCTGAACTGGCTCATCATGTTTAGTTGAATGATGATTGCGTGATCTTTTAGTCCTTGTAAATTTAGTTTTACGTCGTCTAGGCATTCTACAAAATGAAAATCATATTAATATTTTATAAATATAATTAAAATATGCTTAAAATTTAATTTGTTAATAATATTACTCCTTGAAAGTGTTATTTACATTATCTGAAATCTTTCTTTATGGGTTATAATTTATACTGGAATATACTTTTCCTAACTGTAGTTATTTGATATTTAAAAAAGTATGATTGACCTTATTGTTGATATTTGTTATACATAATGGAATTAATATGTGCATATCTATCAGAATTGAACATGTCATGTAAGTTTTACCTTTATTGAAGTTTATATCGGCTTCTAACGTAATATATGTATATTATAATTAACAAAAATAACTAAATACATATATTTATTGGTATTTTGTATAAATAACACAATTTAAGTAATGTATAATCGTATCAATCAATGTTATTGACAATTTGCATTGTCATAAATACCAACGGGAAAAGATATAGGATTGAAAAGTTCCTAATTTAACTGAACTTGGCAATAAATTCGAACTTTTTTTTTATTGAACTGTATAGTATTGTGGAAATAATTTGTGTTTTTGTGGATTAATTAATATTACTTTTTATTTTTGTGTACCCAAAATTCTACACATTTATAGACCCACATAGAATTTGTACATTATCTGTATACGTTAGCATTAAAATTATTGATAATGTAGGAAACTGTTGTCTGTATCATGATTTTGATGTACAGTATAATTGTATTTTATGGTGAGTTAATGCAGTGTGAATTAGTCCTAACTTAGTATTAGTATTAGTTTTAAGAAAGTTTGGTCATTGAGCATACGTGTTAGCATTCAGTTAGTTGACCTTATGGTTGTAAGCTTCTTAGGACTGCGTTAGGACATGACTATGAAAGTTCGTAATTTTTAACTCTTAGGACTAAGTTAAGACCTCGTTAGCTAAGATTTAACCCTTGTGAGGGAATACGTACATAGCTACGTATCACTTACACGGTGTAATTTGAAAATTTAATTTTTGTGTAATGTGTATTTTTAAGGTTAAGATTAGTTCTTAAGACTAATATTAATACTAAGTTAAGGAACGCTGCATAAAGCCAGCATTATATTCGAAAATGGTAGTCAATGGTAGTTTTATTGCAATCTTTCGAAGGTGTATGACACAAGTTATTGTTGTTTGTTATATATTATTGAATTAATACGTGTGTATCTTAGAATTTAATGTGTTTTTTATAAGTAAATGAAGTTCTTACCTTTGCTTGTATGTGTATTTATTTTTAACGTAAAATATACGATTTAGCTAACAAAACTTAACAAATAACACTAAGCAATAACTATAAACACTATATACTAATTTATGAATTTATTAGTTGATATATTCTGTATTTTTAATATTAATTTCATGTAGCTAACACTATTTGGGTAACTTTCGCCTACATCAAACAATTGTAGTTATCATGGATGCCAACCGGAAGGAATACATTTTTCAAAAGTTAATTTCGGCGGTAAATTCAAAATTTCTTTTTCTAAAAAAATGCAAATCATTGTAAAAATAATTTGTATTGCTTGTTATTATACTAATATAGTATAATAACTACTCTGTGTATGTATAATAACACAAATTGAACTTTTTTCAAAGAAAAATATAAGTGGTAAATACATAAATTATGTAATTTTTTAGTAAGAAAAAATTAATTTATTGCTAATTTTTAATACGTAATTGAAGTAAGAATTGGTTTTCTCAAAATTTATAAGATACATAAAGAGAAAAAATTATAAATCGGATTTTGTATATGTAATAGTTTGAGTAACTTTAGAATATGTACTTTTACATGTGTCTTTATTTGCAAGAGTATTGAACGTAGATATAGTGTTTGAAAAGTAATTATTTAAATGTATCTACTTAATGTTTCTCAAAGTAATACCAATAATTCATTCTTATATGTTTTGCTTTAATATTATTTACAGTATAATAATAATATGTAGTTTTCTTTATATGTTTAAATATCTTCTGATATGCAAATTCATTTTTGTTCTTGCGATACAAATACTTTTACAGCAATCAAAAGAAATACCAACAGTATTATTTTCATAACTGTTGTGAAGTGAACAATTGGAGCGGGAACGGTTCCCGTTCAGCCTGCTGAATAAAAGCAATGGCTCTTCGACAGTAATGTGATGTCAGCTCTTAAAGTAGCATTGTACTACCAACCGACACGACCAAAATAAAAATGATCCAACTTTTAGAACAAATAAATTAATGTAATTAACAATTTTGAAGAATATTCCCTCCTGTCACGAAAATGCTATTACATGAATAATAGTATATTTGTTTTGTTATGGTAATTGAAAAGCCAATAATATTCTTTGAACATAAAATGTATTCCAACCGTTCCCGCTCCAACTGTTCACTTCACAACAGTTGAGTGTTCGCTGAATAGGACCATTCACCTTTATGTGATGACTTTCCATTTGGTACTTTTCACTGCTGCCGTATATTAGAATTATACAAATTAAACCGAATATATCATAATAATAAATTGTTTTTCTGAATTAGGCAAGTTTTTAGTGCAAAGGCCGGCTTTTGCTATCTCGTTTAAAATACCTACTCGGTTTAGGGGGGCTTACGTAGAGAAGCCGTGGGGTAGGACGTAAGGGGGTAGCGTCGTATGTGCCAAAGCAAACTCTGGACTTTACGTGGTTTCGTTATAACAATAGTATCGCTTTTATTTACGAAATTAAAAACACAAATAAACAAAAGTTCAATGTATGCTTTACTGGTATTCGTTTTTAAAATAAAGTTTCTGAAAGTGTGTTATGATGTTGTAAATTTTGCCAACTTTAACAGTGAAATGTAGGAGTAAATAGTTTGAATTATAAGAAAGTACTCCCACAATTGCTTTAATTAATCCATTGTATTCAATTTAATGCAAGAACATAATAAGAAAAACAAAAATGTTTGCTGTTTGTGTTATTTTAACGAATACCTTAGATCGGCGGAATTTACATTAGCACATGTGGCGCCACCCTCTTACGTCCAACTTCACGGCAGTTAGTCGGCACCTCTGCGTAAGCCCTCTTAAGTCTCTAGTGTAGACTGCAAACCGAGAATACAGGCGTAAGAGACGCGCGCCGTACCAGCCGCACAAATAGATCTACGGAAATTCATGTTCATTTAGGGAATTTTGATGCAATAGTTTAAAATCTAAGAAAACCCACGTTTTCATTTTAAAATTATTAATCACCGGAAAATTTATAAAATTTATTAGTTGTAATTCAACGTTATAGTAAAAAGAAAATCAGAAAACAATATAAACAGGAACAATAATATATTATAGGTTTCAAACAACAGAGTCTGACTTCACTGGGGAGGGGATGGAAGACACAGTGTCACTTAGCACTTGGGGTTGATGTGTCACTGAGCACTGACTTACGCACTTGCTAGTGTTGTATCGGGACACTACGCGCACTGGGTCTATGTTGCGTCTATGGAAACTAACTTCGTACGTGTTCGGATATTTTCGGAATGTCTGTGGTCTTGCTTTGACTTCGGCCAACTTCGTATGGGTTCAGACGTCTTCGGAATGTCGGTGAAGGCCTTGCCTTGGCTTCGACAAAACTTTGTTTGTGTTCGTACACCTTCGGAATATCGAAGAAGGCCTTGCCTTGTCTTCGGCCAACTTCGTTTGTGTTCGAACGTCTTCGGAATGTCAGTGTTGGCCTTGCTTTGACTTCGGGCAACTTCGTATGGGTTCGGACGTCTTCGGAATGTCGTTGAAAGCCTTGCCTTGGCTTTGGTAAACGTCGTTTGTGTTCGGACATCTTCGGAATATCGGTGAAGGCCTTGCCTTGTCTTCGGCCAACATCGTTTGTGTTCGGGCGTCTTCGGAATGTCATTGGTGGCCTTGCTTTGACTTCGGCCAACTTCGTATGGTTTCGGACGTCTTCGGAATGTCGATGAAGGTCTTGCCTTTTCTTCGGCCAATTTCGTTTGTATTCGGACGTCTTCGGCATGTCAGTGGTGAACTTGCTTTGACTTCGGCCAACTTCGTATGGTTTCGGACGTCTTCGGAATGTCGATGAAGGTCTTGCCTTTTCTTCGGCCAAATTCGTTTGTATTCGGACGTCTTCGGCATGTCAGTGGTGAACTTGCATTGACTTCGGCCAACTTCGTTTGTGTTCGGACGTCTTCGGAACGTCAGTGATGGCTTTGCCTTGTCTTCGGTCAACTTCGTTTGTGTTCGGATATCTTCGGAATGTTACTGGTGACCTTGCTTTGACTTCTGCCAACAGCGTTTGTGTTCGGACGTCTTCGGAATGTCAGTGGTGGCCATGCTTTGACTTCGGCCAACTTCGTTTGTGTTCGGACGTCTAGCTATAGTAAACTGTCTATTTTACACACGTAATACATTAAAATATCCATAGATGATGCCATGTCAAATTAAAATAGGGTGTCACATTTAAAGAAGTCACATTTAGACGGATGTATTGTACAGAAGGTTATATTCACCATCTTCTTAGTTACCTATGGCAGAGCAAATTGTAAACTAATCGGCTTAGTAAAAAAAGAATTTTGAAGTTATGCACTAATGCATTTTTTTTTAATGTACTTATGTAAGAATATGGTATTTTTCCATTTTCACTCAATTTTGTTTTCATTCAACAGTATGAAATAAAATTATTCAGAATATAGATAACAGGTTCTGTTGTATGTAGTAATTAGGTATACCCCTTACCGATTTGATGAAAAAAGTTACATATTATTATTATAGTTTTAGTTTGTCTACTGCTAGTGATGTTATGTTTCCCCTTTAATTTTGACTTTCTTATGTAGGTACAGCCGTAGTTAAAATATGAAATGCAACTAAACACACAAAAATTACTTCTAAACTGGCATTTCTTATGATAAAATAAATAAAAGTGAATAAGCCAAGCCTGGTTCCGGCATAATTCATCAAATCGCTTATTGACGACAACAGTATCTCATGAAAATTTAGTACAGTCGTCTATTGACGACAGCCGTAGTTAAAGGGTTAATATGGTGTTAATAAATTTAATTAATATTAATTATAAAGGCAAAATGAATGTATATTTTTATATATATTTTGTATAATTGGTGTGCGAGAAGCCAAGATAGAACAGTCCTTATAAGTAGGGTTGAAGGTGGTTTTTAATTTCATATGCATACAGGAATTATTACTATATTTTTAATATGCATGCATATTGCCTCTTCGATAAAACGACAGGCAATTTGTTTCGTACAGTTACCTAGCAACAAACATTTTCGTGTGAAAATTTATCCGGAAAAAAGAAAGCTCTCGTGTAATTATAAGTGATAATTTACTATACACTTAGCTGTGCTATTTTTGTAATGCTACATCGTTTATTACCTATTTACTACAATGGTGCCATTCGGCAGTGAACTGTTGTGTCTGCTGAATGCGACCAATTCTTTCATTCAGCAGACGGATGTTCCCGCTCCAACTGTTCACTTCACAACAGTTGAGTGTTCGCTAGACAGGACCGTTCACCTTTATGTGATCACCTTCCATTTGCTACTTTTCACTGCTGCCATATGTTAGAATTATACAGATTAAACCGAATAAACAAAAATAATAAATTGTTATTCTGCATTAAGTTCCGGCGTAGTTTTTAGTGTAGGGGCCGGTTTTTGCAATCCCGATTAAAATACTCGGTTAACTCCAAAATTATAATAATACATTAGTTTCTGCGCTACACCTTTAATTTGCTTATTTTACTTTTCTAGTAACTTTCTTCAAAATTATGTATTACGTTGTTGGAATGCGTTGATGGCACATGCGTACAGAATACGCTCACTAAGTAAGCGTAGAATTTCTCTGTTCGCAAAAATGGCGACCGTTCCTCAACATGTTCAGAGTTAGCGGATGTCTACTGAACATGATCACTGAACAGTTGTGCAACTGTTGTGTCTGCTGCATGAAAGCATTAACGACGTGGCAAATTTGAAAGCAATATAGTAGAAAATTGATTTCAGATAACAACTATTATACATAGTAAGTCAGAATAAGTATTCAAGTATGTGTACATAAAGGCTGTATTACACTTATCAATTTTTTGACCAAGAACTTGTTGAAATAGAACATGTTCTATTTTTCTTCTCAACTTGATCAAATTTTTAGTGATTTTTAGTAAAAATCATTATAAAGTTTTTTGCCAACTGTGCAAAATGTAAACACAAACTCCATCTAAAGCTTAGTTCACAGAACTTCGACGGTCGCGCGCGACACAACTATCATCCAATAGCGTTGTTTGTTGTTTCGTATTCCCCTCTGTCGCTGTGAAGTTGGAATTTGCGAACTACACAACTACTGTCGCCCAGATTAGTGAGGTTATGTTCATTAAAATAAATAAAAATCATACAACAAACCGTTTTCTTTGTTTCTTTACGTGTATTCTTTTTCTCCACCACAAATAAGTTAGAGTGTATAACAAAATTCGTTTATTTATCATTTTTAAATATAAATCTCTGAATTTTAGGTTATATGGTAAAGTGTCGCAAGCGACATTAGACTACTGCAGCGCTACCAAATTTCGTTGGCGGGGGAAGTGTCGCCCGCGACCGTGGAAGTTCTGTGAACTAAGCTTTAGAATACTGTTAAAAATGACATGTTAATTTGATACTTCTTGAAGGAATTGTGTGTGTAAATTATTTATTTTCTTTTGCACCTCTTGTGCAGTTATTTTTACATTCAATATCAAACACAAATCTTCGGTAAATATAAGGTTTGTTTTTGTTTCGCTAAGAACGATTCCAGAACAGTTCACGTCATGCGCAGAAATATGTTAAGTGTTCGGGTTTCCGGAACTGTTCTGGAACTAAAAATTTCGTGTTTTGGTTTCTGATTGTCAGTTCTGGAACCGTTCTAGAACTGCAGAACTAATTCGGGATAAAGGCATCGAATCGTTCGGAACCGTTCCCAGACCGTTCCGAACGGTGTACTATGACGCATACAGTTCTGCGCAGTAACAGAACTGTATGCGAACCGTTCGTAATATTAAACCCGAACAAACTTTTATTAATTTTTTATTTCGTACTTTTGCACTATTGGTATTACTAATTCACCTAAAAACTTGGTGAAGAAATTGATAAGTCTAACACAGGCAAGGTCAACAATAACTTGATCAAGAACTTTACAATTTCTTGACCAATAACTTGGTTAAGAAATTGCTAAGTGTAATACAGCCTGAATAATAAAATGTTAGCTGTATCACACAAAGATAACTGTTTACTTTCGATAAATATATATGAAGTTTTAAAGTCATATTGGTTTATACTGCACCTAATATTCGACCATTGTGATATTACATATAATTCCATTCGCAGTGACGGACCGTCTCAAAAAAACACAATAAATGAATAATATTATTGTATTGCAATTATATTTCGTAATTTCTTGCCCTTCAATTGTGGAACACTCGCAGCAAAACAAAATATTAATTTCATTTGTTATATACCGGAAAACCCTATTGCAAATACTTCAATCTTCATATGCGAATACTGTTCTAAAATAAATAAAAAGCACTGCTTTAGTATCCGTGGGTACCAAAATTTTAATATTTGAAGAACATATTAATGTTGTTAATATTGTACTACGTCTTACATTTTGGCAACAAACGTGGACAGGTAAAACTGGATTATTGGTAAGTTTAAATATTGGTTTTTCAAGTGTCGTCTGTGTAAAGCAATTATAATCAAAAATTCATCAAATGCCTATTCTCTTATACGTTAGGCATACTGAAATGAAAATCATAATTGCAATAATGTTTTGATTATCAGAAGACATACCTGATTTAAATAAATAACTGCATGTACATCTATTATACCACTAATATATTTGTTCGACAATTTCATGTGTATTTAATTCTTCTATTTCCAACAACTTACTGCACTGTCATTGTATTCCTTTGCATGATTTAAATTTATGAAACCATATTTTCCTAATCTTGATCTATAGGTTTTTTGTGTCTAAAGACAATGAATGATTTTCTTTCCAATTACTCCATCATCTTCGAAAACTGTGCAGCGCTTGCGTTGTGTAGGTTACAGCTTTTATATAGTATAAATATTTGTTTCTTAAAAATGTGACTGGTCGTTTTCATAATTCAAGCTGCTTCAGATAATATATTTTCATAAACGGAAAGAAAACAACATGTTATTTATGAATATAGACGAAATTCATACAGACATTTGTTATTACAATAACAGAAAAATTTAAAGTTCACTCTTCTTGCCTGGGCAGAAATTAGTAGACACTTGTTTTTGTACTTCCTTGCTCTCTGAAAATTGTAGGTCATTTGCGAGTTCTTATATCTATATAATGTATATTGCAAACTCACTCAAATAACACTTAAACTTGACTATTAGCAAGTTTACTGAAATGAAAATCATAATTGCAATAAATGTTTTGTTTAGCTGAAGCCATACTTGATTTAAATAAATAACTGCATGTACATCGATTATACCACTAATATATTTGTTCGACATTTTCATGTGTATTTAATTCTACTATTTCCAACAACTTACTGCACTGTCATTGTATTCCTTGGCATGAGTTAAATTTCTGAAACCATATTTTCCTAATCTTGATGTGCATGTTACAGCTTTTATATACTATTTTTGTGGTTATATTTTGAACACAGATTTTGAAGTGTCAACTAAATGTATGCTTGCAATATCTGCATTAGTATAATGTATTCTTGTTAACATTTCATCCAGTGAGACATTTCATCTAATGCGTATTTAACCAAGACTGTAATATTTATTAAAACAGAATGTAGTCTTTCCACATACGGAATGTTAAACAATCAATCTAAATGTTATTTATTTCATCACTGTAATCTCCATTTTTGAATTAAATTGTAAGGAACAGCTGCCAATAAAATCTATATAGCTTCCCACATAATTTCGAATTCAGCAGTAGTCAGTGCATACATTCTTCTTTAGAATAATCACCTTTATTCGTTACATATTTTTAGTTAGTCAGAACATTCACACTTTAAAATGATACAAAAGAATTTGTTTACTGGTTTAAATTATATGGAAATGTTTATAGACATTTCAAAAACTGTAAGAAGAAATCCAAAATCAATAAATGTATCCTGTCATTATATAATTACTAATCTCATATTGACATATTGATACTTAAATATCACACAGACCTTTCGATCTTCCAGTTTAAAGAATCTTTTTGTTATACCATATCTACTCTAACGTTTTCTACATATCTGTACTTTCGACTGTTCTTTTTGCATCACTTTACGAATAAGTTCTTCTCTAACTGTTTCGAGTAATTAACCTTGCATATTGTATGTAAGTTGCCTCAAGACAATTATCTATTTGCATCTATAAACAAAAAGAAAACAATGTGCTTCTTATAAAAATTAATCATATTCATACAAACACTTGTTTCTATAATAACAGAAGAAAGTTTTAATTTCCAGTCTCTTATGGGATTAGTGAAAAGATATGCATGCATATTTCTCTCATTATTTTGGTGAACTGCTGTCTATCTCTTTTGGAGTTCCACAACGAACAGTATCTATTTCTATTTCTAAATTTTATAGTCTTAGTGAATTGTATTACCTCGATCAGCTATATATCTAAGATCTTTAATAATGTTGGTACATTTTTAGCCGCACTGTAATCAAAGTTATCATTTTTTACCTACACAGTGTGTCGGTAGAGTAATTGTAAGGTACCTAATAAATTGTTCAAACATACTTTCTTCATGTCCCTTTCAAAATGACAAATTCATCTATGTTTCAGTTCTTGAGTGTCACAAATTCCTTCTAATTACTCAATTATCTTTGAAAACTATACAGCCTTTCCCTCGAGTAGGTTACAGCTTTTATATAATAAAAATTGCTCCTGCTGTTGACATTTTAATCGTTCTTAACCTACGATATGGGCATAAATGTTTGCATTTAGAAGTTAGTTTTGATCTATAAGAAACAATTTTGATATCGAACACATTTAAGTGAAATGTTTGTGAAAGTTTAAGTATTAATATTTTATAGACGATGATAAAATTAGTAGGTGAAGATCGATTTTATTTATAATTGTCATACAAAAAAAACCTTCAAAAAGAAACGAATAATTTTTAATTTTGCACACAATTCGAATACAAATGGAATGTAAATTCGATAAACTTGACGACTATTATCATTTTGGCGGAGTTTTGCTATAATTTACCGTTGAAGAATGTCGAATAAATAACGCTCTGTCGGAAAACTAACCTTGTCAATTTTATTGTCGACGTTTGCGTTTTCTTCGCACTAATTGTGCGGTTCTTATTTCAATATTTTCGGCAAAAGAACTCAACAGAACAAAAGGAAACATATTAATTTTGACCAGACGATTGATTTAATGCTTTGTCGTTGGCGTAAAACTAAACAACACGCGCATTTATCGACCGTAATTTGACATTTAAACAGTATATTGTATAAAAAATATTCTTTTTCCCCTAAGGAAACGGCGTACGCGTATTGGAATTATTGCATTTTAATAAAATAATTCAAATTTATACTCATTAAAAGAAATCGAGTCAAACTATCACGGGACCATTATAATATATTGCGACATTGCACGTGAACGTATGTGTACATAATGACATGAGCATTTCACTTGACTTATTGTTTACATGTATTTCTGGCGTATTTCGGCCATTTTTCTACGATGTCCGTCTGCATGAGGAATTTAATTTACAAGCACTATCGATATCGTATGTCGATGAAGTTGGAATAGCCATGCGATCGGTTCAAAAATGTCTGACTTTTCGATTATGTACCTTGTTGGGCCGTCAAAACCTTCAAAATTCGGAATATAAGGCTTAAAAGTCAAACGTGCAAAATTTTTCGTTGGAACTGTCAGATTTGCGAAATGTCTCTTTTTGATGACCACTACTGCATTTTTAAGTACGTAAGCCATTTTTATGTTACAAAATATTTGCGGGCTCCTCTTGAAGGCCTCGATTCTCGGGAACCCGTCCGTCCGGAGGGCCGAAAAATAGCCTACTTGTAAAAGGAAGGTGCGTTCTACGCTTAACCGACGCGCACGACACCCTCGATTCCCTCTCAAAGGTGACAAAGCGCGCCCCGTGCAACCAATTTTCGTCGATTTTGACGGTTCGGGCGGTAACCATGGTGATTCGGTTAAGCCGTCTTTTCCCAAGAAATTAACACGAAACGGCCGTCGGCTAATATTAAGGAGAATTGAATTTCGAACTGATAAAATACAAACCAAACGAAAACTTATTTTGAAATCTTATGTAGTAATAAAATGAAAACTATAAGAACTTTTATTAAGGGCACACAACATTATTAATGTTCAAAGATACCTCCATTATTATTAATACACAAATTGCATCTCTTCACAACAGAGTTTGTAGCATTGCGTACTTTACGCCTATCGATGTTATTAAAAGCAACTAAGACAGCTTCTCTTAAATCGTGGATTGTTTCATATGTTCTTTTGTATACTGTGTCCTTTAGTACACCCCACAAGAAAAAATCCAAAACTGATAAATCAGGGGATCTAGCCGGCCATTCAATGGGTGCATTTCGTCCTATCCATTGATTAGGGAAGTTCAAATTTAAATAATTTCTAACATTCAGTTGATTGTGCGGAGGCGCTCCGTCATGTTGAAACCATTGCAGCATTGCTCGGGTTCTTAAATTTAAATTATCTAACATTTCCTCGAAATCTTGTTGTAAAAAATTAAGATAACGATTGCCAGTTAGTGATCCATCAAAAATAAAAGGAGGAAGAACAGTTGATCCTATAACACCACACCAATCATTAAACCCAAATTTAATTTGTGGTCTCCTATGTTCAACGTGAACACCTTCATGTAAAGTTTGTGATACTGATAATTTGTAGGGACGAAAGTTATGCTTCTTCAACACTCTGGCAATAGTGCGTTGAGAGGAGCCCATTTCTGTTCAAATGTGTCGGGTCGATGTAGATGGATCAGAGAAATAGAGTAGGGGAGAACGCGCTTAAAGATGCGCCAACTAAGTTAAATTGAATTCCGCCATTTTGAAGGTTGCTCACAAGCCTTACAAAAATGTTTGGAACAAATAACTTTATTTTTGGACCAGGTCCACGTTTCAACATTTTTTCCTAGCACATCTAACCACATTTTCAATGAATCACCCCGTGGAAATCTACAAATAGTGCAGAATTAATCGCGCTCTTAAAGATGCAATTCTTTCATTCTATTACGGTAATATTTATACCTAGCTCAACAATTCGCATGTAAAGTTCATTGACTTAGAAAAATGTAAACAAACTTACGTGTGAAAAGAAATGCCTTCCGGCTTAAATCTTCGACTGTTACTGCAGCCCAACACAGAGCACGACATGTTAATAACACACACAAGTCCTTTTTAATACAATTAATTAAAAATAACCTCCAAGCTTGACAATTACAACAACACAAGTGCCAATTACCCTGCAATAGAGGCGGGTTGTGAAATCGCAGTCTGCTACTTTGTCACTGCTACTGGTCAGTCACCGTTAGTAACAGTGACAGCAGCTTTAAAGTAGCAGTTCTCTCAGTAGTGTTTTATAAACCCGCCCTTTCACGTGAACGCCAAGTCTGTTACCATAGGAAGGGCGCAGTTATATGCAATACGTTTTTCCTCGACTTGCGACTTGCGACTAGCGAAAATAACCGCTTTCAGTAGTATCAGTGAATATAAACAGTGACAAAAATAGCTGCTTCTTTTCACTGTGACTACCGTGTCACAGTAACAGTTTGTCACTGCTACCGAAAAATAGCAGTTTTTCCCGACACTACCCTGCAAAATGGCGACCACAATAGCGTTTGCTTAAAACTGGATGCGCACTCGTCGAAGCGCGTTCTCCCCTACTCTATTTCTCTGAGATGGATTCTGAGCGACACATGCTAATATGTTTATTTCTCTATCTTCATCCATCCCTTTTTTTGATTTTGGTTTAACGAACGAACCATAACCATAGCGACGGCTGACGTCGATCAAAATAATTTTCAAAATAAACTTCAGCAGCATATGAAACAATCGACGATTTAAGAGAAGCTGTCTTAGTTACTTTTAATAACATCGATAGGCGTAAAGTACGCAATGCTACAAACTCTGTTGTGAAGAGATGCAATTTGTGTATTAATAATAATGGAGGTATCTTTGAACATTAATAATGTTATGTGCCCTTAATAAAAGTTCTTATAGTTTACATTTTATTACTACATAAGATTTCAAAATAAGTTTTCGTTTGGTTTGTATTTTATCAGTTCGAAATTCAATTGTTTTCCATAAAAACCGTAAAAATGTCTATATCCTCTTTATTTTTTAAAATAACCATATTAAACCTTATATCATTGTAATCAGCAAAAAATAAGCTTTTTAATTGTGTCAAAACCAACTATGGTTTCCATTTAAAAAAACACAAGTTTGTGTCATAACTCGATAATGGTGAACGAAAAAAAAATATTAGCTACATAGTTTTATTTGGCGTAAAATTATCTAAAACTTTTGTCTGAACACTTTTTCTCTAAAATTACTATTAACGATGCTAAGCATGTTTAAAGAAAATCGTAAAATTTAGTTTTCTTTGAATATCTAATAAGCCATGAAAGTTATCGGAGAAACAAAAGCAGTTTTAAATCAAACTCGTAAAACTGCGCATCTTTCCCCATTTAAGCGTTTTTCTATCTCCAGTAGTTTCTGAGATCCCAATGCTAAACATTCAAAAAAACTCACCCTGTATACTAACAGCAACAGGTAAGCGTTATTTAATTATAAAAATAAGGATATGACGCTGTCTTGTAAGATATTTAATAAGAAATAAAATATGTTCACTCTTACTCCCTTATCAAACTATTAACAAAAGGTATATCTGTATAATTTTTTGTACAAAATATTTCTATTTTTATTTTCTTTAATGTATGTTATGTATAGTGTAATATACAATAATTACTAATTTTTTGCATTTTTATTTTTCATTCCATATATGCACTTATATTCTTCAATTTGTATATGATATTTACGAAGTTAATTCAATAATGAACATGTAATTTGTACATGTAAATCATTGTATAATAACGATGAATCTTAATAATAGTATATTTGGCAATTTTAAATTTGTATTAGGCGCGGTTTTGTGACGTAAGAGCATATAGTTCGTATTACAACCACACAGCGCTGTCAAGAGTTCCATAAAAAGTGTTAAGAGTGCCGCGTATCTTGTTAATTTCTATCTCTCGTCTTGTGATTAGAGGTGGGCAAAACGGTTCTTTTCATTGACCCGGCTCACTCGGTTCAGCTCCTCATAGTGAGCCGGGTCCCAGAACCGGCTCATTTGAACCGTGTGGATCCGTAATAGCATACCGTATGTAATACTCGGCGCCGTCGTCGGCGCAAACGAACCGGGATGATACGCACACCAATTATACAAAATGTTTGACAAACAATTTATTTGACGGTACAATTCACACAAATTTGACAAATTATCAGATTGTTGTACACAAATTAAGCAAAATATACCTATGTAAAACTAAATTATACAATCACTTGGTATTTATAATTATTAAAGAGAATGCCATTCGAACAAAAAGTAATTAGAACTAGAGCATTTCATAATTTTCACAGCATTATTAAATGGCAATTATGATTATGATGCAGGTGTAATAAAAATATTTGTAAGAATTTTGTAACTCACAGACAACTAATAAATTAAATAGTTTATTTTATTATCCAAAGGAATATTTTTGAGAACTATAAAAATAACAAATAAGTACTGTTATGCGTCTTTGACCGATACAGAACAGGCCATTGTTAAACTACTAATATAGGTACTTCAAGTGTTCACATATACTTAAAAAAGTCTGTGTTTGATATGAAAAGAGTGAAATTTATAATTTTTGGGAGAATTGAAAATACAAATATTATAAATTATATTCAGTTTCCTCTTACCCTTTAAGAGATTCGCGTCTCTGCCGTATATTCTTAAAATCGCTTATTCGGATACAGTGCACCGCATTTTATCTGCAATTTATTAATTTTCCTCAACGTACCACACAATTATTATAGTATTGGAAATACTGAGTATTGCTGTTTACGAGGTAATCAAAATAAATGTGTTTGAAATATGTTAAAAAATTGAATGCCTATTTTAATTTTACCAGGTAACATATCGTATTCACGCAAGAAAAGTGAAATTTAGCATCATTTTACTGAGTTGGTTAATAAAGATGTGATAAAGACAAGGCAAAATGTTGTTACTGTTCACAGTTAATAACTGCTAAAGGCGGTTCAACAGGATATTTAACAAGGCATATTAAGAAAAAACATGTGGGAATTTCTATAAACAGGGAAAGTACTGTAGCATCATCTCAAACTATAGATGAACCTGAGGAGTCTCTTCCTTCTACTTCATCAGTACCATCTATTCTTTATAATTCACTAAGTGCTCCCTTGGAGTGTGTCCTGGGTCCTGAGAGAGAGAGCTCATCTATCAGGGTACCTGCAGTAAAAAGGAAAGAAGAAATCACCGATTTCTTTTTAAATATGAAACCAATATCTTTAAATAGATCAAAACAGTTTAATGAACAACTGGTAAGGATGATAGTTAAATAATACCAGCCATTTACAATTGTTCAGGATGTAGAATTTAAAAAGTTTGTCAATTTATTGTGCCCTGGATATAAGCTTCCCAGCAGGAAAACTATTTCTTCTAGTTTAATACCGCAATATTACAATAGGACTAAAAAAACAGTAGAGGAAAAACTTAAAGAAGCGTTTGCCGTATGTATATCTACTGATGCGTGGACGTCAATTAACAATGACAGCTTTGTAGCTTTGGCAGCTCATTGGCTGGGTAAGAACACGGAAATTAGTTCAAAATTGTTATGCTGTGTTCAGTTCACTGAACGACATACTGCTGAAAATATGGCTAAAATGTTTCAAAAAACATTCAAAGAATGGCATATCGAGAATAAAATTACAGTCATTGTGTCAGATAATGCAGGTAATATTGTGGCTGCAGTTCGGGCGGGTGGTTGGCGGCATTTGGGATGCTTTGCACATACGATAAATTTAATTGTACAAAAGGGGGTAATGGAAATTGAAAACACCATTTCAAAAATCAGAAAAATTGTCGCATTTTTTAAGCGAAGTGCTCAGTCTGCGGCTAAATTGAAGCAACTCCAGGAACAAATGGATATACCCATCCTAAAGGTAAAGCAAGACGTTTGTACAAGTTGGAATTCAACGTATATAATGTTGTCGCGAATTCTAAAAATTAAGGACGCCGTGGTATCTACATTGGCTATTATTTCGAATGAAGAAATAAATACACTGACTCCAAATGATTGGAATATTGCAACTGTGGCATCCGAAATTTTAAGTCTTTTCAATGACCTAACAATGGAAATAAGCGCTGAAAAAAATGTAACATTATCAAAAGAAATTTTGTTTGTGCAATCAATGAAACGTCATGTTTTAACATTTTCGAATAATGAGACATTACCTGCAGAAATTCGGAATATGGCCCACACTCTTCATCGAGAAATTACAGAAAGATTTAGAAATATTGAACATAATGAATTAATCGCGGAGGCTGCAATTTTGGACCCCCGATTTAAAAAATTTGGTTTTTCAAATAATTCAAAATATGAAGCGGCATGTGCAATATTAAAAAATACAGTTTGTTCTACAAATATTTCCAATATAAGAAGTGAAACTGATGAAAATTTCACAAATGTTCCTTCATCTTCATTATCATGTACCACTTCGCTGTTGTGGAAGGAATTTGATAAGCAAGTTGAAAAACAACTGGCAATTTCAAATTCGACATATCGATAGCGGCTGGAATAATTTAATTTGATAAATACGTAAATGAACCGATAATCAATAGACATCAAGATCCACTAACATGGTGGCATCAAAGAAAAGATGTCTATCCCAGAATTTGCGAAATAGTAAAAAAACGTTTATGTGTATTGGCTACATCTGTTCCTTGCGAGCGCATTTTTAGTAAATCTGGGAACATTATTACTGACAGGAGAAGTCGATTAACAACCGCGAATACTTCACAAATCATTTTTTTAAATTATAATTTGTAAATTATCAATGTAGAATTTAGATTTATACGTAAGCTGTTTAGTTATTTTTACATTTTGATATTCAGTTCAGTATATACATTTTATATATTTATACAATATGCTGTTATGTTGTACAAAAATAAATATTTTAGTGCGTACCCTACCTGTTATATAATATCAATTTTTAATTTTCAATCCAACCTGCGACCGTATTCCAAGTATAATTTCCAAATTATTCAGTCGACCCAAGTGAGCCGAGATCCGGTACATTAAAATTTAGTGAACCGGCTCCCTCGGTTCCCTGCTGGGATTCGGTTCACTGAACCGGTTCGGACCCGAACTGCCCACCTCTACTTTGTAGTAGAGATGGTCTTAACAGTGATTTTTCATTCACCGTTCTAAAGCAAACGGTGATTTTAAACAGCTCTTTTAATCACAGCGAAAGCAGGTGCCGCTTATTTTCACCGTTTGTTTTCACCGTTTGTTTTCACTGTTTGTTTTCACCGTTGATTTTCACTGTTTGTTTTCACCGTTTATTTTAACCGTTTATTTTCACCGCGCATGGTAAAGGGTTCCTCCGAGCTGTTTACCGTGAGCTGTGAAAATAAACGGTTCTTGCTTTCGCTGTTCGCTTTATTTAAAACAGCTCTTTTAATCACCGTTCTCCGAGCTGTTTGAGTTCGGTGGAAATAAACGGTTCCTGCTTTCGCCCATATTTCGCCGTTCGATTTTAAACAGCTCTTTGAGCTGTTTAACTATATGCGTAGTGAAAATGAATATCTTAACAAAAATTCGCGTTATATAATGGAAATTATTGATTTGTTGATAAACTACCGAGGTTATAAAATATTAATATACGCATATTAGGTATATCAGTAGGTATTTGCTTCTAATTTATGTTTTATAAGTATGTATATAAAACACACGAATGGGCCAAAAGATTTAAATTAATAATATATAGTAAGTAACATGATGAATTGTTTTTAGTTATATAGATGGTCATGTATGTACATAAATGTTTCTACAAAATGTGTATGGATAATAAATTAAATATAACTTACAAAACAGAAAATAAGTAAAAAGTACCTCCAAGCAATGAAGTATATTTTATTTATTTTTTTGTTCAGTTTAAAGTACCTATAGCAATAATCAAATACATTTCAGTTTCTCTTCTAATATTATATTTATTAAATATAAAGTTTAATTGAGCACTTTGTTAGAACGTAATCGACTTCGCCTATCCGATAAGTAACATTGAAAATAATATCATAATTGTTACGTTACAGCACTACAATACAGCCAGTGTGAATATTTCTTTACATGAAAGATATTTATTTGCCCATATCTTTGATTATGTATACTATGTATTAATAAACAATGCCCATATTGAAAAGAACCCTTTCCATCATAATCGTCATAATAAATACGAAAGTAATCACTGTGATTCCACGAATTTGCAAACGGTGAAAACAGTGATTTGGAAATCACTGTGAAAAATCACCGTGACCAATATCTGCTCTCATCTCTAGTTTGTAGTTCACTTTTTGGACGCTGTGACCGCACCCTGACACTTCATTACGATTACAATTATTTCCAATTTATATTTTTGTATAGTAAATAGTTAATAATGGCGGATCATGTTGACCAAATTAATGTGAATGACGCAAGACTTTCAGCTTATACATTTAATGTAAAGGAAGAACAGTGCCAAGGTGACAGTTTTATAGGGGATAAGATGTGTATCTCTGAAACTGGTATTACTGTCGACAATGCTGAAGTAGAATGCAACTTTTGGCATGGCAAAATAAAGCAATATGAAGAGTCCACATGTTTGGACATTATTAAAACAGAATTGGCATCAGTTGAAGTGAATGCAGGACAAAATGAGGTTGATAACGTTAAAATTGAAAGAGGCATCAGTGCTGATGATATTAAAATTGATTTCGACAATGGACTACTGTGTGAGTAAATGCATATTAATAGCTCTTAATTTTAATGTTTGTTGTAGTCATACTCATACAAAACTTATTTTACTTCTATCAATTTAGATTCAATTTTAAGTTAAATATATTGACAGATGTAAAACAATAGCCACGAGCCATATCTATGACATAATTTTTTTAATATAGCATAGTTTAACATATGTATGCACATGTATATTTGCAACTAAATTCTTCTTAATATTACTGATAGTGTTACACCACCAATTAGTTAATAGAGCATTTCAAACACACTTATTGCTTCTGAAATTACTGTTGGTACTATTTAGTTAATTGTAAGTTTTGACGAGACATCTGCAGCATAAATATAAGACCTTAACATAGAATGGTGAAAGTGTATTTAGTATTTATTCTGTTTATTGAAAAATAAAATTTCAAGTGAAAGGATTCTTATTCCATTATAAACAACAAGCTGTCATATTTTTATTTTCTAATCTTTTTTATATCTCAAATACTGAGGTTTACATTATTTCAACTGCCAATTAAATTTTCACTGCTTCTTGACATCTCTATGTAATATATTACTTAACTATTTTGAGAACTGACAGTATTAAATATATCATATTGTACTTACAAAATCACCAAGTGACAGTAAATGCTTTGATTCTTGATATGTATATATTTGACCAACAGATTGTGAACATTGTGAAGCATATTACATAGACTACTGCATCGAATGTGGAATGCTTGTAAATATTTTAAATAAGAATGCCGTGAAGAGTGCAGATAATGGGGCACGAGCGGATATACCAAATGATATTTTAGAAATTCAAGATTTATTTGGACAAACTGGAATATATGCATTAAGGATTATTCCTAAGGGTGTAAAATTTGGTCCTTTCACTGGACTCAGCGCATCAGAATGTCCCTGGGAAATGAAAGGCGAGAAATTTGTTTTGGACAAAAATAAATCAAAGTATTTGAATTGGATGCAGTTTGTTAATCCTACCAGGAATACTTCTGAAGGAAACCTGCGTGTCCTTCAATATGAAGATAATACATATTATCAAAGCACTCGTCAAATCCCAGCTGGTGATGAATTACTGGTCTATTTCGGTGAGGAATATTGCCAAAATAAAATTGTCATAGCAGACATTGTTAAGGACATATTCGCCTGTACATTTTGCTGTCTTGGATTTAGCTCTAAATCACATTTGGCCGAACATAAAACCCTATGTGTTGAGGATGCAGCTGGAAAGTTTTCAATTGAAGGTATTGTGAATATCTCATTTGATGTTTCTGAAATTGACTACATATATACTTTTTGTATTTTAAAGAGATTAAACATCTTCAAAATATTTTGTAAATTATTATTATTTGCCTTCCGCAAAGATTGCATCAATACCAGTCTTGCATAAAATTTAATGGTTGTGTTTTTCACGCAATTTCAGCCCTCGCACAGTGCCCATTTTGCAAAATTCACTTGGGCTCGAAGGAATATCTCGCACACCATAAGGCCTTTTGCTTTGAGAGGAATGCCAGGTATGTTGGATTTTATATGATTATACATTAGAAGTGTGAAACAGAAATGACATTTTCCGACCAAACAGTTTATTATGTGCTTATTGACACATACAAATGTTAAATTGGTTTAAAGAAAATCTCAAAATAATTGTGAAAATATTTGTGAATAAGTTTTTTTTTTTTAATTTAATGGATATTGTAAGCCTCACTGGCTTATTAGTATAATCACTTCTACCATGTTAATAAAATAGTTGTCAAGTCGCCATCGTTATTTTATTCTCTTTAATACAATACTACCAACTGCATCATACAAAATATTTCTGTTTACAATTTAAAAAAAAAAAAGTAGATAAATCGATACTTATTATATACAAATGGAATAATTCAAATAAGTCAGTTAGAAAAAAAGCTTTCCGTTAATACTAATAATAATAATAATCACCACCAAGATATATTGCAGCATTTGGGCTTCTGTGATCGTGCTTCTTTGAGTAGGGTACTTACGCCGATTCTGGCGCCTCCTCCCCCTCTCACCCAGCTCCCCCTCACCCCCCTCGCCCTAGTGGCGCCCTCTGCCAACCCAACTGATGTGGCGCCCCCTCGCGGTCGCCAACCCAACTAAAAATTGCAGATTTCATCATTACCAACCCAACTAAAATTGCAGATTTCATCATTACCAACCCAAGTGATGTGGCGTCCCCTCGCGGCCTCCAACCCAACTGAAAATTGCAGATTTCATCATTACCAACCCAACTAAAAATTGCAGATTTCATCATTACCAACCCAACTAAAAATTGCAGATTTCATCATTACCAACCCAACTAAAAATTGCAGATTTCATCATTACCAACCCAATGTGGCGCCCTCTGACGGCCACTAACCAAACTAAGAAATGGCAGATTTCATCATTACCAACCCAATGTGACGCCCTCTCACAGCCACTAACCAAGAAATGGCATCTCTCATGATTACCATAATGCAGCATCCTCTCACGGTCACTAGCCAAACTAAGGTGACGTCAGACAAAATGGCGGACCATCAAGATGGTCTTTGCTTCTAGAGAATTCCTGAATAAATTACCAGGCTTGCTATCGCGCTTCTCAATGTACTTCAAACAGGTCTAAACATGTTTCCAGCGGAAACCGCAACGGCTGTCTGCTTCTGTGATAGCCGCATGCGCAGAAAATATAAAAAGCACCCCCTGATGGATACTAGCCCAACTAAATATTAAATATATAAGAATTTCGAATGTAATATCATCAGTATCAATTGCAAAGCAGTGTAGCACCTTCTATATAGTATAATGGCGGTGCAATACGAGAAATTTGATAACTTTTTGTCTGCTAATGGTATTGAAATACCTATCATAGTGCGAGATTGGTTATTATCCTCGGAATTGAATCAAAGTGATTGTTTATTCATAGCGGCATTCGCATATCAAAACATGCAATATTTTGATATCGATGAATTAATGAACGTTTTGGAATATTGTAACCCAAATATGAGCCAACTTAAGAAGTGGCACATTTATAGTGAGTATGAATATATATGTGAACCTGATTTAGATCCTCATGCAGAAATTTGCGTATTCGACATAGAAACATCGACTGTACTGACTTTAAATAAGAGCATACCGAAGATGTTAATGAGTTGGTATCCTCAATATAATCATCCTGAATTGGACTATAATGACGAGCTGGCCGTGACTGGTGGTGGATATATAATATATGCCAGTCAGAAGCGTTTCGCAAGTAGCTAACATGTACAGACCCGCCTAAACATGTCTAGACTTGCTGGAAATACATCAGTCGACAATGTCCGTTGAAAGCAGGCGGAGGGTTCTTAGACAGAAGAAGGACTTGTTGAACATTAGAATTATGAGGTTTATATCCGAAATTGAAAAAATCAAATCTGATTTAGAAATGTATGCGTTGGTGACAAATATTAGTAAAATAAAGCTATAAAATGGAGAATATGGAAAAATATATGATTAGGTCTTTTGTTGTACACTTTATATAATTTTATAAATAAATATATGTAATATACATTATTAAATAAAGAGAATATAACATCCAACATTTTTTCCTTAAAATACCCCTTTTAGTTATATATAAAGTGCATCTCACTTAAAGAAATGCGTAGACATAGAAGTCATATTTTTTTAATGTTAGTATATAAGAATAATGTTTTGCAGCTGAACGTTTATACCTTCTCACGATTAAAAACTTCTTATATTGCTTTATACAGGATGTTAGGATACAGATATGTAATTCACCTTAAATAAAAATGCGTGCATGTATAGAATTAATACTTTTTTTATTTTTATATAATCATAATATACAATTTTAATAAAATTACAAAACATTATCTTCGTCAATCCAGCTATTATGTGAATTATCGAACCCTAACCATTTTACATAAGCTTTTCCGTCCTTTACACGTAATACTTTTTCAATCAGATATACATCTTTATGTTTAGTTTTCTGCAATTCATGTTCGTAGAAACAACCCAAAATCGGATCTCCATTCATATCCTCCAGCATATATGTTGGCGGATTTGTAGCATTAGCTTTAATAATCTTGAACAATTCACTACCCCAGTTCCTGAGATAGCCTTTCGAGAAAACACTTTTGAATTTACTTATCCGCACGATGTCACCAACTTTATATTTCCGCTTCACAGCTGTTTGCACATCATTGTAGATAGTAGAAAGCAGGAGCTTCTCATTCTTTTTAGTCACATCGCAAGGTCGCATTTTAATTGTTCGATGCTTTGTTTTATTATACGTATCAGTCACGGAGGGTAAAATATCTATCCACTTATAGCTACCTCTCATTGTAAATTCCTTATATAATCTACACTTTAGCGTACGAATAACACGTTCGGCAATAGACGCTTTCATTGTACTATATGTTGAATAATGGTTTATACCATATTTCTTCATGAGATTTTGAAATCGGGTATTATAAAACTCTTTACCATTGTCGGACTGTATATTTTTCGGCTGTCGAGTGTCTTGTAGAATGCCTTCCATAGCATTACATACATCCAGACCGGTTTTCGATTTAAGGGGTTGAGTCCATAAAAATTTCGAGAAACAGTCTATAACCACAAGTATATATCTATACCCGCCATTCTCTCGTGCATGAGGTATAAATTCAGCCAAGTCAATCTGCCAAACATCGTCAAACCCTCTAATAATGAAGCGACGTCTGGGAAAGAATCTACGAGCCGGTCTATGCAGCTCATCAACTAAATGACGCTTAATACTATTCATAATTAACAATTATTGTTCAGCGTGTTAATACATCATGTAGGTAGAACAATGCGATGGTAAATGAATTAAAATTATGTCTCGTCTCTATGGTCTTGCGAGCGGTCGGGGTGGTGGTGGTGGTTGTGGGGGTGGGGAATTCCCTGATTTCTTTTCAAGTTTTTTTCTTATAGCTTCCAGTTTAGCATTGAGTTTAACCTCAATTCTACTCTCAACACTTTTTTCCATTCGATACAGCTTTTGATTAGTTTCAGCTTGTAGAGTATTTGCACTAACTTCGACAATCCCTTTGATTGTATCCAAGTTAACGCCCTTATTTAAATTATTTTTCAGTGCAAGTATTTCACCATCCAATTCCTTTTTAATTTTTTCAATCTTATTACTAACTTCAGAATTTGTAGCATGGTTTTTTCTTAAAACATCAAATTTAGCATCAATCTTCTTCTCAACACTAGCTTGCATCTGGTTTAATTTCCCATTAATCGACTGTTGCACATTATTTACACTAACATTAACAATACCCTTAAATATATCCAAATTAACAGTTTTATTTAAATTAGTTTTAAATGCATTCAAGTTCTCATCCAATTCCCTCTTAATTTTATCGATCTTGTCACTAACCCAGGTGTTTGTTGCGAGATTGTTCCTTAAATTGTCTAGTTCATTTTCGATTCTATTCTCAACAGCAGTCTGCATATGTTGTATGATATCACTAATATCCTCAGCCACTTTGGAATTCGAGGCGTCTATTTTTATTTGAATATCACTCACCACATTATCAATCCTTAGATCTATTACGCCAAGTATTCTAGATAGGTGACGCTTATTAACAGAATCCTGATCGTGTATAGGATCTGCTACACGACAAATACGTTTACCGCCAATATCAACATCACCTTCCTCTGTTAATGGCAGAGATGGCTTTTGACGTTTAACGCTAGCTTTACCGCTGCTAAGATATCGGCCAAATTTGTCTACACTCATGACGATACTGAGGAAAAGAATGATAGTATTAAATATTTATTCAATTACGCCGCATTCTTTAAGCTCCTCGATGATCGACTGCATTTCATTATGGGTACTTTCATTGCCAGAATCCCGAGAGGCCTTCAAAAGTTTAAGACGATCCACGAGCTCGTTTATGTCATCCCAATAGACATATTGATATCTATCATTGGTGTTGGAAACAAGCATGCTGCCTATATCTCCGCCAGACCATGTTTCTGAGGTCGAACTGGAATATTTAGCAAGAAGAGGTTTTATTATTTCACGCCATTTGTGGCCTCTAGTCCCCCTCAAGTTATTTTTGGGTTGGAACAGTTTGCGATGCACATTAGTTTCGTGTAAAATATCATAGTAATGTGATAAATCCTCCTCATTATATCTACTTGGGCTAGTTTTAAATATTAATTCATAAAGACCACGAGAACCCGTAAACAGCTTATTATTGATTATTATGTCTTTACCATCTAGATATAATGTATGCCCACCCAATTTCAATCTATTTGTTTCGGGTTCGAATGTGACACCATACGTTGTATCATATACATTGCTTGTATCTTGAAAAAGACCTCGCACAAACTCTCTCGGTAAAGGATTAAGATCTCCATAAAACGCGTTATGCGAATGCGGATCCTCTTCCACCAATGGATTAGACTGCTCATCGAATGGATTAATCGAAGAACTCTTTTCTATCTCTTGTTTTTTTTATCAGCTTTCCTCTATTTTTCAAAGTGTTTGTAATATTCATTATGGGCTCCTTAATTGTTTGTGTTTCCTGTTTTATTGTTGTGTTCAAACCTTCTAGGTTCTCAGTAATGGGCTTAAACATTTTTCGTATTAAATAATCTTCATCGGAACGATTAAGCTTCAATTGCATATACTTATTCCTAATAACTTTACTTGCCTTAATAATATCACTCAATTTCTCATAATCCATTTTTCTACTATTAACTGCCTGCCTGCGCATGATTATTTGCAGACAGATATATATTAACTGAATAAAATGAATAATTCACCAGCATATATAGCGATCAAAACCCTTCCTATAACGACCATTATGCAAATCACTATCCTTGTCTATCACCAGGAATCCGTATTTATCTTTCCAACACTCACCACAAACCGATTTAAACCGCTCAAATGACATGTCAACTCCAACATGATCGTTGTAAATATGTTGTAGATTTGTATTATCCTGCTTAAATAATACCAAAAAATTAGCATTATCCCTAACTAGCTGTTTCGGAATACTAGTATAAGTTTGACATAAATAAAAGCTATCAACACACTTATGTCTACCCATACAAAAATATTTTCTAATATTGTCTTGCTTATCGCACGCCACATCGTCAAAAATGAATATCGAATTTCTCTCAGCCTCCATGGGGTCTATTATATCATCATTCTCCTTACAAGGAAAATATTTCACATCTTTAACATTATTTAAAACATTCTCCAACAGCTTATATTTAGCTTGATATAAAGACTTGGAATAAATGTATACGTTTTCGAACTTGAGACCATTTTCATTGAATAATAACGATAGCATGAGATTTGTTTTCCCAGAGTTTGATGCACCACAAAGTAGCGCTCTAATGGAGTTCGGTAGTAGGCTGCTATGTTTCCGAAATTTACCCTTTTCATCAACGTCCAAATCCAAGTTGATTATTTCAAGTGCATCCTTCTGCTTCACAAGTCTCATGGTGAATGAATTATATATAAATTGTTGGATGTTTATAAAGCTAATTCATTTCGATGCTAACTTTTAAAGAGGGCGGAGGTGTCGTGAACTCGATAATCAACAAGTTGCTTATAGAGCTTCACCTGCCAGGTGGGTACATGTATTGTGGTCCTGGTACAAAGCTCCAGAAACGTTTAGCACGAGGTGATCCCGGCATTAATCCATTGGATGCGGCTTGTCGGGAACACGATATCGCATATTCACAACATAAAGATTTAAAAGATAGACACGAGGCAGATTTGATATTGCAAGAAAAAGCTTGGAATCGTGTAAAGTCAGCAGACGCAAGTGTTGGTGAAAAGACAGCAGCCTGGTTGGTGACTAACGCAATGAAGGCCAAAAGAAAATTTGGTATGGGCTTAAAGAAAAAAACTTTTAAAAAAATAGTGTGCACCAATGTTAAGAAGACTCTTAAGCGATTCGGGGGTGATATTAAACAGGGTGCTAAATCATCATTGGCAGCAGCTAAGGTTGCAATCAAAGAGGCTGGAGGTCGAAAACATATTAAAACCCCCAGAATAATCCCCATACCGAAAGTTGGAGGCGTATTGCCACTCATACCAATATTCGCCGGGCTAAGCGCTCTCGGCTCACTGGCAGGCGGTGTAAGTGGTATAACACAAGCAGTACTCAAAGCGAAAGCGGCTCGAAGTCAATTACGGGAAGCTGAAAGGCATAATAAAACTATGGAAGCTATCGCATTAAAAGGTAAAGGATTATATCTGAAGCCATATAAGCGAGGCTTAGGTTTATATCTAAAACCATCAAAAAACTAATAAGTCGACTGCCTCAAAGAGCATTAACCGATCATGATATTTTGAAATATGCGAAATATATTCACCATTTTAGAGGTGTATTTATGAGGGATACTCTACCAAAATCACCCAACAAAAATGAAAGCGCAGTCGTTAATTTGGATAGCATTAAAGGATCGGGAACACATTGGGTCTGTTATAAGAAGAGAGGTTCTAATATATACTATTATGATTCGTTTGGCAATTTAAAGCCTCAACCGGAATTGATAGAATATTTTAATAGAAAGGGACCTAATAAAATAATGTATAATCATAAACGATACCAAAATTTCAATACATTCAATTGTGGTCACTTATGCTTAGAATTCCTACTAAATAATATATAATCGTATGTTCATATATCAATATATTAGTCATGTCGTACACTTTCACCCTGAAGGGCACAAAATCAGTGCTTTCTGTTGATTATTATCCGCCTATTGAATTGAATCCCCACTATGAATATGTTCTGGGTCTAATAGGATTTAATAGCTACAATTCGATTCCCAACATTGTAGAGGGCTGTAACAAATTTTATTATGATAATGACAAAGTTATTACAATTCCCACAGGATCTTATGAGATAAGTGATATCGCCGATTTCTTGATGAATGCGATGCCTAGAGGTGCAATATCCCTCAAACCAAACAACAATACAATAAAGTGTGAAATTAAAAGCAAATATGAAATAAATTTTGGACCTAGAGACTCTATAGGAAGCATATTAGGTTTTAGTGGGAAGCTATTACCAGCCGATCAAAAACATGAATCGGATTTACCTGTCAATATTATAAAAGTGTCGACAATAAGAATTGAGTGCAATATCACAACATCAGCCTACAACGATAGTCGTTTATCCCACACGCTCTATGAATTTTCTCCACAAGTTGAAGCTGGGTTTTCGATTAATATAGCGCCCGAGCATATAATATATCTACCAATTAATTCTAGGCGTATCGATAATATCACATTAACACTGCTCGATCAAGATGGTGATGCCGTAAACTTTAGAGGCGAGCAAATCATTGTTAGATTAGAATTAAAAAGAGTTTCATAATGGGCCTTTCATTTCGTAAACGTTATATAACTTCCTCACCCCCACAACGGAAGATCACTTCAACATCTAAACTCAAGCAGTTAACATCGGCCAATATAATATTTTTACAATCGTTAGGCTTTCGAGTAAAAAATGGAGGAAAAGCTATCAATATTTGAAGGTGTGCATTTTGACGAAGTTATAACGAAAGAAGAGTATCACACATATTATCCGAGAACACACAATTTCAACTTAAATGATGAAGTTCGCATAAGTATTCAAAATCAAGATATATACACACTACCTTCCGAGAGTTATATATACATAGAGGGGAAATTTAAACCTGATGATAATGGTACGGGTCTACCTGAATTAACAAACAATGCATACGCTTTTTTGTTTGATCAGATTCGATATGAGCTTAATGGTGTAGAAATCGATCGCGCAATGAAGCCAGGAATCAGTTCTACGATGAAAGCATTAGTTTCATATAATGAAGATGAAAGTCGAATGTTGTCGATTGCTGGGTGGGGACCATTCGCACAGCGGCAAGCAACACTCTCCAATAACAAGTTCAACGCATGCCTTCCATTGAGCATGCTTTTAGGCTTCTGTTCCGATTACAGGAGGGTTATTATTAACGTCAGTCAAGAATTAGTCCTAATTAGAAGTAAAACGGATGAAAACTGCTATCAAAACAAGACCGCTGATGGTACAAAAAAGGCCTCAATCGAGATTGAAAAGATTGAATGGCGGGTGCCACATGTAAGCGTAAATGATCAGACACGCTTAAAGTTCTTAAACACCCTTAAAACCAATAAACCGATATATCTAACATTTCGTAAATGGGAATTATATGAACTTCCAGCTTTGCGTGCAACGAAAACTGACATTTGGCCTGTTAAAACTAGCACTAATCTAGAGAAGCCCAGATATGCTATTATAGCGTTTCAACGCAACAGAAAAGATAATTTTCAGCAAGATGCATCAGGCTTTGATCACGCTTCAATCACAAATATTAAATTGCATTTAAATTCAGAATATTACCCATATAGCGATATGAATATAGATATGAGTAAAAAACTATATGCCCAAGCATATCTAATGTACACAAAATTTCAATCGAGCTATTATGGAAGCACTCGGGGACCTCTCATGAGCTACGAGAAGTTCCACGATTCAGCACTTTACGTAATAGATTGTTCGAAGCAGAATGAGAGCTTAAAATCATCCACCGTCGATGTTAAGCTTGAGATGCAGTGCCAGGAGACGTTTAGCGAGGACACCTCTTGTTTATTGTTAATTTTACAAGATTGTGTCGTTGAATATAGTGCACTGACAGGTACTGTTAAGAAAATTATATAACATTCAGTCAATCGCGAGACATCATGGCTAAAAGAGGTGCAATTGACACTCGAGATCAACTTCAATCATTCCTTATTATAGACATACAAGGTTATGCGATTCAACATTTCGATCCAAAAGAGATGAGCATAAGTGACGGAGAAAGGAGCATCCATTTTTTATTTAAACCTAGCATTGAATTCCATCTATTATCGAAGAAAGACCAGAGGACCGTTCGATGGCTTGAAAATAATTATTTAAATATAGAATACTCTACTGGTTATGTTTATTTTAAGGACATTATTAACTTGTTAAAAAATATCTGTAACTCATATAATAGAGTGTATGTTAAAGGACATCAAAAAAAGGAGCTACTTAAGCAATATGTTGATATTGACATAATTAACTTGGAATATTTTAATGATGTACCAAAGCTTATTAAAAATGTCAATCATTGTTTTTATCATAATAATAAAACTAATGAAGAATGTATATGCACGCAAAATAATATTATAACTCTATGCAATTATCTAAAAAATAAAGAATTATTTTAACCTTATTATTTTTATTTCAATCCACCTATACATATTAATAATAATATAGCAAAATAGTATACGTATAAACATGTCTATACATGTATAAAAGGACCGCCGAGACGGCACCAATCCGAGGTAGGTATGCAAGCGAGAGATTTTTTATACAATTCCATTAATTAACCATCACCTGCCCTAAAAAGGGTCACCCGGACCGCAACCATTCGATGCAGGTATGAGACCGAAAAATTTAAGTGCATTCCTTAAAACACGGCCCGACCATGGGACTGGAATGTGGCCTCAGCTAATTGCCCCCGTTCACACGGATATACGTATGCGTGGGGAAAAAAAGGGTCGTCGCAGCTGTACATAGACCACACACACTCACCCATGGGAACAGAATGCAGCCGCGCTTAATTGCATCAGTTCACACGCATATGTGCATGCGTGTGGTAAAAAAGGGTTTTCTCTAATTGATTAACATATCAATTGGTGTGGGAACCTGACGCAAATGGATGTATACGTCACGAATGAGTATCTATATATGCGTAGATCGACATCTTTAATTTCATTATAATCAGTATCTTCGAACAGTCAACATCGTTTTTAGTGCTTGTTTGTGTTTTACTACAAGGTATTTAGAAAGCCTAATTTATATAATATTAACTTGCAATATTTTACATTAGTTTTAAAATTTTATAGGACTTTTTAAAAATTGTTTTTTCTCAATTATAAGGTTATTTTTTAAATAATTTAATGATATATATTTTATTAATATTTTATTAATATTTTATTTTTATATACAATTAATCCAGGGTGCTTCAAAGTATTTTATACGCATTTAGTAGCTTCTTTATATTGTTTTTCTTTCTTTTTTTAATTTTTATAAGGTTTTAAAGGGTTTTATCAATAAATTTTCAATAATACAAGTATTTCTTAGTTAAATATACGCTGATCATAGTTTTTCTACTACTCTAAAATTTTATGGGACTTTTAAAAATTGTTTTTTCTCAATTATAAGGTTATTTTTTAAATAATTTAATGGTATATATTTTATTAATATTTTATTAATATTTTATTTTTATATACAATTATCCAGGGTGCTTCAAAGTATTTTATTTGTATTTAGTAGCTTCTTTATATTGTTTTTCTTTCTTTTTTTAATTTTTATAAGGTTTTAAAGGGTTTTATCAATAAATTTTCAATAATACAAGTATTTTTTAGTTAAATATACGCTGATCATAGTTTTTCTACTACTCTAAAATTTTATAGGACTTTTTAAAAATTGTTTTTTCTCAATTATAAGGTTATTTTTTAAATAATTTAATGGTGTATATTTTATTAATATTTTATTGAATATTATTTTTATATACAATTATCCAGGGTACTTCAAAGTATTTTATTTGTATTTAGTAGCTTCTTTATATTGTTTTTTTTTTTTTCTTTTTAAATTTTTAGGTGCGTAAATTTATATTATTAAATTGATTATTTTATAGGGTTTTATCAATAAATTCTCAATAATACAGGTATTTTTAGTTAAATATGCGCGGATCATAGTTTTTCTACCACTCTAAAATTTTATAGAACTTTTAAAAATTGTTTTTCTCAATTATAAGGCTAGCGAATCAGTCAAATAAATTAGCAATTTCGATATATTAAAAATTGGGTTTCAATAGCTTTTTATTCTTTTAAATTTATTATATTAATTATTTTTAATTTGTTTTTCATAGAATGAATTGCATCATTTGCGGAAAATCCTTCACCCGGCGCGACAACATGAAGCGGCATGTGAATACCCTCCACCGCAATTTTGTTTGCGGTATTTGTGGAGAGGGTGCGGATACATGTGAGCATGTTGCGGGACCACCTAAGAAGGTGGCCAAAGTAGATGTTACACCATCCACAACTTCTAATAGACCTGTGGATGCTGCGCCATCTACCAGTCGAGATGCGCCTCAGAGAAGCTGTTGTGGGTTGATGTTCCCTAATAATTCTCTGTATAGGGGGCATCTTCGCACACAGCAGCATTTGAATAATAATACATTTATGCTGCCGGATGGAGTGTTCAAAATTAATTCCTCATTTAAAAGCCGGGTCGCGAGTTACAAAATTTTAGGTAAAGAGAGTGCTGACATCACAAATTTTTTATCGAATTTGAAAATGAAAGTGTGCGGCCTGATTAACGATGTTCTAGCCAAGGTCGTATCGGGTATTAAGGTACAGTTAGAGCTATTTGCTCATTATGCTAAAACCGTAGCTGATGAGGAAATAGTCGACTTAAAGTCCTTCAATACTCGGTACGTCATTGTCACCGGGTCTTCAGACTTAGAGGACGTTTTTGATCAGGCTGCTGCCATCATAAAATCGAAAGCTGAAGAGTTTTCGGATAGGGGGAGCAATTGGACACTTAAGATGGTCTCGCATTTAGAGGTTAACATCAACAGCTACCAACCTCTTGGGGGATCATCTTATTTGGAACTACCCCCCTCTATTCGAAACAAGAAAGCATGCATCAATATTCAGAACTCGGATGATGCATGCTTGTGTTGGTCGATTGTAGCAGCACTCCACCCGGCAAACATGAGTGTAGATAGAGTTAGTAGTTATCCTCATTACTCCAGCGTCCTAAATTTAGAAGGTATTCAATTCCCGGTTAAAATTAAAGATATTTCAAAAATTGAGAATATGAACAATTTAAGTATTAACGTTTACGGTTTGGCTATTAATGATGAAACAAAAAATCATGAGGTGGTGGGGCCAATTCATTTCACTAAAAGCAGAAAAGATATCCACATCAATTTACTCCTAATTGATGATGGAAAAAGATCACATTATGTTTTAATTAAAAATCTGTCCAGGCTAGTCTCATCCCAAATCAATAACCATGGTCATGAAGCTCACATCTGCGATGGGTGTTTAATTAATTTCAGCACCATCGAAAAATTAAACGCTCATCAACAACACGATTGCAACCATGTGTATACGGTACTACCCTCAACCGACGCGCGTAAAACAAAATTTGGCGATATGCTGCCCGAAAATATTTTACGTTTCGATAGTCACCATAAGAAAATGTCCGTTCCGTTTGTCGTTTATGCGGATTTTGAAAGTATTCTCCAACCGATTCACACATGCAGCCGTGATCCAGCTAGTTCGTATACGAATAAAACATTCAAACACGTTCCATATAGTTTTGCATATCAAATTGTATGTTCGTTTGATGCAAAGTTGAATAAATTTGTCACGTATGCCGGTTTAGATTGCTCAACGGTGTTTGTCCAAAAATTGATAGAAGATGTTAAGCTAATCTATGAAAACTATTTAAAGACTATCGTGCCGATGAAAACTTTAAATAATAGCGAGCGAAAATTATATAATGAGGCCGTGATTTGCCACATTTGTGAGCTGTCTCTCAACGGAGATAGAGTGAGAGATCACTGCCACATTACGGGAGCGTTTCGAGGGGCCGCTCATTCTAATTGTAATCTAAACTTCAAAATTCCGAAATTTGTCCCTATCTATTTTCACAATTTGAGCGGGTATGATAGCCATCTATTTTTAAGAGATTTGGCACAACAAAATTTAGATATTGACGTAATTCCTATTAATAAAGAAAGATATATCAGTTTCAGCGCGAAAGTTTTGGTTGGTGACTACACAGATAAAAAATCGGGCGAGAAAAAAAATATTTATATAAAACTACGGTTTTTAGATAGTTTTCGATTCATGGCGTCTTCTATCGATAAGCTTGCACAAAATTTGAGCCCGCAAGACTTTGTCAATGTTAGGCGGGCGTTCCCACTAGATTCACATTTCCATTTAATTAGAAAGAAGGGTGTATTCCCCTATCAATACATAGATACCTTTGGGCGATTGAACGAATCGACCTTACCGGCAAAACGCGATTTTTTTAATTCATTAACGAATGTTGATATTTCGGATGTTGAATATCAACATGCGCAAACTGTATGGAATACGTTTGGATGTCAAAATTTATTAGAGTACTCAAACTTATATTTAAAATCAGACGTTTTACTTTTGGCCGATATTTTTGAAAATTTCAGGAAGATTTGTCGGGATACATACAGTCTGGATCCGGCTCAATATTACACCAGCCCGGGCTTGTCTTGGGATGCTATGTTGAAGCACACCAAAATTGAGCTGGAGCTACTCATAGACATCGACATGCATCATTTTGTTAAGCAGAGTATCAGGGGTGGGTTGTGTCAAGTATCATTGCGGCACTCTACGGCAAATAATAAGTATATGCCTAATTATGATGCGAGTGCTCCTAGCTCGTATTTAGCTTATTGGGACGCGAACAATTTGTACGGGTGGGCAATGTCGCAGTATCTACCATTCGGTGGGTTCAGTTGGGCTAGTCAGGATGAAATTGACAATCTAAATATATCTGGGGTCGCTGATGATTCGCCGATTGGCTATTTTTTGGAGGTAGATGTCACGTACCCTGTAACTTTGCACGATGAGCATAACGACCTTCCTTTTCTACCCGAAAACATGGTGCCTCCCACGTCTAAATTTCAGTATAAAAAGTTGATCGCGAATTTACAGAACAAAGAGAAATATGTCATACACTATCAAACGTTAAAGCAAGCATTACATTTCGGCCTTAAAATCACCAAAATTCACCGCGTTTTAAAATTCAACCAGTCAAACTGGCTTCAAACTTATATCGACCTAAACACCAGCCTACGTCAGCATGCTAGGAACGATTTTGAAAAGGACTTCTACAAGCTTATGAACAACTCCGTATATGGTAAAACCATGGAGAATGTTGATAAGCGAGTAGAAGTCAAATTGGTCACACGTTGGGAGGACCATGGCAAAAGTCGCGGGGCTGGTAGTTTAATCGCGAAACCGAATTTTAAAAGTGTTAGTATTTTTTCTGAAAACTTTGTGGCTGTCCAGATGGGGAAGCTGAAAGTCGTATATAATAAACCTATTTATATCGGCTTCTCCGTCTTGGAGCTATCAAAGCACCTGATGTATGACTTTTTCCACAATTTTTTGAGACGCGTGTATGCAGAAAAGGTCCGTCTGTGTTATATGGATACGGATAGTTTTATCCTAAAAGTAGAGACAGATGATATATACAGCGACATGAAAAAAAATATATCAAAATTCGATACATCGAACTTTTCGGCAAATAATGTCTACAGCATAGCACCTCAAAACAAGGCTGTTTTAGGTTTATTTAAAGACGAAAATGCGGGTAATATAATGAGTGAATTTGTCGGATTGCGCGCAAAAATGTATGCCTTAGAGGTTGAGGGTAGGGAGATTAAAAAGGTTAAGGGTGTTAAAAAGAACGTTGTGCGGGATGAGATTAGTCTGGCAGATTACAAACACTGTTTATTGAATAATGATATTTTATTAAGAGAGCAAAATCTTTTTCAAATCAAACTACATGAGATTTATACCGTCAAGCAAAATAAATTGAGCCTATCACCTCACGATGATAAACGCCGGATTGATGAGGATGGCATTCATACTCTCGCCTGGGGGCATTATAAAATCGACTCACCAGCTCCTTAGATGGTCGCTGCACATGCCTCGGGTGCAGCTGCTCTACCGCCTCAAATTGGGTAAGTACCCCCACCCTTTTTTTGTTTGCTTCTCACTGTAATTTTCTCCCACTAAATCAGTATTAGTTTGTTTGCATTCGAGTTCACACATATTCTTTAACCTCTAAGATTAAAATGGAAGCTAGTAAGAATACAAAATTATTATGTACATAAACTTATATCTATATATTTTTTAATTATTTTCAGAAACTTATAATGAATTTATTGGCGATTCGCTTAAAATGATTGATGATAATATCGTTAAGGAAAAGCAACTGATTGGGCAGTCATCATACTTCCTCAACAAATGCGGTTCGAAGTGGGTGAATATCGGCCTTAGTCCGGCGGCTGGATTCGTGCCCATCATCCAGATTCGATCGCCTGCAAGCTGTGATTTCTTTACATTGGACGAGTGGGAAGAATTTTGTAAGACGGAGGGTTGCAGTCCGAATCATCAAATTCGAACGTCAACATTTAGAGATACTAGCGTAATTGTATTAAGCAGTCGCAATCAGCAACTGGTATTGTCCTCCGATACCTATAGCAATTTGTTTAATTTGCGACTGCTCATTAAGAGTAAATTAGAATTTTTAGTAAATAGTAATTTCATAACATTTTATAAAATGATCTTAACCGCCTGCATGGCATTAACTGGAGATTTATATACGAATGTATCAAAATTACTTGTTGATCATTGTAATTCATTTAACGCTTTCCTTATGATGGAAGTGCTACATATTAGCTATAATTCGCTTTACTATGACTTTGAGCTCATGAAGCTTGGAGATATTGTTAATTTAAAATAATATTGTTAATTTATAAATAATAATAAATAAATTGTTTTCTTAAAAATATATTGTTTGTTTTATTTTATTTTATAAGTAGGATATACATTTCAAGCATGCGGCTATCACAGAAGCAGACAGCCGTTGTGGTTTCCGCTGGAAACATGTTTAGACCTGTTTGAAGTATATTGAGAAGCGCGATAGCAAGCTTAGTAATTTATTCAGGAATTCTCTAGAAGCAAAGACCATCTTGATGGTCAGCCATTTCGTCTGACGTCACCTTAGTTTGGCTAGTGACCGTGAGAGGATGCTGCATTAGTTAGGTTGGTAATCATGAGAGATACCATTTCTTGGTTAGTGGCTGTGAGAGGGCGTCACATTGGGTTGGTAATGATGAAATCTGCCATTTTGGGCTGGCGACCACGAGGGGGCCACATCAGTTGGGTTGGTAATGATGAAATCTGCCATTTTTAGTTGGGTTGGTAATGATGAAATCTGCAATTTTTAGTTGGGTTGGAGGCCGCGAGGGGGCGCCACATCACTTGGGTTGGTAATGATGAAATCTGCAATTTTAGTTGGGTTGGTAATGATGAAATCTGCAATTTTTAGTTGGGTTGGCGACCGCGAGGGGGCGCCACATCAGTTGGGTTGGCAGAGGGCGCCACTAGGGCGAGGGGGGTGAGGGGGAGCTGGGTGAGAGGGGGAGGAGGCGCCAGAATCGGCGTAAGTACCCTACTTCTTTGCTACTCCGGTCGTACCTCACGGATAGACCCCAGTAGGTCAGAGGCAGGAAATCGTCTCTCTCTCTCAAGTTACCTGAGGGGTTCCACAGGGATCTGTCCTCAGTCCTTTACTCTTCAGTTTATACACTAGTCACTTGCATAAATATATTACTTATTCTACTACACAGATGTATGCTGACGACACGCAAATTTATATTAGTTTCTGCCCGGGTGATGTGAATTGTGCTTTTGGCAAATTGAACGATGATCTGGATAATATTAGTAATTTTTCTAAAAATCGTGTTAAAAATCGACCCTGAAAAGTGCATAGCGGTATTGTTCGGGAAACCGAAGGAGGTGGAACGGCTTGCCTGTGACATTAAAATTAAAATCGAAAATGTCGATGAACCGCTGTCGAGTTGTGCGAAAAATTTAGGCATAATTGTTGACAATACATTTAGATACAGGGACTACGTCACCAGATTCAATGGGCTGGCTTACGCTACCTTTCTTCTGTCTTTATTTAATTATTGTGCGGCAGTCTACGGTCCTCGTCTGAATGTTATCGATAAGGCGCGCAATCAGAAGGTGCAGAACAGCTGCTTGATATACGAGTTTGGAATTCGTTGATTTGATAGGGTTAGTCATGGGCTGCGCGATGTGGGCTGGCTCAATATGAACAATTGGAGAATTTTCCGTTTACTAAATTTGTACCATACAATTATCGTATTCAAAACTCCGCCTTACCTAATATCAGAAAATTCGCTTTCGGAGAGATCGTAAATGCTTGACCGTGCCGCTTCATAGTCATGGTGTAATTGCCGCATATATCATATTCTGAATTGTATGTATTTCGTTCGTGCGACATCTATTATTTTACGTATGAACTATTTTCAAGAATTTTTGTTAAATTTACTCGTTTTAATGACTCAAGAAATACATTTAATAATTGAAAATATCTTTATTAAAAATAATTTAATACAAAGATCGATATTGCATATAGGTAACATTACATATTTAGAAATATTATAACATATTGCTGTGGCAACATAATTATTTGAATATGATAGTAGTATATTTGCCATACATTAGGCCTTGCCAAATAAATTATGTTGTGTGCTGTTTCAGCAACATAAATAATTAAAGTGATGATAATTTTTATTATCCTGATGTGTATTTTATTTATTTTTTAACAGCACGTACTTTATAAGTATTCATGAATTCTTCAGTGTATCTGAATTTCTTCCCTCTCGTCTACTCTCTTGTTTTTATTTAAGATTGGGATAAGGTTATAGCTTATTTAAAATGAAAAACCAGAAATCATATAACACATAATTGTCAAATTTATTTAATATTTATTACATAAAAATAAATATAGCATCGCTATACTGTATTCACTATATTTATTTAAAAAATGAGGTGTGGCCACCACACGACTTTCTTATACGTATGAGCATTTCAAACTATACAATCTTAAGAATTTTTTTATACAAAACTTATTCAAAATCCTATTCTAAGTACTTTTATTCTCTTAATAAATCGCTATAGAATGCATACTTTGCAAGATATTCGAAAAAAGTGCTACTCGCTAAGAGTAGAAGTCCTACTTCCGGTCCAAATTTTGAAATTTCATGTATACAAAAAATATTGCAAATATAACTCTAAATACTTTTGTACTCTTAATAAATATATATAGAATGCATAATTTACGACATATTTGCCAAAAATCGCTATTCGGTAAGAGTAAAAGTGTTACTTCCGGTCCGAATTTTGAAATCTTTTTTATACAAAAGATATTGAAAACTATGTTTTAAATACTTTTATACACGTAACGTACCTGTCTAAAAAGCTTGACCTGCGAAATATTCGCAAAAAACCGATTTTCGATAAGAGTAAAAGACCTACTTCCGGTAGGAATTTCGAAAAACTTTTTAAATAAAATTGTTCTCAATTTTAATTTTAAGTACATATGAATTCTTTATAAATTTGTATAAACTTAGTATTTGACGAAATATTGGCAAAATTCGATTTTTTCACTAAAGTAAACTGCTACTTCCGGTCTACCGATTTTACTGAAAAACTAATTAGATCTCAAGAGGGAGATTATACACGTAAATACAAAATTTGGAATTGATATCTCCAGCGGTTTGACCGCTATCGTGGTCACACACACACAGACAGACACACACACACACACACAGTCATTTTTTAAAAACCACTTTTTTGGTATCAGGGGACCTCAAAACGTGGACATCTGCAAAAATCTCGAGGTCGAAAATTTTCATCATCACAATACTTCCTTATACTACGTATAAGAAATTAAAAGAAACATAATTATAAGAAAATGTTTGTACCTTGTCCTAGGTTGTAACATTTTTTTATGATACGAATATATTTTCTTATACTTAATTAAATAGAACTCTAAAAATATTTTCCTGTTTATCAACAAATAAATCCAGTTAACTTTTGTACATTGTTTATTTTTTTTATGGTCAATGTTTGGAGAAAAGCTTGAATCTGATTACTATCTATAACCATTCGCACCCGTTACAGCTAGCATTTCAGAGTCCGCTACCCAGAAACATTTTCCTTATTTAAAAAAAAACTAATCTCAAATTATTAATTCATAATCAAAATTTTATTGTAACATTTGCACGCTATATCGTCTTAACACTCAACACCATTAATTATTTCATCTCTTTTAAACTTGAAATTAAAAATGCTTATTACTATCTCAGGAACATATTTATTATCCCTGTTGCATAACGTTATACTGAATATACGTTCGCACGATATATTTCAATACTCGTATAGCTACATTGATAAGTCTTTGCCTCTAACTTACTTTGAATCGTTGAAAAACTTTTCAAATTCGGTCATTTGCATCTCCATTATTTTTTACAAAATAACAAAAAACAATTAAACAAAGAAAATAAAATAAGTGAAACTTGAATGAAAATAAAATTAACACGCTAATACATAAGAAATCAATATGAATCGTGGTGTATCTAACCCTACGATTTATATAACTGTGTATAATAAATGAATTAATATTAATGAACGAATGAAAGTCAAAAAATGCTTGTTAATGAATCAAATAAAAGTCAATGAATGAATCGTGTCGATTCTTGTCTTCAATTTATATCTCCGGAAAAGACATGTGACCGTTTTCAACGCCATCTTCTGAAACTACCATTTAAGTTGTCACCCTGCATCTTCAGTGCTCCTGGCTTTTAAGTTGCCGTGATGTTTTGAACACACACACACACACACGCACTCGTTGTCTTTTTGACAGTTCTTCACCGCAAAAGGTCAACACCCCAAGAATTGTCTGTTTACAACTTAAAAACCTCCTACAAATTGTACAGAGTTTCTCCAACGTAGGTATACTTGTTTTAATATAACTCTTCTTTATATTTGTCTATAAATTTATTACCTATTAGCTAACACAAATCTTATTTTGTTTTATGTCCAGCTCTCGGTAATCTTGGAAAAACATTGCAAATAAAAGGTATCCTTTTAATGAGATTACTTGCACCGCCATGGTCCACTTGGTTTGCCCCTTCGTAGCCTCCTTCTATCCAAGACTTTTCCAACGGTGATATGTCTATCTGTAATAAACTACAAACCAAGTTTACATTATATTTTCTCTTTATTTTGTAGGTTATCGAGAACCATACAAGAACCTCTCTACTGTTTATGAAACATGATATTACATATACAAATTCCTGAATGTATTCTATTATTATCAGCTGTCGTCTATAAAAAAAACACTACTACTGATGTCTCAGAATATTTTTATTTATATCCTTTTTTTTATTTATTTACTTATCTAGTCATAAATTAAGGTAAATATTTATTCTTTCTGCATGATTTCTTTAATAAATTTTTATTACCTTATGCACATTCTCAAGTTTATATAATTATTCAATTATTTTTGTTTCATGCATATCGAATTCTACTTTCTTCATACATTTTTACTGCATTAAGATGACTAGTTCGTATTACACTACCATCCATAAGCATAACCCTCTCTCGGTTATTTGCTTTCATTTCTTTTTTATTTTTAAACAACGGTCCATTATTTAAAATGTTCAGTGCAATTCTCACACATTTTATAAAGTCAGGTTGTTTTTCATTGTACGCAAACCATACATCTTGTTTCTCTTTTCTATAAAAGAAATATATATATATACATCTTAAATTCTATCTCGTGTTTTATTTTAGTACTTATTTAAATTGCAAATATAAATTCAATTTTGTGTCTGCATAAAAGTGTATGCAACCCAATATACTCATGTTAAATTCCTTTAACTACTATAAACTTATTATTATTGTTTCTTTTATATTTTATACACTTAAATTTAATCTTAATACTATTGCTATCATCTTATTAATATGCAAGATACCACGGCAATATGTTCAAAATGAGATCCTTCATTTTGTAGACACACATTTACACGTGTTTTGAGAGATTAGAAAATACTTTGAATCATTTCTTCTGTTACACTGTTAAAAGCATTTGTAATAGCATCTTGTAGTTCTGGTAATGTATGTAGTGGAGTTTTAAAGACAGTCTTTGGAGGAATTCAATTGTAGCATGTGCAGTGTAAGCGGTAGCACCATCCTGCTGAAAATAGCCAAATTGTCTTTCATTGTCGTCCAGTTGTCTAATAAATGGTTCTAAAGGAAGTGTTCTATATCGTTCTGCATTTATTGTATCATGGAAGAAAATTGGCCCTATTATTCTTCTTCTTCGTGATATTGCACACCAAACACCTATTTTAATAGGATGCATGTCAGTTTCAATAAAAACATGTGGGTTTACGGATGATCAGTGTCGATAATTTTGGGAATTGACATATCCACTTAGATGAAACCAGGCCTCGTCTGAGAAAAATTTGATGTCCGACAAATTATCATCCGCAAGATTATTATTAAACCACGTACAAAATTGTATGCGTTTCTCAAAGTCTATTGGCAACAATTTCTGTACAACAGATACGTTATATGGATGTAAGTGTAGTTTTTTAGTGGCTTTATGGCATGTTCCATATGACAGTCCTATATGAACATAAAATCAGAATTAATAAATTTTCTATATATTAATCAAAGTAATATTTTACCTGTCTGCGCTAATAGTCGCCTTAATAATTTCTTAGGACTCACGTCCAGTTGTTCTTGAATATCTTCTAGCACTTCTTCTGTTAGTAAAGTAGGTCTACCAGAAGATTGTTTCTTAGACATACTGCCAGTTTCTCGAAAACGATTAATAAGACGGTTGACATATCTTGCAAAAATATGTCGGAATTCTATTTCTGGGAAGCGAATGTGAAACTGTTGTCTACATAAATCAGTAGAAAATTTCCACCCTGCATTCGGTAACAGTTCTCCGCTACGAAAATAAACCTCCACAATAAACTTATCTTGTTCTTCCGTAAATGACATTGTTGATTTCAACGCAACTTTAAAATTAAACAAAAATGATAATGATACTCGTATAAACACACAAAAAAAATAACTTACAGTAACAACGAAATGTGCCTTATATTGCCTTGAGAAAGAAAGTTTTTAATATTCAATTAAACGCAGTAAAACCAAGGGAAAAAGAAACGACAAAACGCTTATATGACTGACAAATATGTATAAATGACAGAATATTGGAGTGACAGCCACTTTAGCGAAGTTAGATACAAACTCAATATTCATACTACAACAATGAACGTGTGGCAAACTCGTGCTAAAGTTGATATATCGATGAAGCGGCACGTTCAAGCATTTATGATCTCTTTGTATATACCAGTTATGTGGTTTCTTACTAGGGGCCCGATTCTCGAGTCGAGAGAACAATGGAGGGGATTCTCTTGATATGTTAAAAATCGTATTCTTGAACTTGAGAGAACGATCCCTTCTCTCAAGAGTTGTGAGAATATACATCTATCGGTTCAAATCATGCGAACATATTAAAAGTTAAGAGAAGCATGCGCATATCGACTTAAATTATTTTGTACATGTGACAGCGATGAATGTATATGTTATGGTATAGATAGTTATAACAAGCAGTACGGTAGAATAGGTACTATATGTGCATTATCACAGTATTATACATGTGTGGAGTAACATCGATGGAGAAGAAATTTTTATAGTGAATCAAGTACTAATCGATGTTGCGGAAGCAGAGGAACTCTATCAACGTCCTCGGCGTCGTTTTTGTATGCGGGAAAATGCGTTTAACTCATCTGATATACAATTTAGAAAATTGTTTCGTTTAAATAAAGAAACAACAAAGGCTGTATTACACTTATCAATTTCTTGACCAGCTTTTAGGTGAATTAGTAGTACCAATAGTGCAAAGTAGGAAATAAAAAGAATGAGGTGTGGCCACCACACGACTTTCTTATACGTATGAGCGTTTCAAACTATACAATTTCAAAAATTATTTAATAATACCACTACAATATTGTTTCGCCAAACTTTGGCTTCATCAGGTGATGAGTAACTGTTAGTGTGTGTCAGTTACTCATCAGCTGATGAAGCCAAAGTTTGGCGAAACAATATTGTAGTGATATTATTAAATAATTTTTGAAACTAAGTTTACGTATTTTATTTATTCAGTTAAATATGGAGTTTCAACATGTATCAGCCTCATCAATTAACTAAGTGAGTTTAGATATCGCCCTTCTTATGCAGACTTTATTAAATTTCAGCACCATTTAGTTTGTCCTGTAGTAATATGATCCGCCTATAATTCGTATCCAGCAGAGTACTTTTATAATCAGAACGGTGACAAAGATGAGATTATTTCTGATAGGTTGATACGAATTTTACCCACATAATGGCGTCTTGTGTCAAAAATGTATTTTACACTTACATTTTTACTTTTATTTATTAATCACGTTTTTAAAACACATATCCATTTGACACGCCAATTATAGGTTATTACACCATTTGACAGATATCCACAGGGTACCTAAATCATGGCCGATTTGGTTCCTATCGATTTCCTGACACATCTAGAATACAGAAAATTGATGAAAATAGGTTCAAACTAGGATGCTTCCAAAGACGCTAAAAAATAGGTTAACAAAAAACTGTCAGTCATATCATAGTACAAGAACTGCCATTTGTTTTACAACTACATATTTTATAAATGTTTAATAAGCTTTCACGGGCAAAAAACATGACAAATGCAATACATTCAAATTGTCGTTGAAAAAGTATTTGCTGCAAGCCACAATTTCTAGTGTTGGTGAGTTTCCTGTAGAAATGATCATGTTTATGCCACTCTATTTGTCATGTCTGTTATGTGTTCCTACTTTGTTTAATTACAATTAGTTCATTACTTAAAGAAAAACATTGGTTGATATCAAGCAGAATGCTGAGTATCACTGTATTAATATTAACATGAACTATTACTTCTGCAAGGGCCTTTTTTTCCATTAAAGCGCATTAGCCATTTGATGATGGTTAAATTAACTCCCCCTTAAATTGATGTTTAGTGCTATGAAATTAGAAATGTTTATCTATTTATTTATTTTCAGAAAGGGCATTTTACCGACACCACCGCCCAAACAAGCGACAACAACATTGAACGGACGCAAGAGATGCCTCCGTCAACTCTATAAATGTGACCAGTGCTATTACAGGACGAAGTACCAAGCAAATCTCAAAGAGCACACCAGCAACCAGCATTACATAGTTAAAATGCATAAATGTGGGATTTGTAACGGACGTTTTACTAGTAAAGAATCTCTCAGGCTGCACGTGGAAAATACGCACTCTTATGTTGGAGGAAAGGACGACCAACAACATTCTACAACTGATTATAGAAATACACATATAAAAGTAGAACAATCGACCTCACGAGATGAAAAGAAAGTATTTAAATGTTCGTTGTGTGTATTTCGAGCAAAACACAAACGAACCTTAAGGAAACATATAAAAACCAAACATTTGAAAGAATTTGATTATAAATGTGACAAATGTGAATTTGTCACAAACCACAAAATTAATTTAAAACGACATATAAAAACTAGACATTTGAAGGAATTTAGTTATAAATGTGACTCGTGTGAATATGAAACAAACAGGAAACAGCGTTTAGAAAGACATATAAAAACTAAACAATTGAAAGAATTTGATTATAAATGTGACTCATGTGAATATAAAACAAACTATAAACATAGTTTAAAAAGACATATAAAAACTAAACATTTGAAGAAATTTGATTATAAATGCGACTCTTGTGAATATGAAATAAACACCAAAAGGCATTTAGAAATACATATAAAAACTAAACATTTGAAAGAATTTGATTATAATTGTGACTCATGTGAATATAGATCAAACGATAAACATAATTTCAAAGTGCATATAAAAACTAAACATTATAAATGTGACTCTTGTAAATTTCGAACAGTCCGCAAAAGTTATTTAGAAATACATATAAAAAATAAACATTTGAAAGAATTTAGTTATAATTGTGACTTGTGAGTATGGAACAAATTCCAAATGTCTTTTGGAAAGACACATAAAAACTAATCATTTAATTGTAAATATGACTCATGTAATTTACAACAGACAACAAAGGTGATTTAAAAATACATGTAAAAACTAATCATTTGAAGAAATTTGATTATAAATGTGATTCTTGTGAACATGAATCAAACAGCAAACAGCATTTAGAAATACTTATAAACACTAAACATTTGAAAGGATTTTATTATAAATGTGACTCGTGTGAGTATGAAACAAACTTCAAAAATAATAAGAATTGCATATCAAAAATAAACATTTGAAGAAATTTGATTATAGTTGTGACTCATGTGAATATAGAACAAACAACAAGACTAGTTTCGAAAGACATATAAACTCTAAACATTAACATTCAATTGTAAATATGACTCATGTACATTTACAACAGACAACAAAGGTGATTTAAAAATACATGTAAAAACTAAGCATTTGAAGTAATTTGATTAAAATGTAGCTCATGTGAATATGAAACAAACAACAAATGAAGACTTTGTGTTTAAAGATTATATGCATTATAAACACAAAAATAGGAAAATACACATAGTTTAATGCTGAGCAAAATTCCTTGTAAAAAGTACCCATTTTTTTTGAAAGCTTTTATTTTCAAAAACATGTGGTTTGAATTTTTGTTGCAAAAAACAAATCTAAGCTTAACAAACACGGAATGTTAATCAAAGTCTTAAAATTAAAGTCAGCTTGATTCACCATCAAGAGCAAAATCTTCATCCATGTTGTCATCAGAATAACTGTCATATTTGGAATCAATGCCTTTCGGACCTATTGTTTCATACAAACTGAGATTTACTTGGAAAATAGGTCTAATCTTAATTTTTTTTGTTCAAATTAATAGGCTCAAAAATCGTCATCTCAATAAGAACTCGTGGATCCGTTTGAAAACCAGTTAAAAAATAAAATAGGTGAAGTTGGTATTACATTGAATCAGCTGTACAGTATCGATGAGACGGGAGTTTATTGGAAATTGTTATTAGGCGGAACAAAAAAGCTGCTGCTGGTAGAATACCATTTTTGGCATGCACTAATGCAGCTGGGGCTCATAAAGTAAAGCCTTCGGTTATTCGTAAAACAGCGGACCGAATTTCATTTAAAAATTTCAAATGTTTTGTGGACTATGAACATTCATAATCACCTTAGATGACTTCTGGCATTTTAAAACACTCGTTTCATTATTTGTTTGTACTTCGGATAAGTTTTATTTTTCTATTTCATAGATCTTAAACTGTCTCTCTATAATAGGTCTCTTTACTTCTACCAGACATCGCACCATCACATCCATATGAAGATTAATTAAAAAGTGCGAATGGGCAAATCATAACAATGTTTCTCCGTCCTAATGTCACATCACTGAACTTTTGTGCACATTGGCACCTTAGGTTAGTCCCATAATGCAAATGTGCCCTAATTGTATGCTCAGCTCAATAGGCTGCATTTAAAGAATACGTTGTGTGACAATTGAAATTGAATGAAACATTTGAATTCAAAAATAATGTCGAGGAATGTGAAGAGGCGATCGAGAAAATGTATTCACTCAGCGGGCAGAGAAGAATAATATCGCGGATGTTATAGTTAAGAGAATAAGAGAAAAAGCCATTACGCAAAAATGATTGTTCTTTATTCGTTTTTTATTTGTCGCTATTTTTCAATTAGCATTATTATATCTTATATGTTTATATTGTTAATTAGCAATGTTTATTACGTAATAGATATAACCTTCGTTAATGTGAACAACCATTGTTTTATTCACTTCACACTATCGAGTGCCTGTTTGTTGTGTTCTGTTTAATAGGCCTCTCATACAGGCGTTGTTTTTGTCGTACCTATTTACGGAGTCGATTTTGCAGATTACGTTGTGTATCATATTATGAAAATCACAATAACTGACGTTTATTTCAGTTCATAATAGAACATTTAACTTCAATTTGAACGTTTTGTTATTTAAAATACTAGCAATTTTGAAAGTGCAATAACATGTATACAAAATACTGCAGAATGAAATGTTTTAAAAATGCCTAACGGTCACATAAGTAATACTTATCGTCCAGATATCGTTGTTAGCAATGCATGGGTTTTCGAAAGGCATGTTAGTGACGTCAGAGTATATATATATATATCTGTTGTTCAAGGTTGTCGGCTCAAAGTCCAGCAAGTTACCGGGCTGATACCATGATGTTTAGTGAAAATGGGATGTATTGACCATATAGATAATTCAGCTGCACTTACTATATTGATAATTATCAAGAATGTAAATGTATAATGAAAGTTGCTGCGACTTCCCTGATGAGATGAGGTATTGTGGGTGTAAAAGCAGGATTAATTATAACACTTCTGCAGTAAGAAGGATAGTGTTTCTAAAGGGTTTTTCAATTGGGACGGGTCGATGTTGGCAACCAGTGGCGGCCATGTTGTTTTGGCGGCGTCTGTCTAAACTTTTGTTTATAATTCAGTCACTAATGCCAAATCAACATGACAAGCTACACTATTGAGCAGCACGTCCAAATGATAAAATTTTATTATCAAAATGAGTGTTCGTTAGTAAAAACGTGTCGCGCGTTGCGCCCATTTTACGGCAGACGCGGTGGCCCTTCAAAGTCGACTCTCCAACGTTTGGTGGCCAAATACGAGACGACCGGTTCGGTAAACAATCAGCCAACACCCGTCCGTCAAAGGAACGCTAGATCGGCCGAGAACATCGCCGCTGTCCGTGAAAGTGTGCAGGAAAATCCGAGGCAGTCAATTCCTCGACGTGCACAAGAACTCGGCCTTTCGCAGACTTCAACTTGGCGAATTTTGCGTCGGGACTTGGGCCTGCACCCGTACAAGATCCAACTGACCCAGGAGCTCAAAGTTAATGACCATACACAACGCCGTTTGTTCGCTGCCTGGGCTTCGGAGCGTTTGGAAGAGGACCCCAATTTTGGCCGAAAAATCATCTTTAGCGACGAGGCGCATTTTTGGATGAATGGATATGTTAACAAGCATAATTGCCGTATATGGGACGACACCAACCCACATGAAGTTCACCAGGTATCAATGCATCCACAAAAAGTTACTGTTTGGTGCGGATTTTGGGTCGGCGGCGTCATTGGTCCGTACTTTTTCGAAAACGACGTTGGTGAGGCCATCACCGTCAACGGCGAACGCTACAGAACGATGATAACCGATTTCTTTTGGCCCAAATTGAACGATATGGACGTGGAGGACATGTGGTTCCAGCAGGACGGCGCTACGTGCCATACAGCGGACGCCACGATGATAATTCTGCATGAACGATTTGAGGGTATGGTTATCTCTCGCAGAGGTGACGTGAATTGGCCACCAAGATCGTGCGATTTGACCCCGCTAGACTTTTTCTTGTGGGGTTTTCTGAAGTCGCAGGTCTATGCCAATAAGCCACAATCGACCGATGCCCTTAAAGTCAACATAACCCAGACCATCGCTCAAATTCAGCCGGATCTATGCGGCAGAGTTATTGAAAATTGGACCACTCGGATCCGTGCCACCGTGAGAAGCCGCGGCGGACATTTGAACGATGTTATATTCCACACGTAATGGCATACATGGGCCTTTTAAATAAAAAAAGAATTTTGTTAATACCTCACACACAGCTTGTTTTATTCCATTTCAACATCGACCCGCCCTTATTGGAAAACCCTTTATTATAATAATAAATTTATTATATCAATAATAAGATTTACATACAATTTACACAATAGCACATTCAAGCAAAAATGTGATGATAACGTCAACACAGGTAATCAAAGGGCTAATTTATGTCATTGACATTGTAGAATGCTTCTAGAAGGAGAATGTCCTTTATTTTCTCTTTAGATACGAAAGTAGAAAGATGTCTACATATAACTTTGATTTTGTTAAATAATTACCAGTGACGATTTTGTCCTATGTAATGCAGGATATGCAGCAAATGGTTATGAGGGTGTGGAGACTTCTGTAATCTCACCCCTAGTCATCAGGTGTGACAGCTTGTTCAAGGCCCTCCTTAGTTGTTGCAGAATATGTGTCTAGCCTAATGGACTTATCATAAGCTCTCTAAAGAGAGGTTTGCAGTGGATAGTTTGTGAAACACTGACAATTGCTCGAACAGCCTTCTTCTGCAGGATTAACACCTTTTCTACATAGGCCTACTTACCCCATAATGGTTAAACATAGTTGATATGTGATTTGATAGTCCATAGTATGTCGTTATTCCAGTAGACTATCAGTTATAAATCTGATACGTCTAATTGCATTAGTAGCAGAAGACAAGTGTTTAATTAATTCATCTATCTGCGGCTTCCATGTTAATCTTGTGTCTAGTCTAATATCAACGAATTTTCAATTCGTAGAATATATGTTTGATCTAAACTAAACTGTCTCACATTATCCTGATTAAGTGATAAACGATTGGCTGTGAACCATTTAAATGTCTAAATTCTGAAGATGCCAAAATCTTAAAATAATGTGGTGTTTATAATGCATTTTCTCTGTAAAACGTACTACATTACTGGTTTGAAAGCCTCACATAAACCAGTCAAGTACTGTGCAAAGCAACTTAATAAATGTTGTGGTTCGAATAGCTTTTAATTACTTTTTCTTCTTTTACATAATATATTTAGTCATATGAAATATATAGAAGACTGTTTTAGACATATCTGTTGAACACATAGAAAAAAATGAGAATAACCTAAAACAGACTGACATTTCATGTAGGTATTTAATAAAAATGCTGGCTTTTTAATACCGTTTCCTTGTTTAGATTTATTTCTTTATAAAACATGAATACGTTTTTTAAAAAGCCTTTCGTAAGTTATTTTTTTTATGCTATAAAAGGGTAATTGTGAATATAATAAGGGAAAAAATAGTAATCCTAGGATTCTTCAATAAAACATTTACCTAAAGCTACTTTATCATAGTAATAGCTATATACGTTATGTTGATATGTAATTCAATGGCAAACGATGTGAAAAGCAAATCAAACAAAATATACTCTTATGTAAAATTTAATAGAAAATATCAAAATATATTTACATTTTTTATAAACTTCCGGATTAAATTGTGAGAGTGGGGTTAAGAATATTTCATTGGCTGATCAGTTTCATTCATATATATTAATCTATTTGAAAGATATCAGAAGATGACACTACATAAGAAATATTTACAGTTTTCTCTGGGTTGTATAACTATAGTATTAATAAACAAGGACAGAAGTGTTATCACAAGTAATTGTGTTATTTTTTGATGTGTTTCATACAGAGATATAGAGAGGGGAGAATGCTCTTGAACCACTGCGCATCTAATTTTTAGGCGACGCAATGATCGCCGCCATTTATACTCAGGTATGTGGTATGTTTTGTTTATGTTCATCTAGGTTATGTTTGTGGTGTATTACTAAATTATTGTTTTTGTTTTTGACTTTTAAATGTAGTTCTCAGACTTACTTGTTTCTGGTGAATCGTGTGGAAAAAGTAGCTGTGGAAGTAATATTTGTTTCATGTCGTTTCATTATTGTATAAATCTTTTAGATATTAAATATATAAATATCCATATAAACATGTCGTGCAGTGCTAAAAGCTGTCCCAATATTAAGAGGTTTAAACCTGAAGGATAAAGTTTTCACAGGTTTGATGGCAAGATCATTTTAAATTTGTTGAAATATCAAAATTATTTCAGATTTTCAGAAGGTGCCTTGTTACCGATATGCTTGAAAGCTTTGAATATAGCAACTGATTGGGTATGGTCAGAGAAGATTATGTGCCAATGGAACACCAGCGATTTCGATTGTGTAACAATGCTGTAGCATCTTTGAAAATAATACTGGAAACATCTGCTGTAGATGAAGTTTCAAGTATTAGTTTTGCTGGTGGCAGTGGACAAAATCTCATTGATGACTGGTTAGCAGGAACACATGAAGTGTCTTCATTAAGTTTTGAAAAGGAGAGAGCTTGATCGGATGATCCCATTAGACCAAGATTAGATCGAAAATTGAAAGCACTAAAATGTAATAAATTAATTAAAATGATTATCAGATTAAGTATATAATAGCACACTTTTTTCAGAATGTTTTCTGGTTATGAGACTTGTTCTGACACGAGCTGCAGGAAAAGAAGGCAAAGTTGACAAAGACTTTTCATAATTTTACAAGTTTTTATACAGTATTTAAGAAATATTATGTGAAACAAAATCAATTTATTTTTATCGTATCTCCTGGTAAATATAAAAGAAAATATGTAGCTTGGAAAAGAAGTCAAGCAGAATCAAGAAAGAAGCTGTATGGTACAACACGAACTATGAAAAATCTAAACTCTTACCTGTGTTGCAATTAATATTTTGTAGTTTCTTATTTTATTGTTCTTAAAAAGCAAACGCACTCTACGAGTTTTCAGTACAGACTATTTATTGAAGTATACACAAAAGTACATGTAATGAGTAGAGGGCGCTATTCAAAATTTAAAATTTGACATCATTCTAACACCCCCACTATGTCAAACATTACAAATTTGAGTTAAACCTAACATTCTTAAAAACTTACAATGTTTAACAGAGTTTAAACCTTTCGTTAGTAGATCAGCCGGCATCTCAGTAGTTGATAAATATAAAATTTTTACAAGTTCTTTTGCAACAGCTTCTCTTACAAAGTGATGACGAACATCAATGTGTTTAGATCTTTTGTGATACAATGGATTAACAGTTAATTTCTGAGCACTTTGATTGTCATTGAATAAAATAACAGTATTCAAATTCCCTGTCAATTCAAATAATAAATTCCTTAAATATATGGCTTCTTTGGAAGCTTCAGATAGTGCCATGTACTCTGCTTCGGTACTAGACAAAGCAACCGTTTTTTGCTTAACACTTTCCCAGGAAACTGTAGAATCAGAAAGCCTAAACACAAAGCCTGTATAAGACCTTCTATCGTGAGTATTACTTGCCCAATCAGCATCTACAAAACCCTCTAATTCTACTTTCCCTTTTTTAAATTCTAAACAATAATTTTTAGTTCCCTGTAAATATTTCAATATTCTCTTAGCACATTTCCAATGACTATCATTATAGCAGTTATTGAATTGGCTTAAGAAACTTACACTAAATGCTATATCTGGCCTAGTTAAAACTGATAAGTACATAAGGCTTCCAATTAATTGTTGATAAGGTTTATTACTAACACATTTATCATTATCATCAAGACTTAAATTAGTTTCTAATGGAGTACTGATTGGTTTACAATTTACCATATTAAACTTTTGTAATAACTGATTTATGTAATTTTCTTGGTCCAAAGTTATAATTCCTTTATCTTTATCTCTATTTATTCGCATTCCAAGACATTGCTTTGCTTCCCCTAAATCTTTAATTTTAAAGTTCAAACTTAATTTATCTTTCAAGAAATTTGTTTCATTTACATTATTTGAAAAAATAAAAAAGTCATCTACATACAGGGCAATTACAGTTATCTTATTGTCTTTATTTTTTATATATAAACAATGTTCTAATTCTGACCTTTGATAACCCAAATCTGATAAAATTGTATCCACTCTATTATACCAAGCTCTGGAGGATTGCTTGAGTCCATAAATTGCCTTTTTCAACTTACAAACCTTATTTTCATTATTTTCAACAATAAAACCCTTAGGTTGCATCATAAAAACATTTTCCTTTAAAATGCCATTTAAAAAGGCTGTTCTTACGTCGAGGTGAGTTATGTTCAAATCTAAGTTAACTGATAATGCAATTAATAGTCTCAATGTTGAGTGCCTGACCACTGGTGAAAAAGTTTCGTCATAATCAATTCCGCTTTTGTGTAAAACCTTTTGCAACTAATCTTGCTCTGTATCTAACACAATTATCACTTCCGAACTTTCTCTTGAACACCCACTTACACTGCACTATAGTTCCCTTTTCTGGAGTGTCCACTAAATCCCATGCCTCATTCTCTTGAAAGGACTGGATTTCCTCCATCATCGCCTGCTTCCACCTCTCACTATCTGGTCTCGACAGTGCCTCTTCGAAAGTAACTGGATCGCTTTCCAAGTCTATGCAGTCTGTAGTACACATGTAAGTTACATATTCATTGAACAATTTTGGTTTCGGTTTTCTTTCTGATTTTCGTGTCACAGGTTCTTCTTGAATGTCCCTCGATTCATCTATACATTCTGTATCGACTTCCAGTTCCTTCTGTTTAACTTCCCCCACTGAATTCACTATGCCTTCATCTTCTTCTTCAGTGTTTAATACAATCTCTATTTGTTCTGATGCATCTTCTATAATCGTGACGTCTCTACTGGTAATAACAACATCTTTGTCTGGATTGTATAATCGGTAACCTTTAGTATTTTCACTAAATCCCATAAGAATAATTTTTTTTGCTTTCTTATCCCATTTTGTTCTCTTTGCTTTAGGTATCTGCACCATAACTGTGCTGCCAAAAATTCTTAAATTATTAATATTTGGTTTCTTACCTGTCCATATTTCAAAAGGGGTTTTGTTTTCCAAGCCTGAAGCAACTGATCTATTTCTTAGATATACTGCAGTATTTGCAGCTTCTGCCCAAAATCTTTTTTTCAGTTTTGCATCAAACATTAAACACTTTGCTCGTTCCACTATCGTACGGTTCATTCTCTCCGATAGTCCATTCTGCTCTGGTGTGTAGGGGTTTGTCTTTTGGTGGATAATTCCATTCCGTCGTAGATACTTCTCAAATTCATCATTACAAAATTCTTTGCCATTGTCCGTTCTTAAAGTTTTTATTTTACAGTCCTTCTGATTCTCAACCATGCCTTTGAATTCCTTGAAAAAACCAAACACTTCATCTTTTGTTTTTAAAAAATATACAAAAACAAATCGACTAAAGTCATCTTCAAAAATCAAAAAATATTTTGAACCACCTATAGATTTAACCTCCATTGGTCCACAAACATCAGCATGTATAATTTCTAATAAATTTGTTGCTCTCGTACCTTTATGTTGGAATGGTAATCTGGTTTGTTTCCCCTGACAACACACAATACAGTTTTTTCTTTCAATGTCTGTCACATTTTTGCATGACATTCCATCTACGATGCCATTTTGCATTTTATTCAAATCATTGAAATTAATATGACCAAGTCTACGATGCCATATATCATTAGATACTATTGCTGTTGCTGCCAATAAACAATCCTGTGATTTTTCTACATTCAATCTGTAAACGTTTTCTACTAAATCAGCTATGCCTACTAAGACATTTTCCCTATTGAAAATTTTACAACCATTTGTCTCAAATTTCACAGTATTTCCAGTTTTAATTAACTGACTAACCGATAATAAATTTGTTGTCAATTCAGGAACACATAAAACATCCTTAACTATAACATCATACCTTTTATTGTGTACAACAGTGGTAATATTTACATCACCAATACCAGTCACTGGTGTTTTCATTTCATTCGCCAGCATAATTTCTTGTAAATTTGTCTGCACAGAAATATTTTCTATCCATTCTTTATTTACCGTCATATGTACACTAGCTCCAGAATCTATGTACCAGTCGTTTTTGTTGAATTTACCACCCATAAATACTACACTAAAAGCATTTGAAACTTTTCGTTTCGAAGCACTATTCTCAGGTCTATTTGGACATTTATTTTTAAAATGACCAAATTGTTTACACTGATAACATTTGACATTCCTAACAGTTTCTTCTCGATTTGCAGTACTACCAACTTTATTATTAGATTTACTATGCAAGTTTCTTGTTTTACCGATAAAAGCACTACCTGCTTTATCAACATTAACTTCCATATCTAATAATTTTGTTTTAATGCGATCGGTCGTTATGTCAATGCCAGAATGTTCAATTGCCATTATCATAGGTGCAAATTTTTCAGGTAATCCTGCTAAAAGCAATGAGCCAACCCATTCATCGTCTATCTTAAAGCCGGTTCCTCTTAGCTTTTGAGCCGTTTCTACGATCTGGTTTACGTATGACGCCATTGTGTCACAATCTTCGAGGCGCGTAGAAATTAAGGCGCGAAGTAAATTAATTTTTCTGGAAAAACCAGAATCATCGAATAATGACTTTAGCTTTTTCCACAATTCACCTGCATCCTTAGCCTCCTTTATGTGAACGTATAAAGGTGCGTCTATTGTTAAAATTAACTTCGCTTTTGCTTTAGCTACCTTTTCAGCGTCCGTTTCGGTTCCCGTGATGCAGCCATTTAGACCATCCAGTACGAGAAAATGTTCAACAGCAAACGCCCAATCACTGTAATTTTCTCTTCCCCTGAGTTTAGGTACATTCGAAATATAATTCACAGCCATTCTTGTACAACTCGTTATTAACCAGCACTAATTAAAACTACCTGGTTCCGCTGGGCCAATAACCTCTTAAAAAGCAAACGCACTCTACGAGTTTTCAGTACAGACTATTTATTGAAGTATACACAAAAGTACATGTAATGAGTAGAGGGCGCTATTCAAAATTTAAAATTTGACATCATTCTAACAATTGTAGATTATTGCAGCTATTGTATATGGATATATGCAGGAAGTATATAATTGCAGTGTAAAGATAAAGTGTTTAATACCTCAAAAGAAATATCTTTAATAAAAGCAATAAGCATCATTTCATATTTTTATTAATAAAAACTTGTAAACATGAACAAGTATTTTTATTTCACAAAACATTACACTGAATAACAGACAGCATGAAGAGAATAAAAAGTACATTTCTAATTGTTATTACAATAAGTTAAAAAAAACACTAAAATTAACTCTTGCAATTTTACACTACTGTTATTTGTACCAACTTAATGTCAAAACATGAATGTTGATCATTAAAATTACATGTTTTCTTCTTCTTTATTTGATATTGGCTTTTGGTATAACCATTCCAGCCATACACTAGAGTGTATCGACTAATGTCCTCTTCTTAAATGGCCTCAATTTTTTTAACTTGCACACATTCCTTATTTATACAATACCGCAGATAATCGTATGACAACGATATAAATCATGATCTACATTCAATCGGTTACTAACAATATCAGCTTTTAAAGAGTCTGTTTATTAGGGTCAATGTAAAGACTTTTTGCTACAGGTCTCGTTGTAGCACACACGTTGGAGGGCCACGGATTACACAAAACAATTTGGGTGAGAAGGAAAGTATAACAGGATTCTCCGGTGGTATTGTTGCGGGATTAAAGCTTTAATTTAATGTCCTGTAAATATTCCATAACTAATTTTATCATGCTTTCCGTCGGTTCACTGAGTAGGGAAATTATATTAACAGGTGATTCTAATTTTGTGTTTAAAAGGTCTGTGTACAGTTGGTTAGATCTTACTAATGAATGTGGGCATTTAAAGAGACAATGAATGATATCACCATATGCTCCACATCCACACTCAGCACTTTCCTTGCAGTGGATTTTATTTAAATGGGCGGGGAATGATGCATGATTAAATCTTAATCTGCAAAAGGTGGTAATATGCGATCTGGGAATCTTCATGTCATAGAACCATGGATTAGTGGGAGGAGTTTGACTTATGCTGAAATATTGTTTGGCTTTATGTACGGTAAATTCTTCCCATTTATCCTTCCATTTAGATTGCACTTCTGATTTACATTCTGGAAGAAAGTCTTCTGGAAGGATTCTATAGTTAGTGACTGGTATGATCTCTGTAGTCGATGCTTTAGCTAACTTATCGGCCCTTTCATTTCCCTCAATGTTTTTGTGACCAGGTATCCATACAAAACGAACATCACAAGCTCTGTTGTTCAATTCCATATATAATTCTTTGATTTCTAGAGTATACTTGTCGGATTTAGCCGAGATTCCAGTAGATTTAATATTCAGTAATGCGCTCTGAGAATCGGTTAGGATTATTACTTTTGATAGATAGTTTCTTTTTATATACTTTAGAGCTTACAGAATAGCTATCATTTCGGCAACGTAGATATTCGATCTGTTTTCTAATCTCGCTGGAAATTCCCATTTCGGAACCTCACAATAGATACCAATGCCCACATTCCCCGGGGATTTTGATGCATCAGTGAAGATGTATGTAAAGTTAATCCATTTTGTTTTTAATGCATTATAAAATATGAAGTTAATAACGTTGGGGGATAAACTTTGAAGATTGTGTTTGGATGCAAATAGTAGGTCTACAGGAATATCTGTGAATTGGCTATGATAATTATAGCTGAAGCATGGTGGACGCATGTTGTAAATCATAATATTTTTGTGCCCTCTCAAATTTTTAAATGATTGCATTAACAATGGAGGTTGCTTTTTGTGCCAAATGTTTTTCCTAGGGGAAGCAATAGTAGTAGATATCGATTTTAATGACCCATATAGCTGATTGGTTAAATTCATTGATTTCAGGACAAGTTTATCAGATAACAACCTATATCTTAAATGAAGAGGAATTTGGGAACTTTCTACTAGTAGCGCTAATGTTGCCCCCAGACATAGTCTCAATGATTGATACTGAATTCTGTTTAAAATTTCTTGATTAGATTGCTTCAGAGGGAAAATTAATGTTCCAGCATAATCAATGTGGGAGAGGATGACGGCTTTACAAATTACAAGGAGGGAGGAAGGATCGGCTCCCCACCAAGTTCTTCTTAAGGATCGGATGATATTTAAATTTTTGGTGCATTTGCTCACGATATTTTTGACTTCGCTATTGAAATTCAGTTTTTGGTCCGAAGTGATTCCCAAGAAGCGGGCTTCGTGATGGTAGGGAATTGGGTTGTTATATGTATTGTAATCCTTTCCAATTCTTGAGGAATTCTTTTCCTGGTATAGATTACTGCTTTGCATTTTTCTATGGAAACTTCTAAATCGTGTGTGTCCATTCATTCCTCTAAAGCCTCGGTAGCTTGATTTAGATTTATGACTGCCTGTTGAGCAGTCTTCGAGGAGGTAAACATTAATATGTCATCTGCAAATTGTAAAAGTGAACATTCTGGAGGGAGGGAGAATTCTAGAGTCCTAGTATAGATAGTATACAATAGTGGGCTAAGAATAGATCCTTGAGGGAGTCCTTTAGTGCTAGTTCTTGGACCTACCATATTGGAGCCATGTTGAAGCCATAAAGATCTGCCAGAAATGATGTCCATAATTAAATAGATTAAATTTGCAGGGATTCCTATATCTTGTAGACTCTTATTCAAAACATTCCAATTAACACTGTCATACGCTCCTTTGATATCAACAAAGCCAGCGATAAGATAAGCATTGTTAGCGAAAGTTTCATAAATGTTTGTCATAAAACAACCTAAGCTCTCCTTCGTACTACGGCCTTTCCTGAATCCAAATTGCCTGGCAGGAAGGAGATTACATGTTTTCAAGATCGGATATTGTCAACAATATTTCAGTACCATACACTTTTTCTTCTTCCATCATGACATGATAAAATCAGCATCAACCATGTTTAATCCTAACAACAAATTCTGGACTCTGTGTCTAATTTAAATGAATTCTTATTGGGGTGAGTCATTCAGATTTTAGTATACTGCTATCAGCAAAAATTCCTTGTGGTAAAAGTTATTCAACCTTTCCTTTGACATGTTCGTTTTATTGGCCATAAGCCACCATTGGTATTAATAACTTAGAATCAAAAAAACTCATATATACTTTTTACGATAACTCACAGAATATGTAGATATATATTAACTCCCATTTTTCTACAATTTGGTAACTCATTCCTCAAGAAAAATGAAAGCACATGTCGTGCAAATGATTTTTTTATGCTTCATCCAAGTTATTGTTTTTCCTTAATATTCTTACTACTACCCACTTTGCCTGCTGTTTGATTGACAGTAGTTGTTTTAGACATACTATATATTTATGCTTAAAATACACATTATAAGCCATTTGCCTTTGTCCAAACGTTATACGTTTGGACAAAGGCAAATGGCGCTACCACCATACTATAAAATATTAGCGATTACAAAAAGAAAGTTAATGAAAGTGACAAAGTACCTTCATAAAGGGAATATTTTACTTGCGCCTTCTAAAAAGGACTATTTTTTAAGAATGTTAATAATAAACTATGTAAAATACAATAAATGAATGTCTGACAACATAAGCAAAAGGCGATTACTTTGCGGTTTAAATGCATAAACCAATCACCCGAACGTTTCTTTCCACATTCCTTTCTCATCTTTTGTTTCAAAATTCGTTCTTTCAATAATGTCTATGATTGGTGCTTTTTGACAACCCTGGGTCAAAATGGCGCACATCATCATTTGCAATCATTCTATCTTCCGCGCATTTGTAAGAGCATTCTCCCCTCTCTATATCTCTGGTTCCATGTTCAAAAAGAGTATAGGGGAAATGCACGAAATGTAGATGGCGCTATAACAGTGACAAGATGGCCGTGCAATAGGGAAAACATTTATACCTTTCATAGTGGCACGTGTTACTATTTTGATTCAGGTGTTCAACAGTATAACTTGTAGCGACATTTCAAATATGGCAGTAACATCGTGTGTTTTATTAGCAAATATTATTGCGTATATCGAGAATAGAACAAAACCTTTAACCGAGGGAGAATCTGTTTTTTAAGGTATGTAGTACAATGTTAAATACCTAAAATATACGAAGAAAAATTAATTGTTAACGTTTTAGCTAACCATGTGATAATAGGTTTGTTTTTGTTTCGCTAAGAACGATTCCAGAACAGTTCACGTCATGCGCAGAAATATGTTAAGTGTTCGGGTTTCCGGAACTGTTCTGGAACTAAAAATTTCGTGATTTGGTTTCTGATTGTCAGTTCTGGAACCGTTCTAGAACTGTAGAACTAATTCGGGATAAAGGCATCGAATCGTTCGGAACCGTTCCCAGACCGTTCCGAACGGTGTACTATGACGCATACAGTTCTGCGCAGTAACAGACTGTGTTAGAACCGTTCGTAATATTAAACCCGAACAAACCTAATGTGTGTGAAACACGAAAGGAAAAGGAGCAATGTGTAAACATATTTCAGTTCTTATTCATGGGAATAGGTAGGTATATGATCTTGAAAGAATGCCATACTTACTATGCTCAACTACAATTAGGCATGTGCTTACTGAACTTGCAACTGCGTCATTTTGTAATATATTCATCATATGATGATAGTTGCGTATTATTATTGACGTAATTTTTAATTAATAAATTGTTAATGGTATTTAGTGAAGTGTATTTAAGAGAAATATTAGCAAGAATAAAACGATAAGAAGGAATTTTGTGTATTATTTTTATTACTGCAGAAATAATGCATCAGTAAATATTGGTTTTGTTAGATTTACCATACAACAAATAATAGTGAAACAATCGTCCACATATGGTGTTAAAATCCATGAAATTTCATTTTTAAAGAATTTATTTTTTTTATTCTTTGTATACTTCGTTCTACATGAACTCGAGCTCTAGCTATATTTGCTGTTTCAAAAATGGTGGACGAATTAATTTTGTATCATTTTTTAAAAAGTCTTCCTCAATTAAAACACCTTTAACTACCATAACTGTATCATGAAATGGTTCCAAATATTGTAAAACATTTTTATTATTAAACATGTTTTTGTTTGAAGTAAAATAGTCTAAACAGATGCTCATAACAGTTGTTCCAAGTTTTCCAATTTTTAATTTTATAGCCCATTCTTTCCGTAAATTCACATCTTTTGGGAAAGTAATAAAGAGAAATATTCGCAGATTTATAATTATTGCACTGAGGCACTGAACAATATCTCTTGCAAATACTTTTTTCCGTGATTTTTATGGATGTGTGTATTATAAAAACAACGTGGATCTACAATGTTTTCCCTATAACTATAATTCAAAATTTCGCCGCCAGACGTCAGCCACTTCGTTGAATGTTCCCTATACCTCCATAGATTACGGATTACCTTCTTAAGTAATCTTTTTTGCAACGGTTCCTTTAAATGTATGTATTCACACTTGTTTTTTATTAACCACTGTAATCAATAATTACACTGGTGTGCGATAGGAATCTAGAAATATTTATGTATTTTTTTTGATAATTAAATATAGGTATGTATATAATTATTTACGTGTTTCTTTTGAATTCAATAGATATGTTATCAAAAAAAAGTAAAACAATGTATGATTAATACTACAAAAGGAATAATTTAAATAAGTCGGTTTAGATATCAACCTTCGAATGGAGATTTATTAAACCGTTGATTGAAGGAATATATATTCCTTCAATCAACGGTTCGACAACTAGTTTGTCCAATAGTACTATGCTTCCTCTATAGATGTCACAGGAAATACATATCTAATAATTTAACATTAAGTGCCCCCTCTCTTTCGGGCAGAATCCATTGCTTTATTAGTGTTCTAATTTTAAAAGAATATTATAATAGATACAAGTAGATGTTATCAGATCAGACAACTTACAGAAAGCAACACAGAACCTACATGAAAACAATCGAAGAAAGCTTATTTGTTGTTGCTCCACCAACTTTATTTTCAATATCTATATAGATATACATTGTGACCTCTTTGCTCTGCACATAAATCAAACATCGTCGGTTTGGACGGTTTGTATGTTTAAGTATATAGCATCAAGTACAGTTACCATAGGTTTACATATTTAATTAGTAGTTGTGATGGCTGATCAAATTGAAAATTGTAATGTGAATATAACATTGCTTTCTTTAAATACATCCAGTACAAAGGAAATGGACGATTTTGTAGATGATAAAGTCCACGTTTCGGAAACTGTTTTTATTGTAAACAATTTTGAATTGCAAGACCACATGAAGTGGCATGACAAGATAGAATACGAAGCATCCACTATTTTAGACAATATTAAGACAGAATTGCCAGCATCTGATGGACAATATAACGTAATAAATGAACATGTTAAAATTGAAGATGGAAACAGTGTCTGAGATAAAAACTGAAGTAGACAATGGACTTCTCTGTAAGTAAAAGCATAATTAAGTTTACCACAACTGCAAAATAACTTTTAATTACTTCTTATTGTAATCATAATCTGCAGGTTCTTTAGACTTTTCCATTTTATTTATTTTTTTATGTTTTTAAATGTCAGCTGAATTTGTCAAATTACATTCCCTTTATATCATTTGCTTTTCTTGTTTGTATGCAGGTATGTATACCTCTTACATTTTATAAAAAAAAATAGCATTAGCACTATCTTCAATTGATAGAGCAACGTTCATTATACTGTTAAAATATAGTCATTTGTTCCTGAAAAAAAAAATAAAAGCACGGTTAAGAGGGCGCAATTATTCTATTGCCGCTGCAATGAACGTAAATTCCTTGTATTTGTTTCAAATTCAAGATGTGCCCTTTAATGTACTGCACTTTTCTGAATTTCTCACAACGTTAATTCAACATTTACATAATGACTGTGTAGAAGAACAACGTAAAATTCTGTAGAAGTGAGGAAGTACTGACCCTCATTAGAGGTCATGCTTCTTTTTCCACTGTTTCTTCCAGCTTATAGCCCTTTTCTAAATCCAATAGAAGAGTTATTCAACCAGTGCAAGCAAATAATAAAAAGAACACAGCCAACGAGTGAAAATTAATTATATGAGACAGTACACAATGCATCTGAGAGTGTAAGTCCACAAAATTGTTTCGTTTACGTTCAACACATGGAGACATATATTAACACAACTGTTTACAAAGAAATGAAATTTTGAATTAAGTTATGTTTATATTACATAGATGTTACACTGTGTTTATATCTAAATACAAAATAAATTTCTCACTTTAATGTGTAAATTGCTATATTTTTTTATAAAATGTAAGAGGTATACATACCTACATATAAACAAGAAAAGCAATTGATATAAAGGAAGTAATTTGACAAAAAGGGAATTCTATTTGACAAATTCTACTGACGTTTAAAAACATGGAAAATCATTTGACAAATAGTGAAACACAATTGACAAATGCAGAAAAGCAAAAGAAAATGACCGTAATATGAATTGGCAGTCAGAATTACATTGTAGGTTTGGACTTAATAAATAATGTAATTCAAGTTGGGCACAGTAGTAGTAATATATAACTTAATTTATTAATGTAAAATTGACTGCCGATCCCTACTATCATAACTTGTAGTGTGATATCATTGTATCGACCATATTTCTAAAAAAAAATAAAAAGCAATTTAACCATTCATCACATAATTAATAGTCTATAAAAATTATATAAACTGATTGAAAAAGGTGAGAGATATGGCGACTGTATACTTTTATTATAAATATTACAATAATTTATGGCCATGTTCAATAAAAATCAAACAAAATAAGCTTCTGTGGAATATCAATAAAATATGTTCTTGTAATTTTGAGACTAGTTATGAAAGATTACTAGTTAAAGTTTCGAAATGCAAAAAAGGGTTTTTAATTTATATTTTTAATTTTTCTAAAAATTATGGCCAACGAAAGTTTATCAGGAATGAACCTTGGAATGAAAACATGTTTATATAAAATAGGAAATTTTAGCTTGGTTAAATGACCAATAAACTCTCATTTATTTTTGACTTATGCAAACATTATGTTACCTTCTTTTCAATCTGTTTAAATTTTATTAACAGATTGTGAAAATTGTCAGGCGTATTATGAAGACTACTGCATCGAGTGTGGAATGCTTGTACATATTTTGAACAGAAATGCTCCGGATAATTCAGATAACAGAACACAAGATGAATTACCAAGTGATATTTTAGAAATTGAACATATGTTTGGCCAGTGTGCAATATTGGCTTTAAAAGTTATTCCTGAAGGTGTCAAATTTGGTCCTTTCACTGGACTTTGTAGGACAGAGTGTGCTTGGAGAGTAAAAAGAGGAAAATTTGTATATGACGACGATAAATCGAATTTCTTAAATTGGATGCAGTACATTAACCCTGCCAGAAATACTTTTGAAGGAAATCTAATTGTCGTACAATGTGAAGATTATCTATATTATCGAAGCACTCGTCAAATTCGACCGGGTGAAGAATTACTGGTGTATTTTAGTGAAGACTTCACAGACAGCTTGAATGGAAATGTTGAAATGGATTTTATTCCCACTATGGTACACCTCATTAAGGATATATTTGCCTGTACATTTTGCTGTCTTGGATACAGCTCGAAATCATGCTTGGCCAAACATAAAACAATTTGCCTAGAGGATGCAGGAAGCAACTTTTCAATTCAAGGTATGAAAAAATCAAATCTTTAGGCAAATTTTCAAAGAGATATTTATTTTCTTGTTTAATTATTCTTCTAATGCAGTTTCTCTGTTGAAATTAGTTGTGCCAACTAATACAGTTTATTCAGTTGATGGGTAGCATTATCGAAGGTTCATGATAAAAAATAAATTAAAATGTTACAATTGATTCGCCAACACAGTCGCTTTATCAGACAAAAACCAACAAACTGTGTCACTGCTTTGGTGAATCAATTGTGTCACTTTTTTGTTAATAAATTGTGAAGGATTTATTTAATTGTTAATTTGATTATCAGAAAGAAATTACTTTTGATTGTATTTCGGTGTATTTTTTATAATTTCAGATCTTACGCAGTGCCCATTTTGCAAAATCCACTTTGGTCGAAATGAATATTTGAAACACCATTTTGCTTACTGCTCTGCAAGAAGTGGTATCAGGTATCATTCGTTTTTATATCATTTTATTAACATAGCACCTTACATCAATTATGTTTTGTAACGAACAATTAATCATAAGTAATTACAATGTACTCTCTCTTAAGCACACCTCCGGTCGCCTTAAATTTGTCCTGTTAAATGAGGTATCCCTTTAAAAGATATTTGTGGAAATGTGTATGTAAATACTGTTTGGGTAATGAGCATAGTTGATATTTTCGCGCCATTAAGACCGGTGAGTGGGGAGTGTGCGGGTTGTGTGCGCACATATAGACACGAGTAGAAAAGAAGATGATGCACGCTGTGCACGTCCACAATTGTTAAGTTAAATACAGTCCACAAATAAAAGCAATTAAAACAAGTTTATAAATAGTGTATCATTCTAGTTTTAACAAACACAAAGAATAACACAAGTTTACAACACATACATACATGTGTACTGTATGTATCATATACATACTTTCCAAACTTACCGTTAGTTCTCTATATACCTACATATTTACACAGAAAAACTGAAACAGTGGCAATATGTATTTGTACACATGGTTTATTTAATATTGAAATGCATACATATGTATGTGTTGTTCTAAGACACCGACACAAAACCTTTTGTATCGCCATTCTTGGAGGTAAAGAGTTTTATGCTGTGTAAAATTGGTATTGTATCCTTATACGTTTTGATTGTTTCCTCTTCATCATTAACTAGCATTTCCACATAATCAGATTCTTCTAGCTGCAAGATTTCACCAATGTCAACGCTCATTTCTACATTTTTATCTTCATGGGCCAGGTTTTTGTCATCACATGTTTATTTACCAAAATCAACATCATTTGATCCAGATTGTTGAAGCATGTTATACATTTCTGCGGTAGTAGGTGAAGGTAGCTCATTTTCGGGATCAAAATCGCTATCAGTCTGAGAAACTTTGGAATATTACGAAAACAGTTTAGAATTGTTACTGAAGTCACTTGATTCCACGCTCTTCTTATACAATAAATAACGTCTTTTAAATGAGTCGACTTGGTTAGGTCTTCTAGTGAATTAACGGTGTCCATTTTTGCTAAAATCTGTTTTAAGATTATTGATCTGTACCAGGTTATAAAATTTTTGATAATTCCTTGATTTAATGGTTGACAAACTGCGGTTGTGTTTGGAGGAAGAACAATTATTTTGATATTTTTTAGTGCCACCTTTCGTGGATGAGATGCAGCATTATCGAGAGACTTTCTTCATGAATTCTTGCAAAAACTCGTTTTACATGTCATCCGTGCCTTTTTTTTTATTAAATCGCCAAACTAGGGTGAAATGTACAAATTAATTTTCGGAAATGCAGGAGGCATATCAGATTTTCCGATCACACGTAGTTTTTCTGATTGTCCGGCCATATTCACACAATGTAAAATGGTTAACCGCTCCTTGGCCATTTTCTACCAGCACACTTTTCCTTTAAAGGTGAAAATTTTGTTGGACAGAGCACGAAAAAAGAGGCCCGTCTCGTCGGCATTATAGACGTCTCTAGGATTATATCGCCAATCGTAGCCGGAATTTTTGCTTGAAAATAGTTAATTTCATCAACATCAGCACTTCACTTTCTCCTGATATTGTTTTAAAAGTAGTATTGTGGCTGTCTATAAAGCGTTTTAATCAACTAGAGACTTGAGGCATTAAAGTTTTTATAATTGCTGAGCTATTTCCATTGCTTTTGACCCAGATACTGGAATATTTTTGTTCCTGGCTTTTACAAACTATTTGTAGGTTAATTTATCAGTATTGTACCCTTCACTTATGAAAAAGTTTCTTTTTTGTTGCATATTGTCATCAGAATAAAACTTATTCATAATTTTTCCTTATTCTTTATAATATTTTCTGGCCTCCCCAAAATTGGGTAACACAATGTAGAGAAACCCCTATCTCTAAATTAAGATATTTAATTTAAAGTTAAACTTTAGAAATAAAATGTAAAATTATTTGTTTTGCCGGCTCAACTCAAATTATCTCAGGGCGATTCGAGTTTAATTGAAATGATTGAGTAAAAGGGGCTCCTGCACATTAATAAAAAAAATACCATTTAAAAATTTTAATAATTCGTATATTAAAATCAATGAATCCTGTATCTATAATTTTACAAACAACACAAGAAGTAACATATATTTAAAAAGCAATTCTAATGCATTTGAATTTTCTCTACAAACATTAAACTAACAAAAACATTTCTGTAGGTCCTTTGTTCGATTCAATCGTAAGCTATAAACGCCAGAATTTATTACATAAAATGCACATTCTATATTATACGTGTTTATATCGATACTTATGAACATATCAAGTTACTTTACACCTACGAGTAAAGAATAGAACAGGAGAGAGTCTCCTTAAAAATAATATTTGTCTAAAGTGGTAACTCAATATGGCCGCCGTAATGCATAGGCGTGCATAAATATTTTGTATAGGGTATATGTACACTTCCTGTGTTCTCGATAATCGTTTAAAATAGGTTGTTAGTCCAAAAATAATTAAAGAATTATCGTGAGTGTATTGTGTTTTTAATTCTTTTTTTCTTTTTAGTATATTATAAACGGGTTTAAAGGAAATCTGCGTCAAAAATATAACAAATATTAAATGACATGGATATGTATGTTACGCCACTGAACACATAATCAGACATGTCAGATATATGACAAGTTATTTAAAATAACTTTTTTTAAATTATTATTGCCTATGTTGAATGCCAATCAACTAACTTACCGATGAAGAGAAAAAGTGATATTCTATGTTCTTGCTGTTTTAGAGCGACCGCAAGCCACACAATTCACCATTATAGAAACACAAAAAGGTCATTTTTGACATAACAGGATATAAATGACCTCCCTTAAAGTGGTAACTTCCGTCTAAAAAGTACCTATTCCCCCACCACGTTATTATCTCTCCTGTTCTATTCTTTACTCGTAGCTTTTCACATATATTTGTTGGCCAATATTTATTTAATTACTTTCTATTTGAACTTCTATTTTTGCAGTTTCTCCTCCTTTATTACATAAAACATTACAGTCATTAAACAATGATCATTTAAATAATACCTTATCTAAATTCTTCTTATTCCTCTTCTTTTTTTGTATTGTTTCCAGTGGGAACTTCGGGCTGCTTATTATCGACGAAATCTTCTTTATTTCTACGATGTTTTCAACGTCATTATCTGCTTGTTCTGCCACTCGAAACACAATCTTTATTTTAACAATATAACACGTTGCACAATTACTTCTTAGGAGCAACTTTGACCACTGCTTTACTACGTTTTCTCGGTAGTAAATTATTTATTTAAGGTATATTAACAATGACTCTTATGCGTAGTCTAATGTTAAGAGTTAGCCTTTTGATACGATACCTAACGTATCTTGTTGTCGACTATATCAAAATTCACTGTTAACCGACTCTACAGGCCGTTCAACTCTCTACTTGGAGTCTTTCTTTGCAGTTGACTTTCTGACTTGAAGTCTAACTGCCGACTTTCTCGTTTCTAACGCGTATTTCCCTTTTATATCTGAATGTCTGGGGTTCCCCGCTTTCCACAAAGTTCAGGGTTTCCCATTCACATTTACACACACATTCACGTTCATTTAGCCGTGGGACTGTATATTGCTATTGGAGTGTTTATCACGTTAATATAAATAATATAAACTTGCGGCGTCACCTTTTTTACCATAAATATATACTAAACCTATGACTAATATCTACTTAATAATACAATAACACATTCATTGATTTTAAATATTATTTCCCTTCAAAATATTAATAACAAAATATACTTAATTAAATCCTTAAAAAAATAATAAAAACTATAAAATTAATAAAGGGAGATGGGCTGTACCATTAGAACGTCTATAATTTTAGCTTTTTCTTGAAGACTAAGAACGCGTTTTTGATATTTTTCAGTAATTCTTCCCTGATTAACAATAGATTTTAAATAGAACTCCACGCACCAATAGTAAAATAAAACCAAGAATGTCAACGTACTTGCACACTACACTACAGTTACGCAACTACTAAAGTATGCTTTGATGAGAGTAGACAATATGGGAAAATACCGGCATCATTTCGGAACTGTATTCATTTGACCGCTTAAGAATAAACAGGACCGTGAAAATTGCTATTATCGTGTGTCCGTGTCCGGTTAATAGACAGTCTACTTAATAGGAAAACTTGATATGTAAGTCATACCATTTCTTTCGGTGCCCGACACTCTGTCAGCTTATAAGAGGTGTCCTCTAAAAGAGACTACACGGTACTTGTTTGATTGTATTTATAATAACCATAAAAGCTTAATGTTTATTCTTTGTTCATTCAAACTGTTTCATTCTTCCATTAATTCATACAACAGTAAGTTACCAAATAGGCAAAAGGAATACTCAAATTGATTACAGCATTTGTCTATTAATTACCAAATTGGGTGGAGCTGAGCCAAGCATTCGAAGCGAGCATTCTCCACCCCCAGCAGCTGAGCTTTGTTAATTGACATAGTGTTCAATTTTTGGATACAATTTTGATAGTTCAAAACGGGCTAATACCAACTAATTCTTGGCCAAGAAAATGAGCAGTTTAGAATAATCTTGATTACATAATATCTGTTTGCTTATGTTACAATCACCTTCGTTGACTCTTAGCGCTTACTCTCCAATCATTTCATGGGTTATGATCTTTCCAGGAAACGCAGTGCACAGACGCTAAGCAATCAAATGACAACGTTGATCGGAAGCAACAAACGCCGCAGCCCATCGTATAAGTGTGAGCTGTGCAACTACCGGACAAAGTATCAAGCAGATCTCAAGAAGCACACCAATAAACTACATTACAAAGTTAAAAGGTTTAAATGTGACTCGTGCGAATTTAAAACAAACGGAAATTTTTTTTTGAAAACACATATCAAATCAAAACATTTGAAAGAATTTGATTATAATTGTGACTCATGTGAATATAGAACAAACGATAAAAAAAATTTCAAAATACATATAAAAAGTAAACATTTCAAAAAATTCGATTATAAATGTGACTTGTGCGAATTTAAAACAAACTTCAAACCTAATTTAGGGAATCATATCAAATCGAAACATATCAAAAAAGAATTTGATTTTAAATGTGACATGTGCGAGTTTAAAACATACCGTAAACATTATTTAGAAAAGCATAATAAATCAAAACATATGAATCAGTTTGATTTTAAATGTGACTTGTGCGAATTCAGAACAAACGGAAAAACTGATTTGAAAAGACATCTCAAGTCAAAACATTTGAAAGAATTTGATTTTAAATGTAACTTCTGCGACTTTAAAACATATCGTAAAGATTGTTTAAAAAACCATAATAAATCAAAACATATGAATCAGTTTGATTATAAATGTGACTTATGCGAATTTAAAACAAACCTCAAACCTAATTTAGAGAATCATATCAAATCGAAACATTTCAAAACAGAATTTGATTTTAAGTGTGACTCGTGCGAATTTAAAACGTACCGTAAAGATTATTTAGAAAAGCATAACAATCAAAACATTTGAAAGAATTTGATTTTAAATGTGACTCGTGTGAATATGAAACAAACTGCAAAAGTAGTTTAAAAAGACATATAAAAACTAAACATTTGAAGAAATTTGATTATAACTGTGACTCTTGTGAATATGAAGTTAACAGCAAACAGCATTTAGAAAGACATATAAAAACTAAACAATTGAATGAGTTTGATTATAAATGTGACTCGTGTGCATATGAAACAAACTTCAAACGTAGCTTAAAAAGACATATAAAAAGTAAACATTTGAAGCAATTTGATTATAAATGCGACTCTTGTGAATATGAAGTTAACAGCAAACAGCATTTAGAAAGACATATAAAAACCAAACATTTGAAGAAATTTGATTATAAATGCGACTCTTGTGAATATGAAGTAAGCAGCAAACAGCATTTAGAAATACATATAAAAACTAAACATTTGGAAGAATTTGATTATAATTGTGATTCATGTGAATATAGAACAAACGATAAACATAATTTCAAAATGCATAGAAAAAGGAAACATTTGAAAAGATTTGATTATAAATGTGACTAGTGTGAATTTGAAACAGTCCCCAAAAGTTGTTTAGAAAAACATATACAGCCTTATTCATAATCATCACCCTAATAGGGTGTTAGTACGCTACTAGTAAGTAGTTACTAACATCCTATTAAGACGCTATTAATTTACCTTATTCATAAACGCTTATTTAGTGGCTAGTAAGTAGTAGGATGTTAATAGAAAAATGCATATGGCAACAGGGTAATATGAAGAACGATCGTGCGCACTGATGTACAAATTTAAATTTGCGGTAATCACGATAGAAAGCAAATATTAAAAGGTTAGAATTTACAATCAGATTAACTAAAATCTGCAAAATATGAAGGTACGATTATATATAAATTGTATGTATAGCAGAAGAAGTTTTCATGGATTATGAACAAATACATGTTAGAGCAGAATACCAAGAAGTTGAGGAAGGTCAAGTTAATGGGGCTCTAAATCCAAAAATGTTCTAGAAATGGCTTAATCCACTGGAAATATATAATTCAATAATAATAGAATTTCTATACAAAATATCTGTAGAATGAAATAAAATAAGTTACAAACATGATAATCAATAGGTGGAAAGACGTTATAGGTACTACACATTTAATTATATATATAGTTTATTCTTATATTTTGCATTAATAATAATCTATGCGATGCTAAGGCAAGGATTTGTGATACACTTGCAAGGTAAAAAGACTGTACCGATGATTTAGAAAATTTGGAACAAATGTTCATTAAACAGGAGATTTAAAGTAATTCTTCATTAAAATTAAATGCTAAGAAAAATGTAAACAATATTAGGTGATATTAGTATGATTTCAGAATGGAGATATAGAAGGTATTTTGGTCAGGTAGTGATAATGGATATGCATGTTCAAGATATCTGTTAACTCCATCACAAACACTAACGACAAGTCCTATGTTAAAATATAAGACTGCATATATCAATGAGAAATGTCTTTTAAAAAGCTTTTGAAAAATAAATTTGGATGCTTTTTTTGATTAAACTGGACACAACAAGGGCATCGATAGGAGCAATATCTATTGAATATTATAAAAGGAAAAATTGCAAACAGAGGAATCTTCACATTAAGAAAATATCTCCTCACTTTCATTAACTTTGTATGGAATTGGATTGTTAATGTGGATAATGATTTAAAATGATTATTAATGATAATGTTGGCAATATTTTTAAGCATTAGATTAGCATATAATGAGACATTTTAATTAAAAGCACCTATTATCATAAGTATGTTTTATTTAAAATAAAGTCATATAAAAATATCTATACTCATTCCTTCCTTTTTCTCTTTTAACAATTTCATTTTCATAGCATGATGTTGAATTTCATTTTGTATGTTCATATCGCGGATCTTTTTCAACTGTAAATGTTTCCATGTGAATGTATTTAATTAAAAAGTTATAATCCTGGATCTAAAAGAAGTCTGACAAATATGTGTTTATTTTTATTCGTACCAATTTGTTTTTTAGGTTAGCTTTAACGGTGAGGTGTAACTTTAAACATACCCCTACACGCTACTAACAATTTAGTTGGCTACTACGCTTAGTACGCTGTTAAATACGACTATGAATACGACTTTTTTTAATAGCGTGTTAGTTGGATCTTAGTAGCCACTAACTTTCATTATGAATAGGGCTGATAAAAACTAAACATTTGAAGAATTTGATTATAAATGTGATTCTTGTGAATATGAAATAAACTTCAAAAATCATTTAGAAATACATATAAAAGCTAATTATTTGAAGTAATTTGATTAAAATCTGAAGCAAGTTGAAATCGAAGAATGTTTTATTTTATTTTTATAATCTTAATTGTAGTGTGGCATTATAAACACAAAAATAGGAAAATAAACATAGTTTAATGCTGAGCAAAATTCCTAGTAAAAGGTACTTATTTTTTTCAAAAGCTTTAATTTTCAAAAATACGTGGCTTGAACTTTTGTTACAAAAACCAAATCTGTAAGTTCAACAAAAACCGAATGTCAAAGTTCTTAAAATTAAAGTCAGCTAGATTCACCAACAAGAACAAAATCTTCAACCATGTTGTCATCAGAATAACTGTCGTATTTGGAATCAATACCTTTCGGACCTATTGTTTCATACAAACTGAGATTTACTTGGAAAATGGGTCAAATCTTATTGTTTTGGTTTTTAACAGGCTCAAAAATTGTACTCTCAATCAGATCTCGTGGATCCGTTTGAAATCCAGTTAAAAAATAAAATAGATGAGGTTGGTATTACATTGAAGCAGCTGTACAGTATCGATGAGACGGGAGTCCATTGGAAATTGTTATCAGGCGGAACAAAAAAAACTGCTGCTGGTAGAAAAAACGAAAAGCAGAGGATACCATTTTTGGCATGCACTAATGCAGCTGGGGCTCATAAAGTAGAGCCTTCGGTTATTCGTAAAACTGCGAACCGAATATCGTTTAAAAATGTCAAATGTTTTGTGGACTACAAACATTCAAAATCACCCTAGATGACTTCTGGCATTTTAAAACACTCCTTTCATTATTTGTTTGTACTTCTGATAAGTTTTAATTTTCTATTTCGTAGATCTTAAAATGTCTCTCTAATAGGTCTCTTTACTTCTATCACATACCGCACCATTACATCCAAATGAAGATTAATTAAAAAGTGAGAATGGGCAAATTGTAACAATGTTTCTCCATCATAATGTAACATCGCTTATTATACAGCTGATTGATCAAAATGTAATTAGTCGTAACAAAATTGCATTACAGAAAAACACTGTAGTAGAAAACGACATGAATAGTATTTCCTTCATCCTTATCCTGAAATTATAAAAAAAAGAGGGGTTGGAGGATTATTTTAGATGGAGTTTCAAATAAGGATGATGAAACTGTGCCACGCGTTATTTTAAAAGGCCAATGGGACATTGAGGATTCAGTGTCCAAACTCTTGAACTTCTGTGTACATTGGCACCCTTGGGTATTTCCATCTCCATAATGCATATGCAAATGTGCCCTAATTGTATGCACAATAGGCGGTATTTGAAGAATATGTTGTGTGACAATTGAAATTGAATTCGAAAATAGTGTCGAAGTATGTGAAGAGGCGATCGAAAAATGTATTAACTCAGCGGGCAGAGAAGAATGATATCGCAGATGTTATAATTAAGAGAAAAAGCCATTACGCAAAAATGATGGTTTTTTATTCGTTTTTATTTGTTGCTACTTTTGATTTAGTATTATTTTATCTTATATGTTTATATTGTTAATGATCAATGTTTATTAAGTATTAAATACAACCGTCGTTCACGTGAATAAATTGATAATGTGAACAACCACTGTTTTATTTACTTCACACTATCGAGTGTCTGTTTGTTGTGTTCTGTTTAATAAGCCTGTATGGATGTTGTTTTTGTCGTACCTACTTACGGAGTCGATTTTGCAGGTTACGTTGTGTATCGTGTTGTTATGAAAATCACTATAACTGACATGACGTTTATTTTAGTTCATAATAGAAAATTTAACTTCAATTTGTATGCTTTGTTAATAAATACAAGCAATTTTGAAAGTTCAATAACATGTGTACAAAATACTGCAGAATGAAATGTTTTAAAAATGCCTAACGCAATGTTACCGACTTTTCGAGCCCATTCTAATGCCTGCTTTCTGAAAGGTCGGATAAGTAGTACCGTGCGATCTTTTAAATTCTAAATTAGAGCAGGCTGTGAAATTTAAATTAAGTTAGTATATAAGTACTAATTCACAATTTGAATTATCAAAGTGACGTTTCAAAATGTTAATTAATCAATAATTGACATTCTGGACAACCTAATAAAAAAAATCCCGCCTGCTATAATTTAGAATTTAAATGATCGCGTGGTACTTATCGTCGTTAGCAATGTATGGGTTCCGAAAGGAGTGTTAGTGACGCCAGAGTATATATATATATATATCTGTTGTTCAAGGTTGTCGGCTCAAAGTCTGTTATGTATGTTACACACTTCAGGCAGTACATATACACACACACGAACACATTCATTACACGTATACACTACACGTATTATTACGATTGTTAATACCTTGTTTTATAGCTTTATATGTTATGTAAAATAAACGATATAGATACAAGAACCCACATTTCAATAACCAGACCTAAAAATGATGTTTAACTTGAACCCATACAAGTTCGATGAGGTGATATGGAGGTAAACGCAAAGCAGAACAACCTTTTGTTTCATACTAGTTCATTAACACCATATAAAGGTAAATGAAAGGTTGTTTTTTTGCAAGCTCCAGTCATTCAGATTTTAGTATACTGCTATCAGCAAAAATTCCTCGTGGTAAAAGTTATTCAACCTTTCCTTTGACATGTTCGTTTTATTGGCCATAAGCTACCATTGGTATTAATAACTTAGAATTAGAATTATTCAATGAAAATGGTCTCAAGTTCGAAAACGTATACATTTATTCCAAGTCTTTATATCAAGCTAAATATAAGCTGTTGGAGAATGTTTTAAATAATGTTAAAGATGTGAAATATTTTCCTTGTAAGGAGAATGATGATATTATAGACCCCATGGAGGCTGAGAGAAATTCGATATTCATTTTTGACGATGTGGCGTGCGATAAGCAAAACAATATTAGAAAATATTTTTGTATGGGTAGACATAAGTGTGTTGATAGCTTTTATTTATGTCAAACTTATACTAGTATTCCGAAACAGCTAGTTAGGGATAATGCTAATTTTTTGGTATTATTTAAGCAGGATAATACAAATCTACAACATATTTACAACGATCATGTTGGAGTTGACATGTCATTTGAGCGGTTTAAATCGGTTTGTGGTGAGTGTTGGAAAGATAAATACGGATTCCTGGTGATAGACAAGGATAGTGATTTGCATAATGGTCGTTATAGGAAGGGTTTTGATCGCTATATATGCTGGTGAATTATTCATTTTATTCAGTTAATATATATCGGTCTGCAAATAATCATGCGCAGGCAGGCAGTTAATAGTAGAAAAATGGATTATGAGAAATTGAAGCGTGATATTATTAAGGCAAGTAAAGTTATTAGGAATAAGTATATGCAATTGAAGCTTAATCGTTCCGATGAGGATTATTTAATACGAAAAATGTTTAAGCCCATTACTGAGAACCTAGAAGGTTTGAGCACGACAATAAAGCAGGAAACACAGACAATTAAGGACCCCATAATGAATATTACAAACACTTTGAAAAATAGAGGAAAGCTGATAAAAAAACAAGAGATAGAAAAGAGCTCTTCGATTAATCCATTCGATGAGCAGTCTAATCCATTGGTGGAAGAGGATCCGCATTCACATAACACGTTTTATGGAGATCTTAATCCTTTACCGAGAGAGTTTGTGCGAGGTCTTTTTCAAGATACAAGCAATGTATATGATACAACGTATGGTGTCACATTCGAACCCGAAACAAATAGATTGAAATTGAGTGGGCATACATTATATCTAGATGGTAAAGACATAATAATCAATAATAAGCTGTTTACGGGTTCTCATGGTCTTTATGAATTAATATTTAAAACTAGACCAAGTAGATATAATGAGGAGGATTTATCACATTACTATGATATTTTACACGAAACCAATGTGCATCGCAAACTGTTCCAACCCAAAAATGACTTGAGGGGGACTAGAGGCCACAAATGGCGTGAAATAATAAAACATCTTCTTGCTAAATATTCCAGTTCGACTTCAGAAACATGGTCTGGCGGACATATAGGCAGCATGCTTGTTTCCAACACCAATGATAGACATCAATATGTCTATTGGGACGACATAAACGAGCTCGTGGATCGTCTTAAACTTTTGAAGGCCTCTCGGGATTCTGGCAATGAAAGTACCCATAATGAAATGCAGTCGATCATCGAGGAGCTTAAAGAATGCAGCGTAATTGAATAAATATTTAATACTATCATTCTTTTCATCAGTATCATCATGAGTGTAGACAAATTTGGCCGATATCTTAGCATCGGTAAAGCTAGCGTTAAACGTCAAAAGCCATCTCTGCCATTAACAGAGGAAGGTGATGTTGATATTGGCGGTAAACGTATTTGTCGTGTAGCAGATCCTATACACGATCAGGATTCTGTTAATAAGCGTCACCTATCTAGAATACTTGGCGTAATAGATCTAAGGATTGATAATGTGGTGAGTGATATTCAAATAAAAATAGACGCCTCGAATTCCAAAGTGGCTGAGGATATTAGTGATATCATACAACATATGCAAACTGCTGTTGAGAATAGAATCGAAAATGAACTAGACAATTTAAGGAACAATCTCGCAACAAACACCTGGGTTAGTGACAAGATCGATAAAATTAAGAGGGAATTGGATGAGAACTTGAATGCATTTAAAACTAATTTAAATAAAACTGTTAATTTGGATATATTTAAGGGTATTGTTAATGTTAGTGTAAATAATGTGCAACAGTCGATTAATGGGAAATTAAACCAGATGCAAGCTAGTGTTGAGAAGAAGATTGATGCTAAATTTGATGTTTTAAGAAAAAACCATGCTACAAATTCTGAAGTTAGTAAGAAGATTGAAAAAATTAAGAAGGATTTGGATGGTGAAATACTTGCACTGAAAAATAATTTAAATAAGGGCGTTAACTTGGATACAATCAAAGGGATTGTCGAAGTTAGTGCAAATACTCTACAAGCTGAAACTAATCAAAAGCTGTATCGAATGGAAAAAAGTGTTGAGAGTAGAATTGAAGCTAAACTCAATGCTAAACTAGAAGCTATAAGAAAAAAACTTGAAAAGAAATGAGGGAATTCCCCACCACTGTCACCCCGACCGCTCGCAAGACCATAGAGACGAAACATAATTTTAATTCATTTACCATCGCATTGTTCTACCTACATGATGTATTAACACGCTGAACAATAATTGTTAATTATGAATAGTATTAAGCGTCATTTAGTTGATGAGCTGCATAGGCCGGCTCGTAGATTCTTTCCCAGACGTCGATTCATTATTAGAGGGTTTGACGATGTTTGGCAGGTTGACTTGGCCGAATTTATACCTCATGCTCGAGAGAATGGCGGGTATAGATATATACTTGTGGTTATAGACTGTTTCTCGAAATTTTTATGGACTCAACCCCTTAAATCGAAAATCGGTCTGGATGTATGTAATGCTATGGAAGGCATTCTACAAGACACTCGACAGCCGAAAAATATATAGTCCGACAATGGTAAAGAGTTTTATAATACTCGATTTCAAAATCTCATGAAGAAATATGGCATAAACCATTATTCAACATATAGTACAATGAAAGCGTCTATTGCCGAACGTGTTATTCGTACGCTAAAGGGTAGATTATATAAGGAATTTACAATGAGAGGTAGCTATAAGTGGATAGATATTTTACCCTCCGTGACTGATGCGTATAATAAAACAAAGCATCGAACAATTAAAATGCGACCTTGCGATGTGACTAAAAAGAATGAGAAGCTCCTGCTTTCTACTATCTACAATGATGTGCAAACAGCGGTGAAGCGGAAATATAAAGTTGGTGACATCGTGCGGATAAGTAAATTCAAAAGTGTTTTCTCGAAAGGCTATCTCAGGAACTGGGGTAGTGAATTGTTCAAGATTATTAAAGCTAATGCTACAAATCCGCCAACATATATGCTGGAGGATATGAATGGAGATCCGATTTTGGGTTGTTTCTACGAACATGAATTGCAGAAAACTAAACATAAAGATGTATATCTGATTGAAAAAGTATTACGTGTAAAGGACGGAAAAGCTTATGTAAAATGGTTAGGGTTCGATAATTCACATAATAGCTGGATTGACGAGGATAATGTTTTGTAATTTTATTAAAACTGTATATTATGATTATATAAAAATAAAAAAAAGTATTAAGTCTATACATGCACGCATTTTTATTTAAGGTGAATTACATATCTGTATCCTAACATCCTGTATAAAGCAATATAGGAAGTTTTTAATCGTGAGAAGGTATACACGTTCAGCTGCAAAACATTATTCTTATATACTCACATTAAAAAAATATGACTTCTATGTCTACGCATTTCTTTAAGTGAGATGCACTTTATATATATATATATATATATATATATATCTAAAAGGGGTATTTTAAGGAAAAAATGTTGGATGTTATATTCTCTTTATTTAATAATGTATATTACATATATTTATTTATAAAATTATATAAAGTGTACAACAAAAGACCTAATCATATATTTTTCCATATTCTCCATTTTATAGCTTTATTTTACTAATATTTGTCACCAACGCATACATTTCTAAATCAGATTTGATTTTTTCAATTTCGGATATAAACCTCATAATTCTAATGTTCAACAAGTCTTTCTTCTGTCTAAGAGCCCTCCGCCTGCTTTCAACGGACATTGTCGACTGATGTATTTCCAGCAGGTCTAGACATGTTTAGGCGGGTCTGTACATGTTAGCTACTTGCGAAAGCTTCTGACTGGCAAATATTATATATCCACCACCAGTCGTGGCCAGCTCGTCATTATAGTCCAATTCAGGATGATTATATTGAGGATACCAACTCATTAACATCTTCGGTATGTTCTTATTTAAAGTCAGTACAGTCGATGTTTCTATGTCGAATACGCAAATTTCTGCATGAAGATCTAAATCAGGTTCACATATATATTCATAGTCACTATAAATGTACCACTTCTTAAGTTGGGTCATATTTGGGTTACAATATTCCAAAACGTTCTTTAATTCATCGATATCAAAATATTGCATGTTTTGATATGCGAATGCCGCTATGAATAAACACTCGCTTTGCGTTAATTCCGAAGATAATAACCAATCTCGCACTATGATAGGTATTTCAATACCATTAGCAGACAAAAAGTTATCATATTTCTCGTATTGCACCGCCATTATACTATATAGAAGGTGCTACACCGCTTTGCAATTGATACTGATGATATTACATTCGAAATTCTTATATATTTAATATTTAGTTGGGCTAGTATCCATCAGGGGGTGCTTTTTATATTTTCTGCGCATGCGGCTATCACAGACGCAGACAGCCGTTGCGGTTTCCGCTGGAAACATGTTTAGACCTGTTTGAAGTACATTGAGAAGCGCGATAGCAAGCCTGGTAATTTATTCAGGAATTCTCTAGAAGCAAAGACCATCTTGATGGTCCGCCATTTTGTCTGACGTCACCTTAGTTTGGCTAGTGACCGTGAGAGGATGCTGCATTAGTTAGGTTGGTAATCATGAGAGATGCCATTTTGGGCTGGCGACCACGAGGGGGCGTCATGGTATTTGGGTTGGTAATGATGAAATCTGCCATTTCTTAGTTTGGTTAGTGGCCGTCAGAGGGCACCGCATCAGTTGGGTTGGTAATGATGAAATCTGCAATTTTTAGTTGGGTTGGTAATGATGAAATCTGCAATTTTTAGTTGGGTTGGTAATGATGAAATCTGCAATTTTTAGTTGGGTTGGTAATGATGAAATCTGCAATTTTTAGTTGGGTTGGTAATGATGAAATCTGCAATTTTAGTTGGGTTGGTAATGATGAAATCTGCAATTTTTAGTTGGGTTGGAGGCCGCGAGGGGGCGCCACATCACTTGGGTTGGCAGAGGGCGCCACTAGGGCGAGGGGGGTGAGGGGGAGCTGGGTGAGAGGGGGAGGAGGTGCCAGAACTGTCCTAAGTACACTACTTATTTTCTCTAGAATTTTTTTTGTTTGACATCAATTATTACTTTTTGAAGGTTTTTTAATTTCTCCATGTTGCTTCCTTTTTAGAATTATTTTTCTTATTTTCTCTTGGTTTAGTAATTTGCAATTTAATTTTATTTAACTAGGTACATTCAGAATCACTAGTTACTACTTCTTTGGAATCTCAAACCTTCGTTTTCATTACAAATCTACTACTAATATTTCTACAACACGAAACATTATGCCGATGATTGATTCTTACAAATATCTACGAAATGAAATGGCAATATCTGTGTCATATTTAAAGATTAAATATGCTTTATCGACGGATGTGTATTTATTTCTTTTTACGCCACAAATTATTATTGCCGGTACGTAGATATATACGTAGGCGTATATAAATGTGTACTGCATACAATTCCCTATAGGCAGATGGCCGGTGGTTCTATCTGTATATCAAAATGAACAACAACAATACTCTTTTCTGTAGTGAGTGCAAAAAATATTTTTGTTTCTGTAAAAAGTCTATAAGTATGCATCCTATAAGTAATGAACAGCAGAAATTTATTAAATTGAACTTACCAAGAGATCTAACTTGTAGTGAGGTACTACCAGACAGTCCATTTTTTGTAAATAACCATTCATCAAACCATTGTCAAACAGCAACAAAAAGAAGTTAGTATATATGAAAAGAGAAAAATTTGTAACCTTTACCAAAACATCGCCTATGGTCCACGAATGGTTAGATGATGAAGGTAGAAAATCCAATTGGATACATATAGCAATAGACCACAACAGATTTTCTAGAAGAATCGAAACTATGGAAAATATTTTAAAACCTATTTTATGTACTGAACATAGAAATAAAATTTTATTAAAAAGAAAAGAATTAGAATAAAACAATTTAATTTAAATATTTTTCCAATAAATTTTTACTTTAAAAGATATTGTTTTTTATTTACTTATCATTCATTAATTAGCACAAAGTCAAGAACAATGTCTCCAGTAAGAGTGTTTTTTTCGTTTTTAATAATTAACATCTGCTTTTTAATTTGTTTAACCTGCCCAAGACAAGTGTGGAAGCAAGAAGTTCAAGTTGAAAATTATACATTCCCAATAGCAGATGGAACATTTTACTTATATGAATTACATAGGTATCATACAGTATTAATGGAATATCAAGCATTCTATAGTGAGAAAAATTTTACTCTGCGCACAACTATTAGAAACTCTAATAATAAAACAATTGGATATATAATTGGTCATAACAGCTGTAACTATTATCCAATAACACCATATAGTACTAAAATGTATTGTGAACATTACAATTTAGATCAATTATTTATACAGAGATCTGTAATTTTCCGCAGAAAAACATACGCTTTGAATAGTTTTATAAATACTTTTAAGGATTTGGGTGAAGGTTTACAATTGCGATGTTTTATATATATATATATTAAAATCATATTTGTACCGTTTGTTTTAAAAGGAGTGTATCTATTCCGATGTTGAAAATTAAATTGGATAACCCACACAAAAGTGGAAGTTCTAGTGGATATAACACTTATTTGAAACCAAAGTCCAAGATATTATCATTTTGTTCTACTTGTAATAGACATACATACTACATGTTAAAAGAGGAATAATGAAATGTACATTGTGTAATTCTTTTATAAATAAAAAACATATAAATTATTAAAAGTTTTATTTTTAAATTATTCTTGAATAATTGAGTATTTTTGGGAACAAAAATCCCCAGCATCTTCATCATATACTTCGGTGAAATTCACCGAAGTAGATGATAGTGGATTTAATAATCTATTTTCTAAAATTTTTATTTTGTTTTTCTGCTGGTTCTTTCCTTAATTTAATTTTCTTGATAGGGGGACGTTGCGGTTCCTCTTCACATAATGTCCTCATTAGAAATTCTTCCTCTACATCATCGATATTAAATCGAAATGTTTTCATTGTTGTCTCGAATATATTTATTTCTTCTTCTCCTTGACAGGAAAGCCTAACATATTTTATTGGTAAATTACCAAATTTACGTTTTAAAGTTTCCGCCTTGGGTGAGTATGAGAGGTTCACAGATACCTGTGAACCTCTATCAGTGACTGAATTCACGCCATATCTAAATAAGAAAATACATAGATGTAATAAACAAAAAAAGAAAAAAATATCTGTTTTGATATTACATGCAGCATCCGCTGCGGCAGCTCCACTTCGTCTAGGGACTTAATCAAAATAGTTGTTGGAATATTTGCCATATTTATATATTTGATATATTTGGAGTAGTCGTTCAAATACTTGTGAGTTTGTGTGTTGAATGAAAATTGTATGAAGATAATCTAATATATATACTAATTCAAAAAGAAAAAAACTGTTTTGCTGATATCATACATGCATGTTGTTTTGTAATATCCGTATTGATGAAGTAAACATATATCAATTTTAATGAGTCAGTATAATTAATTGAAATTATGTATATACATAAATAATCTTGAAATATAAAACGGCAACTATGTTGCATATCTAGAAGTAATTTATTGTATGTTTTGTCTTTGTACAAAATTATTTATGTAAACAGATTTATCAATATAAAAATTGTGTTTTGCTGATATCACTCATACATGCATTTGTTGCGTGATATCCGTCTTGATGAAGTAAACATATTTCTTAGTTTATAATGAGAGTCGTCTGATGTAATATATTCTAATTATGATATAATATCAGCGATGACTATTTTTAGTTTAGTCGGAATTTGCCGTTGTACAAAATTATTGATGTAAACAGATTTATCAATATAAAAATTGTGTTTTGCTGATATCACTCATACATGCATTTGTTGCGTGATATCCGTCTTGATGAAGTAAACATATTTCTTAGTTTATAATGAGAGTCGTCTGATGTAATATATTCTAATTATGATATAATATCAACGATGACTATTTTTAGTTTAGTCGGAATTTGCCGTTGTACAAAATTATTGATGTAAACAGATTTATCAATTTTAATGGGTCAGTATAATTAATAGAAATTATGTATATATACATAAATAATCTTAAAATATAAAACTGCAACTATGTTGTATATCTAGAAGTAATTTATTTTACGTTTTGCCTTTGTACAAAATTATTGATGTCATAGTATTGAAGCAATTAAATATATTTTCTTTATTAATGGAAATTTATTTTTATTATTTTTTTAAAGCGGACTATAAAAAGGTTCTGTATTGATTAATTCTATACACTAACAATTTGATTGAGCACGTTACAATTTCTAATAATAATGGATGAAGAAATATCTAAAGATTTTACACAACAAGTGCAAGATGAGTTTAAAAATTCGAGAAGTATGAGTTTACATAATCAAAGATGGCATCATTGCCCAGACATGTTTGATTGGGTTATGATGAGTGTAGAATATGAATACGCTGAAGAATCTGATATAATTGCATTACAGTATTACGAATATTATAAAAGTAATTTACTGTATATGATTAATGTATTCAATTATTATAAAAATAAAAAACGTAGAATTTAAAAATTTGAGTTTTTATTTTAAATATGTAGGTGTAAGGTGAAAAAAACATATATTAAGAGTAAATTTTTTTATTTTATAACTTAAGTTTCGCTTTTTTATACATTCTAAACAATTAATTTTGTGTGAAATAAGAATAACGAAAACAATTATACGTTTTTTTTATTTTTAATTTAATAAACATGTTTTATTCCTTTGTAAATTTAAATGTTCGGAATGATGGAAAGAAACGCTTTTGTTCGTTCAACCATTCTCGTATATATTCAGCTTTCTTTTCATCTTGAATGAAATTAATCGCCTCAGGATTTTTTTGATATTGAATCATATCTTTTCGACTTCCATCAATAACCATCGGTAGAGAACGTGTTGATGTTGTGGATAATGCGCAACCACTATCAAGCCTGGTGCGGGTAGGTACAGATTGAATTGAAGATGCACAACCACTATCTTTTCTAATTCGTGACATGATGAAATTTTATGGAAATAGTCTGTTTTTAGGTAATTCTTGCTAACAACTGTGTTAGTTACAAAATTTGTTTATTATTTATACCAACTCCTTCTTATCAATCCAAGAATTATGTAAGTCATCAAAACCAAGCCATTTCACAAACAATTTTTCATTCTTTCTTTTTAAAATTTTTTCAACTAAATAGACATCCGGATATTTCACTTTCTGTAATTGATACTCATAAAAACCACCTCTAATTTCTTTCTCTTCAAAATCCTCTAAAATGTATGTAGTGGGATTTGTAAGTTGCACATTTTTAATTTTAAATATTTCCGTTGACCAATTAGGTACATATTTCTTATCAAAAATTCCTCTAATTTTAGATATTCTCATAGAATCACCAATTTTAAACTTATTATTTATTGTGGATAATTTGATATTACTGTAAACTCTTTGCAATAATATTTTTTCATTGTTTTTATTAACTTCAACTGGTTTCATACCAATTGTTCTATGTTTAGAGTGATTATATTTTCTAATAACTTCAGGTAAAATCTCAAGCCATTTATAATTTCCTCTATAATTAAATTCTTTCCACATTATATTTTTTAACGTTCTATTAACACGTTCTACAATTGAGGCCTTTTTGTCGCTGAAAGTGTTGTAGTGGTTAATTGAGTATTTTTTCATTAAGTTTTTGAATTCACTATTAAAAAATTCTTTGCCTTGATCTGTATGAAGATTTTTCGGAACTGCATCTTTTAAAACATTTTCCATAGCATTAGAAACATCTCTTGCAGATTTAGATTTTAGTGGATATGCCCAAACAAACTTTGAAAAACAATTAATTACAACTAGAATATATTTGTATCCATTGTTTTCCTTCGAATAGGGAATCATTTCCACTAAGTCCGCTTGAAATAAATCATATAGTGATTTAATAATAACTCTTCTTCTTTTAAAATTAATTCTAGCAGGTTTATGTATTTCTTCAACTACTTGACGTTTTTTATCAATTGCAGATTCTATTATTTTCATTTTCTTTATTTTATTATTTTTATTTCACGTAGTTCTTCGACTATAGAATTTATTTCGTTTATTACACCTGTATTTCCAGCCTCATATGAGCTTAATAATAGCTTTAATCTTTCTACTAGTTCATTTGGATCATCCCAATGCACATAATCAATATTTTTATCAGTTAATGTCATTAAAATACCACCACCGTGAGTAGTAGGTGTAGTTTCCGATGTTAAAGATGCTAAAATCTCTCTATATTTTTTTAATTTACTTCCATCAATTTGCTTATGAGCTTTATATTGTCGTCGATTTGCGTTTGTGTTTAAGACTATTTCGCGATAGGCTTCTTTATCGCTCACTGTATAGTCGCCCGGTTCTTTCTTAAATAATAATTCATACAGACCCTGTGTTCCTTTATACGTTTTCTTTTGAACAACAACATCACCATTAGATGTTATATTAATTGGTGAATTTCCAATATAAAGTTTATCCTCTTTCTTTTTATATCTAACACCATATTTATAATCAAATTCGACTTCTTTTTCTTTATTTTTCATTTCTTCTATATATTTTCCAGGTAATGATCGATAATCTTCATCATCATCGTTATCACTATCAGTTTTCATCTCTTCATATGCAGGAGGACTAGCTGCATCGGTTGAAATTTGTTTTAAAGGTGTAAATATATTAGTGGTATCAGCGCTAGTATATTCATTTTTAATATTTTCATTAAATAATGTATCATCATTGTCATCATCATCATTCTCCTTTTTCTTTGCACTTAGATTTTTTTCAATTTTCTTTAAATGTTTAGTTATGGGTAAGTACATTTTTTCTTGAACAATTTCCCCATGTTTTAATATATCGAGTTTATTTTTAATATCCCTTCTTTTATTTATGATTTTCTTTTTAATTTTTTTCTCTTTCGGCAACATATTAGCTCTCCCTACTACGTATAATTGAAGTATGAATGATTATTCACTATTTCATTGATATATAGTGATCAAACCCCTTTCGATATCTACCTTCATTTAAAGAGTCATCTTTTACAATTGTTAGAAATCCATACCGCTCCTTCCAGCAGAGAGAACACATATGTTTAAACTTCTCAAACGACATATCAGTACCCACGTGATCACTATATACATGTTTCAAATTTTGATCATCTTGTTTGAATAATATAATTAAATTTGCATTATCTCGTATTAGATGTTTTTCTATTCTTGCATATGTCTGTGATAAATAGAAACTGTCTATATTGTTGTGACGTCCCATACTAAAATATTCTCGTATTACATTTTGTTTATCGCAGGAAACATCATCAAAAATAAAAATCGAATTCGGTTTGGCTTTGTTGGGAGGTATTACATTTTCATTACTACAAAAAGAGTAAAAAGATATTCCTTTTATAGGTTTTAATAATTTTTCTAAGTAAATATATTTCGGTTGAGTCAGTGATTTAGAATAAATATATACATTTTCAAATTTTAAACAATTCGGATGTTCAATTAAAGTAATTATTAGATTAGTTTTACCACAATTCGATGCGCCTGTTAGCAGACCACGTATCGATGGTGGAAATAATTGACCATGTTTTTTAGTATTCTTTTTTTCTAGCGCATCCCAATCATGATTTTCAATGGTTAATGTTACTTTCTGAGGAATTATTTTCATGATATATATATAATGGTGTTAATAACTGGTTCTTATTTATTCGGTTACTATTAATTGGTGTGAATACTTAGTCATCTACGTTAAGAATGAAATATTATTTAGGTAATGAGCTTATAAATAATGCTATTAATTCTTTGGGATTTGAGATGCATATGCCGGGGTATAACTACTGTGGTCCTGGGACAAAACTTAAAAAACGACTACTGCGCGGTGATTTACCTATAAATCAATTAGATTCTGCTTGCAAGGAACACGATATATTTTATTCGAAAGAGAAAGATGTAAAAAGACGACATGAAGCCGATAAAGTATTAGCTAAGAGAGCAATGAATCGTTTTCGATCATTAGACACCCCGTTTGGAGAGAAACTTGCAGCTCTAGGTATAGCAGGTATTATGAAAAGTAAAGTAAAACTTGGTATGGGTTATTCTAATCGCGCCAATAGTAGCAAGTGTATTAGTCTTGCAAACAAACATATAAAATTAATTGAGAAGATAAAGAAAGTTGTTGATAATGTACATAAAAATATTAATGGTAGTTTACTTCAACAACAACAACAACGCTCACCTTCAATTAAGAAAGACGATGTATGCAAAAAATTTAAATGTAATTATAAAATGAAAAAACAATAAGACGATAACATCAAATACTAATAGTTCAGCAAGTGAAATTATGACTGTTGCAATGTTAAAAGTACTTAACAAACCTAATAATAATAAAGTGCAATTGATCTAATAAATGTAAGCAATAATGATGTAGAAATGGAAGAAAGTAGAAAATAAACCGTCTATGAATACTTTAAACGTAAACATAATGATAATAATGGTTCTGATAAAAATAAAATTGGATAAAAATATACCTGTAAATAATACATCAATACCAACAATAAATTTAAAATGTAAACATGATGGTGATGATAAAAATTATAATAAACATAAAATTTTAAGATACTATAATAGTCATCGTTAAGTATCAGCATCAATAACATCAATATACAAGAAAAATATAATGAAAAGTTGTAATAAGAAAAATATGAAAAATAAAAGAAAATTTGTCAATAAGTTGAAAACGAAGAAAAACAGAACTAGACCTATTGTTTCATTTAATAAAGTAGTTAAAGAGATAAAGAAGAGTATTGGTCAACATGGTCCTAAAACTATGAAAAGTGCACTCTCAATAGCACGTAAAACAGCGGGAAAATTTGGATCAAATATAAAAAGAGAAAAGAAAAAACGTATAATACCAGTTCCCAAGACAGGAGGTGTTTTACCATTAATACCAATATTTGCCGGTTTGAGCGCCCTTGGAGCATTAGGTGGTGGTGCAGCGAAAATTATTGAGGCTATAAAACAAGTAAAAGAGGGGAAGCAACAATTAGCTGAATCACAACGTCACAATAAAACAATGGAAGCAATCGCCATGGGAAGGGGGCTCTATTTAAAACCATATAAAAAAGGATTGGGGTTGTACTTACACTCTAGTGAAGCTATGCAAAATTATCCACAACAACAATGAAGAAAAATTTTAAACTACCCAAAAGAGCAGTAACAAATATTGACATTATTAAATATGCGAAAAACTTTAAAATTCCCAACTTTCGAGGAGTTTTTATGAAAGACCGATTACCGCAACAAATACGTAAGAATTTGGAAACTGGTGTAATAAATTTGGATGATTTGCACTCCCCTGGTACACATTGGGTTGCTTATAAAAAAAATAGAAATAGAATAATCTACTTCGATTCATATGGTAATCTTCAACCACCAAAGGAAGTAGTGAAATATTTTAAGTCGAATGGAAATGTGCAAATTTATTATACTTATAAAAAATATCAAATACTTGAAAAGAATTCATCTACATGTGGACATTTTTGTATAAAATTTTTACTAAATAAACTAAATAAATAAAATGAACAATGTATCCTTTATTAATCATTCTCTTTCTAAACATAGTTGAATTAACACGTTACAAAGAAAAAGAAAAAATGTCTTATACCTTCACACTTAGTCAAAAGTCTTCATTACTTAGTGCAGACATTTATCCACCAATTTTACTAAATGATCCTGATTCATATGTTATAGGATTAGTTAATTTTGTAAGTTACAATTCAATACCAAATGTGGATTCTTCTAATAACATCTTCTATTATGGAAAAAATAAAAAAATTGTATTACCTGAAGGTGCATACGAAGTTAGTGATATTAATCGATATATAGAAAAATATTTAGAAGAAAATGAAAAAGAGACTTCAAGTGCAACAGTTGTTAATATTCAAAGTAATCGAAACACATTGAAATGCGATATAAAATCTAATAAACAAATTTACTTTGATAAACCGAAGAGTATTGGATCATTATTGGGGTTTAAGCCGAGAAGTCTTGTTGAAAATGTTAAACATGAATCGGACTTTCCTGTGAATATTTTTAGTATAAATTCTATAAATATTGAATGTAATTTGGTTACTAACTCTTATAATAACAATGAACAAATGAATATATTGCATGTATTTTATCCTACTGTATTACCTGGAACAAAAATTGTTGAAAACCCTACAAATGTTATCTACCTACCAATCAATACAAGGTATATTAGTGAAATTATAGTTAAAATAACCGATCAGAATGGTAAATTGATTAATTTAAAAGAAGAAATCGTGACAGTAAGACTACATTTAAAACGTGTCTCTTCCGCTTAAAATGGTGTTTAGATATAATGCACCGATTATTTACACATCAGTTATAAATAGCAATAATGACGCAAAACAAAGTAGTAGTAAAGATAATTTCAAGGCGTTAACAACAGACAATAAACGTTTCTTACGTTCATCAGGCTTTAAACTATTGAGAAAAAAGGAGAAAAAAGAAAAAAATGAGTTTTAGTAATCTAAAAGTTGGGGAAGGTGTCTATGTAGATAATTCAATTGTAAATTTTGAATACCACACACATCAACCATATACAGCAACAACATTTAATAACAACGATGAAATTCGGATTCCAATTCAAACGCAGGACATTTATACATTACCAGCACGCAGTTATCTCTACATTGAAGGACAGTTATTAAAAGAAGACGATGCAAAAAGTGATTCATTAACGTTTGTAAATAATGGTGTGACATTTTTATTTGATGAAATTCGCTATGAATTGGGTGGAATAGTAATTGACCGCATTAAAAACCCAGGCATAGCAAGCACATTAAAAGGTTTTGCTTCGTACACGCCTAATCAATGCACACGTTTGCAAAATGCGGGATGGTCACATTTGTCACATCCGACATTAACAAATAATGATGGATATTTTAACGTCTGCATTCCATTATCTACAGTTCTAGGATACTTTGAGGACTTCCAGAAGGTTCTTTTGAATATTCGTCAAGAACTTGTATTAATTAGAAGTAATTCGGATATAAACGCATGCATAAATAATCCCGTTACCGCAACTGATAAACCGAAAGTTAAAATTAGTAAAATATCGTGGAAAGTTCCACATCTTGCGGTGTCAGATGTTGAAAAATTGCGTTTATTAAAATACATAGATAATAATAGAGATTTAGATGTGGCATTTAGAAGTTGGGAACTGCAGGAACTTCCTTTCGTGCAACCAAATACAAAACATACGTGGGCAGTTAAAACGACTAGTCACTTGGAGAAACCTAGATTTATTATTTTTGCTTTCCAATCAGATAGAAAAAATTCTGTTGGTAGAGATATGAGTAATTTTGATCATTGCAATTTAACAAACATAAAATTATATTTAAATTCAGAAGTATATCCATATGATAATATCAATGCAAACTTCAATAAGAAACAATGGGCAATTCTGTATGAAATGTATACGCAATTTCAACGTTCATATTACTATAAAAATGATGTGGAACCGTGTCTATCACCTATAAATTATGAACATTTAGCACCGATCGTTATTATAGACTGCAGTCATCAAAGTGAGGTGGTTAAGAACGGAGCAGTTGATATTCGATTAGAGTTCGAAACTTCAGTAAACGTGCCAGAAAAGACTACAGCATTTTGTCTGATTTTACACGATCGGATTGTTAAATATAACCCATTAACAAGTGTTGTAAAATTATTCTAAAAAGAAAAAATGTTTATAATAGATATTCTGGGATATCAGTATAAAAATAGTGAATTTTTTATTAGAGAAATCGCAATTTACGATTTAACTACACACCACGTTAACCATGTTTTTGTTCGAATGCCCAACAAGTTGTCATGGTTTTGTCAAACAATTAAAAAACACATGGAATGGTTATGTGATAATATACATGGATTACATTGGGATGATATGGACGAACAACAATCAATATCGTTGAATCGTATAGAAAATTACATTCGGAGTATCGTTGGTGATGCAATCCTAATGGTAAATGGATTGAATAATAAAAACGTTTTGGAAAATTTACTATCCAATACAATTATCGATATGGAGAGATTTACTTGTCCAAATCTAAGTAATTTAAGGCAAAATGAATGGAGTCAACATTGTAATTTTCATAAGAACAATAATTTAGAATGTGCAAAAGAAAATGTATATTTGTTAAATCACTGGTTTATAAAATCATAAAACACAATATTTATTATTTATTTTTTTATTAAACCCTTAACCTATTACTTTATATTTATAACTGTGTAAAACTATATTTCTGTCCATTAAAGACATTATATTTATAATTGGCTAGCTCAAAGAAGCAGGCTAGCCCAAAGAAGTGCATATCAAAGCAAAATAAAAGTTACAAGGTACAGTAAAACATTTAAGATCTGAAAAAGAAAACGGCCTGGTGGTAAATTTAGTTAGTATAAAATGCACACTTCATTAGGATAAGTTCAAATCTCCATCTAACCGTTTTTCTTTTTTCTTTCTTTAATTCCTAAATTTCATTTTGAATTTTACCACCATCTATTTGTGTGCATAAAACAGGTGTGCTCGTTCATTCTTAAATTTCATTTTTTAATTTACCGCCACCTATGTGTGTGCATAAAACGTAAGGTAAATTACAGGTGTGCATAGAAACGTAAGTACAAGTAAAAAATAATCAGCGCACACACAGGTAAAAAACCATTGACAATTGCGCATTATTTTTACATACATTTTAAAAATATTATCTGCAGGCATAAACTTGTCTTATCTTGTCTTGTCTTGTGGAGGCCAGGCGAGGCCAAGCAAATTGCGTCAGCGGCTTATCTTGTTGTGCGCGTGTGTGACCTCTGACCGCTAGCTTCACCCAAATGAGGCACCGAGCTGTTACAGTATCAAGGTCAAAGCACTAGCCCGCTTGCTATATACAGGTGGAATCAGTTTCAAGGCCAAAGTGTCACAGTATCCCGCTTGTTATACTACTTATGAGGTCTCATGCATATGCACATGCATATATACATACATATACGTTTTACGTATAAATGTATACAGGGTGTAGATAAAGTCTGGAACAAAATTAATATTTCTGTTATCTTCGGTTTGATGGAAAAACCCTGAAACAGGTCGATTTTGTTTTTATCCCGTGCACTTTATAACATCGTGAATTTAATTCTGTCGTCATCTGGTTGCGCGCGGGCGTGACGTCATTAGTTTTTTCAAATGGTAACCCGCCACATTTATTACCCCTTGTCGTTAGGTATTCCATTGTGTATGCAACGGTATAAAAAGTTTGGTACCTTACATAACAATTTTTGGGAGAAAAATGCTTTCGAATTTCAAAAAATTAAAATTTTATTTCTAATGAAAAACTAATCAAAAATTATTTTAAAAAATCAGATAAATTATAATCCGAGGTTTATCTTGGATTGTCGTCAAACAAGACACCAAAAAAATGTCAACGGAAGTGTTCAAATTGTCCGCCATTGGCCATTTGACACTGGCCGAGACGGACGTACGCGCTTTCTACGACACGTCGTATTGTCTCTGCACCAATATTTCGCATTTTCTCGCGGATACGATGTTTCAGATCATCCAAGTTATTTGGCTTATTGGTGTACACCTTTGATTTCACATGACCCCATAGAAAAAAATCAGGTGGTGTGAGATCTGGCGAATGGGCAGGCCATTCAATTGTTCCCCTTTGTCCGATCCATCTCCCGGGGAAAATTTCGTCGAGGTAACTCCGAACACGCCAGCCAAAATGTGGAGGTGCTCCATCTTGCTGAAACCAGATTCTGGTGTGAGGCTTGTCGGGGGTGTTTTCATCCGGAAATAATTCTACCAATGTTGGCACTAGCGTAAATCTTAGGAAATGTAAGTATGTTTCAGCGTTTAAATTTCTGTCCAGAAAGAAAGGCCCCACAATGCGATCTCCCACTATTCCCGCCCATACATTAACTTTTTGCCGGTGTTGGGTGTGCTCCTCTCGAACCCATCGAGGATTTTCGCCCGACCAGTACCTACAATTGTGGCGATTCACTTCACCGTTCAAGGTAAAAGTTGCTTCGTCACTAAAAACCACATTGTCGACAAATCCGGGATTCTCATCGCACCGTAGCATGATTTGTTCACAGAACTCGAGTCGGCGGTCGAAGTCATCTTCATTCAGTTCCTGAACCCGATTGATTTTGTACGGATGAAGTTTTTCCTTCTTCAGCAATTTGGCTACTGTGGTAAAATCGACTGCATGATCTCTGGCAATGTTCGTTGTTGAAGTGTGGGGGTTGTCCGGAAGTTCCAATAGAATATTGACCCTTCTATCTTCCTCAATTCTTGGTCGACCTTGACGAGCCCTGTCTTTTACACTACCAGTTTCAGCAAATTTTGCGACAATTTTGCTCACCGTTGACCGCGAAATCGGTGCGCGGTTTGGATTTTCTGCATTGAAAAACTGACAGGCTTCTTCATGGCTACGTATTTTATCACCACAACCAACAATAATGAGAATTTGAATCCGCTCTTTTTCGCTCAAATTCGCCATTTTCGCAATGCACGTTCAACACTACCAATGGAGCAAGTATTGTGAATGAATAAGTTCAAACACCAAGTAATGAACTGTCAATATGACGTGTCGTAGAAAGCGTGTACATCCGTCTCGGCCAGTGTCAAATGGCCAATGGCGGACAATTTGAACACTTCCGTTGACATTTTTTTGGTGTCTTGTTTGACGACAATCCAAGATAAACCTCGGATTATAATTTATCTGATTTTTTAAAATAATTTTTGATTAGTTTTTCATTAGAAATAAAATTTTAATTTTTTGAAATTCGAAAGCATTTTTCTCCCAAAAATTGTTATGTAAGGTACCAAACTTTTTATACCGTTGCATGCACAATGGAATACCTAACGACAAGGGGTAATAAATGTGGCGGGTTACCATTTGAAAAAACTAATGACGTCACGCCCGCGCGCAACCAGATGACGACAGAATTAAATTCACGATGTTATAAAGTGCACGCGATAAAAACAAAATCGACCTGTTTCAGGGTTTTTCCATCAAACCGAAGATAACAGAAATATTAATTTTGTTCCAGACTTTATCTACACCCTGTATATGTAAGACACAGTAATATAAGGATACAATACCAATTTTACACAGCATAAAACATTTTACCTCCAAGAAGCTTCATAGACTGTAAAGACTTGTATGGTTTGGAGACCCACAAAAAGAAATATAGTACAAAATTTGTTTATAGTTTTTTGCAGATAAATATATCACCATGTGAAAAGTCTTGGGTAGAAATGAAAGACAACGTAGTGGATAAGATTGGCCATTGTAATGTAAGTAATATGGGAAGAAGAATTCCTGTTATCTGCAATGTATTTCCCATTTTACCGAGTCCAGTCTCTTCTAAAAAGAAAAAATTAAGGATTATGTTAGTGAATGGGAGAAGGAAGTATCTAACAAATGATGAAAAAGGCAACGAGTTTATAACCAAATACAAGGAGGCATTGTATTAAGAAGAATGTACCTACCTTGAAGATACCGAATAGTTTAGGGAAAAGACTTTTAAATAAGCAAATCGTTTAAGGTGTTGACGTTTAAGTAAATGAACTGTCAAAAAGACAATATGTGCACGTGTGTTAGTGTAGCAACGGCAACTTGAAGAAAATGAAGGGTGGAGATTTCACATATGATGCAGGGTGGCAACCTAAATTTTAGTTCGGTGGATGTCGTAACAAGCGTTACTTATTTTTTTTTCTGGTATAAATTCAAGAACAGGAATGAACAAGAAGAGATTCTGAATTCGACTTCGAAAGATAAAAACTTTTTGAAAAAGCAAATAAAGGTTTATGCGTAGGGTCATATACACTACGACTATATATATTTATTCATTTTGTATTAGTATATTAATTTCATTTTCATTATAATTTCATTTATAATAATTTTTCATTTTGATAATATTTTTTATATTTCAAAATGGAGATGCCTAAAGCAGAATTTGAAGAAATGTTTAATGAAACAAAGTGAGTTTTTCAATTATATAGAAATATCAATGCTGCAATGCGTTTGTTGGAATACTATGTGAAAATATTTATTCCAGAATAACGTTGAGCAGTAAGGATCAAATAGATATTGTCCTGTAAATAATAATTCGTTAGTTTTTTATATTATATAACACAGAAAGGATTATTAATGGTGTTGGGTAATAAGAAAATACAACGTGCGAATGTTTATTTTCAAATACCGTTATCAGGCATCATTAATTCTCGCAATTCATTTTTGATTTCAAATTTAAAATAAAATATACAATTAGAAAAGGGAAATGTGGCGGGTTTTGAGACGCTGGTTGCAATACGTGCGAATGGTTGTTGCCAGTGATCAATTCAAGCTTATCTTCGAACATGGACCATTGCGAAGTTCTAAAATTATCGGGGCATTACGTGCAAATATAATGTTTCTGATAAAAAAGAATTAGCACAATATTTACAGATTATCGACATTCAATTGGGTTTCTTTGTTTTAAAACAGGATATTTTTTTTTTTGATTAGCATTATCGATATATTTATTCTATAAAACATTACAACCGAGAATTCGGTATAAATGTTTCGTTTCAATTATGTGCTTTTTATAATTTTTTATGCGATGCTATCTATTATTAATATTTGAATAAAATACACAAGTATGATTTTATATAGACTTAGATTTTTCTTTAATACAAATTATAACCTTTTCCCTATTTAACAATAAGCAAGAGATTTACCAGGAGAAAAGAAAGCTGAATACACTGCCAGAACTCACGCGTACTTGCTGTTTAAAAAAATAAGTGAATATATCAAATATAATGAAAATTATCATTACTTTTATAATTATGTTGCTGGTACAGCACACAGAAATATGTATGCATTTCAATATTAAATAAACCATGTGTATACATACATATTACCACTGTTTCAGTTTTTCTGTATAAATATGTAGGTATATAGAGAACTAACGGTAAGTTTGGAAAGTATATATACCGCATGTGTCAAATTTCATTAGCTATAGGGATTCAGTGTTTGCGTGCGATTTATACGTATACAAATAATATGTGGCAACGTGTGTCACCTCTACTCTCCGTCACCAATCCCGACAACAATCGACATTACAACGACTTTCTCCGATCTCCCTACCAGATTTTACATTTAATCTTTAGCTGCGAACACGTCGCGATCTAGTCTGCCATAAAAGCCGTCTTATTACTGGAACGGGAAACATCAAATGGTCGCCGCGATCTCATGATCTACTAGTTTATTATTATTTTCAGAATCCTTTTTTATTTACCTTATTTTTAATTTTATTAGAATTACGCTTTTGTTTGTGTCATGCAGCGTGAACGCAGCTTAATAATTCTCTGCATTTACTGAAAGAAAAAAGAAAAACAAATCTTGCAACGCGTAAATACCACGCGATCATTTAAATTCTAAATTATAGCAGGCGGGATTTTTTTTATTAGGTTGTCCAGAATGTCAATTATTGATTTATTAACATTTTGAAACGTCACTTTGACAATTCAAACTGTAAATTAGTACTTATATACCAACTTAATTTAAATTTCACAGCCTGCTCTAATTCAGAATTTAAATGATCGCGCGGTATTATTTCTGAACGCATTACAAACACTCAAGTCAATAGTCCAACAGTTACTGCTATAACTTGAGCTTGTATTAGGGATACGCATCGAACACCGATGTTTTCGAAACATCGATGTCTGTAATTCGATGTTGCGATGTTTTGACATCGATGTTAGTAGTTCCATATAAATCGATGTTGGTCCAAAACATCGATGTTCAATGATCTATAGAAACCTATATTGCCGGTGGGATCAAAATTTGTAAATTTGAAACGAGGAAACGTAACAGCAAAGAAACAGATATCTAGATTCTCATGTACTTAAATTATCTCAAATTAATAATAAAACCAAGTACTTGGTGTTAGAGGGTTGTTTAATAGATTCAGTTTCACAGACCAAGGAGATCCATTCTTAAATTGTCATACGGCTCTAAGTAGTATTAATTTTTCAACTGAAAATACCTGATACATTTACTAATTTTTTTTATAATTTACCAATTTATTTGAGTCCAACTGCACTATTACTATAGTTGTAATGCATAAACACATAGTGTGTCCAATAATGAAATTTATTTTAATTATAAAAAAAAAACCGTGAAACGTACACAATTACTTTAACGAATACTGTACAAGGTTATAGTTTAAACATATTTCTATCTATAACGTTTATTTATAATATTGGTTATAATAATAATAATATCTATATAAAAAATGAACTGAAGATTACACAAGTTATTACCTACATATTTTGTACAGAAAATTTGAAAGAACCATTTTGGGCCACTGAAATACATATTTTATATTCGTAACATAACTAGTTTTATGAAATGACAAATATCTTTTCTATAATGTTATAATATTTCTTCTAAAACTCATTGGCGACTTAAAAGTCATCAGTTTGGGGAGTGGAGTCCCTAATTACTCATACGAGAAATTTACTATTTTTTCTGATCGCAAAACTTTAGAATTATGGGATTTACGGACTCGAAACGGCACATCATTGGCTAAGGAAGAGATGACTGAAAGGGGTAAGTAGTTCACCAGTTAACATTTCTGGGATTTACAGCGTAAAAGTATAAATAGGGCCAGCATGCAGAACCTGGTTCATTTTTATTTTTGATACATATTACGATACTGTTCAGTTTAAGTATACGCGTCTTTGTTTTTTACTCCTACTTTATAATGTCTTCAATAAGAAAAAGTTATGTGTGGAAGTTTTTCGAAAAACATTCAGATGGTACAGCAACTTGTAGATTGTGCAAGAAAAAACTTAAAACGTCGGGAAATACCAGCAATTTAACTGGTCACGTAAAAAGTCTTCATCCACATGCTGTAAAAGTTAGTGCTTCAACACAATCAACATCGAAGTATGTAGCTTCAACATCAAGATGTGTACAATTTTCAAGTCCAGGTGTAGAATGTACTACCTTTGTCGAAAGTGGATTGTCCGAAACACCTCCTTCGGAAAAAAAAGGCAAGTGAGTCTATCAAACAAAGATTAATTTCAGAATCTTTTTCGGAAATACAAGCATATTCTGAAAGAGGTGCGATATCCTCAAAAATTACGAACTGTATCGTATTCATGATTTGCAAAGACTGCCAGCCTATTTCTATAGTAGAAAACGAGGGATTCCAGCAGCTTTTAAAAACAATTGCGCCACTCTATAAAATTCCAAACAAATCGAGTATTACAAGATTTATTGAAACAAAATACGATATAATGCAAAGGTGTATCAAAGAAAAATCCTCAAATTTAAAACACGTAACATTAACTACAAATATATGGACTGACACCCACCAAACAAGAAGTTTTTTGGGGCTCACAGTACATTTTTTAAATAATTACGAACTCTCTGCCATTATTGTCGGAGTTGTAGAATTGTCCGAAAGACACACTTCAGAATATCTGGCTGATCAAATCTTGACAGTATGCAATGATTGGAATATTGCAAAGGAGAATGTTACTTGTGTTGTAACTGACAATGGGGCAAACATAGTAAAAGCTATACAATTGGCATTTGAGAAAGGAAAACACTTACCATGTTTTGCTCACACTCTCAATTTAATGATAGACAAGGCCATGGAAGAGACTACTGGACTTATTGAGTTAATCACACGAGTAAAAAGTATTGTTACGTGGTTCAAACACAGTGTTGTTGCTTCTGACGAGTTAAGAAAAATTACTCATTTAAAATTAATACAGGAAGTGTCAACAAGATGGAACTCAAGATATTTTATGATTGAGAGATTTTTAGTAAATTATAAAGCTGTTAACGAAATTCTAATTAAACATCCGCAGGCTTCAAACATGTTATCAGCATTAGATATTTTTGAATTAAGAGAAATTGCTGAAATTTTGAAACCAGTCGAAGCAGCCACAAGAGAAGCTTGTGGTGAAAAGTACTTAACTACTAGTTCAATCAATATGGTGCACTGTTTACTTGACACTGTGAGTAACATAAAACAGAAACTCCCATCGCTATAGCACTTCGAATTTCAATAATGAATGAAGCTAAAAAAAGATTTGGACACAGGGAAAGCGTATATTTTCTAGCGTTAAGCACTATACTTGACCCAAGGTTCAAGAAGATTCATTTCACAGATGGCCTGTTCCAGAGCCATTAAACAATTAAGGGATTTAACTGTGCAAGATGTAGAACAAGCACATCCTCCTGAATCCGAAATTGGTAAGTTAATTGTCTTCACATTCAATTATTTAAGAGCTTATTTTGTATTTTGTTAACTAGATGTCCCAGGAACCAGTACCAGCGAGTCTTTTTTTTTTGACCAAGCATTACAATTTGATGAAAGCTCATAGTATCTCTAACTCGCGATCCACTGATGAAGTAGCAGCATACTTGGAGAGCCCATTGTGTAGCCCTGAAGTACCTCACGACAGTTGCAACATCAGTTCCTTCAGAACGATTATTTTCTAAGGCTGGACAAATCCTATCTCAACAAAGAAATCGCCTCAAAGGAAAACGTCTATCACAATTGTTATTTTTACAATCCCTTGATAAGCTTATATGGGATTTGTAATTTCAAGTGTAGCTTATAAGATTATACATACTTATTTATTACCATTATTCTATTTTAGTAGTTATTTGTAATAAAGTTACCAAGTAATTACTTTTCTTATTTATAATAATTATTTATTATGTACCACGCTTAAGGCTCTATTACACTTATCAATTTTTTGACCAAGAACCAGATCAAGTTAAAATTGACGACAAGTCGTGTATTACACTTGTCAAGTGGACTTAATCAATGATCAATTTGTTGACAAAGAACTTGTTGAATTAGAACATGTTCGATTTTTCTTCTCAACTTAATCAACTTTTTAGTGATTTCTAGCAAAATTCATGTTCTAAAGTTTTTTGCCAACTGTGTAAAATGAAAACATTCCATTTTAGAATATTGTTAAGAATGACGTTAATTTGATACTTCTTGAAAGAATTGTGTGCGTAAATTATTTATTTTCTTTTGCAGCTCTTGTGCAGTTAATTTTAACATTCAATATCAAACACAAATCTTCGGTAAATTTATTATTTTTTTTATTTCGTACTTTTGCACTATTGGTACTACTAATACACCTAAAAGCATTGCTAAAATCTTGGTGAAAAAATTGATAAGTGTAGAAAAACTAACAACTATAAAGTTACTACTGACTACCTACCTACTCTGCAATTAATTAAAAATATATAAATTACCACTGACTGTATAGAATTTAGTTAGCTGAATGGTAAATGCATATTTTTTGGGATTTCTAAATAACATGAAATTTTTTTCCGATGTATCGAAGACATCGATGTTTTTTGTACGATATATCGAAGACATCGATAGATTGTATTTAATATCAAACATCGATGCACCATCTATGTTTTGCTTTCGATGCGCAACCCTAGCTTGTATCGGTCGCGCACGCATTGGAGAGGAAAGTAGGGATGCCATGTTGTCACGTATTGCATGAATTAATCGCCTATGGCTAATGAAAAGTGGCACATGCTGTATGATACATACAGTACACATGTATGTATGTGTTGTAAGCTTGTTTTAATTGCTTTTATTTGTGTACTGTATTTAACTTAACAAATGTGGACGTGCACAGCGTGCATCATCTTTTTTTCTACTTGTGTCTATATGTGCGCACGCAGCCCGCACACTCCCCACTCACCGGTCATAATGGCGCGAAAATATCAACTATGTTCATTACCCAAACAGTATTTACATACACATTTCCACAAATATCTTTTAAAGGGATACCTCATTTAAGAGGACAAATTTAAGGTGACCGGAGGTGTGCTTAAGAGAGAGAGTAGTGTAAGACTACCGGTTCTGGACCCGCCGCCGGGCGGCGGAGGTCAAAGGTCAAAGGTCAAGGGTCAAGGGTCAAAGGTCAAGGGTCAAGGGTCAAAGGTCAAAGGTCAAGGGTCAAAGGTCAAGGGTCAAAGGTCAAGGGTCAAGGGTCAAGGGTCAAAGGTCAAGGGTCAAAGGTCAAAGGTCAAGGGTCAAAGGTCAAAGGTCAAGGGGTCAAAGGTCAAGGGGTCAAAGGTCAAGGGGTCAAAGGTCAAGGGTCAAGGGTCAAAGGTCAAGGGTCAAAGGTCAAAGGTCGAGGGTCAAAGGTCAAAGGTCAAAGGGCAAGGGGTCAAAGGGCAAGGGGTCAAAGGTCAAGGGGTCAAAGGTCAAGGGTCAAAGGTCAAGGGTCAAAGGTCAAAGGTCAAGGGTCAAAGGTCAAAGGTCAAGGGTCAAAGGTCAAAGGTCAAGGGTCAAAGGTCAAAGGTCAAGGGTCAAAGGTTAAAGGTCAAAGGTCAAAGGTCAAGGGGTCAAAGGTCAAGGGGTCAACGGTCAAGGGGTCAAAGGTCAAGGGTCAAAGGTCAAGGGTCAAAGGTCAAGGGTCAAAGGTCAAGGGGTCAAAGGTCAAGGGGTCAAAGGTCAAGGGGTCAAAGGTCAAAGGTCACCGGAGGTGGAGGTCAAAGGTCAAGGGTCGCCGGAGGCGGGGGTCAAAGGTCAAGGGGTCAAAGGTCACCGAAGGTGGCGCCCTCTGACGGCCACTAGCCAAACTAAAAATGGCAGATTTCTTGATTACCAACCCAACTAATGTGGCGCCCTCTAACGGCCACTAGCCAAACTAAAAATGGCAGATTTCTTGATTACCAACCCAACTAATATGGCGCCCTCTGACGGCCACTAGTCAAACTAAAAATTGTATCTCTCATCATTACCAACCCAACTAAAGTGGTGCCCTCTAATGGTCACTAACCAAACTAAAAATGGCGCCCTCTGACGGTCACTAACCAAACTAAAAATTGTATCTCTCATCATTACCAACCCAACTAAAGTGGTGCCCTCTAATGGTCACTAACCAAACTAAAAATGGCGCCCTCTGACGGTCACTAACCAAACTAAAAATTGCATCTCTCATCATTACCAACCCAACTAAGTGGCGCCCTCTGACGGCCACTAACCCAACTAAGTGGCGCCCTCTGACGGCCACTAACCCAACTAATGTAGCGCCCTCTAACGCTCACTAACCCAACTAAGTGGCGTCCTCTAACGGTCATTTGCCAAACTAAAAATTAAATAAAAGAACAAATAAAAATTATTGATTTTTTATTTATAGATAGTCATATATACATATTTTTTTTTTAATATTATAAAATAAAATTATAACACATTATCTTTATCAATCCAAGAATTGTGAGAATTATTGAAACCAAACCATTTTACATAAACTTTCCCACCCTTCCTACATAAAACTTTTTCAATCAGATAGGCATCTCCATGTTTAGTTTTCTGCAATTCATATTCATAAAAACCTCCTAATATTGGTTGTCCATTCATATCTTCCAACATATACGTTGTTGGATTAGTAACTTTAACTTTAACAATCTTAAACAATTCACCACTCCAGTTGCTAACATAGCCTTTCGAAAAAACACCCTTAAATTTACTAATTCTAACGATATCTCCAATTTTAAATTTGCGTTTTCCAATTGTTTGTATATCATTGTAGACCGTAGAAAGCAGGAGCTTTTCATTTTTCTTGGTGACATCACAAGGTCGCATTTTAATGGTTCGATGTTTTGCTTTATTATAGGTATCAGTTACTGAAGATAAAATATCTATCCACTTATAGCTACCTTTCATAGTAAATTCCTTATATAATTTTCCCTTAAGTGTACGAATAACACGTTCAGCAATAGACGCTTTCATTGTACTATATGTCGAATAATGATTTATATTATATTGTTTCATGAGATTTTGAAATCGGGTATTATAAAACTCTTTACCATTGTCGGATTGTATATTTTTTGGCTGTCGAGTATCTTGAAGAATGTCTTCCATTGCATTACATACATCTAACCCGGTTTTAGATTTAAGTGGTCGAGTCCATAAGAACTTTGAGAAGCAGTCTATAACCACGAGTATATATCTATACCCACCATTTTCCCGAGCATGCGGGATAAATTCGGCTAAATCAATCTGCCACAAATCATCAAAACCTCTAATAATGAAGCGACGTCTGGGGAAGAATCTTCGAGTGGGCTTGTGTAACTCATTAACTATATCACGCTTAATACTGCTCATTATTAATGACTGTAATCTAGTGTTTATATATGCGCGAGTGTTTCATATAACAATGGTAATTAATTTTTTAAAAATTCATTCCTGACTGCATTATTTCAAGTCTTTGATTTCTTTTCAAGGTTTTTTCTTATAGCTTCTAGTTTAGCATTGAGTTTAGCTTCAATTCTACTCTCAACATTTTTTTCCATTCGATACAGCTTTTGATTAGTTTCATCTTGTAGAGTATTTGCACTAACGTCGACAATCCCTTTGATTGTATCCAAGTTAACGCCTTTATTTAAATTATTTTTCAATGCAAGTATTTCACCATCCAAATCATTCTTAATTTTTTCAATCTTCTTACTAACTTCAGAATTTGTTGCATAGTTTTTTCTTAAAACATCAAATTTAGCATCAATCTTCTTCTCAACAGTAGCTTGCATCTGGTTTAATTTCCCATTAATCGACTGTTGCACATTATTTACACTAACATTAACAATGCCTTTAAATATATCCAAATTAACAGTTTTATTTAAATTAGTTTTAAATGTGTTCAAGTTCTCATTCAATTCCTTCTTAATTTTACCAATCTTATCACTAACTTCCGCATTTGTTGCAAGGTTGCTTCTTAAATTGTCAAGTTCAACTTCTATTCTATTCTCAACAGCAGTTTGCATCTGATGTATGATATTGCTGACATCCTCACCTACTTTGGAGTTTGAGGTATCTATCTTTATTCGAATATCATTCACTACATGATCAATCCTTAGATCTATTATACCAAGTATTCTAGATAGGTGGCGCTTATTAACAGAATCTTGATCGTGTATAGGATCTGCTACACGACAAATGCGTTTACCGCCAATATCAACATCACCTTCTTCTGTTAATGGTAAAGATGGCTTTTGACGTTTAACGCTAGCTTTACTACTGCTAAGATATCTACCAAATTTGTCTACACTCATTACGATACTGATAAAAAATGTTGAGAGTATTGATTATTTATTCAATTACTCCACATTCTTTAAGCTCTTCAACGATAGATGTAACCTCATTATGATGAATTTCATTACCAGAATCCTGAGAAGCTTTCAAAAGTTTAAGACGATCCACGAGCTCATTTATATCATCCCAATAGACATATTGATATGTTGCATTAGTGTTGGCAACTAACATGTCACCTATACGTCCGCCAGACCATGTTTCTGAAGTCGAAAATCCAATTTTTTTAGCGAGAAGAGGTTTTATTATTTTTCCCCATTTGTACGCTCTAGTTCCTCTCAAATGATTTTTCAAATAGAATTGTTTGCGATGTACATTGGTTTCTTGTAAAATATCATAGTATTGTAATAGATCATTGTCATTATAGTTATTTGGTCTAGTTTTAAATATTAATTCATAGAGACCATATGAACCAGGAAATCGTTTATTATTGATTATTATATCATTTCCATCTAGATATAATGCACGAGCGCCCAATTTTAATCTATTTGTTTCAGGTTCAAACGTCACACCATACGTCGTATCATATACATTGCTCGTGTCTTCAAAAAAGCCCTGTACGAACTCTCTCGGTAATGGATTAAGATTTTTATAAGACGTGCTAGATGAGTGCGAATTATTTTCTACCAGTGAATTAGATTGTTGATCGAATGGATGCACTTCTGTCAGAGGTTCTTTCACAGCTTCATTCATGTTAATGTTTTGATTGTACATTTGCATATCGGGTACTGTAGAAGTTGACAATTTTTCATTATTTTTCATAGTGGTGGCAAACGTCATTAGCGGTTCTTTAATTGTTTGTGTTTCCTGTTTTATTGTTGTACTTAAACCTTTCAGATTCTCAGTAATTGGTTTAAACATTTTTTGAATTAAATAATCCTCATCTGAACGATTAAGTTTCAACTGCATATACTTATTTTTTATAACTTTACTTGCTTTAATAATATCCCGCTTCATTTTATCATAATTTATGTTTCTACTATTAACTGCTTGTCCTCGCATGATTATTTGTAGACATACGTATATTAAATGAATAATGCGAATACGTATAGTTCTTTATAAAGATTATCTAGATGTAAATGTTTACTAACAGTGAGAAAATACACTCAAAAAATATACAAAAGATGTCACAACATCCAACAAACATATCATAATCAAGTAGTGAGGTGTCGGTGGTATTCATGATTTACTGAAGTCACCTATACGATTCTACATCTATATATTAAATGATATCCATACAATAATTCACAAACATATATAGTGATCGAAACCTTTCCTGTAACGACCATTATGTATATCACTATCCTTATCTATCACCAAGAATCCATATTTATCTATCCAGCATTTACCACAAATCGATTTAAATTGCTCAAATGACATATCAACACCAACGTGATCATTGTAAATATGTTGTAGATTTGTATTATCTTGCTTAAACAATACCAACAAATTTGCATTATCTCTAATTAGATGTTTCGGTATACGAGTATAAGTTTGACATAAGTAAAAGCTATCGACACCCTTATGCCTCCCCATACAAAAATATTTTCTAATATTGTTTTGTTTATCGCACGCTACATCGTCAAAAATGAAAACTGAATCTATCTCAGCTTCCGTAGGATCAATTATTTCATCATTTTCCTTACAAGGAAAATATTTAACATCTTTAACGTTGTTTAAAACATTTTCCAACAATTTATATTTTGGCTGATACAGAGACTTAGAATAAATGTAAATATTTTCGAACTTGAGACCATTTTCATCGAATAATAAGGATAGCATGAGATTTGTTTTACCACAGTTTGATGGACCGCAAAGTAGTGCTCTAATGGAATTCGGTAGTAGACTGCTATGTTTCCGAAATTTAGCATTTTCGTCTGTATCCAAATCTAAATTGAGGATTTCAAGAGCATCCTTCTGCTTCACTAATCTCATGATGAATGAATTATATATAAATTGTTGGACGTTTACATAGTTAATTCATTTCAATGTTAACATTTAAAGAAGGTGGAGGTGTTGTGAACTCTCTAATCAACAAGTTACCTATAGAGCTTCACATACCAGGGGGGTATTCTTTCTGTGGACCTGGTACAAAGCTCCAAAAACGCTTAGCGCGAGGCGATCTCGGCATTAATCCATTGGATAGAGCTTGTCGGGAGCACGATATTGCATATTCGCAACATAAAGATTTAAAAGATAGACATAAAGCAGACCTGATACTTCAAGAAAAAGCTTGGAATCGTGTTAAGTCATCAGATGCAAGCGTGGGTGAAAAGACAGCCGCCTGGTTAGTAACTAATACAATGAAAGCTAAAAGAAAATTGGGCATGGGTCTAAAGAAGAAACCGCTTAAAAAGATATCGGGTGCTACTGTTAAGAAGACTCTTAAAAGCTTCGGAAGCGATATTAAACAAGGTGCTAAATTATCATTGGAGGCAGCTAAGGTCGCTATCAGAGAAGCTGGAGGTCGAAAACGTATTAAAACCCCCAGAATAATACCCATACCGAAAGTTGGAGGTGTATTGCCACTCATACCAATATTCGCCGGGCTAAGCGCTCTCGGCTCACTGGCAGGCGGTGTAAGTGGTATAACACAAGCAGTACTCAAAGCTAAGACCGCTCGAAGACAATTACGGGAAGCTGAAAGACATAATAAAACTATGGAAACTATTGCATTAAAAGGTGAAGGTTTATATATGAAGCCATATAAGAAGGGTCTCGGTTTATACTTAAAACCATCAAAAAACTAATAAGTCGACTGCCTCAAAGAGCATTAACCGATCATGATATTTTGAAATATGCTAAATATATTCAACATTTTAGAGGTGTATTTATGTTAGATACTCTACCAAAATCACCCAACAAAAACGAAAGCGCAGTCGTTAATTTGGATAGTATTAAAGGACCTGGAACACATTGGGTCTGTTATAAGAAGAAAGGTTTTAATATATATTATTATGATTCGTTTGGCAATTTAATGCCTCCGCCGGAATTGATAGATTATTTCAATACAAAAAGTTCTAATAAAATAATGTACAATCATAAACGTTATCAACGTTTCAACACTATTAATTGTGGACACTTATGTTTAGAATTCCTACTAAATGATATATAATCATATATCTATATGCTAGTATATTAGTCATGTCGTACACTTTTACGTTGAAGGGCACAAAGTCTGTGCTTTCTGTTGATTATTATCCGCCTATTGATTTGAATCCTCACTATGAATACGTTCTGGGTCTAATAGGATTCAATAGCTACAATTCGATTCCCAACATTGTTGAGGGCAGTAATAAATTTTATTATGATAATGATAAAGTTATTATAATTCCAACAGGATCTTATGAGATAAGTGATATTGCAGATTTCTTGATGAAAGCGATGCCTAAAGACACAATATCACTCAAACCAAACAATAATACAATAAAGTGTGAAATTAAAAGCAAATTTGAAATAAATTTTGAACCTAAAGACTCTATAGCAAACATGTTGGGCTTTAGTAGGAGACTATTACCAGCTAATCAAAATCATGAGTCTGATCTACCTGTTAACATTATAAAAGTTGCAACAATAAGAATTGAGTGTAATATCACAACATCAGCCTACTATGATAGTCGTCTATCTCACACGTTGTACGAATTTTCTCCGCAAGTAGAACCGGGATATTTAATCAGTATCTCACCGGAACATATAATATATCTACCTATTAATTCTAAACGTATTGACAATATCACATTAACATTGCTCGATCAAGATGGTGATGCAGTAAACTTTCGTGGGGAACAGATCATTGTTAGATTAGAGCTGAAAAGACTTGCATAATGGGTATTTCATTTTATGATCGTCATATAACATCTACAATACCACGACAGAAGATCACTTCACAGTCTAACCTGAAACAGTTAACATCAGCTAATATAATATTTCTACAATCACTAGGCTTTCAAGTGAAAAATGGAGGAAAAGCTGTCCATATTCCAAGACGTGCAATTCGATGAAGTTATAACTAAGGATGAATATCACACATATTATCCGAGAACGCACAATTTCAATTTAAATGATGAAATCCGCATAAGCATTCAAAATCAAGATGTCTATACACTACCTTCCGAGAGTTATATATACATTGAGGGGAAATTTAAACCTGATGATAATGGAATTGGTAAACCTGAATTAACAAATAATGCGTACGCTTTTTTGTTTGATCAGATTCGATATGAAATTAATGGTGTAGAAATCGATCGTTCAATGAAACCTGGTATTAGTTCTACGATGAAAGCATTAGTTTCCTATAATGAAGCTGAAAGTCGTATGTTGTCAATAGCTGGGTGGTGTCCCTTCGAACAACAGCCTACAGTTTCCAATAATAAGTTCAATGCATGTCTGCCGCTCAGTATGTATTTCGGCTTTTGTAATGATTACAAGAAGATTATTATTAATGTTAGCCAAGAATTAGTATTAATTAGAAGTAAAACAGATGAAAACTGCTATCAAAATAAGGCAGATGATGGAACAAAAAAGGCTACAATCGAGATTGAAAAGATTGAGTGGCGTGTACCACATATAAGTGTAAATGATGAGACACGTTTAAAGCTCTTAAACAACCTTAAAACCAATAAGCCAATATATTTAACTTTTCGCAAATGGGAATTATACGAACTTCCAGCTTTGCGTGCAACGAAAACTGATATTTGGCCTGTTAAAACTAGCACTAATCTAGAGAAACCACGATACGCTATTATAGCGTTTCAACAAAACAAGAAAGATAATTTTCAAAAAGATGCTTCTAGCTTTGATCATTCTTCAATCACAAACATTAAATTGCATTTAAATTCAGACTATTATCCCTATAGTAATATGAATATAGACATGATCAAAAAGCTTTATGCCCCAGCATATCTTATGTATACAAAATTTCAATCTAGTTATTATGGTCAGACTCGTGGACCTCTTATGAGCTATAACAGATTTTACGAATCACCACTTTACGTAATAGACTGTTCAAAGCAAAATGAATCTTTAAAAACGTCTACTGTCGATATAAAATTAGAACTAGAGTGCCAGGAGACTTTTAGTGAGAACACTTCCTGTTTATTATTAATTTTACAAGATTGTATTGTTGAATATAGTGCATTAACAGGTACTGTTAAGAAAATTATATAACATTTTAAAAATAAAGATCTATATTCATAATATCTGTTTAACATACATCTATAAATTCAGGGTGAACATGTTAAAACCCCCTAACAAGTTTTCCTCATATATACTGATTATAAAATAAATTTACATTTAGTCACACTCAAGTTATCATGATGCAAAGAGATACAATTGATGATGGTGAGGCAGTTTATCAGTGTACAGATGAAATCGATAGAAAATCGGATTGGTTCCGTTGTGCTGCTGATAAGCAACGTTTTAGTATAAGAATTCGAAACCTAAATAAAATTTTAAACCAAGTTTTGATTGAAACACATAGAGATAAAATCTACAAACAGCGATTTGAATCGTTCGTCATCATCGATATAGAAGGATTTGCCACACCAAACTTCATACCGAAAGAAATGAGTATAAGCGATGGTCAGAGAAGTCTGCATTTTTTATTTAAACCTGCCGTAAGTTTTCATCTATTACCAAGGAAACATCAAAGGACAGTGAGATGGCTGGAAAGAAATCATTTAAACTTGAATTATTCTCAGGGATATATAGAATTGAAAGAGATTACTCAGATATTAAAAAACATTTCTAGTTCTTACAATAAAATATATGTGAAGGGACATCAAAAATATGATTTTCTTAAGAAATATGTAAAATATATAGATATAGTAAATCTGGAATATTGTAAACAAAATGTACCGAATCTTGTTAAAACTATGTTTCCCTGTCTTTATCATAATAATAAAGATAATGAAAAATGCATGTGCACACAATATAATGTTATGACTATTTATAAATATTTGCAATCTAAATAAATATATGAAGATATATATAAATAAGTTGTTTTTTATTTTTATTATTTAAGGTTATATAAATATACATACAAATCGTGAAATATCATGTTTTCTCCATAATACAAATTTTTCTAGCAATAATTTAAAATACTAATTAATACTTTCAAAGTTATTTCTGACGTCAGACTTAAAATACACTTTCTAACTAGACAAACACCTCAAGGTATCTAATTAACGCTGTGGAATTTTTTTTTCCAATTATACATCAGATATGAAACATTTAAGGAATGTTTCACTTATAACAAATTATACTCGAGAACTTTCTAACGCAATCATTTTAAAATTTCCACAATATATTTTCTATTTATTGTCATATAGGTGAAAACGTCAACTAATTAGCGTTTTCTATCATTAACTCTATTGATATATATTCGCAATAAAGAATACTTGATACCATTCACCGTATACTAATCAAAGTGTGAACACCTCTTTGTGATACGTCTTTACATTTCGCTGTATACTAATCTAATTGTGAATATCTACTGTTTGTGTGTGATACTTCTTTACATTTATAATGTAAGTATATATTTTTAATTTGTTTCTCATAGAATGAGCTGCGCCATATGCGTTTTTTTATTGTTTAAACATGTAAATTTGCATAATATTAAGTTGATTATTTTTATATAACTCTTTAAATATTTTTTTTCAATAATTCTGAATAATAAGAGTATTTTTAGTTAAATATATGGGGATCATTCATGTATTAAAATATTATTTTTATATATACAGGTCTATAATTAGTATTTTATATTGATTGATATACGAGGAGTTTTCAAATAAATAGGCAATTTCGATATATTAAAAAATTATGTTTCAATAGCTTTTTATTGCATTAAATTTATTATCTTAATTATGTTTAATTTGTTTCTCATAGAATGAACTGAGCCATATGCGTTTTTTAATGTTTAAACCTGTAAATTTGCATAATATTAAGTTGTTTATTTTTATATAACTCTTTAAATATTTTTCTCAATAATTTAAATAATTCTGAATAATAAGAGTATTTTTAGTTAAATATATGGGGATCATTCATGTATTAAAATATTATTTTTATATATACAGGTCTATAATTAGCATTTTATATCAATTGATATACGAGGAGTTTTCAAATAAATAGGCAATTTCGATAAATTAAAAATTATGTTTCAATAGCTTTTTATTGCATTAAATTTATTATATTAATTCGTTTCTTATAGAATGAGCTGCGCCATATGCGTTTTTAATGTTTAAACCTGTAAATTTGCATAATATTAAGTTGTTTATTTTTATATAACTCTTTAAATATTTTTTTCAATTTTAAAGTTGTTCATTAAATTATATTTCCGCGTAAATAATATGAATTTATGCATGTAGACCATTTGTTAAAGCAGTGTTGTAATTTTAGCTTAAAATGGACTGTGGTAATTGCGGTAAAACTTTTGCACGCACCGATATTTTTAAAAGACATCCATGTCTAAATAAAGAAGCCTTTACGTGTGAAATATGTCAGTCATCTTTCACGAGGAAGGATAGTCTGACTCGTCATTTGAAGAGAACGCATCAGATGATGAATGCTGGGAGCGCTTCCACATCAAGAGATACGCCTATCAAAAAGTCTAGAGTAGAAGCACCAAAACCTCAGAAGGCCAGGCAAGATGTTTTGAAACCCCAGGTAAGGTACGAATGCTGTGGTCTGAGCTTCTCTAGTAATTTATTATACAAGGGACATCTCAGGTCACAGCAGCACGTATCTGACACTGCTATTGCTTTGGAGGATGGAGTGTTTGAGATTGCCACCAGTTTTAGACATCGCGTCACGTCTTATAGATTATTTATCAATGAAAATGTAGATATCATATCTACATTGAACAATTTAAAAAATAAAGCGTGCCAACTGATCATAAATACGATTGAACGGTTAGATTCGAGTGTCAAGGTGCAGATTGAGTTATTTGCTCACTACATTAAACCACAATGTGAGGATCAAATAACCAGTCTAAAATCATTTAACACTCGATACACTGTTATAACGATATCTAGCGATGTACATCATATTTATGATCAGTTGTGTGACATAATCAGAACAAAGTCGGAAGAATTTATGGGGAATCAGTCTGGTTGGAGTCTTGTTTCGGTATCACATTTAGAAATTAATATAAATTTATTTGACCCAATCAGCGGTTCCTCGTATATAGATCTCCCGACTTCAATAAAAAACAGAAAAGCTTGTATTAATATAATGAACTCAGACGATAAATGTCTGGCCTGGTGTATAACTGCAGCACTCCATCCTGCTAACGATCATAGTGATAGAGTAAGTAGCTATCCGCATTATTCTACAATATTAAACTTAAAGGACATTAAATTCCCGGTCAAACTACATGATATCAGTAAAATAGAAATACTGAATAATATTTCTATTAATGTATATGGCCTGGCATTTGATTCCACATGTGACAAGATTAATGTTGTAGGGCCAATTTATTATACTCATAATCGTATGGATGTGCACATTAATTTACTATTAATTGAAAACGGAGAAAAGTCACATTATGTTTTAATTAAAAGTCTGTCAAGGCTAATTTCATCTCAGATTAGCACCTATGAACATAAAATACACTTGTGTGACGGTTGTTTCAACCGTTTCCAAACCCAAGCCAGCTTGGAACAACATCAAAACTTTGATTGCAATAGGGTATGTACAGTTCTACCTTCAACTAATCTTAAAAAAACAAAAACAGGTGATATGTTGCCTGAAAATAAATTGCGTTTTAATAATTTTGATAAAAAGCTAAAGGCCAACTTTGTAATATATTGTGATTTCGAGTGTTTATTACAACAAGTTCAATCATGTAGCAGTGATCCAAGCGTTTCATACACTCGCGATATACAAAAACATGTTCCATTCAGCTTTGCATATCAGATCGTTTGCGCGCATGATTCAAGTTTAAATAAATTCGTGTCATATGTCGGTTCGGATTGCCCAAAAGTATTTATTTCGCGACTAGTTGAAGATGTCAAATCTATATACAACAAGTATCTAAAAAATGTCGTTCCGATGCTTAAATTAACGTCAAGTGAAAGTATGATATTTAATAATGCAGTGATCTGTCACATTTGTGAAAAATCTCTCGACGGAGATAAGGTGAGAGATCACTGTCACATTACAGGAAAATTTAGAGGTGCAGCTCACTCTGTTTGTAATTTAAATTTCAAGATACCTAAATTCATCCCAATATATACCCATAATCTAAGTGGCTACGATAGTCATCTATTCATTAAAGATTTGGCTGATGACGACCTAGATATTGACGTAATACCAATTAACAAAGAAAAATATATTAGCTTCAGTAAAAACGTGATAGTCGATCAATATACAGATAAAACGGGCGCGAAGAGGAATATATCTCTTAAATTACGTTTTTTAGATTCTTTTAGATTTATGGCAGCTTCTCTAGATAAACTAGCTAATAATCTATCTCCTACGGATTTAAATAATGTTAGATCTCACTTTCCCAATGATTTGCAATTTAATTTAGTACGACGAAAAGGTGTTTTCCCTTACGAATATTTAAATACTTTTGAACGTTTGTACGAATCGACTCTACCACCAAAAGACGCCTTTTATAGTTCGTTAGCAGATGAACATATAAGCGATGCTGATTATAAACACGCGCAGACTGTATGGAACATGTTTAACTGTAAAAATTTATTAGATTATTCAAACTTATACTTAAAAACAGACGTTTTATTATTATCAGATATTTTCGAAAATTTCCGACAAATTTGTTATAAAACATACGGTTTGGATCCTGCTCAGTATTATACCAGCCCAGGTTTGTCTTGGGATGCAATGTTGAAGTATACAAAAATCGAGTTGGAACTACTTACGGATATTGATATGCATCACTTTGTAAAGAAAAATATTAGGGGAGGGTTAGCACAAGCTTCATTACGATATGCCAAAGCTAACAATAAATATTCAGGGGATTATGATGCGAGTAGTCCAACGTCATACTTAGTTTACTGGGATGCTAACAACTTGTACGGGTGGGCCATGTCACAATATCTACCATACGGAGACTTTCGTTGGTTGTCAGAAAACGATATTGAAAACTTAGATATAGCTAACATCGCGGACGATTCTGAAATAGGATACTTTTTGGAAGTAGATATCGAGTATCCATCAACACTTCATAGTAGCCATAATGACTTACCTTTTTTGCCCGAAAATATAAAACCCCCCAACTCAAAATTTAACAATAAGAAGCTTATAGCTAATTTGAATGATAAATGTAAATATGTTATACACTACCGAAACTTAAAGCAAGCTTTAAATGCGGGACTCAAAATTATTCAAATTCATCGCGTTTTAGAATTTAAACAGTCCAATTGGCTTCAAAGTTATATTAATTTAAACACCAGCCTCCGTCAGCAGTCGCGCAATGATTTTGAAAAAGATTTTTACAAGTTAATGAATAATTCCGTCTATGGTAAAACCATGGAGAATGTAGACAAGAGAGTTGATGTTAAATTGGTTACACATTGGGATGACAAAGGTAATAGGCGGGGTGCTGGCAGTTTAATTTCAAAATTAAATTTTAAAAATATTAGCATATTTACAGAGAACTTTGTTGCAATCCAGATGGAGAAGCTTAGAGTGGTTTATAATAAACCTATCTACATAGGCTTCTCCGTGCTGGAACTTTCCAAATCACTAATGTACGATTTTTACTATGATTATTTGAAACGCGAATATGCTGAAAAGGTCTGTCTATGCTACATGGATACAGATAGTTTCATATTAAAAATTGAAACAGATGATATATATTGTGATATGAGACTTAATATATCAAAATTTGACACTTCAAATTTTCCGAATGACAATATTTTCAACATTCCACCCCAAAACAAAGCTGTGCTGGGCTTGATGAAAGACGAAAATGCAGGTAAGGTAATGAGGGAATTTGTTGCATTGCGAGCCAAAGTATATGCCCTCGAGGTTGAGGGTAGAACTGTTAAGAAATCTAAAGGCGTTAAAAAAAATGTTGTCAGAGATAAAATTAGCTTTGACGACTATAAAAACTGTTTATTTAACAATCAATGCATATTACGACCTCAAAAGCTCTTTAAATCAAAATTACACACCATCCACACGGTAGAGCAGAATAAATTGGCCATATCACCGTTTGACGATAAAAGATATATTAATGTGGATGGTATACATACTCTTGCCTGGGGTCATCGAGATATCAATGGAGAAAATGATGACGTATTTGAAGGTAATTGCTATTTTTTATATAATTTGCTATTACTAATATTTATTTCTGATTTTATATAGAAACCTCCTAGAAACCGTACACACCAGGAACATCATTCCCCCACCTGCGTTCTATCAAGCGATATCCCCACCAACATTTTTAGTATAATAAAGTTTGAAAAAAAAATATATTAGTATTCTAGTTTTAATTATTCGAGTTGTCACTACAAGTTTCCATCTTTAAAATGAAATCTGGTGAGTAGTATATACAATAATTTTATTAATTTTCTTTTACTAATTTTCCTCATTCTACTGTTGTAGCTATCACAACCGTCGACATTATAAAAGAATCCGATTATAATCAATTCATCGATAATGCTCTGAAGATTAAGGATGCAACGATCGTTCGGGAGAGGCAGCTTGTGGGGCAATCCTCATATTTATTGAACAGAAGTGGTTCTAAATGGCTTATCATCGGACTGAGTCCGGCAGCTGGTTATGCACCTATAATACAAATACGTTCAGTGAATGCTTGCATCTTCTTCACTTTGGAAGAATGGTATGAATTTAATCAAATTGAGGGTTCGAGTTCCAACCATCAAATTGAAGTTGCTACGTATAAAGATATTCAGGTGATCCGTCTGAATAGTAGAAATCAACAGATCGTTCTATCTCAAGATACTTACAACAACATTTACAACCTGAGGGACTTAATTAATGAAAAATTAAGTACGCTCAATAGTACTGAGTTTATTCAATTTTATAAAAGTACGTTGGAAGCTTGCTCACAAATGGAGGGTGATTCATATCAAAATATTAAATCTTTATTGTCTTGTAATGATAATTCCTTAAATACCTTGTACATGCTTGAAGTGTTACATTTACATTATAATACTCTACATTTTGATTTGGAAATGTATAAAATATAAATTTGTATAGTTGAATATTATTTTTTGTTCTTTTTCCTGTATAATAGATCCTTTTCCTCACCTGACAATTCTAGTAAAATTTAGTGGTGGTCATAATATATCCGAAATCATACTATTGTGAAACACTACTTTTGAAACATACTGTATATTCATATTCAATACTGGGAATGCTGATTTAGGCTGGCAACCGTCAGAGGGCGCCATTTTAGTTGGGTTGGTAATGATGAGAGATGCAATTTTTAGTTTGGCAAATGACCATCTTGATGGTCGGCCATTTTGCCTGATGTCACATTAGTTGGGTTAGTGAATGTCAGAGGGCGCCACATTAGTTGGGTTGGTAATCAAGAAATCTGCCATTTTTAGTTTGGCTAGTGGCCGTCAGAGGGCGCCACCTTCGGTGACCTTTGACCCCTTGACCTTTGACCCCCGCCTCCGGCGACCCTTGACCTTTGACCTCCACCTCCGGTGACCTTTGACCTTTGACCCCTTGACCTTTGACCCCTTGACCTTTGACCCTTGACCTTTGACCCTTGACCTTTGACCCCTTGACCGTTGACCCCTTGACCTTTGACCCCTTGACCTTTGACCTTTGACCTTTAACCTTTGACCCTTAACCTTTGACCTTTGACCTTTGACCCTTGACCTTTGACCTTTGACCCTTGACCTTTGACCCTTGACCTTTGACCCCTTGACCTTTGACCCCTTGACCTTTGACCCCTTGCCCTTTGACCTTTGACCTTTGACCCTCGACCTTTGACCTTTGACCCTTGACCCTTGACCTTTGACCCTTGACCTTTGACCCTTGACCCTTGACCCTTGACCTTTGACCCCTTGACCTTTGACCCCTTGACCTTTGACCCTTGACCTTTGACCTTTGACCCTTGACCTTTGGCCCTTGACCTTTGACCTTTGACCCTTGACCTTTGACCTTTGACCTTTGACCCTTGACCTTTGACCTTTGACCCTTGACCTTTGACCTTTGACCTCCGCCGCCCGGCGGCGGGTCCAGAACCGGTAGTCTTACACTACTAGAGAGTACATTGTAATTACTTATGATTAACTGTTCGTTACAAAACATAATTGATGTTAGGTGCTACGTTAATAAAATGATATAAAAACGAATGATACCTGACACTTCTTGCAGAGCAGTAAGCAAAATGGTGTTTCAAATATTCATTTCGACCAAAGTGGATTTTGCAAAATGGGCACTGCGTAAGATCTGAAATTATAAAAAATATACTGAAATACAATCACAAGTAATTTCTTTCTGATAATCAAATTAACAATTAAATAAATCCTTCACAATTTATTAACAACAAAGTGACACAATTGATTCACCAAAACAGTGCCACAGTTTGTTGGTTTTGTCTGATAAAGCGACTGTGTTGTGAATCAATTGTAACATTTTACTTTATTTTTTATCATGCACCTTCGATAATTCTACCCATCAACTGAATAAACTGTATTCGTTGGCACAACTAATTTCAACAGAGAAACTGCATTAGAAGAATAATTAAACAAGAAAATAAATATCTCTTTGAAAATTTGCCTAAAGATTTGATTTTTTTCATACCTTGAATTGAAAAGTTGCTTCCTGCATCCTCTAGGCAAATTGTTTTATGTTTGGCCAAACATGACATCGAGCTGTATCCAAGACAGCAAAATGTACAGGCAAATATATCCTTAATGAGGTTTTCCATAGTGGGAATAAAATCCATTTCAACATTTCCATTCAAGCTGTCTATGAAGTCTTCACCAAAATACACCAGTAATTCTTCACCCGGTCGAATTTGACGAGTGCTTCGATAATATAGATAATCTTCACATTGTACGACAATTAGATTTCCTTCAAAAGTGTTTCTGGCAGGGTTGATGTACTGCATCCAATTTAAGAATTGCGATTTATCATCGTCATATACAAATTTTCCTCCTTTTACTCTCCAAGCACACTCTGTCCTACAAAGTCCAGTGAAAGGACCAAATTTGACACCTTCAGGAATAACTTTTAAAGCCAATATTGCACACTGGCCAAACATATGTTCAATTTCTAAAATATCACTTGGTAATTCATCTTGTGTTACGTTATCTGAATTATCCGGAGCATTTCTGTTCAAAATATGTACAAGCATTCCACACTCGATGCAGTAGTCTTCATAATACGCCTGACAATTTTCACAATCTGTTAATAAAATTTAAACAGATTGAAAAGAAGGTAACATAATGTTTGCATAAGTCAAAAATAAATGAGAGTTTATTGGTCATTTAACCAAGCTAAAATTTCCTATTTTATATAAACATGTTTTCATTCCAAGGTTCATTCCTGGTAAACTTTCCTTGGCCATAAATTTTAGAAAAATTAAAAATATAAATTAAAAACCTTTTTTTGCATTTTGAAACTTTAACTAGTAATCTTTCATAACTAGTCTTAAAATTACAAGAACATATTTTATTGATATTCCACAGAAGCTTATTTTGTTTGATTTTTATTAAACATGGCCATAAATTATTGTAATATGTATACAATAAAAGTATATAGTCACCATATGTCTCACCTTTTTCAATCAGTTTATATAATTTTTATAAGTTCTGATAATTTTTATAGACTATTAATTTTTTTTAGAATTATGGTCGATACAATGATATCACACATTACAAGTTATGATAGTAGGGATCGGCAGTCAATTTTACATTAATAAATTAAGTTATATATTACTACTACTGTGCCCAACTTGAATTACATTATTTATTAAGTTCAGACCTGCAATGTAATCCTGACTGCCAATTCATATTAATCAGTTTATCAGGAATTATATACTTATAGGTACACGACTTTTAATTTGAAAATAAGAATTTTATTACTTGATTTAATGAAACAGAAATTGCACTTTCAATAAAATGGAAAAGTCTAAAGAACCTGCAGAGTATGATTACAATAGGAAGTAATTAAGGGTTATTTTGCAGTTGCAGTAAATTTAATTATGCTTTTACTTACACAGAAGTCCATTGTCCACATCAATTTTTATCTCATAGACACTGTTTCCACCTTCAATTTTAACATGGTCATTTATTACGTTATATTGTCCATCGGATGATGGCAATTCTGTCTTAATATTGTCTAAAATAGTGGATGCCTCGTATTCTATCTTGTCATGCCACTTCATGTGGTCTTGCAATTCGAAATTGTTTTCAATAATAACAGTTTCCAAGATGTGGACTTTATCATCGACAAAATCGTCCATTTCCTTTGTACTGGATGTATTTAAAGAAAGCAATGTTGTATTCACATTACAATTTTCAGTTTGATCAGCCATCACAACTGCTAATTAAATATGTCAACCTATGGTGTATACTCGCTGGTACATAGTATATACACATACAAACCGACGATGCTTGATTATGTGTGGAGCATAGATGTCTATATATCTAGATATTGAAAATAAATATGGTGGAGCAGCGACAAATAAGCTTTCTTCGACTGTTTTCATGTAGGTTACGTTCTGTGTTGCTCTCTGTAAGTTGTCTGATAACATCTACTTGTATCTATTATAATATTCTTTTAGAATTAGAACACTACTAAAGCAATGGATTCTTTATATCCTGCCCAAAAGTAAACCACAACTATTTACGTACAATACGCCCAAACGCAATTGATACGTAGGACATGTCAGATGAGCCACGAGCGATATATCCAGTAGCAGTTATTAATCACTGTTATTCTACATCAGTGCTGCCGCCACTAGCTCTAAAAACGTACTGAATTTTCGTACTGAATTTATGAATTTACAAAAAACGTACTGAATCGAGAAAAAATTATGGATGACCTTTTTTTAGTCTCAAGGGACAATAAAATACATCACTAACATATTGCAGTGACCTTGAGTTTGGTGGTAGATTATAAATAAGTATAATCAAGATCACTTCAAGATTTATTTTAATCAATTGTTACTTTATTTATTTTTATCATGATGTGTAAATAAATATTCATTAAGTAAATAATTTGCCAAAATTTTATTTTTATTTAAGTAAAATAATAAAAGAATGTTAGTATAAATTTTATAAATGTCATAATATTAAAATAAGCATAAAATATAACGTGGATGATGACAAGAAAGTGTTTTCCCGCACGAAGAATACTGTTACCGTGAGAGATCGATAGTGTGGCCCGGCGAAAACAATATTATTCGCTAGATGCATCGGATGAGTCATGAACGTGTAAACAACTTGATATTTACATGTTTGTTTACCATTTTCAAGGATTGTTAATACGCTGCTTTCCCGAGTGGTGCAGCACTGCAGCTATGTATTTCTGGAAGTGGAAACGTATCATACCGAACTGAACCGGACGTTTTTGTGATGAAAAATATCTATATAAGACTGGGACCATCAGAAAACGAGAGAGTTGCTTGGTGTAAACCGCACTCAAAAGAGAAAAGGAGAAGGTGGAAACCTCTTCTTCCTCTTAAATCTTCTTTTAAAAGATTATTCTTGAATCTGAACTAAGAATATTTTTGAGATTTTTCGATACTTATAAAATTTTCAACAAGATTCAAAACTTTTAATATTTTTCGTAATAGTCATGCAACATGTTTTACATTGAGATTTGTAAATATTTTAAAATAATTATTTATGTATGGGACAATTTTATTTTCAAATTCGGACTTTGAATTTATTTAATTTTATTTTATTTTCTTTTTCTGGAATGTTTTGTTTTGCATGTAGGGGTACTACGCCATACATTATGATAAAACATTCTAGTGATTGTAATGACTAAGTTGGACAGCATAATAATTTTATTTTAGTATAAATTTTTTTTTTTTACTACTTTATTTATCAGACTAAAGAATTTGAGATTAATAATTTTGTTTTATGTATATATAGAATACATAAGTGAACAGTGTTCGAATTTTTTAATGATGGATGAGTTTGAAATAATGTACGAAGAATTAAGGTGATTTGATAATATTTGTTATAAATGTGTGTATAGTGGTGTACCAAATTTTTGTTTGTTGTGGTGTTTTGAATTGGAATCTCACAGAAGGTAAAGTTTATTTTTAATGTATATATTTTTCTTGTATGTATATCAAGTATACCGGGTGTCAACGAGATCATGTATCAGCACGCCATTTATTTATTAGTTAAAATAAAACTTTGAAATTCGGACCGTATATATGAGTGATTGGGGGGCTTCTTCAGGTACACTCAGTTTTTCTATAGCACTTCCGGTCAAACCGGAAGTGACGTTAATTTTGAATTTTTAAATACAACATTTATTATTTCTGTTCATATTCTGTTTCTTCTGAAAATTTGCCTTCTAGTGCAGGTTAACTTTTGACATTTCTGTCAAAGATGGCGGTATCTGTTAAATTTATCCATTAAAGTGAAACTGCTTCGCAACGATTGTCGAAATGTAACAACCATCAAAGTTAGCTTTGAAAACAATTAAGAAACGTATTTTTCACATTTTCACGCATTGGCGAAGGAAACATGTATTTCACGTTGAAATTACTAAAGAAAATAGAAAACAAAAATGTTTTAAAAGTAGTCTAATTCCAAAGACTACTTTTAAAACATTTTATGTTTTGTACTACCTGTCTACCACTAAACCACAGCATATTTTATATCACTTGAAAGCTAAAAATTATGCCAATATGGCACTGTAATAAAAAATAGGTGTTACTATTTAAAAAAACGAGTACCTGTCATTTGAAAATGAAAAATTTTTTGTTTTCTATTTTCTTTAGTAATTTCAACGTGAAATACATGTTTCCTTCGCCAATGCGTGAAAATGTGAAAAATACGTTTCTTAATTGTTTTCAAAGCTAACTTTGATGGTTGTTACATTTCGACAATCGTTGCGAAGCAGTTTCACTTTAATGGATAAATTTAACAGATACCGCCATCTTTGACAGAAATGTCAAAAGTTAACCTGCACTAGATGGCAAATTTTCAGAAGAAACAGAATATGAACAGAAATAATAAATGTTGTATTTAAAAATTCAAAATTAACGTCACTTCCGGTTTGACCGGAAGTGCTATAGAAAAACTGAGTGTACCTGAAGAAGCCCCCCAATCACTCATATATACGGTCCGAATTTCAAAGTTTTATTTTAACTAATAAATAAATGGCGTGCTGATACATGATCTCGTTGACACCCGGTATACGCAATATATTTATATATTACAAAACACCAAATGGTGAACAAATATCAATCAATCAATCAATGTTACTGCATCTGCATCTAACCACCAAAATTGCGACAGCATTTAAAAAGTAGTCAAAAAGTTGTTTATAAGAAATAATTTTTTCTAAATTTTCCTATGGATATTTCTGCATTTTTTAAAAAAACACCAAACTGGTGGACAAATGTCAATCGTAATGAACATTTAAATGTTACATCTCAAAATTGCAACAGGATTTAAAAAGTAATGAAGAACTTGTCAGAAGTACATTTTTCAATATTTTGTAATGGATATTTCTGATAAACCGGGTAAATAAAACAAGGATTTTTAATACAAGCTGTTATTAATAATAGGCACGTGCATCAAATGCACACACACATCCATGATAATATTTGTTATAAATGTGTGTATACTGGTGTACCAAATTCTTTGTTTGTAGTGGTGTTTTGTATTGGAATTTCACGAGAAGGTAAAGTTTATTTTTAATGTATATATTATTTCTTCTTATATGTATATCAGGTATATTTTTGTAGTATTTGTGTGTTCAATGTTAACGTGTTGGGTAATACATCAGGGATGTGTGAAATGAATTAAGTTGTTATTTAATTCATAGCATGGAGTCCTGGTGAATCCCTGAGACACGAATTAGTCTTGGTGGTACTGTGTTGGGAGCGAGAAAAGGCGCCAGGCAGAACTAATCAGGGCTGAGTTAATTAATTGAATACGCAAGGACTTTATTTTATTTCATTTTATTTATTTAATTTAAAATTTATATATATACCTTAAGGGGTGAGCACATTGTGGTGTATGTTCGGGTTGTGTCCGACGAGTTAAAAAGACATACTCGTAGGGTGGAACTTTGGGATACCCATCTGTGTGAATTTGCTTTCTGATGGTACTGTGTTGGGAGCGAGAAAAGGCGCCGGACAGGACTAATTAGGGCAAAGCCATTTCCTTAATGTTTATATTTTGTTCGCAAATGGTAAATCGTGTAAATTTTTGGTTATTTATATTCCAGTACAATTCATCATGTGTAATGAAACTTTATTTTTATTAAAGATGTTGATTGTTTACATGTATCTATGGCAAATATAAATCATGATAATCACGTTCACATTTTAAAAACATAAGTTTTTCACGACGTTATGCTTTCATTTACTTTATTTCTCACAATGTTTTTGTTGATTATGATGTATAGATTTGGATGATGTTTGAGATATTCATTCTTTGTCTGTAAATTAAACGAATTAAAAATTTCAAATTATACAGATATATATTTGAAATTTTTAATTCGTTAATATTTATTTTAATAAATTAATGATAAGATTTATTTTGCATTTTATTTTCTTTACCTGACCTGCAGATAATTTAAAGAGCATTTAAATCGATTGGAGAATCTATTCATATTTTCTGCTCCTGAGAGAATTATTTATTTTAAACTGAGCTAGCTGTATGTAAAAAAATTTGCTTAACCTACTATTCAGCAGAAAATTTGTTGTATCCTAGTCTAGCATAAGGCCTAGCACTGGGATGCGTGCTTGATTCTTACCTACTCATTAATGGAATAATTTAAATTTATTTTATATAAACCTCAATTTGTAAGAGTCACAGCAATATGTAATGACTTTATTCAACTTTCATAAAATCATAAAATATATTTAAATACAGAAGTATACATACGTAGGTATACTTGAACATGAAAAATAACTAGACAAAATAAAATATATGGATTTGAAACATATGACAAAACAACAGCTCATTCTTAAATGACCATTTACCACAACCATATTATATTCAATTCACATTTCTTCTAGCTTACAATAATTTTTCAATATTATAGAGGGTTTTTCGGTTGCCTTTCACGATTTGTCTTTTGTATTCAAACAGTTTTACTATTTGTCAAATATATGAGCGTCGAAAGTTTGACAAGGATGAACAAAATTGAGCGTTTTATGTGGGCAAAATTCAAATATGTTGCTATAGCTTGTAATGGCTTATAATGTTTAAAAGTATTATTTTGTTAAAAATATGCTATATTAAGAGGAAAGTAAAGGTATTGCAACTTTAATAATCAAAAAGATAAATAATTAAATATATATTATTAATATGGTATTAAATATATTCTGTTTAATAACATTTTAAAGGTGTCTATGCTAGTTGCCATTCTTCATTAAGGAAAGAAAATTAAATAAATGACTTAATGACTATGAGATAACTATATGATTTTGTTCTTCTAATAATACCTATTTTAGCATGTTTGATGATCATTCAGTTTTTATTTAAAACAGTAGTATTAGAAAAATATTTTAAAAATCACTACAGATATCAGTTGGAATTGAATTGACCACTAGAACTTTTCCAAATATTACCTGTGATATTACGTTCTGAAAAAATAAATATAGAAACTGACAGCTTTTCTTAGGTGTTCCTTACAAATAAAACACAATTAATGCTTAATTTTTTATTAAAATATATGTACATATAATTAATATGGATTAACAAATACGTAAATGGTAAATATGTGATCGAAGAAAAATGGAGAAAGAAATATTAAAAATACATAAAGCTAGAATAACAACTTGTATTATTTCGTGAGATGTTTTTTCTGTGACTAATTCAAATACTTCAACATTAGTTACATTTGGGGATTCTGAGCTATAAGGTAAATAGAACATTAAAAATATCTAGGTAGAATAATAACTACAAATAGAAATCTTACTTTAACAGTTCTTTGCTTGGTGCATCAGTAATTTTTAATCGTTGAGATCTGCTATTAGGGAATTTTTCTCAAGTGAGCAGGAAAATTGAAAATACTTTGAATTGCATTTTGGGGCAAATATTTTCTTCCATAACAATTATAACAAAATCTTCAGGAACAAAATGCTCTGAACACAATCTTGAATATTTTGATGGCTTAAAATCCTTTCGTTTAGTACAAATTATCCACTGCTTGCATAGTACTTGATCAGATTGAAAACTAAAATTTTTTATATCAAATCTACAAATCATGTATTTTATTAAGAATAGTTAACCTGTGAAATGATACGTTCATTCCCTTTTCTGCCCTATTAGTACAACCATGCGCTGCACATGACATTACCATTGTGTCTTAAATATGTGACTCCAAGCACTGCGAAGCTGGTATATATAATATTCAACAATTTAAAATATTTATTTCTAATTTTGTTACTGATAATAGCACTTTTAACCAAATATATATTACACTAAATCCATGAGAACAACACTGTTAAATTATAAGCTGAAGTTAACATTTGCCAATATTCTTGATGATTCTCAATTTATATACATTACCTATATCAAATAAAAATGAAATTCTTAAAATGTGTCTAATTACAATCACAATTTTATAAATAAAAATAGTTGATTGAATCATCATGAATCCACAGTTGTCTTTATACTCGTATTTCTTTAAATAAAAATAAAGTCAGTGGTGTATGAAATAAAATCAATACTAGAAGAAATCTATTAATAAAATACATAATCCAAATTACCAAAAAGACAAATAAATATGTATAAATTAACAAAATTGAGAAAGTTTATATACAAAACAATGCGATATCGCGATGTTTTGCCCACAACTAACGGTTTTGTATATCTGTCTCCTTTGTATGTAGAGGTCAATTCCTCTCTCTCTACAGTCCATCTAGTAGTTCTATATTATTAGATCATTGGTCCCAACTAAGAGAGATAGAATTGGCCGCCTTGCGTGTTCTGCGCATGCGTCAACTCAAACTGTCCATTTTGAATTTTTTGAAATGACAGATAAACAGAAAACATAATTATAACCTCTGATTTAAATTGACATCTATAACTATATATTATTGAAAGCATACGCAAGGTTGTTTTTTTATTGAATTCAGTTTTGTGCAAGTTTAGTTCATCGGTGAATTTGTAGAATTATCTAGAAAATACGCGGTAGAATAAATAAACGATATGAAGCCTGATTCCAGTGAATTATTAACAGAAAAACTTGTGAAGTTATAACTTCTGCGTTGATTTATAATTTATAATATAATTCATTTAAACATTCAGGAATGTATTTAATAATTATGTTCGAGTTAGTTTTACTACAGACAATAAAGATATTTAGTAGCAAAGACAGTTGTACAGCAGTATCCTTACTAATAGTGCTATATTGCTTTTCCATTAAATGCATCAAAATTAAAGTATTTTTACATGCAACAGCGAGAAGGTAAGAAAAGTATTACACTAATTATAAAAACATTTGTTTTCCAGATTCTTACTGTACACTATGATTATTACCATTATCACTGCTGTACTAAAAGCAACTTGTTTGAAACATTTCTCGTAGGTATATCATTGATTACAACATAATTTTTGCATGCTAATCAAACATTTTTGATTAAGCTAAACACATCATTATTGTTTACTTAAGCTTTAAACTAGTATAAATTTGTTGTTGTTAAAGATTATATTTAATGCAGAATTAAACAATTCAAACGTATTTTAAAGTATTTCAAATGTTGAGTATTCGTAAGCTGAATCTTTGCTACTGATCAGAATTTAACTTACCAAGCAACTTTAAATTATAATACAATAATGACCAAGTATTTTTACTATCCCAATTTATAATGTACTACATTAATATTACAATACTATCACATATTTTTGAAATTATATAATCTTAATTCCATTAATAACAATAAATAATTACAAAATTAAAGTCCTACAGAAAATATACAAAGGTTATTTTAGAAAAACTATAAAAATAATATAACATAAATATGTTTTAACTGCATCCCCCTATGCAAACGCTTATCTTGTTATCACATTAATAAACTCGATCATTATTTTATTATGAAATCAATCATCCACCATTCCTCTATTACATTCAACATGGTTATACCTTCTTAAATTTGAAAATTTTCTAAACAGTATTACTTATGTGATCTTCAAACAATTGTTATTTTAGTTAGAGTCATCTACTTCCTCGATTAGACAGAGTTCTTTCTTCAACTGATCAATATAAGTACAAATTATTTCAACTATCGTAATCTTCTGCCGAAGCATTATGAACAAATATATTAACAGGTTCCAAAATCTGTCTTTGACTTTTGATATAGATACTGAATTTAATCCGTCTCCAATCCTTTATAAGCTACATTCGTTTTATCAGTTACGTGATTATTCTAAATAACATAAAGCAATTACAAGTAAAACCAAGTATTTCTGTTGAATAAAACTTACCTTCTCGTATATAATTTGGTTTAGATCAATATATTTGACTTTAATAACTTTCACAGTCGCTACTACCGCTATCATTAATACAAAATATTACTGGATTAATATCTGTTTTATCAATTTCTATTTCCCTATCCCACGACGTCTTTATTTCCTGTTCAATATGAGTGATGGTAGCCCAAGTTTCATGTGTAATTGTTCGAAAAACGCTGTACTGAATACTAGTCAGTCACCTGCTTGTCAAACGCTACGCTTGTCAAGTGTCATACGCTCCGTGAAAATAAAAATCTGACAACAATGCTCAGAATAGCCATGTATCAAATAAAATATTGATATAGAAAAGTAATATTTAATAATTATATCTATAATATTTAATTTCTAACTGACTTTCATGTAATAGTATTTTACTAGCCGTAGCTATTTATCCTAAAATATTAATTAGTTGGTTGAATTTTATTGTTCTAAAATTGTTCCGGTTGATTGGAATTTGTAGTGGTATTGAATCAGCGTTTTTAGTTCGTACTTTTGCCGTGTCGGTTGCGAAAACGACCCGACTATATGTGAAATTATATTATTAAACTAGCTGTCCATCAATCTCTTCGAGCTTGAATCGCCTTTCGCGTCCGCTTACAATTTTATTACAGTTCGCTGTAAAACGCCAAAAAAAAATCATTTTTGATTTTCTAAACTTTTGGCACACCTTGTATAGACGTATATTTTTGTCCACGAAGTACTGTCACAGTGACATGTGGAACGACAATTTAAAGCATCTTAACGTCAGTCTGACTTTTCGTTGTTGGAGTTTGAAATTTAGATGCTATTTAGCGTAATACTAAGACTTGACACTAAGAGATTCATAGTTTTATTAGTTTTACACAATAAAAGGACTAAATCATTATTGAAAATGTAATATCAGATTTATTTTAATTTTGCATAATTTAACCTGCCAATTATCATGGCCCGCAAACATACTTTTGACATACCTTTTGAGCTTTGTTATAATGCAAATTTGTGAACAATGCATGCCCATTACACAGAAGAATCAAGTTTTAAATAAAATGTGGGTATAGAATAAGTATGACTTATTACTTTTATTTATAATAGTGAATTTATAACTGGCTTCCATATTAATAATTAGTTTCATTTGTATGCTCTGAAATTGTTCCTGTCAAAGTGAGTTTGCAGTGGCATTGAGTCGTCGCCTGTAGATCGTGCTCTGGCTATGTCGGTTGCTAAGACGATCCTATTATAATTTAAATATTTAGTAGTGACGCTGGTAGTTGAACTAAAAACAATAACCAAAAATAATACTGACCGACGTTGGAATATCTGTGTAAACATTTTGCTTACACACACTGTAAAAAGAATATAATTTGTAATTGTTGGATCATTTTGTGATTTTTATTAAGTATTTAAGGAAAAATAACACAAAAAGGTAGTTCATGATTACAACCAATCCATCGAAATAAGAGCCACCAGCCTGGGACACGATCATCATCAACCATCATCAGAATGTTTGATTAACAATTTGATTTAATGGTGTATTTTCAAACATATCGCATTAAATGATTGAACGCTGCCCATACTTCAAACTTTCTACTGACAATCAAACTATTTAGTAGAAGTAATTGTTGAATTAGACCTGAATATTTACTTTAGTAAATTGAATAGTTACAAAACAATTGTCATTACATTGGAATTTGATTCGTCTGTCACCTAGTAATAATAATATAAATCATATTTTAAGGTAATTGTCTAATACCGTGCCGTCAAATACTTTCCGCATTAGAGTAGGCTGTTTTTGAAGTTTTTAAGTATCAATGTTGGTGTACATGCTAATTTTTTGAAAACTTCAAATTCTGACAATTGTCATACTTAAATTCAAATTATAGACGCCTATTATTATTTATATGACATAACCAAACTATTAAAATTATGCACTGTCACCAACCATTAAAAAAAGAGCATGGCCGTCTCTAATGCGGAAAGTATTTGAAGGCACGGTATATAGGCAAAACTAAAATGGATCTGATAGCACTTTTCTCATTAATATTTTAGTCATTTCGCTGTATAAAATTTGTAATTTCATATCTTTTTGTGTCAAGGTCTACAATAAATATCGATGAAGCTTAAAAATATGAACCATGAAATATCAGACAGATGTCAGGGTGTTTAACCTTTTTTTTTGAAATAATTGTCATCATGAAAGCAGTTCAGATTTCATCACGAACTGAAATCGATTGATCGTTTTGACGTTTTATAACCTGCAATTAATTTTTTGTGAAATTGCCAACATTAATCAAAAGTCAGATGGACTTTTTCTGACAATTCTGACGTTTCGTGTAACATTTAAGCCACCTAACGTGAATGTTGAGTTGACCAACATTTCGCGTATGCTCTAGTTAAATATATCGGTGTTAAAATAATAATAGATGAGTAAAGATGGCTACACCCTTTAACTCTTACTTAATTTTAGTTTAATAATATACTATGTTCACCAATTTTGATCAGCATCTGGGGCATAATGCTTAAGTTATTTTTTCTAAGGAAGGGATGCTTTTGTGTAATAAAGTAGATCGCGATCTTAAAGTAACTGATAATTAGTGAATTACCATGTATGATAAATTTTTAAATCGCATTCTCTTTATATGTAGTAGTAGTTCCATGTTTAAAATAGTAATTACATTACCCTTTAAATCGTTAGATTAAAGGTGATATGTGTGCATGATGTATTCGTTTCTTTGAATTACAATTAACGTAGGGCTTCCGGGACAATAGTCAATAGAAATAAATTTATATGACGTTCGTTGCAAATAATCAAGCTCATCAGTGCTCCATAATGTTTGTCATAAAATGTCGATATAAGTCATCAAGTGCTGATTATTCAATTTACTCTTTCCCCCTTTTTTTTTTTATTTAGGACACATTAATTTAATAGAATACTTGCTCTTTTTGTTATTCCATGTAACCTAAGATGGTTGTATGATCAAGATTTGTTGTATCATATATAAATTTCTTTGTTTTTTAAATTTGGTAGTACTCTAACTCTATTTGTCTCAAGTTTTATGATAAACGTTGCCCATACGTTAAATTTTCTTGCAAACTGTCATCGTGGTGACAGTTCGATCTATTGCGAGAATGATTTGTCAAATTGAATGTCATTGTAGACATACCGTGCCTTCAATTATTTTTTTTTAGAATAACCTACGATTTCAATATTAATTTGAAAACACTGTGGAACTTTTCAATTAATTGACTTAACTATGACAGTAGTCAAAATGAAAAACATTACTGTAGCACAGTATTCCCAAATTAATATTGATATCATAAGCTACTCTAAATTTAAATTAAAGACGCAGTATGTATATTTGTATGTAGAAAGATGACAGAGATGTGTCCAAGACATTAAAGATACGATAAATGACCGATACAATAGTAATAATAATAATAATTGATAATGCAATAAAATGTAAATATTAACGGTTATAATATTTCTTTCAGTGGACGTTAAATGTTATTAATCGCGCCTTTGCTTTAATTTTTAAAACTACGATATTGGAAACTGTACCCGAATGACCGACAATGTAGAGTAATTACAACCGCAGTTCAGTTTCTTCTTGTTTATGAATGAAGACGCATATTAAGCAAAATGTCTCTTAGAAATAAATTAAATATTATTGTGACATTTATAATTAGTGGCAAATGAATTTATTTATTAAGACTTTGCCCACAAAGCGAACAACATTTCTATATAAATTACTGAACGCTGATATTTAGAAAAATTTTGTTGACATTCAGGTTTTGTATCAATTGTGTGCATCTTCTTCTTCTTCTTCTTCTTTATTGTGGCTTTGAGTTAGACTATTTAGTCTTTTACTCTTCATCTGAGTGCGGTGAATCTTGGATTGTTGAAGTTGAATTTGATTAGCTATTGTTTATCTTTATTTTGATTAAGAACTAAAGTAGAACCATTTTAGGTCTTTTGTGTTTGAAATTTTCATTTCCATCATATGCAAGTGCTCTTTTAAGATTTTGATTTGAGTGGTTTTCCATCTGGTTATAGAAACTGAGCGCTCTTTCCTTGATGTAGTCAATAATGGTTGGGGTATTTGTTTCATTCATTATTTGATTATTTCTCATATACCATGGAGCATTTAGTATCATTCTAAGACTGGTGTTTTGTATTATTTGCAGTTTTTTGATGTTGGTCTTGCACATATGCACCCATATTGGGCATGCATATGTGAATATTGGACCTAATACTTGTTTGTAAAGTAGAATTTTGTTGTTCGTGTTCGCTGGCTTTTTCTGCCTATAAGAGGCCATAGTTGACATCTTGTTTGTTTGGTTTTGGTTATCCTTTTTGCTATGTGTGTGTTATAATTGAGCTTTATATCCAGGTATATTCCCAGGTATTTAATTTCTCTACTCCATGGTATAGTGTTGTTGTTGATGGTTATTTCGTTGTCTGTTGTTTTCAGATTCCTTTGAAAGATTATTGCTTGGGATTTGTCTTCGTTTATTGTTGTCCTCCATTGTTTGAACCATTTTATCGTGTTGTCTAGGTGCGTTTGGAGTTCCTGTACCGCGTTCGTCGGACATCTTGATGTTGAGAGCAGTGCCGAATCATCTGCAAAGGTGGCCGTATTTAAATATCTTGTAGGATTTGATACTGGTATGTCGGCTGTAAATATTGTATATAGGTGAGGTGACAGGCATGAGCCCTGGGGGGACTCCCGCTGTTGGATGTTTTATTGAGGAAAGTGTGTTCTGGATGCTAACTTGAAAGCAGCGTCCTTAGAGAAAACTGTTCGTGATTTTTATGATGTGTGTTGGGTAATTGTGTATTATCATTTTATATATGAGTCCCTGCCTCCAGACTTTATCAAATGCCTTTGCTATGTCGAGAAATACAGCTGCTGTCACTTGATTTTTGTTGAATCCTTCTTGGATAATCTCAGTAAATCTTGAAAGTTGTGTTATCGTTGAATGTTCTTCTCTAAACCCATGTTGATCTTCTGGTATTATGTCTTGATTGTCAGAGTGGTACTTTATCTTCTGTAGGATTATTTTTTCTATCACTTTGCTAATGGATGGTAACAGGCTTATGGGCCTGTAGCTGCTTGGTATTGTTTTATGGTTTTCCTGGTTTAGGTATAACTATTACTTTGTCATGTTTCCATATCTTTGGGAATGTTTGAAGTCTGATAATGGGGGAGGTTTTGTAGTGATCTGTTGGTGATGTTGTCTATACCAGGAGCTTTTTTGGGATTTAATGCTTTAAGGATTGCTTTTAGGTTCTCGGCTGTGACTGGGTCGTTGCTAGGGGAGTGGGGTTCACGTATTTATCTGCTTACTACTTTGTGGATCTGCACTACGTGTTGCATGTCTAGTTCATCCAAGTTCGGAGTGAATTGCTCTTCTAGTGATTCCGCTAGAGCTTCTGCTTTTTCTTCTGCTGTGACTTGTGTGAAGTTATTGAATTGAAGTGGTGGGATTTGTATTTGTTCTCTGTTGATTGCCTTGATTATTTTCCATGTCTTAGAGGGGTCTGCACCTATTTCTTCGAGTGTTCTTTGCCATTCTACATTTTTCAGTTCCAGTAATTCCTTATGTACTTGATGTTGAAGGTTGTTTAGTATAGTTTTGTCTTCTCCTAGCTCTGTTCTTTTCCTTTATTAGTTCTTTAATATGATGTGGTAGACTACCTGATTTATATATCCTTTCTATTTTGATGGTATTATTTTTAACAGCGTTTGTTATTTTATCTTGTAGTGATTTTATGTTCTGTTCTAATTCTGCAGTGTTTTGTATTTTAGGAACTGCAGTGATGGTTTGTTCTAGTTCTGTTTTGTAGCCGGCCCAGTCTGTCTTGAAGGTGTGATATGTTCTTTCGGTTATGTCTTCGTTCCAAGTTATTATAATTGGATTGTGATCAGAGCTCATGACACTTTCAGTTTCTATCTTTATGGTTTTGTTAATGTTTTTACTGATTGCTAAGTCTAATTGTCTAACTGTGTGCTTCTAGGCCAAGGTGAACGTCGACAGACAAAAAAAAAACCAAGACGGTTCGGCATTTAAATGTTGTTTCATGTTATTCGTTCTATAAAATTGGTAGTACCATGCCTTTTGTCAAGTTTACGATAAAAATAGTGTATACTTCAAATTTTTTGACAGACTGTCATCGTGACACTTATACGACAATGAAAAGTTGATGTTTAACCAAATTGTCGTTCCACCTGTCATCGTGACAATACTTCGTTGTAGTGTATTCGTTCACACATAAACTTGTGAGATCGAAATGTCAGACGGACAGTGCTTAACCAAATTGTCTTTCCAATTGTCAAATGAAATTAACAACATAACATGATGAACTTTAACAAAACATGTTTTAAACTTACAGGTCATTGAGAGAATTAATTAATTTTCATATTACGCTTTAATAGTATATATATGTACTTTGTAAAACCCAATCAAAAATCTTGCTGGCTCCTAATACCATTTAACCGAAAATGTACTTCTGATTAGTTTGTGCCAACCCGCATAGTCGCATACTTTAAATGCTTGCTTTTATAACTGAATTGATAAACGAAATTACATAAATGCTTATGGGAATTTTACATATTTGATGTATTTATGTTATTTCGAAGTGTTTCGGACACATCTGACAAATAAAGAAAACTCAGATGATTCTTTATTTAGGCTTGCTTCGGTACTTCTTTCGCGAGAAGTGACGACATTTCGATGACATATATAATTTGTATTTAATATATCTTAATAAAATATAGAAAGATCGTTATATTTGTCACTGTACTTACGTGCGATAATACACTTTAAGTTTATTTTATCACATCCGTCGGCATTGTTCATATATTCATAAATAAAAGAGAAATAGTAACAATTGATAATAATAACACTAATACGTGTCTGAAAGGTACCACATTTCCTTCATAATCCCTTTATTTGTCGGCCTTCTGACAATTAAACTTGACAACCGATGGATGAACGTGAATATATATAGTCATTAATGACACGCAAACTCGTCATAGCGAGATTTTTATACCGCATTGCCCTGCAGAAAAGCCTTGAATGAGTCGCACCTTCGACAGCGACAGATTTGGCACGTGGACAGTGCACTCAATCGTCGCGGAAAAGTCCACTCTTTTGGTTTCCAACCCTCTTTCCGCACTCTAAACCTCGACGGCCTGAAATTTCTTCGTCAATGTGAAACTTTTACAATTCTTTCGCGCGTGCCTGTCATACCTGACATTTTTACGATTTTGATCGGTTGTCACGTGAATCGTCATGACGTAAGTCATTTTTCTGTTAAAACACCGAATGCACGCTCCTCTTCAACGGGCGATATCTCTGCACACGCTCCACTTAGAAGGAAAAACTCTCCTTCGAGGAACAATTTAAGGTCGTCGGTAACTTCACGCCAAAGGGCAGCTTTCAATTTCGCGTATCCAGAGACGAGTTCTTCCCCCCGCGTACCCAATTTTCGTCGATTTTGACCGGGTTTGGTTGCTATTGACTACTCGGCTTTTATATATTCTAAAAATGAAAATATCGATCGTTTCATTTCGTCTTATTGAAAAGATTTTGAACAGAAAATCGTGTGTACATTGATTTGTGTATGCTTATTGGTGTATGTGAAATTATTGAATATAAATACTGCTTCTTTCATTTTGATTTACAGAAAACGCATAAATTAATGTTTTACATATACAATCGAATAGATTCAGGTATGTTATATAAGTCAGATTGTATTATATTTCAACATATAGTTTTGCTATGTATTTTAAGCTTAAGAATGCAAATAAAATTACTTAAATTACTGTATTTAGTATTTTGGCTATATATAAGAATAAAACATCTATTTTATATTTGTCTACGTATCTACATTATTCAATATAATGTCACGTAATCAACAATGTAAAGAACTAATTAAATTCCTGTTGTGTTCCTTTATTTAATTGTGTGTCGAGATGTACACTGAAACATGAATGTTTTAGAAAAAGTTGTGGAATTAATCAGCATTACATTTTTGTGATTGAATATAATTTTTATTGTTGTTAACTTTTTTTTTAAATTTAGAATGATTAAAGCATTCATGAAAATAAAAACGTGATGAAGCCTAATTTACGCCCATATGGTAGCAAAGAATATAAACAAACAATTACTCTGATACACTTGAATTTCTGTAGTGCATCTAATAGCACAACAAAACCATGTGGTTTTGTTTATGTGGTTTTTTAGTGTATTTCGAAAGAAGTGATTTTAGCTTTTGTTCGAACCCTAACGTATATGAGATTGAAAACTATTAATCAAAAATTAAGTTTAATAAGTTTGAAAATGAAAACAAGAAAAATAAAACATTTTTTAAGCTAATAAAAAACTGTATTTTAGTCCTTCTGAATTCACCCTTATTTTCCAAATAATTTTTTTGTGTAATTACTGCAAAAATCTTTTTGTTGAAGAATTTACACACTCCAAGTAAATATAGTTTTTATTTGAATTGTATTATGTATTGAAAATTAAAAATAATTAAGTCCTCTAGTTAAAGATTAATAATTAAAGTATTTAAATTATAAAATGTAACGCATTTATTTTTCTAAAGTATAATTAAAAAGGAGGTAAGTTTTATCTAAAAATTTATATAATATACAAATTTATATCATTTATAATCAATTTTATTACCATCCCTACACCCCAGCAGCCTTCAATTTATTTGTCAACAAACTGACATTACGCTCTCTATATATTTCTTACTTTTAAGATTATTCCTATCATTATTTTTTACATTACAAAATTTGCATTTCTGTTAAATAGGACTTTATTGAAATAGTGTCCTGGGAATTCACAACTTTATTGAATTGGTAGTACTAGAGGTCGAATGCGCGTCATCCAGAGATGCGCAAGAGCATACCCTGTTTCCTTGTACCATGGTCTTAACCATCCCCAGCAGCAAAATCACTATATGCACACTTGTCCTACATTGGCAAATATACACACGTATATCTTCACCATACTTTAAACACGATTTTGCTGCTTGGGGTGGTACTTAACGGTGATTTTAAACAGCTCTTTCCGCCACTTTCAATCACAGCTCTCCGAGCAAGAAAAACAAGCAAATATAAATAAATACACTGCTACAAATAAAATTAATACATACCTTGGATATTTGAAAATACGTTAATAAAATGCCGAAATACACATTTCAATAATGATATTGAATTTTTATGAAAATAAAGATGTATCGCTATGTCAAGATTCATTTAAGTTAAACTAACAGCCTCTGTTATTTAAACTTATAATCGGGTCGACTATAGGCCCTATGCTCAATCATTGGTCGCATTCAACAGACGGATCGGAAACCGTTCCCATTCCAACTGGTCACTTCAGTTGAGTGTTCGCTGGACGGGACAGTACACCTTTATGTGATCACCTTCCATTTGGTAATTTTAACAACTGCCATATGTTAGAATTCTACAAATTAAACCAAGTCGAATTAGAACCCGCTCTAATTTTTCGTCAAATTTCTAGGGAAATATAGTAACATTTTAGTTTACAATGAATGCCAACTAGCACGTTGTGAACTTTCTGCCCCCGTGAATAATTTTTTAGTTATAAAAGATTGATAAAGTTAGTAAAATCAGTCGTATTTGTGAAGAAATATTAATGTTCCAATAAATAATATGCAACTATTGCTATTCTACAGAAACGTTGCAGAGGACCGACAAAAAATCGATTGTGAGAAGTAAATAATTTCACTAAGCATTTGTAACAAATAATTACTTTAATGATCATGATCAAGTCCTATAAAAAATGTTGCATTTTATTACTATATATAGTTTATGTATAGTAATATACACAATAGTTTGTGATTACTACAATCAAGTACATATAAAACTATTCGGATATGCTTTTGTATCAATCAATAAACTTTCATTGACAAACCTGATGGGTGGGAAAACCAACTCTTGTTTGCATCACTATTAATATTGATACCCAGTCCTTCAAGTATTGTTTTATTAGTCTCTGTTCCATCACATGTTAGAGCAATAATGCAAATGCCTGTTTCATGCAGTTTATATAAATACTGCTTAATCAAATTAATCCAGTTGCTGCACTAAGTCCATCAATAAGACAGTAACCTACTGGAATTTTCCAACCATAAACACCAAGGCCTCTTTTGCTATAGGATGACTTTCATCATTTGCACCATTTCCTAAATCACAACGACCAATAATTCTTTTTCCATCCCAGTCTAATGGTTTTTTTAATGCAATTTCATCCAGCATTAAACATCCAAGAATAGGCATCTCATTCTTTTCAACCTCCATAGCAATTGACTTAAAACTTTCTGCTGTAAAACCCGGATCACTATCAACTGCTAGTGCCCAATGACGAATTGTTCGAGGGTGAGGTAATTTTATAAATTTTCTTAGAAAATTATATGCCTTGGCTGAATAAAAGTGAAATGTAAGAGCCAACTTTTTTATACTTTCTGGATACTCATTGTTTTTAAATCCATTGGCATGGTTTAATAATAGATCCTTTAAAACCCCACTATAGTAATGTTCTGTAAGAAGACCACCATTTTCACATAAACGGTGTTTTAGTCCCAGCATAATTTGCTGCAGCAACCCATTTTTCTTCCTCTGACGTGCTGCATTCTGTTTAACGTTATGTACAGTAATCCCTCTATTTACGCGGGTAATTGGTTCCATGAAAATAGCGCGTAAATGGAACTTGTGTGAATGCGAATGAACCTGAATGTTTAAATACACACATACCTAACTTTTAGGAAGATAGGGTGTTATTGGTAATAAAAACTTTACTTTGCATAAAACTATTATTTATTCTGATGAAAATATACATATTAAGAACTGCAACCCTTCTCTTGGTTTATTTTCAGTCTTCCTCGCTAGATAAATATTCTACTGTGTCCGTCGTACCTATTTGTGCGCCAGTGGCACAAGATGATGTTGATGGCATTAAAAATTTGTCGATAGTCTGCTGTTTGCTAGCCTGCTGTCTTTCTTTTATAATAAGGTCGTACGGTGCAATCTGTGCTTGTAAACCCCTACGTATGAAACCACTTCTTTCAATATCAGGATCTATTTTAGTAATAAAATCAATAGCCGTTTGAATCATCGCTATGTATTCCTTGATGTTTGGGGTGGTGAATAAGTAAGTTGATTCTTTTACATCATCTCTTAAATCATCCTCTACATCTTGCTCTCTGTCTTTATATTCTTCATTTAGTTCAATAAGATCATTAGTTTCTAAATCAACATCGTGTGATTCTATGTATTCTTCTATATCAGATAAATTTAAATCACTAAAATCTTCCTCTTCCAGCTGTCGGCCTACTGCTATTGTTTCAGCAACATCCTCGTTAGCAGCTTCGACTGACTAAACTGACACTGTCTGTGCGAATACAATCTGGCCAAAGATTCTTCCAAACAGCATTCATGGTTGTGTCTTTTACATCTTTCCAACCTTTGTTAATATTTTCCAATGCGTCGGCGATGTTATAATTACGCCAAAAGTCGCGTAATGTGAGTTGTTTATTTTCTTCCAACATATCAAACATTTGTTTGAAGGTGTGCTTTAAATAATGCTTCTTAAAACAAGCTATTACGCCCTGATCCATAGGTTGGATCAGGGATGTAGTGTTGGGCGGCATGAACATTACCTTCACATTTGGGTTAAGTCTCTTAAGGGTTTCGGAATGACTAGGTGCATTATCTACTAGTAAGAAGATTTTGAAGGGAATTTTATTAACACGACAATATTCCTCAACCTCAGGACAAAAGATATTGGAAAACCAATCTTCAAACAAAGCTGCAGTCATCCATGATTTTTTATTCGATTTCCAATGAACTGGAAGACGAGATATATCAATGTTTTTCAAAACACGTGGGTTAGCAGAGTGATAAATTAAAAGTGGTTTGCACTTGCAGCAACCACTAGCATTTCCACAAAAAAGCAATGTTAATCGATCTTTGAAACATTTAAATCCGGGGGTTGTTTTTTCTTCTTTAGAAATAAACGTGCGACTTGGTAGCCGCTTCCAAAATAGCCCGGTTTCGTCAGCGTTAAACACTTGCTGAGCACTATAACCGTTATCTTCCAGATGAATTCTCAAGCTCCTTACAAACTCTGTTGCGGCACCTACATCAGCACTAGCAGCTTCTCCCATAAATTTAATGTTGTGGAAATTGTAACGTTTCTTATATTTATCAAACCAACCTTTGCTAGCAACGAACGATGACGACTTTCCTTCGATTCCCTCTTTATCCTTTCCTATCTCGCTTTTTTCTTTTAGTTGATTAAAAATTGATAATGCTTTACTTTGAATAATTCGTGTATCCATACCAATATGTTTTTTATTATTATCTTCTATCCACTGAACTAATAGCTTCTCCATTTTCACCATAACAGAATCTCTAGTATATTTTACTACCTTGGAACTTGTTGGTATGGCTTCTCTTACTGCTAGTTTAATTGAATTAGTATTGCTCTTAATTGTTCGAATCGTAGACTCATTTAAATTATGCAAGCGAGCAACTTCATTAATTTTCGAACCTTTCTCCAACATTTCAATAATTTTTTTTCTTTTTTGTAATTTTACTTAATGTAGCACTTGTTGACGCCATTATTCACTATCGATGTTTAACACCAAAGCACACAACTGTAACTAACAATAGCAGGTTGTATTGTAGTGTTTATAAGTAACAACGTAAAATTACAGGGAAAGTCCCGAAATATTCGTGCACAAACTACGCGCGGAATCATCACAAACCGCCATCTGGCGTGCAATAGAACATTTAAATTAAATTAAAATTAAGAAATTTTCAACCGCGTTAAAGTGAATTCGCGTAAATGGAGATCGCGTAAATGGAGGGATTACTGTAGTTGCTTTCGGAGTTTTGTATACTCAAGTTTTTTGATTTTTTTGATGTCCAACATCATCTTAATTTTTTTAAGTTCTGGTAAACAGTAGCAATGATCATTCGATATTGATGTAAATTGCTTAGCAACTGATTCACTTGACCACTACCTATGACAAAAATGTCCATAAAAGATTGTATGACATAAACATAACGAAAATGTAAATCAATCACATAATTATCATTACCTTCAATTGATACTGTGTTTATTTCATCGTTAACCAGTTCTCGCTTCCTTTTCCTTGGTGGTAACCATTCACAACCTTTTTGAAGCAAATGTTTAGGAAAGTTAAAAACTGTTGGTACAACATTTGGGCAGAGATACCTTCGTTCATTATTATATTTTAAATTGCTTTCAAAAAAATTATCAGAACACAAACGCGATGCTTTAGATGGAATCCATTTGTCTCTTCTCCAAGCTATAATCCATTTTTTTAAAAGAATAGGATCTGATAATGGAAACCTAGAAGTTTAGGATACAATACTAAATTTCATAATTGTTATTACTACTTATGATGAAATATTTTTTTCTTTTGACCACCTATTTGTACAGTTAAAAGCTGAGCACGAAGTCGGCATTTTTTCAAGTACACTGTTAAATTTAACTTAAAACTTTAATGCACAAAAACCAAAGGAAACAGTTATACTTCTATAACGTGTTTAAGCGGAACTGATTGTATTTTGCCTATTTCTGTCATGGCCACCGTTAGTTCTACATGTAACACATTGGAGGCGCTGTAGCCTATACAACAGCCTCTTTACATATTGTACTAGTGACCACTAATTAGCAATGTACAGAACCATACATTAAACTAAATGTAACCACTGACATTCTCTATTATTATAATGTTTCAATTTCCACCCGTTTGTTAACTAATAAGCTTTATTCCTAAATTTTATTTATTGAGTGACCCTTGTATATGATTTACTATATACCACATAAATTATCTTTAGAAAATTTGATTTACTAATTTTTGTATTTATACCCGACTAGCTTTGTTATAAATTCTTGCACAAATTGTAAATAATTTATCTACTAATTCAACCTTACTGTTTTACTTCAAATCTTATCTTTACCATTCCGTTAATACATCAAATCTTACTTTGTTCCTTATCTAAATATTTTCCTGAATGCTAAAGGAACTTAATACGGGTACTGCCTTCTCGATCTTAATAATATACCATTAATAATGTGTATTTTACGTCATAAAGTTGGCACTAATAAATCCTATATCACGTGTGCGTATGAACACAATTGCACAAAATTACATTTATTTAACCAAATTAATTTCTTGTGTGTTGTGACATGTTTCGCACAAAATAATTATTTTATGACTCAATTATTACAACCGTCAACATATAAATACTATATTCGGTAAGAATCAATCATATATTTAGTCTCTGAATATGTTTTATACAATGACATTTATTACTTTCAGGTTAGAATCGTCTATACTATTTACTTGATCTAATTTTGATTATTACATAACCTCATATAGTATACTTCAATTTTATTTAAAATAGATACTTGTGAAATACTGGATATTTAACAACGACACGAATTTCTAACAATGCTTTATTATATGTAAACCTTATATTTGACGTTGAGGTAATTATTATAATGTGAATAGTAACCAATGACAACTGATTTATCAAGGTAAGTTCTCTTATAATATTAAAATTAGAAATTTTAAATAAGTTAATTCATATAGCTACTTTCTTGATAAGTTTATGTTATTATTCGTTTTCAATATAAATGTTCAAAAACTGTAATGAATAAATTATTTAATACATTCCTACTAGTGGAAAATATTCATGACCTTGACATATTACTGGATATTAGAGAATTAAATTTTACGTTGTTCAAACACATTTAATAGATGTAATATCTTACAGTTAAGTTTGTTATAACAATAAATAATGTTTCTAATAGTCAATTCTTTAGCAACGTTGATATAAATAAATCTTTTGATTGCTCTGTCAATAATAATAATCAAAATTTGTAATACTTAAAGCTCTCTCCTTTTAGGTATGTTTACGTCCACTTCCTGGCGATTGTAATTTCGTATACCGCTTCCTCGATGTTTCTATACTCCAAATCAGTACGAACTCTTGATGAAATGGAACCAATTAACCTGTGTAGGATCTTGCTCGATAATTGGAATAAACAGTCCTTTTATTTATATGCCGGATCTCTTGTAAACAGCAACCTCTCTTGAATTCTGGAACTCGTATAATATAACAGCCCTTTTTGGAATGCCGGATCTCTTGTAAACAGCAGCCTCTCCTAAATACCGCGACTCGTGAAATACAACAGCCTTTATGGGATTCCGGATTTCTTGAAATACAGCAGCCCTTCTTTGAACACCTAGAGCTCTTTGAAGATGGCACCTTGTAATTAGTTTTTTTTAATATCTCCCGAACGCTTCTATCTAGAAAAACAAAAACTGGTATGCTTATTTATCCTCCAGAGATGAGTCGATTCCATCAATTGCGAATTTCTAGTACCGGTCATAGGCATCCGTTTTGGGTAGGTTAACGGTTATTTTAACGCATAACTTTTTTGTCTTTCACTTTTAAGCATTTGTGACACTAGATTATTAAATTTTCAGGTATTCTAGTACTAAAAGGTACTCTTACTTTAAGTCGGTAGGATACACCGTTTTCTAGAAAAATCGATTTGAAAATTTTTCGTTTTTTCGTCATTAAAATTCAATTTATTATTTTTTGCACTAGTTCGCTCTGAACTGCCAACAGAAATAAAACCTACGTTTTTAATTGTCAAATTGTTGTCAGTTCGCGAAGTTTATCTTTTAATTTTTTACTTTGTAGCATTCAAACACAACGATTTCAATTAAAAAAAAAATGGTTTTTACTAATGAAGAATACGCCGATATGCATTTAGTTTATGGCGAAATGAGGTGTAACGCTCGAGCAGCGCAACGTAGATACGCTCTTGGAAAACAGCAGCTAGCGCTAGTACTTCAATAAACTTTTTATCACATCATAATAAATTTACCTTCATATAATTAACTAAATTTTGGAAAAAAAAACATTTACTAAAATATTGTTAGTGTATGTCTTCATACTATAACAATATGCTGCATGACATGGAAAGTGCAACACCAAGAATGGGTGCGAATTTTTTGACCAAACTTGGTAGAAACGTATAACTAGTCAAAAGCAATAATTGATTAAAATTTTGTTGCCATAGATCAAGTGGTCATGACACATCTGACACTTCATTCAGTTTTCGCTGACATTAATGTGTGGTGTATTAATTGTTTGTTTGAAATTAATTTCAACGGTTTTGTCTTATTATACCTTTGTTTAACGTGTTTAAAGAGTTTTATTATGCCTAGAGTGCGGCAACGTGGAAATTATCGCCAATTAAGCGAATTCGACAGAGGTCGAATTGTTGGTTTGCGAGAAGGTGGTTTTTCATACAGGGAAATTGCAAATCGCCTTAACCGGAACCAATCCACCATTATGCGCTGTTATCAATCATGGACTAGGGAAGGTCAGGAAAGACGCCAAAGAGGAACCGGAGGCCGAAGAAGAACTAATGAGATACAGGACCGCCGCCTTCGCTTAATGGCACTAAGAGACAGGTTTTCCAGTACCAGATCAATTGCTGACGTGTGGTTAGGTAATATTGGTCGTCCTGTAACCCTTCGAACCGTTTATCGTCGAATTAGGGGTTTCGGCTTACAATCTTATCGTCCACATCTTGTGTTACCACTTACGGCTCAACACCGACAGCAACGTTTGGAGTGGTGTAGATTGCGACTGCACTGGAACGTGGAGTGGCACAGGGTGGTATTCAGTGATGAATCTCGATTTTGTCTAGGGATGCATGATGGTCGTATGAGGGTCAGACGAAGACGTGGGGAACGTCGTGATATTCAGTTTTCCCTTGAAAGGCATGTGCATCGAGCAGTGGGTGTTATGGTATGGGGTGCTATAGCATATGGGAGTAGGTCTCAATTGGTGTTCATCCAAACCACCATGGACGCCCAGCGTTACATTGATGAGGTGGTAGAACCCCATATTCTATCATATCTTCAAACGCTCGAAGACCCACTTTTCCAGCAGGATAATGCCCCTCCCCACGTAGCGAGAATTTCTATAAATCGCTTGGAAGAGGCTCATGTCAATATCTTGCCATGGCCACCCAAATCCCCCGACCTCTCGCCAATAGAACATGTGTGGGACATTATGGGACGAAAACTTATGAATTTAGCCAATCCCCCGCAGACACTAATAGCTCTCCGGCATGAATTACAGGTTGCTTGGGACACCATACCCCAAGAGGATATCGACCACCTAGTCGAATCAATGCCACGAAGAGTGAGGGAGTGTGACACTAATAGGGGCGGTTCAACACATTATTAATAAAAATTATGTTAAATTGTGTTAGTATTTTGTTTTTTTCTTTGAAATTTTAATCAATTATTGCCTTTGACTAGTTATACGTTTCTACCAAGTTTGGTCAAAAAATCCGCACCCCTTCTTGGTGTTGCAGTTTCCATGTCATGCAGTATATATATCTCGTTGGAAAGAGATTTGGCGCCATTTATGTTTAATTGTGTGTTGGTTGGGCGTTTGTGTGTGAAAAGTACTTAAAATTTACCAAATAAAAGTATATACTTTCTAGTGCCTGTGAGTGATATTGCAAAAGTTATAGGATATTATATCTGAATAAACCCGTTTACGACTTAAAAATATGAGTTGCGATGACTTGCACTACAATTATAACTAAAATTAATCGAAAAGGGTTACTTCTATTTTGTTTTTACAAATAAGTGATGTTTATTCAAATTTTAAAACTCATGACAAGTTTGGAAGTTCATGAATTAGCAATATTATAAAAGATATCGCAGACGCTGTGTATCAAAGATTGTTTAAACGATAAACTTAGATTTATAGCTTCAGTTTAAAGGGATGTAAGTACATGAATTTACGTTAGGTGCGAAATGAAATATTTAAAACTGAAATTAATAGATATGATCTACGTTTTGGGGGAAAGTGATTGTTTGCTGGCGCAAATATATGTATACAACCAACAATATCCAAATATGGGACTGCCATAGATGAGTGCTTTTCAAAAATTGTTAACGATTTGAAGAAACTGGCAGTATTCCGTATGAAAAAGGGGCCGTGTTTCTGCTGCCGTAGAAAATGCAGATGCACAAAAGGTTATTTTGTTATGCGTTATCCTCGTAAAAGCGTGCGTAAACTTTGTAGAGTTTAGCAAAAACGTTATTAAGAGAACTTTAAAGTAGATTTTTTAATTTATTATATGATAACTTATAATTACTATGATCCTTGAAAATAGTAACTTATATGTTCTTCAAGATATTGCGAAAGTTATGGAAGTTTTCAATAACGTACATTTAAGCACTTGTATTGACGGTTTGCTTTTCAAGTAAAGTTATAAATCTAAGTATGACTTCTTTAATTTTAAAGTAATTTAAAATTAAGTCTAAGTATGACGATTAACAATTTTATGACACAGAGCGACTGCGATATTTTAACTATTGTTAATTCATGAACTTCCAAACTTTTCATCTTATGAGTCTTAAAATTTCAAAAACATTACTTACTTGTAAAAAGAAAATATTAAAAGTACCTTTTTTCGATTAATTTTAATTATGCCATGTGTAATTAAGTCATGGCAACTCATATTTTTAAGTCGTAATCGGGTTTATTTAGATAGAATATCCTATAACTTTTGCAATATCGCCCACAGGCACTAGAAAGTATATATTTTTAATTAGTAAATTTTAAGTACTTTTCAATGACATATAAATATATAAAAAATTTTAGAATTTTAAACTTTAGCGAATGGTATGTAATTCTTATAACATGCGTAGATATGTCGAAATAAACATTAATTTCACGTACTGAGAAAATATTACATCAATCGTTATTTCATAGCAACATTTCAAATGTACAATTTTTAATGAAAAATCGCCATATCTCAGAAACAGTTGAAAATCGACAAATACTTGTTGACGTCAGTTTAATCAGCCCTTCAAGGGCTATCATAAAATGTAAAAAATATATAGCATTCCATTAAAAAAACATAAATTGGTTCGTCTTTGTCGAACACTCTGTATAAATGAAAATATTTTTAAATTGTAGAACTTTATACAATTTTTGTATTAAAGTTATTCGCTATCTACAATATTAGATACCAATAATGGACTTTACCGCTCCGCTGGGACACCCGGTATATAAATAAGAAAAGTAAATAAATAAATATTGCTGACATAATCACCATTCAGACCCTCCTTGGCCACATGTCATCAAAAATAAGCAAAGCAAAGACCCTCCAGCTCCCTTCGGCGCTTACGTAATACTTCGAAGGGCCCTTGACCAGCCTCCGTAAATTGGCAACGAACGAATTGCACTGCTAAGGTATATTTAGTCGACAGGTTTTCCATTGAAAATGTTTCAGCAGCAATAATCTCTTTTCAAAATTGTTCCTGCTATGTATGTAAGTGTAAGTTGTCGGTGATATCTGTCTACTCTCTGCCACAGTGCATGGTCGAATTTTATTATGCAGTGTGAAAATAAAGTAACGGATACAGGCATTAACTTCGTTTATATTAATTTTTGCAGAAACAAATGTCTGCAGCGTATTTAACTAAGGGGAATATTTTCATCGTTTTTTCAGTTTATTATGACATTTGTTTTTCGTGTTATGACATCAACTTTTTTTTAGTTTTAGTTTTATATAAACTTAATATTATTATAATACAAAGCCTTCTAAAATTACGTGACTGCTACTATTGTTTAATCTAGAATCTAGATTAATTTATGGCTTGAAGTGGTGAAGTCAGTTTTATGCTCTTGTATTTCGGTGCGTAATTTTTAATTATTTTAAACACAATAAACTCTAGCCAAGTTGTATTTGCTTCATTCAAATGTTGCTTTATCTTACTTCAATTGCCCGAGACCCCTCTATTAAAAGAGATGTAGCTGAAGAATACCAATACCGAATACTCCAGATCTATGCGATTCACTAAACAGGATTTACATCTGTGCAAAAGAGAATATTATAAGCCTCAAAATATATGTTAAATAAATATCTTTATTTACATTTTGACAATGATTTAATTAACTACATTTATTAATACCTCAATTACAATTTGCATTTTATATTTACACAATTCATTAATAGCTTATATTATTAAATAAACAACTATAATCAATAACAACAAAATTGCGTAATTTGGATTTCTGGATATACCATTTTCCAAATTTATTAAATCCTTTCTTTTACACGCAATTAACCACACACTTCGTACCGTCTTTTCCTTGAGAAATCTGTAGTATTTAATCTGACCATATACCACCATGTGCTTGCAGGCGACCTGCATATAGGGCTTACTGTAAAATAAAACGACGACACGGAGAGTTTGTATGAGTTAGTACGAGAAAGCAATATACAAACTGCAGTACAGCTGCTATCTATCCTTGTTGCCCTGATTAAACGGAGAGTCAGTCTAGCCCGTTCTAGCCTCAGCGTAAATCTACTCGAATCCCCTCTTTTCCAACACTACACTCGACCAAAAAGCAGTTTGTATATTGCTTTTTCGTACTAACTCATACAAACTCTCGGTGTCGTCGTTTTATCTCACAGTAAGCCCTATACGCAGGTCGCCGGCAAGCACACTGTATATAATACTCAGTGTTGCGATTGCTGTTACAATTGTAACAGATCTGTTACGTTTCACTATGTTTTATTACGTCTTTATGAAAACATATCAATCTATTACGTTTTTGTGGATTTTTCAACGATTTTTTTACTTTAATTCAAATTTTCCCAAGCAGCACAATCACAATTTTTTGAGATGGATGAAAATATATATTTGCTAATGTAGGAAAGTATACATATAGTGATTTTGCTACTACGGTTGTGCCTATATTTTTGGAACAGTATCATTAGTAGCAAAATCACTATATGTACACTTGTCCTACATTAGCAAATACATATATATTTTCATCTTTCTCTAAAATTGAGATTTTGCCACTTGGGATACATACGACTAATACATACATCAAGAAAAATATGTAATGGCTGTTAGATTTTGGACAGAAGATGGTTGCCGTATTGCGGTCTTTTTTACTCCTCAGGGACTTTATATAGCCTTGCAAGGCCAACTGTATCTGATATCGCTGCGGGATATAAGGCCGTCACGTAACTTCGATTAAAGGTGGATTTACACGGGCGCGTGATGACGTAACGCGTTATCCGGCAATAACCAATCACAATGCTGATAATTTTGAAAAAGAAATCTCGCAGTTGGTGGGGGGGAAATAGAAGAGCGTTCTATTTTTCTGCGTTTGCAATATGTGCTTCTCTTTTTAGTATATCAATCTATCTTCTTCTAATAAAAAAACTTCTTTTAAGCATAGCATAGAATGATGGCGGATGCAAGTAGTGATAAGTGTTTAAAATGCAAATTACATGTGAATCATCAAACAGAAAAAGTGTTAAAATGCGAAAAACTGTGCAAGAGTGTCCTTCATTACACCTGCAGCACCTACAAGCCGGCTGAGTTTAAATTCATAGAAGGTAACAGGAATATAAACTGGAAATGCGACGAATGCTTAAATGGCGGAAATGGAACGGAGGTGAGCGACATTCTTTCTTACATTAAACGATTGGAAACAGAAATACATACCTATGTAAAAATAGTAGAGTTATACTCACAAAAAGTAGATGCACATCTGGTTTCCGCGCCAGCAAAAGCTACTGTTTTAAAACAAACACTTACTAACACAGAAGCAACTAAAAATCAAGATAACAGAGACAACAATATTATGTCTAAGCCAACGACAAGGTCACAATCGTATACGAACACAGCAGACATACATCTAAAAAGTAAAATAGATATAAAAACAAATCAAAATAAACCAACATCTCAAAAAAGTCAAAATATAAATAATCTCCAGAAAAATAGTGAGATACGCACAGAGAATACTGAAATTAATGTAAATAAAGAGAATTTCAGATATAAGATCATTAAAGGGAAAAAATAAAACACCTCATTAAGTGCAGTAGAAGCAAGAAGGTGGATATTTGTTTCCAATCTAATTAAAAACACGACAGAAAAAGATGTAACTGAATACTTACACGAAAACAAATTAACAACTATCGCATGCGAAAAATTAGATATAAGAAATAAAAATATATCGGCATTTAAAATTGCGATTAGTGTAGATTGTTATGAAAGGATGTTTGATCCCGAATTATGGCCAGTAAACGTTGTAGTAAAACAATACAAAATTTTTCGAAAAGAGCCTCACTATTTCAAAATACAGTAAATTAGAGAAACCTAATGTAAATGTAGATGACAAAGTAAATGAATTTACGTTAGCCAATTATAATATTCAATCTATTCACAACAAAACAGATGCTCTAAGTATAGCTCTAAAAAAAACATAATATTAAATGCTTATGTGTCACAGAGCATTGGCTGACTCCAAGTAATATTCATACCTGTACGATTGAAAATTTCAATGTAGCAGCTGCTTTCTGCAGAATGCAAGCTAAACATGGCGGTACACTCATTTTGTTAAAAGAAAATTTAAAATTCACAGAAATTTCACACATTAAATCACTCTCAGAAGAAACTCACATAGAAATGTGTGCAATATAGGTCTCCTTTGGGAAATATTGATATATTTATTAAAAAATTGAATGAAGCAATGATGTGCGTAACAAATGGAACAGTTACCAAAACAATCATATTAGCAGGTGACTTCAACATAAATTTCACAAAAACCACGAAAGAAAAGGAACAACTCACAGATTTATTGGGAACATATAATCTAAAATATCTGTTTAATGAACCGTCGAGAGTAACAAATTCCACCTCATCATGTATAGATAATATTTTTACAAATCATGAGCAACAGATTATAATGACGACACAAACAATGAACTTGCATCTCTCAGATCATCTAACACAGATTGCTCGAACAAAAATTCTTCCTATTACACATGAAACAAAGATTCATGGGATGAGAACCAGACAAATAAATAACGACACAATATGTTTATTCAGAGAAAAGCTAGCCTAGCACTCTTGGTGTGATTGGGATCGATTTGCGGCAGATGAAGCGTTTGAAAAATTTCATAATACCTTCCTGTATTATTTTACCTTAAGTTTTCCCCAGAAAAAAAAAAGATTTAACACATTGAAATTTCAAAACAATGAAATATTTTGTAATCAGCGAATACAAGGAATGAGGAATATCTTAGATGTCCTGAATACTGTGGTGAGCGTCAATAAGGATCATGATCTTTATCAGATATACAGAAGCTATAAAAGAGATTACTTGGATGTGGTGCGAACAGAAAAGCAAAAAATTAATCAAAGGCATATACAAAACGCAGAAAATAAACAGAAAGCAATATGGACAGTAATTAAAAATGAAACTCGTCAGACAAATGGAACAACACACATTCAAACCAAACGAACAGCAAATGATATGAATGACCACTTTGTGCAAATTGGAAATCAAATTATCAGCTCTACATCTACCATCGAGTCAATGAAACACGTAAAAAATCTTAATTTAAACAATACCAACTCGTTTTATTTTTCACCCATTGACGAAAATGAAGTCAAAAATGTTATTCAGTTTATTAAAAGTAAACACACGCGAGATATATACGACACCTCAACATATCTCTTAAAACAAATTACAAATGAAATCATAACGCCTCTGACCAAACTACTAAATAAGTGCGTAAATGAAGGACTCTTTCCGAAACAACTAAAAAAATCTCGAGTAGTTCCAGTGTACAAAAAGGCGGATATAGATGATCCAAATAACTATCGTCCAATAGCGATATTACCCACAATATCGAAAATATTTGAACAGGTGATTGCAAGAAGAATAACTAAATATCTAGATAAAAACGGCTACGTCACGGCTAGTCAACATGGATATAGAAGAAACAGATCAACAACAGGGATTATGAACATTATACAATCAATCGTAAATGCATATGATGAGCAAAAGCAAATCCAGTTGACTTGCTGTGATTTGAGTAAAGCTTTCGACTTAGTCAATCATGAGGTTCTGTTACACAAACTACAACAATATGGTATTAGAGGCACTCCACATGATCTTTTAGTGTCCTATCTGAGGGATAGAGAGCAAGTTGTTGAACTCAATGGACAAACATCATCTTTAAAATCAACAAAGAATGGGGTACCACAGGGCTCAATCTTGGGTCCCCTTCTGTTTATACTATATATCAATGACCTGCCGCAATGCTTAGCACCGATGGAATGTTGTTTATATGCGGACGACACTGCCTTTTTGGTGACTGCAAGAGATGAAGAAGAGTTGAATGAACAGGCGAAGGACATTATGGAGAAAGCCAGGGAATGGTTCCTTTGCAATGGTCTACAACTAAATGAAGGGAAAACACAACAACTTACTTTCTGTGCAAAAAACCAACCTCCGAACGACAACGTATGCTATCTGGGTCTGACGCTGGATAGTAGGCTTACTTGGGAGGATCATGTTTCCAGTCTGGCTGATAAACTTGCAAAGGCAACATACACAATAAGACGTATGAAAAGTGTTGCAACTCACGAAGCTGCAACAACGGCTTACTACTGCAACTTCCACTCTAAGATGAGCTACGGAGTCTTGGTATGGGGCAGCTTACCATCGGCAGAGAGAATATTTCAAATGCAGAAGAGGGCTGTTCGAGCGTTGTACAGTTTGGGACATCGGGATAGTTGCAGAAAATATTTTGTAAAAGGGGCTATACTCACATTACCATCTATATATATATACAACTGCATTAAGTATGTAATTTTTAATGAGGATGAGTTTGCCGCAAATGGGGACTCCCACCAGTACAATACACGAAACAGGGATAAACTGCGAACCCCTTATCACCGTGTGCAGACTGCCCAAAGATATGTGGACTACTGGGGGCCAAAGATTTACAACAAAGTGAAGCACCTGCACACAATGAATGCTAGTACTTTCTTAAGTAAAATATTAAAACTTCTACTTACGAAAAGTTTTTATTCAATTAATGAATATATAAATGATAATTTTAATAATATACAATTTTAATCTGTTTGTTTGTTACTGTATATATGTATATTTTGACCTTTCATGTAATGATTTTATTACACTGAATAAATATATTATTATTATTATTATTATTATTATATTATTATTATTATTAATATTTACGCGGTAGTTCGAAAATTTTTAAAACTCAACATGTGTTTACCAAATGCCTAAAACAGGTAGCGGTCTTTAATAAAACAAATTTTGTAACACTTGGTTTTAAGTATGCTTTATGAAGAGAAATACAAAAAAAAAGAAAATGTATAAAAATACTAATGTGTCAATTTATAATAATATACTTCTTCTAAGTGCTTTCTTTTATTATGAAAAATATGTAAACCAAAAGTAATTATTTCACGTAGGTATAACATTAGTAAAACAAATAATTCTCATTCAGCAGATAAACTAAAAACAATAATGTAACTTATGGCATACTTAATATTAATTTAGCACTCTTTTATAAAGAAAGTTTGTTTTCATAATTATATTATATATCATACAATTATTTGTATATATTGACAAGCATAAAAATAAAGTATATGCACATGGTACAGACAATAATCAGATTAGATTATAAATTATTTACTATCTTCATATCATTTTTGTTCGTTTTTAGATTTGGCTATATTTCGCGGTTTCATTAATAAATAATATAACTAGAATACATTATTCCAAATTTGTGTGTAAAAATTGCCATCTGACAGTAAATTATACTAATGAAATGCAAAACACCATAGCAATTGTAACATAATATAACTATGAGCTACATAAACTTAATCTGCATTATTAGTTGCCTTTGTCCACTGCCATTCAACAGCACCTTCGTTGACAAAATATGCTTTTAAGGTGTCTCTTATAGTTGCAGCACTGGCACTGTGTCTATTACCCCCTACATTATGTACATTTTCCAAAGCACCTGTTTCTTCTTTTCTCCAGCTACCAGTGATCACATTGCCTTGTTCCTCACGGTCAACTAGATGGGGGGAACAATATGAAATATAAAATCTTTGGTCTGCTGGAAGTTTATCTTTAAGTCGCTTTAACCAGTTATGCAAACATACTGTAGCTTTAACGATATTTTCATATGTGTTCATACTAGCACTGAATGGTCTTCTATAAATCATGATAATATACCAAATGCATGACAAACGATAGTTAAATATCTGTTTTGGCAAATCAAGGTCACATCTTCCAGGATATGGCCTCATCATATATTGAGTCAATTGAAATGCCTCATCCCTATTAATACAAAAGGCGCCATCATACTTGAATTTAGCAGTTTACATGGTGTTATGCCCTAAATTTCATTTTGTATGTGGGTCTCGTAAGGTTATGTGTTATTATTGAAATTCTTAAGGAATTGACTAGAGTGCGGGACTAATCGAGTGAAACTTGCACATCTTTCGGTACACTGTATGGAAATGACTTTTAGTTGTTTATCTGAGCGTGCCCTATACCTAATTATTTGCTTTCGGAACATTGAGTTATGTAATATGGCACTGACAGATGTGTCTAGTGCAGTTTCGGTCAAATACACTCTTTACGAGTGGGGAATTCTGTATATAAACTACCTATCTTATTTTTAGCTTATTCTAACCTACCTGCAGACTCGGTTACTTGCATTAGCAGTTACTTTTATATGCTTTGTTTAAGCTTTGTCTACACTTGCTTAATTATACCTTCCGTTCTCTTCGAAATGTATCCAATATGTGGCATTTATGGAATTATTTGTAGTTGATGTTGCTTTAAATTCTTCGAGACAACAGTCAGGCTTTGTTGTGTTTGCTGTCACCTCGTTTTCATACGTCTTCCTAAACACACACACATGTTTCGTCCGATTGATGTTTTCTATCGTAAATATCTCCCTAAAACGTTATAGATATTAAATAAGGAAATCCTGTAGAATAACGGGCATACTATTAAATGTTTTTGTAATGTGATTTGTTTACTCCAGTCTTCGACATTCCTGGCTGCATTGGTAAACACCTGTTGATATCTTCCAGTTGCGTACCGAGGTTAGATCTCCGTTGTTTACCCTGTAATACATGGGAAGGTCGGTTTTATCAACCGCCTTATCGCAGTGTTTTAATAGCTTGTAATTCTTGTATAATTACCTGCAAGATCCGGTCTTATTTCCGTAATAAATTTTGGCTATAACATCGGTTTGTTTTTATTGCCATCATTCGCTGTCGTTGACATGGACTTGGGGTGATGTCAAACAGGTGACCAACCTTAAGCGCGAAATTGCCCTGTGTGTTGACTAGCGTTTTCAATCTTCCGTACTTTGTAGGTGTTTTAATAAATTTTACCATCTCCTTAAGTTCCGAGGATGTTTGTGTTTAATTATATAGGTCACGTTATTGACTCTCTCTTTTGTAATTAAGTCCTGTGTTCGGTACATTTATTTGAATTCTCCCGCTTTTTATTCTGAACCATTTCCGAGTTGCGTCATATTTTGGGCGTGCGTGATTGGCTGTAGCGCATTATCCAGGGAAACCACGTTCTCGTTTTCACTTACGAAGTCCATCTTGTTTAAAGAACATCAGTACAGAATGCTTATTTTGTTTGGTAATTTTTATTACTATGTCTAGTAGATATACGCTTAGGCGGCTCTGAAGAAATAAGTAGTGAGTGTCGATGCCTTAGTATAGGTGAATTATCGTAAATCTTATCGAAATACCGGTTCCGAATTTACGATTTACCACGTGTTGGAATTTGAATTTAAATTTTGTACTTTTGTGGGACTTGTGAGACGATTACGCGGATCTCCAATGAATTTGGGGTAAGTGAGGTAAATCTTGTGTTAATTTTCGGTGTTTTATCTCTGTTTTCTTTTCTTTTCTAATTTAATAGGATTTTATTGTTGGGCACGAGGCTAAGCCCTCAGTAGCTATTCACTGAAAATGGCCGCCGTACATTTCGGTTGAAGAACATCGTGACTACCATCGTCGCTCTAATAGCTGTACCTTTCCAACCTTCTTAGTGGCTCCTGGTGGATTTTCTCCGACCAGCCAGGGAGACTTTCTCCGCACCGTGGCCAGATAAGTACAACTATATTCGTAGTTTTCGACGTATCTCTCGACTAATTTGTCGATATCTTTATGCCAGTGTTCTGGACATTTACCTTACTTTTTTGTGATCTAAGACTATTTGGGTGGTTATAAGATACCTAATGCACCACTTAATCAATTGCGAGGTCACGTGCAATCCTATTTAAATTACTGTTCAAAAATTGCGGTTTGTTAATGCTGTATACAGAGTGACCCTAAATAAGAGTTGATTAGAGCTCTCGTTGATGTGTTGAATTTTTATGATAATCAAATGAAAACTCTAGAAAATTCATTATCGCTAAAACTTTGCCTTTCTTGTATGTTTTTTTAAAATTTCTGAGCTATTTAAAATTATTTATGCAATTGTAAATTCTATGCCGTAAGCTCAGTAGATTCTTTTGTGTTAACTAATAAATTTTCCTTTGTTTTTTTAAGCGTCATTTAATAACTTAACATTTGTAAACAAGTTACTTTAACTAATTCTTAATTTTGATTTTGTAATCGAAACCATGATTTTGTAAATCTAACGTTTTCCCCTTCTCTTAATTTTTTTTTTTAAGTCTTAAGTGCTAATCTTAAATCAATTTTCTTTTTAATTGTGTAACATATAACACATATCATAGAACATCGCCGTTGGTGGCACTTGTATAATATCATTTGTAGAATAGCCTGTGAGGCGACGAAACGTTTCTGCTGCCGACCATCCCCTGCCGATGCGCAGAGGTTATGTCAATAGTATTTAAGATTTCATTTTAATTAAATCCGACTGTTATCTATTTTCACCATTTTCACTTAGACTGTTTAGAATATTTTCAAAATTTCATACTAACTTGTTCAATTTATTTTCAAAAAAATAACTAACAATTTAATATAGAACTTTCTACACATCGTGAACTCTCTTTTATTTTACCTCAACATATCTTGTTTTCTTTATTATTATTGTGACAAGCATTTGAATAAGGTTTGGCGCAGCCGACCTATACAGGGTGATCCGTAGGAAACCCGCTGGAGGGACACAGCCAGTGGCAGATCAGTAGGGAACGCAGGTTGGTTACCGTAAGGTAGCATAGTGTCCTGGTGCCCGGACAACGTCGCTTGCGTCGTCGCCGACCGACGCTCATTTCTTAAGTTTAGTTATCTAAACCGTCACGCCATCTGCGATTAGAGCTAGCTCGGCCCTGCGTTTCTCAATTCCTACCTCCACACTATCGTGGTCCCCTTATACTGTGACTCACCTGGTCAGTAAAATTTAGTTTCGACGTTGTTGCGGGTGTAACAATGGCTTCGGTATTAATAACGACTTGTTTTCTAACAGTTGACCTAATGCACAATTTTTAAACACACCTCCGTCACTTTTTCTTCCTTGCACACCTATATCCACAAAAGTAAAACAATATTTTGCATCACTGCAAGCCATCAAAACAATGCTATGATTGTTTTTGTAATTATAAAAATTTGAGCCACTATGTGGTGGTGCCTAAAAATACATCATTGTTCTTACACATTTTAACCTTCATATATGACTGTTTACCTGTACAGTTACATGTTAGAAATATAAGAAATAGAATTGCGCCAACAAATTCCATTCTTCGTTATTCATGTTCAGAAACTTTCGATTTATAAATTTTTGAAATGAGGTTCAATGCGATGTCTAAACAACACTTCACCGTTTTCGCGCTCTAACTACGCGCCTGCGTTTAAGGAAAAAACGCTTCAATTTGAAAGCAAACCAAGAATTTTCCCGTGAAAGTGTGACGTCACTTACAAAAATACAAAATAAATAATTTCTGAATTTTTATGGAAATAAACTTTAAAATAACACTTTTAAACATTAATTTTACAATAATTAATATTAATAATTTAAAAATAAAGTAATAAAACAAAATAAAATTAAAAAAGTTTTGCGAAAAATGAAGTTGTTGGGTTGGGTTAAAAATAACAAATTTACTTACATTTCGAAGAAAATACAAAACAAAACACTAATTAGGGTTCAATTATGTTGTAAAGTGTTTGTTTGGATTTTGTATATGAATTTTTGGATTTTAAAAAATGTTGCGTTACTAACGTAATTAACGCTTTTAACTGTGTTGGAAGATTATGAAGCTTTACTATTCCACATCGCAATATTTGCCTCATAAAATATTCAGCCAGTCTGGCGATGATAACAAGATGAATTATTGATAATAATTAGAGCATTTTAAAGATCACTATAGCATCTTTATTTATCCAACAGATAACAATCTAATTACAGGAAAAAATTGACAATGTTGAAATATTCATAATAAACGCATTTGTATCCTTTTTAAAATTAAAGTTCACATATTTTGACAAACAAAACGTCTAGCAAAGCTGCTTCACTTCAGCCCAGCAATTTTCCATTAGAATTTTACACATTTACAAATATTAGGATATATATTAACCTAAAAATGCAAAAAATTATAGCTGTTTCCCAAGAATTTACCTAGTACTACATTTCGAATAATCAATTCTCATTTTCCGAAGTACCTTGCGAATTACTTGGCTTTTAGCGCAGACTATCTTGGTAAGAACTAAATGACCCAGAACACCCACGGTTTTTCCGTGAGACAACTAGATATAGAGTTTTCTATTGGTACTCGACATAACTTCCAAAATATAGTAAATATGTGTAGCAAACATAAAATGAAACGACTAACTTGTGTAGTACTAGAATAATTTAAGTAGGAAAGAATATGGCATAGACGAAATAAATGTCAAATCAGTCAAATGTCAGTAACAGTAGGATTGATATAATCCAATCATATTGCATATTTTCAGCACGTGATTTTAAAAATGCTCAGCAGTTACCAAGCAGTATATAATGCTTTGGTTAGATGGCGCCACATAAGGATCAATATTTTGAGGTTATTAGAACCAGAAAAATCGCATTAAGTGACGGCCTTATATCGGACAGCGATATCAGATACAGTTGGCCTTGAGTCTTGAAAATAGCTGAGCCATCTATTACGAAACAAGATAAGTCTATTACGCTTTTGCGCAGAAAACTATTACAAACTGTCATGTCGCTGGGACAACACTGATAATACTACTATATGGCGTGTAGACAAGGAAAACTTCGCTCCAACATTGTGAAATAAAACATAATTATCTGTCCATCGGATCTTTTGAGTCACGTGATTAATTTTGATCCATATGAATTAAAACAACACTTCTGGCTCAAATTTATTACTTACAAAATAGAATTAAACATTTAAAAATACAGAGCTTATAATGCTTATATCTAATATTTTTTATATTTTATACCATGTTTTATTCATTGCTTAAAATTAGCTATATCTATCATAATGAAATTTAATAAAACAGTGTAAAACAATAATATCCGTTGGGGTTAGAATGTATTATGTACAGTTCCATAGTATGTATTTATTTAAAAAAAAACAATACATACTGGAATAATATCTCAAAATATTTAACAACAAATCATGTCAGTCTGAATATAGAACACATAAAATGTTTAAATGCACCTCTACCTATTTTCTAGTGACAATTTTTTAATAGCATTATTTTGTGGAAAATCAGTTCAGTTGAAAATAATTTTTGTTTTATGGTTATTTTTACAATTTGTGAGTAATTATCATTGGAAAACGAGATAATAATTTAGCTCAGCAGTAGTACTGTTCTATTTATAAGCACGATAGAAATTTTAATAGCAATAACTCCTCAGTGAAGTATATGCTACATTAGTGAAGCGGGGGGTGACATACATCTGAAAAATGAATGGAAGTAATTTTTGCAACAATCTTAAACCAGGATATGTTGTTCTAGGAGAAAGAGCATTTTTAATAAAGGAAGCATTAGGAATTCTGCAAGTGAATTTTAGTTATTCTAAAAGAAGAACTCGTTAGCACCTTAAAATATCTCATTTCAGTATCTGTGTTAAAAAAGTGTAAGTATATGCAAAAATTAAACAGTGTAGATAAAGTTGTGATTGTAATTAACAGGGGCGGCAAAACATCAAAAAATTGGTATAAATCAACCGAAATAAATACCAGTACGGACAACGAATGGGGTACAGAAAGCAAAAACAAATATTGTTGCCGCCCCCTTAACACAAACCCGCGCGCGCGTTGTAGTGTGAAGGGGGCGGCAACAAAAGAACGAAATCTGCACCGGGGGAAGGCAAATGGTGAAAAAGTAAAAAACCGATATAAATCAACTGAAAAATCCAATGCAAAAACTGCACTATTCCCCCACCCCCTGAAAAGCGTGAGTGAAAAGGGCGGCAAGCCCAAAAAGTGTGAGGTAAAGGTGCGCCACAAAGCGAAATAGTAAACAAAGTTTGCAGTATAAATCATGTAAATGTGCAAAAAGGGACTTATGAATGTTTGAAAAAATGAAAGAAAACACCTATAAACATTCTCTATATCATTCCGTACTTATTTACTGGATATTATATAATATTAAAAGGCATGTTAAAAATCAATGAAATAAACTACAAATTTATAAATAATATACATTTTATAACGTCTTTTGTTACTGATTTGCATATAATTTTCAAATAAATATTAGGTTTGTTCCAACATACAGTTCTGAACGGTTCTAGAACTAGTGCGCATGTCATTTAAGAAAAGACTGTTCGGACCATGCAGTTCTAGAAGAACTCGTAATTCAGAACGGTTCTTGAATTACGCGTTCTGAAAGACCGAACATTGAACTACTAGTTCTCAGAATTTGTAGTTCCAGAACTGCATGGTCCAAACAGTCTTTTTCTTAAATGAAATGCGCGCTAATTCTAGAACCGTTCAGAACTGTATGTTGAAACAAACCTAATATTGAAAAATACAAGTTTGTTCGACCATCTATCTACCCACTCTATAAGTCTATGGATGACAGTAGTTGGTACGAATGCAACTTTTCCACTACGTGGTTTGTTGTTATGTATGGGTTATGTTAAGATATTTATAATCGCAGAAAAGTAATTAAAAAACATAAAAATTCAATGTAATTGTTGTGTGGTAAAGTGAAATAAACATCATTTATTACTATTTTCATAATTTTAAATGTGTATAATAGATACGACTAAAAATGTGACATGGAAAAATTCACTCGTGAGCACCTTAATTATTAATTATCTCCGTTCCTGTACGTTGTCGCCGATTAATTTATAAGTAAAAGTTGTTCAATTAGAGGTCCTCTATACGGTACACTAGTTTTTTTTGTCAAAAATCGGTTGCAACCATATACTCCAATTTAGCCAACACCTCTATAGGTACAATAATTTGTGATATATTAACAGCACTAAAATTATTCAACTCAACATGCAAGAATAATAAAGAAGTAGATAATGTGGTATTCTTGTATTCTAGAATTACTGTCATCTACATCGGAGAAATGTACGCAAACAACACAGTAAATTGTACTTGAATTAGGTAATTGTATTATTATGTTACATATTAAAATATTTGAATTGCTCATATGTAATAAATAGGCTTTTATTAAACCTTACAGAGTTGCACACCCATCTTTTTTGCTATGACCTACTAATTTTTTGATATATGTCTAATGGAACATGTATGGGACATCGACAAGTCATCAAATATGATAATATGCTCACGTATGGCCTTTTAAGAAGAAATTGACTGGTTATTGGAATTCATGCCATGATGCATCGATGATTGTGATAATAATTTGGAACGATAAACACGTTATTCATAAGATAAGTAAAGTGTTTGTTTTTAATTCATATTTTGCTAAATATATATTATAATTTCTGTTACTAAATTATATTGTAATCAGGCATATAACATATAGAATGTACTTTACATTAAAATTTATAAAGAAATAAAGAGCAAAAGCTTCTTTTTGTACTTTGTTTTATCTACTTTTTAGTTTGTTTAGTAAATATATGACAATTATTATTCGTAAATTATAGGAATACATACTTACAAAATTACAATATCTCTGTTTATGATATTGTTGCTTTTTATAAATTTCTATGTATTTAATAATTAATTCATACAAATATATTTTACAATGAAACAGATTTGTTGTTTAATTTCAAGGAAGTACCTATATACAAAATAAAATTCTGAACATAAATAAAATAAAATTTCATTTTTGACTACGAAAGTAGAAATTGAACTTTGCCTGTTTGATTTAATTATTGATTCAAGTCTTTTGTACAAGAAGTATAAATTATTTGCAAAGATTCATTTTTACTCACCTTACTTTATCAGGCAGAAACATCAGAAAAAGAAGATTGATTACGAATGTGGTACTACATACACTAGAGAAATTCTAGTGTATCAGAGTAATTTTCTCTTTATATTCTTTGCTAACATATGGGCATAAATAAAGCCTTAAGAAAATTTTATTTCCAGAAGTGGGTTAATCATTTCTAAATAAAAAAATTTACGAATAATTAAAATTATAACACCGTTATTCAGTCAAAACATTGTAAATTGTAATGCTGATTGATACCACTTTCACTTTTATTAAAACATTCGTGTTAATTAAGTCTGTATGTCAGAGTGTATGTCATAACATAGAATTAAATACAAGAACACATCAATTTTTTTTCTATACTTTTGCTTATACAATATATTGAATAATGTACAATAATTATATTTGCCGTCTTAAGCTTAAAAATATATAGCAAAAGTATGTCAAAATATAATACAACCTAACTTAACGTTCCTCAAATATTCAATTGTGTATATAAAGCATTAATTTATGTTTTCTATTAAGTCAAAATGAAAAGAACACTACCTATTTATAATTTCTGTTTTTCTGTTCAAAACCTTTTCTGCAAGTCCAATGAAATTATCATTATTTATATTCAATAGTTTCACTTATAACTATGTAAAAATGGATGCAGTAGTTATAATTTCACGTTTTTCTGTTCAAAGTCTTTTAAATAAGTCGAAATAAAACGATCGGTATTTATATTCAATAATATAATTTCACATATTCCACTAAGCACGTATAAATCAATGGCAGTAGCAAATTTTTCTGTTAATAATCCACTGAAAACAGCTTTCATATCGTTTGTATGTCTTCATGGGCTTAATTCTACATCGTATTTTCTGTGTAAATCTATGACATCACCGATGAACTCGTGATATCTCAACTTGCACAATGCTAAAGTCAATAAAAAACAACTTTGCATATGCTTCCAGTAATATCATAGTTATTGATGTCAATTTAAACCACAGGTTATAATTATGTTTTCTGTTTATCTGTCATTTCGAAAATTCAAAATGGACAATTTCAGTCGACGCATGCGCAGAACAGGCAATGCGACCAATTCTATCTCTCTTAGTTGGGACGCAAAATTACTCATTATCAAGATACAACACACGCAATATAGTAGTATTATATATATGAATCTGACTATCTCTACCTTTTCGATTGTATTTACGACAACCAGTCATATTAAATAGAATATTATTTTAAAATAACGATAAAATAACTTCGACTGATAATGTTACAAAAAGTAAAAGATTGGACCTCCTAGAAATCTTAAAAATCAAATTAGCTAAGAAACAAGATATATTAGTCACCAACACACAAACAGATTTTATTAACACACCCTTTACAGACACTGAATTATACAACCTATTACCACAGAGACAGACATATATAAACACAATACTAGAAGACTTTAAGTTAGATGTGTAAATCTCTTTGAGAATGGTTTAATAACCGAAACATATATGTTAGAATACTATTGTTTATACGATTAATAATTATAAATAAAACTCATAGTGAAACGAGCCAAGTATTTTAATCAGTTATTATAATATGGAGTTAAAAATGTTTCACCAAGAATTGTCTGCAACAACAATCCAGGATATTAAAACAACTTCAAACTGCGTCAAAATGCAGCCGATATGAGAACTGTCAATCTGAATTGCTTCCTAATGGCGTCACTGACAGCTCAAGCGAGCATACCGGTGTAAGTGTATCGTGGTCATATCGTGTCATTTACTAGTATTTTAATCTTTTCATTGTAAATATTATACTTTTTAAAAGAGAACAGTTACTTTTTGTCAGAAATAATTTGAAATTGTGTATTTACCAAATCAGAAATAAAAATGAATAAATAAAAATTTTCAGTATTTACAGAAAATATTAATTATTAAAATTGGTATAATGTCCGAACATTAAGTTGTTAGGGCTGAAATTAAGACGGTCTATGACCATGCAGAATATGCTTCATAATAAAATTATATCAAATAATTTGCTTTTGTATGTCTTTCTAAAGTTTGTTTGATGTTTGTTTCATATTGACACAAGTCACATTTTAAATCAAACTCTTACAAATGTTTGGATTTTGTATGCGTTTTTAAGTTACTATTGAAGTTTGTTTTAAATTCGCACAAGTCACATTTAAAATCAAATGTTTTGATATCATGTGATTTTCTAATTTAGACTTGAAGTTTGTTTTAAATTCGCATAAGTCACATTTATAATCAAACTGATTTATATGTTTTGATTTATTATGATTTTCTAATAAATCTCTACGATATGTTTCAAATTTGCACGAGTCACTTTTATAATCAAATTCTTTCAAATGTTTCGATTTGATATGATTTTCTAAATGGTATTTGCGTTTTGTTTTAAATTCGCACGAGTCATAGTTATAATCAAATTGTTTCAAATGTTTTGATTTGATATTTTTTTTTTGAAATGTTTCGATTTGATATGATTCTCTAAATTAGGTTTGAGGTTTGTTTTAAATTCGCACAAGTCACATTTATAATCAAACTGATTCATATGTTTTGATTTATTATGGTTTTCTAAATAATCTTTACGATATGTTTTAAATTCGCATAAATCACATTTAAAATCAAATTCTTTCAAATGTTTTGATTTGATATGTCTTTTCAAATCAGTCTTTCCGTTTGTTCTAAATTCGCACAAGTCATATTTAAAATCAAACTGATTCATATGTTTTGATTTATTATGCTTTTCTAAATAATCTTTACGGCATGTTTTAAATTCGCACGAGTCACATTTAAAATCAAATTCTTTTTTGAAATGTTTCGATTTGATATGATTCTCTAAATTAGTTTTGAGGTTTGTTTTAAATTCGCACAAGTCACATTTATAATCAAACTGAATCATATGTTTTGATTTATTATGGTTTTTTAAAAAATCTTTACGATATGTTTTAAATTCGCATAAATCACATTTAAAATCAAATTCTTTCAAATGTTTTGATTTGATATGATTTTCTAAATTATATTTGTGGTTTGTTTTATAATCGCACGAGTCACATTTAAAACCAAATTGATTCATATGTTTTGATTTGATATGAATTTCTAAATTATATTTGTGGTTTGTTTTATAATCGCACGAGTCACATTTAAATCCAAATTGATTCATATGTTTTGATTTGATATGAATTTCTAAATTATATTTGTGGTTTGTTTTATATTCGCACGAGTCACATTTAAAACCAAATTGATTCATATGTTTTGATTTGATATGATTTTCTAAATAATCTTTACGCCATGTTTTAAATTCGCACAAATTACATTTGAAATCAAATTCTTTCAGATGTTTTGATTTGATATGTCTTTTCAAAACAAATTTTGCGTTTGTTTTGAATTCGCACGAGTCACATTTAAAATCAAATTTTTTCAAATGTTTTGATTTCATATGATTCTCTAAATTAGGTTTGAGGTTTGTTTTAAATTCGCACAAGTCACATTTATAATCAAACTGATTTATATGTTTTGATTTATTATGCTTTTCTAAATAATCTTTACGGTATGTTTTAAATTCGCACAAATTACATTTGAAATCAAATTCTTTCAGATGTTTTGATTTGATATGTCTTTTCAAAACAAATTTTACGTTTGTTTTAAATTCGCACGAGTCACATTTATAATTATATTCATTCAAATGCTTAGTGTTTATATGTCCTTCTAAATTTCTTTTGTCATTTGTTTTATATTCACATGAATCACATTTATAATCAAATTCTTTGAAGTGTTTAGTTTTCATGTGTCTTTTTAAATTATTTTTAATGTTTGTTCTATATTCACATGAGCCACACTTATAACTAATTTTTTTCAAATGTTTCAGTTTCATATTTCTTATCAAAGATTGTTTGTGTTTTGTTCGGAACCTACATTGACCGTGTAAGTTTGATTGTTCTACTTTGATACATATATTCTCATAATTACATCTGGAATGCATTGGGCCTTCCTTTCCACCACCAGAGATGTGTGTATTTTCTACGTGCAACCTCAGATATTCTTTTGCCTCGAATCGTCTGCAACAAATCCCACATTTAAACCTTTTAACTTTGTAATGTAGTTTATTGGTGTGGTTCTTGAGGTCTGCTTTATACTTTGTCCGGTAGTTGCACAGCTCACACTTATACGATGGGCTGCGGCGTTTGTTGCTCCCGATCAACGTTGTCATTTGATTGCTTAGCGTCTGCGCACTGCGTTTCCTGCAAAGATCATAACCCATGAAATGATTGGAAAGGACTACAATTTAAACGGGCATTATTAAAAATAAATGCAACTTACAGTTGTGCATTATTTAATAATAATAATAATAATAATAATAGCCTTTTATTTTCCCCTGGCATGAACCTACATTATTCGTATAATTTTATATTATTTAAATAACAAGAAAAAGAAAATAAGGCGAAGTTCAGCTCGCTACTTAACGTAGTTACTGCTCTTCCACTCAACCCTAATTAAACTAACTTAAAGATAACTAACCTAAAGATAGATTGTGATTAGTACACATCTGCAAGACTAGCAAATCCACAAACACCGGATCACCGCTGCCCACGAAAGAGATACCGATAAAGCTTAAGTTTAAACAATTTTACGGACCAAGTTTCTTTTATATCCCGTGGAATAGCATTATAAATATACGCCACCTGGTAGGAATAGCATCTTTTAGCATACTGAGTATTACGCTCAGGCGGAGTTAAAGTTCCTTTAAAGCGTATATTTATATTATGTACGTCCGATCTGAAGGTAATATTTCTATACAAATACGGAGGCTTTTGAGTTAAAATAATGGAATGATATAAGCTAGCAGCATGTAGGCGTCTACGGCTGAACATATTCAACCATCCTACTTCCAATAGTTTATGTGATATATGAGATCTTCGTCTAACATTAAATATCAATCTCAAACAAGAGTTCTGAACTTTTTGTATTTTACGAACGTTTCGAGAATCAAGTGATGCATGATATAAAGAGTCACAATAATTCATATGCGATAAAACTAAAGATTCACACAATACTTTCTTTACATGTCTTGTAATAAACATCCTACTAGCATATATCACCCTCAAGGCTGCATAACTACGTTTGGTACACTGATTTATATGGTCACAGAAATTCAAATTCTCATCTAGAATAACACCTAAATTTTTTACACAGGGTTTTAAAGCAATAGCTGTACCATCAACAATTATTTTTACCTTAGAACGATAATTAGGATCAGACCTAATTCTTTTTGGACCGAACAAAATCAATTCTGTTTTGGCAGAATTCAAGCGTAGTGAATGTCTTTTTGACTCTCTAACTAGACTTTCAATATCTAAATTCATTTTATAGCACGCATCTTCAAAATTTCCTTTGTCAAAGGAGCAATACAGCTGAGTATCGTCAGCATAGAAATGACAGTGTGAGTAACGCACATAGTTAATAAAATTAAAAGTATATATTGTGTACAATAATGGACCTAAAATAGACCCTTGAGGAACACCAGAATCAACCGCTTTATATTCGGAGATATTGTTATCAATAGTAACGCATTGCTTTCTGCCGGTAAGGTAGTTATATATTAATTTTACAGCAGTTGATCCCAGACCAAGGTGATGAAGAATTGAAGCCATCAAATCATGGTTTATTGTGTCGAAGGCTCTTGAAAAATCCAACAAACACAACAACGTACACCTCCCCCTGTCACTTTCCATAACTATATCATCAACAATTTTTGTTAAAGCAGTAGTACAACTGTATCCCTTCCTAAACCCCGATTGTGTTACAGGTAAAATGTTATTTTCTGACACGTAATTTCGTAATTGTTGCTCAATAACCCTTTCAATAACCTTCGACAAAACGGGAAGCACACTTATTGGTCTAAGATCACTATACTCACGAACATCAGCTCTCTTCGGCAACGGTGTAATCAATGAAAGCTTCCAACATCTTGGAAAGCATCCGGTAGTTATACATTCATTAATTATATGCGTAAGATAAGAGACAATATGAGGTGTACATAATTGAATAAATTTTATATTAAGTCCATCTATACCGGCAGCATTAGTTTTTATAGAAAAAATTAATTCATAAATGGTCTGTTCATCCACTGTTTGAAATTGGAAATCAACATCAAGTAAACGCGTTGACATGTAATCATTAAAAACAGCACCATCCTGATGCAAATTTGGAACAGAGTTAACAAAAAAATCATTTATTTCACCAGCGTTTTTTATATGTGATGGTAGGCTAATTCCCCTAGAAACAACTACTCCCATACCTCGCAGCAATTTCCAAAATTCTTTGCTGCCGCTTGCTCTCCCAAGTTTATATGCAGCGTATGCACGTTTCTCCCGACGTATTGCCTCGGTTGTAGTATTACGCAGTGATTTATAATAATTCCAATGTGGTACAGATTTACTTTTTTGAAATCTCCTATAGGCATTGTCACGCAATTTTTGCATAAGTTTTATCGTATCGGTCATCCAAGGCGCTGGAGGTCTGGTAAACCGAGAAATCACTAAAGGCATATGGGTGTCAAATAGAGATTTGAGATTGTTAGTAAAAAAATCAGTTTTCTCATCAACGCCGTCCATATCAAAAATTAAATGGAACGGTGTATTATATAAATTTTCTTGAAATATATCCATACGGAAATATTTCTGACTTCTATATGTACGCCAAGCAACATTGGTTTTCCTAAACTGAATTTTAAAGGTGCAGACCAACAGCTCGTGATCGGAGAGATTATGAACTGGCTCAACTAGGGCATTTAGTAGTGAGTCCCTATTAGATATGAAAACTAAATCAATTAAAGTAGAAGTATTGCACGTAATTCTAGTAGGTGATTGTATAACTTGAACCATATCCATCGATAACATCGTATCTATGAGTGTCGTACTTGCTAAACTACCGATATTGTTGAGATCAATATTAAAATCGCCTGTTAATACAATATACTCACATTCTGGAATAAATGCAGATAAACTAGTTTCTAATTCACTAATAAAAAAGTTATAATTGCAATGAAATGGTCTATAAGCAACACCAAAACTATAAGTTTGCGCATTTAATACAATAGATATCCATAATTGTTCAATACCACCACCGGATTGCAGTATTTTATATCGGAACTGATTTCTACAATATATCGCCACACCCCCCGCTCGCGAGTCTCTATCTTTTCTAATTAGGGAATAACCCTGTATATATAAACGTGCATCAGAAGCACTGTCTGAAAGCCATGTCTCGCATAAACAACAAATGTCGCAATTATAGTCATATAAAATAGTTTTTAATCTTTCTAATTTCGGCAGCAGTGATCTAATATTCAAATGTAGTACCTTAAAAGGCTCCACAGCCATTTGCTAGTCCAACAAATCCAAGGATTTGTTACTAATTCATTTTTAAATGTCAGATCCTTTGAAAACTTGAACTTGCAGTAAAAAAAATTTTTGCAATTCATTTTAAGTGAATGCACCTCAGTGTATGTATTTTAACACTAAAAAATCTATGCGCACCAACAAAAACATCAGCACCCATTATTTAAAAAAAATTACCCCTCAGATAACAAAATGAATTTTTACTAAAATAGTTCTTTTTTATAAAAATAACTCTGGACACCATATAATTGTTTTGTTTACAGTAATAAATCATTAAGCTAGTAAATAAATACATTCAACTTAAAACGAGTAATTGCGTATTAAAATGAGTAAAAGCAGCACATTATTCCGAATAAATGAGCATCAAGTTAAATAAATGTAAGTTATTAGGAAGACTTGTTTACTTCGGCGGTCATGTGCAGTTTCCGTTGTTATGTTATTTGTTTGGTTAAACTCTTAGAGTGCGTTCGTAAAGTCAGGTGAGAGGTAAGGTAAGAGTAATAGAAGGTAACGATGGTCACTTATACTTTTAATCTACTTACACGAACGGGTAGGGTAGAGTGTGAACGTACTCAGTGGACTGTCACATAATCACACATAACCTACGTATGTAATTTGACAATTGTCAATAGTGTTTTCTGTAATCGTAAAAAATATATTGTAAATGGAGAAAATAAATAAAATAGTAGTGGCTGCAATAACTGCTGTAAAATATTATATTGACGTTGTAACAAACATATGTGATGATGAAGAGGATACCAATATACCCGTCCGAATTGAAAATTATGTGGACAAAATTATACCTAACTTTACTAACGAGCAATTTCGCCAGCATTTTCGTATGAATCGATCTACGTTTGAACAACTATTACCTCTGATATCTCGCTCCATACATACGACACATATTGGACGACCATCAATTGCCATTGAAAAGCAATTATTGAGTGTATTGTGGATTTTAGCAACACCAGATTCATACAGGTGATTTTTCCAGAACTTTATGCAACATAAGTAAAGTTTACTTACAATTTATTGGTACGTTTATGGCAATTGTTTCAGATCTGTAGGTGAAAGATTCAACCTGAGAAAATCTTCATTATCAGAACATTTTGTTAGAATAATTAATGCACTCAATAAAATTGCTAAGACTGTTATCTGTTGGCCAAGAGAGGAAGAAATGGAAACAACAATAAATGCCTTCCGAAATATTGCAGGGATGGATAATGTTGTGGGAGATGGAACATTTATTCCTATAAAAGCACCACATAACGACCCTGAAGTTTATAAGACAAGAAAATTAATATATGCCATTACTTTGCAGGCAGTCTGCAATGCAAGTTTTAAATTAACTGATTGCTTTGTGGGTTACCCTGGGTCAGTCAGTGACACCAGAATTTTCCGTAATTCTGGTCTGTATAAAGAAATACTGCAAAATGAAAGAAAATACTTTCCCGACTGCCGAATGTATATAATTGGAGACAAAGCCTATCCATTATTAGGATGGTGTATTCCTCCATATATTGACCGCGGTAACTTGACTGCGAATTAGTTAAATTTTAACAGAACATTATCAAGAACAAGACAGGTGATTGAAAGAGCCTTTGCTTTATTATTTGGTAGATTTCGGCGTTTAAAGTTCTTAGACATGAATAAAACTGAGCTAATACCAGCAACTGTAATGGCCTGCTGTGTGTTACATAATATTTGCTTAGACAATGAAATAAATCTACAAGAATTTATGGCTGAAGGAAATGTTAATGTTGATGGGAATGATGCTGTAGAGGCTCAAATTATGGAAATCTTGATAAACAAACTAGAAATGGTAATATTAAGAGAAATGAATTGTGCAGGAGTTTTACTAGACAATAAACATTTTTCTTGTTTTAAAATAGTTTTTTTATTTTGTGTTCAAATATATCAATAAAATTGTTAAAATTAGCATAGTTTTCTTGCTATAGAAATTATGAATTAAAATTAAAAGTATTCTAACAAAATAAAAGCAATTCTAATTTAACAAAAAAAGTATTAAAGTTTATCTATTAATTTTTGGAACATTGATTCAAATGATTCTTTTATTTCAGTTAACATTTTTATTTTTTCTTTGTGTCCTCTCTGTATCACTTTCTCTTTTTCTTTTTCTTGAGCATATCTCTGTTATTTCAGTCGTGTGTGTTTCACCTACAACAAATGTTCTTTAAATTGTATACACATGTAAGTATTACAGATGCACCTTTACCTTCTGCATCAGTGGTAGTATCACTTTCAAGTGCATCACTTCCTGAAGGTCCCTGATAGCTAGAGGTGTAACACTTGGTTTTTCACCTAAAATATCATCCAAAACATCACCATACTCAAAATGTATAGGCGCTGCTCCACTTCGTTTTTTATTGTCTTTCCATTTCATGTACCTCATTTTTGAATACTTTGTTCTATCTTTGACTTGCTGTCTTGCAAAAATAAAACCTTTTATCTTCAAATCATCAGATATGTGCTGATAAACTTGATCATTTCTTTTTGAAGTACATTGTAAATCATTATAATGTGTTTGAAAAAATTGCAATAATGCTAAAGTTTCCTTTTTTTCCCCATTTGCAGTGTACATTCTGACTATCTTGGTGTTCTTGTCTCGCATTATATAAAATATTTCTGTGAATCTCTGCTTCCACTTGGAAACCAAAAATCTGGCATATTTCTTTACTTATTGGAATCATACTTATTTCATTTGCTAACAAAACGGACAACATGCATATGTTATGTTATTAATCTTAAAAATTATTAAAAAAAACTTACTGGTTTTATTTCTTATTAAAATATTATTTTCCACAGCTACAATCTCATTATTTGGATGTCGTACTATATCATGGGAACACGTTGTTATTTCGTCCAGTTTTCGTTTGTGTTCGCATATGTTCTTATAATTATATTTATATTACGACACGAGCTTATTCCGATGATTGTTTCGTGGGTTCCATCTGGTTTGTAAACATAACCTTATTGCATAATTTCGTATCTGGGTACGATTTGCGCAAGCGCTACCCTGTTTACCGCACTCCAAACCGAGTTAAAAAAGGAACATCCTGGTATACCACTTCCGCGTTCGTAAATGCCGATCATTGGGAACATATTTGATTTTACGAACGGGTAAGGTAAACTTTGGATACTCCACGGATAACGCGAGGAGCTTTTACGAACGCACCCTCAAGGTTGCTACACACATGAACAAAACATCGTACTGAACTCCGTCGGACAACATTCCTTGTCGCGCGACGAAGTTCCGGTGTGATGAAGTTTTGACGTGCAACAGAACATCGTGGCGCAACATCAACGCGAACATAATGCCGTCCCATCGTTCTTGATCAGTTCATGAATGTTTTCCAAGCAAGATGGACATTGCGGCTGCAGCGTATATAGTTATGCATTTAGTGGAAAAAGAAAAAACGTAGGCCAAGACGTTGGTGGCAGACACAATTACTTTTCCTCGATAAATGTCGATCGAAGCAAGAATCACATCTTCCGTTCACTCCATACCGAATCGATATCTAATTCAGTCTGATTAAACTCAACCGGACGTAAATTCTAAACAGAACGATTTAAAATTATATCCGACAAATGTTATTACTTGAAAAAGTAAGAAAATGCGTTTTCTTCCACAAAATATGACACAGATGTTTAGAATTATTTTGAGACGAAAAATGAACACAGATGTTCTGAATTATTTGGAAAGAACGTTCCCACGCCATAAAAACTTTTCCTCGGTCAATTTAAGTGAAATTAAAAATAATCTCGGGCATTCATTATTTGTTCGCCAGGCCCATCCAGACATGCGAACATGTAGCGTAACGTGAACGCGCAACATTTCTTTGATGCGACAACTGATGGGACGCCGTTATGTTGCGCTGTTGCACTGTTGCGTGGTTGCGTCCACAGTTGAGACGCGACGGAGTTCGGCACGAAGTTTTGTTGCATGTGTGTAGCCACCTCCTCGCGTATGTAAATGTGAAATAAAATGGCATCTGTACCCGAATTTAGTGATTCAGAAACTGATCAGTTTCCAGAGGCAGAAAAAAAACGTGCGAAGAAAAGATCCATAACATGGAATTACGAAAGAACCTTCATTAACCGTAACGATGCAGAAGATTTTGTCAAATCGGAAACTTGTTGGAGCTTTAAAAACACAAACAACACTGAATCTGGTGTAGTTAAGTATTTTTGATGTAATAAAGTTAAATGTCTGTTATCAAATTAATTCTGGATTCATCCTGTGAAAATGTTCTCCTATTTCGATCGCAAGTAAGTCATTCTTGTGATTCTATTGCAACAAAGGCCGGTACCGAAATGAACGACAAGCTAAACAACGAAATCAAGGATTTCTTTACCAAAAAAATGAAACCGAAAGCAATTTTGGATGTTCTTGCCCAGAAATATAATCCAGCACCAAATATAAACCAAATAAAAAAATTTCTGGCTAAATTAAGAAAAACCATTTACGGTCCACCAACAATATCTCTTGGTGAACTGGAAAGTTGGCTTCTTAAGAATAGTGCTGTCCCCAATGAACGAAGCAAAGCTTTTATCGTAAAACATTTCACAACCGATGAGGACGACGGTGTTTTTAGATTCATGGCAACCAGTAAAATTCTATTAGAAAATCGAGTAAGAAAGAATATGATTATCCACGCAGATGCAACGTATAAATTGATGTGGCAGGGGTTCCCCGTTTTCTTAATAGGAACAACTGACCACGATAAAAAAATTTCATTTACTGGGAATAGCAGTATGCACCAATGAACGAACTGCCGATTTTCAATTTATTTTTCAGAGTTTGAAGGAGACAATTTTTGATTTGTTTCATTTTGAAATGAAACCCAAAGTTTTGGTGGCCGATGCTGCCGTCAGTATACGCAATGGGTTTCAAAATGTGTTTGGAATTTGTACTGTGCGTATATGTTGGACACATATGAGAAGTAACGTGCAAAAGAAAGTTCAAAGTCTAACTGAAAAATCAAACTGAAACAAAATTTTGGCTGACGTGGTTCAAATTCAAGTTAGTGAAGATGAAGTAGCATTTGAAACTGCCTATAAACTTTTCTTAGAAAAATGGTTACATGAAGCGAGATTCATCGAGCACTTCCAAGAAGAATGATACAATAAAAATAAAAATTGCTTTGAAGGAGCATGTCTAGGAACTCCTAGTACAAACAACGCTCTCGAGTCAACAAACCGTGTTCTTAAACACGAGTTCACTTTGCGAGAAAGACTTCCACTTTCCAGATGTTGCCACCTTGTACTGGAGATAATAGAATCATTTTCAAGAAAATATGAAAATACTTTATATCATTCATTCTTCGGATTCAGTTACGATAGATTTACATACTTGGACCACATCGTATCAATGGGCACGACTAAACAAAAAAGTTGAATGTATTGATGAAGATTAATGGCACTCTAAGAACGTATGTTATTCCTGCTGCCGAAAAACTGGAAATAAGAATGGAGATTTTGAAGCCCGATTACTTGCAGTCTAAAGAATTGGATGAATATATTAGGAAGAAATCTTCTTATTATAAATTGTTCTTGCCTGTGGACGAGGTCACTTGGAAAGATGGACGGTGCACATGTCCATACGTTTTAAAGAATTACATTTGCACACATCTGCTAGGTAAGGTAAAAAAAATAGAAAAATACAATATTTTAACTGGTATAAAATTTTAGGAATAGTTCTTCGTTTTAAATACGTTGAAGCACCTCCTGAGGCTAAAAATGTGCCATTAGGCATCAAAAGAAAACGTGGTCGACCTACGAAAGCTAGAAAAGCGGTAATTGTGCAGTGAATGCATTATTAATAATTTATCAGTACGTATTTTCATTTATTTCAGTGCCTATTTTGTAACAAATAATGCCCAGAAGTTAAACAATAACATTTCATTTTTTAATGCTCTAAAATAAATGTTTTTACGCTTAATATTTAATAATTTATTTCTGGAAATTAAAAAAAATAATGCTCAAACAGAAGTTTTTAAATGCTCAGTAGCGCTTTCTTTATAGAAAAAAATAGTTGGTTAAGGCTGCGTTTGATAAGGTTTTGGCGGGAGAGAAATGTACCCAAAAAATACCATTTTTATTTCCATTTTTACGGGCGTAAAATGTCAAAACATGTAAATTTTATGCATTAAGCATGAAGATAAAGGTTAAACGAAGTGAACGGTCGAATTCTTTTTTAAATTAAGTTAATATATAAGCCGTAAATAAAATGGGAAGTTAGTGGTTTTGCAAGTACTAGAAAAAATGGCTACATTTAAAAATTACACGGTAAATTTATATGTAATATAGCAAGTACACTCGGTATTTATATTTGGAAGGTAAAAATAGTAACAGTAGCTAAATACATGTGTAATTTTTTAAGTGATCCATGAAATAAAATTTGTTTACATTTTTGGTGGGTCTTTACATACATTACAGATATCTGTTACATTTACGTCGCCTAACAGTGTAGCACATATAATACAGATGGCGTTATTATCTTGCAATTATTTAGAGGTTAGTTGTGTGTTATGCGATACTTTAATTATTCATTATAATTTAAAATTATAATTAACAACAATTTTTGCGGTTACTAATTATAAAATTTAGTATGTTACGAGTTATTTGAAAGTACGTAATAGACAATCAACAGTTGGCATCACTGGTTGGCACCACAAAAACAAAAAGTAACTACATAGTTTAATTTGCGAGTTTAATGAAATTGCAATATTTTAAAATATGGAGTTTTCTGTTATCCGTAATTGAAAGATGCCTATGCTTTTACTAATGAGATGAATTATGTAAATCAATTAAACTGGGACTGTTTACGCCGACAAAAGCCTAATAGCTGTTTTATATTTACGAAGTTCGCAAAGAAACTGTCGGCTAAGAACGTTTTACATTTTTCTTCAAAATTTGTTAAGGTTGTTGCTAATTACTTAAAATGTAAATATAGGTACATTTTATTTGTTAGCAGTTTTCAGAACTTTGAAATCGTTTATTTTTTAAATAGAAACTGCACACCATGTCTATAGTATTTTTGACATATTCATCAAATTTTATAGTTCAAACTATATAGCAAATTAGCAAATTAAAAAATTCCAATGCGCAACGTTTCAAAAATATCGATATTAGAATCGAATAATGTATCAACAATTCAAAATCGATTTTAAACAAATATTGAATGAAGAATATCGATATACCTTGATATCGACATTTTTATCATGTTTATATTAAAAGTTCTTTGCTGTGGCTTTTCAAGCCATTTAGTAACAAATAAAATCTTTAACTTAAAATATATATTTACTCAAAAAACAAAAAAAAATCCAATAAAAAGACAAACAAAATATAAATTTGTATCTATAACGTATAAGAAATCCAAAACTCAAATATATAATTCTAGTTGTATAAAACACATACATAAATACAAGTAAAAAATAAACATCTTAAAACATATCTTCTTTACAATTTTGAGGAAATAGTAATTGCTTCCGGATTATAATTTCTACGAAACAGCAAACATCGCAGTAGGCATTTTTCAAATTTCCAACTTCTTTCTTAAAAATATATTCTATTGTATTCTGTATAATATGAACAGTTTCTTTTGTATATTAATGTAAAATAAATGTGTAAAATGTCAAAGATTGTTTACCAGGATATAAGTAGAATGGCATTTTTGATTAAACGATATTATCGAATAAAAAAATCGATAACAGTCAATATTATTTATTTCAATCACGCTTATCGAAAAGAAAACATCGATACTTTTTTACAAAACAATATATCGTGCGCATCCCTAGTTCAAATCACATATGCCTGCCCACTCTTTCTTCCGGAGGTCAGTTCGCCGGTTTTCTAGTTTCGATTAATAACAATAATCTTTATAATAGCCTCATTATTTAGAATATATTAACATTAAAACAATACCTTTACCTTACTTAGTTTTGAAGATTTTTATTACAATTACTGTTCTTTTTATTTTTGGTGTTTGTAGAGTTAAATCTTTGTACATATTTAAAACTGTTTTTATCATCTTTATTGTAAAAATACTTGAAGCTGTTTGGGTGGCGATTTTCACGGTTTGGTTAGAAGTGCCTTATTTGACGTACTTAAACGTACAGATAGTGTATAATAACACAGTAAAATATAATAAGAGAATGTTCACAGCTTCACAAATTATGGCTAGGTTATGTTATAAAATATAAAGATATCGCATACTTATAATTCCTTGTTAAATTTACTTACATAGGAACCAATACATTCTGTTAAAAATGGTACCGTTTTGGCGCGATATTTGAATTGAAAAGTTATAATATAGAGTAACAACGTACCTATGACCAAATTTGCCTTAAAATATGTATATAGAATTTCTCTTATTCGAACTTAAATTAGTAATCTCACAAAAAAAAAATCCATTCTGAAAACTGTCCAGGAGTCAAATTACAAAATAGAAATAAAATAAAAACATGAAAAAAACTGATCAACTGTCAAACTGGCACTTGGGATTTGCAAATACTAACTTTACATGTATTTTTAGCAGGTGAAATATATTTATTAGAATGTTGAACTAATAGGTACGTTATGAAGACAATAATATCACTGTTAAGAACTTAACATCTTTTATTTTATTTCATATTATTGTTTCTTGTTTTACTCGTATATATGAATGTCTTTCTTTATTTTTATGTGTTATCATATTTTTGTAATGTATGTTTTATTTTTCAACTTTTAAAATATATTGTCACTTAATGTATTTTTTACATATAAATATTACGCATACTGATGCGGAGCCCGCTTCGGGCACATACAGTCTCACCAGCCGAATTTATTGTCTGCCGGCAGAGTTACACGACTGTACACCGAAGGCGATGCAAGGCTTCCTATGTGTACGTACGGACGGCAGTGTCTGACATGTGCGTACATATAGGGGACCATTAGCTTCTCGAGCGATGCACATGTATATATGTTGTAATCTTATGTTCGATGCAAGAGCGGCCCCGAAATTCTCGGCGCACACCGAACTAAATAAATGTGTATTTGAACTGAATTTGAGTTTTATTTACGGTACTTTCAAACTAGGAAGTTTCCTTAACATATTGGTCCTTCACGAGTCGGATCGTATACATTGATATACGAAGAAATATTGTTCGTTTAAGCAGAGAATACATACGCATATCGCTTGGTATTTAATACTGCGGCCGGTCTTATCGAACGTACTAGTCCGAAAAAACAGCTTTTACTGTGGCGGATCTAGAAAATTAGAAATATTAATAGTCCGCAAAGGCAGGAAATACATAGGCGAGTATCGTATTCAGTTCTGCAACGAACTAAAAAGACACGAAGCGTCCAGTGCTCTGGTCCGCTTAAAATAATACGCAAGACGTATACAAATTTAGTGTTCGCTTACGCAAAGGATACATACGCTGATTATCACATCATATCCTGATACTGCGGCGAATCCAATTGAAATATTTAAGTTAGAAATATTTACAAACAATTGTTCGCAAAGGCAGAGGATATATGTGCGGCTATCGTACTTCCTACTATTGCAGCGGCACAGAAAGATTAAAATTTAAGAAAAGTGGCCTTGCAAACCACTAAAAATACACTCTCGTACAGTAACAAACATACTTACGCAGAGCAAAACAAAGATTGTTAAAATCTAAGAAAGGTGGCCTGGCAAACCACGAAAAATACACTCTCGTACAGTAACAAACATACTTACGCAGAGCAAAACAAAGATTATTAAAATCTAAGAAAGGTGGCCTGGCAAACCACGAAAAATACACTCTCGTACAGTAACAAACATACTTACGCAGAGCAAAACAAAGATTGTTAAAATCTAAGAAAAGTGGCCTGGCAAACCACGAAAAATACACTCTCGTACAGTAACAAACACACTTACGCAGAGAAAAGATAGATTACTAACATCTATGAAAAGTGGCCTGGCAAACCACGAGATATAAACTCTCGTACAGTAACAAACATACGTACGCAGAGCAAAAAATAGATTACAAAAATCTAAGTAAAGTGGTCCGTCCCTACCACGAGATAAATGCCCGCATGCAAATAGAAAAATCTGAAAGTGAAGACAGATTTTTCTTTCTTTTTTTTTGCTCAAATACTAATACGGAGCTTAAATACTGATACGGAGCAAATAATACTGATGCGGAGGTGAAATACTGATGCGGAGGTGAAATACTGCTGCGGAGCTAAATACATGTGCATAAAATAAGCAGTGTGTGATGCTGCAATAAATAGAAAAATCTAATACTGAAGACAAGATTTTTCTTTAAATTTTTTTTTTGCTGAAATACATATACGGAGCTCGATTTACTGATGCGGAGGTCTGATACTGATGCGGAGGTGAAATACATATACGGAGCTCGATTTACTGATGCGGAGATCTGATACTGATGCGGAGGTCAGATACTGATGCGGAGGTGAAATACTGATACGGAGCAAGGTATACTGCTGCGGAGCTACGAATATATCTGTATATATTTAAAAATAATAAAAATGGAAGATTTAAAATTTCAGCGCCGAATAATTAAAGCATCGTTGACAAGAGCGGTCACTTATTTAGATAAGAGTGATGCGGAGGTGAAATACTGATACGGAGCAAGGTATACTGCTGCGGAGCTACGAATATATCTGTATATATTTAAAAATAATAAAAATGGAAGATTTAAAATTTCAGCGCCGAATAATTAAAGCATCGTTGACAAGAGCGGTCACTTATTTAGATAAGAGTGGTCCCAACGACATCGTTGACGACGATCGCTATGAAAAATATATTTTATTACTGGAACAATTTGATAAAGTGCAGACTCAAATTGAGAAGCTAGATGAAACAGAATTCGAGAATACTGAGCGTGAAGAATTTAAAAATAAATATTACGACAATAAACTACGATATACATCTATGTTAGCTCCTGTGCGAGACAACGATGAATCCTCAGAAAATAATAGTATCAACACAGTAAATAGCTTCATCAAACTGCCTACAATTGAGTTACCGATATTTGCTGGTGACTATGATGACTGGCTCTCATTCTACGATACTTTTAATTCTCTTATACATAATAATAGTGCCATACCAAATGTACAAAAGTTTCATTATTTGAAATCGTCGTTGAAAGGAGACGCAGCCAACGTTCTACATTCCTTAGAAATATCATCCGACAATTACGCAAATGCATGGCAAATGTTACAAGATAGATACAATAATACGAGAATAATTGTACAGAAACACATAAATGGTATTTTCAACTTGCCAACAGCACACAAAGAAAACGTAAATATTCTTAGGCAGATATTAGACGGTTTTATGAAGCATTTTAGAGCCCTCACAGCACTGAAACGTCCTACAGAACATTGGGATGATCTATTAATATGCATTGTCTCCAAAAAGCTAGACGTTCAGTCATTAAAAGAATGGGAAGCCAAAATACAGTCTACAGAGTTACCTACATTAAAAGAGTTCACGAATTTTCTCACACAAAAATGTCAAACTTTAGAAGCGATCTCAAAAGCCAGCAACACTCATTACAAAACATCAGCGAACGTGTCAACCGACAAGAGTTCAGTATCATGCACATTTTGTAAAGGTTCCCATATTATTTATCAGTGCAGAAAGTTTATAAATCTTCCCGTTAATAAACGAATTGAGGAAGCTAAAGCCAAGAAACTTTGCATCAACTGTCTAAAGACAAATCTTGTAGCTTTTAAATGTTCAGGGAGACCTTGCAGACACTGTCATAAGAAGCACAACGATTTGCTTCATCTTCAAACAATATCTAGATCTGAGACATCGCCATTGGAGACCAGTTCAAGTTCCACCGGTTCTAGTTCCAGTGTGTCACATCACAGCTGCAATTCAGACGCGAACAGTCACATTTTATTATCCACAGCGTTGGTTAACATTTTAGACCGGAAAGGAAAAACTCATCCCTGTCGAGTTCTTTTAGACTCGGTATCGCAATCACATTTATTAACGTACAGAATGGCGAAAATCCTTGATCTACCGCTAACTAATACACAGATATCTCTATCTGGAATAACACAGTACACTACGAGAATAACGAACACCACCAAGGTTTCAATTAAATCTCGAAATAATAATTTCAAGGCAAAACTAGATTGTTTAATACTGGACAAAATATCGGAATGTCTTCCTCTAGTTTCTATATCAAGAGATGTTATTGATATACCCAAAAATATCAAACTGGCTGATCCTGATTTTAATATATCCAGAGATGTAGATATGCTAATTGGTGCTGAACTGTTTTATAAACTACAATGTGTTGGACAAATCAAAATAGGTAAAAGAGGTCCATATTTACAGAAAACTTTATTAGGCTGGGTAATATCTGGAAAACTAATTGCACCACAAACTTCAGTAAACGTAACAACGTGCAATTCAGTAACATTAAAACAACTTAACGACAATCTAAATAAATTCTGGGATTTGGAGAATGTCAAAAAGGATAAAGTGTATTCACATGAAGAAAAGCTATGCGAACAACACTTTATTAAAAATACAAAGAGAAACATTGATGGCCGTTTTTGTGTATCTTTGCCATTTAAGAGTAATGTTTTTTCTTTAGGCACTACACGTGACCAAGCTTTAAATCGATTTTACTCGCTAGAAAGAAAATTGAACAAAAATTACAATCTAAAACAAGATTACTTTGCCTTTATGAAAGAATATCAAGATTTGGGTCACATGCGATCAGTAGACATGTCTAACGATGCTGCAAGAATCAGTTTTTATCTTCCACACCATGCTGTTATTAAAGAAAGTAGTTTAACGACAAAGCTTAGAGTTGTATTTGATGCCTCTGCTAAATCCTCGACTGGTGTGTCACTAAACGACACACTGATGATCGGTCCGAAACTTCAACAAGATCTATTCGATATAGTGTGTAGATTTCGGCTGTGTAAATATGTACTAACTGCGGACATTACCAAGATGTATAGGCAGGTTGATATAAATGAGGACTGCATGCCGTTTCAAAGAATTTTATGGCGAAATTCAGAAGAAGACGAAATTCAAACATTTGCGTTAACAACGGTCACTTATGGAACGGCCTCAGCGTCTTACTTGGCAATCAAGGCACTACAACAGTTAGCAGTAGAAGCGCTAGAAACTCATCCAGTAGGTGCTGAAAGAATACTTCGTGATTTTTACGTTGACGATTTGTTGACAGGCACAAACGATCCAAGTGAAGCATTTCAAATAATACATGAAGTAATAAACATACTGAATAAAGGCAAATTTGAATTGAGGAAATGGGCATCAAACCAACCAAATTTATTGCATGAAATACCAGAGACTTGCAGTGGTAGTGCCATTCTCGATCTCGACAAGAGCGATGGTCTTAACACATTGGGTTTGCAATGGAACATTAATACAGACAACTTACAATATTCAGTATCAAATTTTAAAACTAAATGTATATCCAAAAGGAACATACTGTCACATGTTTCAAGAATATTTGATCCTTTAGGACTAATTAGTCCATGTAACGTAAAAGCTAAAATATTAATGCAAGATATTTGGAAGTTAAAATTGAATTGGGATGAATCACTTCCACTCAATATAAGAAACACGTGGATGTCATATCTTCAAGAGATGGAGTATTTACCAGAAATAACAATTTCCAGAAGAGCAGTGTCGATCGAGGAGCCAGAGTATTTTGAAATGCATGGATTTTGTGATGCAAGTGAAAAGGCCTATGGGGCGTGTGTATATGTCAGAGCAGTGAATAAATATGGGAATATCTCTTCTAGATTGTTGTGTTCTAAATCCAAGGTTGCTCCAATTAAAACGATAACATTACCACGATTAGAACTCTGTGGAGCTGTTCTATTAGCTCAACTGATCCACAAATTAATTCCTATAATGCAAGTTAAATTCAATAAAATATTTTACTGGACTGGCTCTACGATCGTCATATCATGGTTAAAGTCAGCTAGAACGTTCAAAACTTTTGTGGCTAACAGAATAGGTGAAATTCAAGACACATCTGATATCTCCAACTGGCACCACATAGAGAGTACACAAAATCCTGCGGATTTAATATCCCGTGGCGCTTCTCTCTATACATTGAAAAATACAAATCTTTGGTGGAATGGCCCTGCGTTTCTAGAACAAAATGCAAGCGAATGGCCCGGTTTTGAACCGCCAACTATTGAAACTTTGCCAGAAATAAAAAATATTGTTGCTGTTAATGTCATTACAGACAACTGTGATCTGTTCACTAAATACTCTTCTTTAAACAAATTAACAAGAGTAGTGGCATACTGCCTCAGATTTAAAAATAATGTATGGGCAAAATGTAGTAATTCTACTACGGAAATAAATACCGGCCATTTAAAATGTTCAGAACTGGAAAGAGCAACAACCGATTCATTTATTGCTGCGTTAAGGCGATTCATTTCAAGAAGAGGAAACGTGTCCAATCTATATTCCGATAACGGAACACAATTTGTGGGAACAAATTCCGAATTAAAGAAGATAATCAAACAACTGAATTCCCAGTATAACCAGGAGGAGCTGCAGGCCTACTTCGCCCATAATCAAATAAAATGGCATTTTATTCCACCAATGTCGCCACATTTTGGAGGTTTATGGGAGGCAGCAGTGAAATCTGTAAAAACGCATCTCACTCGCATAATTGGTAAAAGTTCCTTGAATTACGAAGAAATGTACACCCTATTAGTCCAAATTGAAGCCACACTCAATTCTCGTCCTATAACAGCCATTTCAAATGATCCCAATGATTTAACCTTTCTCACACCTTCCCACTTTCTTACTGGTTCCATATCTGCTACCATTCCGGAACCTAGCTTGATGAATACAAAATTAAATTCCTTATCAAGATGGCAATATGTTCAACAAATATGTGAACATTTCTGGAAGCGATGGCACAGAGAATACCTGAATCAACTGCAAAGAAGAAACAAGTGGAATGTCAACACCGAGCAGCAACTACGTCCTGGGCGCTTGGTAATCATCCGAGAAGACAACACTCCTCCTTGCCAGTGGATCCTAGGCCGAGTTTTGGAGACCCATCCAGGACGAGATGGTATTACGCGTGCGGCAACAGTACAGACTTCAAATGGCACGGTGCAAAGACCAAGTGTGAAATTGTGCGTGTTACCAGTGAACGAGGACTAAGTCCCGCGAGTGCTACGTTCTGTTGAAGGCGATGCCTTCAAGGGGGGCGGTTATGTTAAGAACTCAACATCTTTTATTTTATTTCATATTATTGTTTCTTGTTTTACTCGTATATATGAATGTCTTTCTTTATTTTTATGTGTTATCATATTTTTGTAATGTATGTTTTATTTTTCAACTTTTAAAATATATTGTCACTTAATGTATTTTTTTACATATAAATATTACGCATACTGATGCGGAGCCCGCTTCGGGCACATACAGTCTCACCAGCCGAATTTATTGTCTGCCGGCAGAGTTACACGACTGTACACCGAAGGCGATGCAAGGCTTCCTATGTGTACGTACGGACGGCAGTGTCTGACATGTGCGTACATATAGGGGACCATTAGCTTCTCGAGCGATGCACATGTATATATGTTGTAATCTTATGTTCGATGCAAGAGCGGCCCCGAAATTCTCGGCGCACACCGAACTAAATAAATGTGTATTTGAACTGAATTTGAGTTTTATTTACGGTACTTTCAAACTAGGAAGTTTCCTTAACAATCACTATATTTCAGTTTTGCATATTATTATTATTATTATTATTATTATTATTAGACATGATCAACAGAGATGCAGGCTACGTACTAAATGTATCAAGTAACAGAAAATGTTTTATTTTGCATAACACAAACACACTGCTGTTTATTTATTGTGTGGTTTTATATAATAATAATAATTTTAGTTTATTTCCAAAATAAGAGAACAACATTGTATTAATATAAATTACAAATATAAATATATATGAAATAAGAAAATAAGAAAGTCGAATGGATGAGTATCACCTACCTTTAGCGAATATGTTTAAGAATAACTTAATTTATAAATAAAAGAAACGTAATTTTCAATTTTTACAAATAAATTCAAAGGAATGCTTAAAGTTCGCGCGTCTTTCTCCCTTCAGCATGAAAGTTGACAAGTATCGATTAGATTCATATGTATAAAATCGAATTGCAAAGAAAGTCTGCCAGACCAAATCTACGTTTGTAGGTAGAAATTCAATAAGCAGGTAAAATGACCTTGAAATGTTTTTAGATCTTCAGAATTAGTTTAGTTTGTTAGAATTGACATCGTGGCGCCATCCAATTATTACTAGTAGTACTTAAGAAACGCTAAAATCTTAGATACGAACCGAAATGGATTTGTCAACTTTGAAACGCACCCTTAATGCGCATAAGTTCATTTTATAATGCACGCTTAATTCATACCCATTGGAAAGTAAGCGCTAAAAATCAACGAAGGTGATTGTAACATAAGCAAACAGATATTATGTGACCAAGATTGTTTCAAACTGCTCATTTTCTTGGCCAAGAATTAGTTGGTATTAGCCCGTTTTGAACTATCAAAATTGTATCCAAAAATTGAACACTATGTCAATTAACAAAGCTCGGCTGCTGGGGGTGGAGAATGCTCGCTTCGAATGCTTGGCTCAGCTCCACCCAATTTGGCAATTAATATTAATCAATTTGAGTATTCCTTTTGCCTATTTGGCAACTTACTGTTGTATGAATTAATGGTAGAATGAAACAGTTTGAATGAACAAAGAATAAACATTAAGTTTTTATGGTTATTATAAATACAATCAAACAAGTACAGTGTAGTCTCTTTTAGAGGACACCTCTTATAAGCGGACAGAGTGTCGGGCGCCGAAAGAAATGGTATGATTTACATATCAAGGTTTCCTATTAAGCGGACTGTCTATTAACCGGACACGGACACACGATAATAGCAATTTTCACGGTCCTGTTTACTCTTAAGCGGACAAATTGTAACGAAGTTCCTCGTTAATTGCACAAATTAACATTTTTAGTCCATTATTAATTTATTTAACAATATTAAATTAATAGAATGTAAGTTATTTTGCTCAAATATTGTATAAAATGTTTTGGACGGACCTGTATATGTATTCATGTGCAACGATCATTCAAGTTATTTGTTATTTTTCAATATAAGGATGTATACGTCATGCTCGTAGTCGCGCGCAAATTGTATATTTTAAAACGAGTTTTTCCTACAGAAATAGGGGGGTTTACGGATATATAAAGACACCAACAAGTGTGTCTCTTCCATTTTATTTTCCTATCCTTCTGCTGCCTTTACCTTTCTTTACTCAGCCTTGATGGCGTGGGAAAGATAGGTGTTTATCCTAGAAACGTATTACATTCAGGTCTCATGCGCCGTGGAGTAATCGTTTCAAAGTCCGCTAAAATCCGTCCGAAAGTGTTTGTTTCATTCAGACCAGGGGTCGTGAAGGAATAGACATTTTTACCGCTACTACCTATAATTCCCGTCCGAGTCAGACTATAAATGTCATGACTATGTATATATCTCTGTATTTAATATATGTATTTCATTTTCAGAAACGTTAGATTTCAAATTTTGTTTGTAACGCGCGTATAAATTCAATACATTGTCCGCGCTTTGTAGCATAAACAAAGATATAATAATAATTCTCCGAATAGACGCGCGAAAGTCCGCACCGATTGAAATTGTTCTCCGCGACGAAATATATATAAGGTTCTTCTGCGAGCAGGGTAACGTACAAAAACTTAGTTGTAATATAATTTAAGCAAACCTGATCATCCGTATTTTATTTCAAACACCATTTTATTTATGTTTTTCTTTAACGGAATATTCTGGGATTGTAATTGTTAATTCAGGGACTAGGAACGTACAAACGTTCTTGCTTGATTTTATACGCGACATATAGAGGTCGTTGACGCGTATTTAATTTGTATTCTATTTATGTACATAGATTTTGTAAATATATAATTAATATTAAACCATAAAGTGTATCAATTGTGACCATAATTTAATTGCTGAATTGTTTATTCGTTTGATATGATTTTATAATGTGTTAACAGAAATAAAAGTTAATTATTATGTACTTTTCAAATGAATTTCTAACCGTGTGTTTTTTTGCTTACCTTTACCGTTTGCTAGTGAGATAGAGAAAGTAGTATATTCAAGAGTAACGAATCATATTAAAACAATAAGAAGTACTCACGTTATTTTTCTCCGCTGAGTCAGCTGTGAGCAATAGGTCTTTTGTCCCAAGGCACCACTCTAAAACCACCATAACTTTGATTTATTTTAAACCGCCCGAACGAGTTGACATTAAGGTCAACGGCCGTACTTTTACCAGATCATAACATTGAAGCCTGAACATATAGGCAGCCAGGAGTGCGTATTTTTGGTGTCTGGACGACATTCAGAAGACCAATTCTGTAACCGGCGAGGTTGCCCTTGGTGTTATATAAGCAATTGGCACTGTGTATAATAAAAGTAAGCCAGCTAGGTTACAGATGGCGCCCAACGTGGGGCCGTGTTTTAAGAGATTTAAAAAATTAAATTCCGCCGCGTTTAATAAAACTGTTTGAATAATTTCACAGTTTTCCGCTAGATATACATGTATAATTATTTTTTGTAAATAGTAAGATAGGAAAATTGATACACATTTTTACGTACATACATAGAGATAAGTTTTTATTAAAGGATAGTAAAACGTACATATTCTTTATTAATTGTGAGGGAGTAAAAGGATAGGAGAATAAAATTGCAACTACAATACATTTTCATTTTATTATTATTTTATTTCTATTTTGTACAGTATAAATTATAAAATGACCGATCAGGACAAAGGCAAAAATCCAAACCCTCTTGGGTGGATATATACTTTGAAAAAAGAGGATTTAAATGCCGCAGCAGAATCTTTAGGGTTAGACGCTACCGGTAATGTCGAGGACGTACGTAAACGCATTAGTACCTTTCTGAAAGAGGATAAAACGGGTTCAACGAATAAGGGAAACGCTCCACCGCAAAGGGACACTAACGTTCAGATTTCTTCCGCGGAAATCTGTGCTCAAATAAGGAAATGGGGGATTCATTTTAATGGCAGCTCGGACGCTGTATTTTTCCTGGAAAGAGTCAACGAACTCCAAGTATGCTATGGGATTAAAGACGAACATATGCTACATGCATTGCCTGAGCTTTTTAGAGACAAAGCACTGCTTTGGCTCCGGAATAATAAAACTTTATGGGGTACATGGGACGAGTTCTTAGAGGATTTCAAACTTCAATATCTTCCGCCTCGGTATAATTTTTCAATCGAAGAAGAAATACGCGCTCGGTTGCAAAAACCAAAAGAATCTTTTAAAGATTATTTAACCGCCATATTGACGTTGATGAGACGCGGCCAAGATATGTCCGAAGGTGATAAATTGGAACGTGTATACGGTAACATGTCACCTAGTTACAGGATGTATATACGTAGGGACGCGATACAATCCCTCCGGCAATTATCTAAACTCGCTGCCGACTACGAATTACTGCTGGAAGAGCAGGCGCGCTTTTGTAAGAAAGAGAGTACGCTATCAGCACCGGAACGTCCGCCCAGCGATAAACCGAGTACTTCGCGTTCGCATCATTTGTCATATGCCGCCCAGGATAATAAGCCTCGCCAATTTCCTGTACCGCCGTCGCCGTCACAAAAATTATCACACCCGGAAAACCGTTGTTGGCGCTGTGGCAGAGAGGGGCATACGCGTGGTTATTGCCGTAACCCATTTAAAATGTTTTGTTCACGGTGTGGCAAGTTAAATGTGCGTTCCGTTGACTGCCGATGCCAGGGAAACGCCGAGAAGGGCGGTCTGCAGGCAAAGACCGTCCGCAAGCAGTAAAGCCGCCTGAATCCGCAAACACAGGTATCAAAGACTCGACAGTGCCAGACAATCGCGTCTGGATCCGCGTACACATACATAACCAGAATCTACGAGCCCTCGTGGACAGCGGAGCGACTTCATCGTTTTTGTCCGAATCGCTAGTTGCCCGGTTGTTGGAAAACAATACACAACGCGTCTTAAATAGAAAATCTAAAGTCCGCCTCGCAAATGGAGACGTTGTAGAATCGCCTGGCTCAGTTTTGTTACCGGTCCGCATGGGTAGCCGAACTACAGACGTAAATTTTATAATTATGCCGAAGAGCCCGTGCTCAGTCATCTTCGGAATTAATTTTCTCAAGGAAATTGGGGCTGTTCTCGATTTTTCCGAAAGGAAACTGTACTTTAAGGGAGACAATGCAGTCTTTGCCGCGAGCTGTGGGATCTCCGGAGTACAGGACCGCCACGAGACCGCCTTAAAAAAATTCCTTGATCAAGAATTAAGTAAATTTACTACCGTGCCTGGTCGGACGAATCTAATACGTCACACAATCCGTTTGCAACCGAATACCGCCCCAATAAAACAACGTTATTATCCGTGCAACCCGAAGAAGCAAGCACTAATCGACGCCGAAGTGGACAAGATGCTACAAGACGGTATAATAGAACCCAGTAACAGTCCGTGGAGTTCTCCAATCGTCGTGGTCACGAAAAAGAACGGTGGCGTTCGGTTTTGCGTCGATTTCCGAAAAATTAATTCTGTATCGATTAAAGATTCATATCCTTTGCCGTATATTTCAAATATTCTTGATAAACTCCGCGACAGTAAATATTTTTCGACGCTTGATCTTAAAAGTGGGTACTGGCAAGTGGAGTTAGAAAAGGATAGCAGACCCGTCACAGCTTTTACAATTCCGGGAAAGGGCCTATTTCATTTTGTATCATTACCGTATGGATTGCATAGTGCGGGAGCAACGTTCCAACGCCTATTAGATTCGGTGATAGGTCCCGAAATGGCAGAGTACGCATTTGTATATTTGGACGATATCATTATTTTAGGCAAGACTTTTGAGGAGCATTTGAAAAATTTAAGTAATGTTTTCGCGCGTTTACGGGAAGCAGGCCTTCAACTACAACCAGACAAATGTACTTTTGCCGAACAAGACATAAAATATTTAGGTCATGTTGTAACACCGGACGGAATCCGTACAGACCCGGACAAGATCGCTGCTATATTAAATGTACCGCCGCCGCGAAACAAGAAAGAAATACGTGGTTTTCTGGGACAAACGTCATGGTACCGTCGGTTCGTACCGAATTTCGCACAACTTACCGTTCCGCTTATAAAATTAATTAAAAAAGATGTGCGCTGGGAATGGACGACGGAACAAGACGCCGCATTCGCCGCCGTAAAGAAAGCATTAACAGAGAGCCCAGTTCTCGCGTGTCCGGACTTCTCCAAACCATTCCAATTGCATACCGACGCCAGTGAGAAAGGTTTAGGAGTCGTTTTAATACAAATAATAGAGGGTGCCGAAAGAGTGATTGCCTATGCCAGTAGGACTTTAAGTAAGGCAGAATTAAATTATTCGACGACCCAGAAAGAAGCTCTTGCCGTCGTTTGGGGTATCAAAAAATTTAAGTACTATTTAGAATTTTACCAATTCACCGTTATTTCCGATCATCAATGTTTAAGATTCCTGAACGATTTGAAGAATCCGTCAGGACGACTCAGTCGATGGGCTGTTGATTTACAACAGTATGATTTTGTCATTCAATACCGTAAAGGAGCGATGAATAACTTAGCCGATTCTCTGTCCCGAGCACCGCTTCCTTTCAAACACGAAACCGATGAAGATACCTGTGCCTTGTTAGAAGAAACGTCTTGTTCTTGGTATAACAAGAAGGCTGCGGACGTTCAGTCAGATCCTGAAAAATTTCAAGAATACCGATTGGAGAATGGTAATTTGTACAGACACATACCTGATACACAACATACCGAGGGAGTGCGCGCATGGAAATTGTGTGTAGCTACGCCTGACAGAAACGACGTCCTGAAGGAAATCCATGACGCTCCTGAAGCTGGACATCTTGGGGTCGCCAAAAGTATAGCGAGAGCCGCTTCGTTATATTATTGGCCAGGGATGTTCAGAGATGTCCGCCGCTACGTCAATCGATGTCGATCCTGTAAACATTATAAATTTAATCAGGGAAAACCTCTAGGCCAGATGTTATTCTCACCCGTTGATTGTCCATGGGAACAAGTGAGTGTGGACCTCCTCGGACCTTTTCCGCGTTCCAAGAGAGGATATACTTCATTATTGGTAATACATGATCGATTCACGAAGTGGGTAGAGTGCCAGCCGCTACGCTCTGCCACATCACGAACCATCATCCAGGCACTGAAGGAAAAGGTAATCTATCGTTTTGGTTGTCCGAAGATCCTGTTGGCTGACAATGGTCCGCAATTTGCCAGTCACAGTTTCACCAGTTATTTTAATGGATTAGGTGTCAAGATAAGATTTAATGCTCCGTATGCTCCGCAATCGAATCCTGTGGAAAGGACAAATAGGGTATTAGGACCTATGATTGCACAATACATCAATAAAGATCATAGAGAATGGGACCAATACCTACCTCAGTTCGTTTTCGCCATCAACACCGCTAAACATGAGTCTACAGGATTCACACCTGCCTTTCTTAACTTTGGTAGAGAACTCATGCCGCCGAGCTCTCTGCGGAGAACCGCTGATGGGCAATTAATGGATCCTGCTCGACCGAACACAGAAGAATTGGCTCAAGAACTGTCGAAATTGGACGACTTTTTCAAGATTGTCAGGATAAAGTTGGCTCAAGCGTTCCAGAGGCAAAGTAGGCCCTACAATCTGAGACATCGTCCTTACCGCCCTCAAATTGGACAATGGGTGTATCACCAGACCCATAATTTATCCGACGCCTCTAAGAAATTTACCGCTAAACTTGCTCCGAAATTTGAAGGTCCCTCTAAAGTTATCCAGATCCTGTCTCCGTCTATTCTTATGTTACAGGTACCAAACAGACGAAAACCCGTGAAAGTCCATGTGAAAGATGTAAAGATTCCGTCCGCAGACGAACTCCAAACCGATCTTCCACCTCCAAATCCGCTGGAAGTAGTGGGGGAAGGCCAGGAGGATATATAAATTCGTACGTACCATCCAGCATACACAGTCGACGCAATGGGCACTTCCAAGCAACCAGGCAAGATGACCGCTCCCCGTCCCTTGGTATCTCCGCCGCCATCCGCCATGGATGATCGATATCGAGCGTTGTGGGGTACACCGCCTGGGTTGAAGACGCCCGAACGACCAATAACGCCTCGCTATCTGGTGTCACCAGCGACCGTTGCCCTCATGGAGGAGAAATATCAGACATATTGTTGCAGGACACCTCCCAAGCCAGTAGTCTCCGTGCCGCCCTCCGATGAGACAACAGTCGATGTGGGACCCACGTTACACAGTCCCGACGCAGAAGCCTATCTGGGTTTCAGGCTTCTACAACTTTTCGGTGCTTCTCCAGTGCCCGACTTATTGTCACCGTTGCCAGCAACGCCTGAAGCGAAGAAAGCACCCTTTGTCAATGCCTCCCCTCCGACAATCTCAATTCCTTCGCCACCTCCCGCACATGGTACCTCAAATCTACCAGTTATTCCTTTTCTGCCTCATTTTTCCTTGGACATGCCGTTCCTTTGCTCAGACCCTCCGCCGCTGCCGACGATTCCGCCGCCGACCGTTAAACCTCGTCTGGCAAATCCTGGGGCCTGGGTGAGGAAGGAAGGTTCGCTGGGGAAAGGAGTCCGTAAGAGGCGACATGGGAACAAGCGAGTCCATGTGCGGGTCGACGGAGTGAGCGTCGTGATGACTCGCAGGGAAGCTGAGATCCACCACGCGAATCTGAAAAGACAGAACAAGCAGTGATAGTGCGTGCGTCATAGACATCGTGAGTGATGATAAACTGACGAGTTTTAGTTTTTTAATTTTAAGATGATAGACTTTCAAGAATTAATTGTTTAAATTTTAATTTTCCGTTTCTGTACTTTTGATATTTAGTTGTTAGGGTTCGTTGTTTACTTTTAAGGAGGGGGCTGTAACGAAGTTCCTCGTTAATTGCACAAATTAACATTTTTAGTCCATTATTAATTTATTTAACAATATTAAATTAATAGAATGTAAGTTATTTTGCTCAAATATTGTATAAAATGTTTTGGACGGACCTGTATATGTATTCATGTGCAACGATCATTCAAGTTATTTGTTATTTTTCAATATAAGGATGTATACGTCATGCTCGTAGTCGCGCGCAAATTGTATATTTTAAAACGAGTTTTTCCTACAGAAATAGGGGGGTTTACGGATATATAAAGACACCAACAAGTGTGTCTCTTCCATTTTATTTTCCTATCCTTCTGCTGCCTTTACCTTTCTTTACTCAGCCTTGATGGCGTGGGAAAGATAGGTGTTTATCCTAGAAACGTATTACATTCAGGTCTCATGCGCCGTGGAGTAATCGTTTCAAAGTCCGCTAAAATCCGTCCGAAAGTGTTTGTTTCATTCAGACCAGGGGTCGTGAAGGAATAGACATTTTTACCGCTACTACCTATAATTCCCGTCCGAGTCAGACTATAAATGTCATGACTATGTATATATCTCTGTATTTAATATATGTATTTCATTTTCAGAAACGTTAGATTTCAAATTTTGTTTGTAACGCGCGTATAAATTCAATACATTGTCCGCGCTTTGTAGCATAAACAAAGATATAATAATAATTCTCCGAATAGACGCGCGAAAGTCCGCACCGATTGAAATTGTTCTCCGCGACGAAATATATATAAGGTTCTTCTGCGAGCAGGGTAACGTACAAAAACTTAGTTGTAATATAATTTAAGCAAACCTGATCATCCGTATTTTATTTCAAACACCATTTTATTTATGTTTTTCTTTAACGGAATATTCTGGGATTGTAATTGTTAATTCAGGGACTAGGAACGTACAAACGTTCTTGCTTGATTTTATACGCGACATATAGAGGTCGTTGACGCGTATTTAATTTGTATTCTATTTATGTACATAGATTTTGTAAATATATAATTAATATTAAACCATAAAGTGTATCAATTGTGACCATAATTTAATTGCTGAATTGTTTATTCGTTTGATATGATTTTATAATGTGTTAACAGAAATAAAAGTTAATTATTATGTACTTTTCAAATGAATTTCTAACCGTGTGTTTTTTTGCTTACCTTTACCGTTTGCTAGTGAGATAGAGAAAGTAGTATATTCAAGAGTAACGAATCATATTAAAACAATAAGAAGTACTCACGTTATTTTTCTCCGCTGAGTCAGCTGTGAGCAATAGGTCTTTTGTCCCAAGGCACCACTCTAAAACCACCATAACTTTGATTTATTTTAAACCGCCCGAACGAGTTGACATTAAGGTCAACGGCCGTACTTTTACCAGATCATAACATTGAAGCCTGAACATATAGGCAGCCAGGAGTGCGTATTTTTGGTGTCTGGACGACATTCAGAAGACCAATTCTGTAACCGGCGAGGTTGCCCTTGGTGTTATATAAGCAATTGGCACTGTGTATAATAAAAGTAAGCCAGCTAGGTTACAAAATGAATATAGTTCCGAAATGATGCCGGCATTTTCCCAGATTGTCTACTCGCTTCAAAGCATACTTTAGTCGTTGCGTAACTGTAGTGTAGTGTGCAAGTACGTTGACATTCTTGGTTTTATTTTACTATTGGTGCGTGGAGTTCTATTTAAAATCTATTGTTAATCAGGGAAGAATTACTGAAAAATATCAAAAACGCGTTCTTAGTCTTCAAGAAAAAGCTAAAATTATAGACGTTCTAATGGTACAGCCCATCTCCCTTTATTAATTTTATAGTTTTTATTATTTTTTTAAGGATTTAATTAAGTATATTTTGTTATTAATATTTTGAAGGGAAATAATATTTAAAATCAATGAATGTGTTATTGTATTATTAAGTAGATATTAGTCATAGCTTTAGTATATATTTATGAGTAAAAAAGGTGACGCCGCAAGTTTATATTATTTATATCAACGTGATAAACACTCCAATAGCAATATACAGTCCCACGGCTAAATGAACGTGAATGTGTGTGTAAATGTGAATGGGAAACCCTGAACTTTGTGGAAAGCGGGGAACCCCAGACATTCTGATATAAAAGGGAAATACGCCTTAGAAACGAGAAAGTCGGCAGTTAGACTTCGAGTCAGAAAGTCAACTGCAAAGAAAGACTCCAAGTAGAGAGTCGAACGGCCTGTAGAGTCGGTTAACAGTGAATTTTGATATAGTCGACAACAAGATACGTTAGGTATCGTATCAAAAGGCTAAATCTTAACATTAGACTACGCATAAGAGTCATTGTTAATATACCTTAAATAAATAATTTACTACCGAGAAAACGTAGTAAAGCAGTGGTCAAAGTTGCTCCTAAGAAGTAATTGTGCAACGTGTTATATTGTTGAAATAAAGATTGTGTTTCGAGGGGCAGAAAAAGCAGATGATGCCGTTGAAAACATCGTAGAAATAAAAAAGATTTCGTCGATAATAAGCAGCCCGAAGTTCCCACTGGAAACAATACAAAAAGAAGAGGAATAAGAAGAATTTAGATAAGGTATTATTTAAATGATCATTGTTTAATGACTGTAATGTTTTATGTAATAAAGCAGGAGAAACTGCAAAAATAGAAGTTCAAACAGAAAGTAATTAAATAAATATTGGCCAACAAATATATGTGTAAATCTACGAGTAAAGAATAGAACAGGAGAGATAATAACGTGGTGCGGGAATAGGTACTTTTTAGATGGAAGTTACCACTTTAAGGGAGGTCATTTATATCCTGTTATGTCAAAAATGACGTTTTAGTGTTTCTATAAGGGTGAATTGTGTGGCTTGTGGTCGCTCTAAAATAGCAAGAACAAAGAATATTATTTTTCTCTTCATCGGTAAGTTATTTGATTGGCATTCAACATAGGCAATAATAATTTAAAAAAAGTTATTTTAAATAACTTGTCATATATCTGACATGTCTGATTATGTGTTCAGTGGCGTAACATACATATCCAAGTCATTTAATATTTGTTATATTTTTGACGCAAATTTCCTTTAAACCCGTTTATAATATATTAAAAAGAAGAAACGAATTGAAAACATAATACACTCACGATAATTCTTTAATTATTTTTGGACTAAGAACCTATTTTAAATGATTATCGAGAACACAGGAAGTGTACATATACCCTATACAAAATATTTATGCACGCCTATGCATTACGGCGGCCATATTGAGTTACCACTTTGGACAAATATTATTTTTAAGGAGACTCTCTCCTGTTCTATTCTTTACTCGTAGGTGTAAAGTAACTTGGTATGTTCATAAGTATCGATATAAACACGTATAATATAGAATGTGCATTTTATGTAATAAATTCTGGCGTTTATAGCTTACGATTGAATCGAACAAAGGACCTACAGAAATGTTTTTGTTAGTTTAATGTTTGTAGAGAAAATTCAAATGCATTAGAATTGCTTTTTAAATATATGTTACTTCTTGTGTTGTTTGTAAAATTACAGATACAGGATTCATTGATTTTAATATACGAATTATTTTATAGGAAAAATTGCTGAATAAGTTTTATTCTGATGACAATATGCAACAAAAAAGAAACTTTTTCAAAAGTGAAGGGTCAATACTGATAAATTAACCTACAAATAGTTTGTAAAAGCCAGGAACAAAAATATTCCAGTATCTGGGTCAAAAGCAATGGAAATAGCTCAGCAATTATAAAAACTTTAATGCCTCAAGTCTCTAGTTGATTAAAACGCTTTAAAGACAGGCGCAATACTGCTTTTAAAACAATATCAGGAGAAAGTGAAGTGCTGATGTTGATGAAATTAACTATTTTCAAGCAAAAATTCCGATATAATCCTAGAGACTTATAGACGTCTCTAGGAAGGAAAAGTGTGCTGGTAGTAAATGCCTTAGGAGCGGTTAACCATTTTACATTGTGTAAATATGGCCGGACAATCAGAAAAACTACTTGTGATCGGAAAATCTGCTATGCCTCCTGCATTTCCGAAAAGTAATTTGTACATTTCACCCTAGTTTGGCGATTTATTAAAAAAAAAAGGCACGGATGACATGTGAAACGAGTTTTTGCAAGAATTCATTAAGAAAGTCTCTCGATAATGCTGCATCTCATCCACGAAAGATGACACTAAAAAATATCAAAATAATTGTTCTTCCTCCAAACACAACCGCAGTTTGTCAACCATTAGATCAAGGAATTATCAAAAAATTTATAACCTGGTACAGATCAATAATCTTAAAAAAGATTTTAGCAAAAATGGACACCGTTAATTCACTAGAAGACCTAACCAAGTCGATTCATTTTATTTGTTGTATAAGAAGAGCGTGGAATCAAGTGACTTCAGTAACAATTTTAAACTGTTTTCGTAATATTCCAAAGTTTCTCAGACTGATAGCGATTTTGATCGCGAGGATGAGCTACCTTCACCTACTACCGCAGAAATGTCTAACATTCTTCACCAATCTGGATCAAATGATGTTGATTTTGGTGAATAAACATGTGATGACAAAAACTTGGCCCATGAAGATAAAAATGTAGAAATGAGCGTTGACATCGGTGAAATCTTGCAGCTAGAAGAATCTGATTCTGAGGAAATGCTAGATAATGATGAAGAGGAAACAATCAAAACGTATAAGGATACAATACCAATTTTACACAGCATAAAACTTTTTACCTCCAAGAATGGCGATACAAAAGGTTTTGTGTCGGTGTCTTAGAACAACACATACATATTGCTGTGACCTCGCAAACTTGTAAAATAAGAATAGTTTTAGAGATTGATTTAAGAATTAGTTTAAGCTTAGAAATAAAAATAAAAATAAGAAAAAGTCCTATTTAGATATTATTGAGTAAAACTATGCAACAAGAACTACATGAAGGTATACAAAGTTGCATACTCATAGTCAAATTTTTATTATTCCAGTAAATAATGAAATATGCAAAATAAAGTTTATTAAATAAATATAAAAACAAAAGATGTAGAATAAAAATTTATTAAATAAAGAAATATATGAAATAAAGACAAAATAAATATAAGTAATATATTTCTTTTGTAGAAAAGATACACAAAAAGTATGGTTTATAAATCATGAAAAGAAATGAAATACGACATGCATAAAGCAGTGAAAATCTTATGAGAGTTTAAGAATTAAATAGTATTAAAGAATAAAATTTACCTTAGCTTACTACTAGACTAAGAAAAAGGATATAAAAATATGTAAAACATAGAAGCAATCAGCAGTGACATGTTTTTGTATTTAAAAGCTGACATTATAAATAAATAAAAGGTATCTGTGTTCATGATTTGTTCGTAACACAATGCTTCAGGGACTAGAGGCGGACGTGTTCTACAAGGACAGGCAGTGCGGGGAGAAAAATAATGGTTATCTTCAACATGTTTCCCATTTTGCCAAGGCGCACTCCGGCTAAAAGAAAAGTAAAACTAACATAAATAAATGGAAAGAAAAATATGTATCGAACAATGAACAAGGTAATAGGTTCATTGACGAGTACAAAGAAGGATGGTATTAGTGACAAGAATAAACCTACCGTTGGGAATGATGTGCAAAGCAGGGGAGATCTTTGAATTGGAAGGTTATGTTGACGTTTAAGAAAAATTGTGAACTGTCAGAACAAAATGTGTATGTGTGCGTGTATCAAGGCGGCAACATATGGGCAGCGATTTTACGGGAAAGTGTATTCCAGTACCAACCTAAACATGGACTAGAGGGCGCAATGGTCAACATAGTTTATTTTTGCCGCTATAAATACAAAGACAAGATTCGACAGGTAGACTTCTGATAACACCTCCGAGAGGTGAACTTCTCAAAACACTTACAAAAGGAAGGTCTCTTAAAGTTTTTAATTGTTATATTGTAGTTTTTCATTATTTCTTCAACACATATAGTCACAGTAATTTATTTTATTTAATACATTTGAATTCATTTGAAGCGTTCATAATGGACATTCAAAATAGATTTTTTGATAACAAGTAAGTTTATTATTTCTTTTGAAAATGAAGTTATACGAGTTGTTGGACAGACATTGATTTTTACGTGCGAATGATTAATCAATGTATTGTTGGACAAAAATAGACAAGTAAATAATTTATCCTGTAAGGTTTATTTTAAATTTATATAGTTGGAATTACAACCAAATAGGATTAATGGTGTTGGTCAGTTGGAGAGATGTTACGTGAAAATGAGCATTTTCTTCATCGTATTGTCTAGACATCATTAATTTCTTTCAAATTAAGCGAATAATAAATTAGAATTTCACAAGGCATAGATTAAGAGCTCGATACAACACGTGCAAATGGTTGTCTAAAGCAATTAATTGAAGCCTATACATAAATATTATAACGTCGATGAGTATATTCATAAACGTACAATAAAAGTTTACATTTGTTTATTTGCAGGATAAATATTTATTTTGTTTGGTAGAATAAATAAATAAACAAAAGATTTACATACATTACAACCGGCATTAGGTATAAATGATATGAGTATTTTTCAATTATGTATCTTGTTTAGAGCATAAAGGTGTGTATATAAAGGAAACTATATTTTTGAATCCATAAATTACAAAATAAAAAAATACATGATTATGTTGAATAGACATACAGTTTTTCTTTGAACAAAACTATTACCTTTTCCCTATAATGAACAAGAGAAAAATCATCAGCAAAGAAGAAGGAACCACAAACATTGCCAGGACCCACAATAGTTATAAGGTACATGACACAACAATATAAGATAAAACACAAAACCAATTATAAGTTCTTGGTGTGTAAAGAATAATTTAAAGAGTATAATGTGTACAAAAGACTATACCCTACGTGTGGTAATACACACAAAAGTATGTTGTTACAGCATATAAATTATATGGCAATATTGTTATTTAAAATAAATATTTATATGACACAGCATTAATTTAAATTGGCGATGCCCAACGTGTGGCAATAACATTATTTATAATAAATATGAATAAACATATTTATATGCTACAGCATAAATAAACATTTATTTATGTCACAGCAATATGTATGCATTTCAATATTAAATAAACCATGTGTACAAATACATATTGCCACTGTTTCAGTTTTTCTGTGTAAATATGTAGGTATATAGAGAACTAACGGTAGGTTTGGAAAGTATGTATATGATACATACAGTACACATGTATGTATGTGTTGTAAACTTGTGTTATTCTTTGTGTTTGTTAAAATTAGAATGATACACTATTTATAAACTTGTTTTAATTGCTTTTATTTGTGGACTGTATTTAACTTAACAATTGTGGACGTGCACAGCGTGCATCATCTTCTTTTCTACTCGTGTCTATATGTGCGCACACAGCCCGCACACTCCCCACTCACGGGTCTTAATGGCGCGAAAATATCAACTATGCTCATTACCCAAACAGTATTTACATACACATTTCCACAAATATGTTTTAAAGGGATACCTCAATTAAGAGGACAAATTTAAGGCGACTGGAGGTGTGCTTAAGAGAGAGTACATTGTAATTACTTATGATTAATTGTTCGTTACAAAACATAATTGATGTAAGGTGCTACGTTAATAAAATGATATAAAAACGAATGATACCTGACACTTCTTGCAGAGCAGTAAGCAAAATGGTGTTTCAAATATTCATTTCGACCAAAGTGGATTTTGCAAAATGGGCACTGCGTAAGATCTGAAATTATAAAAAATACACTGAAATACAATCAAAAGTAATTACTTTCTGATAATCAAATTAACAATTAAATAAATCCTTCACAATTTATTAACAACAAAGTGACACAATTGATTCACCAAAACAGTGACACAGTTTGCTAGTTTTTGTCTGATAAAGCGACTGTGTTGGCGAATCAATTGTAACATTCTAATTTATTTTTTATCATGAACCTTCGATAATTCTACTCATCAACTTAATAAACTGTATTCGTTGGCACAACTAATTTCAACAGAGAAACTGCATTAGAAGAATAATTAAACAAGAAAATAAATATCTCTTTGAAAATTTGCCTAAAGATTTGATTTTTTTCATACCTTGAATTGAAAAGTTGCTTCCTGCATCCTCTAGGCAAATTGTTTTATGTTTGGCCAAACATGATTTCGAGCTGTATCCAAGACAGCAAAATGTACAGGCAAATATATCCTTAATGAGGTGTTCCATAATGGGAATAAAATCCATTTCAACATTTCCATTCAAGCTGTATGTGAAGTCTTCACCAAAATACACCAGTAATTCTTCACCCGGTCGAATTTGACGAGTGCTTCGATAATATAGATAATCTTGACATTGTACGACAATTAGATTTCCTTCAAAAGTATTTCTGGCAGGGTTAATGAACTGCATCCAATTTAAGAAATGCGACTTATCATTGTTGTATACAAATTTTCCTCCTTTTACTCTCCAAGCACACTCTGTCCTACAAAGTCCAGTGAAAGGACCAAATTTGACACCTTCAGGAATAACTTTTAAGGCCAATATTGCACACTGGCCAAACATATGTTCAATTTCTAAAATATCACTTGGTAACTCATCTTGTGTTCTGTTATCTGAATTATCCGGAGCATTTCTGTTCAAAATATGTACAAGCATTCCACACTCGATGCAGTAGTCTTCATAATACGCCTGACAATTTTCACAATCTGTTAATAAAATTTAAACAGATTGAAAAGAAGGTAATATAATGTTTGCATAAGTCAAAAAGAAATGAGAGTTTATTGGTCATTTAACCAAGCTAAAATTTCCTATTTTATATAAACATGTTTTCATTCCAAGGTTCATTCCTGGTAAACTTTCCTTGGCCATAAATTTTAGAAAAATTAAAAATATAAACCAAAAACATTTTTTTGCATTTCGAAACTTTAACTAGTAATCTTTCATAACTAGTCTCAAAATTACAAGAATATATTTTATTGATATTCCACAGAAGCTTATTTTGTTTGATTTTTATTGAACATGGACATAAATTATTGTAATATGTATACAACAAAAGTATACAGTCGCCATATGTCTCACCTTTTTCAATCAGTTTAAATAATTTTTATAGACTATTAATTATGTGATGAATGGTTAAAATTGGTTTTTAATTTATACTTTTAATTCTTTTTAGAATTATGGTCGATACAATGATATCACCCATTACAAGTTATGATAGTAAGGATCGGCAGTCAATTTTACATTAATAAATTAAGTTATATATTACTACTACTGTGCCCAACTTGAATTACATTATTTATTAAGTCCAGACCTGCAATGTAATTCTGACTGCCACTTCATATTAATCAGTTTATGAAGAATTTTATACTTAGAGGTACACGACTTTTAATTTAAAAATAAGAATTTTATTACTTGATTTAATGAGACAGAAATTGCACTTTCAATAAAATGGAAAAGTCTAAAGAACCTGCAGAGTATGATTACAATAAGAAGTAATTAAGGGTTATTTTGCAGTTGCGGTAAACTTATTATGCTTTTACTTACACAGAAGTCCATTGTCTACTTCAATTTTAATCTCATAGACACTGTTTCCATCTTCAATTTTAACATGGTCATTTATTACGTTATATTGTCCATCGGATGATGGCAATTCTGTCTTAATATTGTCTAAAATAGTGGATGCCTCGTATTCTATCTCGTCATGCCACTTCATGTGGTCTTGCAATTCAAAATTGTTTGCAATAATAACAGTTTCCGAGACGTGGACTTTATCATCTACAAAAACGTCCATTTCCTTTGTACTGGATGTATTTAAAGAAAGCAATGTTGTATTCACAATACAATTTTCAGTTTGATCAGCCATCACAACTGCTAATTAAATATGTAAACCTATGGTGTACACTCACTGGCAGTGGTGCCAAGTTAGGGAATTTTTCCCTAGATCTAGGGATTTCTTGATCAAGTAGGGAAAAAGGGAATTTTACTCAAAATTTAGGGAATTTTGGACGAACTTTGAAGGAAATAAAAAAAAATTAAGTTTTGTTCTGTCTAATGGTGGATTTATGCAACGTGAATTAGTCCTAACTTAGTATTAGTATTAGTCTTAAGAAAGTTCGATCATTGAGTATACGTGTTAGCGTTCAGTCAGCTGATCTTATGGTCGTAAGCTTCTTAGGACCGGGTTAGGATACGACCTTGAAAGTTCGTAATTTTTAACTCTTAGGACTAAGTTAAGACCTCGGTAGCCAAGATCTAAACTTTATGAGGTAATACGTGCACAATTACGTACCATTCACGCAGCGTAATTTGAAAATTTAATTTCTGTATAACGTGTACTTTTAAGGTTAAGACTAATTCTTAGGACTAATACTAATACTAAGTTAAGGAACGCTGCATAATCCCACCAGAGTATTCTCAGTAGTCACAGACGTTAAAACCAAAAAGAGAAATACATTAAGTGGCGAGGCTCTAAATGCAGTTTCTGTGATTAGATTTTCTAGCAATAAAGATAATTGTTGTCAATCTTTTAATGTACATAAAGAACATTTAGAACTTATGTCGCATAAAAATTTATGTAAGTAGTTTCTTTTTATTAAACACCTACTTTTGTTTGTATTTTTATTTATAATTAAATTTGTTATTTGAAGTTAATAAAGTTATAAGTATTTTGTATTATTATTAACAAAAGTAGTGGAAAAAATAAAGAAATCGTGGATATTATCCGAAAGAAAATGTCTAGGGAAATCTAGGGAATTTTTAGAAGGGCTTCTGGGGATTTCCTACTCTCTACTCCTGGCACCACTGCTCACTTGCTCACTGGTATATAGTATATAAACACACAAACCGACGATGTTTGATTTATGTGTAGATATTGAAAATAAAGATGGTGGAGCAACAAATAAGCTTTCTTCGATTGTTTTCGCAAGTTTTCATGTAGATTACGTTCTGTGTTGCTTTTTGTAAGTTGTCTGATAACATCTACTTGTAACTATTATAGAATTAGTAAACTAATAAAGCAATGGATTCTTTATATACTGCCCAAAAGTAAACCACAATTATCTACTTACAATACGCCCAAACGCTTAGAGGTGGGTCCGTGGGTCGTTCGCGAACGAACCGGTTCAGTGAACCGAGGGAGCCGGTTCACTAAATTTCAATGAACCGGATCTCGGCTCACTTGGGTCGTTGCTTAATTTGTATACAACAATCTGATAATTTGTCAAATTTGTGTGCATTATAGCTTCAAATAAATTGTTTGTCAAACATTTTGTATAATTGGTGTGCGCGCAGACTAAATTATCATCCCGGTTCGTTTGAGCCGACGCGACGGCGCCGAGTATTACATGTCCTACACCTTCATTATTCATATGGTGAACTGCAACATCTGTTGTTTACTTGAAAAGTATAACAGAAAATGCCCATCAAAAAAGGAATTTATGAGTAAAACCCTTTCTTCATCGGCGTAGGTAGAACGGTGACGAGTTTTTAAAATTTATTATACCTATGTGTTCATTTTCACCTCGCTTTAATGCACATCTTAAAGTCGGATGAAAATTAACACATTCAATTTGTTTGCAAGACAAGAATACTCTCTTTTTAATTTATTTTCACCCATCACAATAGTACAATATATTTTTATATCAAACAGAAATTCAAAATCAAACATTATTCCTCAATTAATTATTCGAAAATAAACGCTTGGCTCAGTTTCACAACTTCTTTATTAGATACACTAACAATTGTTTCGGCTATGAGGCCATTATCAAAGAGTTATCTAGAACTAAACTTATGAGGTTACAGCTATTTACATCTGGTACGTGGTTGTTCTCTATACAATGTTCTGCAAATCCAGTGTGTTTAACACTATATTTTATATCTCTAATATGTTCTGTTACACGTGTATTAATACATCTGCCACTTTGTCCAATGTAAATAGCTTCACAATCCTGGCATTTTATGGAATATACTCCTGATTTATCTAAGTTATTCATTTTATCTTTAGCATTATTCAACAATGGACCTAGATTTACTTTATTTATCCACACTATGTTAATATTTAGTTTCTTTAGTAATTTGTTTATTTTCTGTGTTATGGGAGAGATATAAGTGATTACATGCCACCTAGGTTTATCTACATCTTTTATTTCCGGGTATAACAATTTTTGGAGTGATTTTCTTTCTTTATGTTTTAGTAAATTATCAATGATATTTGGGCTGTAACCATTATTTTTTGCTATTACTTTAATTGTGTTGATTTCATTGTTAAAGGCTTCCTTATTCAGTGGTATGTTCATTGCTCTGTGTATGTAGCTATGGAAAGTTGACATTTTAATTTTTTGTGATTGATTTGCGTTAGCGTGTAATATGTTGTCTGAAAATGTTGGTTTTCTATGTATTGTAAATAATAACTTGTTGTCTTTTTTGTGTATTATAATATCTAGAAAATTTAATGTGTTATTGTGTTCCTTTTCTATAGTAAACTGTATTTTGGGGTTTAGAGTATTAAGTAATTTTAGGAATTCTGTTAATTGTCTATCTGTACCCTTCCAAATACAGAAAATGTCATCGACATACCTAGCCCAATAGTGTATTTGTTTTGTAACGGTATTATTCATCTTAAATAGTTCTCGTTCTAGGTGGTCTATGTATCCATTAGCTAACAATGGGCTGAGTGGATTTCCCATAGGTAAACCATCTATCTGAGTGTAAATTTTATTATTAAATTTAAAATAATTCTGTTGCAAACATAACTTTAATGATTCTAATGTTTCGGATTTCTCAGTATCCTCTAAATCGGTTTTGTTAATCTGGTCGCTAATTAAGTTACTTATTTCATGAATTGGGATAGAAGTAAAGAGGTTTCTAATATCGAACGATACCAATTTAGCATTATCTGGTAACTTAATGTCATTTAATTTATTTGTTAAGGTGATCGTGTTTTTTATTGAATATTGTGACTTGAAATTGATTTTTTCCGGTAGTATTTGACTTAGATATTTACATAGTTTGTATGTGGGGGCATTTACATATGATACTACAGGTCTCAAAGGGTTATTATCTTTATGTAGTTTCGGTTGGCCATATAGTCTGGGGGTACTAGGATTCATTATGGTTAAGTTTTTGTTCTTTAAATTAGTATTGTTATTTATTAGCTTTTTTATTTTTGTTTGGTAATTTTTAGTTGGGTCATTTTTTAGTTGTTTAAATTCGTTAGTGTTTAATATTTCATACATTTTCTCATTATATTTAGTTCTTTCTAATATTGTGACTGTATTACCTTTGTCTGCTTTAGTGATTATTAGATTGTTATCGTCTAACTTCTTTCTTATGGCTTTTATGTTGTTATTGTCATGTGGGCTTTTTGGGGTTAGTTTTAGTTTTTGATATTCATTACCTATTATTTTCTTTATTTTTTCTTTCTCTAAATTATGTCCTTCTATTGGTTGTAGAGCTACTTCTAGGTCTACTGCTAATTGTTAATGTCATTATTGTTATTGATGTTTGGGTTGTATTTTAAACCTTTTTCTAACAATTTAGTTTCTGAGTCTGTGAATGATGTTTTACTATACCCTGTCTCAGAATAAGAAGGAGTGATTCAAATATCCCGCCAAAACATGGAACACATAGCTTCAAATTTAGTAGACAATTTGATATGACATCATGACAATTGAGGTTAGAAGAACTGTATTAATTCTAACTAAGGATTTAGCTGTTTTGTGTTTCATTTACTACTTTCGTTAAAATAGATGGATGTGCCGCTTTTCATTCTACCAGTCGAAGCAGCAATACGAGTGCACGGCAATTGGAAACAGGAGAGTAAAGTTATAAACAGAAGTAAGTGCATAGGTACATCTATAATTTGATGAATACAAATCTCTTAACATTCAAATCTGTTCATTCTAGTTTTACAAAAAGAATTAGAAGAATCTATGGATAAAGATATAGGCCCAATTTACAAATGAAAGCATAGACTTTGTTCTGAGCATTTTGAGGAGGATTGCCGTTATAAATATATAATTACTGCACATTTTAGTGAATGTGATATATCAACATGAAAATTGTGAATCAAGTCTATTTATTATTAACTATTTGTATCAGAGAGCAAGAATGAATCAAACCTTTTATCTTTGATCAAAATGTCCTTAAGAACTTGCAGAAACAGTTTTGCTTATTAATTTCTATTTTAAATATCAATAAAGAACTTATACTGAAAATCATTCGTATTACTGCTACAAACCTTGAGGAGGTAAATTCAAGCAACTAGTCCTGGAAATGTGAATCTTACATACAACAGTAATAAATAGAAAAATTTACATCGGCTGTAGTTGTTTACATGAACTGCAAAGATAATTACATATACCTACACATTACTAATTATTATTCCCTATTAAAATTTATTTATTATGAAAATGTATAAAGTATAACAAATATTTATTTCTACTATATATTGGACATTAACAATAATTTAGTGTTCACATCATGTTAAAAGATAAAAAATTTACATGGTCGGCACAACTTTTCCAAATACTTATTGTAACATTTGTAATTGCTTCTGTCAAAAGTTCTCATATAAGTGATATTCTGAAAGGGGATTTTTTTGAAGCAACTTCATTTTATGTATCAATTCAGATCCTATATGAAGTAATCTTAATTGTCTATTTTTATCGGTATGGCTATATATTTCATCCTACAGGTTTTCAACAAAGCTTGTCGTGCACTCATTATACTTGTGGCAATCCAAACTTTTTCCCATATTCTTCACCAGATATTTTCACCTTTTTCTATTTGTACAGGTTTCTTTACGTTTGACATATCTGAAATATAACATGTATATGAACATGTGGTAATATAATTAGTATTTAATTAACACTTACTTGAAATTAATGAGCCAATTCTAGAATATGTGTCAGTTGTCCAGTTCATTTATGGTATGAACTCATCTATAGTTATTTTTGCAATGATATTAATTGTTCAATGTTTGATTTTTGCACTGACGTACAGTATTTTTGACAGATTCATGAAATTCAAAGTGTCAAATGCATGATCACTTGTTCCTTAGGTCTTAAGCCGTCTGATCAACGCATGCTCATGTTGTACATAAAAGCAGGGATTTTATTTAATAACACAATAAAGTATAATAAAGCAAAGTAAAAATGAAAGAGACTAGGTTATGGCTTGGCTATAAACATAAAATGACGTTTTGTCAAACTTATTTTCCCATGTTAAACTTGCCTACGCAAGAACCAATAAAATACTTTAAAAATATACGCCATTTTGGCGCGATATTTGAATCACTCCTTCTTATTCTGAGACAAGGTATAAGATTTATTAAATGTGGATAAAATGTGACATTATTAGTTATATCGTTAGGTACATTGTTTTTTATTGCTAATGATAATTTACTGGTGTTTAAGTAATCGAGTTTCTTTAACTGTGTCTTGTGTTGTTCTTGGCTTCTATGTAATACTTCCTCTCGAACGTCCCTGTCCATGATGTCGAATGTTATCGGGTGTAGCACTTCTAACAACCGCATATGGACTATTTTGAGGTGTAATTTTAAATTGTTCCGTCGGATATACCATTTCTGTGTTTCTTTATTAATCCATATTTTGTAACTTTGTTGTATAGTCTCTTGTGCTTCTCTACTCTTGTTGTGGCACGTTATTTTCATATATTTTGGAGTGATATCTTCTTTAACACATTGTTTATTGAACCACAGGTGATTGTTACACTTATGTATTTTAAGTAACGTTTTTCGATATATTGCTGCTAATTTGCCTTCGCTGGCTGATTAAAAATTACCAAACAAAAATAAAAAAGCTAATAAATAACAATACTAATTTAAAGAACAAAAACTTAACCATAATGAATCCTAGTACCCCCAGACTATATGGCCAACCGAAACTACATAAAGATAATAACCCTTTGAGACCTGTAGTATCATATGTAAATGCCCCCACATACAAACTATGTAAATATCTAAGTCAAATACTACCGGAAAAAATCAATTTCAAGTCACAATATTCAATAAAAAACACGATCACCTTAACAAATAAATTAAATGACATTAAGTTACCAGATAATGCTAAATTGGTATCGTTCGATATTAAAAACCTCTTTACTTCTATCCCAATCCATGAAATAAGTAACTTAATTAGCGACCAGATTAACAAAACCGATTTAGAGGATACTGAGAAATCCGAAATATTAGAATCATTAAAGTTATGTTTGCAACAGAATTATTTTAAATTTAATAATAAAATTTACACTCAGATAGATGGTTTACCTATGGGAAATCCACTCAGCCCATTGTTAGCTAATGTATACATAGACCACCTAGAACGAGAACTATTTAAGATGAATAATACCGTTACAAAACAAATACACTATTGGGCTAGGTATGTCGATGACATTTTCTGTATTTGGAAGGGTACAGATAGACAATTAACAGAATTCCTAAAATTACTTAATACTCTAAACCCCAAAATACAGTTTACTATAGAAAAGGAACACAATAACACATTAAATTTTCTAGATATTATAATACACAAAAAAGACAACAAGTTATTATTTACAATATATAGAAAACCAACATTTTCAGACAACATATTACACGCTAACGCAAATCAATCACAAAAAATTAAAATGTCAACTTTCCATATGTAACCCCTTGGTGGATTATGAATTCTTATAATGTACAAACTGTCGTTCATATTTCTAAACAACTTTATTCACTAACTTACATATCAATAAAATGCTTGTTTTACATGTTATGTACGTTTCGTAATGTAATCGATATAGGACTGTATCTATAGGTACGACTAAATGTAGTATATGTTGTCACTACTAATGTTCGACTCGTAATGTTTCGCTCGCTCTCGCGTTCTCACCGTTCGCTTGTTGATATCACGCACGCGCACTACTGTCGTCGTTTGAATCAAATGAAATACCAACATACCGGCGGCCTTGAAAGACCTGGCTTTCAAAAATAAAAAAAACAATAATAATAAAAATAAATGAGTTTAGTTGTAGTCTTTAGGAAAACAACACACTTTCTGCACCCCTCTGTCTACGGCTCCTTGAGCGGTTTTGATAGTAACCACTCGCGTTCTTCCGTCCTGGCCCGGGTGTATCTTGATGATCCTACCCATAATCCATTTCAATGGAGGCACGTTATCTTCCTTTAATAGCACGAGATCTCCCACTTGAACACCTCCTGGACTATCAAACATCCATTTATTCCTCTGCTGCATGGTGTGCAAGTACTCCGAGGACCATCTTTTCCAAAACTGTTGATAGAGTTGCTGTAGATGATGATAATTATTCAATCTGTTGATTGGAGCTGTAGTTACATCTCGCTGTGGTATAGCAACAAGTGACTCTCCAATCAAGAAATGCCCTGGTGTTAAAGCCTGTAAGTCGTTTGGGTCATTGGAAAGTGGGTACAAGGGTCTAGAATTAAGGATAGCTTCTATTTGTATTAGAACAGTATAAAAGGATTCATAGGTTAGTCTTGTATTACCAATGATCTTTTTTAAATAAGTCTTTGTTGATTTTATAGCAGCTTCCCAAATCCCCCCAAAATGCGGAGTACGAGCAGGAATAAAATTCCATACTATCTCCCTTGTTTCGAGATAATTCTTAACCTTGCTTGAGTTTTTTATTTCAGTCATCGTTTTCAAAATCTCATTATGAGCGCCCCTGAAATTCGTTGCATTGTCAGACCATAATGTTTTACATAACCCCCGTCTACTAATAAATCTCTTGAAACCATTCAAAAACATGTCAGTCGACAAATCTGTAACCAATTCCATATGAACTGACTTCGTAATAAAACATACAAACACGCACACATAGGCCTTTATGTACTGTCGATTTCTTAGTTTACCGTCCTTGATTAGAAAAGGTCCAGCATAATCTAATCCTGTTGTGTAGAACGGTCGAACAGGAACTGTACGATCCCTTGGTAAGCAACCCATTTTAGGAATGTAAGTAGCTGGATTGACACGGAAACATACTGTGCATTGTCTTAATATCTTTTTTATAGTATTCCTTGCGTTTAATGGCCAAAATTCCTGTCTTACTATGCCTAATAACGTTTGAACTCCTGCATGTAAATTCTCCAAGTGCTTCTGTTTTATTACTAAGTCAGTAAGTCCATGTTGTGGTAAAATGATTGGATGCTTTTGCGAAAAATCTATATTTGCATTTTTTAATCTTCCTCCCACTCTTAGAATTCCATCTTCGTCCAAGAATGGATCTAGTGATTTCAGTTTGTTTCGAACATCGCGTTTATTTTTTAATGCGTTTATCTCCTTTTCGAAAGTCTGCCTCTGGGCTAATTTTATCAATAACATCAGACTATATCTCAGTTCTGCCAAAGACAAATCTCCTTGATGCTTATTTTTCGTACGACAATTTCCTATAAAACGCAAACAATGTGCTACTACTCTCTGTAGTGTTCGTAAATTGGAATACCTTTCAAATATCGTATAATCGATATTTGTGTTAAGACAATTAAACGATTTAATCTCCGGTACTGATACCTTATGCCCATAATTCAACACTGGCCACTGTTCACCATCTAAACTTAACCAAGCAGGTCCTGACCACCACAATGTAGAATCCTTAAGTCCATTGACATCCAAACCTCTGGAGATAATATCTGCGGGGTTATCCTCGGAAGAAACATGACGCCACTGTCGTATATCCGTGATGTTTTGAATATCAGAGACTCGATTTGCTACAAAAGTTTTCAAGTTATTTGGTGATATTTGTAACCATGATATGACTATTGTTGAATCACTCCAATACCATATATTGCTCGTATTTATATCCAATGCTTTAATGACTTCCTTCATTAGTTTAGTCAATAAATGTGCTGCGCAAAGCTCTAATCGTGGAATTGAAATAGTTTTAATAGGAGCAACACGTGATTTCGCTGCAAGTAATCTTGAACAAATCTGATTGTTTGAATTTTGTGATCTAATGTATATGGTAGCACCATACGCACGTTCTGATGCATCGCAGAACCCATGTATCTGGATACTAACTGGATCAAATAATAATACATGTCGGGGTATTGCTATTTCATGAATATTCTCCCATTCGTCGAATAATTTCCTCGCAGTCGCATAAATGTCTGCTGGCACGGTTTCATCCCATTCACTTTTGAGTTCCCATAATTTTTGTAACAATAATTTTGCCCTAATTACTATTGGACCAATTAATCCTAAAGGATCGAAGATTTGTGACACGGTAGATAGAATAACTCTTTTAGTAATTCGTATTCTTTTCATGTTAAAGTTCGTAGTAAAAGTAAATCTATCTAGCTCGGCCTGCCATATAACACCTAATGTTTTTGTTTCAATCAGGTTCACCTCAGTTGGCCTCTCGCTTTTAACAATACTTGCATGATTTGAATTAAATTTTCTTAACTCAAACTTGGCACTGCTTAAAATACTAGTAATATCTTGCTTCAATCCTAGTAAATCTTCCATTGAGTTCGCTCCTGTCAATAGATCGTCCATATAAAAATCCTTTCTTATCGCATAGGCTGCTTCAGGGTAAGCCTCCTCGTTTTCTATAGCTAACTGTTTCAAACATCTTGTGCTTAAAAATGATGCTGGAGCTGTGCCATGGGTAAGTGTATTAAGCTTATAGTGTTTTAATGGCATTTTTGGATCAGATCTCCATACAATACGTTGTAAATCCCGTTGCGATTCTACTATATTTATTTGACGATACATTTTTGTTATATCTCCAGTCAAAACATAACTATGTTTACGAAATCTTAACAAAATTGAAAAGAGATCATCTTGTACCACCGGTCCGGTTTTCAAAATGTCATTCAACGATATATCGTTTGTTGTTTTGCAGCTTGCATCAAAGACAACCCGTAACCTTGTTGTGGTACTAGCCTGTTTAAAAACACAATGGTGTGGCAAATAATTAACATTCTCGTTAATATTGTCATTGAAGTTAGTAATTTCTGTCATGTGTTCAAACTTTTCATATTCCATCATGAAACGCGTATATTCTACTCTTAAAGAATCATCCCTAGCAAATTTCTTTTCTATTGACTTCAATCTTTTTTCTGCGTTCTCCAATGATTCACCTAAATTAACATGCTCCTCCTTCAATGGTAACGATACGGTAAAACGACCATCCTCTTCACGTTTAAATGTGTTTTGAAAATGATTTTCACAAGACAACTCTTCGCTCGAATAATATTTAGAATCGGGTAATTCCTCGATTTTCCAGAATTTTTCTAATTTGTTTAAAACTTCGGTATTTATGCTTAAATTACACGAAATCTTATTGCTAAAATTATCGTTAGGTAAATCACCTGATATTAGCCAACCTAATTTTGTCCTTTGTAATATTGGTTTATTTTCTCCCAGTTTAATTTGTCCTATAGACAACAAATCAAAGAAAATTGTAGCACCCAATAATATGTCAATTTTCTGTGCCTTATAAAAGTTTGGATCTGCTAGCGTAATATCCTGTGGTATATTTAAATTCGAAATATCAAAACTTTGTTGAGGCAATTTATCTGTTATTTTGTTCATAATTAGAAATGGCAATTTTTTGTGATATTTTTTGCTAGTCGAGAATAATTCTGCATGCGTTATATGAGAAATACTTAATAACGACTGATTTATTCCGCTTACAGGTATTGATATATCAAACTGCTTCAACTTTAATCTTTCTAGCAATTCTTTTGTCATAAAATTTGATTGCGATCCTGAATCAATCAACGCCCGACACTGAACTAAATTATTATGAATATCCTTGATCAGTACTACTGCCGTTGATAAAAGAACATATTCCGACTGTCTGGTCGATGTATGCGCTGTAATGACTGAATTGTTATCACTGAATTGTTGTGATTCTTCCCTTGAACTATTTGGTCTATCATTGTCGTCATCTGGCCTTAGCTTTTTATTATCAAAATGTAATAAAGTATTGTGGGGTTGATTGCATCTTTTACAATTACTGGCTTTACAATCTCTATTAAAATGATTATGTTTCAAACAATTAATGCATAATTTTAATCTTTTAATAGTATTAAATCTTTCTTTCACATTAAAATCCAAGAATTTTTGGCAGCGAAAAATGAGATGATTTCCCTTACATAATTGGCATTCTAATTTATTTATTGCTACATAAGATTGTACGCTCGATTTTGTTATGTTTTTCCCTTATCTAGCGTTTCTAAAAATACGCACTGATTTACTAAAAAATCCCAAAGTTTTTTCAAAGTTGGCATCGAATTGGTTGCCACGGAACTTTCCCATGCTCTTTTAGTTTTTGCGTCAAGTTTTGAAGTAATTAAATGTATTAACAACGTATCCCAGCTATCGGTTGGTTCGCCTAGAGTTGTTAGCGACCGTACATGCTTTTGGAAGTGATCGACAAGTTTTCTTAAATGTGTATGCGATTCTTGATGTAATACAGTATAATCAAATAATTCTTTTATATGCGTATGTATGATAATACGTTTATTCTCATAACGAGCTTTAATTAAATCCCACGCGACGGAGTAATTCGAATCCGATGCTTCGAGTGCACTTATAACTTGTGCCGCTTCGCCCTTCAAACACGACCTTAGATAATAAAATTTCTGTGTCGCATTCAATTGTTGATTTTCGTGAATTAATGACTTGAAAGCGTCCGAAAACATTAACCATGCATCATAAGCACCGTTAAATTCCGGTAAAACAATTTTAGGCAATCTCACATTCAAATTCATTGGGTTATTGGCTATATCATTACTTGCGGTATTGACATTTATCTCATCCAATACTGTTTTGACTTGCAACTCGGTAATAATTTTGTTAGCGCTTGAAACGGTACTGAAATATCTATTTTCAAACTCTTCTCTATCCTTAAATTGACTGTTATCGATGGCTTCGATTTCATTTTGTAACAAATTGTATTCATCTAAAACAGGTGTAACTCTTTCTAATCTTAATCTCAATTCAGATTCCTTTTCACACGTATATGTTTTCATAAATGTTTCAAATCGAGTTAAAATTGCCTTAACATTACCACGTTTGCGAATCAATTCTATTAATTGCTCGTTTTCTGTCATTACTGCTTGTTGGTAATACAATACAAAATAATAATAATAAGGAATATGTATTTGAAAGGAATGACTTACGGTTAATGGTGGACCGTCTTGCTAACTTCCTCAATGTGTTGATTTGATGTTTCTACGACTATCCGGCTCGTTTGACCAAAATGTAACCCCTTGGTGGATTATGAATTCTTATAATGTACAAACTGTCGTTCATATTTCTAAACAACTTTATTCACTAACTTACATATCAATAAAATGCTTGTTTTACATGTTATGTACGTTTCGTAATGTAATCGATATAGGACTGTATCTATAGGTACGACTAAATGTAGTATATGTTGTCACTACTAATGTTCGACTCGTAATGTTTCGCTCGCTCTCGCGTTCTCACCGTTCGCTTGTTGATATCACGCACGCGCACTACTGTCGTCGTTTGAATCCTTAAATGAAATACCAACACCATAGCTACATACACAGAGCAATGAACATACCACTGAATAAGGAAGCCTTTAACAATGAAATCAACACAATTAAAGTAATAGCAAAAAATAATGGTTACAGCCCAAATATCATTGATAATTTACTAAAACATAAAGAAAGAAAATCACTCCAAAAATTGTTATACCCGGAAATAAAAGATGTAGATAAACCTAGGTGGCATGTAATCACTTATATCCCTCCCATAACACAGAAAATAAACAAATTACTAAAGAAACTAAATATTAACATAGTGTGGATAAATAAAGTAAATCTAGGTACATTGTTGAATAATGCTAAAGATAAAATGAATAACTTAGATAAATCAGGAGTATATTCCATAAAATGCCAGGATTGTGAAGCTATTTACATTGGACAAAGTGGCAGATGTATTAATACACGTGTAACAGAACATATTAGAGATATAAAATATAGTGTTAAACACACTGGATTTGCAGAACATTGTATAGAGAACAACCACGTACCAGATGTAAATAGCTGTAACCTCATTCATAATGTAGTAAAAAGTTAAATATGTTAGATTTTTGAAATTAAAAAAGCCCAAAAACAAAATCGAGTTATCACAAACACACAATTAGAATTTGTAAATACCCCCTATATCGATGTAATTTTAAATATCAATTATCCATATCCTCCCACCCATAATGAACACAGGTATATAAGTTAGCCCTTAAGTAGAATAAGTTTAGTTCTAGATAACTCTTTGATAATGGCCTCATAGCCGAAACAATTGTTAGTGTATCTAATAAAGAAGTTGTGAAACTGAGCCAAGCGTTTATTTTCGAATAATTAATTAAGTTATTACAAAATGTTTCACCAAGAAATATCTGCGAAGTCAACCAATGAAAAACATTATTCCTCATTATATTGTACAACTGTAATGATAAATAGATCAAAAAGAAATAATAAAAAAGAAAATCTTATAGAAAAACAATGTCAGAAATGAGGAAGTTACTTTATTACAAATAACTGATAGATATACAAATACATACATGTGTAAAACTAATAATAATATAAAACAAATTATGTACATAATCAAGTATTCTTAATTTTTATGAAGAACTTCTTGTGTTTAATATATTGTTCTCGCACAAGTAATTTCAGTGGATCTGTTGGATTCACTGCGAGTATTTTACCTTTCAATATTTTTTTAATTTTTTTTGTGTAGGTAAATAAACAAAATCGAATAAGTAATTTTATAAAAGTCTCTCTGGTATCATGCATCACACATTTGAAATTACTTATATCAACATTTGATTTTATTTTATACAGCAACACAATAAAGCAAAATCATACCTTCAACGGTATATGGCAGATGTAGAGATGGAACACTACGTTTCTTCAAATTTGCACCATGGCGTCTATCTTGCTCAACAAAATGTATATCACATACTCTATAGTTCTTTCGGACTTCAGTAGGTGCTTGCAATTCTAGTTTCGGATTTTTTATAGCTTGCATCCATAAGTTGAATAACTAAAATATATTATACCATTTTAAATAAAAAAGTTATTTTACCATTCTATTAATTTAATAACTTACATTTGCATCCTTTAGAAACATACCTACGCATTTTCATGCTTTTATTGTTATGACATAACAGAAACAATAAAAAAACCATTATTATTTAGTTATGTACCTTATAAGCTGCCAAACAGTGAAATATAACCTTATGATAAAAGCAATGAAAAACAACATACAACAATTAATTAAATTAAAACAATAAATGATGAACACAAATATGACTTGTACAAGCTATACCACGCAAATGTCAAATGGACGAGAATGCAAAACAACTTGGTAAGTATATACGCTAACTGTTTTACCGATCGACCGTAAATGTCCAACGAAGTGACATCTAGCGGGCTGAGTCACGATTTACAAAACTGTCTGGACCCGGCCGTAAGAGATAACAACTCGTTGCCGTAACTGCCTGATTGCAAGGAATTATAAATTTAATATTATTGAAATGTGTCCTTCGGCATTTTATGGATGCATTTTCAAGTATCTAAGGTACGTATTCATGCTGTTTGTAAGCAGTGTATTTATTTATATTTCTTTGTTTGCTTTTCTTGCTCGGAAGTTGTGATCTCTGGTTGTGATTGAAACAGACGAGGCAAAATCACTATATGCTCACTTGTTCTACATTAGCAAATACGTATTTTCATCTTTCTCTAAAATTGTGATTTTGCCAAGTGGGAGGCGGAAAGAGCTGTTTAAAATCACCGTTTGCTTTAGAACAAAACGAAAAATCATACCATCCATTGGGAGCAGGTTAGAGAAGGATGAAAATATATATTTGCTAATGTAGGACAAGTGTGCATATAAGACCGTCAATCCGTGCCGTCAATATAGTTCACTTTTTGGACGCTCTCACGACACGCTGACGCTTGATTACGATTATGCCTGCTTTCAGCTTTGTCACAGTATGGTACCAATAGGCGTTTTCGGATAGTGCGATCCGATTGATTCGATCAGTATCCTACCGTTCTGAAATAGAACTGGAAGCGGATGAACTGCGTTCGAAAACAAATCTGTTTGAACGGATTTTTATCAGCTGTTATGATCCAAAGGATCCCGAGAAACAGCAGATCAGGGGCCTGATTCTCGAGTCGAGAGAACAGAGATTTCGAGAGAATAATGGAGGGGATTCTCTTGAAATGTTAAAAATCGTATTCTTGAACTTGAGAGATAGATCCCTTCCCTCAAGAGTTGGGAGAATTTACATCTATCGGTTCAAGTCAAGCGAACATATTAAAAGTTAAGAGAAACATGCGCATATCGACTTAAATTTTGTACATATGACCGATCAATGCTTGTTATTAAGGGGAGAAATATCATTATTCAGCAGATAATTTTTATGTTTTTTCATATATATGACTTCCCACATATCTAAGTTTCTATTGTTGCTTTGTTTAACTAAACTAACATTTTCTAGGCTGAAGTTGTGACTTGTATCAATATGATGTAGAGCTAATGCGGATTTTTCTACATTGTGTAATTTGACATGAGCCATGTGTTCTTTATATCGTATTTGAACGTTTCTTCGTTTGTTATCTTGTATACCGACATCGGATAACACTTAAGACACTCTTGAAATATGTATTAAACTTTTGAGTAATATCTGCTTATTTAGAATTGTTAATCCATAATCCTGTCACTGTTAAATTAACCCGTTGTCTTTCTCAGAAATATTTTGTATTTCCCATTGAACTAATTCACAGAATGATATATTGTTAATATTCGTTGCAATTTTGCTTTAATCGTTTTTCAGCTACCTTTAAAATTGTTCTGTATAACATGTATTTTTATTATAAAATGTCTCGTAGATAATAGGTTTAAATACATAATTATATATTAAACTTTTCATTAATATCTTATTTAGAATTGTAATTCGTAATCCTGTCAGCGTTAGTTTTACCCGTTCTTTCTCATTAATATTTTGTATTTCCCATTGAACTAATTCTCAGAATTTTATAGTGTTAATATTCGTTGTAATTTTGCATTAATCGTTTTTTCACCCTACCTTTAAAATTTGTCTGTATAACATGTATTTTACTTATTATAAAATATATGTTTAAATAGTTATTAAACTAATTTTGTGAAAAAGGTGTTTTATTTTATTTTATTATTTTTATTACTTTAATATGTTACATTATTTCTACATGTATGATACGTAGAAAACAATATTCACATTTCGATGTTTAGCCTAACACTTTCCGGAAATCCAACTGATATAACCCATAAAACCTTTCAACATTACACACGCTATTTAAAAGAAATAGTTTTCGTATTACATATTACCTAATATACACTGTTCTATACAACAATTGTCCTAATCCGCCTTCATTTGCAACCTGGCAACATTGCACTGCTATTTCCTACACGATCGACACACATCCCTACCTAAAAACAGCTATTCTTGAAGTTAGGAGAACCAGGGATGGGAGTGTGATCTATCACTTCTCTCAATAGAACGTTCACTTCTCTTAAGTTCGAGAATCGGGCCCCAGGGGGTCTATTCTTGAACTGAGATCGTACGTCCGTTGCGGTCGCCTATCTTATTTCGTTCGAATTGGTATTCTGGAATCAATTTTCGTTCCGAATGAGATGGCATATGCGCTGTCCGGCGTATGAAACACATCGAATGGTCTTTGCGTTCGTTACAGTTGAATATTTGACAGTTGAATACATTATTATGTTAATTTAAATCTAAAAGTAGTTCTTATTGCTAGTGGAAGAACAATTATTAGTCAGTAGGGTAAGATGTTGTATACATATTTACATGTACTGGAAAAAATATTTTTTTAAATTCTTTTACACATTTACATATTTTTTTTCCAGGTTTTTGTTTACGTTGTCGATTTTGCTAAATAAAATTAGAATATTTTTAACTCGACGATTTTAGGATAAAAGTAAGTAGTTACACCTACAATTATTATTATAACAACTAAATACTACACGCACTTGTTAAATTCTTACATTTCTGGTGACATTCTATACCTACATCACACTTTTATTTTTATTAGCATTTTATTCATTAATTACTTATGGAACTGTTGGTGAAAGAATTAATATTTTAGATGGCAAATGTAATACGAGCTGCAAATATATTTGTTAATGAAATCAGAGACATTCTGGAAGAAGATGCATTAAGAGCAAATAGAACAGTATATACAAAAAGTAATGCTTTTGAGGTGACTGAACATCAATTTATAAAAATGGTTTGGTTATCAAAAGCCTTAACACATAATCCATTTAGTTGAGGTTAATACTCGGGCTTCAGCTTAAATGCTGAAATAAAGGTAGTATCAAATATAATAGGTGAGGATGTTATGTGGATGACTATTTTATTTATAGTTTCTAACTGTATTAAGATTTTTTGCTACGGGCAGTGAATATTGATGATATATTCAATGCGTGGGTGAAGTTTCCAAAAAACGCAAGGGAAATGGCAAATATAAGGAATTCTGTAACTAAATTATAAGTGTAACTAACAATTTTATTTCAGATTTTACAGAAAATATGGCTTTCCGGGTTTTATTGGGTGTATTGATTGGCCTCATGTAGCCATAGTAGTGCCAGTGAAAGATGATCCAGTGTATCCAGAGCATATTTTTGTAAATAGAAAGGGATATCATTCTATCAATGTACAACTGATGTGGTTGATGATGTACTTTGTTGTGGATCTGTTGAATTAAAAAATTATATTTAATTAATATATTTGAAATTTACTTATGTTTGTACACTTACTCATTGATTTAGTTTTTGTTTCACCCAGTTTGTCGTGGAATAAATATTCATTTTCTGTGATAATTATATATATGAATGATTAACGTTATACATTTTATATCTATAAATTACTTATTAATTGAGATACATGTAGAATTTGGTTGATACTTTGTACATTATTGTAAATCTATTTGAATAAAACCAAGTGAAAGCTAAAATAGTCTTGTGAATTTAATTACTATTGGATCAAAGTCCTAAAAATGTTTTTTATTCAGTTTTTAATAAACCATTTATTTATTTAAACTTACAAAATCTATCGGCGTTTCTACTATTGATATTCCACTTATACTGGTGGGATTAAGTAATTTAATTATATTTTCGTGGCAAATGCCTCCACCAGGCATTTGGAGGCCAAGTTCCCTCTGAATATTTCCTACGCTCTGTTTTTTGTTCTTGAGAAATGGCACTTCGTCTGTGTTCCATGTTTATAACGCGGTAGCTGGTCAACGAATGGGCGCAAGTGTTCCAAAAATATAATTATAATTTGAAAATATATGAAGAAACAAGTGTAACGTACATAGACAATTGATGGGTATAATTGTTGTATGCGTATCTTTTAAGTATTACCCGCCCGCTGTGAATTTTAAATACCCTGCTGGCATTGGTTATCATGCTTGCCATTGAATAGAAAAGGATCGCCTATTCTATTCATGACCGTCCGATTCTACTTCGACGTGCATCCGTAACGCACACTCGAAGCGATATTTCGAGAATACGGATTTGACAGACCATGCGTTACTGGACCGTTCGACCGCATCGCATTACCTCGTCGCTTCGAACGATTCAAGAATAGACTCGTTAGATTTTCATATCAGCTGTTCAAATTTGTGAGGTTAAGTTCTTTAGTTACAAACAACAGTAAGAGTTATCATTAGCTGAAGAAATGGATGAGTTAGAATCGTTAACCTTACTGGATGAAATTGGAGACGAGTTTAATATTGTTTTAAATAAAAACGATTATGATAAAGTAATGAACGGAGGTAAGCACAAATTATTTTCAAAATAGATTAAAAACAGAATTTTTGCAATTGCTTTTAGATTACGTATTAGCACATAAATATTTATCTGAAGCAAAAGAGAAAAAGGATCGATTAGTTGCTTTCAAATTATGGACTGCTGACAACAGTGAAAACAAGGAAAATACCAATAGTATCATCAAAGAACACCATAATATACAGTGTTTAGAGGATTCAACAAATACTGATACGAATTCAGGTATAAATATATCATTTCAAACTGACGTATTACTGCAATTTCATTTATTTTTGCCGTTAGCATCTAACCAAAGGTGGTCCATAGATGAAACAAAGCAGCTTATTGATATGTACAAAACAAATATTGATAAATTTAATAATCCTAAATACAAAGTGAAAACAATATGGACTGAATTTTCACGTGTTCTTAACTATACATCAGAACAAATAGAAACAAAATTTAAAAATCTTAAACGTACATATCGCCAAGTTAAAGACAACAATAAAAAAACTGGGAGAGGAAAGGTCGATTGGATGTATTTTGAAAGTATGGATGAGATTTACGGAAGTAAACCAGAAAATGAGCCATTAAGTATTGCATCAAATACAGTGGGATTTACATCTAACGAAAATGTCTCTGAAACAGATACGGAAGATGAAATGAAAAAAGCTAAAAAAGGAAGGCAGCAACAACAGAACCGGAATGGGCAAAATTGTTTAGGGAAGATTGTAACCGACGCCATACCGAAAGGATGCAGCTAGGTCAACAATTTTTGGATGTATTAAAGAATATAATTGAAAAATAAATGTTGCACAAACATTAATTATTTGTATTTTTGAGTTGTAAGTGAAAAATTAAAAAGGATGTATTTTGTAAGAATATATAATTTTTAAAAGTTTTTACAGTTTTATTTATAAAATATACAAATATCTTTAAAGGACACTCAAAAGTGATGCAATATAATCACGTTTTGTATATCCTGTATCACTACCTTCATAAATACTGTCATTACCAGGGTGTATCTGTGCTCACACTTGGCTTCCATACAGTTATTTGCATCCAAACAGATATTATGTAGGATACAGCACCCTAGTATTATCTTTGGGATGTGCTGTGTCTTATAAACATTTAAGTGCAGTAAACACCTAAATCTCCCTTTTAGTAATCCAAATGTATGTTCTATTTTAATCCTATTTTCTGATAATTTGTAGTTGTAATTCTTTTCTACTGCATTTAAATGGCCATTATCTCGGTATGGTGTAAGAAGATGTTTATGTAGAGGATATGCAGAATCTCCTATTAAATGTGTATCGTTTGAATGAAATAAGTCATGTGGATTATTAAATAAATTTTGTCCCAGATCTGATTTCCTAAGCATTCTTGCATCATGCATACTGCCTGGCCAGCCTAACAAATATACATTCTTCAATAATAGAATTCTTTCTTTAGTAGAGAGCTTACTTACCACATGATACATGAATAAATTTCGACTGGTGACATATGACTCTTGGCTAACTGAAGGTGTTGTGATAGGTATGTGACTACCATCGATGCATCCAACAATTCCCGGAAATTTATTTTTCCTTTCAAAATAACTACTAATTTCTTGGGCATAATACCTTGAAGGCCATTTAATGAACAACTCTCTCTTTTCTATTAATATATTTAAAACGTTATAGATATATGCATGAGCTGTACTTTGAGATATATTGAACCGATCAGCAATTTTTCTGTAATATTTATATATGTCCACATATATAGTTATAGCACAAAATATATTCCTACCTAAATACCTCCTGATTGCCAAGGAACCATAGTGCAACTAATAACTGAATAGAAGGAGATGTAGGTTTGCCTACACTAGAATATGAAGGACTTATGTGACTTAACACTAAAGTAAATGTTTCCCTTGAGAGTCTAAAATGACTTTTAAAATCTAAAAATGTAAACAAAAATATTGGAATGTATGAGTAGTTTAATGTAAATTTCACCGAAATCTGTATATCTGGGAATCGTTTTTTGAATATAATTTTCTACGCAAATTCGTTTATTGACACAATATTTCATATTAAAATATCGTATATCTTCTTCTTCTGCCTCATCCCACTCCATTTCCATTATTTGAAATTTAATTAAACCACTTAATATTAGTTTTTTGGTACTCATACTGAATGTTGTAGTTAATATGTTAGGTTATGTGCTATTGATCCTGACGTTCGGTTATAATTTGAAGCAGATTGATTTAGGAAATAATCTTATATCAGCTGGGCTGCGTTCATAAACGTCACGCTGCGTGCACTCTAGGGTAAAATTTCACACAAAACCGTTCAAAAACAGATGAGTGATTCAATGATGTACGCGTGTAATGTGTTCATAAAGTTCGCTCTCGAATCACTCGAGCGTTTGAAAAACGCCGGATTTGAAACCGCGGTGAAGAAGACTCGACATGCGCACATGGAAGTATGATTGTAATTGCCGCTTCTGTTATGTGGGGTTATATGAGACATGTGCTGGGCTGCGTTCATAAATGAATCGTTATAATCGTGTGTGTGGCGTGTGAGTAATTTGCTTTGCAGGGCTGCGTTCATAAACGTCACGCTGCGTGCACTCTAGGGTAAAATTTCACACAAAACCGTTCAAAAACAGATGAGTGATTCGATGATGTACGCGTGTAATGTGTTCATAAAGTTTGCTCTCGAATCACTCGAGCGTTTGAAAAACGCCGGATTTGAAACCGCGGTGAAGAAGACTCGACATGCGCCCATGGAAATATGATTGTAATTGCCGCTTCTGTTATGTGGGGTTATATGACACATGTGCTGTCATACTTGTCACCACTCTAAAACCGTTCATAAATACCAAAACGCTCTGTCGACACCCCAGCTGCAAAGCGAATTACTCAAACGCCACACACACAATTATAACGATTCATTTATGGACGCAGCCCTGCTGGAGTGTTGACAGAGCGTTTTGGTATTTATGAACGGTTTTAGAGTGGTGACAAGTATGACAGCACATGTGTCATATAACCCCACATAACAGAAGCGGCAATTACAATCATACTTCCATGTGCGCATGTCGAGTCTTCTTCACCGTGGTTTCAAATCCGGCGTTTTTCAAACGCTCGAGTGATTCGAGAGCGAACTTTATGAACACATTACACGCGTACATCATTGAATCACTCAACTGTTTTTGAACGGCTTTGTGTGAAATTTTACCCTAGAGTGCACGCAGTGTGACGTTTATGAACGCAGCCCTGTCATACTTGTCACCACTCTAAAACCGTTCATAAATACCAAAACGCTCTGGGGCCCGATTCTCGAACTTAAGAGAAGTGAACGTTCTATTGAGAGAAGTGATAGATCACACTCCCATCCCTCGTTCTCCTAACTTCAAGAATAGATGTTTTTAGGTAGGGATGTGTGCCAATCGTGTAGGAAATAGCAGTGCAATGTTGCCAGGTTGCAAATGAAGGCGGATTAGGACAATTGTTGTATAGAACAGTGTATATTAGGTAATGTGTAATACGAAAACAATTTCTTTTAAATAGCGTGTGTAATGTTGAAAGGGTTTATCGGTTATATCAGTTGGATTTCCGGAAAGTGTTAGGCTAAACATCGAAATGTGAACATTGTTTTCTACATATCATACATGTAGAAATAATATAACATAAGTAATAAAAATAATAAAATAAAATAAAACACCTTTTTCATAAAATTAGTTTAACAACTATTTAAACATATTACCTAGCAGACATTTTATAATAAGTAAAATACATGTTATACAGACAAATTTTAAAGGTAGGGTGAAAAAACGATTAATGCAAAATTACAACGAATATTAACAGTATAAAATTCTGAGAATTAGTTCAATGGGAAATACAAAATATTAATGAGAAAGAACGGGTAAAACTAACGCTGACAGGATTACGAATTACAATTCTAAATAAGATATTAATGAAAAGTTTAATATATAATTATGTATTTAAACCTATTATCTATGAGACATTTTATAATAAAAATACATGTTATACAGCACAATTTTAAAGGTTGTTGAAAAACGATTAAAGCAAAATTACAACGAATATTAACAATATATCATTCTGTGAATTAGTTCAATGGGAAATACAAAATATTTCTGAGAAAGACAACGGGTTAATTTAACAGTGACAGGATTATGGATTAACAATTCTAAATAAGATATTACTCAAAAGTTTAATACATATTTCAAGAGTGTCTTAAGTGTTATCCGATGTCGGTATACAAGATAACAAACCAGAAGAAACGTTCAAATACGATATAAAGAACACATGGCTCATGTCAAATTACACAATGTAGAAAAATCCGCATTAGCTCTACATCATATTGTGTTACGTTGTAAATTTACTTTGTCTATAGTTCGCAAAAGATTGTGTACCTATTGTCTAAATACGTGGAATTTTGTATAAAGTTCATGACTTTTTGAGCGTACCCTGTATATTATCTATTTCACCGGTCGCTAAGACTGCCTGCAGTATGCCTCCGTGGGTACTAAACCTACTATTGAGCCCTCACCGCTCTAAATCACATCCCGCGAACTTGACAGATACAATTTGTGTAAGATCGGGCATTTACACTCTGTTTTTGTGAAAGCCTCTTTATCTGAATAACTAACTTTAATTATCTTAGCTCTAGCTTAATCTAACCTACCTGTAGTTTCATATTTTACGCATTTGCAATTATTTCTACGCCTTGCTTAAGTATATAAATATCTTCTTATATATATTACGACCGATCCCTACCTAATGCATTTATTGTAGCTTGTAAACGTTTTGAAACGATAATCAAGATATTGTGCTAACTGTGTCATATATTTTGCGTTTTGCCAAACACAGAATCTCGAGCAGGTCCCGAGTATTATTGTTATTTTCCTTTTCCTTCGCAGTCGTCTCTCTAAAAAAAAAAGGTAGGGAGAATTAATTAAAGAAATGCTGGATTGTAGGGCATACTATTAACTGTTGCCGATCCCCCTTGCTGCTCTATCTTCGATATTCTGGTATTAGGGACTTCTGTTAATTCGTTCCTCCTCAGGACCATTGTGGGGGTTAGGATCGTAATTTCGCTGTAACATAAGTTTTGATCGGTTTTTCCACCGTCTTTTGCAGCGTTTTGATATATATAAGCTTTAGTATTTCGTTATTTACCTGCAGAAATTCTGTCCTTTCGCCTAATAAAAATAGAAATTACAGGTGGAAGAATGTTTGTTGATGTCTGTCAAATCTATCGTCCATACTGCTTAGGTTGTCTGCACACGCAGTATTGCCAACGTCCGGTATAAAGTTCCCTCTCGTGCGGTCGACTTTAAATCTCCTATTTTACAATTGTTGAGTATTTCGCTCATGTTCTTCCGTCAAAATTATGTGTGGGGTCGCGATTAATTGTGTTTAAGTCTCGATGTCGTTTCCCATTATTTTCAATTTAGTTGCGAGCTTGTGATGTTTATTGGGAGATTCCCGCCTTTAGTTTGAGTCCTTTTCCCAGTACGGCGCTTTGAGCGTGCGCGATCTTGGATTGTAACGTATCTACCGTATAGGTCACGGTTAGGTCACTTTAGAAGTCGAACTTGTTACAAGTGCATGGGCACGATATGCTTATTGTCTTTTGGTGAATTTTATCACTTTGTCTAAAAGTTAGACTAACGCTTAGGCGGCTTTAATGAAATAAGTGTGAGTTATCGATACCTTTATTAGGTGATTTATCGTGAATTAATTTTTATCGCAATACCGTTATCTAATTTACGAATGCCACGAGGTGGATTTTGAATCGTTTTCGTGCTATGTGTGACTTCTGAGTCCTTACCGTGGGATCTCCATATTATTTCTTCATAATTGGGGTAAGTTTTCAGAGCTCTGTGTTAAATTTTCGGGATTTTATCTTTGGGTTTTTTTTAATTTTAATAGGATTCTTTTGTCGGGCACTAAAGCCCTCAAAGGCTGTTAGGATGCCTCTGACGACCATTTAAGCCCTCCGAAGTCTTATTTTTGGGGTTATCGCCCACAACAGGGGTTTCATCCAACATCCAGCCCACCTGTTGAGTGGAATTTCTCCAACAAGGGAGACGTCGCCATCTTGAACAACTGCAGCGTCCTTCCCGTCAGCCATCTTGCCAAATAAGGTTGTAATTTTCACCTTATATATTTTCGACCGATTTTCGACGACCTAACGTTTGTGTGCAAGACTTATTTCGCCTAGTTTTGAACCAAGAATTTTGAGTGGCTTATTACCTTACGCACCTCTTAGTCAACTGCGAGGTCACAAAATAATCTTGACTAATTTACCGTTATAATTTTATTAATTTTTGTAATAATCAGATTGATCTGAAATTTTGAATTTGTCACTACCGTAATTATTGTAGCCTTATTTTGAGGCAATTATTTAATTTAAACTTAATCTAGAAAATTCATAAATTTTATCTCATTATTTTCTTTTGGGTAGATGTTAGACGATCAGTAATATACCTAGTGATTACTCTTCCGTTACAATGACTGTAGGTTACTTGAAGTATTGCAATTTTGGAATTTATAATTTGTTTATAATTTAGTACGTTTAAATTTCGCTGAAATCTTGTAAGATTTTGCCTTTAACTCTTGTCTTATCAATTATTAACTTTCAAATTCATTTAACGTAGTTCATGTAGGCAAACCTGACGTTTTATTTGTTTTATAAGTTAGCGAATTTTACACACTTTAGGCTAAGACTTTATTTTAATACATTAAACTTTCTTGCGCTTATTAAATTTATAAATATTATTTCACCTTTGTATTGACATTGCCAAATGGCATGTAATTGATAACTTTTGTACACCTAATTGTGAGGTGAAAGAAACGTTTCGGCAACCGACCAACTCCCGCTGATGCGCAGAGTTTATGTATAATCCTTAAGGTTTTTTTTTTATTACTTATACTCTTACTAATTTATGCAAATGTCACCTACGTTTATTTTGTTATTTACCATCTGTCTAACTTAACTACGATGTAACTTTCATTCAACGCATTGCTTAACTTCAGATTTCACAAATTAATTTTTTTTTTATAATATACTAATAATCGAATCACACGTCAAATTCAATTAAATTTTGTTATATTACGAATACCTTATCTTTTATTTCTTTTACCTCTGCATATTTAATTATTGTTGTGACAAGTACGCACATGAGTGTGGGTGCCTCATATATACAGGGTGTTCAATAGGTAACCCGCTGGAGGGACACAGCCAGTGGTAGATCGTAGGAGGCGCAGGTAGGTTATCTGTAGATAGCATAGTGTCCTGGTGCCCGGACAATCGTCGCAAGCGTCGTTGCCGACCGACGCTCTACTATAGGTGTTCTCTTTTCCTGAACCGTCACGCCGTCTGCGACAGAGTTAGCTCGGCCCTGCGTTATCCTGTTTAACAACCCCCTATTGCGACTCCCCGTTTCATATCTTAATCAGCCGTTATCTTATTGCGACGTAGATCCGGTAGCAAAAATTTGGCGCCCAACGTTTCGGCCGATTTTTGACCATCTTCCGGAATTTTTTTTAAATTTTCAAATTTATCGCCTTGTCCTTGGTGGACCACGTTTCGGAAAAATTTTGACCATCTTCCGGAGCATTTTCTTGAATTTTGCAAATTATCTCCCTGTCTTTAACAGCCAACGTTTCGATAATCTTTTGGGGCCTTTCTTTCAGTAATAAGGAAATTTGGTGCCCTAGCGTCTGGATTTTTCTTTGGTGATAGGGAAAAATTTGGCACCAACGTTTCGACCAACTTTCCGCCATTTTCAGAATTTCAGACAACTTTTCTTCTCCCTCCCGTACGAATTGACACCCCAGCGTTTCCGCCATCTTTTCTCCACCTTCCGGAACAAAATTCTTTTTTCCTTTCGCTACCCAACGCTCCAACGAAGTTTTCGCTACCTTCACAACAATTTCATGCTTTCGTTGTGGGCCTAACGTACAACAGTTCGCACCTACGTTTCGACTAAGTTTTCGCCGCCCTCAAATTTTCTTTTCCTTTTGTGTGTCATCTATCAACTCATAAGTTGACACCGAACGTTTCGACCTGGTTTTTACCATCTTCAGGGAAATTTCTCGTCTTTTCTAATTTTCCTTGGGTTTGGTTGCTTTGACGTGACAACGTGTCGTTGCCTAACGGTTTGGACAAGTTTTCTCCATCTTCCGGAATATTTTCTTTGCCTTTAAGTATTTCAGCCACTAACATTTCGTCGTACCGCACAGTGGGGTTATACTTTGGAGAAGCTACTTGTTTCGCATCAACGTTTCGGTCCTGACCATCTTCCGGAATAAATTTTGAATTTTCTCGATTTAGGCTTTTTTTCTCGACTTGTGTGAGTGGCTACTGAGTGGAGCACTCTTATCGCACTGTTTTCTTTGGTCTTGCCTATACCTATATATTTTTTTTTCGATTACCTTCTAGGCAAGTCTTAGCGTGCGTTTTGACTTTTCCTAGTTTCGTTTTTTTTCTTATGTTACCTGGTACGAACCGTTTAAGTAATCGACAGGTACACATTTGTGTCTTGTGACCATTTCAAGACCTGGCTTATCTCTGTAATCTTCCCGAATAATTTCTTCTATACGATGGAGACTATGCGTTTTGACATTCTTATGGAACATCTTTCTTATGAGGATTTGGATTATTTACTCGCTACTTTTGGTGCCAAACGGTCACCAGGTATGGAGCTGGACGATGCGCAGGTGTATTACTATGACCTTCTAAGATTCGAGGAAGAGCACCCAGGCTTTAAGGAAGCTGTCTGCCCTCCTTCTGACTACCCTTTTTCTTATGCGGAGGACGCTGAGGCAATTTGGTCAAAGTTCTCTCTCTTAGAATATCTTATCGCTGAACTTGATAGTAAGTTTACACTTCCTGAATATCGGGGAATAACTTCCGATCTGGCTTTTGTCGCGGACCGCATTGAGAATGCGCAGCCGCAAACTGCCGAAGAGAAGGACGAACGTATCTGGTTTTCGGTACGTAGTTGTGAATTGGCAGCTAAGTTTATTTCAAAAATGCGAACTATCGGAAACGTCTCGCCTCGTGACCTTACCGATACCACTTCTCGTGCCATAATGGAGAAATATAAGGCATGGAAGGCCGGAGAGTATGTGAGTGACTACGAGGATTATAGGAGTGACGACGAGGTTGACATGGGTGACGATGAAGATATTGGCCAACCTTCTCCGTCAGCTAGTGTCATGCCGGTCCCGTCTCAGTTTCAGGTTGTTACCTTACCACCTCCGATGGACTCAGTCGCCTTCAATGAACCGAATCCTTCCGAAGACCCAATCAGGTCGGTGTCAGAAGTCTCTCCCGTTTTGGAAGCTCCCGAGCGCACTGTTAATACAATTTCTGATGTACCTCCTGTTGTAAAGCTCACACATGATACGATCTCTGATATATCTCCTGTCTTAGAGCGTTCCTATGATTCAGATTTTGTTGTACCTTCTGACGTAAAGTTTACCTATAATACGATTTCTGACGTACCTCCCGACTTAGGGCTTATTCATAATTCAATTTCTGATGTCTCTTCTGACTTCGTACTTAGCTATAATACAGATTCTGTTTCCTCATCTGACTTGGAGCTTTTTGTACGTCCTAATAATACCGATTCTGTCACTTCTACCGATTTAGAGGTTCTTGTATGCGCCAATGATACCGCTTCTGAAGCTTCTTTCGATTTTAAGCTTCTTGTATGCGCAAATACCGCCGATTTCGATGTCTCTCTGAACTTGGAGCTTTTCGAACCTACAGATGTCACAACTCCATGCGTATCTTTAAATCTGAATATATCTGATTTGTCTTATGATAAAAACGCTGTTGCTTCTTCAGCTTTGGATTTCTCTGTTCCGACGAGTGAAGCGGATCCATTCATTTCGTTGGGCATGGGATCTCTTAAAGTTGTTAAAGTTGTTTCTCTGAACATCTATCGAGAGCGTATCTCTAAAATGAAAATTTCTCGGACTCCGTCTGTTTATCTTAGCCCGGCTATGGTCTTGTTTGTGGGTTACGTTTTGCAGTGGTACCTTGTTAATCTACCTTCTTCCGCCAATTGGTCAATGTTACCTGACGATTTGCGAAACAGACTTCAGACGATAAACATCGACATTCGTTTGTTAAATAAATTAGTTTGTCTCCTATCTCGCTTACGTTTCCGCTATGTGTTGCTTCGTGCCTTATCTTATCGCTAACTCCTTCCATCATGGCCTGTAGAGAGTGCCTTGGCTTGCAGCCGTAACACCAGAATTTCTCTACCGTGTACCTCGCGTGATGTAGGAGGCATCTAAAGGGGCATTACGGCCTGTAGTGAGGGCTGAAAGAATTCTCCTACCGTGATCCTGCGTGAAGTAAAAGGCTTCTAAAGGGACTCGGACCACTATTGTTCCCTAACACCCCGGAACAACCGCTTTCTGTCCCCTTAGGACTCTCTCCCTCTCTCGTGTTGTCGTCGTCGGGTCTTCCGTTTCGGATCTCCCGGGTCGGATCTTCTGGGTCTGCCACTGCCCTCTCCTGCTTGCGGTTGTCTCCTCCCGCGGCTGAGTGCACGACCTTTTCCGCGCGGTTGCTGTTCCATCTTGGAAAATTTATTTCATAACCCGCAATTACTAATTAAATAGCTTTGATACATCAAGGAGCTATCGCTTCAGGGCAAACATTTTCCTTATATCGACTTCTGTTAGTGTGATTACCGGCCCCATTGCACAGCTCGTATCTGTGACTCCGACTATGCATTTATCTTCCCGTGCCTTTATCGCTTCCGTATGTTTCGGATCTCCCGTGTCTTTGCATGTTTGGAGTGGCAGCCTTGCTAGGGGAGTCCACACTATATTTCGTTTACCCTCTCTGACATGACTACCTTTTAAGCTAACTAATGTTGCTTAACTACCGGATTTGACTTTCGTATCTGAGAAGGTATAAAGAGTGATGGTCCCTTCTGTGTGATAATCCTCAGCCTTCTAAAGGTCGTGTCCTGGCGACCTTCTTGCTTTTCTTACGTTCAAAATGTTACTACCAGGAATCGGAAATGACTTCAGCCTTTATGGTTTATCGTTGCCTTCAGCATTTTAGTCGGGACAACGCCGGTCCAGACTTTAAACTTTTGCTCTCTAATATCTATTTTTGTTTGGCGAACTTCTCTCGTTTTGTTGTTACCGGATGTTATGGATGTCGAAACGGCATATCTGTACCTCTGGGCAGTTGCACCATTTTTCTTTTATTTTTTTTGTCACTTTCCCGTACCGGCCGAATGCCGAAGGGCCACGTGGTGGTTATGGCCAAGCTGTCTGGTGTTACTGTGACTGAGTGTGGATGTGTGCGTTTGTGTAGTAGACAACGTCCGTTTTAGAGCTCTCGCTTACCCTTTTCACTATCTTTATCCCGTCAGCCTAAGTTCTCGGTGCAAGAAATTGCTCTGCGTTCAATTTCTTTTCGCTGGAAAGGGGGGAATTTGTTACGTTGTAAATTTACTTTGTCTATAGTTCGCAAAAGATTGTGTACCTATTGTCTAAATACGTGGAATTTTGTATAAAGTTCATGACTTTTTGAGCGTACCCTGTATATTATCTATTTCACCGGTCGCTAAGACTGCCTGCAGTATGCCTCCGTGGGTACTAAACCTACTATTGAGCCCTCACCGCTCTAAATCACATCCCGCGAACTTGACAGATACAATTTGTGTAAGATCGGGCATTTACACTCTGTTTTTGTGAAAGCCTCTTTATCTGAATAACTAACTTTAATTATCTTAGCTCTAGCTTAATCTAACCTACCTGTAGTTTCATATTTTACGCATTTGCAATTATTTCTACGCCTTGCTTAAGTATATAAATATCTTCTTATATATATTACGACCGATCCCTACCTAATGCATTTATTGTAGCTTGTAAACGTTTTGAAACGATAATCAAGATATTGTGCTAACTGTGTCATATATTTTGCGTATTGCCAAACACAGAATCTCGAGCAGGTCCCGAGTATTATTGTTATTTTCCTTTTCCTTCGCAGTCGTCTCTCTAAAAAAAAAAGGTAGGGAGAATTAATTAAAGAAATGCTGGATTGTAGGGCATACTATTAACTGTTGCCGATCCCCCTTGCTGCTCTATCTTCGATATTCTGGTATTAGGGACTTCTGTTAATTCGTTCCTCCTCAGGACCATTGTGGGGGTTAGGATCGTAATTTCGCTGTAACATAAGTTTTGATCGGTTTTTCCACCGTCTTTTGCAGCGTTTTGATATATATAAGCTTTAGTATTTCGTTATTTACCTGCAGAAATTCTGTCCTTTCGCCTAATAAAAATAGAAATTACAGGTGGAAGAATGTTTGTTGATGTCTGTCAAATCTATCGTCCATACTGCTTAGGTTGTCTGCACACGCAGTATTGCCAACGTCCGGTATAAAGTTCCCTCTCGTGCGGTCGACTTTAAATCTCCTATTTTACAATTGTTGAGTATTTCGCTCATGTTCTTCCGTCAAAATTATGTGTGGGGTCGCGATTAATTGTGTTTAAGTCTCGATGTCGTTTCCCATTATTTTCAATTTAGTTGCGAGCTTGTGATGTTTATTGGGAGATTCCCGCCTTTAGTTTGAGTCCTTTTCCCAGTACGGCGCTTTGAGCGTGCGCGATCTTGGATTGTAACGTATCTACCGTATAGGTCACGGTTAGGTCACTTTAGAAGTCGAACTTGTTACAAGTGCATGGGCACGATATGCTTATTGTCTTTTGGTGAATTTTATCACTTTGTCTAAAAGTTAGACTAACGCTTAGGCGGCTTTAATGAAATAAGTGTGAGTTATCGATACCTTTATTAGGTGATTTATCGTGAATTAATTTTTATCGCAATACCGTTATCTAATTTACGAATGCCACGAGGTGGATTTTGAATCGTTTTCGTGCTATGTGTGACTTCTGAGTCCTTACCGTGGGATCTCCATATTATTTCTTCATAATTGGGGTAAGTTTTCAGAGCTCTGTGTTAAATTTTCGGGATTTTATCTTTGGGTTTTTTTTAATTTTAATAGGATTCTTTTGTCGGGCACTAAAGCCCTCAAAGGCTGTTAGGATGCCTCTGACGACCATTTAAGCCCTCCGAAGTCTTATTTTTGGGGTTATCGCCCACAACAGGGGTTTCATCCAACATCCAGCCCACCTGTTGAGTGGAATTTCTCCAACAAGGGAGACGTCGCCATCTTGAACAACTGCAGCGTCCTTCCCGTCAGCCATCTTGCCAAATAAGGTTGTAATTTTCACCTTATATATTTTCGACCGATTTTCGACGACCTAACGTTTGTGTGCAAGACTTATTTCGCCTAGTTTTGAACCAAGAATTTTGAGTGGCTTATTACCTTACGCACCTCTTAGTCAACTGCGAGGTCACAAAATAATCTTGACTAATTTACCGTTATAATTTTATTAATTTTTGTAATAATCAGATTGATCTGAAATTTTGAATTTGTCACTACCGTAATTATTGTAGCCTTATTTTGAGGCAATTATTTAATTTAAACTTAATCTAGAAAATTCATAAATTTTATCTCATTATTTTCTTTTGGGTAGATGTTAGACGATCAGTAATATACCTAGTGATTACTCTTCCGTTACAATGACTGTAGGTTACTTGAAGTATTGCAATTTTGGAATTTATAATTTGTTTATAATTTAGTACGTTTAAATTTCGCTGAAATCTTGTAAGATTTTGCCTTTAACTCTTGTCTTATCAATTATTAACTTTCAAATTCATTTAACGTAGTTCATGTAGGCAAACCTGACGTTTTATTTGTTTTATAAGTTAGCGAATTTTACACACTTTAGGCTAAGACTTTATTTTAATACATTAAACTTTCTTGCGCTTATTAAATTTATAAATATTATTTCACCTTTGTATTGACATTGCCAAATGGCATGTAATTGATAACTTTTGTACACCTAATTGTGAGGTGAAAGAAACGTTTCGGCAACCGACCAACTCCCGCTGATGCGCAGAGTTTATGTATAATCCTTAAGGTTTTTTTTTTATTACTTATACTCTTACTAATTTATGCAAATGTCACCTACGTTTATTTTATTATTTACCATCTGTCTAACTTAACTACGATGTAACTTTCATTCAACGCATTGCTTAACTTCAGATTTCACAAATTAATTTTTTTTTTATAATATACTAATAATCGAATCACACGTCAAATTCAATTAAATTTTGTTATATTACGAATACCTTATCTTTTATTTCTTTTACCTCTGCATATTTAATTATTGTTGTGACAAGTACGCACATGAGTGTGGGTGCCTCATATATACAGGGTGTTCAATAGGTAACCCGCTGGAGGGACACAGCCAGTGGTAGATCGTAGGAGGCGCAGGTAGGTTATCTGTAGATAGCATAGTGTCCTGGTGCCCGGACAATCGTCGCAAGCGTCGTTGCCGACCGACGCTCTACTATAGGTGTTCTCTTTTCCTGAACCGTCACGCCGTCTGCGACAGAGTTAGCTCGGCCCTGCGTTATCCTGTTTAACAACCCCCTATTGCGACTCCCCGTTTCATATCTTAATCAGCCGTTATCTTATTGCGACGTAGATCCGGTAGCAATTGATACAAATCACAACTTCAGCCTAGAAAATGTTAATTTAGTTAAACAAAGCAACAATAGAAACTTAGATATGTGGGAAGTCATATACATGAAAAAACATAAAAATTATCTGCTGAATAATGATATTTCGCCCCTTAATAACAAGCATTGATCGGTCATATGTACAAAATTTAAGTCGATATGCGCATGTTTCTCTTAACTTTTAATATGTTCGCTTGACTTGAACCGATAGATGTAAATTCTCCCAACTCTTGAGGGAAGGGATCTTTCTCTCAAGTTCAAGAATACGATTTTTAACATTTCAAGAGAATCCCCTCCATTATTCTCTCGAAATCTCTGTTCTCTCGACTCGAGAATCAGGCCCCTGTCGACACTCCCAGCTGCAAAGCGAATTACTCAAACGCCACACACACGATTATAACGATTCATTTATGAACGCACCCTGTTGATGATCTATCTGGATCAGTTTCCGAAAACGCCTAATACCAACTGAAATGTAGTGAGTAGCGCGATTTTTAAATGTCCTGTTTTAGTGACTTTATGGAATTGACACATATTATGACGATTTTCAATATTAATTATTGTTTAAATTTGTTCTAGTATCTATACATGAATTTTTTTTGTAAATAAAACGAAATATGTATTATGGCAAGCTTATTTTTATTCTTTGACAATGGATCTCATAGCAATGCTTCTACTATTTTTATCACAAGTTGTTGATACCTACCTTTTTATTTTTTTCTCGTAATGAAAAATAAACTCTACTTTTTACAAACAATTTGATTAAATTTAACAATACATTGTGCTTCCGTTATTATTGTCTCATCGGTGTTGTAATGTATGGAATTAGATGAACGTTCATTTTCTGTTAATAAATCTGGAACTGCATCTGGACGTAACAGTTTTCGATTATCATTCGTTTTTGTTCGAATTGTTTTTCCGAAAAATGAATCTAAATGTTTTCTAATCAAATTAAACGAAATATTAGGTTACTGAGCACTTACCTCACAGATCATAGACATTGGGCTTAACTCACTTTGTCCAATACATTTCATCCATAATTCTTTCCGTTGTGGGTTACGTTTGCCTTATTGTCAAAATAAATAAGATAATATAATAACAATTAGACAAAGTATGTACATAGACATTAAATACATTGCATTTATAATTACATACCACTTGGCAATCGGAACAGACGATATCCATTTTCGCTTCTGCTTTTGCATCGTGCAACACAGCAGCCTGACAGCTTTTCTTAGGTGTTCCTTACAAGTTCTGATATATTCAAAATAAGAGACAATTAATGCATAATTTTTTATTAAAATATATGTACATATAATTAATATGGATTAACAAATACGTAAATGGTAAATATGTGATCGAAGAAAAATGGAGAAAGAAATATTAAAAATACATAAAGCTAGAATAACAACTTGTATTATTTCGTGAGATGTTTTTTCTGTGACTAATTCAAATACTTCAACATTAGTTACATTTGGGGATTCTGAGCTATAAGGTAAATAGAACATTAAAAATATCTAGGTAGAATAATAACTACAAATAGAAATCTTACTTTAACAGTTCTTTGCTTGGTGCATCAGTAATTTTTAATCGTTGAGATCTGCTTTTACAGGGAATTTTTCTCAAGTGAGCAGGAAAATTGAAAATACTTTGAATTGCATTTTGGGGCAAATATTTTCTTCCATAACTTATAACAAAATCTTCAGGAGCAAAATGCTCTGAACACAATCTTGAATATTTTGATGGCTTAAAATCCTTTCGTTTAGTACAAATTATTCACTGCTTGCATAGTACTTGATTAGATTGAAAACTAAAATTTTTTTTATCAAATCTACAAATCATGTATTTTATTAAGAATAGTTAACCTGTGAAATGATACGTTCATTCCCTTTTCTGTCCTATTAGTACAACCATACGCTGCACATGACATTACCATTGTGTGTTAAATATGTGACTGCAAGCACTGCGAAGCTGGTATGTATAATATTCAACAATTTAAAATATTTATTTCTAATTTTGTTACTGATAATAGCACTTTTAACCAAATATATATTACACTAAATACATGAGAACAACACTGTTAAATTATAAGCTGAAGATAACATTTGCCAATATTCTTGATCAGTGGTTCTCAACGTGGGCGGTAGCGCCCACCAGTGGGCGCTGGAGGATTTTGGGTGGGCGCTGTACGGTGTAAAGGTAAAGCTACACTATACAGTAAAAAATTAGTAAAATTATACAAAAATGCAAAATGTTTAATATCCGCGCTCACCAATGTTCCTATTATGCATTGTTAACCCCATCGTTGCTATGGTTACGTACATGCTGTTTCTATTTCTGTGCTTAACTATGTTATTGTATGTATGACGCAACGTGCAGACTCTGTGAGTCAACGTGAGTATAGTGGACCGCGTCTCGAATGTTTCAAGGTAGAAAGAGTTCGACTTCCAGAGAATTCCATGCAGTGCGGTATATATAGCGAAGTCATTATTCGCATGATTCATTCTATTTACGATAGTCAGCGATAACGTTCGAACAGAGACAAATATTCAGTGTGCGATAGTTGTGTGATTAATTAACAGAGTATTAATCAAAAATATTGTACATTTAGCACACACGGTTCTGTTATAAAATAAACAATATATATTTGAGCTGAATTAAAACTAGGTAGAGCAATTTTTATAATCGAAAACCGTTTATTACAGGTAATAATCATTTATTGATGTTGGTAATGTTTTTAATAACTCAAATTATTTTAGAAATCTAACTTATACAAAATACTTTAATTATATTGCTCCAACCAAAATTGTTTAACATTGTTTAACATCGGTCTTTTTTACACGACAGCAATGGCCCCTCCAGGCAAAAAGCAGAAGGTGGTACGCCAGTATTCGGTCGACTATATAGCCTTCGGTTTCGTACCAAGCCCAGCGGATCGCACAAGACCGATGTGCCTCATTTGTTCCAATGTCTTCTCAAATGAAGGTATGAAACCCTCTCGTATGCGTGACCATCTAGAAAAGATGCATTCGGACAAAAAGGACAAGCCCGCAGAATACTTCAAGAAACTGCGTGATGACAGGGAGAAAACTACCCCGTCCATTTCGTCTGCTTTTGCCAAGGTGACAGAGATTCAGCGTGATGTCCTGCTGGCATCGTATAACATTGCATATAATATATGCAATCATATATGCCATATATGATTGCAAAGGCTGGCAAGCCGCACATTGTGGGGGAAACACTGATTCTGCCTGCCGTGAAAGAGGTGATTTCGACTGTCTTACATAGGAATGCGACAGAAATAGTGAAGGCTATCCCCCTTAGCAACGACACGGTTTCCAGAAGAATAGATGACATGGCAAGTGATGTCGAAATCCAGTTGGTGGACATTCTCAAGAAGACCAACTTTTCCATCCAGCTTGATGAATCGACTTTGAGTGATAACACTGCCCTTCTCATGTCTTACGTGAGGTATTTCGACGAAACTGGGGAAACAAAAGAGGACATGTTGTTTGCAGAGTCCTTACTCCTTGACACAACTGGTACATCCATCTTTGCTGCTGTCAAGAAGTACTTTGAAGAAAAGGAAATCCCGCTAATCAACATTCACTCCTGTGCAACAGATGGAGCACCAGCAATGGTTGGGCGATACAAGGGGTTCCTTGCTCTTCTCAAGAAGGAGCATCCAGATATCATCTGCATACATTGCGTAGCGCACAGAGAGCATCTTGCAGCGAAACGGCTGACCCCCAGCCTTCATGACTCAGTTGTCACTTTCCTGCAAGTCAAACATGAGAAGTTGGCCGGTGAGCTGAAGAAACACAAATTCGACATTTTCTACTTGGCTACAATCTTCAGGAAACTCAACGAGTTGTCTCTCCAGATTCAACGTAAACTGGTGACACTCATCGACTGCAAGAGCGCAGTGACCACCTTTATCGACAAGCTGGCCCTTCTCTGCAGTAATATCGTTAGGAAAGAACTTTACCAATTTAGTGAAATTAATCAAATGACAGAGACACCCACAGATGAAGATCTTCTTCGATATGGGGCTCATCTTCAGCAACTAAAAGAGGACCTTACATCACGCTTCCAAGACCTCATCGAACTGGATGTACCAGCCTGGATCACTGACCCGTTTGGAGTCGTGCTGGAAGACGTTGACGTTAAATTGCAGGAGGAGTTGGTGGAACTTCGCAACAACGAGGATTGCAAAGTCCGAATCAAAACAGGCTTCAAGAAACTCTGGCAGAACCACAGCATGGCAGGACTATTCCCTACAATGTGGGGAATTGTTCACAAGCTTCTTCTCACGTTTCCGACTTCATATTTAGTGGAAACTGGATTTAGTGCGGCTACATTTCTGCACTCAGACAAGAGGAAAAGGCTGGACATGGTCAACAGAGGGGACTTGCGGCTTTATTTGTCTCTGCTGACTCCTCGCGTGAAAGAGCTGGTGAGCAAGCACCAACCTCAAGGATCGCATTAGTGAAGACTGCATGGGTTGGGCTCACAAATTTATTAATTTAATTTTGTTAAATAAAATTCAATATTTCAATAATAATTTTTGTTTGTATTAATTAATATGTTTAAATAAATTTAGAGGTAGAATTTATTACTTCTTGTTTTGATTACTGTGCCCAGGTTAACTAGTCCATAATCCATAGTCGTAGTCCATGACGTGTCCCTTCGCGATTTTCTGCAGTGGGCGCTGGGATCTATACAAAATCCAGTAAGTGGGCGCTAGGCGAAAAAAGGTTGAGAACCACTGTTCTTGATGATTCTCAATTTATATACATTACCTATATCAAATAAAAATGAAATTCTTAAAATGTGTCTAATTACAATCACAATTTTATAAATAAAAATAGTTGATTGAATCATCATGAATCCACAGTTCTCTTTATACTCGTATTTCTTTAAATAAAAATAAAGTCAGTGGTGTATGAAATAAAATCAATACTAGAAGAAATCTATTAATAAAATACATAATCCAAATTACCAAAAACACAAATAAATATGTATAAATCAACAAAATTGAGAAAGTTTATATACAAAACAATGCGACATCGCCATGTTTTGCCCACAACTAACGGTTTTGTATAATGTCTCCTTTGTATGTAGAGGTCAATTCCTCTCTCTCTACAGTCCATCTAGTAGTTCTATATTATTAGATCATTGTTATCTATGCCCGTGTATAAAGAATTTTTCCTCATAAATTCCTTATGTTATTGCCATTTTTTGCTCTGATTCTCGGACTCTTGTCGAGCATAAACAGATGTTGCAGTTGGCATTATGAATTAGTGCTATTCAGATATAATGTAAACAACACACAGTTGTTTACATTATTTCTTTGCTCTGTTGTAGCTCCGTGGTAGTTTAGCTCGCTCGATTCCGCGCCCTAGTAATAATGCATGTTTTCTGAATGTGGACTACCACAGATTACTGCGATAAGGATCTGTGAGGTTAATCCTCCTATGCTGTAATCTTATGTTCGATGCAAGAGCGGTCCCGAAAATATCGGCGCACACCCAAACAAAATAAATGTGTATTTGAACTGATATTTGAGTTTTATTTACGGTACTTTCAAACTAGGAAGTTTTCCTTAACATATTGGTCCTTTACGAGTCGGATCGTATACATTGATATACGAAGAAATATTGTTCGTTTAAGCAGAGGATACATACGGTTATCGCTTGGTATTTAATACTGCGGCCGGGCTTATCGTGCGTACTAGTCCGAAAAAGCAGCTTTTACTGTGGCGGATCTAGAAAATTAGAAATGTTAATAGTCCGCAAAGGCAGGAAATACATAGGCGAGTACGTATCCAGTTCTGCAACGAACTAAAAAGACACGAAGCGTCCAGTGCTCTGGTCCGCTTAAAATAATACGCAAGACGTATACAAACTTAGTGTTCGCTTACGCAAAGGGTACATACGCTGATCATCACATCATATCCTGATACTGCGGCGAATCCAATTGAAATATTTAAGTTAGAAATATTTACAAACAATTGTTCGCAAAGGCAGCGGCACAGAAAGATTATTAAAAGTTAAGAAAAGTGGCCTTGCAAACCACTAAAAGTACACTCTCGTACAGTAACAAACGTACTTACGCAGAGCAAAACAAAGATTATTAAAATCTAAGAAAGGTGGCCTGGCAAACCACGAAATATACACTCTCGTACAGTAACAAACACACTTACGCAGAGAAAAGATAGATTACTAACATCTATGAAAAGTGGCCTGGCAAACCACGAAATATACACAGTAACAAACACACGTACGCAGAGCAAAAAATAGATTACAAAAATCTAAGTAAAGTGGTCCGTCCTTACCACGAGATAAATGCCCGCATGCAAAAAGAAAAATCTGAAAGTGGACAGATTTTTCTTTATTTTTTTTTTTGCTCAAATACTAATACGGAGCTTAAATACTGATGCGGAGGTGAAATACTGATGCGGAGGTGAAATACTGCTGCGGAGCTAAAAACATTGTGCATAAAATAAGCAGTTTGTGGATACTGCAATAAATAGAAAAATCTAAAACTGAAGACAGGTTTTTTTTTTTTTTTTTTTTGGCTGAAATACATATACGGAGCTCGATTTACTGATGGGGAGGTAAAATAATGATGCGGAGGACTGATGCTGATGCGGAGGTGAGATACTGATGCGGAGGTCTGATACTGATGCGGAGGTCTGATACTGATGCGGAGGTGAAATACTGATGCGGAGGTGAAATACTGATACGGAGCAAGGTATACTGCTGCGGAGCTACGAATATATCTGTATATATTTGAAAATAATAAAAATGGAAGATTTGAAATTTCAGCGCCGAATAATTAAAGCATCGTTGACATGAGCGGTCACTTATTTAGATAAAAGTGGTCCCAACGACATCGTTGACGACGATCGCTATGAAAGATTTATTTTATTACTGGAACAATTTGATAAAGTGCAGACTCAAATTGAGAAGCTAGATGAAACAGAATTCGAGAATACTGAGCGTGAAGAATTTGAAAATAAATATTACGACAATAAACTGCCTACAATTGAGTTACCGGTATTTGCTGGTGACTATGATGATTGGCTCTCATTCTACGATACTTTTAATTCTCTTATACATAATAATAGTGGCATACCAAATGAACAAAAGTTTCATTATTTGAAATCGTCGTTGAAAGGAGACGCAGCCAACGTTCTACATTCTTTAGAAATATCATCCGAGAATTACGCAAATGCATGGCAAATGTTACAAGATAGATACAATAATACGAGAATAATTGTACAAAAACACATAAATGGTATTTTTAACTTGCCAACAGCACACAAAGAAAACGTAAATATTCTTAGGCAGATATTAGACGGTTTTATGAAGCATTTTAGAGCCCTCACAGCACTGAAACGTCCTACAGAACATTGGGATGATCTATTAATATGCATTGTCTCCAAAAAGTTAGACGTTCAGTCATTAAAGGAATGGGAAGCCAAAATACAGTCTAGAGAGTTACCTACATTAAAAGAGTTCACGAATTTTCTCACACAAAAATGTCAAACTTTAGAAGCGATCTCAAAGGCCAGCAACAATCATTACAAAGCATCAGCGAACGTGTCAACTAACAAGAGTTCAGTATCATGCACGTTTTGTAAAGGTTTCCATATTATTTATAATTGCAGAAAGTTTATAAATCTTCCCGTTAATAAACGAATTGAGGAAGCTAAAGCCAAGAAACTTTGCATCAACTGTCTGAAGACAAATCATGTAGCTTTTAAATGTCCAGGGAGACCTTGCAGACACTGTCATAAGAAGCACAACGATTTGCTTCATCTTCAAACAATATCTAGATCCGAGACATCGCCATTGGAGACCAGTTCAAGTTCCAGTGTGTCACATCACAACTGCAATTCAGACGCGAACAGTCACATTTTATTATCCACAGCGTTGGTTAACATTTTAGACCGGAAAGGGAAAACTCATCCCTGTCGAGTTCTTTTAGACTCGGGATCGCAATCACATTTATTAACTTACAGAATGGCGAAAATCCTTGATCTACCGTTAACTAATACACAGATGTCTCTATCTGGAATAACACAGTACACTACGAGAATAACTAACACCACCAAGGTTTCAATTAAATCTCGAAATAATAATTTCAAGAAAAAACTAGATTGTTTAGTACTGGACAAAATATCGGAATGTCTTCCTCTAGTTTCTATATCAAGAGATGTTATTGATATACCCAAAAATATCAAACTGGCCGATCCTGATTTTAATATATCCAGAGATGTAGATATGCTAATTGGTGCTGAACTGTTTTATAAACTACAATGTGTTGGACAAATTAATATCTGGAAAACTAATTGCACCACAAACTTCAGTAAACATAACAACGTGCAATTCAGTAACATTAAATCAACTTGACGACAATCAAAATAAATTCTGGGAATTAGAAAACGTCAAAAAGGATAAAGTGTATTCACATGAAGAAAAGCTAGACGAACAACACTTTATTAAAAATATGAAGAGAAACATTGATGGCCCTGCATTTCTAGAACAGAATGCAAACAAATGGCCTGGTTTTGAACCGCCAACTATTGAAACTTTGCCAGAAGTAAAAAATATTGTTGGGGTTAATGTCAATACAGACAACTGTGATCTGTTTACTAAATACTCTTCTTTAAACAAATTAACAAGAGTAGTGGCATACTGCATCAGATTTAAGAATAATGCACAGGCGAAATGTAGTAATTCTACTACGGAAATAAATACCGGCCATTTAAAATGTTTAGAACTGGAAAGAGCAACAACGGTATTAGTCCAAATTGAAGCCACACTCAATTCTCGTCCTATAACAGCCATTTCAAATGATCCCAATGATTTAACCTTTCTCACACCTTCCCACTTTCTTACTGGTTCCATATCTGCTACCATTCCGGAACCTAGCTTGATGACCATAAAATTAAATTCCTTATCAAGATGGCAATATGTTCAACAAATACGTGAACATTTCTGGAAGCGATGGCACAGAGAATACCTGAATCAAGTGCAAAGAAGAAACAAGTGGAATGTAAACACCGAGCAGCAACTACGTCCTGGGGCCCGATTCTCGAACTTAAGAGAAGTGAACGTTCTATTGAGAGAAGTGATAGATCACACTCCCATCCCTGGTTCTCCTAACTTCAAGAATAGCTGTTTTTAGGTAGCGATGTGTGTCGATCGTGTAGGAAATAGCAGTGCAATGTTGCCAGGTTGCAAATGAAGGCGGATTAGGACAATTGTTGTATAGAACAGTGTATATTAGGTAATATGTAATACGAAAACTATTTCTTTTAAATAGCGTGTGTAATGTTGAAAGGTTTTATGGGTTATATCAGTTGGATTTCCGGAAAGTGTTAGGCTAAACATCGAAATGTGAATATTGTTTTCTACGTATCATACATGTAGAAATAATGTAACATATTAAAGTAATAAAAATAATAAAATAAAATAAAACACCTTTTTCACAAAATTAGTTTAATAACTATTTAAACATATTACCTACCAGACATTTTATAATAAGTAAAATACATGTTATACAGACAAATTTTAAAGGTAGGGTGAAAAAACGATTAATGCAAAATTACAACGAATATTAACACTATAATATTCTGAGAATTAGTTCAATGGGAAATACAAAATATTAATGAGAAAGAACGGGTAAAACTAACGCTGACAGGATTACGAATTACAATTCTAAATAAGATATTAATGAAAAGTTTAATATATAATTATGTATTTAAACCTATTATCTACGAGACATTTTATAATAAAAATACATGTTATACAGAACAATTTTAAAGGTAGCTGAAAAACGATTAAAGCAAAATTACAACGAATATTAACAATATATCATTCTGTGAATTAGTTCAATGGGAAATACAAAATATTTCTGAGAAAGACAACGGGTTAATTTAACAGTGACAGGATTATGGATTAACAATTCTAAATAAGATATTACTCAAAAGTTTAATACATATTTCAAGAGTGTCTTATAAGTGTTATCCGATGTCGGTATACAAGATAACAAACCAGAAGAAACGTTCAAATACGATATAAAGAACACATGGCTCATGTCAAATTACACAATGTAGAAAAATCCGCATTAGCTCTACATCATATTGTTACAAGTTACTACTTCAGCCTAGAAAATGTTAGTTTAGTTAAACAAAGCAACAATAGAAACTTAGATATGTGGGAAGTCATATACATGAAAAAACATAAAAATTATCTGCTGAATAATGATATTTCTCCCCTTAATAACAAGCATTGATCGGTCATATGTACAAAATTTAAGTCGATATGCGCATGCTTCTCTTAACTTTTAATATATTCGCTTGACTTGAACCGATAGATGTAAATTCTCCCAACTCTTGAGGGAAGGGATCTATCTCTCAAGTTCAAGAATACGATTTTTAACATTTCAAGAGAATCCCCTCCATTATTCTCTCGAAATCTCTGTTCTCTCGACTCGAGAATCAGGCCCCTGGGCGCTTGGTAATCATCCGAGAAGACAACACTCCTCCTTGCCAGTGGATCCTAGGCCGAGTTTTGGAGACCCATCCAGGACGAGATGGTATTACGCGTGCGGCAACAGTACAGACTTCAAATGGTACGGTGCAAAGACCAAGTGTAAAATTGTGCGTGTTACCAGTGTACGATGACTAAGTCCCGCGAGTGCTACGTTCTGTTGAAGGCGATGCCTTCAAGGGGGGCGGTTATGTTAAGAACTTAACATCTTTTATTTTATTTTATATGATTATTTCTTGCGTTATATATGAATGTTTTTCTCTTTTTCTATGTGTTATTATATTTTTGTAATGTATGTTTTATTTTTCAACTTTTAAAATATATTGTCACTTAATGTATTTTTTGCATACAAATATTACGCATACTGATGCGGAGGCGGCTTCGGGCGTATACAGTCTCACCAGCCGAATTTATTGTCTGCCGGCAGAGTTACACGACTGTACACCGAAGGCGATGCAAGGCCTCCTATGTGTACGTACGGACGGCAGTGTCTGCCATGTGCGTACATATAGGGACCATTAGCTCCACGAGCGATGCACATGTATATATGCTGTAATCTTATGTTCGATGCAAGAGCGGCCCCGAAAATATCGGCGCACACCGAAAGAAAATAAATGTGTATTTGAACTGATATTTGAGTTTTATTTACGGTATTTTCAAACTAGGAAGTTTTCCTTAACAGTTCTTTTATTACAGAACGATGAATTATGTGCTGCTTCTCTTTTCTACCGGGATATCAACAATTAAATTGGTCAAGGGTGGTCATGGATTTTAAAATTATTGTCGTAGCGTGCATCGTACATTTAGGTATGTCATAATTTTTTGAATGTCAAAATCTGTCAAGTTATTGTGTTGAAGTTTTCTAATCCTGCACGGTTTTTGAATCATGGTTCTCACCACAGAGCACAAAATTTACATGATTGAAGCCTATTTTCGAACGGGTGTGCTAGTTAATGGAACTTGGGAATAGAGTCAACGTTTGTGTTTGGACAATTTTCGAGAGCACTTCCCAGCCGTAGCAGTATTACCGGACAATTTTTATGCATGCCTTACAAATTGTGTTGAAGTATTTCGCGAAACTGGTTCTGTGATGCATAAAAAAGGTGCTGGTAGACCAAGAGTTCGTGCAGAAGAAGTTATTAATGACGTTCGTCAAGGTATGGAAGAAGAGCATACAAAACCTTTAAAACGTCTCTCTCAAGAAATTCGGCTTTCTTATGCAACATGCCAAACGATTGTAAAGAAGGACCTGAACATATGCATCCATATAAGATGCAATCATATCAAGCTCTTCTGCCTGCAGACCACCCCGGACGCCTTGCGTACTGCCATTGGTTCGTTAATAATTTAATGAATGACGATCTGCTGAACTTAACTTTTTTTTCTGACGAAGCTTGGTTCCACCTTTCGGGATACATCAATTCTCAGAATATGCGAATGTGGAGCACTGATAACCCGCATATTTTTATTGAAACGCCACTACATGCTCAGAAAATTGGTGTTTGGATGGCAGTTTCTCGCAGAAGAATAATTGGGCCAATTTTTTTCAATTTCACCGTCAACGCAGAAAGGTACAGAAATATTTTTTTGACTGAATTTGTGCAACAGTTAGACGATGATGAACTTCAATACGGTTATTTCCAGCAAGAAGGTGCAACAGCACATACTACACAAGAAAATCTTGCTTTTCTCCGCGAGTTTTTTGATGACCGGCTGATAAGCTTGCATACGGAAGTTGAGTTTCCTCCGAAATCACCTTGTTTGACAATTATGGACTATTTTATCTTTCCTTATTTAAAAAAAATAAGATTTTCGATCCGATACATAATTTGTAAGAACTGCAACAAAGAATTGTTCAGCAATGTGCAACCATAACGCCAGAAATGCTGCAAAATGCTTTTCACAGCATGAGGAGGCGCGTAAACTTGTGCATTAAGCAAAACGGGGGACATTTCCAACAATTATTGTAATTTAGTTTTTCTGGTTAATAAAAACGTTATTTATTGCATAACTTGTAGTTCATTATTATTTTACAGCTGAACTAAGTAGGTAATATATTTGTAGGTTATTGATAATGTCAGTGTAGCTTGACAATGATTGAATTATTTCAAAAGGATGATTTAAACTAAGACAAGCGTTTTACATTCCATGACCAACATTGACCAATTTAATTTTTGATATCATAGTACATTTCATATATTGTACCCCTTATATCTACTTCGCTAGTTCTAGCAATTTCCGTAACTGATTTTCTTCGTGGTCTTTTTCTTTTAGGGTTAAGTATTGGCTGCTCATTCTCGATGCAGTGCCCAATTCGACTTACAGTCACCTTACTAATATTTTATGCTTCACTAACTCTCTATCAAAAACGTTATTAACATTGACAGCAGGTTAGCGACTTTAGCGGTACTGAAAACAAAAATGGCAAATGACAACATCGAATTTTACTCTCAATATACAAAAAAAAAAACTATAATTTGTTAAAAGAACTACATGTACCTCTGTTAAGTTAAACAAGACTATAATTACTAACACCTATAATATTAACAAAATATTTCATTAAAAACAAGAATGTAGATTATAAATAATTCATATAAATTTCAAGTTGTGAAGTTGTATTGAATCGTCATAAATACGTCATTGCTTACGTGCATTAACTGACTCGCCGGTTTTGCTATATATAGTTTTACATTCAGATATCAATGATTTCTTTTTTTAATACTAATTCGGTTTTTGGCTATAACCTGAGATCTGATATAATATAAATATGTAAATCATTCATTACTTCATATAGTTATAATATTACAATGTATTCCAGATAATTATTAATTATATAAATTTTTTACTATACATTTCATTACAGTTTTAATATCAAACAATATCAGTACTACCTTACACTATCTAATTCAAACACATACGAAACCAGTATTTTAATGAGGCTGAGTGCATCTTGTACTGAAATCCCTGATCCGATTGGTGCTGGTTTTGGAATTGGTTGTTTGCAATCCTGTGTACGGCTATCTAATTCTTTAAGATGTTTCGCTTTTGTATGTTATTCGTTTTTGTATGTATTTTTATTTACTACAAAGTCACAAGAGTCACACTTAAAATCAAATCCTTTCTAATGATTAGTTTTTATATGCCTTTTTAAATTAATTTTCTGGTTTGATCCATAGTCACAAGAGTCACACTTAAAATCAAATTCTTTCAAATGATTAATTTTTATATGTCTTTTTAAATGACTTTTGTTGTTTGTTCCATAGTCACAAGAGTCACACTTAAAATCAAATTCTTTTAAATGATTAGTTTTTATATGTCTTTTTAAATTAATTTTGTTGTTTGTTCCATAGTCACAAGAGTCACACTTAAAATCAAATTCTTTTAAATGATTAGTTTTTATATGTACTTTTAAATGACTTTTGTTGTTTGTTCCATAGTCACAAGAGTCACACTTAAAATCAAATTCTTTTAAATGATTAGTTTTTATATGTCTTTTTAAATTAGTTTTGTTGTTTGTTCCATAGTCACAAGAGTCACACTTAAAATCAAATTCTTCTAAATGATTAGTTTTTATATGTACTTTTAAATCTTTTTCGGTGTTTGTTCCATAGTCACAAGAGTCGCACTTAAAATCAAATTCTTTTAAATGATTAGTTTTTATATGTCTTTTTAAATAAGTTTTGTTGTTTGTTCCATAGTCACAAGAGTCACACTTAAAATCAAATTCTTTTAAATGATTAGTTTTTATATGTCTTTTTAAATTAGTTTTGTTGTTTGTTCCATGGTCACAAGAGTTACACTTAAAATCAAATTCTTTTAAATGATTAGTTTTTATATGTCTTTTTAAAATAGTTTTGTAGTTTGTTCCATAGTCACAAGAGTCACACTTAAAATCAAATTCTTTTAAATGATTAGTTTTTATATGTACTTTTAAATGACTGTTGTTGTTTGTTCCAAAGTCACAAGAGTCACACTTAAAATCAAATTCTTTTAAATGAATAGTTTTTATATGTACTTTTAAAAGACGTTTGTTGTTTGTTCCATAGTCACAAGAGTCACACTTAAAATCAAATTCTTTTAAATGATTAGTTTTTATATGTACTTTTAAATCGTTTTTGGTGTTTGTTCCATAGTCACAAGAGTCACACTTAAAATCAAATTCTTTTAAATGAATAGTTTTTATATGTACTTTTAAATGACTTTTGTCATTTGTTCCATAGTCACAAGAGTCACACTTAAAATCAAATTCTTTTAAATGAATAGTTTTTATATGTACTTTTAAATGACTGTTGTTGTTTGTTCCAAAGTCACAAGAGTCACACTTAAAATCAAATTCTTTTAAATGAATAGTTTTTATATGTACTTTTAAATGACTTTTGACGTTTGTTCCATAGTCACAAGAGTCACACTTAAAATCAAATTCTTTTAAATGATTAGTTTTTATATGTACTTTTAAATGACTTTTGCCATTTGTTCCAAAGTCACAAGAGTCACACTTAAAATCAAATTCTTTTAAATGAATAGTTTTTATATGTACTTTTAAATGACTTTTGTCATTTGTTCCATAGTCACAAGAGTCACACTTAAAATCAAATTCTTTTAAATGAATAGTTTTTATATGTACTTTTAAATGACTTTTGACGTTTGTTCCATAGTCACAAGAGTCACACTTAAAATCAAATTCTTTTAAATGATTAGTTTTTATATGTCTTTTTAAATTAATTTTGTTGTTTGTTCGATAGACACAAGAGTCACACTTAAAATCAAATTCTTTTAAATGATTAGTTTTTATATGTCTTGTCAAATATTTTTTATTTTTTGCTCGGAAACCACATAGGGAACATTTAAATGTTTTCGTTCGATCTAGTGAGTTTGATTGTTCTACTTTTGTATATGCAGAGTCTTCTTTTCCACCAATAGAACTGTGCGTATTTTCCACGTGCATCCCCAGATATTCTTTTGTCTCGAATCGTCTGTAACAAATCCCACATTTAAACTTTTTCAGTTTGAAGTGCTGGCTGGTGTAGTGTTGCTTGAGATCTGCCTTATACTTTGTCCGGTACTTGCACTGGTCACACTTATACAATTGGCTGCGACGTTTCTTGCGTCCGTTTACCGCTGTCACTTGATAGCTTTGCGGCGGTGCACCGCATTTCCTAAAAACAAATAAAAATAGGTAACCTCAGTCTCCGTAAGACGAACTAATTACAAATGATACGACTAGTAAGAATACGAATTTAAAGGAAATAGCAAATCACTTGACACAAACACGATCGTAATATGAACAAACAGATTTAGGCCAAGAACTTGTGTTACGTTTAAAAAGCAGCATCCTGTATCTTTCATACATTTTAATTCTCTAAAATTGTAATTACCTTTCGTATTTGCTGTAATCTGGATACTAATCATTTACATGACTGGAATTCAATTTTAATATTAACACCTTTTCTTAATTATTCGCTTTATTAAATATTTAATATTAATATTAATCCCTTTTCTAACAGTTCCAATTCAATTATAGAAAGGAATTGTATACATAATACACACACCATTCGAAAGCACACATTTCAAATTATCTACTGGTAGTAATTTTTAAATTTCTTGCAGTAAAAGAATGTTTATATGTTAATCTAAGAAATAGTATGTAAAATAAAACATTTTGTTGAGAAAATATATTTGTATTAGATCATTACTTTTGCACAGCTAGATTATCAATTTCGATTTCCATGAGGTGGGGGTTATATATTATTGTTGGATGAATAAAAAAAAAGAATGTAACAGTTCGGCTGGACAAAGAGTAAACTTAAAGTTGTTAAGAGGATTGAAATATTGCTGTATATGAATATAATAAAATAAATAAATAATAATGATTAATTGTTCACTAAAAAACACCATTAGTGTATGGTGCTACGTTGATAAAATTTTATGATAATGAATTATACCTGACATTTCCTTCAGAACAGTAGGCAAAATGATGTTGCAAATATTCCTTTTGTCCAAAGTGGATTTTGCATATTGGGCACTGCGTACATTCTGAAATCACAAGAAAAACATGCTGAAATACAATGAATAGTGACAGTAAATTGTATTACAATTTCAAATTGCCATGGCACTTCAAGACACTGTAAGGATTTTTCCAACTCCGGCTAAACACTTGGTTAACTAAACAGTGTTCAAGGATTCATTATACAAAGCTGGCAATTTTTTTGCTAGTGCATTTGATCTAAATTAGTATATTTTGTTCTAATAATATTGGCGCCATTTTCGACATTTGCATGAGATGGCAACTCTATATTTGGTTTAAAAATACTCCAAAATAGGCCTCTCAGAATATGACATCCAAATTTTAATACCATACTAGAATCGCCGAAGAGATTCAGTGATAAAAGTGCGTGATCACAACGTGATCGAGGCATCCTATGCATAAAAATGGTCGGCGGCAAAGATCGTTTACATTAGGCGATTAGGTAAACTGTAATAGTATCACAGATCGCAGGTGTGTGAAAATTACTAGGTGCTATTTTATAGAGACAAAACAATTTTAATACGTTTTGATAGAAAACATTTGAATGTGTACAATTTCTCATGTCAAATACTACGGCGATACCTATTTTACAGACACTGATCCGTGAATGATTTTATGTGCCTGTGTGCCAGAGCTGGGCAATTACTTTCAAATAGTAATTAATTACAATTACAAAATACTTTTATTAAAAGGAATTAATTACAATTACAAAGTACAAGAGATTAAGAAAGGAATTTTTCTTCTAATTACAATTACAAGTAAACTGTAATTGACAATTACTTTTCTAATTACAATTACAATTACATTTGTTTATAAAATCCGACAAAAACGTTTTTTTCTGTTATTAGTCTTTTATTGTATATAATATACAAATCGGAACTTAAAATAGGAAATGGGAAAGAATCAACTATATTCCAACCCACCTGTAGAAAAAACAACGTAGTTTATTTTATAAAAAACAAAACAAATAAAGCAACTATCCAAGTATAACATGAAATATGTGATTACAATAATTAGTAACAAAAAATGGCACCATAAAACTAGGAATGAAAATAAGGTAATTTAGGTTACATTACTTACCCTGGGGTGACAAATTTGGGGTAGTATAAGGGATCATATGTATTTCCTCAAAATTATTGCTATTAAAATAATTATTAAACTAGGAAATGTCATGCGTAGGTGTTCAGTGTTTTCATTTCACAAATTTCGTAGTGTATTTTTGTATGCAGTGCTCTTTTTAAAGGCTGGTTTTACATAATAATATTTCAACCCCATTTTATGCTTCTTTTTCAATTTTTTAAAATATCTTACTGTTGAGCAGTAAAATAATATGACTTGAAATTGAAATTTTCCTTAAAAATAGGTCTCTAGTTTTTAAAATAAGTCGCTGTAAAGGTAACATATACCTTAAATCAACTTATTTACACCTTCGGAAAGTATTGAAATAAGTACCTTTTATTGTTATATTCAATATAAAATGCTAAAACATTTGGTATTGTTGGTTGGATGATTTAAAATGATCATTTAACTGTATATTTTGTTGCTTTTCATTACAACTAACTTAACAACTGCATGAACTTAGGAGCCAATGAAAATAATTGTTCGACGGGTACTAAAGGTGGAAGTGCAGTATTGTATTTAAAAAAAAACACTTGCTTAATGAGATGGTAAGTTTCTACAATGGGAAAGTTTTGTCTTATATCATCCAGAAAATGTAAAATTTCAAGATGAATCTTACTTTTATTTACAGTGTCAGCTGATTGTGTGATTCCTTCCGTTCCTTCATTAAAATCAAATAAGCTGCTATTGTTAACTTCCTTCTTATAATTATCGGTACCAATATCTGTAACATTCATTAATTCGGATTGTTCGATAGAAATTAATTCTCACTCCGAAATAAGCAGTTGTTTAATATCATGTTTAGATAACACAAACGTTGACTCGACAATCGCAAACCAACGAAGTTTAAATTCAGGATGTGTAATTGCTCCTAAAAGTGCATAGGTATCTTCTAAAGTTAAAAGATGTTTAAATCTATTATCTAAACCTTTAATGGCACTTTGAAGTATTATATCTCCGCCACTTTTAAACTTCTTTTTACTTAATTTATTTAGCTTATTTTTAAGTGACACTAGACTAGGAAGAAGAACGGCATAAAAAGCTTTGTTTTCACCTTGTAAAATATTTAGAGTGTCTGCTAAAACTGCAGTGACTTCACAATATTCTTCCAGAGCAAGGAACTCGTATTCAGAAAAGCACGGTATTTCTTATTTTAAAAAGAGGATGGAATGTTTTTCTTTCACGCCCAGTATTTGTTTGATACTGTCATACATTGAGTTCCACCTAGTGATTCCAGGGGGGCTAAGGGTATGTCCTAAATATGCTTTAATTGGAAAAGTAATTTGTAATTGAACTTTTAAAAAACTAAAAGTATTTAAATACAAATTACAAATACTTCACGATTTTTGAAGCAATTACAATTACAAATTACTTGGAAAGGCAAAGGAATTAATTACTAATTACAATTACTGATTTATAAAGTAATTTGTAATTGCTAATTCATTTTTGTAAAGTAATTGCCCAGCTCTGCTGTGTGCATACCACTTTGGTGTGATCACGTGAACCCAACGTGATCACTGAATCTGTCCAGCTATTTAAGTATAGATATCATCGACTTTGATATATTTATACACTATAATAGTTCGCACCATCTCACAAGAGATGACGTTATTAAAGGAGAATCCCAGTTGTTCTTTGCGATGTTGGTAGACATAAACACATACACTATTTCTCCCAACTTATTTTTACTGCCTGATATATTTAGTATAAGGAAGTATTTTGATGACGAAAATTTTCAAACTCCGGATTTTTGCAGATGTCCACGTTTTGAAGTCCCCCAATACCAAAAAAGTTGTTTTTACAAAATCTCTCTCTCTCTCTCTCTCTCTCTCTCTCTCTCTCTCTCTCTCTCTCTCTCTCTGTGTGTGTGTGTATGTGCGTGCGTGCGTGCGTGCGTGCGTGCGTGTGTGTGTGTGTGTGTGGCCACGATTGTAAATACTTCGTCAACTATTAAGTTTAACATTTACTCACAGGTTTAATTTTTCAAGATGATAAACTTATTTAAAACTTAATTTAGAACAACTTCTGTATAATTTGAAACGCTCATACGTGCCCACACCTCATTTCTTACCATTATTGTAAGTTATATTTATAATTTTGAAACAACATGCAGTTAACTTAATATTATGTGTTTTTATAGGAATAAATCACGGACTTGTGCGAATTTATTGCATTTATCTCAAAAATTAAAGAGCATCTTGGAACAGATCCTATTCATTTTAATACCAACACATTATACACCTCCATCAATTAAATTACACTTGCAAATTACAATTTAGTAGATTAAAAAAAAATTACAAATGTTTCATATATACCCTCGGGTTGAGCAGTTCCAAGTAGTATAAGGTAACACAAAATGTTACAAACGTAAAAATCGGCATGTTTTGTAAAACAAGAATGGCTGCCAGAGGAATTCAGAAAAAGACAAAAATTTAAAATTAGTGTTTTTGGACTCTCAAATCATATAGGAATCAACAAACAAGAAATCACTTGATCATAAGAAGGTCAAGCGACCACCTTTGGACACTTATGGAATGACACATAACCGCCGTTAGTACATCATAGCAAAAATTCAAATCTCTTAGATTATGCGCATGTGTAAGAAATCCTAATCACAGTTTGATATTATACTAGGAAAAATGTATTTGATTAAAGGCGTTCTCAATCAATAATTAGCGGTAACCAGTGTTGGAAACACGCAAATTTGTACTAACCGGTACTTCAACCAATGATTATGCTAACCGGCATTTTACTCGGAGATGGAAAAATCAGCCCTAAAATTCATATTCAATCATTGTTTTAAAGACCAGAAAGTTGATATTATAACAAAACGTTATTCTTAAATTACTTTCTTAAAATACTCATCAATTAAATGAACTGTATTCATTGACAAAACTAATTTAAAAAAAGAGGAACTATACTAACATGCTTTTAGTAACTTTTTTAAAAACTAAATTATAAAATCCAAATGGACTTAAATAAAGTCTATAAGCTTTGAAAGAGCTTTTAATTCCCAAATTTGACATACCTTCAAATAAAGAGTTGCTACATGCATCCCCAGGGCAAATTGTTTTATGTCTGGCCAAATATGTTTTCGAGCTGAATCCAAGACAGCAAAATGTGCAGGCAAATACATTCTTGATGATGTATTTCCTAGTGGGAATAAAATCTACGTCAACATTACCATTCTGGTTGTCTTCAAATTCTTCACCAAAATATACCAGTAATTCTTCACCCGGTTGAATTTGACAAGTGCTTTGATAATATAGATAATCTTCATGTTGAAAAACAATTAGGTTTTGTTCAGAAATATTCCTGGCAGTGTTAATGTACTGCATCCAATTTAAATACTGTGATGTATCCTTGTCAAATACAAGTTTTCCTCCTTTTATTTTCCAAGTACATTCTGTTCTACAAAGTCCAATAAAAGGACCAAATGTTACACCTTCAGGAATAAATTTTAAAGCTAATATTCCAAACTGCCCAAACAAATGTTGAATTTCTAAAATATCATTTGGTAATTCCTCTTGTGTTCTGTTACTGGTATTGTCTGGAGCATGCCTGTTCAAAATATGTACCAACATTCCACACTCGATGCAGTAGTCTTCATAATATGCCCGACAATGTTCACAATCTGGTGGTCAAATTTAAATCAAGTAAAAACCAGGCAATACAATATTTACATATATGAAGAAGAAACAAAAGCTTATTTGGCCATTAAACCAAGCTAGGCTTTACTAATTTATATATAAATGTGAATTTTGAAAATAAATATGTTATTATTTGGTTTATTATAGAATGAAACAGTAATATTTAAAACTTAATTGCACTTTCAATAGAATGGAAACAGTTATTTAGCAGTTCAAGTAGTTAATTTATTTAGGCATTTACTTACATAGTAGTCCATTATCAATTTTTATATTACTAGGATTGAAATCGTCCTCAATTTTAACATTGTCGTTTACTACATTATACTGTCCTTCAGATGATTCCATTTCCATTTTAATATTACCTAAAATAGTGCCTGCCTCATATTCTTTTATGTTGTCATGCCATTTCATGTGATCTTTTAAATCAAAATTGTTTAGGGTAATAACAGTTTCAGAGACGTGAACTTTATCATCCTCAAAATCGTCTTGTTCGTTGGTACTCGATGTATTTATAGAAAACAATGTGTTATTCACATCACAATTTTCAATTTGGTGGGCCATAACCACCACAATTATACCAGAAAGCAGCAATCAATCGACTTCCGTCATAAAGCAAAAATAATGACGTCTGCATTGCCAATTTCATAACAACGAACATATTTACTTTATATATTTCTAAATTTAGAATTTCATTGGTATAGAATATATTATATGTATATAATAATAATTACAGGATTATTTTAATTATTAATATTAATTAAAAATGATAATGTTGGCGTTATTTTAGCGTTTTACAAAAAATATTAACATCGGATGTTGGCTTACATGAAACATCGTTTACACGTCGCTAGTGATTTTGAATTTTAAATTCCTTGCTGTCATTTGACAGTATTGTTTGACAGTATTATAGGTTTTGGTTGCTGTTGTTTATGTTTGTTATTTTATTGTAGTATGATCTTTCAAAGTTCTTTTTAGAACTAACGATGCTTAAGTCATTCAGTAGTCAGTCAAAGGAGCTCATTAGCTCTTTGATTACATACATACAAACGTAAATTGAATAACTGTTACCGTTGACAAGTGTGCAAGAGCTATGTATACATATTTGTTGTAATGACATCAAATAAATATTAATATTATAATTTTAGAGAACTGCACAAGCTTTAAATATTTCCGTTGAATCTGTGAGAAGTATTTTTAAGACACGTAAACAAAATGATGCTCACCGATGTCCTAAAAAAACGTTTCAGGAAACTGTATGTGATTACTCCTGCAATAAAAGCAACAATACGCGACACGATCTGTATAAAAACGCTAAGTTGCTTATACAACTCATTGAAAATAAAAAGAATACTGTTAATGGTGTTTTTTAGAACAACACTTTACATGAGCTTTGTTATTATCACTGCTAGGGGTGCATCATATCTTTGATGGCTCTGTTGATTCTTTTGGTAGAGTACTAGCAGATATTGGTTTCAAATATAAGAAAGACTGTCCATAGAGAAGATTAAGGAAAAAACATATGTTGTTATTCCTCGAACCAATTTTCTATAAAAATATATTAATAATTTACAATCTGAGAGTTCACTGGAATGTGTCTATCTTTGATGGCTCTGTTGATTCTTTTGGTAGAGTACTAGCAGATATTGGTTTCAAATATAAGAAAGACTGTCCATAGAGAAGATTAAGGAAAGAACACATGTTGTTATTCCTCGAACCAATTTTCTATAAAAATATATGAATAAAATACAATCTGAGAGTTTACTGGAATGTATCTATTTAGATGAGACTTGGATTTTTGAAAATGGCACTGTAACCAGATCATAGCATAGTCATAAGAGTGTTTGAAAGTTGACGGCAAGAGGTAATACTCTGCATTAAAATTGACACGTGTCGAGTAATACAAATTTTGCTTTGGTTTTAGGTTTATAGTCATTTATGCAGGTTCATGTAATGGTTTTATTAACAGTGCCTCTTTAGTATTTTTTTCAAATACTAGTAATCCTGATTACCATTGTGAAATAGATAGAAACAATTTCTTAAATTAGTTTGAAAATAAACTGCTGTGTACACTAGACGTTATCATAGCATTTATATGATAAACGTCCTAATAATTCTTGAAACAAAGGTCAAATTAGAGGATGGTTAAGAGCCATAATATACCAGACGGACACAGTTGTACAACTACGATCATATCACTACATATTCAACCCGATAGAGCATATTTGGGGAATATCCAAAATATATTATAAGCACATGGGAGAGCGCGGTTTTGAGGAAAAATGCAGTTAAGATATGGAATCAGACCCAGAAATGAGGACACCTGAAATTTAGACGAATACTCTTAGATACACTAGCAGTGAAATCAGAAAATGAAGGCACCGAGAATTGTTGCCTGGCAGAGAAGAAGTAATACCATTTATTATAAATGTTCAGAATCTAAAGACAGTAGAAATAGTGATAATAAACAAGAATGTCTGTAAAATCTACTACTATTCTTTTTGATAAATTTTTTATATATTACTACAATTAATTTGTAAAATTGAAATTTAATAACTTGAAATAAAAAAGACATAAGGTCTCTTTTTTTCCAGAAGTAATATATTTTAGGCATATGTAGTTATTATACAATAGTGTGAGTGTACTTTAGACGTTAATGATCAAATTATTGACGTTTAGAGTTAGTTTAGTATTTATACATAACATGTAATTATTAATTATAAATATTTAGCATACAATGTATAACAGTGTAGGACTTAAGAAAATGTAAATAGATTTCAAATATATTAATAAATAAATTTAACTCATTATTAAAGTTTTGTCTGTAACGAAATGCCTATTTAAATTCTAAAATAATGGCCACGTTGTACAGGAATAAATTAAGATTATACCGATAGGTTCAGCTCAGAACGGGCCATAGTAAGCAATGAGCGGCAACACCGAAACCCCCACCGAAACCACTCTACCCGCAGCAGCTTCAATTGCAGTTAAGAATTTAGTAAGACTTAAACCGCGTAAGGATATAGTCGTTTGCATATTCGTTCTGTATACGTAATTTGCCCATTTGTTTCAGACATAATAAGGTCCAATTTATTATTATTATTGTATTCTTAGCTGCTACGGAAAAGTAATTTTAAGTAATAAAAAAACAATAACGTTTTCTAAAAGATAAAAGTAAAAAAATCAATAATTCTGCAAAATAAATTCAAATTTTAAGAAAGTCACTCAAAATAGACGGGACATCTGTTGCGCCTTGATCATCGCGCGCACGCGGAGTGGTATCGTACACACGTTGCCACATAGCATTACCCATACGTATATTGAGAGAGCCCATGAGATAGGCTTTATTGTAGCCCTTCAGTTTTAGTTCATTTAAGGAAAGTAGAGGACACTACGATTTAGAATTTACTACACTAGAATTTACCATTATTTTATATTTGAACCACATGTTTGCTTGAAAAATGAAATTAAGATTTGTTATAAGTTACCTTTTAAGTTTAACTAACCGACACCAGATGACGATATTGGGGAACTTGAATTAAGATTTATTTTCTATTTTTAATATTTAACAAGAATACAATCTCCTTATTCATCTCACCCAAACACATTTAGCCTTGAGTTGACAACAAAAAAAACCAATTCACTTTTGTTAGTGAACGACAAAAAACATATACATATGTAAACACACCATACTTATCAATATAAATTAGGAATTCTTGAATTTCAGATGATATAAATTCAAACATTATTTTCGGTTTTCCCAGTGAGATTTTATATTAGAAAATAAACCAAATAGAGTATATCTGTGTACCGATCAATCATCATGATCGTAGTTACAAACACTTCCCAATAAGAAAAGCTTAGAAAAGTAGTTGACATAAATCCGATAACAATTTTAATTGCATGGGTACATTTGTTTTGGCACGGTTAAATTTTATGTTCACCTCAGGCACGGATTAAATCATTTTTTTTTTGTTAAAATATGTTTAATTAATTTACACTCTATACGATTGGAGTAATGGCTTGTTAATTTAGCACTCTTTAAATCAATTTTGCACTATGTACAAAAAAGCAGTGTGCGTATGTTTTTTCTTAGTTATGAGGATCGTCATTTTACTTTTAACGCTGAGTCAGTTTACAATAAAACATTTACATGCCATAAGAAAATTGAATATAAAATAAATCCCAGTATTAGAATATTAAGAATCATTTTCATACGTTGCCCTATAAATTGCTTAATGGTATCACCATCTACAATCTCGCTTTGAATGAAGCATAAAAAGAGCCCGGAATGATTTCACTGAAGTCCGTCGATCATAATCATAATTTCTTAGATTATTCTGAATCTGTAATTATTGTCCTTTCACTGAAACATAATAACGTTATTCGGTTACCTATTTAGCAGATTATTTAACAAAAAATGTTTACATCAACTTAGTAGCTTTACTAGACATTCATATCCCAGAATTTTTGTTATATAAAAATGAGGCAATATCCCTTTTACTCAGTGGCGGCCCGTGATTTTTTGAGACGGGAGGGCACCGGGGGTCTGAGTGTTTAATATCAAAAATTAAGTACAGACAAAAAATAAACTCAATATGCTATTTAATTAACTTGTTTGAAAATAAAATCCATCCGCCGTTCCTTACGATCAGCAAAATGATTAATAACTCATTCATTGAAGTTTGGTATTGATGTCAGTTATTGTTTTTCAATGGAACACATTGCTAAGACACATAGTCTGCTTTCCCGCATGGTATTTCTAGAAAATGTTTTTATTCTCTTCAAAGTAGAAAAACACCGTTCACTTGATTTTTTCTACTTTGCACGCCCCCAGAGATTCGCAAAATAGCAGAAGACAATTTACAAAATCTTTCGCCAACATAGTCTCGACATATTATCAATAACAAACTTTTATAACAGTTGTACTATTCAACCTTGGAAGTAAATTACAATAGTAGCATCAGGAAACTTACCATCCAACTCTGCTTAACAATTTATATTGTTAATTAGTAAATAAAATGTTAGCATGTGTGCTTTTTATTCTTTGTATAACTTCTATTGCGCATGTTTGTAACATTAAAGGCTTTCATTTTGTCATTTAAATATAATTTGGTTCCATTTTTTTTTTGTTACCAACGTCAAAACAACAAAATTAGCGTGCGATAAAGAAATACTTTTGCAACCAAAACGGATGTCGTAAAGTTAACTTTATAGCACCGAAATAGAAAATAGTTATTTACGAACCAAGTGCGGGAAGACTATTTACCCGCATGAGCGCACATTGTAAGCACGAGCGACCGCAGGAAGCGAGTGCTTTTAATTGGGCGAATGCGTGGAAGATGTCTTCACGCAAGTGGTTTGTACAATATTTTTTGTACGAACATTAAATTAAAAAAATATTATTGATTAATGTCATTGTTATCATACCTAACCTAAGATAGATTACCTAATTAATTTAAGCATTTCATGTACGTAACTATTACTCACTTTTCCCTAAAATTAAGTTATTATATTCTTACACAATGCAAACATGAGGTATTTATTCTTATATTTATAAATTTATAGTACATTTATTGCGTTTTTTGGTTTAAATACAAACAATTCCGAACTGCCAATATGTATGTCGATCTGGTTCAAATAGATGGCGCCACAATTTTTTTGGAAGAATTTTTAATTATTACTCCTATTTCCCCAACTTTTAGTGAAGAATAGTGGAGGGAAGTACTATTTTATAGACTAAATTTTATTACTACCAAGTTACATTTTTTTTAAGTGTCCCAAAGTGTAGGTGTTTTTTTCAATTTTTGCAGTTGCCTCAACCGGGAAAACGTATTTCCCAGTCGAGCTACACATGCGCCTATTGTCACTTTACAGGCGGCGAGTACAAAAAAGCATTTTGCACATTACACCCACACAACCAGTATGATAAAGTGATAAACTGTAAGAGCTTCTGTTGAATTTTCTCGTCACGGTTTTATTAGTTTTCAAATTGTGATCTTCTAGTTTAATCAATAAATCTGGTCTAGGGAGACCTAGATTTTTTAATTCTGTCTTAATGTTACTAACGCAATTCTAAGTTGCATTTGCACCGATAGAAATTACAACATACACTCATCGCTGTATATTACATACTGGACCCACTGGACCGCCACCATAGAGTAGTGCCCCGCCGCCTACATATATACGCGCGCTACCCGCGCCAGTTTCATCGCTCGATTTCTAATACAAACGGGGCAGTCGCGCGAAATGCCCCGGAGCCTACGTCAGACTGCGATTTTTAAACGCGCTGAAAAGACGGACTGTTACTTCCGAAAACATATTATTTGTCATCAAACAAATCAGAAAAATTATATACAAATTAGGTATTTATAATTAATGTATCTGTTAAAAGAAATTTGTCACAGGGGGGGGGGAGTGCCCCGTTGCCCTCCCTGCAGCAGCCGCCACTGCTTTTACTGATGATCGAGTGTCGAGGTTTTACATCAAGTGTCCAAATGACTGCCGTCAAAGAGTGTGTCGAAGTGCCGGTGAAAGATTTGCACCTCATTTATTTAAGAAAACAAGAAGAGCACAGCACTAACAAAAATAACAAATGCGCATATATCACCCAGTTCCTTTCAAAAATTGAGTGTAAAATTCGCTGTTCAAATTTTTAGTCAGATGATGGTCGTAGCTATAAGAGTTTTCAGTTCTGGAGTAATTTAGGATTTTCAATTTCAAACACTAATTCCTTGCAATTTATTTCTCAAAAGTAGGCGGAATTATTATTACTTCAGCCAGATAAATTATTTGACAGTTACAGTACATATTAGTTAAGACGTCATCGCTGTTCAACGTCGTTTCAATTATTTCAATTATTTAAAATGAGAACCGCCTCTCAAAGCGAAAAGGTGGATATGATTTTAGTAATTGGAGAGTTTTACGAAAATTACTTGCTAGCATCAAGAGTGTATGCTTAAAAATATCCTAACACGCGTCATCGCCCTGACAGGCGGTCATTAGAAAGTTTATTGCAAGTGTTATCAGAAACCAGAAAGGCAAAGACCAATTATGGGAAATGAAGAAAATGATTTTGTTGTTATCGAATTTCTTGTAGAAAAGCCGCATACAAGTCAGCGGAAAATAAGTGAAGCCAGTGGAATAATTAAGCAGGCGGAGCGTCGGAAAAATTATAAAAAGGCACAGCTTTTTCCCGCATTGTATTCAATTACACCAAGCACTTTTGGAAGTAGATTACGATCGTCAACTCGTATTTTGTTTATGGGTTCTAGAGAAGTTTAATAAAGATGAATTTGTTTTGGATTCTGTACTTTTTACGGACGAGTCATCATTCCACAATAACGGATTAGTTAATAGACATAATTTTCACTAATACAGTGACGAAAATTTCCATTTTTTTAGAACTCTCGAAGGCAACACAGATGTTGTGTCAATGTGTAGGGTGGAATAATTGGAACGCTAGTGATACGTTCTCTTTCGATGGTAACTAACAAAGAATGTGGTTACAACTAGACGGTGCACCAGCGCATTTTCAAGTAAATGTTAGAAATGAATTGGATAGGCAATATCCCAATAGGTGGACAGGACGCGGCGGTCCACTCAATTGGTCAGCAAATTCTCCAGACCTAACGACTTCTGTTTTTTTTTTTTTATGGGAATATTTCAAATATATTGTCTATGATACACCACCAACTACACAAGACGATATGAGAGACAGAATAAGAATAGCGTTTCGTTCTTTAACACCAAGTATTTTAACAAGAGTTAAACAGTCCTTTCAAGAGAAAATTCGTTTATGTATTGAAAAATAAGGACATCATTTTGAGCACTTGTTAAAACATTAGTTTTCTTTTACTACTTAAGTTTGTTATTTGTTTAATAAAGTATGTATTTGTTGTTTAACTAGTTATGATGCTTTTTAATTATTGTGAAACAAAACCAATCAAACCGTTAGGTTAATAAATATTAGCCATTTAAAAAATGAATTGCAAGAAACTAAAGTTTGAAATTGAAAATCCTAAATTACTAATATAGTTTTTAGTAATAATAGTAAATAATGTATCTGTTTGAAGTAATAATAATAATATTGTTTTTAAACATTCTGTATAATTTTTAGATTTCAACTTAAACTTATCTTAAAGTCTGATGCTTTGAGTAAACGATAAATACAAGTTAAAATAATTCGCTCAAATATGTAAGACAGAAATAGTTAAATGTCTCTGTTAAGTTATGTATAGGGAGTATAACAGTAAGTAGCCTTCATTTAGCCTATAGTATCAAAATATGCCATAATATACAAGTGTTCCATTTAAATTTTCATAACTTTGGTACGCAACATTTTATTGAATCACTCTGTATATTTCAAATCAATTTTAAAACGTGCCCGTAATGTGGCAAAGTGTTACAACATTTTGCCACTTTTCGTACATATAAACCGACGGAAATGTGGTGTGCCAGCCTGTATATTATCTGTGCTATACCTATATAAGTCTTTACATTAGGATATTTTCCAGTTTGTTCACTAAAATCAATCCTCTTCCAAGATTGTATTTTTATAATAATATTCTCCCAAACATTAATCTAACTCAAAGAAGGAGCTCTTGGAATTTATAGTCAATAAATCATATAAATAGAAAAAAAAAGTAGGCAAGGTAACTTTGTGTGCATAGTTGATGTAACAGTTTTTTGTGCAGAAATGATTGCAAGCAACTATAGACCTTAAGTCTTATGATCATATGGGTAGAAATTAAATGAAATTTTGAATCCTATATTTAGTAAAAATGGTTTTGTTAATTATTAGACAAAAATAATTATAATATTTTCAAATAACAGAAAAAAATATATGTAAACTAACTTCTTCAGTACCGAAATAAATTACCTAAAATAATAATTTTTTTAGGAGCGTCATCTGTCGTTAACTAGAATACCAATTGTAGGTTGCAATCTCTTAAATTTCATCTAAACTGCAGATTATATAAATTCAGCGCCTCTGGTGGTAGTAACCAGGCGACGGTGGCGTAGCCTGGTGTTCGTAACCATTTTAGGGCTACAAAAATTTGTTAATCATGGGCCATCTGGATATTTATCTGTGGTATGGCCCATTCCGAGCTGGACCTATCGGTATAGTGCCATAAATAATTATAAATACAAAATCATTTATGACTTACATATGTTAATTAGAACATTAAATAGAATCACAATTTTATCTACACTGTTTAATTTTTGCATATTACACTTTTTTAACACGATACTGGAATGAGATATTTTAAAGTGCTAACGAGTTCTTCCATTAGTAAAAGCTGGAATAACTAAAATTCTCTTGCAGAATTCCTAATGCTTCCTTTATTAAAAATGATCTTTCTCCTAGGTCTCCTGGGTTAATATTGTTGCAAAAATTACTTCTTCCATTCATTTTTCAGATGTATGTCATCCCGAGTTTCACTAATGTAGCACATACTTCCCTGAGGAGTTATTGCTATTAAAACTTCTATCGTGCTTATAAATAGAACAGTACTGCTGCTGAACTAAATTATTATCTGGGCAATAATTACAGCTGTTTTTTTCTTGAAACACTTCCTTCAAACATACTGCAATACAGAACGTTCTGGTCACATAATTATAAGTTTTAGCCTTTGATAATTAAATAATGACCTTAGCAAGTTAATTTAATAAGATAATTGTTTAATAAGAGCACTTATAGTCAAATTTTAATGATACAAATCTGTTTGTTTACCAACAACGGCCATATTGAATCATGGGTGTCCGACTCCCCTTTCCCGCCAATTTTTTTTTTTAGTTCTACTAAGGTCGCAAAGTCTCTGCTATTCAATAATTCAAATTACCCGGGCAAAATTAAAGACACGCTTTTCAGGGTTGCGATCGGATTTTTTTTTATTTCCCTAGATTTCTAGTCAAAATGTCCCTAGATTTCCCCGAAGTGTATAATATTGTTTTTTTGTTTCTACAAACACTATTAAAAACTCAATTTTTAACACATCATACTTCAATTAAAAATGAAATATCTTAACAAGTGTTAAAAGTAATTAACTTTTAACACTAGCGTTAAAAGTAAAGTGACAAGTCGTTTATCACAATGACGTTTTGATAAAGATATGACAGAGAACTCGAAATATTATTCAAACGATGTTGATTCAAGTGAATAGTGCCTACCTAATCGATGAAAGTTATCAGTTATATGAAACAAATACATCTTATTTGCTAAAAATGGAAAATACACGTAGGTATTTTGCTGAAGGATTATGAAACCGATAACGTGTATGAATTTGAAGTATCGTTGATTGAAAATAGTAGTACTTGTCTTATTTGAAGTGGATCATTGTCGTCGCCTTCCACAAATACAAAATTTTAGATAGGTATAATTATGTTTTTTAAATACCAGAATAATGTCTTCTACATCCAAGCTAGTAGCAATGGCTCTAACAGCACACTTAAGTGGCTTTATAACATTTAAACCAGAGAGGAAATATTTGTATAACTTATAAAAAAAAAACAATAAAGCTGTAATTTTGAAGTATATGGTGATATAGGGAAATACCCGTGTTATTTAACAATGTTCCACGCAAGCAAACTCATATCTTTGCTGAGAAAAGAATACATAAAAACACACCTAAGTAAAGGTAAAATTTTATTTTGAAACAGCATACAAAATACAAAAACAAGTACATGAGAAAAGTTCATCAAAGTAGGTAATATAATGTGTTAGGTAAATTAAAAAATAATTTCTCTTTGAAGTTACCTAATACTAATTAAGTACATATTTTATTTACATCGAATAGTTTGTATTAGATTAACTGTGGTTTAAGTTTAAAACTTTTTAAAATGAATTGTGATACAATATAGGTAGCTTAAATACAGACGGTTGTATTAAATTTTCCCTAGATTTTGACCTATTTATATTAAAATTCCCTTTTTCCCTAAACGAACATAAAATTCCGTAGATCTAGGGAAATTTCCCTAAATATCGCAACCCTCCGCTTTGTCGCTGTCGCTGACCGACATTTTGCGTAGCAGATTCGGAAGTGTTTGTGTTGTGTTTTTTTGTTTATTTTTGTGTATTGTTATTGAACTTTCTTTAAATTGTATTATTTATAGACAATAAATTATAGACATTATTAACCATCTATAGATACTTAATTAGTTTTATTTGGTAAGTGCAACAATTATTTAAAAAAGAAATTTAGGGGAGTAATAAATTGTGATTATTTAGGTTCCTCATTTTCAAACATTCAGTTCAGTTTTGGAAGTGAATTTAATTTGAACTCTAAGCTTTAGGTAAGTTATATTCTATGTAATCATTTTTAAAACATTTACATTAATTACCAAACAAATTAGTTACGATGAATTATGCAGCATATTATATTTAAATAATACAGATTAGTAAAAGAATCATAAATTTATAATTTAATTGAATTTCGTTTGTATTTGTTTTTATTCTATTATTTTTTTAAATAGGTATTTTCATGTTTTTAGAGTAGTTGTCCGAGTTGCACAACATAGTAATAATGGTTTTTGTTTGTTGTGTTTCTGGGTGTAGAAACACTAATAAAGAAGAAAGAATGTATTTGTTTCCTAAAGATATTGAGGTATGTTGTTATTTAATAACTATGTTTCTGTTCTCTATATTATTGTGATTAAATGTTCTATTAGATTGCGAAGAAATGGATGGACGTTATTGGTCGACAAGATTTGCTACAGAGAGATTTTGAACGTGTTCGAAGTTCCTATAGAGTATGTGGTTCCCATTTTGATAATACTTGTACATTTTTGGAATATCATAACCGAACAAATTTAAAATATGATGCATTTCCAACATTACATTTACCAGGTAAATGATAATCGATATTATATTAATATGCAACATACATAATGAATACTCTAAATTTTATAACTATTTTCTTTACATGAAAAATATTTATTTTTAACTATCTTTATATGGTGGGTAATTTGTATAAAGTTCTAAATATTGAATTATTGTCGTCACATGTGACCCATGGTAAATCAGTGAAAGAAGTTATGTTAAATATGCATTGGAACAAACTATACAAAGTTATATTGTTTATATACCTAAAGTAACACATTTCACATTAGATATTTTAAAAAATGTTGTTTTGCAGATTATGATATATCAGTTGTAGAAGCACCTCTAATTCCTGAAGAAGATGTTAGTTCTACACATGCAGGTACTCGTTTTTTTTTACTTGATAGTTGTTCATTACACACACATATAATTTTAGGTTCTGAAATGCTTGAAATACCACCAGGAAAAAGGAGGAAAATATCACCGAAATTGCATATTACACGTGCAGGTTATTACTAACTACTGTTTTTCATTTTGTCATATTTAAAGTTTGACATTTTTTAGGCATCAAAACAAGGGGAAGCTTGTTGGGATATATGGGTGTGAAACACAGAAGACAGTTAACACCACAATCGTTAAAGGCTTATAAATTAGCGAAGGAGTTTCAAAATATTGCCAGAAAATTGGATGTTAAGCTCGTTGACAATGAAAAACGTTTACAAGAAGCACTTAAGTTTGCAGAATCTGAAAAATGTTTACGTGCTATTGTAAACGAAGTTTCCCTCAAATTTATAATATCTCAAATAAAAATGCAACCTAAGAAAAGTAGAGGAAGAAGGTTTAGTATTGATGATAAAATATTGTCTTTGTCTCTTCTGAAACAGAGTCCTAAAGGATACAAGCTCCTTAGAAAAATTTTTGCTTTACCGTCCAGGAAAACTCTTGTAGAGTTATTGTATAAACTTCCGTTTTCTTCTGGACTTAATCAATCGATTATAGACAGTTTAAAAACCAGTGTTGCTAAAATGGATGTGCAAGATAGGTACTGCTGCTTATTGTTCGATGAGATTATGTTAGAAGCTGGTTTATATTATAATAAAAAAGATGATTTCATTGAAGGTTTTGAAAATGCTGGTGTAGAAAGAAAAAAAAAGTTAGCTGATCATGCTATGGTATTTATGGCAAGAGGTGTAAGAAGCAAATGGAAGCAGCCAATTGCTTTTTATTTTGTCGAGTCATCAATGAATGCTGTAGATATGGCAAGAAATTTAAAAACCATCATTATTGCCCTTAATGATATTGGCTTGCACGTTCTGGCAACAATATGTGACCAACACTCAACAAATGCAAAAGCTATTAGATATTTGAAAGAGAATTATGAGAGGGAATCCTGTTTAGAGGGAAAAGAAAGTAGGTTACTTGGATTTAGTATAGGCGGTAAAGAGGTCATACCTTTGTATGATCCTCCGCATTTACTAAAGGGTATTCGGAATAATATGCTAAATTCCAATGTGCAATTTAAATGGAAGTCGCAAGAACAAGTAGCTAAGTGGGATGATGTAATAAAACTATATGAGCTTGACACAGGAGATTATGATACCAAAATGTGCAACAGGTTAACTGAAGCCCATGTATATCCTACTAAAATCAAGAAAATGAAGGTGAAGATAGCAGCACAGGTATTTTCGCAACGATTTTCATCTGTCATGAGAGGATTAGCAAAATTTGGTAAGCTTTTCAACACAAAATATTTCTTAGTTGATTTCCAAATAATGTTTTTATAAATCCATTTTTACTCCAATTATTTTAAGCATATTTATATTGTGATTTTCATTATACAAAATTTCACGTTACAAGAAACAACTCACCATAAACATTATCAACACAAATCTATTTGTTTGTTTTTTACTAGGTGGTGATTGTCTTCCGAAAAGTGCAGCTGACACAGCAGATTTTTTGCTTTTTGCTGACAAGCTATTTGACAGTGTCAATGGCTCGGCAGTTTGTGCGCAAGAAGGAAAAACCTTGCGATGTGCGGTTTCTGCATCTTCACCTCATATGGACTTCTGGAAAGAAGCTATACACGTGTTGAAATCTATAAAATTTTGTAGTAAAGAAGGAAGGAAATTTGTACCACCAACAATCATAAACTGGATAACAACATTGCAGGGTTTTATTTATATATGGAATATGTTAAAGCATGTAGGGTTTGACTATCTCTGTCCAAGAAATTTCAACCAAGACCCATTGGAAAACTTCTTCGGTTGTATGAGAAGTCACGGAGTAAGAAATACAAATCCCACTTGTACTAGTTTCACTTACTCTTATAAAAGTCTGTTGATTAATAATTTTATGGCTGTGCATTCCCCATCGTCCAATTGTGAAATAGATGATTGCGAGGGTGCTTTAAACACATTGAAAGGGTTTATTACGAGCATTGAGATTATTGAGAATGTACCAAATGAAGATTCTGGAATTGCTGAAGTTGTTGAAGAAGTTTCTCCTTTCACATTTACAAACTATGATAAAATTGTAATCAGCAGCCACAGCTACATAGCTGGTTATATGGCAAAGACCATATTGAAAACAGTTAAGTCCTGTCAGATATGTAAAGGAGAATTAATATCAGACTATGATCAAGAGGAACACAATTTAATAAATGCAAGTTTGTTAACTTTTACTTGTTTATGTGGACAAAAAATATTAATAATATTTTGAAAGGTAGAAACTTGCGAGGTATTAATGACGAGATTAAACTACTTGCATTACAAAAGTACAAAAAATTAAAAGCAAAAAAAAGAAAAATAACACAAGAAAAACAATTATTTTCATGAAGCATGGCAAAGAAACAGTTTGAAGAAGTAAAGTAGAAATTATGATTGATGATGGGCAAACATAGAAAACATGTGTCTGAACTTAAGCCACATATTATATAGATGACAGTCAATGTTACTGTCTATACTCCATTCAGTCTAAGAATAAAGTAGATGGCGCTACAATATGAGCACAGTTTACACACGATGAACTTTGTATTTTGAAAACAAGTAAAACATATGTTTACTGTCAGATGGATAGCAGGGATATACATATCTGATATCATTATATTTTGACATTTACGTACATTTTTATACAAGTTGGTAACTCATTCCTCAAGAAAAAGGAATGCACATGTCGTCTAATTGTACTTTTTTGTGCTTCATCCAATTTATTGTAAGTATGACGATAATTTCTTTTTCTTGGAGGAGAAATTGGAACTCCATATAATTCCATTTCTTTAATAATGCAGTACATTGTATTCCTATTAATACCCACTTCCTCTGCTGTTTGATTGACTGCAGCTGTTTTAGACATATTGTTTTTATCCTTAATGTACACATTATAAGCCATTTGCCTTTGTCCAGATCTTATGTGTTTCCCTTTACGATTTTTTGAAGGACCTGGTAAAACTGCTTCCGCCATACTATAGAATATTAGCGATTACGAAAAGAAAGTTAACGAAATTGATAAAATACCTTAACAAATGAATATTTCACTTGCGAGTTCTAAGAAGAACTATTTTTTAAGAATATTAACAACAAATAACTATGTAAAATACGGAAATCGACAAAATCTTTGAACAAAACTGTCAGTAAACAAATTTTTGACAGAACGAGCTAAATGCGATTATTTTGCCGGTGTAAATGCACACTCGATTTCAACCAATCACAAACGTTTATTTTAAGCCCTATCTTTCCCAATGCTTTATTCTTAGACTGAATGGAGTATAGATAAATTTCAAAGTCCTTAAGTTATAATACTTGCATTAAGTTCAGACATATGTTTTCTATTTTAAGTCCATCTTCGTCCTAGAAACTTTATGATATCACGGTATATAATATATATATAGGAGATATAAAAAATATACCTACAAAATTGTAAAAATTAGATTTGCTAATTAGTTACACCAAACATTTTTATACATTCCTTAATTTAGAAAATTTTATAATTGTTTGCTTCACATAAAATTGAAAACATACTTTGATGTAGTAAGGTTGTCCTTACATTGAAAGCGTAGCTTTTTCTTAAATTTAGAAGCTAGTGCCCATATAAGGAGAAAGAATAATAATGTTAAGACTAAATTTTATATTCGGTGTATATTATTTTAGAAATAATAATTTTAAGTGTAGGTACTTGACTCTAATAGTTGACTAAGAAAATGAATTAAGATTTGCTGTTCCTTTTCATTTTAAGTAATTACTGTTAACCAAGAAACTGAACATGCTGTATAATTGTTTTTTCTTTGATACAGTTTCAAAAAATCTTTTTTATTTCAGCATTCTCACATATTTTTTACAAATAATGAAATTTTTTTTTCTGCCACTCACTGATTCACTTTATATGTTTGATAATAACAAAGTAAAATTTTCATATGGAACCCTAATAAAATACTGAATGTAATTTTATAAATTAAAGGAATATGCTGATTTACTTTTTCTATTAGGAATTATTATGTTTGGTATTATACTATTGAATATTTCATTGTTATGTGCACGTTGATGCAAGAATTATTTGTTTTATCAACTTACTTTGTATATGAAATGTTATTTTGTTAACAGTATAATAATCTAATAATAAAGTCTATCTATATTTTCATACTTTTTACTTATTCTATTTTTATTTAATATAAATCATATTTAGACATGAATGATGTTTTATTTTACTACCTATTAAATAGTAAAGTACTTTTCTGATGTTACTTACTTGTATTTGTATAAATAAATACTTTTAGTTTCATTTACTTTAACCAACTATATTTATATTTGGTTAAAGTAACGTAAAATTATAAAATTATATTCGGGTAAAGTAAGTAAAATGAAACTAATTATAAATATATCATATAAATCTAAATTTAAAACCCGCCAAAATACTTCAACGACACTGCGACCTTAGTGGTAACTAAAAATTTAATCGTGAGATATTTGGGGAGTTGCCTATCTCTAAAGAGTATGTAATCTGTGATATTGAATTTGCCCTATTTACTAGGGATGAGCTTAGGAGTGATTTTTTAATCGCTGTGATCACAGTAACAGTGATTTTAAAATATCAGTGAAAATTAAAGGTGATTGTGATCACAACTTACATCCATATCTAGATATAGGCAATATGCATGCATATTAAAAAGATATATAGTAATAATTCCTATATGCATATGAAATTAAAAACCACCCCTCAACCCTGCTTGTAAGGACTGTTCTCTCTTCGGCTGCACACACACCAATTATACAAAATATATCTAAAACTATACATTCATTTTGCCTTTATAATTAATATTAATTAAATTTATTAACACCATATTAATTAAGAATTTGCCAGAAATGTGTTTAAAATGTTTGTCAAACATTTTGATTGGTGTGCATCTCCTTTAAACATTCCCATATATTTTAATGAACGCCGCCGTACTTCAAACATTTTGTTTGACAATTAAATTGTTTTGTATAATTGGTGTGCACCCGCCTTATAAATTTTAAATGACAATGTCTTACCCGAGAAATTATTTGGATGGGTTTCAGATATAGGCAATATGTGTGCATGTTAAAAAAATACTAAAAATTCCTATAGGTATATCAAAATTAAATAACCTGTTATAAGTCAAAATATAAATTTATAAAATTTAGATTTAAGTTATTGCTAAATTCAATACACGAAATACGAAATTATAAGCAAAGTATAAATAATATACTTATGTAAATTGTTGTATAAGGTGCTTCATACCAACTGTAGTACTTGCATATTTCTGAAATGCTTTATTCAATAGATAGTCTTAATGTTTTGCCATTGACATATTAAATTAAATAGTAATAATCAATGTCTTAACATTTTGCGACAACTGAATGTCAGTAATAATATACAACTCAGGTTGGTTAATTCAAATTGCACCAATATAATTATTGTAGGCACCTGCATAATATATAAAAAAAAAAACAAAGCTAATTTTTGTTATAAAATTTTCCAGATTATAACAGATGTATAATATAGGAACTTAGTAACTAATAAGTATGAATTTATTTAGAAACACTGACAAGAAATGCACTTTATATTGTTTTAAAACCAATATATTGAGTTTGGCTTAGATTATTTTAATAAAACCAATTACAATAGTATATTCAACTTATTTAATTCTGAAATAGTAAAATAGCTTGAGTAAAAATTTTGTTTAATAATCTGTATTGGAAGATATTTAAATTATGCTTATACAATTAAGAACTGGTTAAGTAATAAATTTTTACAAAGACTAAAATATTAGAAAATATTGTAACAATACCTTTAATTAATAAAGATACAATTACACTCAGGTAAATTTAATAATATTTATTTTTACTATGTATTTGAAACCTGTATTTATTCTCGTCAATAAAAAAATTGAAATCTTCTATGTAATATTTATATCTATTTTCAAATTCTCTCAGGTATTTTTTTATTTATGCCCTCACTAACTCAGTTCTTATTTTAAATATTTAAACTAATTATTTTATATGTTGCTAACTTCACTTGATTCATCAAAGCCAAACAGTTGCCTATATGTAATTTCTTCAATACCTGTATATATCGTAGGATATTTACGTTTTATATTTCTTAACTTTATAAATCAAATTTTACAAAACAGTAATTCTCAAGTGAATTATGATGTGTATTTCAACTCTATCTTCAAATAATACTTACTATGAACTCAATCTCAAGGTATATATTAGCATACTATTCAAATAATAAAAATAATCACTGACAGTTGTTTTTCTATTTATAGGTTAAGGTTCTAAGCGTCATATCTGTTTCATCAATTTAATTCAAAAAACCTTCTTTACATACCAAATAAAAACAAATGTATCAAAACTAATTTGTTTAATAAATTAGGCAAATTATAAATTAAATGGTAGTTCTCAACACAAACCCCAATAAAACATACATGGAAGTACCAAGCTTGTTTAAGAAAAACTCTTATGAAAATTTATATATGCACAAAAATACACCTTTCGTGGATCGAAATATAAGCAAGTAAGTATATTAATTATACTATTTTAAAAATACTGTATAGTTCTTGTTTGTAAATCAAATTCCCACACAATTTATTTAGTTTTAGTTTGCCAATCAGATTCTTTGATTTCTAAATTATTCAAATGCTGACACAAATTAATGTTATGAAAGGAGAATACAAAATATCTTTTCTTAATTATCAACACCGTTATAATGTACGATTATTTAATAGTTTTCTAAATTTTTATATACTTTTTCTATATTCGAAACTGTTAAATTCAGATTATTCCAAATAATTATACGACCTGTCACAAATACTGAACTGGTATTCTTTCTTGTACTCCAAACGATTTTCTTTTTAGCTCGTAGATGACATTTACTGGAATCAAAGATGTAGATCCTTTCTTTTTCCTAATTGTCTGGAATGCTCAGAATGTGGACTGTAATGACTGCTATCCTGTAATACCTTCAAATCTGCTATCAACTAGAATCTCGAACCGTCGAACGCTTGCTTGCTGTTCCTTGAAACTTGCCTTTCCACGAATTATATCTCCACTGGACTGGAATACCTGTGTTCGCTGCTATGTTGAAGTTCTCGAATCCTTCTCGTCCTGGACTGAAATACTAGTACAACTTCTGGAACTCCACCAACTCTCCTGTGTAATAATTCTCTCGCCGAATATGGATTAATCTTCTTTGATATTTACCAATGCAGTAAGTTTATTTTTAAATTGTAATTATGTATTTATTCGCTTTCTTCTCAAATTTAAATATTCTTCATTTATTTCTTTATTCGTAACCAAAATCCTTTCTTCTTATATTTTTTAATTATATTTGTATAATGATAAATGGTACTATTCTTGAGAATATTGAAATCACCTAAAAAATATCTGCTTTCTTTTCCACTATATCTTTATCACTTCTTTTACACTTTTATGCAATGATGAATAACTTTATTATGTATTTTTCGGAGAAAAACTTCGTTTTTCCGAAAACACATCTACTGCTTTCTAAAATTATTTTAGAATCTCCTTTTATTTATCCCTCATATCCCTGGCAATAATTCCTTAATTTTTATAATATCCAATCATATTTGTCCACACATTGTGATAATCCAAAACATGTTTTATTTGTAATTGAATATTTAAAATACCTTTTTGTAATTCCAAAAATTTATCAATTTAATTCTTTACTTTATTTTTTTACAACCTTTAACACACTTCGGCAAACCAAATACTCAATACTATAACGATATTATTTAAATGTCAAAATCTGACACTTCTCACATTTGAATTTAAGCGCGTAACTATACATCATTTTTTAACCTTTATGATTCAAAATCCATACTAATAATCTCTATTTTTCAAAAGTGTTAATTAAACAAGCTTTTACAAATAATATTACATATAAAAATACATCAAGTAACATTTAAAATTCTACTTTCAGATATGGGTAAAATTAATGCAACAAAGAAACCTGATAGGCAACCAACCACTCGATGCAAGACAAACTTCAACATACCCCGATATGCAACCAACTTTGCACGATTCACAAAAACCATAGGGATATATCCATTTAATATTCTCACAATTATTTTAAGTATAATTCAAATATTCCCACATCTATTTATTTAATTATAGTTTGGTCTATAAAATAATACCAACTTTCATTTTTTTAATACTCACTTCAAGAACATATACAGTATATTTTATTAACACTAGTACTTCCCACATATCATTACTCATTCATGCTGGTGAACTACCACATATGCCCCTTTTTTAATAAATCTAAATTTCTATAGAATATATAAATTTATATTTATTCAACAATTTGAACTAAAATGATGTAATTCAATTTGTACTACTTCTGTAACATAACAATATATTCTCATATAAATCCATATATATTTCTTAATATTTGGTATATAAGATAATTATTTATCTCTCTGTATCTATTTTAATTTTAAATCTCAATTATCTACAACAAACCATTTTAACTAAACTAATTTTCATAAATATACTAATTTATACTATAATATTCAAAATTTACATCTTTATCCATTTGTATTCATCAAAAATGCCATAAAATGTATCTTTTAACATTTCTATGCTTTCTATATAAGTAACTTTATTCCTTTTCTTATCCTATCTTATACCTTCTTTGTATTATCCTATTCATGATTTTAAACCTTCTAAAAATTCTTATCAACATTTTAATCGAAACTACTTTTAACATTTATTGGTGATTACTTTTAAGTTGTATCTGTTATTTCTTTAGATATTTAATAGCCTCTAAAAAATATGCTTTACATATGCTCACTTATTCTTTATTATTTTATTTTATATAAACTGTTCTTAGCTGAACAAAATCCCTATACCTATAATAGACATTTTCGTCTACCTTTTAAAACTTTCACTTTTGGAAAGTACACAAATTATATTTTCGTTTTTTTTTAAGGCGTACGTGACCTACATATTTCTTTTATACATTATCATTCTATATATTTATTATCATTTTGGGTTTTATTTACCCTTTCATACATAATCTCTTTAAATTATTCCATATATTTTTTATGTTTCCCTTTTATTATTTATTATACATAGCAAGCATTCATTATTATCTTTTCTAAACATATTTCATTTTAAAGGCTTCTTCTATTTGTATATCACATATTTTTTTTTTTATAACTCTTAATGACTTTAATATTTCTTGACCATTAAATGCTTTTATTACTCCGATAAATATCCTTTAAAATTTTTTTTTTTTATAAGGTTCCTTCTTATTCTTCTTTCATATATCTATTTTATACATTTCTTCACATTTTTATACTTGTATACTTTTTACTAACTGTAAAGTTACTTATATACTCCTCTATTATTTATATTTACAAATTTTATAATGTAAGGAATGAGAAAAAAATTAAATATTACTAACTTCTTTATACTAACTAATATTTTCAACTCTTATTCGTCTAAATAATTCTATCCTGATTCAATTATTTTAGAGCAAGGAAATAAAATACATAAACCTTTGTTAGATCATCTTGGCTAAAATTTCTTACATGATTAACTCAATCATAAAAAAAAAATTAAATGCACATATTTATATTCCGCTTCTTTATGACATACTTTTATAGAAACAAAATACATTAACCATGCCCCTAAATTTTGGTTCTATTAATTTTGATGTAGCTCTGGTGGGTGGTAGCGCTATTTACCAACGGTTGTCGCCCTATGAAATTCAACCGCCATGCCCCTAAATTTTGGGCTTTATTATATACAGTGTAGCTCTGGTGGGTGGTAGCGCTATTTACCAACGGTTACTGGCCCTTCAGTACCGCCATGCCCTTAAATTTTTTAACAATTATACTTCATCAATATAATCATGTAACATAGAAATATGATAAGTTCCTTTAAGATATCCCGTTTCTTCATCAATTAATTCATAATTGTTTAATCCTATTTTTCGATGTATTAAATACGGTCCCGAATATGGCCTTATGAGTTTTGCTATAATTTTATTCCTTCTATCCGTTACTCGTAACGCGCGTACAATAACTTTATCGTTCTCATTATAAACCTTATATTTACGTTGTTTTTCTTTTTTCTTCTGCTCCCATTTAATTTTTCGTTTCATTAATTTTTGTTTAATTTGTTCATATCTGCCTCCTATTTCTGCAATTTCATCATCTTGCCAAGGCCTTTGTGGAGGTTGTCCTGTGAAAATTGTTATTGGACAAGCTTCATGTACGGTACTTGGTGTATTATTCATTACAAATTCAATTTGTTTTAAGCATCTGGCCCATTTATGATGTCGATCTTCGAGTAATATCCGTAAATATTTAAGAACTTCCTTTATATACCTTTCCGATGGATTAGCTTGTGGATGACGTATAGATATGTGATGAGATTTAATATTTCTTTCATCTAAAAATTCATGATATCTCTGATTCATAAAATATGTTGCATGATCAGATAATACTGTTCTTGGAGTCCCATACTCAGTTATATATTCTTGTAACGCCTGTAATACAGTATCTGTATCACATTTCTGTGTTGGTATTAATCGCACATGTTTCGAAAATATATCACATAACACTAAAATATTTCGATATCTTCTCGTGCTCGGAATCAGATTAGAAATAAAATCAATTGCTACTAATTGTAATCTATCATCAGCAACAATACTTAAACTTATATTCTGGTTTGTATAATTCTTTTCTTTTGCTAAAATACAAGTTTCACACCGTTTAATTTCTCTTTTAATTATCTTCTCGTCATTCCGGCAATAATAAGCTTCTCGGAACATTAGCCAACATTTTCTAGCTCCTATATGTGTATACATTACATGTAAATGTCGTATAATATAAATCGTGTGTTCTTCATTCGTAACATATACCTCCAGATCGCCTATCTTCTTCAAGATTATCCCTTCATTAATTCTCATTCCCTTATATGTACCTATTGTCCGTAATCTATTTTTAATTACCTCCAACTCAGGTGTATCTTGAGCTTCTCTGATTCTTTGTAATGAATAAATACCTTCTGATCCCAATCTTACTAAGTTTATATGTACATTTGTTGTTTTTGTCTCACCATGTTTTCTACTCAGTACGTCAGCTGCAATCATTTCTTTACCTGGTCTATATATAATTTCCATATCATACTGCTGTATTAATAACGTCCAACGGTAAATCCGGTTATTATTTAATTTCGTAGTCATAATATTTAGTAACGCCTTGTGATCGGTCTCCAATCTGAATTTCTTCCCTATGAGGTAATAGCGTAACTTAGTTAAAGCATAAATGACAGCAAGCATCTCGAGTTCTGATATCCCAAATTTCCTTTCGCACGGTTTTAAAGTTCTTGACGCGAAATATATTGGAACCTCGATACCATCTTTGATCTGTACTAATTCCGCTGCTACGGCTACACTTGATGCATCTGTTCGTACGATGAAATCTAAATTAAAATCCGGATGATACAACTTAAGATTTTCTACAAAATTTGATTTTAATTGTAAGAAACAATCCTCACATTCTTCAGTCCACTTCCACTTTGTTCCTTTCTTTAGTAGATTTAACAACGTACTTGTCTTTTGGCTATAATTAGATACAAATTTCCTATAGTAATTCAACAACCCAAGAAATCCTCTCAACATTTTGAGTTTATTAGGTCTTGGATAATTTTGTATCTCTTCTAATCTTTGAGGATCTAATAAAATATTTTGTTGGTTAATAACGTAACCCAAATAATTGACTTCTTTTTGGCAAAACTGACACTTAGATAAATTTAATTTCATACCATTAACTTGTAATGTATTAATAATAATCTCTATATGATTTATATGAGATTCTATGTCATCCGAAAATATTATGATATCATCTAAATAATGAAGGGCGAATTTCTCATATTGGTCTAGTATTTTATGTAGAAATCTAATCAATCCAGCAGGACTACTTTTTATGCCGAATGGGCATACTTTAAAATGGTAAGTAATTCCATTCACGTTAAATCCACAGTACTTCCTAGAATTCTCGTCCAACCTTATTAACCAAAAAGCATTCTTAAGGTCTAATTTGCTATACCATTTTTTATTACCGCATTTTGTAAGTAACACATCAATGTTTTGTGGTATTTCATGCTCAGGCATGATCCTTAAATTAATTAAGCGAGCGTCAATGCAAAGGCGAATAGAATTGTCCTTCTTCTTAACCAACACAACAGGACTAATAAAATAGGTGTTCGATCTCTCGATAATATCAGCTTCTTCTAATTTTCTAAGTTCCTCATTGACACGATCTTGAAAAAAATACGGAATAGGATAATTTTTACACGATAACGGCGAATCATCATTTATCAATAATCGATGCTCATAATCTTTTGCAAAAACAACTTCATCATTTATTAATTTTATATTCTTAGCTAAAATTTCTATTAGACTTTCTTCAATCCATGGTTCTGGTAATTTTTGTTGTAAAATAAAAGTTTGAATGTCAGCTATATTTCTTATTACTTTAACTTCTTGTTTATCTTCTATTATTACAGCATTTCCATATTCGTCATTTATATCCGATCTAGGTAATTCAAACATTGCCCCTTCCAAATGTTCTTGTGCATCATCATTCTCTGCACGATCAGATATAATGACATTATTTACCTCGTACTGTATATCTTCCTTGTATTCAATATAAGCGTTTATTTCTTTTAAATCCACAACCTTATCTAATAAAATTTCCTTCCCTTCGATTTTAATTTTGTTTTCTTCAAAATCTAAATTCATACCCAGCGCTCTCATATTATCTATCCCTAATATGCAATCATAAAACAAATTCCCTAACAGATAAAATTGCATAATAAATTTGTGTCCATTTACCACTACATCTATACATAACCGCTTATTAATACAACCCATTTTTCCCCTATTCGCAGACATAACATTAGTATTTTTGACTTTAATAACATGTTTAGAATATTCAGGTATATTAATTATCATTTCTTCTTTTATGAGTGATATTTCAGCACCAGAATCTAACAAAGTTTTAAAATTAACATCTCTAATACTAATTGTGCAAAAAGGTAAACTTTCAAAATTATTAATTATATTTCCCATATCTAGATTATTCTGAACATTCCCCATTCCCGTTATTTTACTACTACTAATTATATTACAACTAACACTACTATGAACAAAATCATTTATTAATGAGATGTTCCCGGTATAGCATTCTGATACGGATCCAATTTCATTTCCAAAATTGGCGTTTTTTTTTCTTCCAAACCAGCTCCAATTTCATTTCTATCTTGATTAGGAACCTGATTACCAGTAAATCTCCTATCTGTTTTTCTCCAATCTTGCGTTTGTATATTATTCACCTGTCTCGAGTTATTATTTCCATAATACCTATTATTTTGTTCTTGATAGTCATTGATATGAGGAACTTGTCTTGCAGATTGATTTATAAAAGGATTATTCCTATTTGTACTCAGTCTTCCATTCCCTCCATTTGGTATAATTCGATTATTATTCCAATTTGTATTACCATTCCCTTGTGTATTATAATTCCTATTATAATTATTATTCTGTTGACTATTAAATTGGTAAGGTTGTCTAGCTCCAAAATTGTTATTATAACTATTACCAGGTTGATTATTCCTTGGATATGCATTCTGTTGGAAAGACGTATTATTACGAACATATTGATTATTCACACCACTATTATTCGACAACCGTTGCTGGTTATTCTGTATATCGTTTCTTCCATTAAATTGACGAGATTCCCTATATTTCACACCGTCTGAATAATCATCTAAGCGTCTAAGAATATTAATCAACCCATTCATATCCGTGACATTTTGACAAATAATTGCATGTGTGTCAACAGGAATAAAATGTTGTAATAAATGTTGAGATATAGTTTTTTCATCCAAATGAGATATGTATCGACAATAATTAAACATTCTTTGTGCGTAAGCCTCCCTCGAAGATTTACCTGGTTGATATCTCCCTGTTAACAACCTCTGATGTGCTCTGCTTTGCTGCGTCTCACTCCAGAAATTATTTTTAAATAATTCCACAAACTTACTTAAATCATCGCAATTGTCTTCAACCCGTTGAAACCAATCCGCTGCACCACTGTTTAAAGTCGCTCTAATAATATTCATTTGGCTCCTAAAATCCTGTATCTCTTCTATATATCTTAAAATATTTGTCAAATAGGCCATGGGATGAGTGGACATTTTATCCCCACTAAAATGAGTTATATTCTCAATTCTGATACCATTATTTAAAACATTGTAAACCGGAGGACATGTTACATGAGGGATGTTAATATTCTGAGTCTTTAATAAAAGATCTTGTATTTTCGTCTTCTGTTCTTCACATTCTTTCAGAATATCTTCCATACTCAACTTCTGCGCAATATTAGTATCAGTCGATAATTTTATTTCTTTCAAACATCTATCTTCTGTATTTTCTATCCTCTTACAGAAATTCTCTTCTAATTTTTCAGTTTTATCAGAGACTTCTTTATTTACCTGATCAACTTCCTCCCGTATGCGTTTAGCTAACTCCTTATATTTCTCGCTACTATTCTTATCTATTTGTTTAACATTTTCTTGTATTTCCTTTACTTTACCTTCAACCTCTTGTACTTTATTTGTAATAATAGTTTTAACTTCCGTATCCTTAATTTGTAACTTTCCGTCTACTTCTTTCCTCATTTTCACTTCCCTGCTATCCATTTCAATAGTAATTTCTTTAACCTTTTCTTCTGTATCTCTCAGTAAAGTTTTCTTTAATTCTTCCAGATTTCTTCTATTTTCTTCTCTAGTATCAATGCTCGCCTTTTCCAACTTATCCAATTTTTCTCCTAATTCTTTTTTATCCTCCTCTCTATTTTTCTTAGCTTCCATTTTATCCTCATCCCTATTTTTCTTAGCTTCCATTTTATCCTCATCCCTATTTTTCTCTAGTTTTTCAAACATTTGTTGGATGAACAACATGTCCAAAGATGTAGTCGATGTCTCTATTCTTAAAGTCTCTCCTTGCACTTGTACCTTATCTCCTCTATCCTGTATCTCTCCTGACTGTTGAATACCTTGCTGAACCTGTAATGTAAGTTCTCCTCTCTCTTGTAAATTCACATCCTGTCCTACCTCCTCTTCACTATCACTAGATGATTCCGTTCTATTTAATCCATAATTACTCTTAGATCTGGTATTCATTTTAAATAATTATAATACACACTTCCTTATACCTTGATATACTTTAAACTGATTTTATTACCTTTGTAAAATGTATACTAATGTTACCGCTATTATTATAATTAATAAAATATTTGAAATATGTTGTTGCGAGTCTTATTTTAATCGCTCCACGTTGGGCACGCCATAATATGTAACAATACCTTTAATTAATAAAGATACAATTACACTCAGGTAAATTTAATAATATTTATTTTTACTATGTATTTGAAACCTGTATTTATTCTCGTCAATAAAAAAATTGAAATCTTCTATGTAATATTTATATCTATTTTCAAATTCTCTCAGGTATTTTTTTATTTATGCCCTCACTAACTCAGTTCTTATTTTAAATATTTAAACTAATTATTTTATATGTTGCTAACTTCACTTGATTCATCAAAGCCAAACAGTTGCCTATATGTAATTTCTTCAATACCTGTATATATCGTAGGATATTTACGTTTTATATTTCTTAACTTTATAAATCAAATTTTACAAAACAGTAATTCTCAAGTGAATTATGATGTGTATTTCAACTCTATCTTCAAATAATACTTACTATGAACTCAATCTCAAGGTATATATTAGCATACTATTCAAATAATAAAAATAATCACTGACAGTTGTTTTTCTATTTATAGGTTAAGGTTCTAAGCGTCATATCTGTTTCATCAATTTAATTCAAAAAACCTTCTTTACATACCAAATAAAAACAAATGTATCAAAACTAATTTGTTTAATAAATTAGGCAAATTATAAATTAAATGGTAGTTCTCAACACAAACCCCAATAAAACATACATGGAAGTACCAAGCTTGTTTAAGAAAAACTCTTATGAAAATTTATATATGCACAAAAATACACCTTTCGTGGATCGAAATATAAGCAAGTAAGTATATTAATTATACTATTTTAAAAATACTGTATAGTTCTTGTTTGTAAATCAAATTCCCACACAATTTATTTAGTTTTAGTTTGCCAATCAGATTCTTTGATTTCTAAATTATTCAAATGCTGACACAAATTAATGTTATGAAAGGAGAATACAAAATATCTTTTCTTAATTATCAACACCGTTATAATGTACGATTATTTAATAGTTTTCTAAATTTTTATATACTTTTTCTATATTCGAAACTGTTAAATTCAGATTATTCCAAATAATTATACGACCTGTCACAAATACTGAACTGGTATTCTTTCTTGTACTCCAAACGATTTTCTTTTTAGCTCGTAGATGACATTTACTGGAATCAAAGATGTAGATCCTTTCTTTTTCCTAATTGTCTGGAATGCTCAGAATGTGGACTGTAATGACTGCTATCCTGTAATACCTTCAAATCTGCTATCAACTAGAATCTCGAACCGTCGAACGCTTGCTTGCTGTTCCTTGAAACTTGCCTTTCCACGAATTATATCTCCACTGGACTGGAATACCTGTGTTCGCTGCTATGTTGAAGTTCTCGAATCCTTCTCGTCCTGGACTGAAATACTAGTACAACTTCTGGAACTCCACCAACTCTCCTGTGTAATAATTCTCTCGCCGAATATGGATTAATCTTCTTTGATATTTACCAATGCAGTAAGTTTATTTTTAAATTGTAATTATGTATTTATTCGCTTTCTTCTCAAATTTAAATATTCTTCATTTATTTCTTTATTCGTAACCAAAATCCTTTCTTCTTATATTTTTTAATTATATTTGTATAATGATAAATGGTACTATTCTTGAGAATATTGAAATCACCTAAAAAATATCTGCTTTCTTTTCCACTATATCTTTATCACTTCTTTTACACTTTTATGCAATGATGAATAACTTTATTATGTATTTTTCGGAGAAAAACTTCGTTTTTCCGAAAACACATCTACTGCTTTCTAAAATTATTTTAGAATCTCCTTTTATTTATCCCTCATATCCCTGGCAATAATTCCTTAATTTTTATAATATCCAATCATATTTGTCCACACATTGTGATAATCCAAAACATGTTTTATTTGTAATTGAATATTTAAAATACCTTTTTGTAATTCCAAAAATTTATCAATTTAATTCTTTACTTTATTTTTTTACAACCTTTAACACACTTCGGCAAACCAAATACTCAATACTATAACGATATTATTTAAATGTCAAAATCTGACACTTCTCACATTTGAATTTAAGCGCGTAACTATACATCATTTTTTAACCTTTATGATTCAAAATCCATACTAATAATCTCTATTTTTCAAAAGTGTTAATTAAACAAGCTTTTACAAATAATATTACATATAAAAATACATCAAGTAACATTTAAAATTCTACTTTCAGATATGGGTAAAATTAATGCAACAAAGAAACCTGATAGGCAACCAACCACTCGATGCAAGACAAACTTCAACATACCCCGATATGCAACCAACTTTGCACGATTCACAAAAACCATAGGGATATATCCATTTAATATTCTCACAATTATTTTAAGTATAATTCAAATATTCCCACATCTATTTATTTAATTATAGTTTGGTCTATAAAATAATACCAACTTTCATTTTTTTAATACTCACTTCAAGAACATATACAGTATATTTTATTAACACTAGTACTTCCCACATATCATTACTCATTCATGCTGGTGAACTACCACAATATATTGAAAGCATGAGCAAATAATATAGTATTTATTGCATTTATTTTGACATGTTTCACTCAATATTTAATATTTAACTATTTCTTAGTTTATTTCATAATATCAACCTTCCTATAAATGCCGGATAATATTTTAAGAACAGCCGATATATTAAAATGTTAATAGCATATAGATATTTTAACTGCGACTAATATCTTAACTGCGATCACCGTTAATATCAATCACGCTTTAAAATATCTACTTGATAGACTAACAACGATCACCGTCAATATCAGTAACGCTTAAAAATGTCTACGTGATTTATATCAAGTAGATATTTTTCACCGCTACTGATATTAACGGTGATCACGGTTAAGATATATTAGATATTTTTAAACGTGATTGTTATTGACGGTGATCGCAGTTATAATTCACTGCTACCGAAGTGTGCCGAATCGTTACGATCAGAGCCGAATATCCAGTCTGCACTTACACGCACTCGCCGTTGAATTGTACGGTCAATATCCAAACGTTATTTCAATCACTGATATTTCTAAAGCGATATTAGTTGTGATCACTGCTACTGTAGAATAACAGTGATTAATAACTGCTACTGGATATATCGCTCATCTCTACTATTTACGAATATTTTGTTGATATGGGTTATGTTTGAGATTTGCTTATTTTAGTTATCTAAAAAGACAAAACATGCATTTTTTTTAAATTTAAATCGGTTTAGTATTTTATATAAACTAATAAATTGTTGTTTTCCAAAATTTGAACATGTAATTAAAACATTTTATAAACTTCAATATTAATGTAAGCACTCTATTGTAAATTGGGCTGTGCACGTGTTACGGTCGTGGACAGCTCGTGATTACTCTATATGTTGGGTGAACAGAGTATAGTAGTTCTATATTATTAGATCATTGTGTTTAAGCATGCGCAGTGAAAAGGATTTTTTTGGCGCGGTTTAATGTTTAGCTGCAATCTAATCTTGTAATTATAATGGAATAGATAGAAAGAAAATGTGTCGTTATTAATTTTTAAGCAAACTTGCAAACGGTAAGTATATATGTCTTCTTAAAAAGTAAGTTATAGGGGTATATTTTTATTTATAGCATAGTTTGGTGGTGGTTAAATTTTTATCAGATTCTGATTAGCAATAGAAAAAAATGTTGTAGGTTATGCAATTTTAGAGGATTACTTGCTATTCTTGCTAATAACGCTTATTAAAAAATATAAAAATGAAGTGGATTGTAAGCGATCTGGTACAAACACTAACTGACCCAAAAAGCAAGCGTGGGAAGAAATAGAAAGGGAATTTAATGCCTTAAGTGGAGAGAACTATAGGAATGCACAAACGCTGCGCAATAAGTTTGACAATATTAAAAAAAGGACAAAGCAAAAATTAGGTGACATAAAAAGGAGGTATTGGAAACAGGTGGGGGGCCTTCGCAAGAAATCGTATTAACAGAAATAGAGAAAGACATGGAGGAGATAATTGGTTCCCAATTTACTGGATTTCCTTCTGAATTTGATAAAGATGTTGCAATACGTATGTTAAATGTGTATAATTTGCATACCATTTTGTTACAAGTACCTATTCTTTACAGAATTTGTCCTACCAGAAGTATCGAATGAAGTTAGAGTAATGGATACATTAATCAATTGGGAGTATTGTACGTAGATCTGTATTGTTAATGAGATACATATATGTAAAATTGTAGCTACTCGGTAGCCCTAAATTTGAAATATATTTAAAAAGAAGTGATTTTATTACATTCTGTTTGTTTTACTTTTTGATTTGTGTACATGTTATATAAATAGCATTTTTTAATAATTAATTGATTCTATTACTGTTTTTTAAGTGTTTAGGTACTTTATTTAGAATTTATCTAGGTTTACATTTTGTAATCATTTACAATATGGTTAAGAAATGTGTTGCTAATGGTTGTGGAAGTATTATAGGTGATCCAGGAATATCCTTTTTTCGATTTTCACTTGATAAATCTCAGTAATAATACTAAATAGGTATATTTTATAATTTATTTTAGTTATGTAATGTATTTTTTAGATGTTTTGAATGTATGAATAGGGTTGGTTTTAATGAAAACCACAAATATGGAAATTTCTCATCGAAAAAATGTCATGATTATTTGAGATTATGTAATAAGCATTTTGAAGATGATTGTTTCTACAGTACTTGAAAGAATAAACTAAGGAAGGGTCTCATACCAACATTATTCAAACATCGTATGTTAATATATTTTAATTGATATTAAGTGTTGAAAATATTGAAATACTATTTCAGAATATTAAATTCAAGAAATAAGAAGTACTGCAAGACATCAGGAGAGTCAGTCTTTTTGCGAGTCTTCTCTAGACAATCGAGGAGATATGTTCAGTGTTGGTAAAGTACCTTCCACAAGTTTTGATATGTCTCAAGTTGAGATTTTTACAGGTATCATTTTCTATTAAATTTAACACTTCATCATATTTAATTAGTACAAAGATGTAGTACATATGAATTTACACAATATAGTGTGAATGTATCATTGGGATATGCAGTTCCACAGTAAATATTGTGAAAAGGTTAGAATTAAACACTAAATATTGTCGCAAGCCTGAAATGTAATTAACAGATCACTGAGATATACCGGGTGTCCACATGAAAACTTTATATTGAATTATTTCTGGTGTTTTTGAAGACAAAAACTTGAAATTTTGGGTGGTTGTTCAGGATATAAGGGGACAGTGAATAGTGTATTTCATACCGCCCCATCGGGTCACCCGCCGCCGCCGGCCACCCCCACTCCAATATTTTAAATGACACCCTGTATTTTTTTTTGGTGGTTTTGAAAGAACACAATTTTCTTGATATTCCTATGTGAAAAAACTAGTAACACACATTATGACATTTATGAGATATTTAAATTTAAAAGTTTCAGATATCAGAAATTATTAACTCCGAAAAATCATAAGTTAGTCATGGAAATAGTTTGCTTTAAATTAGAATTGTCAAAATTGTGACTTTTGTGTTTCATTAATATTAATACTTGTAAAATTGTTCTTAAAGTTTCGGCTTTTTCGCTGAAATGGTTTATATTCTTGAAGAGAGAACTGAAATAGTGATTTTGTATGGGATTGCAAACAAAAATTATTCCCAAGCGGCGACGTTATTCAATGAAAACCATCCAAACAGAAACGTATCTGTTGCTTATGTCAGAACGCTAATAGAAAAATTTTTGCAAACTGGATCTGTAAATAATAAAAAACGGAATACGAATAATTGTGGTGTACTAAATGAAGCTATGCAACTAGCAGTTCTTGGGCATATTAATTTAGACCCAGAGCTTTCGTTGAGAAAATTATCCGAAGTTTCGGGAGTGCCAAAATCAACCTGCCATAAGATATTAAAATTAAACAAAATGCACCCTTATAAAATTCAACTTCACCAAGAGTTGGGTGACGGTGATTTCGACAGAAGAGTCGAATTTTGTGAAATAATGACAGATATGATTCGGCAAAATGTAAATGTTTTGCGAAGTATTTGCTTTAGTGATAAAAGTTGCTTTTACTTAAATGGTCTTGTGAATAGACACAACTGTCGATATTGGAGCGACGTAAAACCCCATTTTTTCCGAGAAGGCAACACACAATATCCCCAAAAAATTAATGTATGGGCTGGAATTCTTAATAACCAAGTAATTGGCCCGATATTCTTCCAGGAAAATTTAAATGGACCTAAGTACTTACAATTTTTGGAAGAGCTAATACATCCTCTTATCATACAGTGTCTAGAAGAAAACTTGAATGAAATAGAGGAGGAGCAATTATATTTTCAACAAGATAGAGCTGGGCCACATTACTGTTTAGACGTTAGGAATTATTTGGATAATATTTTCCCAGGACATTGGATTGGACGTAGGGGCTCTATTGAATGGCCAGCTTGCTCCCCCAATTTAACTCCCCTAGATTTCTTTTTGTGGGGACATTTGAAGTCTGTTGTTTATAAGACACCGCCACAATCAATAGCTGATTTACGTAATAGAATAACAGAGGAATGTCGAAATTTAACGCCGCAAGTGTTCGAAAATGTTAGAAATGCTTTTGAAAATAGACTTTATTTATGTTTAAATGTAAACGGTGAACAATTTGAGCATTTAATTTAACTAAAATGTTGTGAATAAATCTTGTTTTAAGTATTTCCATGACTAACTTATGATTTTTCGGAGTTAATAATTTCTGATATCTGAAACTTTTAAATTTAAATATCTCATAAATGTCATAATGTGTGTTACTAGTTTTTTCACATAGGAATATCAAGAAAATTGTGTTCTTTCAAAACCACCAAAAAAATACAGGGTGTCATTTAAAATATTGGAGTGGGGGTGGCCGGCGGCGGCGGGTGACCCGATGGGGCGGTATGAAATACACTATTCATTGTCCCCCTATATCCTGAACAACCACCCAAAATTTCAAGTTTTTGTCTTCAAAAACACCAGAAATAATTCAATATAAAGTTTTCGTGTGGACACCCGGTATATCCCAATTACACATACTAAGTTATTATATTAGCATTGCTGTGATTTAGTGGCATTTATTGAATTTTGTTAAAAACACTTACTGATACATTTCAATAAGTGATTTTCTTCAAGTTCAGTAAAAGATGCTAAATCAAGAAAGAGTATGAAAGGTATTTTATGTATGTATGTTTGTATGTATGTATATATAGCTATTTGTGAATAACTATTTTAAATAAAATAAAAATAAAATAAAACTCTTGAAAACTTTCCACAATTTTTATTTAGTCTTTGCGACATACATTAATGCACCCACATACAAACTTTGTAAATATTTCAGCAAAGAACTACCACAATTAATTAATTTGAAATCTGAGAAAGCCATTAAAAATAGTATAGAATTGGTCAAACAATTAGAAAATATTGAAATTAATAGCAGTACAAAACTAATTTTTTTTGACATAAAAAACCTATTCACATCAATTCCAACAAATGAAATAAAAGAAATCTTAGAAAACCTCATTAATAACAGCCATTTAGAAGATAAAGAAAAAACACACACTCTGGAAATTCTTAATTTATGCATAGAACAAAATTACTTTAAATTCAATGACCAAGTCTATACACAAATAAATGGTTTACCGATGGGGAGTCCACTAAGCCCTCTTCTAGCTGAAATATTTATGGCAGACTATGAAGAAAAGCTGTTTAAGAGTAATACTAAATACATTAAACAAATAAAACATTGGGTCAGGTATGTAGATGACATTTTCTGTATATGGTCAGGTACTGAAAGACAGGCACGCGACTTCCTAACTTATCTCAACACTATTCATAAAAAGATCCAATTCACTATAGAAATGGAAAAAGAAACAAAATTAAACTTTCTAGATTTAACTATCAAAAAAGACGACAAAAAGTTAAAATTCAACATATACAGAAAACCTACATACACCAATACAATCATACCAGCTAATTCAAAACAATCTTGGCGCACAAAAACAGCAGCTCTACATAGTTTCGCTTACAGACTAATTAACTTACCGCTAAGTAAAGAAGATTTCAACACAGAATTACGCATAATTAAAACCATAGCTAGAAATAATGGATTTAAAGAGAAAATAGTAGATGATATTATTAAACACAAACAAAGAGAAAAACTCAAAATACACTTTTATCCTAAAATAATAGAAAAAGACAACACCAAGTGGCACATTATACAATACATTCCACATATTAATTATAAAATTAATAGAATATTTAAGAAAATAGGTATCAAAACAGTCAACATAAATAAAAACAATTTAGGTGCTATGTTAGTCAATAACAAGGAAAGAACTAAACTTACCGATAAATCAGGTGTATACAAAATTAGTTGCAAAGACTGTAAAGCTATCTATATCGGACAAAGTGGCAGAAAGATCGAAACTAGATTAAAAGAACATAAAAGATCAATATTGCATAATATTAGAAATACAGGCCTTGCCGAACATTGTATAGATAATCTCCATTTTCCCGATATAGATGGTTGTAAACTTATACATAATGTCAACAAGGGACCGAAATTAAATCTGTTAGAAATATTAGAAATTAAAAAATCAATTCAAGGAAAAGAGAAAGTAACGAACACACACAAAGACTTTTCGAACACACATACCCCCATAATAGACACTTATGTAAAAAGAGACAATAAACACACCGACATATATAACAACCCTACACAAACTGACCTATTAGTTTCCGCTCGATGCTCGATAATGGTATGAACAATACCGAAACATGTGTCGCAAAGACTAAATAAAAATTGTGGAAAGTTTTCAAGAGTTTTATTTTATTTTTATTTTATTTAAAATAGTTATTAATAAAATGTTCCACCAAGAACCGTCTGCTAACTCAATTAATAGAATAGCTATTTGTGTGTTAAGGTGTACATAACATTATTTACTTTTAGATGCAGCAACACAAACTTCACAAGCTCTATCAGCTGCATCACCAAGCACACATTAAGGAAACAGATCAGCACCTTATCGAAAGCACAAGGAAGATATGAAAAAATATTAAAGGAACAGGAAGATGTAAGTATGGATATTAAGAAGAACTTAGGTAAGTATTTTACTGGTGAGTTTGCTAATTTTCTTGAATATCAAATTTATGTGGCTGGAAGGTCTTCCAGAGGTATTCGATACGCCAATGAATTAAAACAGTTTGCTTTAACATTATATTTACATGGTTCCAATGCCTATAAATATATATCAAATATAATTCGACTACCATCAGTATCAACTCTAAGGTCTATTACGCATAATTGGGAAATAAGCAGCGGATTTAATGAATTCTTATTTTCAGCTATAAAATTGAAAGTGAATACATTAGATGAAAAGAATCGAGAATGTATCCTTTGCATAGATGAACTGTCTTTGAAATCACAATTGTTTTATAATGTCAGCATTGATGAAATTGTTGGGTTCCATGATGTTTTTAATAGTCGTTCAACAGACATTGCCAATCATGCTGTTGTTATTATGTTCATGTTTTTAATTATTAAATTATATTATTATCAATAAATAATTATTTCTACTAATATCGTGTTTTATTACCTTTAACCTTGTATATGTGTACATTGACCCATGAACTAATAAAATAATCATTTATCATTTTATGATATTTTTCCTGTGCTTATGTTTCTTGATTAAAAAAAGGACCTTGAAAGTGAGATAGAGCATTTGTTTATTTGCCACCTACAAAGTGGTAATAAGTAAAGCAAACATTAAAAAATACAATAAATAACTACATTTTCAGTAAACACATTACACACACACGCATTATTCTCTTGAATTTTGTTGATAATCGGCAAGTTCATTTCCACTTGGAATGATGGTTGATTTGAAAATTCTAGACAACAACAGGAAACACCGTTGATGTCTTTCACATTATATTTGTATGGCACAGACTTTTTAAATCATTGATTATGACCCCGCTTACAGTTAACCAATTTTATCAATAGAATCACTAAGGGCCGGTTTTTCCAACTCCGATTAAAACGCCGGTTAGCGTAATCATTGATTAAAACACCGGTTAGTACAAATTTGCGTTTTTCCAACGCCGGTTAACTCTAATCGTTGATTAAGAACGTCGTTAATCGACCAAATTTTAACCGGTGAAAGAAATACCTGATAAAATATTAAACAGTGATTAGGACTATATACACATGCGCATAACCTAGAAGATTTGAATTTATGTTATTATTGACAGCTGTTGTTTTCATATGCATTTGTTTTACTGTATAAAAGTATTTTTTGAAATTAATTAATAATTATTTATATCAGTGATTTAGTAATTGTATTGAACAGTAAATGTAATGAACAGTATAATTAAAAATTAAAATAGCATAATATTAAATATGTGTAACTTTTAGCTTACTGCAGAAATTTAATTAATTAATAACTAGGAATAATTGTCTCTGATGAGGATGATACAAGTTTGGAAGTTTTTCTATTCTACTACAATTCTGGGACTCTATCCGGTGGAAATTTAAGCCTTCATTTGGCTCATTCTCTTTTTGTAATTGCATTTAATAGCACCTTATGAACACATCATTTTAGTCGAACATATTTTAGACTCACTTTAGATATGTCATTAACATATTAAACTGTACTGAAAAATTACAAATGAAATAGAAAATATGGAAGAAATTCTAGAGAAGCTGGCAGGTTTACGTTGAGATTATATGCAGACACTTTAAATTCTTTTAGCTGAACTGGGTCTGGATGAATAATGTACATGCCTGTAAAGTTGACGTGCAGTTAAATTCTACACTAATAGTTATTCCAGGCACTGTCAAGTTCACACCGATTCCTCCAGAACATAACATTTATTATGTTGAAATCGTGTAAACCAATTTGGAAAGAAGTCTTTTTCAATCAACCTTCTTTGATTAAAGGACTTAAAATTAGTTAGAATGTATTGTTCTTAATAAATCTTTCAGTAAAAATATCTGGCTTTATTCACCCCACAGAAATTTGGTGAAAGTTAAATCATCTCAGATATGCCAACGGAAAGTACAATATTTTATACCATTATAGTGTGACTGATAATCCAGCTTAAGATTCTAGATGTAGACTTTTCTTTTTCAGTAAATTGTTCCTACTTTTATGATTTTGTTACATGTCATATACTTTACATAATTTTGGTAACTGTTAATTTCATATATGTATGTATATTGCATTAGTTTTTTCATTTTTACAAATTTTTTGTATTTTTCAATAGCAGTAAGTAATGAATAAGTTTATTTCAGTTTCAAGTTTGTTGCACTTTGTTATTATTTGGAATAGAAATTTTAAATATGTGCTATGTACATAGAAATTCGCATGCAAAATTCACAAAATAAGTACTTACACCTTATTTACTAAAATGAAATTTCTAATTATAAAGAATAAAGGCAAAAAGCACAAAGAACAAATTCAAATATAGGAAATAGCGCCAATATTATTAGAACAAATATGCTAATTTAGATCAAATGTACGAGCATTTTTGTTACCAACCTTCTAAAATAAACTCTTAATCACTGATCAGATAACCGGCGTATTTCTTGGCATTGAAAAACGCCGGTTAGAGATAAGCTGCTTTCGTTCGTATTAATCATAGTGATCACGTATTAATGAACATGAACATATGATCAAGTAATCATACCGGATCGTGTTCACTACAAACGAACATGCAAAAGTTGGATGCATAGATGGCGCCAAATGCGCAAAGCTTAAATTAGAAAGTTGAACATTCTTAAAATGTGAATTATCACTACTTCCACCTTGCAAACTTCTTTCCATCTTTTCCACGGATGCGACCACAAGACCAGATGCCACAATACGCCTTTCTTAAAGGTTATGTTGCCGTTATGTAAACTAATCACAATCATCATAATCACAGTGAACACAAAAATTGTCTGATTCAGCGGGGTAAGGGGTTTGATAATCGTGATTACTTGTTTCACAAGTGGGGGGAAAGTGATCATTGCAATCGAACACGTGCGTTGTCTAAACTGATCGTGTGATTATGAATCACGGGTACGAACGAAAGCACCTATAATCAACGATTAAGCGTAATCAATGATTAGTTAACCGCATACTTTAACCGGTGTTGGAAAAACCGGCCCTAAAAGTAGTATAATTGTATTATTTTATATTTTTATAGGAGTGTTATGTAAATTTTAGAATGTGAAATATTAAAAACTAGCTACCATATATATTTTGTTATCTAATATAGTGTTCAGAATATCTAATATTTATTATTCATATAACTAATCAAATTATTTATTATTTCATTATGGGCCGGTTTTTCCAACTCCGATTAAAACGACGGTTAGCGTAATCATTGATTAAAACACCGGTTAGTACAAATTTGCGTTTTTCCAACGCCGGTTAACTCTAATCATTGATTAAAAACGTCGTTAATCGACCAAATTTTAACCGCGGCGAAAGAAATATCTGATAAAATATTAAACAGTGATTAGGACTATATACACATGCGCATAACCTAGAAGATTTGAATTTCAGTTATTATTGACAGCTGTTGTTTTCATATGCATTTGTTTTATTGTATAAAAGTATTTTTTGGAATTAATTAATAATTATTTACATCAGTGATTTAGTAATTGTATTGACCAGTAAATGTAATGAACAGTATAATTAAAAATAGCATAATATTAAATATGTCTAACTTTTAGCTTACTAGAGAAATTTAATTAATTAATAACTAGGAATAATTTTCTCTGATGAGGATGATACAGTTTTGGAAGTTTTTCTATTCTACTACAATTCTGGGACTTTACCTTAATTCGTGTGGATTCTAAGATCCTGTGGCAATTTAAGCCTCCATTTGGCTCATTCTTTTTTGTAATTGCATTTAATAGCACCTTATGAAAACATCATTTTAGTCGAACATATTTTAGACTCACTTTAGATATGTCAACATATTAAACTATACTGAAAAATTACAAATGAAATTGAAAATATGGAAGAATTCTAGAGAAGCTGGCAGGTTTACGTTGAGATTATATGCAGACACTTTAAATTCTTTTAGCTGAACTGGGTCTGGATGAATAATGTACATGCCTGTAAAGTTGACGTGCAGTTAAATTCTACACTAATAATTATTACAGGCACTGTCAAGTTCACACCGATTCCTCCAGAACATAACATTTATTATGTTGAAATCATGTAAACCAATTTGGAAAGAAGGCTTTCTCAATCAACCTTCTTTGATTAAACGACATAAAATTAGTTAGAATGTATTGTTCTTAATAAACAGCTGATGTATGATCTTTTAGTAAAAATATCTGGCTTTATTCACCCCACAGGAATTTGGTGAAAGTTAAATCATCTCAGGTATGGCAACGAAAAGTACAATATTTTATACCATTATAGTGTGACTGATAAAATCCAGCTCTCTCGAACTTAAGAGAAGTGAACGTTCTATTGAGAGAAGTGATAGATCACACTCCCATCCCTGGTTCTCCTAACTTCAAGAATAGCTGTTTTTAGGTAGGGATGTGTGTCGATCGTGTAGGAAATAGCAGTGCAATGTTGCCAGGTTGCAAATGAAGGCGGATTAGGACAATTGTTGTATAGAACAGTGTATATTAGGTAATATGTAATACGAAAACTATTTCTTTTAAATAGCGTGTGTAATGTTGAAAGGTTTTATGGGTTATATCAGTTGGATTTCCGGAAAGTGTTAGGCTAAACATCGAAATGTGAATATTGTTTTCTACGTATCATACATGTAGAAATAATGTAACATATATTAAAGTAATAAAAATAATAAAATAAAATAAAACACCTTTTTCACAAAATTAGTTTAATAACTATTTAAACATATATTTTATAATAAGTAAAATACATGTTATACAGACAAATTTTAAAGGTAGGGTGAAAAAACGATTAATGCAAAATTACAACGAATATTAACACTATAAAATTCTGAGAATTAGTTCAATGGGAAATACAAAATATTAATGCGAAAGAACGGGTAAAACTAACGCTGACAGGATTACGAATTACAATTCTAAATAAGATATTAATGAAAAGTTTAATATATAATTATGTATTTAAACCTATTATCTACCAGACATTTTATAATAAAAATACATGTTATACAGAACAATTTTAAAGGTAGCTGAAAAACGATTAAAGCAAAATTGCAACGAATATTAACAATATATCATTCTGTGAATTAGTTCAATGGGGAATACAAAATATTTCTGAGAAAGACAACGGGTTAATTTAACAGTGACAGGATTATGGATTAACAATTCTAAATAAGCAGATATTACTCAAAAGTTTAATACATATTTCAAGAGTAGAACTATATTTATTAAATATAAAGTTTACTTGGGCACTTTTTAATTATTAATTTATTAAACTACATTATTAATGATTATTAATTATTATGAAAAAACTTTACTAACTTTGTTAGAACGTAATCGACTTCGACTTGCTACGTTACAGCTAGTGTGAAACATATTTATGACAAATTGATATATTATTTAAAGTTAAGTAAATCAGAATCACAAACAGAAATCTTTCTTTACATGAAAAAGATATTTATTTGCCCCTATTGAAAAGAACCCTTTCCATCATAATAAATACAAAGTAATCACTGTGATTCCACGAATTTGCAAACGGTGAAAACAGTGATTAGGAAATCACTGTGAAAAATCACTGTGACCAATATCTGCTCTCATCTCTAGTTACTATACTGTGGCTTTGTGTGTGTAATAAATAAGTTGGTAATGGCGGATCATGTCGACCAATTTAATATGAATGACGCAATACTTTCGGCAAATACATTTAATGTAAAGGAAGAACAGTGCCAAGGTGACAGTTTTATAGAGGATAAAGTGTGTATCTCTGAAACTGGTATTACTGTAGACAATGCTGGAGTACAACGCACCTTTTGGCATGGCAAAATAAAGCAATATGAAGAGTCCACATGTTTGGACAATATTAAAACAGAATTGGCATCAGTTGCAGTGACTGCGGCACAAAATGAGGATGATAACGTTAAAATTGAAGGGGGCATCACTGCTGATGATATTAAAATTGATTTCGACAATGGACTACTGTGTGAGTAATGCATATTACTAGCTGTTAAATGTAACGTTTGTTGTAGTCATACTCATATGTTTGTTTTACTTCTATTAATTTGTTTAAAAATTACAAGATGTAAAACTAGCTTAAAACAATAGCCACAAGCTATATTCAGTGAGAATAAATTGAAATTTTTATCATGCCAATATCTACGGCATCATTTCTTTTAATTTAACTTAGTTTAACCTATGTATGTAAATGTATATTTGAATCTAAATTCGTGTTAATATTACTGATATGGTATTACACCACCAATTAGTTAAAAGAACATTACAAACACTCTTGTTGCTTCTGAAGTTACTGTTGGTACTATTTAGTTATTTGTAAGTAGTGATGAAACATCTGCAGCATAAATATAAATTATAATAGAATGGTCAAAGTGTATTTAGTATTTATTTCGTTTATTGAAAAATAAAATCTCATGTAAAAGGATTTTTATTCTTTTATAAACACCAAGCTAATGTTTTTATTTTCAAATTTTTTTTTATATCTCATAGTGAGGTTTAGATTATTTCAACTGCCAATTAAGTTTTCACTGTTTCTTGACATCTCTATGTAATATATTACTTAACTATTTTGAAAACTGACAGTATCAAGTATACATTTCAGCATATTGTACTTACAAAATCATCAAGTGACAGTAAATGCTTTGATTCTTAATATGTATATATTTGACCAACAGATTGTGAACATTGTGAAGCATATTACATAGACTACTGCATCGAATGTGGAATGCTTGTAAATATTTTAAATAAGAATGCAGTGAAGAGTGCAGACAATGGGGCACGAGCGGATATACCAAATGATATTTTAGAAATTCAAGATTTATTTGGACAAACTGGAATATATGCATTAAGGATTATTCCTAAGGGTGTAAAATTTGGTCCTTTCACTGGACTCAGCGCATCAGAATTTCCCTGGGAAATGAAAGGCGAGAAATTTGTTTTGGACAAAAATAAATCCAAGTATTTGAATTGGATGCAGTTCGTTAATCCTACCAGGGATACTTCTGAAGGAAACCTGAGTGTCCTTCAAAATGAGGATAATACATATTATCAAAGCACTCGTCAAATCCCAGTTGGTGATGAATTACTGGTGTATTTTGGTGAGGAATATTGCCAAAATAAAGTTGCCAAAGCAGACATCGTTAAGGACATATTTGCCTGTACATTTTGCTGTCTTGGATTCAGCTCTAAATCCCATTTGGCCAAACATAAAACCCTATGTGTTGAGGATGCAGCTGGAAAGTTTTCAATTGAAGGTATTGTGAATATCTCATGTGATGTTTCTGAAATTGACCACGTATATAATTTTTGTATTTTAAAGAGATTACACATCTTTAAAATATTTTATAAAGTATTATTTGCCTCCCACAAAGATTGCATCAATGTCAGTCTTGCATAAAATTTAATTAATGTATTTTTTACGCAATTTCAGACCTCGCACGGTGTCCATTTTGCAAAATTCACTTGGACTCGAAGGAATATCTCGAACACCATAAGGCCTTTTGCTTCGAGAGGAATGCTAGGTATGTTGGATTTTATATGATTATACATTGGAAGTGTGAAACAGAAATGACATTTTCTTACCAAACACTTTATTTTGTGCTTACTGACACATACAAATGTTAAATTGATTTAAAGAAAATCTCAATAATTATAATTATAATTATGAAAATATTTGTGAATAAGCTGTTTTTTAAATTTAATGGATATTGTAAGCCTCACCGGCTTATTAATATAATCACTGTTACATTTTTAATGAAACGATAAAATAGTTGTCAAGTCGCCACCGTTATTTTGTTTTCTGCAATACAATACTACCAACTGCATCATACAATATATGTATTTCTGTTTACAATTTATAATGAGAAATGTAAATATATTGATACTTATTATATACAGATGGAATAATTCAAATAAGTCAGTTAAAAAAAAAAGCTTTTCCGTTAATACTAATAATCACCAACAAGATACTTATGGCTATCTATCTATCCCCATGTTATAATACAGAGTGTTACATTTCTTGGGATGTCCATACCTTCTGGGCTGCGTATTTTCTTTAATTGATCAAACCTCTTCTGGTCTCTTTATCCTTGATCCAGTAGCACAAGATGCACCAACAGCTACTCTTATCAGCTGACTTACAAGAACACAGTCTTGTATGCTTATTTAAAGCGTCTATTATTACTAAAACGCGTTTTTACAATCCAATACAATACACTTTTCTTTCATCTGTGGCGGCGGTAGAGGATTATAGTTTTTTGTGTGGTTTATTCCTAAATGTACTGAAGACGTAAACTCTTCCGAACAAGTATTGTGGAGTGACGAGGCATTTTTTTTCAGCGGTATGTACAGTCACATTCAAAATTCAGGTCTCCCTATTAAACTGGTATCTACGAACAGGATATCTACTTTAAAATAAATACAGTGGCTTGTGTATTCTTTTCGTCTGCGTAGTTATAAAAACACCGTGTGTTTTTATTATATATTTATTTTCCCTTTTTAAAATGTTGTTTACTGAACGAAAATATTTGTAAATATGTGCGTATACATAATTATTGCTCCAAATTCATTTGCAAAAAAATATCTAATATTATCATTGAAGGAACGTATTTAACATAAAAGAAAAAATATTCAATACAATATTCTTGTAGTCGCTCAGTCATAGAATTAACCCAGATGTTCACAATATTCACGGCCACGCAAGCGGCCCCATATTTCCGTCACATTTCGAATTAAATTTTCTACATTCCTTACATTTCTGTTTGCGTCATCTGACCAATTGCGGACCATTAGACCCCAGACGTTTTCAATTGGGTTAAGATCCGCCGATCGGGCAGGCCATGGATATAACATGAATTTCTTCATTATACGCAAACCAATTTCTTACGATGTTCGCAGTATGGATGGGTGAATTGTCTTGAACAAAATATATGAGACCGTCAGTTAAAAAAGTAGAGCTACAAAATGTATAGAAGCGGGAAGGGACAAAGCGACATCTAGTGAATATCAGTTCAACACGATAGTAGAAACCAGTACATACAAACAGGAAGTAGAAAACTATGCCAACAGGAAGAAATTTAGGAAGGTCGAAGATAACTACCTGCAGCTATAGAACGAGCAATAAAGATACCTGCTCCCAACATCATCTCGGGCAAGAACGATAATCAGCCGACAGATGGAGCAACTACTAATGAGAATAAATGAAAGATTGTCCAATTTAGAAGTAGTCAACACGAGAATAGGAAATAAATGAGAATGGATACAAAGCGAACTAAACGAGATAAGGAAAGAAAACGCAAATATAAAACTAGAAAATGAAAAAATGAAAGAAACGATCAAAGAGCAAGGAAGGAAAATTGAAAAGATTGAATCTGAAATGAGGAAAAGAAATATAATAATTCATGGAGTAGACGAAACAGACCAAGAAAACAACAAAGTTACAAAATAAGGTGGCCGAAATAATGAAAAAAATAGAAGTAATAGATGATGGATGGATGGGAAGAAACAATGGAACCGAGACGAATTGTAACGACAGAGAAAGGGAAAAATAGCCAAGTTAAGATAGAGCTCAGCAGCTTTAAGATATACAATCTGGACGAACTGGGGGAACTTGCGGACAGGAAAAGGGGATATGCAGAGAACATCAAGACAAACATAAGGAGCGAACCCAAAAAAGGAAGTACAACTAGTGAAAGATCCCCAGACGAAGATGGCAAAACAAAACACCCCAAAATGGAAACAAGAAAGAAGGAATTAGGGACAAAAAACGAATAGCTATACAAAACCGGGACGAAGAAAGTAAGGTATACAACAAGGCAATGAGTAGGGAAGACGAGCAACAAATAATAAGAAAGAAAGCGAAAAAGGAAACTAGGAAACTAAAGAAAAAGGAAAAGTTCCGAATGGGTACTTGGAACATTAGAACAATGCTACAGGTAGGAAAAATGGAAGAAATCCACAGAGAAATGATGATACAAAATCCGGAGTACTGGCGCTACAGGAGATCAGATGGGAAGGCGAAGGTAAAATAGACAAAGATAAATTTACGCTATACTATGCTGGAGAAGACAAACAAGAAAGCAACGGCACTGCATTTATGATAGATGAGAAAATGATAGACAAAGTAATAAAATTTTAAGGAGTGAACAGAAAAATTTCCTATATTAGATTCAAAAACAACTGTGCAAGGATATCGATTATAAACATATATGCACCAACAGAAAAACGTAGCGAATAGTAAAACAAGAATTCTATGACGAAATGGAGAAGGTCTACGAGAAAATGCCAAAACACGACACAAAACTAATCATAGGAGATTTTATTGCCAAAATAGGAAAAGAAGAGTATTGCAAAGAAGTCGCAGGAAAATACACAATCCATGACAAGACGAATAATAACGACATGAGAATATGTAACTTCACAGGGGTAACCGACATGATTAGCAGTAGTACAAAGTATACTATTTAACATTGCCTTAGACGGAATAATTAACAAATAGAGGTAGAAAGGAATATTAGAAATAGATTGGTACAAATTATAGCATATGCGGATGATCTGGTCGTAATAGGTAAGACGAAAGAAGCCTGGAAGAAACACAAATGCAATAAAGATATTACATCTGTGAAGCAGATGTCGAATGGTTCTAAAATGAGGTACCTTAATGTTAAAACCGTTAACAGTCTGTTTACTTTGGCGCTGCTAGATCGTTCTCTCCTCGAAATGGATAAAAAATTTCATACATATTGCTGTGACTCTTACAAATTGATATTTATGTAAAATAAATTTAAATTATTTTATTAATGTGTAAGTGAGAATCAAGCACGCATCCTAGTGCTAGACCTTATGCTAGACTGGGATACAATGAATTTTCTGCTGAATAGTAGGTTAAGCAAAATTTTTACATACAACTAGCTCAGTTTAAAATAAATAATTCTCTCAGGGGCAGAAAATATGAATAGATTCTCCAATCAATTTGAATGCTCTTTAATCATCTCCAGGTCAGGTAAAGAAAATAAAATGCAAAATAAATCTTAACATCTAATTTATTAAAATAAACTTAAACAAATTCAAAATTTTAAATTATACAAATATATATATATAGATATTTACATACAAAGAAACAATATCTGAAACATCATTCAAATCTATACATCATAATTAATAAAAACATTATAAGAAATAAAGTGAATGAAATCATAACGTCGTGAAAAGCTTATGTCTTAAAAATGTGAACGTGATTATTATGAATTATATTTGCCATAGATACATGTAAACAATCAACATCTTTAAATAAAATAAAATAAATTACACATGATGAATTGTACTGGAATATAAATAACCAAAAATTTACGCGATTTACTATTTGCGAACAAAATATAAACATTAAGGATATGGCTTTGCCCTAATTAGTCCTGTCCGGCGCCTTTTCTCGCTCCCAACACAGTACCATCAGATAGCAAATTCACACAGATGGGTACCCCAAAGTTCCACCCTACGAGTATGTCTTTTCAACTCGTCGGACACAACCCGAACATACACCACAATGTGCTCACTCCTTAAGGTATATATATATAAATAAATTTTATATAAATAAAATGAAATAAAATAATGTCTTTGCGTATTCAATAAATTAACTCAGCCCTGATTAGTTCTGCCTGGTGCCTTTTCTCGCTCCCAAACGCAGTACCACCAAGACCAATTCGTGTCTTTCAAATTCACCAGGACTCCATGCTATGAATTAAATAACGACTTAATTCATTTCACACATTCCTGATGTATTATTCAACACGTTAACATTGAACGCACAAGTACAACAAAATATACTGGATATACATACCAGAAAAATATATACATTAAAAATAAACTTTACCTTCTTGTGAAATTCCAATACAAAACACCACCACAAACAAAAAATTTTGTACACCACTATACACACATTTATAACAAATATTATCTAATCACCTTAACTCTTCGTACATAATCTCAAACTCATCCATGACAAAAATCCAAAGAAAATTTGTTCACTTATATATATCCTATATACACATAAAACAAAATTATTAATTTCAAATCCTTTTGTATGATAAATAAAGTTGAAAAGAAAAAGTAAATTATACAAAAATAAAATGATTATGCCATCCAAAGTAGTCATTACAATCACTAGAATGTTTTGTCATAATGTATGGCATAGTACCCCTACATGCAAAACAAAACACTCTAGAAAAAAGAAAATAAAAATGAAATTAAATAAATTCAAAATCCGAATTCATAAATAAAATTATCTCATACATAAATAATTATTCAAGAATAACTACAAATCTCAATGTAAAACACGTTAAATGTTATCACAGAAAATATTACAAGTGTTGAATCTTGTTAAAAATTTTATAAGTGTCGAAAAATCTCAAAAATATTCTAAGTTCGGATTTAAGAATAATCCTTTTTAAAAGAGGAGGGAGTGGTTTATCACCTACTTTCAAACTATTTAAAGAGAGCGGTTTGCACCAGCTGTCCCGGAAATTTTATCCGTCAGCCCTTTTATGCCTAATTTTCTTTATAAAAACGTACGGTAATTCTCGGCATGTACGATTCCACCTCCAAAACTGCACATCGACGGTGCTGCTCTTATCGGTCACTCGGGAAAACAGCGCATTAACAATCCTTGAAAAAGGTAAACAAACATGTGAATATAAATTTGTCTACACGTTTATGACTCATCCATGCATCTGGCGAACAATATTGTTTTCGCCGGCCATACAGTCGCAGTATTCTTGATGCGGGAAACACTTTCTCGTTATTGAAAACGTAACATTCAATGCGTAATTTAATATTATGACTTCATAAAAATTTTACTAAGATTCTTTTATTGTTTTACTTAAATAAAAATAAAATTTTGGCAAATTATTGATATAGTGAATATTTACATACACATCATAATAAAATAAATGAAATAAAAATTAATTTAAATAAAATCTTGAAGTGATCTTGATTATATCTATTTATAATTTACAACCCAACTCAAGATCACTGCAATATGTCACACACACCGGTTGATAATGTTAATCTATATTTGCGCCCGACATGTGATTATCTACATGTGTCGACTTTTAAATATCACAGATATATTTTAAAAGTCGACACATAAACTTGACAATTATGACTATAAAAGTAAGAACAAGACTCTAAATGTGAATGAGATTTGATGAAAGTGTTAAAAAAACTAAAGAAGGAAATGATGACTTTCAAAAGAAAAATTATATTACTTTTATATATGTCGTATTATTGTGTTCACGGTTGGAATTATTAAAAAAACCACTGATAAATATTGTTTTATAAAGGCAACATAGATGTTCAGCCGAAACGTAACATAAAAAAAAAAAAAAAAGAAAAAAAATATGTGTTTTTAATTACATTTTTCACCTATTTAAAAACTGTAAATTTCCAAAAAGAAGGCCGCTACACCCACGACAATTCTCATCGTATAGAATAGAATAGAATAGCTTTATTGTACCAACTAATATAAAATACAAAAGCATGTAAAATACAGCGGTAACGCCGAAACAAGTGGTGTGTGTGTGAGCGTGTGTGTGTGAATGTGTGTAGGCGTGTGCTATATAACAATGTATGTGTGTACTAATGGTAGATATAATTCAATGTAAATGAAACTTCTTGATATCTTGTAAAAACTCAGTAACCGAGTAGAAGCTGTTTTCTAATAAGTATTTCTTAATGGATGTTTTGAATTGTGGCACTGGCTTTTCAATCCAAGTGTTCGGTAATTTATTAAATAGTTCTAGATGTCTATGTTTGGCACTCGTGGTCTGCAACCTGTGATTCGGAAGTAGAACCTGTGATTGAGATCTTAGTCGCAACTGCGTCACATCTCCTTTTCTATTTAACGTGGGTAGCTCCAATTTAGCTCGAAGAAGCTGTCTGTAGATGTATGCTGATGGCAAAGGCATGATTTTGTTTCTATATATATATACCATAAGACCGCGTGCGTCTGCATTATCGCGATACATGTAGAGTAAGCGAAACAGATAGAGATGTCTGTGTATTAGAACGGTAAACAAGTAGACGCAGTGTTATACTGGATTACAACAGAGCTAGTATTTCGCATATGCCTATGATGCACTCGTATTTGGCCAAAAAATCGACATTTATACGGTGTAGTCGGGCAGTCGCTTCCACATATGGGCGTCAGTTCGAGTTTTATTATTGCTTAAGAATAACATTTTTTTAGCTAATTACAGGTTAATTGCAATGTTGAATTACAATTCTGTTTTAAGAAGTAAATATTTTATGTTTCAGTATTTTATTATAGTTGAGTTTTTAGATTATAATATTTGTTGAAAAATATTATTTTAGTTAAGCAGTTTTTTTTATTTTAAAGTCTAGGAGTTATTAATTATTTATTTTTGCTCTTTTATGTTGTTTATGAAGCTGTGATGAGTTACTTCACTGACATATTATCAGTGATTATCTGATGCTTCAAACAACTACAAATAATTACTTAAAACGGGAACGCAATATCTATTACACTGCTTTTCACTTGATTTGCCTATGAATACATTTATACGTATAACTTATACGCCCGCTGTCGGTGTGGCAATTCAAGTTGGCACGCCCATTTATAGTCGACCAGTAGTTACTAATACATGCATCGCGCTATGAACGGCGGCCACACGGTATATATACAAAGTATAATCATAAGAAGGAGCATAAAATAACTTGGAGGATACCTGGTTCACAAGAAGGAAACCAAATAGATCACGTATTAATAGATAGAAAAAGACTAAAAATAATACAAGATGTAAGATCTTACAGAGGAACAACAGTGGACACAGACCACTATTTAGTAATAGCAAAACTCAAGTTAAATACGATTAGCAAAAAAGTAAAGCAAGCACTAGGTAAAAAATGAGGTGTGGCCACCACACGACTTTCTTATACGTATGAGCGTTTCAAATTATAGAATTTTAAGAATTTTTTTATACAAAAATGATTCAAAATCCTATTCTAAGTACTTCTATTCTCCTAATAAATCTCTATAGAATGCATACTTTGCAAGATATTATCAAAAAAGTGCTACTCGCTAAGAGTAAAAGTGCTACTTCCGGTCCGAATTTTGAAATTTCATATATACAAAAAATATTGCAAATTTAGTTCTAAATACTTTTGTACTCTTGATAAATATATATAGAATGCATAACTTACGACATATTTGCAAAAAATCGTTATCCGATAAGAGTAAAAGTGGTACTTCCGGTCTGAATTTTGAAATTTGTTTTATACAAAAGATATTGAAAATTATGTTTTAAATACTTTTATACCCGTAACGTACTTGTGTAAAAAGCATGACTTGCGAAATATTCGCAAAAAACTGATTTTCGATAAGAGTAAAAGACCTACTTCCGGTAGGAATTTCGAAAAACTTTTTAAATAAAATTATTTTCAATTTCAATTTTAAGTATATATGAATTCTTTATAAATTTGTTTAAACTTAATAGTTGACGAAATATTGTCAAAATTCGATTTTTTCGCTGAAGTAAACTGCTACTTCCGGTCTACCGATTTTACTGAAAAACTAATCAGATCTCAAGAGGGAGATTATACACGTAAATACAAAATTTGGAATTGATATCTACAGCAGTTTGACCGCTATCGTGGTCACACACACACACACACACACACAGACACACACACACACACACACACACACACACACACACACACACACACACACACACACACACACACACACAGACATTTTTTAAAAACCACTTTTTTGGTATCAGGGGACTTCAAAACGTGGACATCTGCAAAAATCTCGAGGTCGAAAATTTTCATCATCACAATACTTCCTTATACTACGTATAAGAAAGTAAAAGAAACTGGAATATTGAAAAGTTAAGATCGGAAAAAACAAGAACCCGACTAGGGAAAGAAATTACAACAAAATTCCAAGGGAAAAAACAGCGCAAGAAGATAGAGGACGAATGGAAAGAATTAAGAAACATTATGGTGGAAGTATCTGAAGAAATCCTGGGAAATAAGGTGACTGACAAAAGCAACTTCTGGTTTGACAACGAATGTGAAACACTAATAAAATAAATGAGGTGTGGCCACCACACGACTTTCTTATACGTATGAAAGTGTTACTTCCGGTCCGAATTTTGAAATTTCATTTATACAAAAAATATTCCAAATCCAACTCTAAATACTTTTGTACTCTTCATAAATGTATATAAAACGCATAATTTACGACATATTTGCAAAAAATCGTTATTCGGTAAGAGTAAAAGTGATACTTCCGGTCCGAATTTTCTAAATACTTATAAATTCTTCATAAATTAGTCTAAACTTGGTAATTGACGAAATATTTGCAAATTTCGATTTTTTCACTGAAGTAAACTACTACTTCCGGTCTGCCGATTTTGCCCAAAATCTAATCAGTTCTCAAGAGGGAGATTATATGCGTAAATACAAAATTTGGAATTGATGTCTCCAGCGGTTTGACCGCTATCGTGGTCACACACACACACAGACATTTTTTTAAAAACCACTTTTTTGGTATCAGGGGACTTCAAAACGTGGACATCTGCAAAAATCTCGAGGTCGAAAATTTTCATCATCACAATACTTCCTTATACTACGTATAAGAAAGTAAAAGAAGGGAGCAGTCAGGCTCAAATGGATACAATCGAATGATGAAGAAGACCTACAGAAATACAAAGAAATAAGAGCAGAAACAACAAAATATTCAGAACAAAAAAGAAAAGATGGTACGACGAGATAATGGAGGAAATGGAAAAGAGCAACAAAGATAATAGGAAACTGTTCAATATGGTGAAGAAGCAAACAGGCAGGAAACAAACCTCAGCCAACATTGACAGAGTGAAATGGGAAAAACACTTCAAGGAGCTGTTGAGCGACAAGAAGAAGCAATGCAGAAAAAATACATGGAAGGTGACGAATGAACCAAGCCAATGAGAAACTAACGCACCTACAATAGAAGAATTCAAGGCAATAGTAGCGAAATTGAAACGAAACAAGTCTCCGGGACCAGATGGATTAAATAATGAAATATTAAAATACGGAGGTGAAGAACTGCATACAAGATTATTTAAACTAGTAATCGATGTATGGGAGAATGAAACAATGCCAAAAGATAGGAAATTAGGATTGCTAGTAAAAACTCATTAGACTCTGACACACTCGCAAGCAGCGATTATGACGCAAGAAGGAACATCAGACTATTTTGAAATAAACAAAGGAGTTAGGCAGGGAGATGCACATTCTACCGCCCTATTTAACATTGCCTTAGACGGAATAATTAACAAATAGAGGTAGAAAGGAATATTAGAAATAGATTGGTACAAATTATAGCATATGCGGATGACCTGGTCGTAATAGGTAAGACGAAAGAAGCCTGGAAGAAACACAAATGCAATAAAGATATTACATCTGTGAAGCAGATGTCGAATGGTTCTAAAATGAGGTACCTTAATGTTAAAACCGTTAACAGTCTGTTTACTTTGGCGCTGCTAGATCGTTCTCTCCTCGAAATGGATAAAAAATTTCATACATATGTCACACACACCGGTTGATAATGTTAATCTATATTTGCGCCCGACATGTGATTATCTACATGTGTCGACTTTTAAATATCACAGATATATTTTAAAAGTCGACACATAAACTTGACAATTATGACTATAAAAGTAAGAACAAGACTCTAAATGTGAATGAGATTTGATGAAAGTGTTAAAAAAACTAAAGAAGGAAATGATGACTTTCAAAAGAAAAATTATATTACTTTTATATATGTCGTATTATTGTGTTCACGGTTGGAATTATTAAAAAAACCACTGATAAATATTGTTTGATAAAGGCAACATAGATGTTCAGCCGAAACGTAACATAAAAAAAAAATAAAGAAAAAAAATATGTGTTTTTAATTACATTTTTTACCTATTTAAAAACTGTAAATTTCCAAAAAGAAGGCCGCTACACCCACGACAATTCTCATCGTATATATATATATATATATATATATATATATACATATATATATATATATATATATATATATATATATATATATTATACGGTTAAATTTTCTTATTGACGTAAGGTTTTTGATAATAATACAATTTATTCTTGGACGGTTTGTAGGTCTGGTATAAAACTCAACATAATAATTTGAGTATTTTTAATTGTAGCATTCTTTTAAATACATAAAACATACATGTTTCGGACAGTCTGTGTGTCCTTTTTCAGTGTTAATATAACAGCCAAAAAACAATAAGAATTAGCAAAATTAAGATTAAAGTTTTGTAACAATGTCTTACGATATTGAAAATCACACATCCCGTTTATCGCTTATTAAAACATCTAAAGCAAGTCAAATGGGATATCTTTAGCATTCAATATTAAATACATATATGCATAAATCTTTATTCCGCAGATGTTTCTTTTACTTTTTTTCTTCTTTTTTGGTGACTTTATTAAAAACCTATGGATTGATATTGCAAGCATATACGTGAATGCAGGGTATTGTCATCGGATATTGTGCGAATCTAATATGTATGATTCAGAATAAAATTTAACAATATATTATGTATACATTTGTCAGTGTGGATAAAAACGATTAATAAATATAAAAAATACAATAATAAAGTGTACTATACGTTAATATAATTTAAAATGTTGTATGATGCAGATCACTGTGTCTATGTAATTAAATTGTAGTATATTGAATTTAAATTCTTTATATCACTTCTGTTATTGATGCTTTTTTTATTTTGTTGAATCAGAATCATCTCTTTAATTTCCTTTTTATGCACATTGTATTCTGTCGCCAGAATTTTTGTCTTGTTGTAATCAAATTGATGGTCTTTTTCAAATTTGTGGTTGTAAAGCGCGGTTCTGTCTGTTTTTTAATCTAATAAACAGTGACACAAAAAAACAACTTCACATCCTTAATGGTCAGCCTCCCGCCATATATGGCCTTCCAAAGATACACAAGCCCAACTGCCCACTGAGACCCATTGTATCGAACATTCAGGCTCCTTCATATAACATGGCTAAATTTCTTGGCAAGAGTATTACAGATGTACTGGGTCATACCGAGTACCATACCAAAGACTCATGGCACTTCCATGATTTTATTAACAAACAAACTATACCACCGGGACATGTTATTATATCGTTAGACGTGGTATCATTATACACCAATACGCCCACAGTTCTGGCAATTGATATTATCAATAAAAAATGGAACAAGATCAGTCAAAACACACCACTGAACAAAAAAGAATTCATTGAGGGGATTAAGCTATGTCTAAATAATACATACTTTCAATACAAATACTCTTTCTTCCTACAAACTTTTGGTATAGCTATGGGCTCACCTCTAGCTGCACCAATTGCAAATTTAGTAATGGAACACCTCGAAAACTCTGTATTAAAATCCCTAGATTATAAACCCATTTTTTTCAAAAGGTATGTCGACGATATCATAACATGCATTCCCAAAAACAAAATCCAATACACCTTGCATATGTTTAACTCTTTCCATGAAAAGCTTGCATTCACGACAGAGATTGAAAACAACAATACCATTAATTTCCTTGACCTACAGATCTCGTACAATGCACATGGAACCATTTTCACAAATTGGTTCTGTAAACCAACTGCTTCATACAGATACATTCATTACCAATCAAACACACCAACATCGTTTAAAAGAAACGTAATTAACAATCTGACAGACCGTGCTATAAAACTTTCCCACCCACGGTTTAGAAAAAACAACATTAACAAAATAAAAAAGGTGCTCTCAGAAAACAAATACCCAACAAAATACATTAATAAAACAATAAAAAACAGAATTCACGCAATATACAACCGCTCACACACTCCTAATAAGCAAAACGGACAAAATAGATATATAACTCAGCCATACATCCCACCAGTGGCGGCTCTTTGATGAGAGCAAGTGAGCAATTGCACCCCCTGGAATTTTGAAACAAAACAAACCAAGCGGCGACTAACTGTGAAAGTATTTATTTATTACGTATTCATTGTTATTGAACAGGAACGTGGCGTGTACGGCACGCGAAACAACCTACATGCACCGACCGTCGTCACAGATATAATGACGACTAACAGCGCACGGATGTAAACTATTCGAATGTTTACCCCTTCCACCGAGAGAAACATACCCATGGGCAATCTCTACTGTTGCTGCGTTAAGCCATTAAACATTACATTGAAGGTGGGGAGAATGTATTTTGTTCTAGTTCCATATCGTATAATACATAGCATGTGAGCAAGATTCCCGTCGGCTCAACGCTGTTGTAAGATGAATTTCGTGTCTGCGATGCAGAATAACACATTTTCGCGGTTAACTTATGATGAAAAAATCGTAATAAAAATCTTAAACGGCCGATGCCTCAATTATGTTTAGGAAATAAACAATCTGTTAAAGGTAAAGACGTTATAAGAAAATTCAAAATGAATATTTATCAGAAAAATGACTGGATTTGTGGGTGTGAAATTAAAAATACTTTGTTTTGTTTTCCGTGTCTTTTGTTTGGTGGTGAACCGTCTTGGTCAAAGAACGGAATAAAGGACTTAATTCATCTTAGTGCTAAAATTACGAAACATGAAAATTCCGAAGGGCATTTGAAAAATATATTTAGTCTAAAAATGTTAGGAAAAAATAACATTCAGAATGTTTTAGATCATCATATAGAAAAGCAGTTCAACAACACAATGAACAGGTAACAAAAAATAGGCATGTGTTAAATTTAATAATAAATTGCATTAGATTTTGTGGCGCGTTTGAACTGGCACTTCGGGGTCATGATGAACGGCAAACGTCGAATACCAAGGGCATTTTTCGGGAATTGATAAATTTTACGGCAGAATTAGATAAATCGCTCAGAGATCACATCGAAGCAGCACAGGTTTTTAATTGAATTTATAAATGATTTCCCAAATTTTAATGAAAAAGTGATAGAACTGTTCTGCAAGTCAAAGACACGCAAAATGGACTTCGTTTATCGTCAGATGTAATCAAACTGTAGTGTTATATTTATTATTCCCTCAAAACAAACTGTACAATAAACAGTACCTGTCTGGAACAGTATGTCGGTGAAACTTATAAAGATTGGGTAAGCGTTCTTGTATTATACTTTTACTTTCTTATACGTAGTATAAGGAAGTATTGTGATGATGAAAATTTTCGACCTCGAGATTTTTGCAGATGACCACGTTTTGAGGTCCCCTGATACCAAAAAAGTGGTTTTTAAAAAATGTCTCTCTCTCTCTCTCTGTGTGTGTCTGTCTGTGTGTGTGTGACCACGATAGCGATCAAACCGCTACAGATATCAATTTCAAATTTTGTATTTACGAATATAATCTTCCTCTTGAGAACTGATTAGATTTTGAGCAAAATCGGCAGACCGGAAGTAGTAGTTTACTTCAGTGAAAAAATCGAATTTTGCAAATATTTCGTCAATTACTAAGTTTAAACAAATTTATAAGGAATTCAAATGTACTCAAAATTAAATTTGAGAAAAACTGTATTAATAAAGTTTTTCGAAATTCCGACCAGAAGTAGGTCTTTTACTCTTATCGAAAATCATTTTTTTGCGAATATCACGCAAGTCATGCTTTCTAGGCAGGTAAATTATCAGTATAAAAGTATTTAGAACGGATTTTTAAATATCTTTTGTATAAAAAAAATTTCAAAATTGGGACCGGAAGTAACACTTTTACTCTTACCGAATAACGATTTTTTGCAAATATGTCGTAAATTATGCATTCTATATATATTTATGAAGAGTACAAAAGTATTTAGAGTTGGATTTGGAATATTTTTTGTATAAATGAAATTTCAAAATTCGGACCGGAAGTAACACTTTCATACGTATAAGAAAGTCGTGTGGTGGCCACACCTCATTTTTTAATTTTGAAATTATGCACTCCCTATGTGAACCACCCCGAGCCGCCACTCTGCATCCCACAGTTATCTGAAAATATCAAACGCACTCTGAAGCCTTATGGTATTCAAACCTCACACAAACTCTACAACACAAATAGTAATCTATTCACCAGACTCAAACCAAAAAATGAGGTGTGGCCACCACACGACTTTCTTATACGTATGAGCGTTTCAAACTATACAATTCTAAGAATTTTTTTATACAAAAATTATTCAAAATCCTATTCTAAGTACTTTCATTCTCTTAATAAATCGCTATAGAATGCAGACTTTGCAAGATATTCGAAAAAAAGTGCTACTCGCTAAGAGTAAAAGTGCTACTTCCGGTCCGAATTTTGAAATTTCATGTATACCAAAAATATTGCAAATCCAACTCTAAATACTTTTGTACTCTCGATAAATATATATAGAATGCATAATTTACGACATATTTGCAAAAAATCGCTATTCGGTAAGAGTAAAAGTGGTACTTCCGGTCCGAATTTTGAAATTTTTTTTATACAAAAGATATTTAGAATTGTCATTTAAACACTTTTATACTCGTAATGTACCTGCCTAGAAAGCATAACTTGCGAGATATTCGCAAAAAACTGATTTTCGATAAGAGTAAAAGACCTACTTCCGGTAGGAATTTCAAAAAACTTTTTTAAGATAATTTGTCTCAAATTTATTTCTGAGTACATTTGAATTCTTTATAAATTTGTTTAAACTTAGTAATTGACGAAATATTTGTAAAATTCGATTTTTTCACATAAGTAAACTACTACTTCCGGTCTGCCGATTTTGCTCAAAATCTAATCAGTTCTCAAGAGAGAGATTATACACGTAAATACAAAATTTGAAATTGATATCTACAGCGGTTTGACCGCTATCGTGGTCACACACAGACACACAGACACAACGGATTTTAATGTTTCTGGGCTAATTAAATAGAGAATTTTACAAAGAATTGAAGGATATGTAGCACGAAATAACGTGGTTGTCAAAGAAAATAACAGGGGGCGCTGTTCTCAATGTATGTATATTTCTTGTTTTTTCTTTAAAATTTCAAATGGAACGGTATATTTTTAATACAGTAATATTGAATCACATAAAAAACTGAAGAGAATGTTGGAAACCGGAAGTTCCTACCTTTTTTGTTGACGAAGATATAGTCATACGATGACAATCCAGAAAAATAAAACTCTTTAAATATAAATTTATTTATCTATTGGGAGTAATAATTTTATTTTAATTTTAATAGGGTCTCTAGACAGTGTATAGTACGTTTTCACTTGAAATTTAATCATACTCTTCGCTAAATATATTTATTTCATTTTATCGATTTTTTAATTCATTGCATATATTACGTTAGATTCTCTTTTTAAATGTTTTTAAATACTCTGGCTATTGTTTTTTAAATACCATTTCTTATCCTTTCCAACATTGAAATAAAATAATAATAGTGAACAGTGTAGTTTGCTTTTTTTTAAAATTTTCATCATACAACATGGCATGCACAGTGATACTAAATTACATTATGATGAGATTTCCAAGGTAGGCCATGAAAATCGAAATGCAAAGATATTAGTGTCACTTGTAGTTAAACTTTTTGTACGTATTTAGCAAATTAAGCCTTTTTGGACACCTGCACATAATTATTAAGTTTGTAAAATGTTGTATTCTAACGTTGAAGCTTATGACATGATCAGAATGTATCTTCAATGCTTTGAAAATGCATTCTTGCTTCGGGGAAATATTCCCTAAATTATCCCGAAAGAAGACATTATTGAGTTTTTATTCACCTTGCTATGTTCTTGATGTTTATTTATGGGGCAGAATAAAAGACATACATAGTTTATCACAAAAAGCCGAGTACAACAATTGCTGCCTCCGAAATGGAAGTAACTCTGCTCTCTACTAATCGACAAGTAAACGTGTATTGAAAATGAAGATGAACACTTTGAACATTTATTAAGTTGAAGTTTTTTTTTTGTACTTTCTGATTTAAATATATTTTCTTTTCCTTTATAATGCATGGTCAATTTTTTTCTTATTTATGTTTAGGTATATAATAGGTTTTTTATTTACTTTCATTTCAGGCGGGGATGATTTAGATATCATTTTGAGTACCCTTTCGTTACTAATGAGTAAATGATTTGATTATAACAAATGCATTATATTATATTGTTTTTTTCTCGTTATTGTCTATTTAGTTTATGAGTTATGGAAATTATTTTTGCTGTTTTCCTATAATTAGATCTACCTATATCAGTTGGGTGATAAAGATATATTATTATTATTATTATTATTATCATTATAATTATTATTTTATTTCAATATCTAAAAAGGCAAAATAGCTAGAGAATTTGAAAACATTTAAGAAGAATGTAACATAATATGCAAGAATTAAAAAATCGGTGAGAAGATGGAAATAAATACATTTATGGAAGACTGTGATGAAAATTCAAGTGAAAGCGAACTGGACAGTCTCAAGTGACACTTAAAATTAAAATAAAGTTATTACTCACAATAAATAAATAAATTTATATTAAAAATTGTTTATTTTTTTTGGATTACCTTCGTCAAGAAAAAAGGTAGCAACTTCCGGTCTTCATCATTCTCTTCAGTTTTTTATATATACATTGGGAACAGCGCCCCCTGTTATTTTCTTTGACAACCACGTTATTTCGTGCTACATATCCTTCAATTCTTTGTAAAATTCTCTATCTAATGAGCCCAGAAACATTAAAGTCCGTTGGGGCAAACCAAAGTTATACCTACTTTTGTAAGCAGACATACCCCTCTCCGCTCACCCCTTCGTTAGAGCAAACAGTTTCAAATGAAAGTTGTATAAAAACGTCTAAAAATTATGCCAGTAAATTTTTTAATCAATCTTAATCTAGAATTTAATGAAAAATTATCGAATTTTTAATTCATCTTGAGAATTGCGCCCTCTTGCGGTCATTTTGGAAACTTAAAAATATTTTTGTGGTAATTCCCGTCATCCATTTTACTATCAAGATTTTTTCCGCGAGGTTGTACGATAAATGGTTGCCGAGATATGGCCGGTGGCCGAGCTTAAACAGACACCTGGTATATATATTGTTATAGTATAAAGGCATACGTTAACAATATAATATGGAAAGTTATGAAAGTTACCAAATTTAATTAAATAAACGTAGAAAAATTTATTATGATGTGTTTAAAATAAAATTTATTAGGTTTATCATAATAGAGGTTTATTGTATTTAACAAGTATTCGAATTTTATAATAAACCACCTGTATATGGAAAGGTTGACCATGTTCATTTTTCTTAGAAGTTCAAAATATTCTGGAAAGAAGAGAGTTGAATATTAGTTGTTATTTTGTAAAATGTATTATAAATTTGTAAAAACTTGGGTAATTGACGTTTATGAGGTGATAAAAATATTTAGAATCTTATTTTGAAAGGTGTATAGATTGTATTGTAGAACAGTTCCCGGGAATAATTTGAAATACAGGAACTGTCATTATTTGACATTTGATCAGAAATATAGATGTAGAGAGGTATTGGGATATGAATAGGTAAAGAAGGGTTGATAAAATTATGAAAAGAATTTAGATAATCAGATAATACAATGTTAAGAAGTATTCTAGGTATATTAGAGAATTTAAAAGCTATGTTGTTAGTTGTTATGGCTGTTGTAAAACTTTGATTGGAGAATGAAAAATGAGAAAGGATTACTAGGGAAATGAATAAATAAACGGGAGAATTTTTCTAATTCTAAAAAGCGGTAGACGTGTTTTTGGAAAAGGGAATATCTTTTCTGATATTAACGCGATAATAATCCTAAAATAGTGTTTATAAGAGAGAATTTTTCGAATTCTAAAAAACGGTAGACGTGTTTTTTCAGAAAGAAGATAATTTCTGATATAAAACACGAATACAGTTAATGAGTGGAGAGAAAAGTGTGTCCTGAGTGAACTACGTTAACTACGAATAAATTAATATAAAAATATTAATAGTACTTACAAATTTGTACAAGATCCAGGTATATCCGAAATAGGGTTGTTGTCTCCGGGATCATAGAAGTTTTCAGGAAGCTATTGAGTACCAGAGTTTTGAAATTCCATAAAGGTTGAAGCAATTTTCAAGATCCGGTTATTATAAAAGGTAGCTGATTCCAGAAGTACTGGTGTTCAAAAGAGGCAGATTATCACAAGAGATCCATAAAGGTTGGTGAATTTCACAAGTTCCGGGTGTATAGGAGAATTTGCTGTGCACTAAGAGATTCGGCATCATAATAAGAGGACAATTTATTCCAAACGTCGAGCAAGTTCCTGTACAGGATAATTGGTATTCTTTCTTCACGAGTTTGAACAAGATTGAAGTTTAACCACATCAAAGAAGTAGTATCCGTCCAAAAACGTCATCAGGAAGTGGATAGTTACTCATCTAAAAGAAGAAAGCAATTAAGTATTACCATTTTAGTATTTTATTTATGTCAGTATTAAAGAAAGATAACATTTTGTGAATGTTGGAAAAGATTTAATTATTTGCAATATAATTCAGTATTGAAATAGACTGAACTAATAGTTATTACAACAAGTACATCTGTTATAAACAACATAAGTTATTTTAATTCTCTACTATCCAGTATTATGTCAAGATATGAATAATTTTCATTTATATACAAATTTATGGAGTTATCAAGCCATTAAATAGTTTTGAACACATTATAATAATAGTTTAATTAATTTGATAAAGAAAGTAATAGAAAGAATTACTTAATTTTTGAATATCAATAATAAATAAGATCAGAGTACGTACCTGAATTATTTAGTTGGATTTGGAACTATACACCTTGGAGTAAATATTTTCTAAACGTCAAATATTCAGTTTCCATATTAAAATATTGTTAACCATTGTCCAGTATTTAAAAAAAAACACACGAAGTTTGAATATAAACATATTATTTATTAGTAGAATATCGTTTTATTTTATCATAGTCAAATTCTCAACTTAAGGAAATATTTTGGTAAATTTATAACCTGAAAGAAATAAATGTCATTTGACATATTAAATTTGAATCTGTTTATCATTGTTTTCTTACCGAAGGAATTAAGTAAATGTTATAAGAAGTATAATCTGAGGAATCAAAAATTCCATTGAATAAAGAAAAATAGCATTTCACATCAAACAATTTAACATTTAGAAATTTGCAATAAATAAACTGGTATAAATTATATTATACACATATAAGGAAATGAGTAGTGGTGACATCTAGGTGTTTTATTGAACACTCGTTAGCAGACTGGAATATTTAAAATATAGAAAGTATTAAGATAATACAGATGTCAGTAATATATAAAATGTTAGTTAAGGAAATAAATAAGGAATTTAAAAAAGATTATTGAGATTTACTAAAGTATATGATTGTAGACAGAGTTAAATATTTTAAATAAAATAAATTCTACTTTTATTAAAGTAGTAATTATTTCATATTATATTATATTTGCTAATTATCAGTAATTATATCTTTAATCTAACTATATATATATATATATATATATATATATAACAGTGAAAATTATTCTAGTTTTGCAATTGAAGCAATTCTAATAACAGAGTGGAAAAATGTACCTCAAAATAAAATAACAAAACAAAAAGTTCGACAATATTTTATCAAACAACTTCACAGGGATGCAATTTTCGATGTTGACAAATATTTTGGAAGATGCTGATTCGACAGTACTTCTGAATCGCGTGATTGTTCGACTATCGCTGATCACCGTGAATCTCTCTTCGGTTCGACAATTGACATATCGAAAGTTCTGAATTCCACTGATGAAATCTTACTTCTGCAACGATCCATTGGCCATTTGATGATGGTGAAATTAACTTCGCCCTTAAATTGATGTTTAGTACTATGAAATTAGAAATATTTATTTATTTATTTATTTTCAGAAAGGGCATTTTACCGACACCACCGCCCAAACAAGCAACAACAGCATTGAACGGACGCAAGAGGTGCCTCCGACAAATCTATAAATGTGAGCAGTGCAATTACAGGACGAAGTACCAATCAGATTTCAAGGAGCACATCAGCAACCACCATTACGAAGTCAAAAAGTATAAATGTGGGATTTGCAACAGACGTTTCAAGACCAAAGGATTCCTCAAGCTGCATGCGGAAAATACGCACGCTTCTGTTCGAGGAAAGGACGGCCGACAGCATTCTACGACTAATTATAGGAACACACAGATCAAAATAGAACAATCGAGCTCACGAGATCAAAAGAAAGTATTTAAATGTTCGTTGTGTGTATTTCGAGCAAAACGCAAAGAATCTTTAATGATGCATATAAAAACCAGACATTTGAAAGAATTTGATTATGAATGTGACTCATGTGAATTTAGAACAAACTACAAGACTTGTTTAGAAAGACATATAAAAACTAACCATCTGAAGGAATTTAGTTATAAATGTGACTCATGTGAATATCGAACAAACATCAAGACTCATTTAGGAAGACATATAAAAACTAGACATTTGCAGGAATTTAGTTATAAATGTGACTCATGTGAATTTAGAACAAACAGCAAGACTGATTTAGAAAAACATCTAAAAGCCAGGCATTTGAAAGTATTTAATTATAATTGTGGCTCATGTGAATATAGAACAAACTACAAAACTAGTTTCGAAAGACATATGAAAACTAGACATTTGAAAGAATTTGATTACATTTGTGACTATTGTGAATTTAGAGCAAGCGATAAATATCAGTTAAAAATGCATCTAAGAGCTCAACATTTGGAGGAATTTAGTTATAAATGTGACTCATGTGAATTTAGAACAAACAAGAAATGTAATTTAGTAGTGCATATAAAAACTAAACATTTGAAAAAATTTGATTATAAATGTGACTCATGTGAATTTAGAACAAACAAGAAATGTAATTTAGTAGTGCATATAAAAAATAAACATTTGAAAAAATTTGATTATAAATGTGACTCATGTGAATTTAGAACAAACAATAACAGTAATTTAATAGTGCATATAAAAAGTAAACATTTGAAGAAATTTAATTATAAATGTGACTCTTGTGAATATGAAATAAACAGCAAAAAGCATTTGGAAATACATATAAAAACTAAACATTTGAAAGAATTTGATTATAATTGTGACTCATGTGAATATAGAACAAACGATAAACGTAATCTCAAAGTGCATAGAAAAACTAAACATTTGAAAAAATTTGATTATAAATGTGACTCATGTGAATTTAGAACAAACAACAACAGTAATTTAAAAGTACATATAAAAAATAAACATTTGAAGAAATTTAATTATAAATGTGACTCTTGTGAATATTTAATAAACAGCAAAAAGCATTTGGAAAAACATATAAAAACTAAACATTTGAAAGAATTTGATTATAATTGTGACTCATGTGAATATAGAACAAACTATAAACGTAATCTCAAACTGCATAGAAAAACTAAACATTTGAAGCAATTTGATTATAATTGTGACTCGTGTGAATTTGGAACAAACCGCAAAAGTTATTTAGAAAACCATATAAAAACTAAACATTTGAAAGAATCGACTATAAATGTAACTCCTGTGAATATGGAGCAAACATAAAAAGTAATGGTATTGTCATAGTTCACGAGCATTGACCAACAATAATGTGTGGGAAGTACTAGTATTAATAAACTATACTGTATATGTTCTTTTTGTGAGAATAGAAAAATGAAAGTTAGTAATGTTTAATAGATCGAACTATAATTAAGTAAATAGTTATGGGAATATTTGATTTATACTTAAAATAATTGTGAGAATATTAAATGGAAATGTTCTTATTTCTTCGTGCATCGTGCAAAGTTGGTTGCATATCGGGGTACATTGAAGTTTTCTACTTGCATTGAGCGTAGTTGGTTGCCTATCAGGTTTCTTTGTTGCATTAATTTTATCCAGTTCTGAAATTAGAATTTTAGATATTACTTGATGTATTGTCATATAAAATATTATTTTGTAAAAGCTTGTTTAATTAACACTATTGAAAAGTAGAGATAATTAGTATGAATTTTGAAATATAAAGGTTAAAAAATGATGTATAGTTGCGCGCTAAAATTCAAATATGAGATGTGTCAGATTTTGACATTTTAAATAATAATGTTATAGTATTGAGTATTTGTTTGCCGAAGTGTGTTAAAGATTTTAAAAAATAAAGTAAAGAATTAAATTGATAAATTTTTGGAATTACAAAAAGGTATTTAAAATATTCAAGTACAAATTAAATATGTTTTGGATTATAAAATTGTGTGTACAAAGATCATTGGATATTGAAAATTAAGGAATTATTGCCAAGGATATGAGGGATAAATAAAAGGAGATTCTAAATAATTTTAGAAAGCAGTGGATGTATTTTCGGAAAGACTAAGTTTTTCTCCGATAAATACATAGTAAAGTTATCAATTATAGCGTAAAAGTGTAAAAGAAGTGATTAAGATATAGTGGAGAAGAAAGCAGATATTTTTTTTAGGAGATTTAAATATTTTCTAGAATATTACAATTTATAATCATCCAAATATACTGAAAGAATATAAGAAGAAAGGAATAATGTTTACTATTAACTAAATAAGAGAAGAGTTTCAAAAATTTGAGAAGTAAGCGAATAAATACAAAATTATTATTTAAAAATAAACTTACCATATTGATAAATATCCAAGAAGAATAATCCATATTCAGCCAGAGAATTATTATATAGGAGAGTTGATTGAGTTCCAGTATTAGAACTAGTATTTCAGTCCAGGAATAGAAGAATTCGAGTACTTCAAGAGAGCAGTTTGATTCCGAGTATTCCAGGTGTGAGAGAATTTGAGGTGTATTAGGATAGCAGTCGAACACAGGTATTCCAGTCCGGGAGAAATAATCCGTGGGAAGACAAGTATATAAGGAACAGCACGTCAGCGGTCGAAGGTTCTAGTTTCCAGGTGATATCAGAATTGGAGGTATAACAGGATAGCAGTCAATCTAGTCCACGATCCGAGCATTCCAGAAAGAAAGGCAAAGAAAAGGATCAACACCTTCGTAGCCAGTAAATGTCGTCTGAGAGCTAAAAAGAAAATATTTTGGAGTACAAGAAAGAATACCAGTTTATAATTTGTGACAGGTCGTATAAGTATTTGGAATAATCTGAATTTAACAGTTTCGAATATAGTAAAATTATATCAGAACTTAGAAAACACATAAATAATCGTACGATATAACGTCGATGATAATTAATAACAGATATTTTGTATCTTCATTTCATAACATTAATTTTTGACATTATTAAATATTATAGAAATCAAAGAAACTGATTGGCAAACCAAAACTAAATAAGTTATGTGTGAAATTGATTATTAATAAGAACTATACAGTATTTTGAAAATAGTATAACAAATATACTTACTTGAGAACATTTCTATTCACGAAACTTATAATTTCGTGTATTCATAAATCTCCATAAAAGTTTATTAAACAAGCTTGAAACTTCCGTACATGTTTTGTTGGAAATTGTATTGGATAACTACCATACGCATTATAATTTGTTTTGTACATTAAACAAATAGTTTTGATATATTTGTTTTTATTTGGTATGTAAAGAAGGATCTTGAATTAAATTGATGAGAAATATATGACGCTTAGAATATTCACCTATAAATAGAAAAATAACTGTCAGTGATTATATACATTATTTGAGTAGTATGTTAGTACATACCTTGATATCGAGTTCATAGTATGTGATAATTGAAGATAGACTTGAAACACATATAATAATTCACTTGAGAATTACTGTTAAATCAAATTTGATTTATAAATTAAAGAAATATAAGACGTAAATATAACATGATATTTGTTGGTGTTGAATAAAAAACATATAGGCAACTGTTCAACTTTTATGAATCAAGTGAAGTTAGTAACATATAAAAATAATTAGTTTAAATGTTTTTTAAAAATATCTGAGTTAGTAAGGGCATAATAAAAAATATACCTGAGATAATTAGAAACTGGATATAAAAATTACATAGAAGATATCATATTTTTTAAGTAACGGTTATAAATACAGGGTTAAGTAACATAGTAAAAATAAAGATTTTTGAATTTACCTGAGTGTAATTATATCTTTTATTAATAAAGGTATTGTTACAGTATATTACATACCGAGGTGGAAAGTGTTTCATTACTTTCGAGAGATTAAGTAGTTAAACCAGACGCGAAGCGTCCAGGTTAACTTTATCTCGAAACAGGAATGAAACTTTACACCGAGGTTTGTATACTATTTTATTTACAAGCATAATTATTATATTTATTTGTAATAAAAATTCCGGTGAAAGTTTTGACATATTAAATTGTCAGATTTGTGACGTGTTCTAGCGTAAACGTCAAATAAATGTACGTCAGTTTTTTCGGTGGCTATTCTTTAGAAAGGGTGCCCCATGATAGCATCAAAATACATGGATAATATATAAATCAATAGAAAGATAGATATGAACTCGTGTACATTCTTGTTTTGTTTATATAAACGTTTAAAATATGTGATAATATAATGACATGGTTTAAATAACCATGCCATATTTATAATGATTAAAGTATTAGAGGCAGATGATGCTTGAATTTTTAAAATAATGATTTTAGTGTTCGTGTAGAATTTATTGACTAAATTATAATTTATAACATGTATTGGTTTTATGATGAGATTTCTTGATTCATTTGGTTTAGTCGTGGAACGAAAGGTTTTCTTTCTTCTATGTCATATTTGTAAAATCTGTTAGAAAAGAAATGGATTAATATAAATATTGTTACAAAATATTATGTATTATGTTTTTGTACAAGATTGTATAATTTACGAAGATATGTCAAGTACAATAGATAAAACCAATTAATTTTGAGTACAAACAAATTTAAATTTAGATTCCCGCAAGTATTTGAATAAGTGGAAGTGACAGTTAATTTTGACAGTTCCTGTATGAGTATTTTTAAGTAGTATGTAAATGTTAAAAAATGCATTAAAAGAAGGTTTTCTTAATTAGAAAAAGAATAAATAATGTATGTAATATAAAATTTGATGGATAAATATTCAAAAAGTAAATAATAAAGAGACATATTGATTTTTAAAAGGTGTGTAGAGATCTCATTGGACAATTTAAAAAAATAAGTAATAAGGTCGCCAAGGCAATTTGTTTAGAAAATATCAAAAAAGAATTTTGCTAATTCTAAAAAGCGTAAGACGTGTTTTTGGAAAAGGGAATATCTTTTCCGATTTGTACGCGATAATAATTGCAAAATATTGATAAAAGTGTTTAATAGCTCATTGAGCAGTACTAGAATCCAATTATTATTTAAAGAATTATATGTGTAATTAATAACAGAATATTACGACTAATAAGAAGATTTGAATAGTTATAAATTAATAACTTACCATATATTAATAAAAATCCGGATCCAAACCCATCTAAGAATCGGAGGTTTTTTCAAGATTATCCAATTGATGTACAGGAATTTGTAATTCAGGACGTTTATTTAAGAATATTCCAAATTTTACCATTCGAGGTGCAGATATCCATAATACTGGACGAGGCTGTTAGAACATCACAAGTTTAACCATTCGATGTGCAGATATTCTAATTCAGGACGAGGCACTAAGAACAGTACAAGTTTAACCATTTGATGTGCAGATATCATTATACAGGAATCCAGAACATCTAGAGGAAGTGTTTTTTATTTTTAGGAACAGCCATATTTTCTTTATTCAAGACACATAAGAGGTTGTAGCTGGCAGTTTTGATAGTATTCATCAATCTTAAGCACGTAGGAAGGTGTAACACTCCGGATCAAGAACCCCTGTCAAAGATATTGGTTCTATCGAGGTTCGAACAATCTACAAAACACAATAAGGATGGTCAATTGGACATATCGAGTGAAATTTCATACTGTATCTAACTCAAGGTTGTATTAGATATTTATTTATTAACAGATTTGTCTTTCGAGTTTAGTCATATCAACGTGAAATTCATATTTATAACTGTATACAAAAATCATTTAAGATTTACAAAATTCATATACGTAATATAAAATTGAATTAAAAGAAAATACCTTTATTGAGAATAATATTCCACATTGTAACCATAGAAATCTCTACATAAATTGAATATGTATTTTAAAAATTACGAAGCATTATTTATCGGTTGTTAAAAAATATACAAACTGTCGTAAGAAACATACTTGCCATAAACGCATCATTTTATATAACGGTCTATTTCCATAATGTCAACTATACATATCTTCATCGTTATTAGACAATTTTCAGAATAATTATTTTATTGTTGTTACATTATCGAGCATTATCAATATACTTTATTTATTTTGAGATTGTTGTTTTTCCTTCATTAGAACTGCTATTTGTTTTTATGCTTAAATAGATCATCTGGTAATGACAGGCACATAAACCTATAAAGAAAACAAATATCAATTTAATATCATGTGGAAAAGATTATATAAAATAAGAAATACTTACATGTTTAGTTGTAAACCTATTCAAGTACAAATAACCAGATACAACGGATCCAAATTAAACTATTTACCCTGAGATTTAAAGACATATTAGTTAAAGAATTTTGTAAACGTATCAATAGTACACGAGATACAAATAAAGGTTAGAAATTGATGACATTGTACGTCAAGAACCCGCCCACATTTCTATTTTATAGGTAAAGTTTATTTAAAGTATAGTACCACCAGTGTAATAAAGAATTAGGGAAAAGAAAAGTATTATAATTTAAATTATTTTAGCTGAGCCTGGATTTTATAATACTTATCTATAAATATTAATTCATTTTGACTGACCCACAGTGAAACTTGGTGGATATTAAATTATATTTCCCAATAATACATGTCTAACATAGGGCATTGATATAAGATAATAATAAAGGATATTAAAAATATATATCCCCCCCCCCCAAATATCATTTCAATAATAATAAATATGGTCTATAGTTTTTTTCAAAGTTATACCGGGTGTCTGTTTAAGCTCGGCCACCTGCCATATCTCGACAACCGTTTATCGTACAACCTGGCGGAACAAAATCTTGATAGTAAAATGGACTACAGGAAATTCAACAAAAATATTTTAAGTTTCCAAAATGATCGCAAGGGGGCGCAATTCTTAAGATAAATTAAAAATTCGATAATTTTTCATTAAATTCTAGATTAAGATGCATTAAAGTTTTTACTACAATTTTCATATTATTATTTGCTCCTAACTTATTTTATGTTTTATTGTTGTTAAGTGGCTGCAATAATAAATGTTCTTTTTTGCTCTAACTCCTTTATTTATTATCCGAATAAAATCAAAATAAGAGCATTCTAAACATAATACAAAGGATCAGTGATTTTACCTTAAAATAAAAAAGTGACAGTAGTTGAGCACATAGAAGTATCTCGAGAAGTACAATACACTCGACTATACACTTGAAGTATACTAATACCGACTAGTATAGTACTCGGATGTTTGAGGATTCCCGGGGATGTATGGGGATGTCCCTATAGAAGAGGATGTTTAGTGTACACATTTTCCCCAGTGGTTTACCCCTCGTACATACATAAATACAACAACAACATTCATCAAAGTTAGAAGAAGAATGTTCTAATTCAGCTAACATTAAATTTGTCCTATACAAAGCAGAAAATGAAAATATTGACATAAGAAAGGAAACGCACGAAATTCTGTTTGAATAAGAAGTAAAAAATACATTAAATATATATATATTATATATTAAAATACAAATTCGTTTGAAATAATTAAAAATACAGAAATTAGAACAAGAAATGAAATATTATTTTATCATGGTAGAAATCTTTAGATGAATACTTTTTACTTTATTATTTTATTAATTTGTTTTTTGCAATTATATGTTTAATTATTAAGAATAAGGTTTCTATCTTGTTATTAATGACATACAGCAATGGAAATATGTATGTGTTTAATCTTGAAGATTTCCAAAGTTATGTCAAATAAATTCCTTCTAATGTTATTTGCTAGCAGTGGTACATGGATAATGTTATTATATATCACGTAATATATTTAAAATATTCATACCAAAAGCGTCATTTGCTGCTTACAAAATTACTGTAAATAATGTAAACAAGACGTTGAAATCATATGAAATAAGATTATGGGGTTAAAGAGTAAATATCTTCCACTTAAATTTACACCCGTTGTCTTTCTCATAAACATTTTGTATTTCCCATTGAACTAATTCTCATAATGATATATTGTTAATATTCGTTGTTATTTTGCATTAATCGTTTTTCACCCTATCTTTATAATTGTTCTGTATAACATGTATTTTTCTTATTATAAAATGTCTCGTAGGTAATATGTTTAAATTAGTTACTACTGATGATGTGTGCAGCGCACACGAAATGTGACATTTAGTTATTAAACTATTTTTTGTGAAAAATGTGTTTTATTTTATTATTATTTCTATATTTCACAAGTCCTTAACATATACTACTAATTATTAGAAATACCACCTCCTAATAAGATTAATAATTTTGGGTGATATTAAGTAATTTTATTGTAGATATATTTATTGTTCAAAAATACACATTTGTAACAAGATATATAAATATGCTTCTCTATAAATAATAATAATTTCTACGTAGGTACTTATTTATATAAGTATTTTATATGTGTGATAATTAAATATCTATGGATATGATTCAAATATTATCTAACGTCATTAATACGTTTTGTTTTCTTTTTCTTCTTTTATTAATTTGAAAGTTAATTTCTTCAAAGGAAATATTTTTTTATCTTCACAATTTCGTACTGAAATTAGCATATAAATATAAGTATAATGGGTTGCCTACATTTAAGGACCAACACCTTTATGAAGATAAACATGAACTGTTAGTATATTTTAGTTAAAATAAGTATAAACATTAGGCATAAGACAAACAAAATAAACGAATACACTTTATATTTTGTAGAAAAGACAAGCACGAAATATGGTTTGAGTACAAATATACAGAGCCTAATTTCACACAAGGCGTTAGAACAGCCTTAAACATTTTAAGAAACGGTCCATTATTCAAAAACAAAATGGTATTGAGAGTGAATCATTTAAATGCTATTAAGTTGTATGAGGAAGGTAGTATCAGGTGTGCTCGAGAAGATAACATGATTTTGAATGAATAAATATAAATTTAAAATATGAATAATGGCACCAATTCGTAAGAAAGATTTCAATAATGAAACTTAAAATACACATATATACATACATATATATATATATAATTAATATTTTATGTGTTTAAAGTATATATTAAACACATATAATTCGTTTCTTTGCCGTATATATCTAAATATGTGAGAAGTTTCTTGAATTTAGCGGCGTATTAATTAATTGATGATAATTACTTGCATTATTCAAATGTTAATGATTTTTAAGGAAAAGAAACACACCACTCCGAGGACTAACACATATGCATTAGTTTCATTAACCACTACAACGTGAACATTCATCAGCTCGGCTCTGGTGTTCGTTTTCCTATCTACCGAAATTTTGTATATATAGTTTCGGGGACGATCTTTGCAAGCTTGAGAGATAATTTCTAATTATTCTCATTTAATGAAGGAACCATATAAACTACTACGTTTTCCTTCTACGAAATTAAAGCACATTCAGTGCACTCTGTGTTGGAACACAGAAATCCTAATTTCATTCTGGATAATTACAATTAATATTTTATATGTGTTTAAAGTATATATTAAACACATATAATTCGTTTCTTTGCCGTATATATCTAAGTATGTGAGAAGTTTCTTGAATTTAGCGGCGTATTAATTAATTGATGATAATTACTTGCATTATTCAAATGTTAATGATTTTTAAGGAAAAGAAACACCACTCCGAGGACTAACACATCATCAATTAATTAATACGCCGCTAAATTCAAGAAACTTCTCACATATTTAGATATATACGGCAAAGAAACGAATTATATGTGTTTAATATATACTTTAAACACATATAAAATATTAATTGTAATTATCCAGAATGAAATTAGGATTTCTGTGTTCCAACACAGAGTGCACTGAATGTGCTTTAATTTCGTAGAAGGAAAACGTAGTAGTTAATATGGTTCCTTCATTAAATGAGAATAATTAGAAATTATCTCTCAAGCTTGCAAAGATCGTCCCCGAAACTATATATACAAAATTTCGGTAGATAGGAAAACGAACACCAGAGCCGAGCTGATGAATGTTCACGTTGTAGTGGTTAATGAAACTAATGCATATGTGTTAGTCCTCGGAGTGGTGTGTTTCTTTTCCTTAAAAATCATTAACATTTGAATAATGCAAGTAATTGTCATCAATTAATTAATACGCCGCTAAATTCAAGAAACTTCTCACATATTTAGATATATACGGCAAAGAAACGAATTATATGTGTTTAATATATACTTTAAACACATATAAAATATTAATTGTAATTATCCAGAATGAAATTAGGATTTCTGTGTTCCAACACAGAGTGCACTGAATGTGCTTTAATTTCGTAGAAGGAAAACATAGTAGTTAATATGGTTCCTTCATTAAATGAGAATAATTAGAAATTATCTCTCAAGCTTGCAAAGATCGTCCCCGAAACTATATATACAAAGTTTCGGTAGATAGGAAAACGAACACCAGAGCCGAGCTGATGAATGTTCACGTTGTAGTGGTTAATGAAACTAATGCATATGTGTTAGTCCTCGGAGTGGTGTGTTTCTTTTCCTTAAAAATCATTAACATTTGAATAATGCAAGTAATTATCATCAATTAATTAATACGCCGCTAAATTCAAGAAACTTCTCACATATTTATATATATATATGTTGTCACTGGGTTCCGGGTTTTCTTCCGCGTTTCCACTGCTTGGTCTTTGGAAAGACCGATGCTGGTTTCTTGACGACGTTTCGGCAAAATCACACTTGCCATCTTCAGGTCTGCGATAACTGTCTGCTTCTGCTTCTTGTTATTTGTAAACTGACGTTTTCGGGATTCGGATGGTGGTTATATACTTCGTTAGCGTTTCGGTTGGTTGCCCTTGGACGAGTGTGTGCATGGTTCCGTGTCGTTGGGCTCGTGTTTGGAGTGTGACGGCTGGTTTGCGATGTAGAAGTATATCTTGTTAGTGCTGGTTTCCATGCTGTTGGTAACCTCTGGGTATCATCTCGTGAATTCAGATTGTTCGGATGTTTTTCAATTTCGATGGCTTCCCTGATGATTCTGGTTTTAGTATGTTCGATGTTCGCTAATAGCTTGGTGTTACTGAAGTCTATCGTGTGGGATGTTTCTTTTACATGTTGAGTAGGGATGAAGTTTTTTCGTCTTTTCTTACGGAATTTTTGTGTTCGTCTCTTCTTGCGTTTACCCTTCTGTTCGTTTGTCCAATGTAAGTTTTTTCACAGGTGAGGCACGGAATTTCATAAACTCCTTGGTTTTCTAAAGGTATTTTTGTTTTAGGGTTTCGAAGGACTGTACTGATTTTTCTGTCTGCTTTGAATGTTGTTTCAATGTTGTGTCTTCGTAGGATTTTGGATATTCTATCGGTGGTGCCTTTCACATAGGGTAAGTAGGTTTTGGCAGTTGGTGTTTCTTTTTCCTCTTGTGGTGTTGTTGGTTTCAGCTTGGATGCCCTTTTGATAGCAGATTCACTGAAACCATTCTGCTGGAGTGCTTTGTGGAGTTTGTCCATTTCTTGGTTGATGTTATCTTCGTCTGCTAATCTCTGCGATCTTGTCACTAGGGTTTTCACTACTGATTGTAACTGAGCTGGGTGGTGGTGAGACTGAGCGTTCAGATATCTGTCTGTATGGGCGGATTTTCGGTATACCGTGTGACTTAAGTTCCCATTTTCTTTCTTCTTGACCAAAACGTCGAGGAATGGTAATTCGTTGTTCGATTCTATTTCCATCGTAAATTTTATTTTTGGATGGGTTTTGTTTAAATGTTCCAGGAAGATGTCGAGTTGGTCCTTTCCATGTGTCCAGATCACGAAAGTGTCATCGACGTAGCGTAGCCAGAGTTTGGGTTTGTGGGTGGCCGTCCTTAGTGCTGTTTTTTCTAAGTTTTCCATAAAAAGGTTTGCTATTACTGGTGATAGTGGAGAACCCATTGCGGCGCCTTCTATTTGTCTATAGCGCTGATCTTCGTAGATAAAGTATGTGTTCGTCAGACAGTGTTTCACCAAGTTCATTATGTGCACTGGGGGTTGGTATATTCGTTCGATGGTCTCTAGAGCTTCGGCAACTGGTATATTGGTAAACAGTGATACTACGTCGAAGCTTACTAATAACCATTCTGGTTCTACTTTTTCTTGTCTCAATAGATCGATGAAGTGGCTTGCGTTCTTGACGTAAGATTCGGCTTCTTCGATATGAGGTTGTAGTTGTTGGGCTAGGTATCTAGCCAATTGTTGAACAGGTGATCCAATGGAGCTGACTATGGGTCTTAGGGGTGCACCTTCCTTGTGGACTTTAGGTAAGCCGTACAATTTGGGGCATCTTGATGACTTCTCCCTTGGAATGAGTGCTGTCTGGATTTCCTTGTCGATGGGACTCTCCTTGATTTTAGTTTTGGTTGTTTTCTCCAGGTATGTTGTTGGATCCGTAGAGATTGGTTGGTATGCTGGATCCTCCAAGAGGGTTCTTATTTTGGCGTCGTAGTCGGTTGTGTTCATTACCACAGTTGCATTTCCTTTATCGGCTGGTAGAATAATAATGTTTTCGTTTTCCCTTAGTTGTTTCAATGCCAAGAATTCTTCATGTGATAGGTTTTTCTTTGGTGGTTTGGCTGTCCTTAATATTTGCGATACATCTTGGCGGATAGTCTCGGCCGTATTCTTGTCAATCCCAGCTATAGTTGCTTCTACTCCACAAATTATTTCTTCTACTGGTATGCGGGCAGGAGCTATTGCGTAGTTAAATCCTTTAGCCCACAATGTTTTGGCTAAAGGATTTAACTACGGCATGGAAACCAGCACTAACAAGATATACTTCTACATCGCAAACCAGCCGTCACACTCCAAACACGAGCCCAACGACACGGAACCATGCACACACTCGTCCAAGGGCAACCAACCGAAACGCTAACGAAGTATATAACCACCATCCGATTCCCGAAAACGTCAGTTTACGAATAACAAGAAGCAGAAGCAGACAGTTATCGCAGACCTGAAGATGGCAAGTGTGATTTTGCCGAAACGTCGTCAAGAAACCAGCATCGGTCTTTCCAAAGACCAAGCAGTGGAAACGCGGAAGAAAACCCGGAATCCAGTGACAACACATACTACTACCCGCGGAAACCTGAAAGAGAACATATATATATATAGTTTACGAATAACAAGAAGCAGAAGCAGACAGTTATCGCAGACCTGAAGATGGCAAGTGTGATTTTGCCGAAACGTCGTCAAGAAACCAGCATCGGTCTTTCCAAAGACCAAGCAGTGGAAACGCGGAAGAAAACCCGGAATCCAGTGACAACATATATATATATATATATATATATATATATATATACGGTAGTTCCATCACATGTATTAATTTAGCATTATGATAGCATAATCATGCTATATAATTAGTATAATTAAATATAATTACAGTATTAGTATTTAATAAAAGTTAATCATTGTTTCTATGCTAGCTGTATTATTAATCGAATAATTTGAATGTATATATGTATAAAAGTCGTGTGGTGTTCGCATCTCATCTTTGTATACCAGATATATTAAACAACTCCTTCCCTATCTTTCTCTACACCCTCCGAAGCTGTTACATACACACACACACACACACCCGCCGCACACACCTACGCTCGCTCGCATATATACATATATATTGCGCTGTTATCCTTAACTAGCGTTGTTAGATAAAACTTATACAGCAAGATACTGAATCTTTGAATATGTATATAAATCTCCGGCTTTTATATCTAATTATCAATTAATTATGCTCAGTCAGTTTCTACGATTTTTAAGATTAGCAAGCATGAATCTAAAAAAAAAACTTTAATCTCAGGTATTTAGAGTTCTTAAAAATATATGAAAGTTACTTTAACATTATTTCAACAAAACTAAATTATCTTCTTGTAAAATGTTCTGTTACTTGATACAATTCAAGTAAAATAAACAATAAAAAAAAAATCACATAGCATTATATGTACTTTATTCAATTTGCGACAATAATTAAATTATCTCGTATTCATTTCAAAAAAATGGATATTATAAATCCTAATACAAACTAAACCACAGATTCTCAAAAATCAATGTAAATTATAATTGAATTGTCAAAATAATTAATCTGTCAAATATCAACTGACGTTGTAAGTAATTTGTATTGACATTTTTATTTCAGTTAAGCAATAAGAATTAATTTTATATTCTTGAATTGAACATTCACGTTATACTAAGAAATATTAAGTTTCAAAATTTTGACACATACAATCAGCATAATAGATATAAACAAAATCAATTATCATATGATAATTTCTAACTCTTAACTAGAATTAAAATTAAAAGGTCTGTTTAAAACTTTTAAGATTAATAAGATTTGCACATATAAATGTATATTTGTGAGTTTTACTGTCCTTAATTAACTTCACAATCAGGTACGGTCCTTCTTCAGTAATTCTTGTTTAAATATAACAACCACAACATTCATCCGTTGTATCCATATGTTTGATTCCTAACAGCACAAATACTCCAGTAACTTCAAAGTAGATGTGGTAATGACGTATTCATGGATTATTTTCCAAAACTTCACGTTCAATTCCAATATCTTCGTGTTCCCGTGCTTTTGATAATGACAGCATTCATCCGTCAGACTTGTATTATACAGTTGTATTCACTTTTAAAATGACTTTTTTCCTTGATTGTATTATAAACTTCACGTTCAAATTAAATATCTTTGTACATTCGTTTTCCGTGATTATAGTAATATTAACATTCTATTCTTTACTATTAAGTTCTTCTTTCTATGTAATATTTCTTTTCTCATAAAATTTTCATACCCTTTTCGAAAATTCATAAAATCAATAATCCTCTTTTTTTTCCGTAACTATGCTCTCATTAAAATTACAACATAGTTGATTTTTTTTCGTATCATATATGAAAAATAATATTTCTAACGCAATACCATACAATTGAATTTTAGAACCGTTAAATTTAGATTGAATTTGAGAACTGTTAAATTTAGATTATCTTAAATGTGACGTATTTTAAACAATGCAATATATTATATATTACAATTCTTTGCCAATTATACAAATGTATTGAAAAATTGAAAATCTTCTTGGTAGTAGTGGCATAAAATGAATTAAAAGTAAATAACAATATGACAACTGGTTGTCAATTAGAAAACAATGACAAATATAAAATGTAAATCAAAATGTATAAATGAAAATGTAATCAATAAGCATAGGACAGTCGAGATTATTTCTATAATCACATTAAAAGGCTTGGGGTTTACCACAAACTGTTCAGTCAATCCAAATATACAAATAACAACGACGCAACTATGTAAAGAAAAATTAAGAGTACAACTGTTGATAATATAACAATATAGAATGTAAAATAGTCAAGTATAAATGTAAATGAAAGCAAATAAACATAGGACAATCGATAATTACTCATGTAATCCTATCAAAATCGCCTAGGTTCACCTAAACATGTACAATTTTGACTGAAATACACAGACAATTAACGATGCAACTATGTAGGTGTTAAGATGTATTTGTAGCTACAGACATATATGTTTCTACCTAGTTTGGTTTCGTCAGTGCAGCATAACAAAGAAAGTGTATGTTAAAGCATTAATATGTGAATAAAAAATATAGTATTACCTCAAAATGTCAATCCAAAATGTCCAAAGTGTAAAACAACTGTGAAAATACCTAATACTGTGTAATGCCTTATTTCAACCAGGCAGTTAATAAAATATATTACAATTCTTTGCCAATTATACAAATGTATTGAAAAATTGAAAATCTTCTTGGTAGTAGTGGCATAAAATGAATTAAAAGTAAATAACAATATGACAACTGGTTGTCAATTAGAAAACAATGACAAATATAAAATGTAAATCAAAATGTATAAATGAAAATGTAATCAATAAGCATAGGACAGTCGAGATTATTTCTATAATCACATTAAAAGGCTTGGGGTTTACCACAAACTGTTCAGTCAATCCAAATATACAAATAACAACGACGCAACTATGTAAAGAAAAATTAAGAGTACAACTGTTGATAATATAACAATATAGAATGTAAAATAGTCAAGTATAAATGTAAATGAAAGTTGCGTCGTTGTTATTTGTATATTTGGATTGACTGAACAGTTTGTGGTAAACCCCAAGCCTTTTAATGTGATTATAGAAATAATCTCGACTGTCCTATGCTTATTGATTACATTTTCATTTATACATTTTGATTTACATTTTATATTTGTCATTGTTTTCTAATTGACAACCAGTTGTCATATTGTTATTTACTTTTAATTCATTTTATGCCACTACTACCAAGAAGATTTTCAATTTTTCAATACATATATATATTTATATAATATGTGTTTTTTTGTTTTTTCTTGGGTTAATTGGGTAAAAATAAATTACAAAATTAAAATAATACGATCCATTTACTTTAACGTTTCAATGTTTATAACATCTTTTTCAAAAAGTCCAATCACAAATTAAAACTACAAATAATACAAACAGTCATAAATAAAAGAACGGCACAAAGGTGACAAAAAACTTACGTTGTAAATTCCAACACTTTTACACATAACATCTCTCTGACACACAAAACGTTTTGTTATTAGTTTTTTATAATTGACTCCCATCGGGAACAGTAAGTTGCATAAACGAAATTTTATATTGGGCTTTTTTACCCTTTTAAATATCATTTTATAATTTGGCAACTAATTTATATGTTAAAATTGTGTACAGATATGTCGACGTTTTAAACGGTATTTGCGAGCTCTTCAATATTTATATATTTATATATATATATATAAAGACCTGTAAGGATTGAATCACTTGCCTCGTGCACGAAAGTGATTACACCTGTATAAATTGTAAATTTGTAAAATGAACCTCCATAAGAAATAACATGGGAAATTGTGCCAGAATCCGCATTATATACCTACTAAAACACAAACATATAATTAATTACAAAAAATTTCACTCCAGTACAAACATCCAGAAACTCACCGACTCTTGTATTACGTCATTGTTCTTCTTACTGGTGCACAAAAGAACATCATTGTTGTATATTAATAATTTATATTTACAACTATATACTTTGTTAATTGCGATTTTTAGCACCATATGTATAAAAGGGCTATCAGAAAAAATTAATAATATAGTAAAACCGCTCAATTTAAAATTAGCATATGTTAATAAAAACAATCTTGGCCACTTATATACAAGAATAAAAAATCCTATCCCAACATCACAAATGTCCCATGTTGTATACAGCATTCCCTGCAATGACTGCAATAAAAAATATATAGGCCAAACTAAACAACTTTTGGAAGAGAGAATAAAAGGGCACAAATACGCCAAAAATCCTACATCCTTAAAAAAACACAAAGATCGAATGGGGCACACATTCGATTTTGATAGAGTAAAAGTTCTCAAAAAGGAAAACAACTCAAAGGCCAGAAACGTTCATGAAATGATAGAGATAAAGAGATCAAAAGATGCAGTAAATGACAGGAACGAAATCGATGGATTGTCTAAGATCTACTTTCCTATATTGTAAAACAGCACAATAAAGTAAATAGAGTACCCGGTGTTTTTCGGTGTCTTCTACATGTTAATATAAAGTCACACAACACAAAAAAGGGCAAAAACAAACTACACATAAAGAAATAACGTTTTAGAATAAATCGCATGTTTAATAATTGAATTGACATTGATCCTTTTAAAAGGAAATATCCACATGGTGCTAAAAATCGCAATTAACAAAGTATATAGTTGTAAATATAAATTATTAATATACAACAATGATGTTCTTTTGTGCACCAGTAAGAAGAACAATGACGTAATACAGGAGTCGGTGAGTTTCTGGATGTTTGTACTGGAGTGAAATTTTTTGTAATTAATTATGTTTGTGTTTTTTTTTATTACAGTATTAAAACAAAGAAAATGAATTTTAATATGTTGATTGTATATAAAACTGAAGAAGACAATACATGTCGAAACGTTTTTTAAAATTTGACTTTTATTTACCTTAAATATGTTTTGAATAATTGGTAATTTCAATAATTGGTCGCAAATACCAAGAAATTTACAGTGAGATGTTTATTTAAAATAAACGACCAAGAACAAATAATTTTATTTATATATATATATATATATATATATATATAGCTCATTAGTTTCAGTAGCAGCTGTTAATATTTTAATTAAATTTAGTGCCAAATTAGAAGGAATTTTGCTGTTTGACATTACTTATTAGTTATATCTATTTCAAAATACATTTCAATAAATAAACAGATCAAAAAGAATTACTAGGCACTATTTAAGATCTTGTGCAACATAATTGAATGTGTTTCTATTGATCGTACTATTCACAAGATTCAAATTTGAATTTTAACCGCCTTCTAGCTGATCTAGCGAAATTTATTTTCGCTAGACAAGATGGCGACCGCTAGCTCCAGCGCCGGCACTCAGCAGTCGCGTTCAGGACACCGCTGGATCTAGCACAGCTCAGCGCTAGCGGCGCCGTAACACCCTGAACGCACGGAATGACTCAGTGAATTTGAAAATACATTACCTAATCAAATTACTAGGCAAGTGTCGCTAAGCAAATATCTAAAGAAAATAACACGAAAATATCGTAATTCTGCATTTATGCGCCATCCTTTAGGATGAATTAAGGTTATTTTTTGTGTTGCCAATCTTTCCATATATACAGGCTATCTGTAATCTCCCTTATCCGTGATTATAGTAACTAATTATAACAATTAACTATATTACCTGTTTTCGCTCGATTTATCTCATATTTCGTCAATTGTACTTTAAACTGTATCCCAGTAGAATGTGTAATACATACTTTTATGCAGATCTTCAGTAATAGCTTCTAAAGTTTCTATTTGCTCAGTCATGTTTACTCAAAATAATCAACATTTAAGGTTAGAATTTACCGATTCATGGATTCTAAATCTGCTAATCGTAAAATAAGGCGGATTCTGAGGGATAAGGAGATTCCGCTCGGATTCACGAATCCGGTTTCAGAATTCAAATAATCGCAACCGTCCGTTCGGTTTGACCAAAATCCGGATCATTGGATTAGTAAACCTTTGGTCGAAAGAAAGCGCTCCACATATTTTTGCGCATAGACTGTCTACCGCGACGATCTTCAATTGAATTGCGTTCCAAATTCACATGAGTCACATTGAGAATTAAATTACTTCAAATGTATATATTTTATGTCTTTCTAAATTACTTTTGAGGTTTGTTCCATATTCACAAGAGTCACATTTAAAATCAAATTCCTTCAGATGTTTAGTTTTTACATGACTTTGTAAATGAATTTTGCAATTTGTTTCAAATTCACAAGAATCACATTTATAATCAATTACTTCAAATGATTAGTTTTTATATGTACTTTTAAATTACTTTTGTTGTTTGTTCCATATTCACAAGAGTCACATTTATAATCATATTGCTTCTGATGTTTGGATTTTATATGTACTATTAAAAGACTTTTGTTGTTTGTTCTATATTTACAAGAATCACATTTATAATCAAATTCCTTCAGATGTTTAGTTTTTATATGCATTTCTAAACTATTTTTGCGGTTTGTTCCAAATTCACAAGAATCACATTTAAAATCATATTGCTTCTAATGTTTACTTTTTATATGTCTTTCTAAATTAGGTTTGCCGTTTGTTCTATATTCACAAGAGTCACATTTGTAATCAAATTCCTTCAGATGTTTAGTTTTTATATGTTTTTCGAAGTCACTTTTGTGGTTTGTCCTATGTTCACAAGAATCACATTTATAATCAAATTGCTTCAAATGTTTAGTTTTTATATGTCTTTCTAAATTACTTTTGGAGTTTGTTCCAAATTCACAAGAGTCACATTTGTAATCAAATTCCTTCAGATGTTTAGTTTTTATATGTTTTTTTAATTCACGTTTGCGGTTTGTCCTATATTCACAAGAATCACATTTATAATCAAATTGCTTCAAATGGTTAGTTTTTATATGTATTTCTAAATCACTTTTGGCGTTTGTTCCAAGTTCACAAAAGTCACATTTGTAATCAAATTCCTTCAGATGTTTAGTTTTTATATGACTTTGTAAATGAATTTTGCAATTTGTTTCAAATTCACAAGAATCACATTTAAAATCAAATTCCTTCAGATGCTTAGTTTTTATATGTTTTTCTAAGTTACTTTTGAGCTTTGTCCTATGTTCACAAGAATCACATTTATAATCAAATTGCTTCGAATGTTTATTTTTTATATGATCTCTTAAATATCGCTTTTGTTTTGCTCGAAACACACAGAGCGAACACTTGAATACCGTCTTTTGATCTCGTGAGCTGGATTGTTTTACTTCTATATTTGTTATGCTATGATCACTCTTAGAATGTTCTTGTCCGTCCATTCTTCCAACACAAGCGTGTGTATTTTTCACGTGCAACCTAAGGAGTGCTTTAGTTTTGAAACGTCTGTTACAAATCCCACATTTATACATTTGAAATTTGTAATGCTGGTTGTTGGTGTGCTCCTTGAGATCTGCCTGGTACTTCGTCCTGCACTTGCACTGCTCACATTTATAGATTTGACGGAGGCATCTCTTGCGTCCCTTCAATGCTGTTGACACTTCTATGACCGGTGGTGTCGGTAGAATGCACCCTCTGAAAATAAATAAATATTTTTAATCTCATGCTAAACATCAATGCAAGGGTAGCATAAATTTGGCTAATGTACTTTGCTTTAATGAGGTAGATAAACTCCCCGCGAGAAGTAAGGGTTGACATTAATATGAAAGTTATTCTCACTACTGTCTTTGATACCAATACTTTACTTGAACCCTTACCAGTTCGAGTGTGGCTCGATATCATAATTCTTTCAATGTCGAGCTAGAGTCAACATTATAAAAACAATTACTAAAATAGATTGATATGTTAAAATCTGTTATTTCTTTAAATATTTTGTAATACAGAAATACTGAAATTGCCATGGTAATAAGTGGCGGCCGCTGCAGGGAGGGCAACGGGGCACTGCCCCCCCCCCCCCCGTGAGAAATTTGTATGTAATTTTTCTGATTTGTTTGATAACAAATAATATCCCTAGCAGCAAAATCACTATATGCACACTTGTCCTACATTAGCAAATATATATTTTTATCCTTCTCTAAAATTGTGATTTTGCTGCTTGGAATTCTTTCGGAAGTAACTGTCCGTCTCTTCAGCGCGCTTAAAAATCACAGTCTGACGTAGGCTCCGGGGCATTTCACGCGAGTGCACCCTTTGTATTAGAAATCGAGTGGATAAAAAGTGGCGCGGGGCGAGAGCGGTATATGTCAGCGAAGGGCACTAGACTGTGATACCGGCTGGCAATCCAGTATGTAATATCACAGAATAACAGAAGTCACAAAAGCCTCACTTGCATAATTCCGATATTTGTGCGCAAAATCAAACAAAATGGCGTATTTTGTTTTTGTTGTCTTAATTTTATAACTTATAATTTATGAAAAAATAATAAATAAAGGTGCCAGTTCGGTAAGTTATAGCTATTGAGTAATTTGTAATAATTCATCTTTGTAGTAAACACTTTGAATGAAACTTTTTATATAGTGAAGGAACCTCCTTCGAAAATAAGAATTTTAGAGAACATCGTTATCTCTCACAGCCATGACCATAATGAAAAGAAACCAATTCAAACCTCACTGGTTAAGAAACTATCTAAAGGTAAATGTTTATTATAAAATATTATTTTATAAGAACTAAGTATTATTTGAAATTTTAAAAGCATACTAATTTAAAAATGTATTTTAGAATGTGTGGAAGCTATGAATGTTCCTAGCACAAGTGATATGGGATCCCAAAATTTAGCAGAAGGTGAACCACCTATAGGTATGACAATTAATATTTACAACACAAAATTATTTTATGAGCAAAACATAAAATACGTTTAGTTGTTAACTGAAGAATTCTAAATGATTTTTGAACAAAAATTCAACACAGAAGTTTTCAGTTACAAACATACAATTAATTTGTTTTAACGAAATGTATAATTTTTTAATTGTATTTTAGCAGTTATGGAAATTCCTACCCTATGTTGGGGTTCAAACAGAAAAAAATCTCTCTGCCCATACACCCAGAAAGGAAAGACTGAGAAAATCTCTAAAACAGCATCGAGTTATAGCTACTAAATCTAAAATGAAATCCTATCCGAATCAGGAGAATTTACAATATTTTCTAGGGCTTTGTGACAGATATTTATCAAATGAACTGGCAACTGTTGTTAAATTTAATGCAGTTAATAAAAATAAGAATATTGCAAGATACAGCATACAGTACAAACAATTTGCTTTAAACATCTATTTTTTTGGGATCAAGAGTTTATAAATACTTAAGTAAAATACTTCAATTGGCAAGCGTAAGAACATTACAAAGATTAACACAGAATTGGAATATAACTCCACGAGAGTTGATTTTGTGTATTCTGCAACTGAAATGAAACTGGCTCATTTTACACCAGAAGCACGTGAATGCATTCTAGGCACTGATGAAATGTGACTAAAAGCTAATTTATTTTATAATATAACTAAAGACGAAATTGTAGGATTTCATAAAATAAATATATAAACCAGCAAAATTTGCTATGGTTCTCTTTGCTAAGGGCATTCATATGAATTGGAAACAACCAGTTGGTTATGTATTAGTCAGCAGCACATGTAGTGGTAAAGCTTTAGAGGAGACTTTAGATAATACAATACTAAAGTTATTTGCAGTTGGGCTTTCTGTCCGAGCAGTAGTATCTAATGTCGGATCAAATTTTTGCAAATATTCAAAAGAAAAAGGAGTTACTCCAGAATCACCATACTTTTACTTAGAACATAAAATATTTTATTTTTTTGATGTACCACATCTTGTTAAAGCAACTAGGAACACATTTTTTAAATATATGTACAATACAATTTGACAATTTTACAGCAAACAATACATTTCTAGATTAATTTTATAATAAATATAAACTCATGAACACAAGGGCGTCGACAGCTTATGACTAGGGGGGGGGGGCAATGGGGCAATATTATGGAGGATAAAAAATATGAACGCCGAGAGCATGAAGCGTTACACTTTGGAAGTCTTTGCCTCGATCCTCGATGACGATTGTAATAAGAACGGTTCTAATTCTAATATCAATGTTGTATAAAACTTCACAAGCCCTCGACAGCACAATAACTAAATCAAACTTTTAAACACAGTAATAATTATTTATTTTAACAAAAATAATATTTAATTAAAACATAGCCTGCGGGGATTTTTTGCAAAACTTTCAACTTTTTATTTATTATAGCTCTGTGTACACTCATCATGGCCAGACCATTAAGGCGATCTTCTGCCATGGTGCTTCTTAGCCATGTTTTTAGTCTTCTGAGGCTGCTAAAGGATCGCTCTACTGTACAGATCGTGCATGGTAAAGCGATCAAAATTTTCAATGCTTTTTCCGTTTCGGGAAAGAAGGAATTTGCTTCTTTTAGGACATCAACAACTGTTAGATTTGTTAGATTAAGCCTATCGTGCCACAATTGCTGCCAAAGTTCGATTTCATTCTTTATGTTTGGTAAATCATAAAACTGGGCAATAGATTCACAAGTTTGTTTCAGATTTTCAGTTGTCATCTTTTGCATCTGCGCCGGGTGTAACTTAGATAATACGAATGATGGCGTGTTTTCTTCAGCAAAACGTACTTCAAGGGAGGTGATAATTGAATCCAAGTATGGTATTACTAAAGACCTCTTCCAGTATTCTGAAGGGCTTTCTGCTGGATGATTGCTTCTATGACGTTGTTTCCCCGTAATACGCGGCATTGATGTAATGTCCTCCTCCAGTCCGACTTTCTCCGCAACAGCAGTAGATTCCTTTATAATTTCTTCTGTCACTTTTTCCGGATTTTCACGGTGGTTTTTAATTAAAAGTAAAATCCTTTTAACGTGTTCCGAGGCTTTGACCACGTCCAAAGCTACAGATTGGAGTACGTTGACAAGGGGTTCCATCAAAGCCGAGTATTTGGCTACCAACATAATCCCGAGAATGAAAGAAATTCTGGAAGTAGCCGCATGCAGTTGGAAGGCACTTTTCCGAGTTGCACTATTTCCTTCCTGAGATAATGTTTGTAAGGCTTCCAGAATTACTGGAAGATTTTCTTTAAAAACTCTGATGGTTTTGTGTTTCTCACTCCATCTTGTCTCGCAAAGTCTGGAAATATTAGGTATCAACTTCCTCCTCAAAACTGATTCCCGAAAAAAGTTTATAGTATCTTTGGTGGTTCCCATGGCATTTCTAATTTCAGGAAGTGAATTTAGATCATTGATAACTAGATTCAGTTTGTGGGACGAGCAATGAAAGTAGAGGGCTTTGGTGTACTTTTTGCGTAAGATCGCTTGTACCCCTCCGTCTTTTACTGACATCGTTGAACAACCATCAAAACCAAAACCAACGCATTTATTTATATTCAGATCTTCTTTTGTCAAAAACTCATCTATGCTATGTGCAATCGATTTCGCATCCAAAATTTTTAGCTCAATGAATCCGACAAATATTTCTTGGACTTCCTGTGTTTCTTCATCAAAATATCGCATCCCAATCGATAGTTGTTCAGTGCCAGAAATATCAGCTGTTTCGTCTGCTAGCACACTATATGCTGCTGCTTCTTTCACTTTTTTCATAATATCAGCCTTAATAACGCTTCCACAAATACCAATAATTTCATTTTGAATATCCACTGAACGGTAGCTTGCATTCTTTTTCCCTTGCTCAATGTGTTTCTTTAAAATCAAATCTCCCGCGTCAATTCGCAGCCTGTATAAATCCTCGAGAATACCTTCACCATAATGTTTACCTCTCAGTGCTAAGTCGTGTGACCCGCAAAACGTAATGCAGGAAATAATAGATTTAATAATTTTGCGATTTTCTTCAATAATTCCCTGGGAATATTTGTTCAGTTGCAAATCGACAGGCACACTTTCGAGAAAAGATTTAGCAGCTTTCAATGCCTCCTTATGGAAGTGGGTTTCAATGTGCTTTTTGCACTGCTCGTGAATATCTTTGAACTTACAAAAGGGCCTTATAGTAAATGATCGCAATATGCCTCTAAATGAATTTGGATTTGGTGGGAACAACGTACAATATTTACAAAATGCTCCTTTATGGCGCCTGGAATATACCAACCATGGAGAGTATGTTTCCAACCAAGAATAATTAAATTTTCTCTTTAAATGTTTTGCATCTTCCGCAAACTTATAGGTCGCGGAAGGGGACCAACAGTTTTCAATCAATTCCTTCTTCTTTTCGGGTGATAACATGTGTGTCCGTCCAACATATCGCCCGATATCATTTTCATTGCAGTCATCCATCAATGAATCAGGATTCGGCGCCAGATATCTAGAGGAACTTGGTCTAGGTAGTTCCTGCGGCTGAATATAACCTGTTGTGGTTGTGGTGACCGATGAAGACACATGCGATATTGTCGTTACTTTGTCCTGTTCATCGCTGTCGCTACTTGATCCATCAGTTTTTTTTCGTTTCAAACTTCCTGCAAAACAAAACGCTTTGATAAAACTTTATGTAATTAATTAAATTTTTACGGAAGAGCAGTTTTGTTCAATTACTTATAAATATTAAAATAAATACTCAGTTGTATTTTTTAGCTTTATTTATATCAAGGATCTGTTTTAATTTGTATTTAATTAAACCACAAATATAATTTATGTTTTGTTTTCATAATTAATTACTGAAAACGAAACCACTGTTTAGATAACGTTAAATTCATAGAGACTGAATCAATAAACTCGTTTTTAATAAAATAATAGTTTTTCTTAACATTTCCCTTATCCCTTCCACATAATCGATCCTTTCTTTCCACATAAAAAATATGCCAGATAAAATTAAAAATGATATTCTTAACGATTATTATACGTCTCTAGCTAGTATATCCGTTACCTAAGCTATTAGCTAAGAGAAATAAAATAAAAATACTAGCTCCAAGTCCAAGATTAAAGCAGTACATAACTTACCAAAAAACTTTCTGATGTCCATTTTGATAAGATGATGAATGGAGAATGGAGACACACTCAGAAACTTCACAACTCAACACTGAGATCTTATTATTTAATAAATATAAATCAATATTGACTAACACAGGCAAGCCGATAGTCATATTTATATTCGCTTTCCAATTCGCTTGTTTAGCTTGTTTCGTTGATCGCTTCCAATTAAAAAGTGACTCGCTCGCAGCGGCTCACGTCTTTATATACCCAAACGAACATCATACTAGAAGGTACGGTAACATTCTACCTGGTCTAGTAACTGCTACCAAATTCCAGACTCTGGAATCCAGAGAGTTCATTGAACAAGCGCCATCTAGCGTCGAGTAGCAATACTAGGTTTTACAAGGATTGTAGTCGATTTATTCAACTGTAGGTGTTTCTTATGAACACTTACAGATGGCATTGTCCACAAAACCAATTAAAATTGTATCTTCGTAACAATAACTTCTACTTTATTTAGGTATGCCGCATACAAATTATACAAAACTAACGTGAATGCTGGCGAACGACTGTCGCAGAAAGAATTGCAATGCGCACACACACACCATACCTACCTACATATTTTTACACTGTTTAATGGCCTTGCGTTTTGGCAAATCTGATATAGTCGTGATGAAAATGGCGGCGATTTTAAAAACGGATGTCAAAATCTTAATGTTATTCTGAATATTTCAATACTTTCTACAATATACATTAACCTTGTGAATTTATTTACGTTTTGTCATGCGATGCGGAATTTATTAATAGGAAAGGAAGTCAATTGCTCGCACTTTGGTCGCTTTGTGGCTAGCTCTCTAGGGGGGGCAACTGCCCCTTGGCGACGCCCTTGCATGAACACCAAACTTCAATGAATTAGTTATTAATCATTTTGCTAATCGTAAGAGTAGTGAACTTAGGACAGTTCTGGAACACCACCACCCCCCACTCCTACTACCCCCCCTCCCCGCAAGATAGGTAGAACCCTCTACCAACCCAACTAAAAATGGCAGATTTCATGATTACCAACCCAACTAATATGGCGCCCTCTCACGCTCACTAGCCAAACTAAGAAATGGCATCTCTCATCATTACCAACCCAAATAACATGACGCCCTCTGACAGCCACTAGCCAAACTAAAAAAATGGTAACTACCATCATCACCAACCCAAATACCATGACACCCTCTGACAGCCACTAGCCAAACTAAAAAAATGGTAACTACCATCATCACCAACCCAAATACCATGACACCCTCTGACAGCCACTAACCCAACTAAGGTGACGTCAGACAAAATGGCGGACCATCAAGATGGTCTTTGCTTCTAGAAAAATTCCTGAATAAATTACCAGGCTTGCTATCGAGCTTCTCAATGTACTTCAAACAGGTCTAAACATGTTTCTAGCGAAAACCACAACGGCTGTCTGCTTCGGTGATAGCCGCATGCTTTAAATGTATATCTTACTTATAAAATAAAATAAAACAAACAATATATTTTTTTAAGAAAAACAATTTATTTATTATTATTAATTAACAATATCACCAAGTTTCGTAACTTCAAAGTCATAATAAAGCGAATTACAACTAATATGTAGCACTTCCATCATAAGGAAAGCGTTAAATGAATTACAATGATCAACAAGTAATTTTGATACATTCGTATATAATATACAAGAAAAGGAAAAATTTTTTTTATATATATATATATACGTCGGACCATCAAGATGATCGATAAAAATATAAACTTTACATCTAAGATCGGCATACCATTTCAAAATTATAAAATAAATATACAGTATGCTACTGGACGAGATAGCAACCAAGTGTGAATATACAGGACGTTTCAAAGGTAGGGATTTTTAGAAAAGCAAGATGGCGAATCCAAGATGGTCGCCAAAATCTAATAAACTAAGGTGACGTCAGGCATCCAATCTATCAAAACCATGCACTCAAACTCCTATGAAACATCATTTCAAAACCATCGCTAGAATCAGTTCACAACCGGTTCATGAAGCGGTTCTGAATCGGTCCACGACCGGTTCATGAACCGGCTCTGAAACCCCTCTTTCTCAAAAAGCCATCATTTCAAATACATCTCTCAAAACCATGCATTCAAACTACTATCAAATCCCTCCTTTTCAAAAAAGTCATCATTTCAAAACCATCGCTAGAATCAGTTCACAACCGGTTCATGAAGCGGTTCTGAATCGGTCCACGACCGGTTCATGAACCGGCTCTGAAACCCCTCTTTCTCAAAAAGCCATCATTTCAAATACATCTCTCAAAACCATGCATTCAAACCACTATCAAATCCCTCCGTTTCAAAAAAGTCATCATTTCAAAACCATCGCTAGAATCAGTTCACAACCGGTTCATGAAGCGGTTCTGAATCGGTCCACGACTGGTTCATGAACCGGCTCTGAAACCCCTCTTTCTCAAAAAGCCATCATTTCAAATACATCTCTCAAAACCATGCATTCAAACCACTATCAAATCCATCCTTTTCAAAAAAGTCATCATTTCAAAACCATACGTTCAAATCAATCTCTCAAAACAACATTCGGTGATAGATGCATACATGAAATGTATTAGTGATACCCAACCTCCTATCGCACCCAAAACCATCGCTAGAATCAGCTCACAACCGGTTCATGAAGCGGTTCTGAAACCCCTCTATTAAAAAAATGCCTTCAAGTCCATCTATCAAACCAGGCATTCAAACCACTATCAAATCCCTCTTTTTCAAAAAGCCAACATTTCAAAACAATACTTTCAAGCCCATCAATCAAAACCAGGCATTCAAACCACTATCAAATCCCTCTTTTTCAAAAAGCCAACATTTCAAAACAATACTTTCAAGTCCATCAATCAAAACCATACATTCAAACCACGTAATGTACATTATTAATTAAAAAATGTGTATATGTGCACATCCTATTTTCCCACTTTATATAACCATATAAATATACGCCTATGGCTAAATAAAACTATAGAAAAATATATAATTATATAATTAGCTGTACACTTTATAAATAAATATATGTAATATACATTATTAAATAAAGAGAATATGTATACTTCCTATTTTTCATTTTAAACATCCACATATTTATAAATAAAATACATCTATTAGGAACCTCTAATGATGAAGCATTATATATACGAAGCGATGGGACTCATAAAAAATAATGACGGTCAGCAAATGACCACCTGTCTACCCTACGTATGTATGCGATGACGTATACACACATCTGCGTTAGATTCCCACACTAATTGATACATCAATCAATTAGAGAAACCCTTTTTTTCCCGCACATACATATATATATATATATATAATAAATAATTCTAAATTTTTCTTGACCTTATTCACATATTCATGTGCATATATATATAATTAAATTTCTTGGACGATTTAGAGGTCAATACTAATTTCAAATTAATTTAAAATTAGTTTAATTGTTAATTAGGTAATTTTTAATATCTTTAAAAATTACCCAGCGGTCCAGGAATCGAACCCGAAATCTCCTGATTACTAGTCAGGTGTGTTATCCACTACACTACCACGGGCTTCGGTCTCGACTCCTTTAAATTGTACTGATATACATATACATATAGCAAGTAACAGATATATATTGTGCTGAGTAACAATATTGATGTTTGGCACTGTATATTTTTGAACAAGTTGGAAGGATTATTTAATTTTACTAATTTTTCTTTGTGACTGTTATAGTAAAATATTTAAACTAAAAAAGAACAGTTGTGTATACTTAAAATGTTATTTATTACAATAAAGATGTGTGCAGTCAATTATGAAAACAGTACTTGAAGGAGTTGTAGTGGACCAGGTTCTTGGTGGCAGTAATTTTCATTGGTATCTGAAAATGGAGATTTAAATATTATTATTTATGTAAAAATGTAGTTTGAAATCTTGTAAAACTTGTCTAATTAACAATAATGTAAAGTAAAGTAATTTAATGTTGATTGTTGAAGTATGAAGGAAACAACTTGGTAAATAATTTCGCGGGTAAAGTTTGAATAAGCGGATCTGTCAAAATTGACATTTACAGAAAATTTTGATTAGCAATATTTTTTGAAGTACAAAGTCTTAGTAATTCATTATTATAAATTAATAGAGATTTAATAGAGAAGGTTTACTAAAGTTTGAAAAGCACTGAAACGTATCAATAAAGTTTTATAATACCATTTTGAATAAGAATTGTGAGAAAAGGAATTTAATTGGATGAAATTAGAAAACGGAAATATTGTCTTGGTGACGATAAACAAACAACGAAATTGAAAAATTATTTTTCAAGAAAGGCGCGTGTACTTTTCGGAAAATCACGATTTTATTCCGAAAAGTATATCTTAAATTCACTAAAACCGCGAAAGTTGGTGCTAAAAGTGTTCTTTTCAGCATAGAAAATATTTATTTGACGGTAGAATCAAAATATATTATAAAGAAGCATAAAATCATTCAATAATTTCATTGTAATTTAATTAATTGGTATCCTGTATGAATAAAGAAGATATTATATAAGGAAAATAAATATTAAAAGATTACTTACCAAATATTAACCAAGTCCGAGCGGAATATTGAATCCATCAGTTGCACGTGAGTTCAAAGAGGGATTCCAGTTATCCAAGTCCAGTTTATTGTATAAAAACGAGAAGTTCCAACTAGTTAGAATCCCTGATGTCGTTCCAGTAAATGTTAAATTAAATTAGAGGATCCGGTAACCCATATATATTTCCGAAGAGGTCTAGTTCAGTGTTCAGTCGAGATAGAAGTACAGCTGCATTTAAATCCAGAAGATATCCCGCAGTTTTCGAGGACACAACAAGATACATCCTGTAAGATATAACCGAAGCAGTTCCAGATCCTGAAGGAGAACGAGGATACACCAAGAAGTCGTGCTAGGAGGGTTTCCAGAGAGTTACCAGTTGCACAGAACGAGTCCAGGAAGATCCTGTGAGAAAAAAAGGAAAACATAATTTAAACAAACCAGAGATACAAGATAAATATTAACAAGAGGTTGTATAATTTTTAAATAAGGAAAAATTTGAATTTATTTAATTGTATATCGTGTAAAAGTCATAAATATTATTTAGAATTGATTACTAGTATAAAACAAGTATAGAAATACGTTTTGTTAAAAGATTAAATCTCTATTTTCATAAAAAGTTACAGAATATGCACATATATAAATGAATTGACATGACCTTGGTACTATAACATACCTTCAACTTGTTTAATATTTTATAGACGAAGGTTATTTATATTGAATAAAATTGCATCGTTTTAATGCATGCTAAATTGAAAAAGATAATTAAATAGAATTTTGTACATACCTTTTGAATAAATAACATTTGCTGACATCCTTCATATAACAATAAACGTACAGGTGCGATTAGACAGGTTAACCATCTATGTACATGTCGTATAACTATTTTGGATGTATATTTTCGAATCAAGATTTTTATATTTGTTGTCATTAAACTAGTATTGTGGCGAAATTCTTCTTTTTATTTGATAAAATAGTAACATTGTATTAGACATTTTCATTACGGACATAGAAGCTGATAAGTCAATGACCTACAAGTAAACAAAAATAAAATAGCATTATAAAGTTTATAGTGAGAGGAAAAGTATACATACCGTACTATTGTTATTCTATAAGAGGGATAATTTATTAGCAGCAATATTCTCTTCATTATAAGAATAAGTATAACAAGATTGTTAGAAACATTTAAATTGTTATTTTTATGTAGCAGTGTATAACGGCAATTACCTAAGCGACATCTTTATAAAAGTAAATGAAATGCTAGTACTGCGCGGTTAAAAATAAAAACTAGTTACATTTATAGGAAAGTCATACCATAAAGAAGTGATGAATCGTAATTAATATTTGAAAGAGTTAGGAGATTAATATTTATTTCTAAATGCATTAAATAATATTATTATTATAAAAAAAAAAAGAATTAATTAAATTGATTAAGAATAAAACTGAGTAGTGTTTGGGCATAGATAAAAGAAATAAAGAAACCTATAATAGCATATGAGTACATTAATTTTGGTGCAAAGATTTTAAAATATTATATACTGAGTGGTACATTATCATTATCATAGATTATAACCTGAGATTAATTGAGTAAATTTGAATGACTAGGTAAGAGAGGAGATATTATTAACAATACAAATAACAAGATTTGAGTAAATTAGGGTATATTATTTAGTATATGTGTTGCAAGTATATTATCCCCTCCACTAGTGCAATATATATATATATATACGTCGGACCATCAAGATGATCGATAAAAATATAAACTTTACATCTAAGTTCGGCATACCATTTCAAAATTATAAAATAAATATACAGTATGCTACTGGACGAGATAGCAACCAAGTATGAATATACAGGACGTTTCAAAGGTAGGGATTTTTAGAAAAGCAAGATGGCGAATCCAAGATGGTCGCCAAAATCTAATAAACTAAGGTGACGTCAGGCATCCAATCTATCAAAACCATGCACTCAAACTCCTATCAAACATCATTTCAAAACCATCGCTAGAATCAGTTCACAACCGGTTCATGAAGCGGTTCTGAATCGGTCCACGACCGGTTCATGAACCGGCTCTGAAACCCCTCTTTCTCAAAAAGCCATCATTTCAAATACATCTCTCAAAACCATGCATTCAAACCACTATCAAATCCCTCCTTTTCAAAAAAGTCATCATTTCAAAACCATACGTTCAAATCAATCTCTCAAAACAACATTCGGTGATAGATGCATACATGAAATGTATTAGTGATACCCAACCTCCTATCGCACACAAAATCATCGCTAGAATCAGCTCACAACCGGTTCATGAAGCGGTTCTGAAACCCCTCTATTAAAAAAATGCCTTCAAGTCCATCTATCAAACCAGGCATTCAAACCACTATCAAATCCCTCTTTTTCAAAAAGCCAACATTTCAAAACAATACTTTCAAGCCCATCAATTAAAACCAGGCATTCAAACCACTATCAAATCCCTTTTTCAAAAAGCCAACATTTCAAAACAATACTTTCAAGTCCATCAATCAAAATCATACATTCAAACCACGTAATGTACATTATTAATTAAAAAATGTGTATATGTGCACATCCTATTTTCCCACTTTATATAACCATATAAATATACGCCTATGGCTAAATAAAACTATAGAAAAATATATAATTATATAATTAGCTGTACACTTTATAAATAAATATATGTAATATACATTATTAAATAAAGAGAATATGTATACTTCCTATTTTTCATTTTAAACATCACATATTTATAAATAAAATACATCTATTAGGAACCTCTAATGATGAAGCATTATATATACGAAGCGATGGGACTCATAAAAAATAATGACGGTCAGCAAATGACCACCTGTCTACCCTACGTATGTATGCGAAGGGCTGCATCCACCGTAGTAGTTCACACATAAGCGCGGTGACTATATACGTATGCGAGAAATGCCTTTCACACACATATGTATGGACGCGACGACTTTACTATCCATATATAAGACACTCTATTCGGGCAGGTGATGGCGTGCGGGCTCCCCCACCACAACATACTTTCAAACACCACCACCGCGGATTTATATCTGAGTTCAGCATACCATTTCAAAATCATAAAATAAATATACAGTATGGTACTGGATAACATAGCAACCAAATATGAATATACAGGACGCTTCAAAAGTAGGGCTTTTAGAAAAGTAAAATAATGAGCCCAAGATGATCACCAAAATCGAATAAACTTAAGGTAACATCCAGCAAAATGGCTGATTGTCAAGATAGTCGATATCAAATCCCTCCCTCGCAAAAAAAACATCATTTCAAAACCATACGTTCAAATCAATCTCTCAAAACAACATTCGGTGATAGATGCATACATGAAATGTATTAGTGATACCCAACCTCCTATTGCACCTCTCAACAACCACCACCACAACCACCCAACATAGTTTCAAACACCACAGCACCAGGCCAACTTAGGAAGCTACATCTAGGTCAACCCCCACCACAACATACTTTCAAACACCACCACCGCGGATTTATATCTGAGTTCAGCATACCATTTCAAAATCATAAAATAAATATACAGTATGGTACTGGATAACTTAGCAATCAAATATGAATATACAGGACGCTTCAAAAGTAGGGCTTTTAGAGAAGTAAAATAATGAGCCCAAGATGATCACCAAAATCGAATAAACTAAGGTAACATCCAGCAAAATGGTTGATTGTCAAGATAGTCGATATCAAATCCCTCTCTCCCAAAAAACCATCATTTCAAAACCATCGCTAGAATCGGTCCACAACCGGTTCATGAACCGGCTCTGGAACCCCTCTTTCCCAAAAAACCATCATTTCAAAACCATCGCTAGAATCGGTCCACAACCTGTTCATGAACCGGCTCTGAAACCCCTCTTTCTCAAAAAGCCATCATTTCAAATACATCCCTCAAAACCATGCATTCAAACCACTATCAAATCCCTCCTTTTCAAAAAAGTCATCATTTCAAAACCATACGTTCAAATCAATCTCTCAAAACCATGCATTCAAATCACTCTTTTTTAACTTTCTTATGAAATTAAGAGGTTTTTACACAAAGTACATAGTTTATCACTAATAAAACTAATTTTGAAACACAATGTATACATAGCAAATACCCCTTCCCATACATTTAAAAACAACAATTTTAATATATCATAAAAGAACGAACCAAAAAAACACTATACATATGAATTATGGCAGAAAGTAATAAATACTCGTTCTCAATTATTTAATATTGAAATTACATAAAAATCTAAGAAATAGTATCGCTTAAAACATTTGAAAAATCATGTTTGGTAAGCCCACTATTTGTCAATATTTAAGACAAAAAATTATTATTAATTTTCCATTTACTATAGATATCCTTGTTTAATATCAATTTTAAATAACATAAATTTATAAAATGATTTAGTTAACTTTCTTATAATATTAAAAAAAGGGTGAGTAAAAAACATGGTAAGTCTCACAACAGATAAATATTAAAACTAAAATATATACTATTTCAAAATGTTTCCCCCTTTTATAGCTGTGTTTTGTTATACACAATCCAAACCATTTTGCATGTTAATATCATTCACCATTCCGACCCGCTTCTGAACTGACCCCATCAGGTTAACTGAAAGAAGAAACACAATCCTATCAAACTTAATTATATAAATTTACATACTTAAACACTAAAAACAATTTAAAGAAAGCACTAAATGCAAAAAATACTTGTAAATCTTTTTAAAGAACCGTATAAAATAATCAACTTAATTATATAAATTTACACGATTAAACGTTAAAAACAATATAAAGAAGCTACTAAATGCATATAAAATACTTTGAGGCACCCTGGATTAATTGTATATAAAAAATAATATTCAATAAAATATTCAATAAAATTTACGCCATTAAATTATTAAGAATAGCCTTATAATTGAAAAAACAATTTTTAAAAAGTCCTATAGAATTTTAGAGTGGTAGAAAAACTAATGGAAACTATGATCCACGTATATTTAACTAAAAATACTTGTATTATTCAGAATTTATTTAAATTATTGAAAAAAAAACCTCTTTAAATAACCATATAAAATAATCAACTTAATTATATAAACTTACGCACTTCAGCATTAAAAACAATTTAAAGAAAACACTAAATGCATATAAAATACTTGAAACATATCCTGGATTAATTGTATATAAAAATAATATTCAATAAAATATTAATAAAATTTACGCCATTAAATTATTAAAAATAGTCTTATAATTGAAAAAACAATTTTTGAAAAGTACTATGAAATTTTAGAGTGGTAGAAAAACGAATGAAAAATATTGCAAGTTAATATTATATAAATTAGGGTTTGTAAATACCTTATAGTAAACACAAACAAGCACTAAAAACGATGTTGACTGTTCAAAGACGCTGGTTATAATAAAATTAAAGATGCCGATCTACGTATATATAGATACTCATCCGTGACGTATACACCCATCACTAATTGATTGATGTATAAAGAGAAACCCCTTTTTTTCCCGCGCATACATATATATACATATATACATATGCGACCAGAGGCAATTAAGCGCGGTAAAATTCCTATCTCACGGTGGTCCGGCTGCAATGACCCCTTTTCCCCCACACACACACACATATATATATGTATATGTATGTATGTGAACGGAGATAATTAGCAGCGGTCGCATTCCGTTCTCACGGGTGACTGTGTGTGTTCTAATGCATCTGTTTAATTTTTTTAGCGTCGCATACCTGCATCGGATGGATGCTGTCTGGGTGGTCCTTTTTTGGGGCAGGTGATGGTTAATTAATGGAATTGTATAAAAAAATCTCTCGCTTGCATACCTGCATCGGATGGATGCTGTCTGGGTGGTCCTTTTTTACATGTATAGACATGTTCATACGTATATTATTTTGCTATAATATTAGTATTAATATGTATAGGTGGATTGAAATAAAAATAATAAGAAGGTTAAAATAATTCTTTATTTTGTAGATAATTGCATAGTTAGAATATTATTTTGCGTGTATATACATTCTTCATTAGTTTTATTATTATGATAAAAACAATGATTGACATTTTTAATAAACTTTGGTACATCATTACAATATTCCAGTTTAATTACGTCAATATCAACATACTGCTTAAGTAGCTCCTTTTTTAGATGACCTTTAACATATACTCTATTATATGAGTTACAGATATTTTTTAACAAGTTAATAATGTCCTTAAAATATACATAACCAGTATTCTATATTTAAATAATTATTTTCAAGCCATCGAACGGTCCGGTCCTTTGTTCTTCGATACACATTTTATCACATATTTTGTAATTTGTACATTGATGTCACGAGCTTATTTTCTCGTTTAAGCTTGGCCCGATGATGTGAGTATACTATTTTAAACTCATGAAACCGGTCGCCGTAATTTAAATAAAAAATCTGTGGCACAGAAAATATAAAAAGCACCCCCCCTGATGGATACTACACCAACTAAGTATTAAATATATAAGAATTTTCGGAATAATATAACTCAGTATCAATAGTAAAGCGGTGCTACCCTTTTTCTATAAAGTGATAAAATAGTATAATGGCAGTGCAATATGGAGAAATATAACTTTTTGTCTGCTAATGGTATTGAAATACCCATCATAGTACGAGATTGGTTATTATCGTCGGAATTAACGCAAAGTGAGTGTTTATTCATAGCAGCATTCGCATATCAGAACGATCAATATTTTGATATCGATGAATATGAACGTTTTGGAATATTGTAACCCAAATATGACCTAACATAAAAAGTGGTACATTTATAGTGAGTATGAATATCTACACGAACCTGATTTAGATCTTCATGCAAAAATTTGCGTATTCAACATAGAAACATCGACCGTACTAACTTTAAACAAGAATATACAAAAGATGTTAGCGTCTTGGTATCCTCACAAGCGGAGAACTGAACTACCTCGCAAAAAAGGAAGAAAAAAGGGGAAAAATAACAACACATGTGGTAAAGATTGAACAGGTGACCTAAGAACTAACAAGCGGAGAACTGAACTACCTCGCAAAAATAGGAAGAAAAAAAGGGAAATTGCAAAAGAAATAAAACTATATTGGAATTAATTTTGACAGGAGCGGCTTTTAGAATACTAAGTCATGAATGGGCGCGCCAAAGATAGGTATTTTTTTATTAAACTGTATTATCATACCCTCTTCCGATGGCGATGCTTCACCATTTATCTTAAGGATATAATCACGGCTGGCGCTGGTTCTGCAATTCTTGCTGATCCAGCTATAGCCCTGAGGATATCCCTAAGATAAATGGTGACGCATCGGCTGAAAATAATTATTTAAATATAGAATACTCTACTGGTTATGTATATTTTAAGGACATTATTAACTTGTTAAAAAATATCTGTAACTCATATAATAGAGTCTATGTTAAAGGTCATCTAAAAAAGGAGCTACTTAAGCAGTATGTTGATATTGACGTAATTAACCTGGAATATTTTAATGATGTACCAAAGTTTATTAAAAATGTCAATCATTGTTTTTATCATAATAATAAAACTAATGAAGAATGTATATGCACGCAAAATAATATTCTAACTCTATGCAATTATCTACAAAATAAAGAATTATTTTAACCTTCTTATTATTTTTATTTCAATCCACCTATACATATTAATACTAATATTATAGCAAAATAATATACGTATGAACATGTCTATACATGTAAAAAAGGACCACCCAGACAGCATCCATCCGATGCAGGTATGCAAGCGAGAGATTTTTTTATACAATTCCATTAATTAACCATCACCTGCCCCAAAAAAGGACCACCCAGACAGCATCCATCCGATGCAGGTATGCGACGCTAAAAAAATTAAACAGATGCATTAGAACACATACAGTCACCCGTGAGAACGGAATGCGACCGCTGCTAATTATCTCCGTTCACATACATACATATACATATATATATGTGTGTGTGTGTGTGTGGGAAAAGGGGTCATTGCAGCCGGACCACCGTAAGATAGGAATTTTACCGCGCTTAATTGCCTCTGGTCGCATACGTATATATGTATGCGCGGGAAAAAAAGGGTTTTCTCTTTATACATCAATCAATTAGTGTGGGAATCTAACGCAGATGGGTGTATACGTCACGGATGAGTATCTATATATACGCAGATCGGCATCTTTAATTTTATTATAACCAGCGTCTTTGAACAGTCAACATCGTTTTTAGTGCTTGTTTGTGTTTACTATAAGGTATTTACAAACCCTAATTTATATAATATTAACTTGCAATATTTTTCATTCGTTTTTCTACCACTCTAAAATTTCATAGGACTTTTTAAAAATTGTTTTTTCAATTATAAGACTATTTTTAATAATTTAATGGCGTCAATTTTATTAATATTTTATTGAATATTATTTTTATATACAATTAATCCAGGATATGTTTCAAGTATTTTATATGCATTTAGTGTTTTCTTTAAATTGTTTTTAATGCTGAAGTGCGTAAGTTTATATAATTAAGTTGATTATTTTATATGGTTATTTAAAGAGGTTTTTTTTTTCAATAATTTAAATAAATTCTGAATAATACAAGTATTTTTAGTTAAATATAAGTGGATCATAGTTTCCATTAGTTTTTCTACCACTCTAAAATTCTATAGGACTTTTTAAAAATTGTTTTTTCAATTATAAGGCTATTCTTAATAATTTAATGGCGTAAATTTTATTGAATATTTTATTGAATATTATTTTTTATATACAATTAATCCAGGGTGCCTCAAAGTATTTTATATGCATTTAGTAGCTTCTTTATATTGTTTTTAACGTTTAAGCGTGTAAATTTATATAATTAAGTTGATTATTTTATACGGTTCTTTAAAAAGATTTACAAGTATTTTTTGCATTTAGTGCTTTCTTTAAATTGTTTTTAGTGTTTAAGTATGTAAATTTATATAATTAAGTTTGATAGGATTGTGTTTCTTCTTTCAGTTAACCTGATGGGGTCAGTTCAGAAGCGGGTCGGAATGGTGAATGATATTAACATGCAAAATGGTTTGGATTGTGTATAACAAAACAGCTATAAAAGGGGGAAACATTTTGAAATAGTATATATTTTAGTTTTAATATTTATCTGTTGTGAGACTTACCATGTTTTTTTCTCACCCTTTTTTTAATATTATAAGAAAGTTAACTAAATCATTTTATAAATTTATGTTATTTAAAATTGATATTAAACAAGGATATCTATAGTAAATGGAAAATTAATAATAATTTTTTGTCTTAAATATTGACAAATAGTGGGCTTACCAAACATGATTTTTCAAATGTTTTAAGCGATACTATTTCTTAGATTTTTATGTAATTTCAATATTAAATAATTGAGAACGAGTATTTATTATTTTCTGCCATAATTCATATGTATAGTGTTTTTTGGTTCGTTCTTTTATGATATATAAAAATTGTTGTTTTTAAATGTATGGGAAGGGGTATTTGCTATGTATACATTGTGTTTCAAAATTAGTTTTATTAGTGATAAACTATGTACTTTGTGTAAAAACCTCTTAATTTCATAAGAAAGTTAAAAAAGAGTGATTTGAATGCATGGTTTTGAGAGATTGATTTGAACGTATGGTTTTGAAATGATGACTTTTTTGAAAAGGAGGGATTTGATAGTGGTTTGAATGCATGGTTTTGAGGGATGTATTTGAAATGATGGCTTTTTGAGAAAGAGGGGTTTCAGAGCCGGTTCATGAACAGGTTGTGGACCGATTCTAGCGATGGTTTTGAAATGATGGTTTTTTGGGAAAGAGGGGTTCCAGAGCCGGTTCATGAACCGGTTGTGGACCGATTCTAGCGATGGTTTTGAAATGATGGTTTTTTGGGAGAGAGGGATTTGATATCGACTATCTTGACAATCAACCATTTTGCTGGATGTTACCTTAGTTTATTCGATTTTGGTGATCATCTTGGGCTCATTATTTTACTTCTCTAAAAGCCCTACTTTTGAAGCGTCCTGTATATTCATATTTGGTTGCTAAGTTATCCAGTACCATACTGTATATTTATTTTATGATTTTGAAATGGTATGCTGAACTCAGATATAAATCCGCGGTGGTGGTGTTTGAAAGTATGTTGTGGTGGGGGTTGACCTAGATGTAGCTTCCTAAGTTGGCCTGGTGCTCTGGTGTTTGAAACTATGTTGGGTGGTTGTGGTGGTGGTTGTTGAGAGGTGCAATAGGAGGTTGGGTATCACTAATACATTTCATGTATGCATCTATCACCGAATGTTGTTTTGAGAGATTGATTTGAACGTATGGTTTTGAAATGATGTTTTTTTTGGGAGGGAGGGATTTGATATCGACTATCTTGACAATCAGCCATTTTGCTGGATGTTACCTTAGTTTATTCGATTTTGGTGATCATCTTGGGCTCATTATTTTACTTTTCTAAAAGCCCTACTTTTGAAGCGTCCTGTATATTCATATTTGGTTGCTATGTTATCCAGTACCATACTGTATATTTATTTTATGATTTTGAAATGGTATGCTGAACTCAGATATAAATCCGCGGTGGTGGTGTTTGAAAGTATGTTGTGGTGGGGGAGCCCGCACGCCATCACCTGCCCGAATAGAGTGTCTTATATATGGATAGTAAAGTCGTCGCGTCCATACATATGTGTGTGAAAGGCATTTCTCGCATACGTATATAGTCACCGCGCTTATGTGTGAACTACTACGGTGGATGCAGCCCTTCGCATACATACGTAGGGTAGACAGGTGGTCATTTGCTGACCGTCATTATTTTTTATGAGTCCCATCGCTTCGTATATATAATGCTTCATCATTAGAGGTTCCTAATAGATGTATTTTATTTATAAATATGTGATGTTTAAAATGAAAAATAGGAAGTATACATATTCTCTTTATTTAATAATGTATATTACATATATTTATTTATAAAGTGTACAGCTAATTATATAATTATATATTTTTCTATAGTTTTATTTAGCCATAGGCGTATATTTATATGGTTATATAAAGTGGGAAAATAGGATGTGCACATATACACATTTTTTAATTAATAATGTACATTACGTGGTTTGAATGTATGGTTTTGATTGATGGACTTGAAAGTACTGTTTTGAAATGTTGGCTTTTTGAAAAAGAGGGATTTGATAATGGTTTGAATGCCTGGTTTTGATTGATGGGCTTGAAAGTATTGTTTTGAAATGTTGGCTTTTTGAAAAAGAGGGATTTGATAGTGGTTTGAATGCCTGGTTTGATAGATGGACTTGAAGGCATTTTTTTAATAGAGGGGTTTCAGAACCGCTTCATGAACCGGTTGTGAGCTGATTCTAGCGATGGTTTTGGGTGTGATAGGAGGTTGGGTATCACTAATACATTTCATGTATGCATCTATCACCGAATGTTGTTTTGAGAGATTGATTTGAACGTATGGTTTTGAAATGATGACTTTTTTGATAAGGATGGATTTGATAGTGGTTTGAATGCATGGTTTTGAGAGATGTATTTGAAATGATGGCTTTTTGAGAAAGAGGGGTTTCAGAGCCGGTTCATGAACCGGTCGTGGACCGATTCAGAACCGCTTCATGAACCGGTTGTGAACTGATTCTAGCGATGGTTTTGAAACGGAGGGATTTGATAGTGGTTTGAATGCATGGTTTTGAGAGATGTATTTGAAATGATGGCTTTTTGAGAAAGAGGGGTTTCAGAGCCGGTTCATGAACCGGTCGTGGACCGAGTCAGAAACGCTTCATGAACCGGTTGTGAACTGATTCTAGCGATGGTTTTGAAATGATGACTTTTTGAAAAGGAGGGATTTGATAGTGGTTTGAATGCATGGTTTTGAGATGTATTTGAAATGATGGCTTTTTGAGAAACAGGGGTTAATGGCTTTTTGAGAAAGAGGGGTTTCAGAGCCGGTTCATGAACCGGTCGTGGACCGATTCAGAACCGCTTCATGAACCGGTTGTGAACTGATTCTAGCGATGGTTTTGAAATGATGTTTCATAGGAGTTTGAGTGCATGGTTTTGATAGATTGGATGCCTGACGTCACCTTAGTTTATTAGATTTTGGCGACCATCTTGGATTCGCCATCTTGCTTTTCTAAAAATCCCTACCTTTGAAACGTCCTGTATATTCATACTTGGTTGCTATCTCGTCCAGTAGCATACTGTATATTTATTTTATAATTTTGAAATGGTATGCCGATCTTAGATGTAAAGTTTATATTTTTATCGATCATCTTGATGGTCCGACGTATATATATACAGCAAGAGCGCGAGGTATGATCACCCGATGATATACGTAAACTCGCATCTAAACGTGGTCCGATAATACATATTAGAGTAACGGCACAACATACTAGCATTGCCTGCTCATATTCGAACTCATAGTGATCTGATTATTTTATTGCAGATTGACAAAAAGAACAAATTAAATTTTCTCTTTAAGTGATGACGATTGCTTAGATAACTAAGTCGATAATAACGCGAAGATTGTAATACTTATAACGTAATTATGATTATCCTTATGAAATTAAATAATAATGTAGTTGTGTACAAAGTTATAGCAGTACAACTGGGTTTTAGAATGAAATAAAAACAACCCGCCTGAAACATCTGCAGAATAAACTAAGATGTCTAGAGAAAAATAAATAAATAGAAATTTCATGGTAAAAAAAAAACTATAAATAAGTATAACAGGAATACCATAAAATAACATAAAAACGACCCTTGAAATAGAAATTAAAATTAGAGATTCTCTCCAGTAAATATAACGAAATAACAACTCTGGAAAAATAAATCTATATATCTATATCTGGCGAACACAGCTAGCGGAGATCATTTGCCGAATATACGTCCGAAGAATATCGACTGGCATCGGGTGATCATACCCCGCGCGCTCAAGCTGTATATATATATATATGTATGTGCGGGAAAAAAGGGTTTCGCTTGCATAACATTAACTGGAGATTTATATACGAATGTATCAAAATTACTTGTTGATCATTGTAATTCATTTAACCCTTTCCTTATGATGGAAGTGCTACATATTAGTTATAATTCGCTTTATTATGACTTTGAAGTTACGAAACTTGGCGATATTGTTAATTAATAATAATAAATAAATTGTTTTTCTTAAAAAAATATATTGTTTGTTTTATTTTATTTTATAAGTAAGATATACATTTCAAGCTTGCGGCTATCACCGAAGCAGACAGCAGTTGTGGTTTTCGCTAGAAACATGTTTAGACCTGTTTGAAGTACATTGAGAAGCTCGATAGCAAGCCTGGTAATTTATTCAGGAATTTTTCTAAAAGCAAAGACCATCTTGATGGTCCGCCATTTTGTCTGACGTCACCTTAGTTGGGTTAGTGGCTGTCAGAGGGTGTCATGGTATTTGGGTTGGTGATGATGGTAGTTACCATTTTTTTAGTTTGGCTAGTGGCTGTCATGGTATTTGGGTTGGTGATGATGGTAGTTACCATTTTTTTTAGTTTGGCTAGTGGCTGTCAGAGGGCGTCATGTTATTTGGGTTGGTAATGATGAGAGATGCCATTTCTTAGTTTGGCTAGTGAGCGTGAGAGGGCGCCACATTAGTTGGGTTGGTAATCATGAAATCTGCCATTTTTAGTTGGGTTGGTAGAGGGTTCTACCTATCTTGCGGGGATGGGGGGTAGTAGGAGTGGGGGGTGGTGGTGTTCCAGAACTGTCCTAAGTTCACTACTCGTAAGGATCGGCAAATGGATTTTATATTCAAAACAAATTAATTAAATAACATATTGAGTTTATTTTTTTGTCTGTACTTAATTTTTGATATTAAACACTCAGACACCCCCCTCGGTGCCCACCACTGATGGTAATACATAAAAAAATAAATATTTAAGGTGTAACATAATGAGATTTTGCTGATTCTATTAAACGAAAAATTCCATAATAACTTATTTGTTAATAATCTTTAAAATCACATTGTATAAATATACAATTTGATTTGACATTATTCGTATATTTTACTTGTTTTTCTATTTCTGATACTACAAACATTTAGCCGTTTCATTTTAATGTGTGGTACAGTCCTCTCAACAATAGGGTTGCCAATCTGAAGCAGAAATTCTGCGTAATATATGTAGGTCGAGCTATAACTGTATTATGAATGAAATAGTCAATCTTTCCAACGATCCAGCTTCGATCTAAAATATAGGGTGAATAAGGTATATACATACATTCATGAAGATACGCTTAATGTAAACATAATAAATCACCGGGTTTTTATTAGGATGTTTGCTTTATTTTATGAACAAGACACTAATATGGATACAATAATAAAGAATTATTTTATCATGAACCAAAATATATTTAATGTTTTTTATACATATTGTAATAAATACCATTACATGTGTTATTTTATTCATTTAACTATAATCGCTCATGTTGGCTAGCCAAAAAAATGTAAAAATACCTGTGTCCTAATGTTACTATTTGAATGCCCTATGTAACTAACTCAATAATTCATTAATATGCTCCGAACTAGCCCAAATATCTTATAATTGTATTTTCATTAATTCTTTTTCTATTAGAACATGTGACTCTTATACTGTACTACTGGTAGTATACCTATAAGTAACATGTATTTATAATTTCATAATCCTTTACTATTAGTAAATTTCATATTTACAAGTTGGTATAAACTCGATAATCACTATATTTTACAATATAAAACTTTTATTCTTTCTTTTAAAATAAATCTTAGGATCGTGTGGAAGGTTCGCTTTAATTAGATTACTGTCTTAAATAAGTAATTAACCTTTCTTTACTAGTATAGAACTGGTAAGTAACATTCATTTGCATATAACATAGAAAATTAAATATGTTTCTCTATTTACTATTACAGGTTAGGTATAAAATCTATTGTCAAGCCAATATTTATATTTGATAAATACTTTAGAGCAATAAAACTACAAACGATATACACATTAACAAGTTTAATAAATATCGTAAATAAAAATTCTAGAGGTTGAATTTAAGTGGAACAACAACAAATATCTTATTTACAAATGCTGTAAACCCATCCAATTGACGTTTTCAATGTTATCTGATGTTGTGGAATAATAATAATAATCCTTTTTTTAAAATACTTTTAAAAGGTCAATATTTCTTTATATATATATATATTAATAATGTAGAACTACCTTTTCCAATGAATATTTTTAAGACACTGTAACAATGATTCTTTTCAAATAAATTACTAGTGATATGTAATAACAATTAATTAATTGAGATTAAACAAGTTTCAATTTATCTATCAAGAAGAGATTTAAATTCCATTTGCTAATATTCTTAGATCTTGTATGCTTTATAATATTCCAAACTTATTTTAAACAAAAGTATTATTCTATTAGTCGAATAATATATATAATTTCCAAAATATACGTAATATATATACGACCTGGATATACACTATGTCCATAATATACTCTTCTAATTTCAAATGATTAACAGTACCTTCTTAAGATGTTATCCCTATATGCTAGATGATCATTGTACTCCTAATAACCCTCTTCGACGTTGTTTTTGTCTATTATCACGAACAAATGGTTCTGCAATGTAGAATATACCTCGAAACTTCAGGATTTTGATAATATTTCTCTTCGGCGATAAAAAGGTTCTGCAACTCTAACTTCGGACTTCAAAATCTCTACTATAACTGCTGCGCCTTGTACTTCTGGACTTCTACGATAATACTGCATCAAGAAATTGGTTCTCGGGACTGCTATTATTATTCAACTTCAAATTCTAATAAGGTGAGTAACTTTAATTTTTATACTTTCAATTAACTTTTCTTTCCTTAAAAATTTCAAATCACTTTTAACTATTCTTCTAAATGAACTTTATATAAGAATATTAAATTTTAACACTTTTACTTTATCCTGCTCTATTTTTGTATTAATATCCGAGTTTATATTTAATACTCCGATAAAATACACCCGTTTTTCTTAAAGTTATTTAAAATTCTCCCTGTTTTATTATTAATCGCCTTGACGACCTTATACTTTATCAAATCAACCAATCAATTTCTTATATAGAAACCTTACTAAACAACATCGAATTTAAATCTCTTTATATGCTTTGAATACCTTCTAAAATTAATAAATTTTACTAATTTAATTCTTTTCGGCTTTTAAATAGCATTTCATGTCCTTTCAATATTTTATCAACTAGTTCATACCATTTTAGTAAACGGCTGTCAAAATGGCATTTTAAATGTCACATCCGGTTGTATGAATTTTGAAATGTAATTTTAATCCAATTTAAATATTCATTATTCAATGTCAGTTTCTTATTATCTTTTACATAACTCACGTCAATTAAATATGTTCTTACAAATTAATAATCTATTTAACATCACAATAATAACATTTAAATCTCCTCTCTAGATTTTGGCAACTTCAATGAAAAATGAAACTACTCAACCTTTCAACATACAGGATGACTACAACTTCAAGAAATTCTACTCAGATAACTATCATTACTTCTTTTATCACGTAATTATAAACTGCTACCCTCTTGCGTTAAAAATATAAAATATGCAAGAGGACAGGAGGTATGATGCCACCACGATAACTCATCTTCTATTGATAACTAAAATAACAGTGACGCTTGTCTACTAATTAATTATTTAATCGCCAGCTTATCCCTCACTAAGCCTTACCTTTCACTCTTCCCAAAGTCGATGTCGAAGATGATGGTCAGTACTGCCGCTAACCAATCGGGCAGGGTAGGTTCGTTCACTCAACAAGTGAAGGTGTTATATAATTAGGGCACCAGTTCCGATTAATTATACTGACCAGCAACTGATAGATAGGCCCGGAACAAGTCTATTATTAAACCCCAGGTATAATGATCAGCAAAGCCAAACACACTCATACAAACTTAACAACAGGTTTATTTACTGATTTAAATTGCCTAATGTCCAAAGATAAGATTAAGCTTTAGCCAACCTATCATTTAAAGACAACTACAGTAATGACTTTACAAATTAAGTACAAATAAAAGTAATAAAAAACATTAAAAATAAAGAAGCACCTAAGTGCATACCAGTTACAAATGTTTAAATACTGAAAGTATGTATTAATTGATTAAAACGGCCACCAAATGTGAACCATGAATTCAAGTTACAATTGACAAACTGTTATACTGATTTGAAGAAAACAAAAGAATTAAGTCATATGAGGCAAAACCTCGAGTTCAATTAAATACATGAGAAAATATTTAAAACAAAGAAAAAAGATTACAAGGTAACATATGCCAGGGAGTCTTCCCAAAGTCGAGCAGTTTCGTCGCAATCAGCAACACATAAGCAAAACGAAACACTCTATATATTAGACGCCAATGACAAGCTGATCGACACCAGGTAATAGACTCTAAATGGTATCTAATACTAACAGTGCCAGATAACTATTGTCTTACAAAAAGAAAACGTGAATAAAATTCAACAAGTTAAAGATCGTCCAAATTACACATAATTATATTGAAATTGTTCATTAAATATACTAAAATAAAAGCAATAAATTTACACAAGACAAGTTGGGATGCTACAATGCAAAATACGCACCCAAAATATCAATTAAACTTAACACAAGAAAAGAAATGGCTATGTAGCAGGCCAATTCGACACGTAACCTCAAAATAAGGCCACCACTACTAGTTAAACTAAACGTTAAATGTCAGAAATCTAAATCTCAGTGACTCATATGCCACTACAAGATAAATCTAGTAATTACGTTGACTCTAATGAACAGTTAGACCAGAAAAATAAAGTTAGATAGCACGTAGTGCTCAACAACTGCACGAAAATTTACACAAATTTGATTGTGTCTGATTGCACTATGTGACGGTGCAATACACTGGCAATATTCAGCAAAACAGCAATAAACAAAGTCGAAATATCTTAAATATTTCCCACACACATCCTCTATCACATATCTACATACAGTTTCAGGAAAATTCTTCCTAAAAATATCTACGGCTACCAACAATTATCGGAATAAAATGCAGAAGGGCTGCGACAGGAGGAAATGGCGTTCGTTTGCACGCCGTCAACGATATATCTCTTTACGGACTTCGGTAATTCTCTCAAAATAACGTCGAGCAGTAATCGCAGACTAATTAAAAAAAACAGAACAACATAAGAACCACGTTAGCAATTAATAAGGTCACTTACGATAGTAACTATTTCAATCATCTATAAGACCATCCTCTCAAGGAGTTTGACATCCAATTCGTCATCTAAATTTACTACTTGGCACGAACTATTTTAATCCACCAATATTCCAGTGGCCAATTAACGATACATCAAACTTACTTAACTAACTTGCACAAGAATAATTGAAATATACTGTTACTATTCTGCGATCAAAATAATGTTCCTGCCACGAGGTCAGATCGAAAAAGGAAAGAATATATGACAAATGTGCTTGACAAGACGACACCAAATTACTAACTACTGCCCTCTTTAATGATCACGTGAACTACAATAAATGTTTAAAACAATCATTTGACTCCAAACGGCAATTTCAAGCGGAATATAATAATTTACAAATTAAATTAAAATGTTTATAAACTCACATTAAACTTAATGTGACCAAAACGAAATTAACAACAACAATCCTTTCGAAAGTTTAAACACGAAGATCATTACAGCGACACCTCTAAGCGACTAACCAGCGACACTAACGCCGGGAAGATACACATCGCATACCGGGAAGACCAATGGACATACCGGCAAGGTCGACTGACTACGACGAGAGGGCGGTAAAAGGTTCAATCAATAATAAATCAATTAAGTTTAACGGACAACGAGAAAGAAAATAACTAAAGTTATGCTCCCAAGCGTAATTAAACATTCGATGGTAAAATTAAGATTCTCAACTAAGAATTAAAATGCAACAAAATAATTACAAAAAAAAAATTGTAACAAAACAAGATTCAAATAAATTATTCCAAAACCTCATCATCAATATTTCAATAATTAATATACTTTAAATGATAATACTCATAAATATATTATTATTACAGTTTATATCTATATTGTAACAATATACAGATCGTTGCATCGCAAGTGCCGTCAAACGCTCGCTCCGATTGACGTGTTACTTCGTTGAGCAGGTCTTAGCGTTGTAGTATGTATGTACGTGCATAGCTGCGCCGGTGGTATGAATTATACGTGATGTAGGTAGACTCTTATGATAAAATTTTCTTTAACGTGCACAATGTGCCCGCTGTTTTTATCCTCATAAAAACTAAATATGTAGTTATAACAAGAATAGCAAACTTGTGCACAGAATATGTATTGGAAGAAGATGTTTATGACGAATGAAAAATGTAAAATATTAAAGCAATGTGGAGAATAGTAATACTATGTATTATCACAACAATTCACAGTAAAATAATGAAATTTAAATTCTGTAATTAGTAGCTAAATAAAAAATGAATATTCTCATATTTGCAGGAATAAACGTTAAAAAAATATGCATATGTTACAACAGAAGGAATCTATTATTAGTCATAAATTATTATTTTATAAGTCAATATAAAAGCGACCACTTTTCTAATGCATTAAATGCTCGAAACGTCTTCCGGTCGCCTCAAAGCAATATGCTAAACGATCGTAGAAGCCTCGTTGCGCATTCTGTAAAATTGCTGGAGGAATGTCATCAAAAGTGTTAATAATTTTTTGTTGCAATTCTGCCAAATTGTTTGGTCTATCGTTTTCAAATGTATAGATCTTAGTTTTCATGCATCCCCATAAGAAAAAGTCATTAGGGGAGAGATCTGGTGATCTAGGTGGCCAGCGAATAGTTCCCCAGGTACTTAGAACACGGTTTGGAAATACATTATGAAGATATTCCCGTACAACTCTACTATTATGAGCGGGACACCCATCCTGTTGAAACCATATGTTATCCAAGTTGAGCGCCAATTCGTGGAGGCGTGGGATAATTCGATTCTGGAGCAAGTTAAGATACTTCTCGCCTGTTAAATTGCCATCTATAAAAAATGGTCCAATTTTATGCTCTCCAAGTAATCCCGCCCAAACGTTTAATTTTTGGGGATACTGAGTTCTAGCATTGTATGTAAGGTGCGGGTTTTCTCTTGCCCAGAGTCGAGGTACAGCGGAATTATGTCTTCCGTGCAACGGGAAAGTACTTTCATCCGTAAATAATATATTTGCAATAAAATTTGCGTTTTGATTGCAAATATGCATCATATTTTCGCAAAATTCCATTCTCTGTTCTTCATCTTCGGGAAATATTTCATTTGTTTTCTGTAATCTGTAGGCATGGTATTTATTTTTCTTTAAAACACGGCATACTGTGCTTTTAGAAATATCCAGCTGCTCACTAATACCCAATGAAGATATTTTCGGGTTCTGTTCGACACTGGCACAAATTAAAAGATTTCTTTCGTCTTGGCGAACAAATGGCTGCCTATTACGTTTGTGCTTGTTCGGCATAATACAGCCCAATCTTTCAAAATTATTTATTATTCGCTGAATTGTTTTTAGAGCGGGTCGTGATTCATAATTCTCATAAAAGCGCTCTATTATTTGCCCTAAGGGTATTTCCTGATGATACCACTTAATAATTTGTTTTCTTTGAACTAAATTATAAACATCCATTATTTTTATAACATATAAATACCAAACTAACAAACTAAATAAATACTTATGTATGTATCTTACACTAAACTCTGCAGAAAACCTAATAGAAACGACGACAAAACACTAACTAAACGAATATGTTTAGCAAAAATGCTTGAAGAATGAGACAATTAACAGATTAGGATATAATAAGAAAATGCAAATGAAAAGAATATTGTTTCAACAAGAATAATAAAAAAATGAAAATGTAATAAAAATCGCAAAGCGCTAGAACATATGAGACAACTACCTTCTACAATGCCTAACTGGAGACTGCAAATATCCAAATATTCATACGTATTCTCTGCAACATGTATCGGCGCCGGCGCAGCATATGGACTTAACTAAGACATACCGTTCAACTATCGATATAATATTTTGACGGCACTTGCGATGCAACGATCTGTATACACTTAACGCCTAATGTATTAATAAGAATAAGAAACATTATTTTTTATGTATAGCAAATTTTATTTGCTTTCGGAGAACCCGGCGCACAGAGGTAATTTTTTCAATTATAGGTGGAAATAAATAAGATATATGAGAAACTCCCCATCATGCAATTTGCTATTCACATTCAAATTGTAAATATGTATATTTAATATACAGGTGCCCATTTTCTATCTCTGGGATGGCACTAAATCGGCCAAATTAAATGATATTTTTGAAGTGTAAACTTCTTTAGGCGCGTTGCGCTGATTGTAGGCAGTGAACAAGACTGACCTGCAACGCTCGGATATGTAACGCTCTTCGGGTAAAGTCGGCTAAGGGAACAAGATAAATAAATATTACTTATAGAGGTATTTAATTTCAATTAAATTGAAATTTAAATAAATAAATAAATTCATGTCCCAGAACAGATTCGATCCCGAGACCGCACGGTTATGAAGCCGATACGTTACCATTAGACCAAGAGCGGGACCTTAAGCAAGTATTTATATCGTATATTTATACATACACATACGTCCGAACCGACCAAACAAAACGGACGCTCGCGTAAATGTAATAAATGTGCAAATATGTTTTATTTAATACGTTACTGAATATTATATGCGTGTATTTTGTATTATCTACGGTATTATTAACCTCGCCTTGATGAAGTTTACACTTCTGCCGTGTGGTTTTAAGCACACTCATTCTTCTTGTTTTGTTTATTGTCATAGCGAGTGGGCGATAAAGTATAACAATTCTGGCACAAAAAACTGGTTTTACAACTGTCTCTACAACGAAGTCACTGGAGATATTATTTTTATTCTAAATTTTGTGATTTTTGTGCATCTAAAATATAAAAAATTACTTCTGTTAGGCGCCGCCGGCGTTCAGTCAAACTTCTAGGAACCTATCGAAGCTATCGGGAATAGTAAATACGAGAACAATCTCCAGTGTGCGAGATCATTGAGACTTATATATTTAAGCACAGGCATATGAGGAGACAGAGTAGACAGTCCGCCGAGTAGTGAAAATTTGGTCACCATGTTGACAACACTTGAAAAAAAAAGGGGGGTAGCTATGCTGGAATATGGGTGGTCCATTAGAGGCGTTGCTAGAGAATTAGGTGTTAGCCACACTAGTATTTATAAACTTTGACAGAAATGGCTGGTAGACCACTCTGTAGCAAGACGTCCTGGTTCAGGAAGAAAAAGGGTGACACGTCCCGAAGAAGATAATGCTCTGACGCGTTACATTGAAGAACATCCTTTTGAAAACTGTCGCAGAGCTATTCAGGCAACAGGATTTGGTGGCAGTCTAAACACAGCTCGCAACAGATTGGTAGAGGTAAATATTGGAAATTATATTGCCGCTATAAAACCGAAACTAAATGAGAGACAAAAAGAAGAAAGTCTCAGATTTGCAGAAACCTACCTCGACAAAAACATGGATTTCTGGAATAGAGTCCTTTTTTTCTGACAAATCAAGTCTCCTGTCATATTCGAAAGCAAAACGGAAAGTGTATCGACAACAAAATACTCGTTATCAGTTAAATAATATACTGGAACGAAGCCGTAGTGGTAGATTTGCGGTCAATGTATGGGGATGGATATCGAGTCTTGGAACGGAACCCATATGGAAAATAGAAAATATGTTGCATATTGTCCAATATTGTGCTACCATCAGTTAATGTGATGTATGAAAGTAATCTGGTGTTCCAGCAGGATAACTGTCCCGTTCACCGATCGCGATTAGTTCAACATTAAATGTTCAAATAAATAATAAATGTCCATTTGTAAAGTTGTAAATGAAACTGGACATAATATTGACTTTCAAAATATTTCAATTTTACATAGACAATCTAAAGGCTTAAAACTTAACTTGTTAGAAACTTTAGAGATTGAAAGACACAAACATCGTTACAATTTATTAAATGATCAAGTATATACACATGACAAACCACTCTTTTCATTTTTAGAAACTATATAATAACACCAATATTTGTCCTGCATCTTTGGTTGCCTAGATTGCCGTCTTTTACATTTTTAAGCTGACATATACGATTTCTAGTTTGTTGTTATTTGATAGTGACTTATTTATTGTTATGTTTTATCAATAACGTGCATGACCTTGTATGGTATTTTATTTGCTTCATGTTATATTGTGCACTGTATTTGTCCACTATGTCACGTGACTTGTGTTTTTAATATTTTACGTGTAATTTTATCTAAAAATATTTATCTATCATCATCTTATTTTAATATGAAAACCACCTATCAAATATTTTCGAAATATCCTATTAAACCCATAGTTATATCTGCATACATTAACTTATGATAAGAGATACTATGAAAAACATTTGACTGTGAATATCATACACGTGTAATTTTGCATTTGATATTTTTATACATACTTATTCGTGGTAAATTTTGTAACGGTAAATTTTTGTTTAGATTCTAGGCTGATGATGACATAATGTCGAAACTAGTCCCCTAGAGTAAATTTTAAAACTTTTGTAAAGAATAAAGAGGATCCATCATTGTTTTTTGTTTTGCTTCATTAAATGTTCAGTTTTACCACGGCCCTCAAACAGTCGAGACTTAAATCCCATTGAAAATGTTTGGAGGATTATGAAGAAACGTATATTGAAAGAATTTGTTCCGCGTACTTCCGACGAACTATGGGACAAGATCGAAACTGTCTGGGGGGATACCCTCTAGGCTTCAAGAAGTCATTGAAAATGATAGAGGTTGGACTCACTACTGAAGATTATCTGTGTTCCCATGTAAAACATTTTCAGAGTTTTTTTTGAAGTTTTGCTGTAATTGTAAATAAATATTACTTTGTGTGAAAATATATTGAACAAATTTAGATATTTATTTATCTATACATGTATATATTTAAATATGCACCCATTTTTCTTTTCTTTGTACCTCTTACATTTTTTACATAATTTTATAATTTGGACTTCATACTTTTTATGTTAAGTACTGTATTATTTTTGAATAAATAGTTTGTTTGCAACATATCGCTGTAGTTATTTAGAAATTATATATACATATACAGGGTGAGTCATTAGTAGCCCCTTCTTTGATTGCTCTTTTCTAAATAAAGAGAAAAAAAGTAGTGGAAGATTCATGGTTGCTTGTGGCACATATTGTAAAAATACTTTAAGGCTTGACGCACTTCCGGTTTCACCGCAAATGCACAGAACTTAATTTTTTTAAATGACTCACTCTATATATTTTTGGATTTTAGAGTACTGCTTTAAATTGTCTATTCAACTGTTTTTTTCTTTTTCAAAATTGAGCCAATAGTTTTCGAGTTATTAATTTTTGTGAAAATATTTGACCAAAACACGTGTTCGGAAAAAAAATATTTTCACGTTGCTTTTAAAAGTGAAACCATTAACTTTGGTGGTGCGTGTAGCCAAGAAAATTCTGCACCATTTGATATAAGTTACACTCGACAATACCTCAGAAATAAAAATAAGATGAAGCATAAAGTACTTGAAGAAACGGATACTTACGATTACACTATAGAATAAATAAACACAATTGATAACTAATATCCCTGGAATCCTAATGAAATATGTCTAAGTTGAAAGACTGTAAATATGCCCCCTTACTTTAGGTAAATTATAAAAAGAATTTGCCGTAAATACCAGTGGTAGTACTAGATTCCGCTTCGAAAAAGTGTGTATGAAATAGAACATTTAATACACGTTTTTGGGCACCTCTTTCATATCGACAATATATAAGTTTTTTACTTGTCTGCTTAATAAAAATTTAAATAATTTTACTTTAGAAGTAAACATACTTTTATAAATATTTAAACATCGTAACATTAAATATGTAGACCACAAGGACGACGCCTTTTTTATCCTGCTTTCTTTGTCAAAATAAGCAATTACTACAGAGCTGGTATTGTTTCTCATAAATATGTCGAGACTTTGTTGTCAAAAGATTTTGTAAATTGTCTTCTGCTATTTTGCGAATCTCCGGAAGCGTGCAATTATTTATTTCGTCCATTTTGTTGAAAATTTGAAATAATTTATTGCAAAAATCAGTCTAAATTATAGTAATAATTACATATAACACCGCGGATATTCAAATATTTAAAATTTTCTACTTGAAAATCAGAGTAACCAACGTTAAAAAAACAAAATTTGTAAAATGTTCGATCAAAGCATGTCTCTCATTTTAAGCTGTTTTAAACTTTTAATAACCGAAATAGAAAAAATAGTATAAAATACACGTTTCATAAGACATTTTGCGCACTTGTTCTTTAGAAAACTCGCCTAGCGGCTCGTTTTCTAAACTTGAACGGGCGCGCAAAAATCGTGTCTTATGAAACTTGTATTTTAATATACTATTATAATTCTGACAAGTAATTCAAGTAATGTTAAAATTATTACAATTTATTTTGTGTATTTTAACAAACGATACCCACGTATTATAAGAGTAATTTTATCCGTGGTTCTTTCAGTTGAAATATAACTAAACTATCGCTTCCCCTTAATCGTTATTCTCTGGTGAAATCCTTCATAAGATATTTCTCTACGAGGAAAGAATAGAACAGGAGAGAGTCTCGTTTTATAAAAATAATAATAAAAAATGAGGTGTGGCCACCACACGACTTTCTTATACGTATGAGCGTTTCAAATTATAGAATTTTAAGAATTTTTTTTATACAAAAATTATTCCAAATTCTATTCTAAGTACTTCTATTCTCTTAATAAAATCTCTATAGAATGCATACTTTGCAAGATATCAATAAAGTGCTACTCGACAAGAGTAAAAGTGCCACTTCCGGTCCGAATTTTGAAATTTCATATATACAGAAAATATTGCAAATCCAGTTCTAAATACTTTTGTACTCTTGATAAATATATATAGAATGCATAACTTACGACATATTTGCAAAAAATCGCTATTCGATAAGAGTAAAAGTGGTACTTCCGGTTTGAATTTTGAAATTTTTTTTATACAAAAGACATTGAAAATTATGTTTTAAATACTTTTATACCCGTAACGTACTTGTCTAAAAAGCAAGACTTGCGAAATATTCGCAAAAAACGATTTTCGATAAGAGTAAAAGACCTACTTCCGGTAGGAATTTCGAAAAACTTTTTAAATAAAATTATTCTCAATTTCAATTTTAAGTATATATGAATTCTTTATAAATTTGTTTAAACTTAGTAGTTGACGAAATATTGTCAAAATTCGATTTTTTCGCTAAAGTAAACTGGTACTTCCGGTCTACCGATTTTACTGAAAAACTAATCAGATCTCAAGGGGGAGATTATACACGTAAATACAAAATTTGGAATTGATATCTACAGCGGTTTAACCGCTATCGTGGTCACACACACAGAGAGAGACAGACATTTTTAAAAACCACTTTTTTGGTATCAGGGGACTTCAAAACGTGGACATCTGCAAAAATCTCGAGGTCGAAAATTTTCATCGTCACAATACTTCCTTATACTACGTATAAGAAAGTAAAAAGAAAGTTAGAAAATAGGTATTTATTAATTAAAAGAACATCACAAATCAGCAAGGATATTTTCTTTTAAGGGTCTTAAGTATTTAAAACATAATTTTCAATATCGTTTGTATAAAAAAAATTTCGAAATTCAGACCGGAAGTACCACTTTTACTCTTATCGAATAGCGATTTTTTGCAAATATGTCGTAAGTTATGTATTTATCAAGAATACAAAAGTATTTATAATTGGATTTGCAATATTTTTTGTATATATGAAATTTCAAAATTCGGACCGGAAGTAGCACTTTCATTCTTAGCGAGTAGCACTTTTTTGATAATATCTTGCAAAGTATGCATTCTATCGAGATTTATTAAGAGAATAGAAGTACTACTTAGAATAGGATTGTGAATAATTTTTGTATAAAAAAATTCTTAAAATCCTATAATTTGAAACGCTCATACGTATAAGAAAGTCGTATGGTGGCCACACCTCATTTTTACAGTCTGGATACAGGTTTCTATGCTCTTGTACACAGCGCAGCAAAAATTGTTTTTGTTCTTCCTTTGCAGTGATTAAACAATGAAAATCTTGCATAAGTTTTACAGCTCTTTCAGCTGTATCATTCACGGCCCTTAAAGAAAGAACCCTTCTTTTTGCCTGCAAATAGGGAACATCTTCCCATGTAGAAACGGGTTTCTTCAAGAAGTGTTTATCAATGTTTAAACGAGAAAATAAATTTGTGCTCTTGACAGACAGAAAATCATTTAATGATTTTCCTGCAACAATAGACAAGATAATATTATTATCAGTTTATTCAGAAGGGTATAAGACATAAAACTATGTATTTCCACTTACCACACAAATAATCAGACATATCTTCTTTCGATGGAATGTATCTCTTCACAAAATCATACAAACTCTCTCTCTTTATAAGTTCGCTACAATATTTACCTTGGTTTGTTCATCTCCTTCATCATCAAAGAGTGATAAAATAGTAATTTCTTCTGACAAGTACCAAAGATGTTGACTAAACTTGCTCAGGGCTGCTTTGGAGATCTCAGTTTCATATTCCTTAAGCCTCTTTAAAAAGCGCAAATCTTGATTTGGTGCCTTGACCGCCAGACAACATCCAAGCCATGGTTTTACATATATAACCGCAATGAATAAACAAATATCTTAAAGTGCTCGTTTATATTTGGCGTTAATGTTGAACTGAAAGAGTAAATAGCTCTAGCCATCCACCTTGCTTGATGCATTGCTCCAGGAGGTCTTATTTTAATTTTTTTCTCATTATCTTCTCCTAAGAAAATAATAGATAGTTCAATCAGTTTCCGATAATCGTCACGTACAATGGATTTTTGCAGTTCTTGATTATAAAATGTCAACAATTCTGCAATCATTGTTTTAGAAAAATGTTGTGTGACGATGTCGGTGTATGTTTCAATAGCAGCTGGATTAATAGTTTTCCAGTTGTCTCTAAACTTCTTGAACATCGTGATATCAGGGCTTCTTGTGATTTGGTGGATTTTTGTTTCAAATACACATTTTAAAACCAGTTCGTAAACGTGATAGCGGCAAGCAAAAAGTAATAATTCCCTGTCTAGTTTTTGTTCCAAAAGTACACAAGCTCCTTTCAATCGCCCTGTATTAGATGCAGTTGTGTCACAGCACATTATTTGTACTTTGTCCTCGAGGTTCCAGTCATAAAGTGCGGTTAAAACAGGTTTAGCTTGCTTAGGAGTGAGGAAGTCTTTCCTTCCTCTTTTTGAAGTTGTTACAGAACTTACCATTTGAGATGTCGATGGCAAGGGTTCTACAAGGCTTTCATCAGAGCTGGTAGGTTGATCGGGATTTTCTTGCGTTTCGATAAAATCTTCTGCAGTTAGAGATGACGACAAACTCTCGGAACACATCTGCTCATGTCTTTTTTTCCTCTTCTTTTAATTTTCTCTGTCTTGTTCTTTCTTCTTTCTCGGCTAACTTTTTATCTACACCCGCTAAACATCCTGGTTCTCTTTGTTTTTGTAAAAAGATGTTATCTTCTTCTATTTTCATCCATTCCAAAGCATTTGCGTGTGCTATATCGAATACATTATCTAAATTGTTTTGAAAGTCCTCCTCACGGAGCTTGTAAACATCTTGCATTTTTTTGGAATTTTTTTGTAACTCTCTCCAAGCACGGTGAAGATCCACAAGTTCTTTTACACAGTTAGGCACAGCTCTGGTAGGGATTCTGGCTCTTTCCCAGAATGTCATACACTCTCGTACGACAAGATTTGCGCTTTCATTAACAGTCAATTTAACTTCGCGAATGTTAAAAAGAGGAGCGCAAGAACTTGACGATTAGACGGTAACTTTGCTCCAGTTATTTGATGGTTCACGTCACTAACTAAGAAAATACTCTTTTTATTGCTTCTTAATTCCACTGCCATTTTTTAACTTTAAAACAATATGTTAATCACGAGACTTACTGAGAACAAATGACAAATACGGCGAGTACGCGCCGCTAGTTCCGCGTAACTTGTATGAACATGTTTCGATGCAAGTCGGCACGGGTTATCGTTCTCCAAATGAGGTAAAAATTTATTTCCGAGTGTTTTAGGAACAGATGAACAAAACTAAGACGTATGCGTTAAAAAATAAAAACTTTGAAAAATAAGAGCCACCCTAATGTACACTTCGCATATTGTCGATAATCGTTTAAAATAGGTTCTTAGTGCAATAATAATTAAAGAAATATCATGAATTCATTATTTTTTCAATCCTTTTATTCTTTTTAATATAGTCACATTTATTCTAACTGCATTAAAGAAAACATTAAAAAAAACATGGCTAGGATATGATTGTTACGCCACTGAACATATAATTAAACATGTCAGATATATATCAAGTTATGCAAAACACCCATTTTCAAAATTATTATTGCGTATGTTGAATGCCAATTTGAAATTAACTTTACCTATGAAGAGAAAAAGTGAGATTCTTCGTTCTTGTCGTTTTAGAACGGCCACAAGCCACACAATTCACCATCATAAAAGCACTAAAGAAGTCAATAATTTAACCAATAACTGACCTGCTTTAAAGTGGTAACTTCCGTCTAAACAATACCTATTCTGCCACCACTTTATTATCTCTCCTGTTCTATTCTTTCCTCGCAGATATTTCTTATAACATTTCACAACTGCGCCTGAAATTCACGTGTCTTTTCACGCCCGCGTGTTCCGAGCCTAAGTACAAGTGTTACTTTTGGTACGAATTTTGAATTCTTTCTATAGAAAATGTTTGCAAGTTAAGTTTTTAATACTTTTATACTTTTAATTAATATGTATGGTATGTTCGGATGAACATTTGCGAGATATTCGCAAAGGGCTCTACTTCCAGTCCGAATGTTGAACAAGTTATTTCAAAAGTAGCTTCCAAATACTTTTGTATTCCTTATAATATTCATAATACTAACAGTTCACACTCGCAAGATATGATTTTCGTGCTTTAGTAAAATCAGCTCTTACGACTAAAGTGGCATTCACACTAATACAATTTCTTGCAGCAATTTAATTCCTTAAGAAGTGCATGAATGGTGCAAGTTCTAAGAATTGCACGACCGGTTCACACTGATTACGAAATATATGCAATTATTCACAAATACATTTTTTTGAAGTACTACCAACATGAAATAAACGATTATATGCCATCATTACTTTCGAAGTATTGTGATGAAAATTTTCGACCCGGAAATTTAGACCTTAAGTCGGAACAACTTTTGTATAATTCATACCATAAATAGTATGGTCATGTTGTGCCCAGATCACATTTGTTTAAAATTGGTTCAGTGTTCTTGTCAAACACATTTTATATGCTGTTAAGAAAGACACTTAAAACAATAACGATGTAAAGTGTGATGTAATAAATAGGTTGGTAGCTAAAATGTTACTAATATCTCGCATGCGATTTTTTAAGAAAATAGAACACGCTCTAATAACATGCTGCTTTTCACATGGCATATATTACATAATGTGAACGCCCATTTTCAAGTAACTTTTCATTAAATCGAAATTTCTGCAAGATATTACGCAGGTGTGAATCCCTCTTTTGATTACCCGAACTACCCTGTACTCTAATCGAAATCTGGACACAATGGCCACAAATGTTTGGTGATATAGAATCTCATCTTACCTGATACTTTTTCCTTTACAATGGGCCACATGGGACTCTAGATATTCCTTTTTATACAAATAGATTTTGCAAGTTTGGCACTGCATAAGTTCTGGAATTCCAAGAAAAATATACCAATTAAACTCAATTAATCCACATTATAAAAAGAAATGATTAGTATTATTACTCCTTGTTAAATGAAACAGTTTCATTTATTTGTTTATTTGTATGGTGATCAACAAGCTCACGTCTATTTGCAGATCAGAGGGCACATAAAAATTTTGAAACTAACTGAGGCCTGTTTCCTCCACTTCTGATTATAATTTTAGGTTAACTAATATAAAGCGGCGTTTATCAATAGAAAGAATTGCAGCGGTTATCCAAACAGTGTTATAGAGAATTATGCACATATCTTGTGTAACTCCAAGATATGTTATATAAATATGATGTTTTAATAAGGTGCTCTTAAATGCAATTACAAAGACAAAAAGATCAGATCAATATATAAATTGCAATAGAATATGCAGGATCTCCATGAATTGAGACAAATTCCCAGAATTCTAGTTGAATTAAAAAACTTCGGAAACATATTCTTAAATCCTAAAGGTAAGTGATACTCGACTTTCTTATTTCATACAAAATTATACAATAAATAAACAGCAGTGTGTTTGCGTTATGACAAATAAAACAATTTCTGTTACTTGATACATTTGTAATTATCTTACAGGCTACTGCATCTGTGCGATATCATGTCTTTGTTGATCATGTCTAATAATAATAATAATATGCAAAAGAGAAATATAGTCAAATTGTCTTCATACATACCCCATTAGTTTAACATTCTAATAAATATGTTTTACTCGGCAAAAATGCGGGTAAAGTTAGTATAATTATTTGCAAATTCCAAATGTCAATATGCCCGTTCATTTGATTTATACAGGGTGTTCAGAAATTCTCCTGACAAACGAAGACCAGAGATTCCTCAGATAATTTTAAGACAATTTAACCGAATTCACCCTAGTCTCGAAAATGCCTCCTAAGGGAGCTAGAGCTCTTTGAAGATGACGCCTTGTAATTAGTTTTCTTTTAATATCTCCCGAACGCTTCTATTTAGAAAAACAAAAACTGGTATGCTTATTTATCCTCCAGAGATGAATCGATTCCATCAATTGCGAATTTCTAGTACCGGTCATAGGCGTCCGTTTTGGGTAGGTAAACGGTTATTTTAACGCATAACTTTTCTTGTCTTTAACTTTTAAGCATTTGTGACACTAGATTATTAAATTTTCAGGTATTCTAGTACTAAAAGGTGCTCTTACTTTAAGTCGGTAGGATACACCGTTTTCTAGAAAAATCGATTTGAAAATTTTTCGTTTTTTCATCATTAAAATTCAATTTATTATGTACCTACTTATTTTTAGCGACAAAGTTGGCTAGGACTATCAAGACATGGATGAAAATTAATTTAATAAATCATCTTTTGTTTCAATAAATGCAGCACACAATTCGTAAAAAAAAGTTTGGGAAAAGAAGCAAAAGTCAATTTGAAACAAAATTTTAGCTGAAGGTTTTTAAAAACAAAGTATTTATTACAATGGAACGAAACTAACAAAAAAAGAACAAGTATCAAAGGTAGATAGTTACAAAAGATGCTCGATGTGATGACCATTAGTCTCTATGCATAAATTTACCCTTTTGCTTAGAGAACGCCGAATTCTTGCAAAAATTCCAAAGTTATTTCTAAATTCGTTGCAAGCATCTTGTATCCTTAGCCAGAGTTGTGCACGATTTTGTGTCGGAACGGAATAAACAAATGCTTTTATGTATCCCCAAACACAATAATTGCAAGGATTCAAATCCGGCGACCTTGCTGGCCAAGCAACTGGACCGCCTCTTCCAATCCAATGGTCTTCGTAGTACTAGAATACCTAAAAATTTAATAATCTAGTGTCATAAATGCTTAAAAGTTAAAGACAAAAAAGTTATGCGTTAACCAACCCAAAACGGACGCCTATGACCGGTACTAGAAATTCGCAATTGATGGAATCGATTCATCTCTGGAGGATAAATAAGCATACCAGTTTTTGTTTTTCTAAATAGAAGCGTTCGGGAAATATTAAAAAAAAAAACTAATTATAAGGCGCCATCTTCAAAGAGCTCTAGCTCCCTTAGGAAGCATTTTCGGACTAGGGTGAATTGGGTTAAATTGTCTTAAAATTATCTGAGGAATCTCCGGTCTTCGTTTGTCAGGAGAGTTTCTGGACAGCCTGTATAGTCTGAATTTTCAGTCTTTGCATGTTCTTGTTTTATTTCTATTTTATATTTTGGCTCGTGGACGTTTTTAGAATGGATTTCTTTTTGTAAGTTTGAATAAGAGAAATTCTACATATTTTAGGCAAATTTGGTCATTGATACGTTGTAAGCCCAATGAGATTACCAATGACAAGCAATTAGTAAAGGATATGTCCGTCATTATTTTGTCTTTTAATCATACTGTTAGTTCATATTATAACTTTTCAATTCAAATATCGCGCCAAAACGGTACTATTTTTAACAGATTGTATTGGTTCCTGGGTAAGCAAATTTAACAAGAAAATACATCTGTTATATTTTATAACATAACCAAGTAATTTTTAAATGTAGCCATTTTTTCTTGTACTTGCAAAACCACTAACTTCCCATTTTATATTTACGGCTTATATATTAACTTAATTTGAAAAAACATTTCTCTACTGTCAAAGCCTTATCAAACGCAGCCAACTGCAATTCTAGGTAATTCTCCCAAGAACATAATGAAAGCTTTGGAAAAGTTAGTACAGTTCACCATATGAGCACTCCCATCCTGCCATAAATTGGACAATAGAAAAACACTTGGTTACTGTTGAACGTCCCTGCACAAGGCTGTGTAAAGTGGCTGCTCAACACACATCTTAAAAATCTTTGTAAAGTTACACACAATCATGACTGATTGAAGATTATAAATCTTATCATGTTTGCCCTTCTTAAAAAAGGGGTAAATTGTAGTGTTTTTACAATTCTGAAAACTATGTAAAGAAAGGTTGAACAGTTTAATAAGGAGCAAGATCAGGAGAGTAGCACAATCTCTAAGCTTAAAAGATGGACAACCAACAGTTGCAATAGCTTTCAGATTTTTGATATTCATAAACCTTATCTTCAGTGGCAGACCAAACTTTTAAAAGTTAATATATAATAGTTGATACCACTTACAATATTAATATATTAATATTAATTAAAAAATGTGGATACATTGGCTATATCCAGAGGATTTGTGATGATTCACTATTGTATATTTATCATGTCCAAATGCTTTACTGGCTCCTCCTTAGTTTCTCTTAATTCCCTTGTTGTATTTACTTAGTATATGAACACAATTTGTATCATAATAAAATCATGTTTTTTTTAAAACACCTCCTTTTTAATGAAGATATGAGGATGAAGCAACCATAAGAGAAGTTATCATTCTACTAACCTTAGAATCATATACTCAGTAAATAAGCAAAGCTGATAAGGTTACGATATTTGAGAAAATATAATAATTATTCACAAGAAGAAAACAACACTCTTCTCGCTTAAGCAGTCTTCACTCATCTCAAAAACAAATTAAAAACAGAAATACATAAAATTAATCAACATACCTTCAACTGAAAACTTTTCACTGCTTTCATTTTCGCAAATTGTCTTGTGTTTCACTAAGTATATTCTCGAGCTGAAACCGAGACAGCATAACATGCATGCGAAAACATCGTATGCACCATGTTGTATGTATGGAATAAAATTCACTTCAATATTTTTATGAAGGCTGTCCTCATATTCTTCTCCAAAATACACCAATAATTCTTCACCTTCCTGTATTTCCCGACTGCTTCGATAATATATATTGCCTTCATGTTGAAATACAAGCATATTTTGCTCAGAGCTGTTATTAGCTGGGTTAATGTACTGCATCCAATTTAAATACTTTGATTGTTCATTAGCAACTACAAATCTCCCTCCTTTTATACGAAAGGTCCTCTGAGATGCGCTTAATCCAGTGAAAGGACCAATTCTTACACCTTCCGGAATAACTTTTAAAGCAAATATCCCAAATTGACCTAGTGATATCCTTATTTCAAAAATTTTATTTGGTAGTTCTTTAATCAGTCTATTACAAGTAATGGTAGGGATGTGTTTGTTTAAAACATCAGTCAGCATATCACATTTGCTGCTATAGCCCTGATATTCTTTGTGAGAATGGTTTCCAACTGTTAAACAAATTTCTAATCATTAACAATCCGTAATTTATGAAATCGTAACTTGTATAGTAAATTGAAATAAATACAGTTTTACATGAAAATAAGTGTTGGTTCTCAAAATATAAATATAGTTTCTTATTTTTGATGAGTATCACACTTGTAGCAAAATACGATTAAGAGTACTTACTACCAAGATTTACCAGTTATAAGAAAGCTAAGAAATTATTACTTACGGTCCAGATCATTTTCATGTTCATTCCTTAAATCCTCAGCAGCACTGATTTCACCTAGTGTGTCAATACTATTTACTTTGAGTGATGACAAATTAAACTCGTCTTCAATACCATCACTTTTAACAATGATAGTTTCAAAAACAGTGGTTTTATCACCCTCACAATAATCGTCGTCAAGTTCTTGCTTTACATTAGTAGTGGCTTCTGAGAAACTAATATTCATATCATATTTTTCAATTTCTTCAGTCATTATTAGGAACTCAGTCGCCGTCTACACCTTTGTCGTTTGTGTCCTAAAATGGCACCCATAGATGGCACCGCGCATCCCACGCCCGCGCAACCAATTCTTCTATTCTGGAATAAACCAGTGGCGTCAGAACCAAATCGTTTATGATAAAATTATGTTAATCTATTTTTAAAATTATGAAAAAGCTATATCAATAATACAAAAGAAGAGGATAAAACTTGCTTTTTATTAAGTACATATTACACACGCATTTAAAATGTAATACATTATACGTACAGCACAAAATAATCCCGCCACGACTCAACAGTTGATGGCTGACTACTACATATTATCGATAAGGCGCGCAATCAGAAGGTGCAGAACACAGATCACTATACTAGAAGATAGTATAACTTAATAGTAAAAAATTTAGACAATGTTTAGCGCCGCCTGCCAACTGCAGGCAGTACTAAAATGGATCAAACCGATGAACCGGGAAATTTAAATATTATATATTTCTATTCCATTTTGTATTTACCTTAATAGTTTTTATTCTTCACTTTAAATGTTCGGAAGTAAAATAGTGGATGTATTTTAAAGTAAAATATACTACACATATTGCTATAATAACTTAGTAATAAATTAGAAACATATGTTTTTAGTAACGCTTTATTTTTATATGCAAATTTTATTTCTATTTCAAAATATTAAGGAGAAAGCATTCTAAATTATTCTTACATTTGAACTTATTTATTCCTTAAATGGAAATCGTCGATCTTCTCTTATAACATTGAATAAATTAGGATCACAGATCACTATACTAGAAGATAGTATAACTTAATAGTAAAAAGTTTAGACAATGTTTAGCGCCGCCTGCCAACTGCAGGCAGTACTAAAATGGATCAAACCGATGAACCGGGAAATTTAAATATTATATATTTCTATTCCATTTTGTATTTACCTTAATAGTTTTTATTCTTCACTTTAAATGTTCGGAAGTAAAATAGTGGATGTATTTTAAAGTAAAATATACTACACATATTGCTATAATAACTTAGTAATAAATTAGAAACATATGTTTTTAGTAACGCTTTATTTTTATATGCAAATTTTATTTCTATTTCAAAATATTAAGGAGGAGGCATTCTAAATTATTCTTACATTTGAACTTATTTATTCCTTAAATGGAAATCGTCGATCTTCTCTTATAACATTCAATAAATTAGGATCTCCTGTAGCGTCCTACCACTCATGAAAACGAATTGATTTTGGATGTGGAAAACTTTTACATTTTGGTCACAATTTGACACATAACATTTTCTTGTCGGCATAATTACTAGGAAGTCTAGAAAAAAGTGCTAATAAATAAATAAATTACTCGAATTATGCAGAATAAATACTTACGTACTGCAATTTTAAGAAATAAGTTAATACATATTTGTAATTTTAAAAACGTCAACAAAAATATTTAAAAAGCTATATAGTTACCATAGTTACTAAACAAATACAGGCAATTCTGTGCAGCTAAGCCCTGAAGTATCATGACTGATCTTAAAATTACATCAACAGAATTTAACATGCGCCCCCTACCAACTGCAGGCAGAAGTAAAACGATGTCTACGCAATCTTAATTTAACATTTCCCCCCCTGATTAGGATCTCCTGTAGCGTCCTACCACTCATGAAAACGAATTGATTTTGGATGTGAAAAACTTTTACATTTTGGTCACAATTTGACACATAACATTTTCTTGTCGGCATAATTACTAGGAAGTCTAGAAAAAAGTGCTAATAAATAAATAAATTACTCGAATTATGCAGAATAAATACTTACGTACTGCAATTTTAAGAAATAAGTTAATACATATTTGTAATTTTAAAAACGTCAACAAAAATATTTAAAAAGCTATATAGTTACCATAGTTACTAAACAAATACAGGCAATTCTGTGCAGCTAAGCCCTGAAGTATCATGACTGATCCTGAAATTACATCAACAGAATTTAACATGCGCCCCCTACCAACTGCAGGCAGAAGTAAAACGATGTCTACGCAATCTTAATTTAACATTTCCCCCCCTGGTGCAGAACAGCTGCTTGAGATACGAGTTTGGAATTCGTTGATTTGATAGGGTTAGTCATAGGCTGCGCGATGTGGGCTGGCTCAATATGAACAATCAGAGAATTTTCCGTTTACTAAATTTGTACCAGAAAATTATCGTATTCAAAAGTCCGCCTTACCTAATATCAGAAAATTCGCTTTTGGAGAGATCGTAAATGCTTGACCGTGCCGCTTCATAGTCATGGTGTAATTGCCGCACATATCATATTCTGAATTGTATGTATTTCGTTCGTGCGACATCTATTATTTTACGTATGAACTATTTTCAAGAATTTTTGTTAAATTTACTCGTTTTAATAACACAAGAAATACATTTAATAATTGAAAATATATTTATTAAAAATAATTTAATATAAGATCGATATTGCATAAGGTAACATTACATATTTAGAAATATTATAACATATGTTCAAAATGAAATCCTTCAGTTTGTAGACACTTTATTTTACGTATGAACTATTTTCAAGAATTTTTGTTAAATTTACTCGTTTGAATAACTCAAGAAATACATTTAATAATTGAAAATATATTTATTAAAAATAATTTAATATAAGATCGATATTGCATAAGGGTACATTACATATTTAGAAATATTATAACATATGTTCAAAATGAGATCCTTCATTTTGTAGACACACATTAATGCGTGTTTTGAGAGAATTGAAAACATTTTGAATCATTTCTTCTGTTACACTATTAACAGCATTTGTAATAGCATCTTGTAGTTCTGGTAATGTATGTAGTGGAGTCTTAAAGACTGTGTTCTCTAAATATCCAAATAGGAAAAAATCCAGAGGAGTCAAATCTGGTGATCTAGGAGGCCATCTATTTCTACTAATCAGTCGGTTATTATTAAAATATCTTTGGAGGAATTCAATTGTAGCATGTGCAGTGTGAGCGGTAGCACCATCCTGCTGAAAATAGCCAAATTGTCTTTCATTGTCGTCAAGTTGTCTAATAAATGGTTCTGAGAGAAATGTTCTATATCGTTCTGCATTTATTGTATCATGGAAGAATATTGGCCCTATTATTCTTCTTCGTGATATTGCACACCAAACACCTATTTTAATAGGATGCATGTCAGTTTCAATAAAAACATGTGGGTTTATGGATGACCAGTGTCGATAATTTTGGGAATTAACATATCCACTTAGATGAAACCAGGCCTCGTCTGAGAAAAATGTGATGTCCAACAAATTATCATCCGCAAGATTGAAATTGTATGCGTTTCTCAAAGTCTGTTGGCAACAATTTCTGTACAACATATACTTTATATGGATGTAAGTGTAATTTTTTAGTGGCTTTATGGCATGTTCCATAAGATAGTCCTATATGAACATAAAATCAGAATTAATAAAGTTTCTGTATATCAATCAAAGTAATATTTTACCTGTCTGCGCTGATAGTCGCCTTAATGATTTCTTAGGACTTACGTCCAGCCGTTCTTGAATATCTTCTAGCACTTCGCTTGTTAGTAAAGTAGGTCTACCAGAAGAGTGTTTCTTAGATATACTGCCAGTTTCTCGAAAACGACTAATAAGACGGTTGACATATCTTGCAAAAATATCATGTTGGAATTCCATTTCTGGGAATCGAGTGTGAAACTGTTGTCTACATGAATCAGTAGAATATTTCCACTCTGCATTCGGTAACAGTTCTCCGCTACGAAAATAAGCCTCCACAATAAACTTATCTTGTTCTTCCGTAAATGGCATTGTTGATTTCAACGCAACTTTAAAATTAAACAAAAATGATAATGATACTCGTATAAACACCAAAAAGAATAACTTACAGTAAAAACGAAATGTGCCTTTTATTGCCTTGAGAAAGACAGTTTCTAATAATCAATTGAACGCAGTAAACAAAGTGAAAAAGAAACGACAAAAAGCTTATATGCTTGCAAATATGTATAAATGACAGAATCCGACACAATAACCGAGTTGCTGCAAATCGGAAATGCGAACTGGCCAGTTATTAGTCGTACTTCATCACCCGTCACCTCTGAGCTGCTTTCGTTCGTAGCACAGTTCGTAGTAATAATCATAGTGATCACGTATTAATGAACATGAACATATGATCAAGTAATCATACCCGGATTGTGTTCACTACAAACGAACATGCAAAAGTTGGATGCATAGATGGCGCCAAATGCGCAAAGCTTAAATTAGAAAGTTGATCATTCTTAAAATTTGAATTTTCACTACTTCCACCTTGCAAACTTCTTTCCATCTTTTCCACTGATGCGACCACAAGACCAGATGCCACTACACGCTTTCTCTAAAGGTTATGTTGCCATTATGTAAACTAATCACAATCATCATAATCACAGTGAACACAAAAATTGTCTGATTAAGCGGGGTAAGGGGTTTGCTAATCGTGATTACTTGTTTCACAAGTGGGGGGAAAGTGATCATTGCAATCGAACACGTGCGTTGTCTAAACTGATCCTGTGATTATGAATCACGGGTACGAACGAAAGCAGCTCTGGTAGTTGTCGCCTGCTTTGAAAAATCGCCTACCGGGTAATTTTTCACCTGGTAAGTAGTCGTCGCCTGCATTGAAATATCGCCCACCGAGTACCGGGTTGTTATCTTTCGCTTGCGTTGTCGCAGTGTCGCACTACTACTTGAACACTGATTATATATTTACTGGGAATTGGAGTAGTATATGATAAGAGTATTAGCAAGTATTAAGTTGCTTTGTTAAATAGAGAGCTCCAGGAAAATGTGCATCTTTAATTTAAAAATATATACAGTATTAATAAACAAAATGTAGGTATTTACATAAATACTAACAATCGCGTTAGTTAATATAATTAATATGTAATAAAAAAAACTATATAAATGCACAAAAATAAATAAAAACATATAAAGAACGTAAAAATTATCAGTATGTTTAGGAAACAGTCAGTTTCTTCTTAAGTTGGTTAATTGACCGGTGACAAAATATAAGTATAATAAACGCAACTTAAATCTGCAATTTGTGTGTTTTTTGTAAATATCTGTTATTTATTGATATTGTTTGGTCTTTAGTATAAATTTAAATTTGCCGCCAACTCCTTGAAGAAAAGTTTATTTTGGTAGCACTGGAAAGGGAGAAAAAGAGACATTACTATTACCGCCAAGATACACGAAACAACGCAATAAAGTTTTGTATCGTTAAAATTGCATTTTTATTTTAAATGGAATATTCTACCCCAGTAGAATCGCAAAGAGAAAATCTCGAGAATAACGTTCTACATATTGGTCCTTCGGCATCGGATTAAGAGAAAAAAGTGTTGACGGTAGAGGTTAACCACGTGCATCGAAAACGAACGTAACAGGGATATACTCAGTTTCTAAAGGAATACAAGTATATGGCATTTATTACTCATCGTACAACGAAACAGCGAAAACATCACTCCATTGGTATAGGAAAATCAAGAAGAATCGCACATCGAAAAGCAAAATAACGTAGAAGCAGTAGTTAACCTAAAAAAACCAGTTAATCGATATTGGAAGCAAGGTAGCGGTAACAGCGGTTTTGGAGTGCAACACAGAAACGCAGACAACGCACGTGAATTCACAGTAAGTCCTATCCTTTTTTACCTATTTGAAAAACGAATTTTTAGTTGAGTAATCACGAAAAACAAAATCATTTTCATTGTCCTTGCATGTTTCAAGATATTAAAAAAAAAAAATCTTTAGATACAAATTCATTATTATCCCGTCAATTGTTTACTTTGTGGCTGACTTACAATGACCTCCAAACAATTGAAACAACAGCGAGAACAAGTTTTGGGAAAAATTACACGGTTCTCAAAATTTTTAAACGCGTATAACGAAGACAAATATTTAGAATTAAGCGAACGTTATGAAACTCTTAATCAAATATCCCTAGAATTTAACGAAATACAATCAAATTTAGAGGCGTTATTAAAAGACAGGGAACGTGAGCAGCAAGAAACGGAGCGTGAATCGTTTGAAAACATGTTTTATCAAATCAAAGCAAAAGCGAAGGGATTTCTTGTACAATACGAAACGAAAACGAATATTGAAAACGGGAATCATAATGTAAAAAAAGATACTTTAAAGTTACCGTCTATGAGTTTACCGGAATTTAATGGTGAATATCATCAGTGGCTTCAATTTCACGATACCTTTGTAGCATTAATCGATAACAATACAAACTTAAGCAATATCGAAAAGTTTTATTATTTGAAGGGATGTCTCAAAGGCGAGGCTGGCGAGATATTGCAATCATTAGAAATATCTAACAATAACTATCAAATCGCATGGGAATTATTAAAGCAAAGATTCGAAAATAAGCGAGTTATAATTGAAAAACATGTTCAATCATTATTTGAATATCCATCTATGAATAAAGAATCCGCTAATTCATTACGAAAAGCGATAGATGATTTTAGTAAACATATTAGGGCTTTAAAAGCATTAGGCGAACCCACCGAACAATGGGATCGATTATTGATTCATTTACTTACTTCTAAATTGGACATAACAACCAAACGCGAATGGCAAGAGTTTACCATTTCTAAAGAAAAAAGTACATTACCAAAATTTTCGGATTTAATTACATTCTTAACAAATCGATATCAAGTGTTAGAAACGATCGTGGTGGCAAATAATCCAAATAAATCGTCAAACTTTAAACATGAAAAAAAGCGGTATTACGAGCACACTCATACGCATTTAGCAACGTCAAATATAACATGCGAATTTTGCAAAAACTCACATTATATATATCAGTGCGAAAAATTCAAAAAACTTCCCGTCAAAAAGCGATATGAGGAAGTAAAGCGAATCAAATTATGTATTAATTGTTTGCGCAATAATCATTTTTCTCAAAATTGTAAGGCATCGGGTTGCAAACATTGTCACAAGCGACATAATTCATTATTACACATGAATAACGCGGAGGAAATTGGTAATTTGGGAATTAGCCAGGCGTGTAGCAACAAAGGGGTTGACGAAGAGGCAAATCCTGTTTCGAATAGCGAGGGTTCAGCATCAGTAAACACACATGTTACCAGCATTAAACCTGAAGCGCGCGTATTGCTTTCAACGGCTTTAGTTTATGTGCAGGATAATATCGGAGCTTATCATAAGGCGAGAGCGCTTTTGGACTCAGGGAGTCAATCCAATTTCATTTCGGAGCGGTTATGTCAAAAATTAAAACTACCCATGAACGAAATATGCCTTCCGGTGACAGGTATTAACCAATCATCGATGGAAATCACAAATAGTACGCGAATCAAAATAAAATCTATATATAATAACTTCCAGACAGAACTTTTTTGTTTAATTATACCACGAATAACCAACGACTTACCGAATTTTACATTTAACACAAATTCAGTAAATATCCCGGATAATTTATCACTAGCAGATCCGTCATTTAGTATACCGAGCAAAATTGATATTCTATTAGGTGCAGGAATCTTTTGGGAATTGTTATGCGCTGGTCAAATCAAAACGGGACCTGGACAACCAATATTGCAAAAGTCAAAATTTGGGTGGATTCTTTCGGGACCGATAAATATAGTATGTCACAAATCGAATGAGATTGAAAATGGCGTCGTGTCAAATTTAAGTCTCCACGAACAAATAGAAAATTTTTGGAAATTAGAGGAAACCAGCGATACACCAAAAATGAGCAAAGAAGAATGGGAATGTGAAAAGGAATTTCTGGAAACGACCAAGCGAGAAGAATCTGGTAGGTTCGTCGTTAAACTGCCAGTGCGCGAAAATTTAAAAGAACTAGGAGAATCGGAAACAAATGCCAAACGGCGTTTTCTGAATCTAGAAAACAAATTAAGCAAAACCCCAACCATGAAAGAACAGTACAACAATTTCATGAGCGAGTACGAAAGCCTAGGGCACATGGAAAAAATAAGCGAAAAGGAGTTACAAAACGAATGCAAACTCACGTATTATATTCCACATCACGGAATATATAAAGAAAGTAGCCTAACAACGAAGTTAAGGGATGTTTTTGATGCTTCGGCGAGAACAAGTTCCAACTTATCATTAAACGACGTGCTGAAAACTGGCCCAAAGTTACAGGATGATCTATTTGACATACTACTAAGATTTAGAAAACATAATTTAGTACTCACCGCAGATATCGAAAAAATGTATCGACAAATAAGAATAACACCAGAACAGCAAGATTTGCAAAGGATACTTTGGAGAAAAAATCCAGCTGACATTATTTCTAGAGGTATTGAACCTCATTTACTGTTGAAATCTGACCTATGGTTTCACGGACCGTCTTGGTTGTGTTTACAGGAAAAGAAGTGGCCCGGGTGTCGTCCTATCGGAGTCATCGACAACGTTCCCGAGAAACGGAAAGCGAAATTAGTTAACTTAAACATTACCACCGATTTTGACATTTTTCATCGATACTCAACATTTTATAAACTAAAAAGAGTGGTTGCTTATTGTTTCAGATTTGTAAATAATTCAAAGGTGTCTTCTGAAAATCGTATAACGGGTTGCTTAACTAGCGAAGAAACAAATCACGCAACTGAAATATTAGTAAGAATTGTGCAACAGCGGGAGTTTTCGCAAGAGGTTAACAACTTAAAACAAGGGAAATCCATATCACGTAAGAGTAAACTTTCACAATTGAACGTCTTTTTGGATGATCACGATTTATTACGAGTAGGTGGTCGAATTAGTAAAGCCTCAGCTGTATATGATAAAAAACATCCAATCGTTTTACCTCAAAAACACAGTTTAACAAAACTTATTATAAAAGATGAACATCATCGTCATTTGCACGCGGGCGCACAAGCAATATTGGCCGCCGTTAGATTAAAATTCTGGCCATTAAATGGCAGGCACGCGGTTAGAAACGTCATAAGAAATTGCGTCACTTGTTTTAGAGCAAATCCATATTCTGCTGAACAAATAATGGGTGATTTGCCAAAAAATCGAGTTAGCATGACAAGACCATTTTTAGTAACGGGCGTTGATTACGCGGGTCCATTTGATTTGAAAGAGAAAAGATTCAAAAATCGTAGCCTCATTAAGGGATACATTTGTATGTTTGTTTGTTTTTCCACTAAAGCCGTCCATATGGAGGTGGTTGGTGATTTGACTGCTGAGTCTTTTCTTAACGCGCTCAAGCGATTCACGGCCCGACGCGGTATCTGTAAAATTTTATACTCAGACAACGCCACTAATTTTGTAGGTGCTAATAATAAGCTAGTGCAAAGTTGTAATCACTTAATGAAGACGGACGTCAACTTTCAATCATTTTTGAGTAAAAATCAAATTACGTGGCAATTTATTCCGGCGCGGTCACCACACCATGGGGGTCTTTGGGAGGCAGCAATTAAGTCCGCCAAATTTCACATAAAGCGGGTTATTGGCAAGGCCTTATTACATTATGAGGATTTTTGTACTGTGATTACTCAAATTGAGGCAGTTTTGAATTCCCGACCTTTAATTCCCTTGACAAACGACCCTAATGACCTAGTAGCCCTATCCCCTTCTCACTTCCTCATAGGAGACTACTTAATGGCGATACCGGAAGTAGAAGTGCAAATGCCCACAAATCGATTACGTCATTATCAAAAGTTGCAGCAAATGGTTCAACATTTTTGGCGACGCTGGTCGCACGAATATCTAACTTCCTTGCAGCAACGTACCCGGTGGCAGAAGTCCTCGTCAACACAGTTGGGTGTAGGAACCATGGTGCTATTGAAAGAAAACAACCTACCTCCTCTGTTGTGGAAAATTGGAAGAATAGAAGACGTTTATCCAGGAAGTGACGGTGTAGTGCGTGTTGTGAGCATACGTACTGCTAATGGAACAGTAAAACGTGCAATACAAAATATTTGTATTTTGCCAATCAACTATCACTAACAATTTTTAATATGAATATTCATTAATTACTGATATTTGCAAAATGTTTGAGTTCTTTTATTATCTTGTTTTATCTGTTTTGAAAGTCGAGCCTTTCAAGGGCGGCGGTATGTTTGGTCTTTAGTATAAATTTAAATTTGCCGCCAACTCCTTGAAGAAAAGTTTATTTTGGTAGCACTGGAAAGGGAGAAAAAGAGACATTACTATTACCGCCAAGATACACGAAACAACGCAATAAAGTTTTGTATCGTTAAAATTGCATTTTTATTTTAAATGGAATATTCTACCCCAGTAGAATCGCAAAGAGAAAATCTCGAGAATAACGTTCTACAGATATATACATATATTTTTTATGGATAATGAAGTAGAAATGCGACAACCTGAGTAAGGAAAAACCGGGTTGTCGGTGTTGCATGTAAAAGGCCGTTTGACATTTACGTAAATTTTAAATAAAATTCACAACATAATTCACACGCAAATTTTGTAATAAATTCATATCGTGGCATACATAAATTTTAGATTGTAGATTTGGTTGTTAATTCACATGTAAATTATTTAGAACATGTTCTATTTTCTGGGTGGGTGTTTCTAGTAAATCTGCGCGCGCATCGATATGGGCAGGTAAATTGAATATCACTGGGGCCCGATTCTCGAACTTAAGAGAAGTGAACGTTCTATTGAGAGAAGTGATACATCACACTCCCATCCCTCGTTCTCCTAACTTCAAGAATAGCTGTTTTTAGGTAGGGATGTGTGTCGATCGTGTAGGAAATAGCAGTGCCATGTTGCCAGGTTGCAAATGAAGGCGGATTAGGACAATTGTTGTATAGAACAGTGTATATTAGGTAATATGTAATACGAAAACTATTTCTTTTAAATAGCGTGTGTAATGTTGAAAGGTTTTATGGGATATATCAGTTGGATTTCCGGAAAGTGTTAGGCTAAACATCGAAATGTGAATATTGTTTTCTACGTATTATACATGTAGAAATAATGTAACATATATTAAAGTAATAAAAATAATAAAATAAAATAAAACACCTTTTTCACGAAATTAGTTTAATTAACTATTTAAACATATTACCTATCAGACATTTTATAATAAGTAAAATACATGTTATACAGACAAATTTTAAAAGTAGGGTGAAAAAACGATTAATGCAAAATTACAACGAATATTAACAGTATAAAATTCTGAGAATTAGTTCAATGGGAAATACAAAATATTAATGAGAAAGAACGGGTAAAACTAACGCTGACAGGATTACGAATTACAATTCTAAATAAGATATTAATGAAAAGTTTAATATATAATTATGTATTTAACGAGACATTTTATAATAAAAATATATGTTATACAGAACAATTTTAAAGGCAGCTGAAAAACGATTAAAGCAAAATTACGACGAGTATTAACAATATATCATTCTGTGAATTAGTTCAATGGGAAATACAAAATATTTCTGAGAAAGACAACGGGTTAATTTAACAGTGACAGGATTATGGATTAACAATTCTAAATAAGATATTACTCAAAAGTTTAATACATATTTCAAGAGTGTCTTAAGTGTTATCCGATGTCGGTATACAAGATAACAAACCAGAGGAAACGTTCAAATACGATATAAAGAACACATGGCTCATGTCAAATTACACAATGTAGAAAAATCCGCATTAGCTCTACATCATATTGATACAAGTCACAACTTCAGCCTAGAAAATGTTAGTTTAGTTAAACAAAGCAACAATAGAAACTTAGATATGTGGGAAGTCATATACATGAAAAAACATAAAAATTATCTGCTGAATAATGATATTTCTCCCCTTAACAAGCATTGATCGGTCATATGTACAAAATTTAAGTCGATATGCGCATGCTTCTCTTAACTTTTAATATGTTCGCTTGACTTGAACCGATAGATGTAAATTCTCCCAACTCTTGAGGGAAGGGATCTATCTCTCAGGTTCAAGAATACGATTTTTAACATTTCAAGAGAATCCCCTCCATTATTCTCTCGAAATCTCTGTTCTCTCGACTCGAGAATCAGGCCCCTGCAATACACTGCGATATCACGTTTGTTAGAAGTTAGTTATTGCTGATTATTGTACTTATTGTCGGTATCTTGATTCTTGATCAACAGTATATAAAAAAGACATATTGGTCAAACGATCAAGTACGAGCATTAATTAATGAATATCAAAAGCATCCTGGTTTATATGCGGTGAAAACCAAAGACGATAAAAATTGACGCACGATCCCACGCACTTTATTTATTTCCCTCATAAAGGTTTTTTGTTTTGTAATATTTTTTTCAATTAAATTAAGTAAATCGTTAAATTGTACACTTGTAAGTCTAAGAAAATTTTTGTATGCATTCGAATCTTTTATTTTCAACTGGTAATTTATCAGACTTAAGATGCCTTTTCTTTTTCGATTTAACCACGATCGAGCTCATGACTTTTTACGTTTTTTTACCACGGGCCGTTACAACTACGGTTGTTGCGATTATTATAGTAGTAGTTAGAAGTAATAAACTGTCGTCTACTGCGTCCATAACAAATCCAATAGTGTCCAATATTGATTTAAAAAGCAAACAAACCAACATAACCATAACCTCAAATCATAATATTTAGTATCTAGTGCGCATGTTTAATTATAAATTTGTTAGCAAATTTTATGCAAAAAGTTGATGTGTGGCAAACAGGCATTTCTAGTGAATTCACATGTAAATTTGTAATTAAATTTGTTATCAAAAGTTTCTGTATGATACTGTGTTAAATTTACATGTAAATTATGATGTAAATTTAATTCCTAATTTTGTATGAAATTTACGTAAGTGTCAAACGGCCTTAAGGTGAGCGATAAATGAAATATGACTAATGAACTAGTTCGTAACTTAAATATACGATTTACGGCAACCAGCTTATCGTGTTCTTAAAAACCTGCCTACGAAATAAGGTTGAGAGTATTAGTGTTTTGTACAATTAAGAACTATATGAAAATGTATATTTATAATTTTGAAAGTACACTTTGCTTTTGTACCTACGTCGTTTTTACTTTCTTATACGTAGTATAAGGAAGTATTGTGATGATGAAAATTTTCGACCTCGAGATTTTTGCAGATGTCCACGTTTTGAGGTCCCCTGATACCAAAAAAGTGGTTTTTAAAAAATGTCTGTGTGTCTGTGTGTGTCTGTCTGTCTGTGTGTGTGTGACCACGATAGCGGTCAAACCGCTGTAGATATCAATTCCAAATTTTGTATTTACGAATACAATCTCCCTCTTGAGAACTGATTAGATTTTGAGCAAAATCGGCAGACCGGAAGTAGTAGTTTACTTCAGTGAAAAAATCGAATTTTGCAAATATTTCATCAATTACTAAGTTTAAACAAATTTATAAAGAATTCAAATGTACTCAAAATTAAATTTGAGAAAAATTGTTTTAATAAAGTTTTTCGAAATTCCTACCGGAAGTAGGTCTTTTACTCTTATCGAAAATCAGTTTTTTGCGAATATCTCGCAAGTCATGCTTTCTAGGCAGGTACATTACGAGTATAAAAGTATTTATAACATACTTTTAAATATCTTTTGTATAAAAAAAATTTCAAAATTCAGCCCGGAAGTACCACTTTTACTCTTATCGAATAGCGATTTTTTGCAAATATGTCGTAAATTATGCATTCTATATATATTTATGAAGAGTACAAAAGTATTTAGAGTTGGATTTGGAATATTTTTTGTATAAATGAAATTTCAAAATTCGGACCGGAAGTAACACTTTCATACGTATAAGAAAGTCGTGTGGTGGCCACACCTCATTTTTTAAATAAAAATTAGTAGTTTCTTATGGAATACCAGAATATTATACAAGGAAAAGTGGTAGTGCATTCTGCGGGTTGTATCATTTGCATTGTATACATTATAGATGTTGGCCAATAAATATTATTATTATTGAATACAGGGCGATGATGCGAGTGAAAACTACTCGAGTGATAATTCGATTATTAAGATGACTCGAGTAGTGAGTAACCGGTTATTGAAATAATTCGATTTCGCCCATCACTAATATTCATACTACAATAATGAACGTGGCAAACTCGTGCTGAAGTTGATATATCGATGTAGCGGCACGGTCAAGCATTTACGATCTCTGTAGTATGATCAAAAAGTCTTTGGATCGCTATTGCCGTGGAATTTATGTCAATCTATGAAATTATTTACTTTTATTAATTTTGACATTTACTTGACAACTTTCAAGTCAGCAGGTTATAATTCAACCTAAATAATTATAACCTAAAATCTATTTTATTTGTGACTTATGTATACTTCAAAGTCAAGAACCACAGAAGTAAATAATTCTATAGATAGCTTTACGTTTCATGGCTATAGCGATCCAAAGACTTTTTGATCAAACTATAGTAATTTAATACGGAAATAATTGTCCTCCGTAAAACCGACGCGTGCGTGAGTGCGTAGTAGCGTTGATTGAAGGAATACATAAAGCTGCGCCACCACATAGCACTGAGCGTACCCAAACTGGTTTCGACATCTAGAGCGGCAGCACTAGTCATTTGGTTCCGAGATTTTTAGTTTTGCGTTGACCGTTGAGTGATACGCGTTGCGTTTACAATATCGAGCTCTCGCATCTACCCACAGGGGCCCGATTCTCGAACTTAAGAGAAGTGAACGTTCTATTGAGAGAAGTGATAGATCACACTCCCATCCCTCGTTCTCCTAACTTCAAGAATAGCTGTTTTTAGGTAGGGATGTGTGTCGATCGTGTAGGAAATAGCAGTGCAATGTTGCCAGGTTGCAAATGAAGGCGGATTAGGACAATTGTTGTATAGAACAGTGTATATTAGGTAATATGTAATGTAATACGAAAACAATTTCTTTTAAATAGCGTGTGTAATGTTGAAAGGGTTTATCGGTTATATCAGTTGGATTTCCGGGAAGTGTTAGGCTAAACATCGAAATGTGAACATTGTTTTCTACATATCATACATGTAGAAATAATATAACATAAGTAATAAAAATAATAAAATAAAATAAAACACCTTTTTCACAAAATTAGTTTAATAACTATTTAAACATATTACCTACGAGACATTTTATAATAAGAAAAATACATGTTATACAGACAAATTTTAAAGGTAGGGTGAAAAAAAGATTAATGCAAAATTACAACGAATATTACAGTATAAAATTCTGAGAATTAGTTCAATGGGAAAAACAAAATATTAATGAGAAAAAACGGGTAAAACTAACGGTGACAGAATTACGGATTACAATTCTAAATAGGATATTAATGAAAAGTTTAATATATAATTATTTAAACCTATTATCTACGAGACATTTTATAATAAAAATACATGTTATACACAACAATTTTAAAGGTAGTTGAAAAACGATGAAAGCAAAATTAGAACGAATATTAACAATATATCATTCTGTGAATTAGTTCAATGGGAAATACAAAATATTTCTGAGAAAGACAACGGGTTAATTTAACAGTGACAGGATTATGGATTAACAATTCTAAATAAGATATTACTCAAAAGTTTAATACATATTTCAAGAGTGTCTTAAGTGTTAACCGATGTCGGTATACAAGATAACAGTTTGTTATTAATGGGAGAAATATCATTATTCAGGAGATAATTTTTATGTTTTTTCATGTATATGGCTTCCCACATATCTAAGTTTCTATTGTTGCTTTGTTTAACTAAACTAACATTTTCTAGGCTGAAGTTGTGACCTGTATCAATATGATGGTACTCCAAAAATGTGTGATAATTTAATGCACGTATAGTAGGTACACCTATTCTACTGTATTATATATAACCTATACTACTCTTCTGTATCATCAACATTGATCGCTGTCACATGTACAAAATTTAAGTCGATATGCGCATGCTTCTCTTAACTTTTAATATGTTCGCTTGACTTGAACCGATAGATGTATATTCTCCCAACTCTTGAGAGAAGGGATCGTTCTCTCAAGTTCAAGAATACGATTTTTAACATATCAAGAGAATCCCCTCCATTGTTCTCTCGACTCGAGAATCGGGCCCCAGGTCTATCGTCTAACAGTCATATAGAGATGGTCTTAACGGTGATTTTTCATTCACCGTTCTAAAGCAAACGGTGATTTCAAAATCGCGGTGATTTTAAACAGCTCTTTTAATCACAGCGAAAGCAGGAGCCGTTTGTTTTCACTGTTTATTTTCACCGCACATGGGGCCCGATTCTCGAACTTAAGAGAAGTGAACGTTCTATTGAGAGAAGTGATAGATCACACTCCCATCCCTCGTTCTCCTAACTTCAAGAATAGCTGTTTTTAGGTAGGGAGGTGTGTCGATCGTGTAGGAAATAGCAGTGCAATGTTGCCAGGTTGCAAATGAAGGCGGATTAGGACAATTGTTGTATAGAACAGTGTATATTAGGTAAATTGTAATACGAAAACAATTTCTTTTAAATAGCGTGTGTAATGTTGAAAGGGTTTATGGGTTATATCAGTTGGATTTCCGGAAAGTGTTAGGCTAAACATCGAAATGTAAACATTGTTTTCTACATATCATACATGTAGAAATAATATAACATATATTAAAGTAATAAAAATAATTCACAGAATGATATATTGGTAATATTCGTTGTAATTTTGCTTTATTCGTTTTTCAACTACCTTTAAAATTGTTCTGTATTACATGTATTTTTATTATAAAATGTCTCGTAGATAATAGGTTTAAATAATTATAAACTTTTCTAATATCCTATTTAGAATTGTAATCCGTAATCCTGTTACCGTTAGTTTTACCCGTTCTTTCTCATTAATATTTTGTATTTCCCATTGAACTAATTCTCAGAATTTTATACTGTTAATACCTAGGTATTCGTTGTAATTTTGCATTAATCGTTTTTTCACCCTACCTTTAAAATTTGTCTGTATAACATGTATTTTTCTTATTGTCTCGTAGGGAATATGTTTAAATAGTTACTACTGACAATTTGTGCAGTGCACACGAAATCTGGCATATGTAATTTTTGTGAAAAAGGTGTTTTATTTTATTTTATTATTTGTACCTATATTACGCAAGTGCTCAACAGAAATTACTAAATATTAAAGTATCAACGCATTGTGGAATATTGGTTTGGTTTAAGTTTGCATTTGCACCCCCTGAGCGGTTGGAAAACAAGACAATTTTGTGTTAGTAAATTTGAAATATTATACTAATGTTAAAACATTTCAGTACAGCCAATATGTTTTTATATTTGTCAATGATGTTGATAGTTTTCTTTTTATAGAAAAGATGGCTCGAAATGCATCTATTAACAAAGCCCAAAAGGATATGTTGATTGAATTTTTGGAGAAAAACAAACAATTGCAGTCAGGATGTTTTACTCCAACATTTACTTTTAAGGGAGCACAGAAACTGTGGCAAGAGATAACAAGTATTTTAAATTCTATACCAGGAGGTGCCAATAAAGATTGGAGACAATGGAGAAAGGTAAGAGATGTAATATTGAATTTATAGAAACCATATTTCGGTATCATTTTAGACATGGCAGGATTTGAAAAAAAACGCAAAATTAAAGGCAACAAAAAATAAACAGTCTGCACAGGCAACAGGTGGAGGAACTGAAAATATTATTGAGCTCGATCCTGGAGATGAAAGAATATTAAGTATGATGATCTCTACACAAATAACAGGCCTTGGAAATATAAGTGAAACACCAATACAATTTGATTTTACTGACTTCGAAGAAGAAAATAAAGTACCAGTAAGTTTTAATCATATTGTGTATTACTTAAGTTGCAATTAAATTTTATTTAAAAATCAGGATACATACAATCAAGATTTCGACCAGAATATAGATACAACAAATGAAAATTTATTGAAAAGTGAGGTACAAGTAGACCATTCCTATACTCTGCCATCAGCATGTAGGACAATTACAAAAAGCCGAAGACTAGATGATTCTATTAAGTGTTCCCAAGAACTGTTTGGGGTTATAGAAAGAAAAACAGATATTGTTAAAGAATATTATATAGTGAAACAAAAATACCTGGAACATAGGCAAATAAATGATAAAAAGAAATTAAAGGTATTACAAGAAAAAAATGATATTTTAAATAAATTAAATAGTACTTTGGAAAAAATTGTAAATTTAAGAAAATAGACAGAATTTATCTTTTTGTGTTCCTTTCAGAATTATATATATATTTTTTGGCTACTCTTTAGTCCCGCACTACAATATTAAAATACAAGAAAAATATCAAATATGTATCTAAATGGAATGCATTTGTTTCACAGAATCCAAAAATGTAGGTTTGATTGTCCAAGTGAGTAAAAAGTATCAAACTTCTTAAAAAACACTACCTTCAGCTTAAAATCCTTCAACTTTACACATCACTAGTTTGTAAAGATGATGGATTTTAATCTGAAAATAGTGTTTTTAAAGACGAAAATTTGATACCTTTTACTAACTTGCTGGCAATCAAACCTAAATTTTTGGATTCTGTGAAACATAAGCTTTCCATTTATATATATATACCAACATACATATTATTCAATATTTTTCTTGTATTTTAATATTGTTGTGCGGGACTCATGCTAGTGTTGCCTTTTTTTTTTACTTTTAGAATTATAGTTATTTATTTTGTTGTACTTTAGTTATAAATATTTATTTTTGTTGTACTTTCAGAATTATATTTATTTTTATTTTTAGAACTTCATATATACAAATTATTGACTATTGTAATGATCTCTATATGCTTTTTGTGAATTATGGAAGCTTTCATTATGTTTTTGCATCTGTATTTGAACTTGCAATAAAACCAAATATTGTTTTTAATGTTCTTTTTATTTTTAATGTAAGTATATATTTATCAAAACAAACCACTGTTTATGTAAACAAAATTATATAAAAAAAATCAATTAAAGTAATTATGAGCAATTGTATTACGTAATTGTTGGCCAGCTATTAAATCTATGTTGACTCGATTTACTGGTTGCTCTACATTTACATCAACTTCGATTTCTATATCTAAATTATAATCTTCATTATCTGGCTCTGGTACGTTATTATCAATGCATATGTTATAAAGCACAACACATGCATTGGTAATTTTTGCTACCATATCAGGTTTATAATGTAGAACACGATGTTTTAATAAACATCGAAATCTATTTTTTAATAAGCCATTACAACTTTCAATAAGACTGCGTGTGCTTGTTAACCTGTTATTGCATCTCTCTTCTGGTGTATTTGGAAGAGCATTTTCAAAGGGTGTTAACAGCCAAGGGCGTAATGGATAGCCTAAAACAACCATTTAATTAAATTTTTTCATAATAGATCAATAGAAAATATTCCCACCTGAATCTCCCAACAAAAAGAATGTTTCATTTCCCTCTCTGTAAATTCGTTCCATAATTGGAGAGATATTAGACAGTCTCCAAATATGGGCATCATGACAACTTCCCGGGAATCTTGCACATACATGCAAAATTTTCAAATTATCATCACACACCTAATAAATAAAATAATATTTGCATATCGTTATTTATTATCTAAGTATAAACACATACAAATTGAACATTAAGTGAATGGTAATGTTTTCTGTTGACATATATGTGCTCATTCTCAATGGGTTTAGCAAGAGCAATGTGAGTTCCATCCACACATCCAATTACTCCCGGAAATTGATATTTTCTATAAAATCTAAAGCAAAGTATAAATATTTTATTCTCCTTGTCTTCCCAATGAAATATAAATGCATGAGTGATTACCTAGCTTTTAATTCTTGTAAATCATTCAAATTCCGTGGAAATATAACAAACTGCCCCATTATTTGATTTAAAATATTTGTAACTTCCTTAATAGCCCTACTAGCAGTACTTTGACTAACTGCAGTAAACAGGGTCTTACCAACGCCAGTTTGATATGTGCCGTGTCCGTAGAAATGTAGAGCAATTAAAACCTATTTCGAAATTAAATTACATATTGTTCACTAAAATTTAGATATATTTTTACCTTAATTTCGATGCTAATAGCGGACGTTCGCGTTGGATGTTCACCATGTTCGGAAATAATAGCAATAACATATCTTGTCGTTTCTTTGTCTAGACGAAATAATTTTCTAAATTGTATTTCAGATAGGTTAAATGCATTTTCCCGTATATTGTTACGCCCGAAACCACGTCGCACTAAGATAGCAGACTAAATTACGTTAAAGAAAACGGAGAATCACAATAGGAGATGTTTGAATCTGGAAAACGCAGGGCCGAGCTAACTCTGTCGCAGACGGCGTGACGGTTCAGATATACTAAAACACCTAATAGTAGAGCGTCGGTCGGCAACGACGCGAGCGACGTTGTCCGGGCACCAGAACACTATGTTACCTTAACGATAACCTACCTGCGCCTCCTATGAGCATCCACTGGCTGTGTTCCTCCAGCGGGTATCCTATTGATCACCCTGTATAATCTGATGCACTTAACCTTACGTACGTGCTTGTCACAAAATTATATGAGATATGTAGAGGTAAAATAAAAGATAAAGGTAATACGGAATGTAGCAAGATTTAAATAAAAGTTGAATGAGGTTTAAGTTTTTTTTCAAAATAAAAGAAAGTAGTTAAAGTATATTAGATTATTACAAATGAAACAATACTGTCTGAACAGTTAAAAATAAAGATCAGCTAACGTTGAGTGAAATTGAATTTAAAAAAAAGAAATGAAAACTAGACAGTTTGAAAATTAGTAAACAAAGCGTTGGTAATAAAAATAAAATAAATAAACAATTCTTAACACTAGTTCATAATCTCTGCGTTCCAGCAGAAGATGGTTGGTAGCAGAAACGTTTCATTACCTCACATATTATCTTTACAATGTAATATCATGAAAACGCCACTACGGCAATGTTAACACAAAATGTGATTTAATATTTACGCAAGAAAATTAATATCAACTAGTACTTAAGACTTAGACTAATAAAGTGAAAATTTGTTAAATTACCAAACACAAGGTTTGATTACATGATCATAATTAAATTAAATGAAGGTATCTTGTTATCAAAAGTCAAATAATTAAAGATAAAAGGAAAAGGAAATTTTAGAATATACGCAAAAAAAAATACACTGAGCTTCCTGAACAAAATACACTTGCAGGGATGAATTTAACTAGCTCAGATATTAAGACAAAAGTCTGCAAGAAAAGTTAGTGTTATAACGACAAGAATTTACTAGTAATTAAGCACAATAAAATTTAGTTACATCAACGAGGGCCCTCCATAAAACTGCTACTTAGGGTCACTCGGTATACGGCAAAGCAAATTTACGATTCAGCAAAAATAAATAATGAAATTAATGTGTCCACACATGTAAAAAAAGTGGTACGACAGATATCTTATAAGCACTCTAAAAGTCTCAATTCAAAGACATAAGAAAATTAAATCTGTAAAATGTCCAGTTCTCTGGCTCTACATTTTCATCAAAATAACCGAAATACACTTCGGTAAATTAGGTACATGGTTGTACTTAACTGACATCTCAAGATGGCGGAGGCACGCCAACTGGAGTTAAGATGGTGGAGGTCTTCTGATTGTACGTTGTAATTCCACCCAAAATCCAAGATGAAAAGATAGGCACAACCCTTACATAAATCAAAACGGCATCTACAGCGGCCAAACCAGCGTATAAAGTCTGAAGGCTTAGCCCTGTACTAACATCCTATTAAATTTGAAAGAAAAGAAACAAGAATAAAACCCCGAAAAATTAACACAAAATTACAACCACTTACCCCAATTTTAGTTGGAGATGCACGTTAAAGACTCAGAAGTCACACATAGCACGAAATGAAATTCAAAATCCAACACGTGGCATTCGTAAATCAGGTAGCGGTATTGCGATAAAAATTTACGATAAATCACCTAATTAAGGTATCGATACACAAGCTTATTTCGTCAGAGCCGCGTAAGCGTAAATCTATCTTTTAGACAAAGTAATAAAATTTACCAAATAAAATAAGCTTATCGTACTGATGTACTTTCAATAAGTTCGACTTCGTAAGTGACCTAAACGTGACCTTTTCGGTATCCCCATTATAGCCAATGAGCACGCACGCTCAATACGTCGCACTGGAAAGGATTCAAAATAAGGGCGGGAGATTTCAGATATAAAAATAGCAGGCACAAGACGAAATTTGACAATAGGGGGAGTCAACACCATGACATATAATTAAACACAAACATGAACATAACTTAGATGAAGATAAAATAACAGAACCAATCCTTCGATGTACGTAGAATTTATAAAGTCGGCAGTTCGAGAGGGAACTTCATGCTAAACGTTGGCAATGCGTGAAGCGAACGTTACACCTTGACGAGGTAACCAACGTTTGACAGATAGAAAACAAAACAAACCTCAGATGTAGACACAATTTAATACGGAAGAAAAGGGATTCTGCAGGTAACTATTGAGATTTCCAAACTCTTAAATCACGCTACAAACGGCGGTTAAAAAAAAGACCGACCTCCTAATGTTTTGCAGTTAAATCCGCGAGGCCATAACCCCCCAAGGAAAGATAACGACAGAAGCGCAACAAGGCAGTCAGGGAAGAAGAATGCTTGCTATGAACAAATCAGTCCACGGCAACAATTTAACGTATGCCCGTTAATACACAAGATTTCCCTATTTAATACCCACTCGCATTTTTAGTGACATAACTACGAAGGAAGAATATGAATCAGACGTACAAGAGAGTCTATGTCTAGGGATACGCATAAATACAGGCGACAGTAAATACAACGAGGCTGACTGATGTGTCGAAGAATTTAAAAACACAAATAAATGCACTTCGCAGAGTTCGGAAGTAATAAATAAGCAGATATTGATGAAGCTGAAACAAGGCGTAAAAAGTAACTGCAAATGCAGATAATTCGCATCTACAGGTAGGATAAAATAAGCTAGAGATAAGATAGTTAGAATTAGTTACAAAAGATACAGAGTTCTTACACCTAAAGAGTGTATTTGCCCGATATTACACATTACATATGTGTCAATCTCACGGTGCGTGACTTAGGGCTCCGAGAGCACAATAGTAGGTTTAGCACACGCACAGATATACAGCAAACGATCTTTTCACACGGTGAATCAAACGATATGCAAGGTGCGCTCAAAAAAAGTCTCGCGCTCATACATATTCTACGTACTTAAACAAAGACACATAATCTCACGAGAACTATATACAAAAGTGAATTTTACAGCATAACAATATAAAAACGACGCCGAGGACGTTGATAAAGTTCCTCTGCTTCCGCAACATCGTTTACTGCTTGATTCATTATAAAAATCTCTTCTTCATCCATGGTACTCCAAAAATGTGTGTTAATGCACGTATAGTATACCTATTCTACTGTACTGCAGACTATTTACACCATAACCTCCTATTACTCTTCTGTAAAGTTCTGTATCATCAACATTGATCGTTGATCGCGGTCACGTAAACAAAATTTAAATCGATATGCGCATGCTTCTCTTAACTTTTAATATGTTCGCTTGACTTGAACCGATAGATGTAAATTCTCCCAACTCTTGAGGGAAAGGATCTATCTCTCAAGTTCAAGAATACGATTTTTAACATTTCAAGAGAATCCCCTCCATTATTCTCTCGAAATCTCTGTTCTCTCGACTCGAGAATCAGGCCCATGGTAAAGGGCTCCTCCGAGCTGTTTACCGTGAGCGGTGAAAATAAACGATTCTCGTTTTCGCCGTTCGCTTTATTTGAAACAGCTCTTTCAATCGCCGTTCTCCGAGTTGTTTGTTAACTATAGAGTATGTGATATACATTTTGCTGAGCAAGATAGACGCCATGGTGCAAATTTGAAGAAACGTAGTGTTCCATCTCTACATTTGCCATATACCATTGAAGGTATGATTTTATTCTATTGTGTTGCTGTATAAAATAAAATCAAATGTTGATATAAGTAATTGCAAAATGTGTGCTGTATGATACCTGAAAGACTTTTATAAAATTATTTCTTCAATTTCATTTATTTACTTACACAAAAAATATTAACAAAATATTGAAAGGTAAAACACTCACAGAGAATCCAACAGAGCCACTGAAATTATTTGTGCGAGAACAATATATTAAACACAAGAAGTTCTTTATAAAAACTAAGAATACTTGATTATGTGCATAATTTGTTTTATATTATTATTAGTTTTACATATGTATGCAGGGTAGATGCACCGGTTGTGGCCATCGCACCGGTTGTGGCCATCTGCGAAATGAATCTAAAATATTAACGGCCATGTTCAAACTAAGCAACAAAATCATATAAAAGCACAATCCTTATAGTATTCTTGGTAGCGCCTGCGCATTACCTTCAGTTTGTCGGTTACAGTGTTGCTTACTCAGTCTGTTTTTTAACACGTGGTGAGAATATTGTGCTTTTCTTAGGAATTTTGTTAAGGCACATGAGGTAAGTTAATGTATCATTCTGTGTAGAAATAGAACTACTGGTGTTTAAGGTAGTTGGTGTTTGATTCAGAAAGGACTTTCCCATGTTATTTCAAGACTTTAAACTAGATATTTAACCTATAAATAATTAAAATAATAGTGGCCACAGCTGGAGCATCAAACGTACCTTCTGCGCCAGTTGTGGTCTGTCGGTGGCCACAAATAGGGCATGAAATCCAGTTGTGGCCACGCAATAGAAAGAGATGGCAAAATGTAATACTAATATAGTAGAAAAGGAGTAACAATCTAAAATTATTTATTAGTTTCAGAAAAATTATGCCATCCCGAAAATTATTCCAGTATACAGAAGGTTCTATGCAAAATGCCCTTAATGCAATACGGCATCAGTCTATGCCCATATCAACAGCATGCAAGAAATTTAACGTTCCTAGTACATCTGTACGAAATAGACTAGATGGCAAAACAAGCGATGATTGCCGAAGAGTGGGCCCAAAATGTGCTCTTGGCCCGGAAATAGAGGAAAAATTGGTTTTCTGGATTCTGGACTGTTCTTCAAGAGGTTTCCCTATAAATAAAGAAGGTCTCCAATATTCTGTACATAAAATACAAGAAGAGTGTGATATTCACCCAAAACTGATGAAAAATATGCCAGGAAGAAAATGGTTCGATTCTTTTATGAAGAGACATCCGAAAGTGAGCAAGAAAAAGGCTGAATTTATAAACAAGGCAAGGGCTGCGGTTTCTGAAGAATCTATCAAACGCTGGTTTAGTCATGTAAAGGAGCTGCTGGGGACTGATGCTGCCATTTTAAACAATTCAGGGCGAATATTCAATATGGATGAGACAGCCATTTTTTTATCACCCAAAGGATCTCTTATACTGGGCCCGAAGGGAAAAAATGTGTATGACGTCGGCATATCAGATAAAGACAATGTGACTACATTAGTCGCTGTAAATGCTGAAGGCTCGATTGCACCGCCGTTAACAATCTACAAATTTAAGCGTTTACCCAAAACCTACGCTGATGCTGCTCCTAAGAATTGGGGAATTGGAACATCGGATTCAGGGTGGATGCAAAGCAGACAATTTTATGAATACTTTGTAAATGTTTTCATTAAGTTTTTGGATTCTAAATCTATTACCAGACCAATTATTGTTTTTGTTGATGGTCATTCATCTCACTTGTCTCTAAACTTAAGCAACCTGTATCGTGAAAATGGTATAATTCTAATCTGTCTTCCACCAAATACTACACATCTGCTGCAACCTCTTGATGTTGCCTTCTTTTATCCTTTAAAGCAGGCATGGAAGAAAATTGCAAGAAAATGGTTATACGATCACGAAGGCCAGAACATTCAGAAAAAGGACATCCCTGCTGCATTAAATTAGATTTTGACAGAAAAAGATTTTACAGGTGCCATTAAATCCGGGTTTCGTGCTGTGGTTTGTATCCATTTGACGAAAATGCTCCGAATTACGAGAAATGTGTACGCAAAAACCTGTTACATACTAATGACGAATTGAAAAATTCAAATATGAATAACGAAATGTCTCATTTAAATTTTTTAGAGCAGCAAATGGATCCCTGGGTACTGCAAAGTTTTAAAACAACATATGCAACTCAATATTTTTGGCAAGGAGAAGATCGATATTTAGAGCTCTACAATTTATGGCGTTCCATTAAAGTTGACGTAGACCAAGAACCTGAATTAAACACATTTCAAGAAATGGAGACAGATGAAAATCAAAACGAGCAAGTGACAACCTTTAATTTAGAAACCATTGAAGCTGCAGAAATTCAAACAAAATTCAGCTGTTCAAACGAAAATGAAAATATTGAAGACAACATCCTTGTGTTTGACTTTCCTGAATTGCACAACATTGAAGAGTCAATAGAAGCTAGTGAAGAGAAGATTATTGACAGAGACGTTAATAATAAGGAAATCAATATACTACAGAATATTGTAATTAAAGAAGCATCTGAAAAAAGTGATAATTTTAACGAAAGTTCCAACAACGACAAAGATGTAAGACTTCTTAAAAAAATGACAGTTAGTGGTGTTCTTCAAGACGTGAAAACATGGCCTGATGATTCTACAAGACATTCAAAAAGAAAACAAATCCCCCTTCCTTCGGTGATCACTTCGGATAAATGGATTGAAATTTTTAAAGCGAGAGAAAAATATAAAGAAAACTTAGCTGCAGAAAAGGCTACAAAAAGAACAAGCAAGACTGACAAAATGAACAAAAGAAGAAAATTAACGAAAAAAAAAGGTTAATGATCAAACAAACAATGGAAATAATGAAATATTTTTAGGCAATACTACAACAGAGAATGAAACTATTTTGGATAAAAGTGATGCCAAAAAGTCTAAAAAACAAACAAGGAAAAGTATTGAAAAAACGAAGAACAGCAACCGACCAAAGAAGATTCTAATACAAACACTGGGATTGAAGAGGTAACCATTAGCAGAAAGCCTTGTAAAGAAGAAAATATGAGTACCTTGTTAGATGTAGGAAGCTATCTAATAGTCAAATATGAAGGTGAACTATATCCAGCAAAAATATTAAGCAAAGAAAAAAATGAGTGGTATTGTTGTGCAATGCGAAAAAGTGGAATAACCATTGGAAATGGCCTGAATCACCTGATCTCTTGTGGTACAAGAACCAAGATGTAGTTTTAAAAGTAAATGAACCTAAAGCAATAAATACCAGAGGGGTCTATGTAGTTCCCGAAATGGAATCTATATTATAATAATTTTATTGTTTTATTTAGGTGCTCATCTATTTGTTTTTCTTTTACATTTTATGTTGTAAATTTTTTTGTCTACAAGTAGAGTAGCTATATATCTATAAACTGGTTTAAATTTTTTGACTGGAGTATTTCTTTTTAATTTTGTACTAAAACAAATGTTTTAACCCTTATAATTTATAACGAAGTTTAGTTTCTTTTTTATTTATGTATATTAGTTTCTTTAATAAACTTGTTAACTAAGTAGGTAGGTAGGACTTGTCCATTTTTGTAGCTACTTTGTAGGTAGGTACCTACCTATTTGTCTATTTCAACAGGATGGCCACAACTGGTGAAGCCTCTGACCACAACTAGCAAATAGGTGGCCACAACCAGAGATAATATAACAGTCGAGATTAACAACTTAATGTAAAATTTTTGTTATCGTGGTGGGGGTAAAAAAATTAGTACCGGTATAAGGCAGAAGTGGCGCTTGCTGTCAAAAGCGGGCTTTTTGAACTATCATTTACTTATATTTCTGATAAATTTATATTTTTTTTATTCATTTGAAAATAAAATGTATTCTGTACTCTATTTGCTACTAAACACTAAAATCTATTTCATATCAAAAGCAAACAGTGAACAAAATACATTTCATTTTCAAATAAATGTTTCTACAATTATGTATATTGAATTATATTCTAATTTCAAAATAAGAATAAATTAAACACCAATAAAGAACATAATTTTATTTATTGAAATAAGTAGGTAGTCTATTTTCCACAGGAAATGATTACTATTTAGACAGATATTATTACATAATTTAACAATGGACAAAAATTATGATAAAAAACATACATTACAGTTCATTAGATATAAAGCGGCATATATACCTACGTAATAAAGTTATTTGAAAATCAACGCAACAGTTTCATTTGGAGATCGACGAGTTCAACTAATATATATTTGCTTCTTAAAGAGTTAGTATTCTAAACAAAAGTTGTAGTGAAGTAGTGAGAACAAAAAAATGTAATCTACGACTATTTTGGACACAATCAAATATTAATTCTGCATATTATGTAAAGATAACTAATAGTTACTGGTTCAGAATTACCCACCATAACAATATCACATAACAGAGTTACATTATATTAAACGAGCTTTTATTTTAACTTCTAAGATTGTTAAGAACACAATAGACTTGTAAGTCAAGAGAATTATCTAGCTTCAACATAGTTGTTTAATTACAAAATTTATTTTCATAGGATATGCACATTTAAAAATTATCTAAACATAAGTATTACATTTTCTAAATACATAATTTTAAATTATAATATAATTTTACTAATAACCATGCGTTGAGGTTGTTAGTGGTAATATATGTCGAATGTAAAATATATTCATTAACTACTTTCTTCAGGCTCATTAAAAATTCTTAGTAGGGATCAACTATTTTCAACTTTTAGTCCCTAATTGCATTGTTTCATGTTACCCATCACAATAAGGTATTTATTTAAAAAAATATCTTTCAATTATGTTGACTACACATTTTGTAGCTATTTCTATGCCAGAAGAGTTATGTATAGTTCAAAAAAATGTACGTACATTAAAAACAGCTTGCTAGGTATGGTGTAATACGAGGAATGGGTATATATAAGTCTATTTTAGGTAATAAAAGTAGTATTATTGTAGTGTTTATATTTGTAATTTATACAGGTTGATGTAATGACATGTGTATCAAAATCTGAAAATGCATCACTATATGATAAATACATGTATAATAATTTTATTTTATAATAAATGATTTATGTACATATACATTTTCTGTTAAATAATTTTAAAGTCAATGGCATTTAGTAGTATGACATAACATTGACAGCATACCAGTTTGTACCATTTCAATATTATAAATTACTGATACACATAAATGTACAAGTTGCGATATTTTTTAACTTTACTGAAGTAAAGAAACTAATGCGCAACATAAACATATTGCAATCGTTCTTTCATTGTGTTCCACAATAAATAAAATTACAAAAATTGCTTCGCCTAAAACGGACGTTATATTTCTTATTAAAAGGAAACATATTCTAATGAAGTAGGGCATTATTCAATAATTTCCTCCATAGAAGTTTAGAATTTGTAATGTAGAAATACCTCAGAAAAATTATTTCACTGCAGAACAGGTCATTAAAAACTCAAAAATTTTAATGGTATTTGCAATGTTAATATGTAGAAAACAGTTTAACAGAATTTAATGAAATATAGCTCAAACCAAAACACGATTGAACTATGGACGAATATAATAGTGCGTAAGCCAGTTTAAACGTGAGATTATGTGTGGTCTCAACAAAAGAAATTAAGAGGCTTCAAGATGTATTTAGTAAATGAAACAATTTATTTCTTAGGTAATAACCAAGAATAAATTAGTAATTCCAAAATAAAGAAAAACTATAGAAACTCCTGTACATTCTATCAATAATACAGGAATCAAATTTAGAGCTACTTATCACAAGTAATCACATTTAGCAAAGTTTACTTAAGTGAATACAATGTTACACCTTTCATTAGCTTACGATCTGCTTTATTCTTACATCATTCGATTGTCCTTGCTTTTAGTTATAATTTCTTAATTGTGATTGCTAGTATCTTTATATATCTAAATTACATAGATTGTAGAAGATTAGCAAGCAATGAATTTGATGTCAGTGTATTCTAAAATGTAAAGAATTAAATGTGAAAAGTGAGTCTGTGCAAAAAAAAAAGATTTAAATCAGTGAAAGGAAAGTTTCTATAGACCAGCGATTCTCAAACTTTTTTAAGCACGGAGCACTTTTTGCACCATAAGTTTCCTGTGGAGCCCTAAGTTTATAATATATATATATATTAGGGGAGTGGGCAAATATATATGATATGAAAACTCATTTTTATAATTTATACATTTTATTCTATATATTTTTTTTATAATAAAAATCATACAAACGTAGGTACGTTATATGAACAAATAAACAATAACACAAAGATAGAGTGTATATTAGTTGGTACCATTTAATGGAAGGTATGTAGTTGCTTTTTATTTTCGACCAACTGTTTAATGTCAGGCTTGATAGAAGAGAGTTGAATACGCATGTCAGGTTCAGCAACCAGTCTATTACGGTATTTCGTTTTTGTAGCTGCATATGTCAAGAATCCTGTTACACACAAGTACATATGTTGTTGGGAACGGAAGAACAGTCAGAGCTTGTGTGGCAAGTTGTGGATATTCATTACGAACCCTGCACTAAAAATTATCAAGTGACATTGTTTTGAACAGTGATTCCATGCTTGAATCTGATATCATTTCTAAAAAGGATTCATAGATTTCGTTTGACATATTTTCTGGCTTCTGCAAATTCGGTACAAAAGGATTCTGAACCCTTGAATTCATTTTCAGTTCTGTATTCTGCTCTTCCAGAAAATACCTCTCAAAAGATGCGTGCATATCATTAAGACATTGGATCACTTCTTCTAATATTTCCGTTGTTAATTGTGCTGTCTCACCAACGAATTCATTCAGTGTTGAAAAGCTTTCTACTAGTTCTCTTCAACACAAACAATCCAAAACTCTAATTTTTTTAGAAGGCAGTTATTTTGTTATTGGAATTGAACACTGTAGTCTGTTTTCCTTGTAAAGATAGATTTAATTCATTAATTTTTCCAAATATATCTGCTAAAAAAGCTAGTCTGGGCAACTAAGTCACATCACTCAAACAGTCTTTTAAGTTAAAAGAAATATCAGTCATAAAAGCTTGTAATTCAGTTCTTAGTTCGAATAATCTTCTTAAGGTTCTACCCCAAGATAATCATCTAACTTGAGTGTGGAGTAGTAGTGTTTTATGTCTGCTTCCATAATCTGAAAACAATCGAGATTTGACGTAATTGATTATTTTTACTGCTTCATCAAGAACCATTTTTAAATTTGGTGGCATCTTCTTTACGGCAAGTGCTTGTCTATGTAGGATACAATGGCTAGAACTACATTTTGGCGCTCCTGCTGTTTTACCAGTCATTGCCTTGGTCCCATCTGTACAAATATCGACACAATTGTTCCAATCGAGATTGTGTGTTTCAAAAAAAGTGTCAATCGTCTACAAATTTCTTCTCCGGTAGTGTTAGTCGGCAGCGATGCGCACATTAGCAAGTCTTCTTCGATTGAATGTATATATGTATATCGTACAATTATCAGCAAGATGGCCAGTCCAGCAACATCAGTAGACTCATCCATTGCAGAACGAATTTGTTATGTTTAAGGCGACCAACTAGCTCTTGTTTGATGTAGCTTGCGAGGTCGTTAATTCGACGCGAAACAGTCTCGTTCGAAAGCAGCACTGTAGAAAAACGCTTTGCAGATTTTTCATCCAGCATACACTGTGTTATGTCTACCACACATGGTTTTATTAATTTCTCAGCAATAGTGTGCGCTTCGCATCGTTTGTGCAATGCGATAGCTGACCAAATAGGATGCCTCCGTGGCTTTTTCATTCACAGTCTGGGTCGCATATGTCATAGTTTCTTGACTTCTTAATAATTGCTCTTTCTTACGTATAAAAAATTCTTTATTCTTGTCTTTGCAATCAGGGTGTATAGTTTCTAAATGTCGGCGCATCTAAGCAGGTACCATGGAGCTATTTGGAAGTTGCTTGCTACATAATATGCAGAGAGGCGAGTTGTTAGAATCAGCAAATCCGAGGTTGATGTAAGATTCGTCATATCTTCTTTTTCTCGCCTTTAGTGAGTCCTTAGATTTAGATATCTTACTGCTTGAAATCGCCATATTACCTTGAATCTCATCTTCTTGATCGTAATTGATGCAGCATTTTCCGGGCTAACCATCTTCGAACTTTCTAAACTAGATCTTGTTGAAACACCTTTAAGCCACCATTCTATCTTTTAATATCAACAGTTTAATTTCACGATATAAAAAACAGAATAATATCACCACAAGATATTTTACAACCGTTAATAAGAAACAGAAATTAAATATACTATGGCCCGAGAGCGGTGCGTGGATTGGAGATCCTTCGAGGCGGTTCTAGGTTTTTCTGGACGAGAGTGATGGAGGGGGGGCACTTACTGGAATGTTCGCAGCGTGTCTAGATGAGTTAGCGCACAGCGAGAGAGTGAGAGGGTGAAAGCGTCAACATGCCACTTGTGATAAAGTAGTGACGAGTATCGAATCACCACATACCTAATCGTACAAACTAAACTCCTTTGTTTATAGTTTTTGATCGTAGCATTATTGTATATTTATGATGCTGCTTGCCGCCTCATTTTCTGCTATTACGTACTGACAAATTAATAAATGCTATAAAATCAACATTGGTATATATTTTTTTCTGACTGTGTGACAAGACTTGATGTGCTTTGTTCTTTATGTTAATATTATTTTGGCGGAGCCCCTCGTCGAGCTTCGCGGAGCCCCAGGGTTCCGCGGAGCACACTTTGAGTAACGCTGCTATAGACAAGTTAGTAGGTAACCAATCATATTATATATGCTGCAAAATTGCAGTTTTCTTGGATTTACACGAATGTGAATGTAATATAAATTCACGATTTCGACGAGTGCAAAACCAAGGAATGCATATAAAGCAAATGCTCTTTAATAAACTTTCCTGAACCTCAGAAATATGTATGTCACAACTTATTGATGACAAGTCTATGGTATTCTTTATGATTTTTTTAATATGTTGGCCAATGCCATCGACATGACCCTCAATCTTCAATATTTCTTCAACGGCGTTAACTGCCAGGGACATCACCTCCACTAACTTCTTGCTTGGGTAAACAAGTTTATTTACTGTATCTGAATCATATTCTTTGAAGGAAATGAAATCATTCAGCCATTCCTCAGATGAAGATTGTAAAAATGCAGAACAATCCTTACACTGCAGCTTGTCCAATATTCGTTTGGCAATGAATCCACTGACATACACGTTCGCAGAACCTAGGTGAAGTATATCAAAATTAATTTCTGATGTACAAAAAGTATCTTCTTCGACAGTGGGTGGTTTAGAGGTAGAAGGTGTAGAAGACATTTCTGGTTGAAATGTGGTTGCCATGGAAGGTTGTTGTGGCTGCAGAAAAGATAGTAAGTTATTTAACAATATGCCCCCATCGTCCGCGCAATTAAAATGCTGCATATCTTCATTGGTTATACCATTAATTATATGAGTTTTCAGGCCGCTGACGAACTGAGAAGTTGTCGGATTTACATTGTTTCCGCAATAAGACCTAAGTCCTCCGAACATATTTTCAATCGCATCTTGATTAATAGCTCTTGTTTTCAAGAATTTGAAATCGTGCGAAGATTTTAAAAGATTCCACACGTCAGTGTGCGTACCCTCGCATTATTAAATAATATAATAACAATATAAATAAGCAAATAACCGTTTTGGAGGCGATACAGAGAAATATTACTGCAGCGGAATTTTATAGAGAAATACTGTAATAAAATTATAAGACAATAATGTACATTTTAAGAAATGAGAATAAGCACAATTATTAGTATTATTACATTACACTTAATACATTATTATCTACATTATATACTAGTCAATGACCATGTAGGTACAGAAAAGTTGACCCGAAAAGTTTTCACAATTTCACTGCAACTCTTAATTCAAATGTGGGTAATATGCGTTATTGCAAAACATATGAACAATGAAAGATGTAAATAATATTTGCGTCGATGTTCAACTGAAACAAAAATATGAAAACGAAGCAAAATAGAGCTAAATTGCTTGCAAATAATTGCACCAAGACAAGTTGTATTTTGATCTGGAACATCTTCTATAAACTTACTTATTATCTTTTCCATTTTGCTCCAAAACTCTACGTGTGGTGATTCGGCAGTTATAGCACTTTTCAACGTTTTTCCACCCTCAGAAAAATATGTCACTCCATTGAAACTATCGAAAAGTTCGTCTACTTGTTTTATGAACACCGCTGTAGAAATTGCGCTATTTGGTAAAATACCTGAAATGTATAATGTTATTTTATAATTTCAGAAGTCATTAGTAGTATACTGTCTAAATATAATAATTTTTTGTCTGATAGATACAACTAAAGTTTTCGGACAATGTAGGGTTTTTGATGGGATTTTAAAACAGGTTAGTAAGTGATTTCCATAGTTCGTTGGAGAGTGAAAGGAATAATAGTACATTCATTTAGTGGCTTCAAACGTTCAAATATCCAAAATCACATGCATACAATGTCACCTACATTGTACACAGTAAACAATATTGCATATGATTATTGAATATTTGATAAAATAAGAACTAAAAAATGAAATTGAAATCTAAAATATCAGTATCTAATTAATGCAAATTATTGAAACTTAAAAATTTACTGGAATTTCACAAATGTTACCTTGTGACACTGTATGAAGAATCAAGCTAGCTACCGAATGACTCAGTTGCTGTGTGGCCAGAGAAACTTTCATTTTTAGGTAATTGTTGGGCTGTAAATGGTTTTTCGTTATTTTCGGCACAGTGCGGAATATATTTTTTTTGTCATGTTCTACTGCAATTGCTACATCTGCAATACTGGCATTCCCATCAATTTCGTTCTCACCAATTTTAACTTTGCATCGTACGGAATGCTTTAAAAACATATTTCGTGTACATTTTAGTAAATGTGGAGGATCGAAAAATCTGTATATTAACTGAGTATTGTACATAAAATATGGATTCTCATATGTTGCACCAAGTTTTTCTAAGGCTTTAACATTGTTCGATCCCATGTCACAGATAGTTGCAACAATATTAAATCCTATTTTTTGGCAAGCATCCAACACTTCTATAATTGCTTCATCAAGAGTATAACAACTATCTATACTCTTTTTATTATTAGTTGAGGACATTTTACTATGAACAAAGTAATATGCAACAGGTTGCTTCCACTGTTTTCGAAGGCCTTGTAATAAAAATACTAAGGCTGTATTAGCGTACTTCTGACCCCTGAACTTGCCAAAATCTTCAAAGCCTTTTATTACATCCTTTGAATGGTCATATTCTAAATGTTGTTTTAATGACATTTCGTCAAATATTAAACTACATGTCCTATCTCGTTCAGGCATTTCTTTCACACATTCTTCTAAATATCCAAACATTTGTGAACATACTCCTGGATTCATGGGGACTGTGGAGAGTAGTGTAAGAAGTGTACCTCTGGATGGCAAAGCAGTGAGACTCTGTAATAGCCTATAGCCCTTAGGACTGCGTTTATACAAAGATAAAGCTACTGCTTTATCATTCACTGTCCATCTACGACCACGTGGTTTATAACCACTGCACCGTATTTGACTAAGAAGGAACTCTAAAGAGGTCTTATTAAGGCATCCTTTCAATGCATTTCGTACAACTGACTGTACATCTAGCTTCAACAAATCTTTAATTTTTTTTTGTTTTCTTCTACATATTGATTTCAGTTGGTTTATATACTTCGCCTTGGCTTTCAATGCATAAGAATTGGACGATAGTAGCTGAGCGCCTGTTGGAAAATTTTTATATTATTTTTGTTAGTGTTTCAATTTAGTAACTTACGAATCGCTTGAGAAGAAGTACTCACAGGAACATTAATTACGGCTCTATCAGCATCATCTGCCATAATTTTTTCTTGTTCTTGAGGAAGATGGGCTTCTTCAAATCCCTGATGTAATGGTAATGGATCTAAAAAGTTGTATAATGATTTAATATTGGATGGGAGACTGAAAATTACATATGCTATGAGGTCGTGAAGTATTCACTCCTGCTAATTTTTAAACGACACAAAGCTATGAGAAAGAAACATGTCAATTTTTACTTTCAATGTAGTAAACATAAGCGATGTCCATAATTAATTTTTATATTTGTTTCGCCAGAAGTCGCACTAGCATTTCTATCTTAAATAGAACAATCTATTGTTATGGTTTTTAATATCCATACAATATATTGATTTACAATTGTGTTATTACATATAATTTTTCAATTCTTAAAAGTATATTTTTATCAATGTAAAGAATTAATTATTTAAATGTTCATTTGATGTTCATAGGTTGATGAGATTTTTGTGTTGATCTGTTTGTCGTAGAGGAAAAATAAGGTTTTCTTTCTTCTATGTTTGTATTTCTAGAATCTGTTAAAGAGAAATTAAAAAACATTATTATTATTGTCAAATATGATGTATTATATTTTATGTACAAAATTGTTTAATTAACGATGATATGACGAGTATTGTAAACGTAAATAATTGATTTAGAGTATAAACTAATTGGAATTAAATTTCCCGCCATAATTTGAACAGGTGTTAATGAAAGAAATATTTTGACAGTTCCTGAAATGAGAATTTATAAATTGAATGACAATTGTGTGAAATGCTTTGAAATTAGGTTTTTTTAAATGTAAAAAGAATAATTAATACACGTAGTAATAAATTATAAGGATGTAAATATTCGAAAGTAAATAGTAAAGAGATATTTTGAATTATAAAGGTAGGTGTAGATTTCTGATTGGAGAATTTAAAAAATTGTAAAAGGGTTGCTTAGGAATTTAGATTTGAAAAAAAAACAACGAAAAGATGAAAAATAATTTTCATACGACGCGGTTATTTTTATCTTTGAATAAAAAATAATTCATTGATAATTTCTAAAATACAGCGAATTTTGTGCTTAAAAGCGTTGAAAGTTATTAATTTAACAAAGTCAGAGTGAATAAAACAGTAAACAGTGAAAGAAACATACAAAATTTATGTGATATCTATAAAACATAGGTAGCAAAATTGATAGATAAAGGAAAGGAATATTTAAAAGGTTGAATTATAATTTATCACGAGTACTTACATAAATAGAAGATTATCCATAGACGAATTCAAATGTGTATTTTCAAGATTAACCATAGACGAAGAGTTGCAGTATTTTATCGTGTATAGGCTTACGAAGAGAATTTTTCTGAGACCGAACGAGTATTTCCATAACAGACCGAACGTGTATTTCCAAAGGAGACCGAACGTGTATTTCCAAATTAGACCGAACAAGTAGGAATCATTTCTTCTAGAGTAGCAGTATTATGTTGTGCAGAGAACTTCGAAGAGAATTTTTCTGAGTCAGAACGTGTATTTCCAAAGGAGTCCATTATAAAGGAGTACAAGAAGGACGTCGAAGATCGGAGGATATCGGAGAACATCATCAAGATATCAAGTCCAGGTCATACAACAGTAGCAACAGCACCTACAAGTAAATATACCTTAACATTTGAAGTAATATAAAGTATATTGGTACTATTCGATTTAAAAATAACATATTTTATATTAATATTTAGGAAAGTTATTCACTTTTACACCCGAATGTATTGAATTAAGAATAAGAAAAGCAATACCTTATTTGTAGTAATATTACAATTTGCATTCCATAGAAATCTCATCAACAATTGAATATTTACAACTATAAATAAAATACATTATTAGTCAATCGTAGAAAACATACAAGTTGTCATTCCACAAACTTACTCGCTACAGTTATGTCATTATCTCTCATGGTTTATTTTGATATTTTCTAACCAACGTCAATGCATCGTTGTTAAATAATTTTTCAATAATATTTATTTTCACTTGTGTATCTGATCAACACATCATTATACCATTATTAGCTTGAGCAGTTTGTTTTCTTTCATTTGTAGCATTAATTATGTGTTTTTACAAACAAAGCAGCTGATCTACAAGATTGTGCAACACTAAAATCATAAAAATATTGAATTAATTTAACCTGAAAAAGACCCATCAAAATTTGTAATACTTACGTGTTTAGTCGTAGTTCTACAAAGTACAAACAAATAATCAGTCACAATGGACCATTAAACACCCCTGATGTTATATAAAAATAGTATTTTATAAAGAATACGTGCAATTCAATCGATAATAAACAAATTATAAGTTAGGTTATATTTCTTGACATGTAATGTAAAATATCCCTCCCATTTTTATCATGTATTGGTATAGGGTTCAAAGAATATAGTCCTACCAGTTCAATTAATAAGACAAGGAGAAATAAAATTTTATATTTATTAAATTTGAGTATTAGCCGAGGCATTTTAAAAAAATAATATTAGTAGTAAAAAAATTAGGTGTTAAAAATAATACTCTTCCAACACACATATAAATACATTTAGTGCACGAACTTGGAACATTATTAGAGGATAGTTTGTTGAAAATAACGATCATCCAACCCTTATACAGGTACATTTGGCTGGCCCAATTTGGGGCAACAATATTAAGACAATTGGTGCTCAACGTAGAGGTATAACGGTTAGTATAGTGTATTTGTTGCTGGCCCAACTTGGAGCTACGTATACTAATACATTTTTGGTGCCCGAACGTAGGGGCAAGAGAAAAGAAAGGTTTCTGGTTATTTGTGTATTTTGTAGAATAATAAAAACGCAGATTTATTAGGTACATTTATTTAGTTTATCGCAATTTGGTATTACATGTGATACATTGGTATATAGTTGTGTGTATTAAAGGTACATATAAAATATTTTATATAGAGTGCATACATATTAGTACAGTTTTAAAAATATTCAAAAGAAATGGATACAAGATCTAAATCTAGTATAAAACAGACTCCAGGTACAAGCGAAAGCGGAGAAGATAGTGAACAGGAAAGAGGTGATACACAACAAATTATACCAAGTAGGAACATAGAAGATATGTTAAAAGCTATTTTAGAGGTTTTGGAGAAAAATAGAGAAGAAAATGAGAAGTTCTTGGAGAATATGAATAGGAAATATCAAGAGAAATTTGAGAAGTTAATAGAGAATACGGTTGAGTCAATTAAAGAAGATAATCGGAAATACTGGGAAGAGAAGAAAAAAGATCGTGAAGATTTGATAAAATCATTTGAAAACAAGTCAACTCTTCCTAATAAAATTATTGATACATCAAATGGGAAAAATGAAGATGAAGGTACATTTGTTTCTGGAAGACAAGAATCAGTTCAAACATTATTCCTAGAAAATGAATTACAGGATTTAACCATTAAAGATATACATTTCTCATCTAAGTTGGAAATTGCGGATGCTAAACGAGAAATGGAAAAGGTATTAATGGGTGAAGAAGTTATAATAATGCAGATAATGGAAGAAGTAGAAGTATCTAGTGGAAATCAGTTTATAAATATAGAAGCAACTGAGCCTAATAAAGTAAGAAAAGACATGGGTTCGTATTTAGATTACAGTGAGTGTACTAACTCGAATACGAACATGTTTAAGAAACAAGAATTTGCTGTGTCAAGATGTTTCAGTGATTTTATAGGTCTTTATATTAAGTTCACTGGAGAACATTTTAAAGCTGGAGGTAATATGTTACCAACACCTATGGGAAGTGTTATTGAAAATGGAATGGTTAAAATGTACAGTCAACAAGAAGGAACTGCTAATGGAATTGATTTAGTTGAGAGAAAACTAGGTAATTTAAAAAGATATTTGCAAAAAAATGTCCTTTCTTCTATACTGATTTTGGACACAGATATTAGAAAATTATTAAAACCTCAATTTGAATTTCAAGGCATCATGAATACATTGATAAGAAACAACACTGATATTGTGAGATTGTTTAACAAGGTTGGAAACATGGATAATGTGAGCATTGACACTACGAAAGAAAAGGATTCATGGTATGAAGAAAATAGGATACAAGAAGTAACAGTGGACATTTTAAAGAATAGAGTCCGATTAAAATTAATAATGAGAAACATGACTCGGAAAATTATTGCTACAGATTTAAATAAATAAAGGGGTATAATATAATAGGTAAGACACAGTATTAGGAAGACTGTACTGTGAAAGTGATTAACGCCACTTCCTAAATCTGAGTTATATTAAATCTTCCGAAATTATAGGTAAGACACAGTATTTGGAGATTGTACTGTGAAATGAGTGACGACATTTCCTTTCTGAGTTCGGCTAAATCATCCACAAAAATGTTATAAATAGGACATGGGATAGGTAAGACACAGTATTGGGAGATTGTACTGTGAAATGAGTGACGACATTTCCTTTCTGAGTTCGGCTAAATCATCCACAAAAATGTTATAAATAGGACATGGAATAGGTAAGACACAGTATTGGGAGATTGTACTGTGTAAGTGAGTGACGACACTTCCTAAATCTGAGTTATATCAAATCATCCACACCAAATCATCCACGGAAAAAAAATGTTATAACAACAAATATGTTAGGTAGGACATGGTATTGAGGAGATTGTATCATGTTAGTGGCTGGCATCACTACCTTATACCGAGCCAAATTAAATACTCCAAAGATATTCAATATTCCCAAAATAGAACGTAAAACACATATATCAGGCAGGACATAGTATTAGAATAGATTGTACTATGAAGGTGATTGACCACACTTCCTTATACGAGTCACACTAAATCATTCACAACATATTAATCAGAACAAGAGGTTCATATAGAAGAGATCAACTCTTGACGGTTTTTGGAATACCGACTTATTTCAGCAATCTTGGATCTTTTCAATTCCCAAAAATCTATTTCTTAAAATAGACCTTCCCATTGTATATAAATAAATCCCATTAAACATAATGATTTCATTAATGCAATTGCTAATATCATATTTAGTCAGGATAGAAGTTTCCTAGTGGAAATAATATTAGTTAATAGTACCCATTTAGAAATAATATTTTGTTTGATAAAATATATAATTAGTAGATGTCCTTATATTTTAATTATGTAATTTAATTGTCATGTATCATGTGCAATGTAGTGATGTATCATATGTGATATGCAAAAGTATAAAATAGAAACAGTACAAGATGAATATAAATAGGAAAATTTAAATGTTTTTAAGTTATGTACAACTGTAACAAGTGTTGAAAGTAAAGAAATATTAAGTTAGTAGTTATGTTCTTAAATGTAATATGAATAGGAAATTACCAATATCATGTATACGAATAGAGTATAAAATAAAAGAAATTGAAATCTTAAGAATACAGTACAAGTATAAAGTATATGGGTTTGTTCAAAAATAAGTACAGGTGTTTAGTAAAAATAGAATATGTATTATAATTGAAAATATAAAGTTTTATAGAGAATGGAGTGATTTTAGTTGGAATTTAATAGTAATATAAAAAATATATAAATGTCGAAATAGACAATAAAGATTATAAAATATGTATTATGAAGTATAAAATATCTTGTAGAGGTATAAGAGTACCTACAAGATTAATTAAAGAATTTATGAACCAGTATATGGTATATAGCACTAAAGGTAGTGTTTATTGGATGAATTAAAGTATGATTAATAAAGATAATTGTGGAATGTATATGAAAGAGTTTGTTAAAACTATTGAAATGGATTAAAGATTATAATATGATTAATAAACACCAATATATAAAAGAACAAGTATTAAAGTGAATACAAGATAATAAATTCAGAGTACTGTTTATAAATGTTTAGATATGCATACAGGTGAAATCATTTAAGAATTACTATAACTATGAAATATGGAAATAAAAATCTTTTACAGACAAAAGTTAAACAGTAAACAAACTTAAAACAAAATTAGTTGGGAAAGTTGTAAAAAAAAATATATATTTTAAACATGTATGGTACATTATAGTTGTCAGTTTTACAAAAAGAGTTATTAATACATAGCATATATAAAATAGAATGTAAAATAGTGTATAAAAGTTAGAAGCATAGATTTATGTGTTTATGGGTTAAATAATGAAAGTGTTGATTAGAGAAAAATAAATGAATAAAATGACGAGTATACAGAGTATTGATAGAATTTATAGTGAGGTTGTGTTGAATTAAATTAGTTATGATACTTAAAGTTATTGTTAAACAAATATAAATTTTCAACAAAGTTAAAATTTACATTTGTTAAAGGGGCAAATGTTATGGTTTTTAATATCCATACAATATATTGATTTACAATTGTGTTATTACATATAATTTTTCAATTCTTAAAAGTATATTTTTATCAATGTAAAGAATTAATTATTTAAATGTTCATTTGATGTTCATAGGTTGATGAGATTTTTGTGTTGATCTGTTTGTCGTAGAGGAAAAATAAGGTTTTCTTTCTTCTATGTTTGTATTTCTAGAATCTGTTAAAGAGAAATTAAAAAACATTATTATTATTGTCAAATATGATGTATTATATTTTATGTACAAAATTGTTTAATTAACGATGATATGACGAGTATTGTAAACGTAAATAATTGATTTAGAGTATAAACTAATTGGAATTAAATTTCCCGCCATAATTTGAACAGGTGTTAATGAAAGAAATATTTTGACAGTTCCTGAAATGAGAATTTATAAATTGAATGACAATTGTGTGAAATGCTTTGAAATTAGGTTTTTTTAAATGTAAAAAGAATAATTAATACACGTAGTAATAAATTATAAGGATGTAAATATTCGAAAGTAAATAGTAAAGAGATATTTTGAATTATAAAGGTAGGTGTAGATTTCTGATTGGAGAATTTAAAAAATTGTAAAAGGGTTGCTTAGGAATTTAGATTTGAAAAAAAAAACAACGAAAAGATGAAAAATAATTTTCATACGACGCGGTTATTTTTATCTTTGAATAAAAAATAATTCATTGATAATTTCTAAAATACAGCGAATTTTGTGCTTAAAAGCGTTGAAAGTTATTAATTTAACAAAGTCAGAGTGAATAAAACAGTAAACAGTGAAAGAAACATACAAAATTTATGTGATATCTATAAAACATAGGTAGCAAAATTGATAGATAAAGGAAAGGAATATTTAAAAGGTTGAATTATAATTTATCACGAGTACTTACATAAATAGAAGATTATCCATAGACGAATTCAAATGTGTATTTTCAAGATTAACCATAGACGAAGAGTTGCAGTATTTTATCGTGTATAGGCTTACGAAGAGAATTTTTCTGAGACCGAACGAGTATTTCCATAACAGACCGAACGTGTATTTCCAAAGGAGACCGAACGTGTATTTCCAAATTAGACCGAACAAGTAGGAATCATTTCTTCTAGAGTAGCAGTATTATGTTGTGCAGAGAACTTCGAAGAGAATTTTTCTGAGTCAGAACGTGTATTTCCAAAGGAGTCCATTATAAAGGAGTACAAGAAGGACGTCGAAGATCGGAGGATATCGGAGAACATCATCAAGATATCAAGTCCAGGTCATACAACAGTAGCAACAGCACCTACAAGTAAATATACCTTAACATTTGAAGTAATATAAAGTATATTGGTACTATTCGATTTAAAAATAACATATTTTATATTAATATTTAGGAAAGTTATTCACTTTTACACCCGAATGTATTGAATTAAGAATAAGAAAAGCAATACCTTATTTGTAGTAATATTACAATTTGCATTCCATAGAAATCTCATCAACAATTGAATATTTACAACTATAAATAAAATACATTATTAGTCAATCGTAGAAAACATACAAGTTGTCATTCCACAAACTTACTCGCTACAGTTATGTCATTATCTCTCATGGTTTATTTTGATATTTTCTAACCAACGTCAATGCATCGTTGTTAAATAATTTTTCAATAATATTTATTTTCACTTGTGTATCTGATCAACACATCATTATACCATTATTAGCTTGAGCAGTTTGTTTTCTTTCATTTGTAGCATTAATTATGTGTTTTTACAAACAAAGCAGCTGATCTACAAGATTGTGCAACACTAAAATCATAAAAATATTGAATTAATTTAACCTGAAAAAGACCCATCAAAATTTGTAATACTTACGTGTTTAGTCGTAGTTCTACAAAGTACAAACAAATAATCAGTCACAATGGACCATTAAACACCCCTGATGTTATATAAAAATAGTATTTTATAAAGAATACGTGCAATTCAATCGATAATAAACAAATTATAAGTTAGGTTATATTTCTTGACATGTAATGTAAAATATCCCTCCCATTTTTATCATGTATTGGTATAGGGTTCAAAGAATATAGTCCTACCAGTTCAATTAATAAGACAAGGAGAAATAAAATTTTATATTTATTAAATTTGAGTATTAGCCGAGGCATTTTAAAAAAATAATATTAGTAGTAAAAAAATTAGGTGTTAAAAATAATACTCTTCCAACACACATATAAATACATTTAGTGCACGAACTTGGAACATTATTAGAGGATAGTTTGTTGAAAATAACGATCATCCAACCCTTATACAGGTACATTTGGCTGGCCCAATTTGGGGCAACAATATTAAGACAATTGGTGCTCAACGTAGAGGTATAACGGTTAGTATAGTGTATTTGTTGCTGGCCCAACTTGGAGCTACGTATACTAATACACTATATACCTTTACTACCTTTTGGAGAGCTAATGATGAAAACAATTTACTATGTCACATTTATTCCAATTTATTTTAAAAATTACGATGATATGCAGCCGTAAATGTTTTAATTTAAAGCAGAATAAATGTGATATCTTTGGTTAATTTATCTTACAAAAAATGTAAACATATAGAAGCTGACACATGATATAACATCTCACCTTATAAAAACTCATCCAGCATGTGAATGTGTATAAATCAGATAAAATTAATACTTTTTGCAAATAAGAGAAACTGACTTGAACTTACTAATAATGGTAGGAAGTGCTTCATAATTTAAGCTGGTCCGTAAAGGTGTACGAAAAGAAATATCTGTAAAATGATCCTGGCATATTCGTTTCTTGTGACTGACATCCTTCACATCTACATTTAACTGTAAGTTATTTATCCATTGCTGACATCTGTAAGTATATTATGGTTACATAACAGGATTGATCATAATTATCAATTTAATAATCAAATGCAACAACGTTTGGAAAGTACAGAGATATGTAAATAGCTGTTCATTTTAATCTCTCTAGTAGATATTTGAACTTCCATATTTTATGCGAAAGACAGAAGAATTTACATAGTACTCTTAGATTATGAATTAGCAATATGTATATACTTATTTTAAATTTCAACACTTACCTCTCCTTTCTTACAGGAAACCAAAATAATTGTTTTGAAGGCACTTTACCACAAATAAAACAGTCTTGTACAGGCATCTTTAGCAATTTATAACTTTATCAGATACAAACTAACACTATTTCTAAAGTTATCGATATTAAAATAGGTATGCAAATGCACTATTTACAAGATAAAATGAAATAATTTGTTTAAGAAACCACACAGTACTTATAAAATAATACTGATAATACAGTTTAAAAAACATTTACTAAAATATTAACCCCTTTGGGTAAATTAGAGAATACGGGTGCAACCGATTTTTGACAAAAAAAACTAGTGTACCTTATAGAAGACCTCTAATTGAACAACTTTTGCTTATAAATTAATCCGCGCTCACGTACAGGAACGGAGATAATTAATAATTAAGGTGCTCACCGAGTGATTTTTCCATGTCACATTTTTGGTCGTATCTGTTATACACACCGTTGAAATTATGAAAATTGTAATAAATGAAGTTTATTTCACTTTACCACACAACAATTACATTTGATTTTTATGTTTTTTAATAACTTTTCTCAACCCAAACATAACAAAAACAAACAAGAAACCTAACCTTAAACCACCTACTGGAGAAAGCCCATTCCAACTTTCATGCAGATTCGGACAAACGACTGTCATCCATAGAGTTATATAGAAGATAGATGGTCGAACAAACTTGTATTTTTCAATATTTATTTGAAAATTATATGCAAATCAGTAACAAAAGACGTTATAAAGTGTATATTATGTATAAATTTGTAGTTTATTTCATTGATTTTTTTACATGCCTTTTAAAATTATATAATATCCTGTAAATTAGTACGGAAGTGTTTTCTTTAATTTTTTCAGACATTTATATTCTCTTTTTGCACATTTACATGATTTATACTGCAATAATAGCAATGATTATTCCCTTTATTTATAGATTTTTTTACTTTTTCACCATCTGCCTTCCCCCGATACAAATTCCGTTCTGATGTTGCCGCCCCCTTCACTCGTATTTCGGTTGATTTATACCATTTTTTTATGTTTTACCGCCCCCTTCACAAAAGGGGGCGGCAAGAATATTTGTTTTTGCTTTCTGTATCCCATTCGCTGTGCGCACTCGTATTAGTGATTTCTAGTAAAAGGCATGTTTAAAGTTTTTGCGACTGTGTAAAATATAAACACAAATCTTCCGTAAATTTTTAATTTTTCTATTTCATACTGTTGCACTATTGGTACTACTAATTCACCTAAAAACTTGGTCAAGAAATTGATAAGTGTAATACAGCCTTTATATCTGTATTTAATTCAACATTGACTTGCAAAATGAGGTTTATGCTTCATTAGGTTCTTATAGAAGTCAAATGAAATTTATGTTTTACTTTAATGTTTACAAAATACATGTCTTACTTTCTTGTGAATTTATCTGAAATAAATGCTCTTACATGGCAAACTTAATTTGTGTTTTTCTTTATTGCTTTAAAAATATATGTTTTACTTTCTTGAGATTTCCTCTAAAATTCAACAATCATTGCAATGATTGCAGTATAAATCATGTAAATGTGCAAAAAGAGAATTATAAATGTTTGAAAAAATCAAAGAAAACACTTATAAACATTCTCTATATCATTCCGTACTAATTTACAGGATATTATATAATTTTAAAAGGCATGTAAAAAAATCAATGAAATAAACTACAAATTTGTAAATAATATACACTTTATAACGTCTTTTGTTACTGATTTGCATATAATTTTCAAATAAATATTGAAAAATACAAGTTTGTTCGACCATCTATCTTCTATATAACTCTATGGATGACAGTCGTTTGTCCGAATCTGCATGAAAGTTGGAATGGGCTTTCTCCAGTAGGTGGTTTAAGGTTAGGTTTCTTGTTTGTTTTTGTTATGTTTGGGTTGAGAAAAGTTATTAAAAAACATAAAAATCAAATGTAATTGTAGTGTGGTAAAGTGAAATAAACTTCATTTATTACAATTTTCATAATTTCAACGGTGTGTATAACAGATACGACCAAAAATGTGACATGGAAAAATCACTCGGTGAGCACCTTAATTATTAATTATCTCCGTTCCTGTACGTGAGCGCGGATTAATTTATAAGTAAAAGTTGTTCAATTAGTGCTGCTCTATAAGGTACACTAGTTTTTTTGTCAAAAATCGGCTGCACCCGTATTCTCAAAAAACTCCACACCTTTCAATATACAAAACGCGTATAACAAAAGAAAACTGTTCGGAAAAGATACCGTTATAACAGATTTATAGATAAAGAAATAAACAAAGAACATCCGTATTCTTTTTGGCAAACTTCTTGAAATAAAATTCCCTTTCCCTATCGGCTTCCTAAAATAAAATTAAAAATTTTCTACATATGCAACCTGAAATATATCATGAACAACATAAATTTAAAATATGCCTGGTATGTATGTAACTTACAATACTCTCAGTATACTTCAAAATGTTTATGATATTTGTAGTTCTTCTAATTAGACAACCTTTTATACACATCAATAAAGTAAAGTCCCTAGATAATAAAGTACCGCAATTGGTTTGTCCCATTATAACGGCGCCAAAATGGCGGTGATTTGGTGACTTTTAGGGACTTTAGTGATTGAGTTGGTAGTGTCTGGACACGCGGAGCAATCAGCTGATCGCTGTTGACATAATGACATAAAGGGTAAGGTTATTACGTGCGTTGGAACCAGTTGGAACCATGCCCAGTTGTTGTTTGAGTCGATGTCGAAACCGTGGCGAGAACGGATTTCGGTTTTTCCGAATACCAACATCAAATAATGATGATCGTCGTAAAGCATGGATTGCATTTATCAATCGAGTTGACTTGCCTGAACGAGCTTTGTTATGTGAGGTAAGTATCCTATATTTGTTCAATTCTTTCATATTCTTGTTCACTTGCAGAATGTTACCTAATGTGAAGATGTTTTTTTTTTTGCAATTTTCAGGCACACTTCGAACTTGACCAATTCGAAATAAACAGGTTGGATAATCGGAAGTTGTTAAAAAAAAGTGCAATTCCAACTATTGCAATAGCTGACTTTCCACGAAGTCAAGGAATCAAAGGTAAGATGCCGTTTGTCCTGTTCCAATTGTTAATCATATCTAATTGCAAATGTTGCAGACCCGACTGCTAATGCGACAACTTCTCCAATTGTTACCAATCAGGATCAAGAACATTTAGAAACAAATTCTGCACTACACTACAGTGGGGTATGAACTGAACTGACTACAACGTCATACAGTGCTGATGAAGTTCTGAAAAAACTATTTCAATACATTTTGCGAGCTAGTGATGTAGGTGTCACAGTGAAAACTATAATTTCGGACATGGGTCCCCTAAATAGAAGTTTCTGGAGACTACTTAACATTTCAGCCAATAGACATTCTAAAATAGTTAATTTTTGTCCACATCCCTTGAACAAACAAGAAAGGTTGTATATTATGCCAGACCATGTTCATGTTTTTAAAAATCTGGCTACATCACTGATTACGCACAAAATTATTGAAATTGATCTAGTAATTCAAAAAAATATAATCTTGGCAGTGTATGTATTGACATTGGAGCTATACGACCAACGACAATTATTTGATTTAGATTCAGAAATGAATTCAAAAGTCGCTCCAAGACTAAAAGGACACCTGTTTGATCTTACCCACTTTGCAAAAATGGATGTCTGTACAGCACATGCTCTTCTGCACCATGATACAGGTGCTGGCATTGAATATTTCATTGCGAAAGGGAAAATTCATCAGGCTCACTGCTTGGTTTTGTAAGACTGTGTTTAAATGGTTCAAAATAATTACCAGTAGACATACAAAACTTGCTTGGTCAAGAGTAGACGAGAGCATACATGAAAAGACTGTGGATTTTATAAAGAAATAGTCCATGAAGATGTGCCAGTAAGATATATTATGGCAGATCATAATTTGTTGAATGAATGAAGGATGATAAGAAACCGTGTTGTAAATCTTTACTTTAATAATGAATAACAAATACTTAAACTTAGTAATATATAATATTTATATGTATCTACTCTTATTTTTAGGTCTATATTTTGTTATTTATATGTATTACCTTTTTAATATAAATTTTTTGTCTTTTCTATTGTACATTTATTCTATACTTGGATTTTCTGTTGAGTAATAAATAATAAAAATCATGCACACACATATACACTAGCTTGCTGCTTTTCGATTGGTCCTCTTTAGCTAACGACACAATCACAATTATATGTTTCTAAAGTTTAATTAGACAACTTTCGTATTTCGTCAAGAAATCAATAAGCTATTTTACAATTTGAATACATTTTTGACATATTGTTTGACAACTATTGTATTTTTGTAGTTAAAAAAAACTGACAGATTTTTAAATTTGCCGCTTCTTTGGCGCCAAAATGTAGGTAATTGCGGTACTTTATATATCTAGGGACTTTACAATAAAGTTTCTAAGAGCGACATCCTCTACCTTATACCGAGAACTAAGTTTCCCGCCAAATTTAGGATAACATATTACGCGTATATAGTCGGACGGGGGTGGCCACAACTAGCGAAACTGTTTTTTTCTGCTATTTTATTAAATCTATCTTTGTCTGACTAATATAATCCAAATTAGGTGTTAGTTTTAGAGACAAAAATATCTATACTACTTTTATACCTGGTATTTGTATCAGGCAAACTCTCTTAATAAATAAATTAAAGCTAAATAAAGTTAAAAAATGTCTTAAAGTGGCCACAACCGGTGCATCTACCCTATTTGTATATCTATCAGTTATTTGTAATAAAGTAACTTCCTCATTTCTGACATTATTTTTCTATCAGATTTTCTTTTTTATTATTTCTTTCTAGATCTATTTATCATTACAGTTGTACAATATAATGAGAAATAATGTTTGAATTGAATTTCTGTTTGATATAAAAATATATTGTACTATTGTGATGGGTGAAAATAAATTAAAGAGAGAGTATTCTTGACTTGCAAACAAATTGAATGTGTTAATTTTCATCCGACTTTAAGATGTGCATTAAAGCGAGGTGAAAATGAACACATTTAATTTGTTCGCATGCGAAAACAATAATCCTTCAAAATATGATTAGGTATATGAAAGTAATACCTAACTAAGCCCGCCAGAGGGCAGCTCCGTAAGTACCCAATGTTTATACCAGTTTATACATTATGTTTCCCATCTCTAGTATTCCTTTATCTATGTTTATAATCAACAATAATGGCTGATCACGTTAACCAAGTTTATACGAACGACGCAATGCCCTCGGAAAACAGTTTTGGTGTAAAGGAGGAACAGTACCAAGAAGAGAGTTTCATGGATGATAAAGTGTGTATCTCTGAAACTGTTATTGCTATAGACAATCCTGACGTGCAAGGCCAATTTTGGCATAGCAAAATAGAACAGCATGAACAGCCCACATGTTTGGACAATATTAAAACAGAATTAGCCTCACATGAAGTGAATGAAATACAAAATGACACTGTTAACATAGAAGGAGGGATCAGTGCTTATGATGTTAAAATTAAATTTGATAATGGATTACTGTGTAAGTAAATGCATATTAATGATACTTCATTGTTATTTGTTATAGTCACAATCTGAAACAATAGTAAAGCCTAGTATACAATAGCAATACGTAAAACGTAAAGTCATAAAGATATTCATAGTATGATTTCTAATGTAGTTTTACAGAATAGTCCGTAGTGAATAACGTAAGTTCTTACGGAAATTCCGTAAGGATGGAATTTTACGTAAAACCCGTAATGATCAACCAATAGAAATCCTTTGCTTGAGACATCCCTACCATTTCACATGTGAATATATGAAAACAAAACATAACCTATCTACTTCTGTTCAGTTTGTATATGATACCACGTCGTGATACTGAGTTTAGTATTTGATAATAAGTAAAAGGTCACCTCAAATAATGGATCATCAGGAGTATTGCAGCAATTATGAAGTAATTAATGAGTTTAGCGCATCAGAAAATACTGTTGAAGAGCTAACCCAAAAGGAGGGTGATGAATTATTAATTGATTTGGTGAAATAATATCCGCATTTGTACAATAAAAAGACGAAAATTTCAAAGATCAAATAATGAAAAATAACTAACGTCAAATCGTTCATGGTTATAGCTTTCCAATTATGTAAAATGTCAACAAAGTCGATTTTCTATTGCATAACCGTAAACTGTAAAATTAGATTGTGTAAAACAATATTCTTACGTATTGTATTTACGTTTTATGTCTTCCGTTTTACGTATTACTATTGTGTACTAGGCTTAACAGGTCATGGTTAGTGAGATTTCATTGAAATTTTTATCATGATAATTTCTATGAACATAATTTTTTTAATAGAATTTGGTTTATTATGTGTATGTAAATATGTATTTGCAACTACATCCTTGCTGATGATGTTACATCACCAATTAATTAATGGACTGTTATGCAAAACTCTTGTTGCTTCTGACATTACTGTTGGTGCTGTTTCAGGGTTAGGAAACTTCTAATAGCAACAACTCCATCAGAAATATCTGATTGGGTTGTTTATAAATAATGATGAAACATCTGCAGCATAAATAAAAATACACAATGCTAACACGGAAAATTTAAATTGGATTTAATGTGTTTATTCTGATTATTGAAGGTCAGAATCTCAGATAATAGGATTTTCATTCCATTATAATGTTCATGCAGTAATGTTTCATTTTCAAGCCAGTTTAGGTCTCAAATACTGACGTTCTGGTTATTTCAACTGATAATTAAATATTCATTGCTTCTTGACATCTGTATGTTACATATTACTTAAATATTTTGAGAACTGACAATATTAAATATATGTTTCATCATTTCATAATCATTTAAAAGATCATTAAGTGGCAGTAAATGCTATGATTTGTAATCTGTGTGAATTTGTCCAACAGACTGTGACGATTGTGAAGCATACTATGTTGACTACTGCATCGAATGTAGAATGCTTGTGAATATTTTAAACAAGAATATATTGAATAGTGCAGATAAGGGGGCACGAGCAGATATACCAAATGATATTTTAGAAATTCAAGATTGTTTTGGAGAGACTGGAATATATGCTTTGAGAATTATTCCTGCAGGTGTAAAATTTGGTCCTTTCACTGGACTCTGTGCATCAGACTGTCCCTGGGAAATGAGAGGGGAGACATTTGTTTTGGACAAAACTAAATCGAAGTATTTGAATTGGATGCAGTACATTAATCCTACCAGGAATACTTTGGACCAAAACCTGCATGTCTTTCAATCTGAAGATAATATATATTATCAAAGCACTCGTCAAATCCAAGTTGGTGATGAATTACGGGTGTATTTGGGTGAGGTATCCAGAAGCAGCCCAAATGAAATTGTCAGATTGGATTTTATTACGACTACGGAAGACAGCAATAAGGACATATTTGCCTGCACATTTTGCTGCCTTGGATTCAGTTCGAAATTCCTTTTGGTCAAACATAAAACTGTGTGTGTTGAGAATAGAGCTGGAAAGTTTTCAATTGAAGGTACTGTGCCTTTGATGTTTCTTGATTTGAGCATATTGATTTTTGTATTTTAATTTTTTTTTAATAATCACTGTTACCTCTTGAAGTTTCCTTTTCAAATCAATAGAATGTTTAAGTTGAATTTTACAAAGAAGCTTTTGTTTAATGTTGATATTGTGCAGGAATTTTAACACCTGTGTCACTTCAATTTTTGTAATTCTGTACATGCATGGTCTTAAATCAAAGATTCATGGTTAACACACCCTTACAAAACTTGAAAGTATATATGTATTTGTATTACTATTGGTAATAATAAGTAATTGTACTACAATCCCCAAAAAGCAAAGTGCTTTTATTTTAAGGCATCTAAAAACAAGATATGCTTAAATGAATTGTTTTCCGCTTAGGAAAAAAAGAAAAATTATATTATAAAAACAGATAATTTGATACTATTATGGCGAAATTGCAAAGAAATACATAAATTAATAGTTATCTGTGCTACTACTCAAACACATAATTCTTTCTACAACTTTCACAGATTATTAAAAACTATAATATTCTATACAGAAACTGATGACTAAGTTCATTTGTTCAACCCAACATCGAATTGTCTAAAATATCAATAATATTGCAAAATAGGTGGAGAGTTTCGGAATTGTAATTATGCCAGAGCTTAGTTAGGGACATGGGTACAAATCCTTTTCTTTTCATGGTTATAATGTTGATCACAAATTGTAAAATTTTTCTTTACATAAAAATCATTCTGTGCTTCATTAATGTCCACAATATTTCGTGATCTTTGTGTTCCACAAACACTAAAGCAATTTCAGCTATGTATGTAATTTAATGGATGTGTTTTTCACGCAATTTCAGCACTCGAGCAGTGCCCGTTTTGCAAAATCCATTTGGATCAGAAGGAATATTACGAACACCATATGAGCTTCTGCTGCGAGAGGAATGCCAGGTATGATTGCTTCTTATATAAAAATGCTTAAGAAGTATGAGACAAATATTACGTTTACCAAAACAGTTTATTATTTGTTTATTACTGTTTGTTATACTTCCATAATATTCAATGGGTTCAGGCTATACATGATCGGAACTTTCATCAGGTATGAACTTCAGTGTATGCAAACTTAACATAATAGTTGAAAGACTAACATATCTAACGTTAGTTCATGGGTTTTAAATATGGTCAGTGCTGTGTGGTGAAAGTATAACAATAAATGTAATCAGTATTATTAATAAATAAATGAACTTCTTCCGCTTGGAAATGATGTATTGTGTTGCTAAAGTTGTTTGCTTTATAATGTAGCACATTTCCTTGCATCTGCATCTAGAAATGTTGCATACAGGTGTTGGAAAATAACGCCCGTTCTGCACTGTTCTAGAAGCATCCTAGTTTCATTTGTTTCTTTCCAACCTAGTCGAAAATAAAATAAATTGATTTGAAAACAATAGAATAACTTGATTGTATGCTTTTACCAGCCAGCCGACACATTTATTTTTTGTAATTTTATGTATGATTCAAGGTTATGTTATTAATGAAGTTTAAAATTTATATTTTGAATTTGATTAGCCTGCCGTCTTGAAATATATACATACAATGTGATGATTCTATATGGAAGACGTTTTACAAGTACACTTTCAAGTCACAGTTCAGAATGAAAGGACAAAGAGTGCAATTGATTTGTAAAACATTGTTGAAAAGTATGAAAAGGGTAGTTGTTAAATGTTCGCGTGTTAGTTTCGAATTTTTTGGAATTCATACAGAACTAACCAAATAAGTGGATACCAGCGCCAACTAGAGTGAAAATACTACATGTTGACTTTGATACTTGACAAATATAGAAGCTTTACTAGAAGACTTTGACAGATTTAGATACTAATTAGCCAGGCAATCGAATCATCGTACTGAAATTATGTATTTAATAAAAATAGTTTAGTGCTGAATAGAAGTGAAGGAAAGCCCAATATTAGCCACATTGATTATATGTTTATAAATTTGCGAAAGTTTCGCAGTTTTTGTTACAATTGTGCTTCTTAAATTAAAAATAAATCCTTTTTTTCATCATGTTCTCTGCACTGAATATTCTCTCAACTGTTCGCCGAAAACTAGCTCTTGCCTCCTCCCACCTATTACAGGCGAAGAGGGTGTGCTCCACATCATCCATTCCTTCACAGTAGGTACAACTGCTTGAGTCCGATCTTTCTCGTTGAAAGAGATACTTCCTGAAGCAGCCATGCCCGGACAGAGCCTGGGTTAGGAAGTAATCGACTTCTCCATGCTTTCTATTTATCCATCTCTGTATATTGGGGATCAGACGCCACGTGCAACGTCCGTGTGTTCCAGAGTCCCACTTTTGTTGCCATTTCCCCATCAGGTTTGTTCTTGCATTGTCCCTTAATCCTCCATTATATACCTGCACCCTTTCCATGACTTGCAGTTCGATGGGCGGTATTCCAGCTATAACTGCCACCCCTTCTGTCGATACAGTTCTGTAAGCACTGCAAACACAGATGTAGATTTCGCGTTGCAACCTTGACACCTTTTGTACCAGCTTCTTGTTTTCTACTGCAGGATACCAAGCAGCTACCCCATACAGCAACTGTGAATGTACCACGCTGGCCAAGATCCTCCTTTTGGATGCTCTTGCTCCCTCCACATTTGGCATTATACTCGATATCGCAGTTGCTGTTCTTTCTGCCTTCTGGATTACTCTATCCACATGTGCGGCAAAGGTCAACCTGGTGTCGAGCCGCACCCCCAAATACCTAATGGCGCTGCTCGGTGTGATTAAGGTTCCCTGCACATTAAAGACTATTGGGGATATTTTTCTTTTCTTCACCAACAATGCCACTTCTGTCATCCATGGTGCCAGCTTGAGCTGCTTGTTTTCCATCCACTTAGCCACGCGTAGCAGTCCTGCATTCGCCATGTTCGTTAACTCTTCCTCATTTTTGGCCGTCATCCGCAAAGCCTATGAGCGTGACCTCTCCCGTCATAAAGGACGTTCCACAGCGTTGGTCCCAGAACCGATCCCTGCGGAACGCCGCTCGTCATTTCCACAGTTGCTCTACCCCCCTCTGCCTCGAGTATTATCTTTCTTTCCGATAAGTACGATGCTATAATACAGAGCAGGTTGTTGAGCTTAATGAGGATTAATTTCTCGTATAGCTTTCCCTCTCCATCTAGGAGGCATATTGGCCAATATGATGCCGGGTCCTCTAATGGTTTGTCGCCTTTCCTCAAAAGAACGAGTTTTGCTTGCTTCCATTCCTTCGGAAAAATCGCCGCAGCTGCTAGGTTGTCGTATACTGCCAATGTATATTTGGGGTTTTCTTCCGCCATTTGTCTTATAATTTCCGGTGGGATACCTACTGGTCTCGGAGCCCTGTTGCATCCCAGTTTTTTGTATGGCCCCTGCAGTTCTTCATACCTAAAAATTATAGGGTGCTCACTTCTCTCACACTCGAAAGCAACTCGCTTATGTGTCGGAAACAAATGTTTTACTACATCCCTCGTTGCGGCCATTGTTAATCTAGGTCTCGGTGGGTAACCGATAATCCGTTTCATGACTATCATCTTGTAGCCATTTCTCCATATGTCATCATCTATGTTCTCACATAAGACCTTCCAGCACGCTCTTTTCGCTGTTTTCACACTGTTTCGCAGCTTTTTCTTACTTTCTTTGTACTGGTCCCACAAGAGGTTTGCGAGGGGGGCGTTTCTTACTCTGTTCCTGGAGTACATTCTTCTCTTTCTCAGGCATTCCTTACGAAGCTCAGCTATGTTTTCGTTCCACCAGAATACCGGTTTTCCTCCTCTTTGGCATTGTTTCATTACAGATCTTGATCAAGACGCTGGTAAAACCCTGCGACGAGGCTGTAACGTCGCTGGGTTGGACCTCACTTAGGGCCACGCTCAGACGCTCTCGATCAAGTTTACTTAATTGCCAGCCTCCTACCTTGATTCTCTGCCGCCCCGCAGGCGCCGGCTTTTCTTCTTCTATATTGACATGGTTTAAATAACCATGCTTTATATCGAATTGTTAATTGTTTTGAAACTTATGATTTTTCAATTTTTAGAATAATATTTTTAGTATTGATAAAGAATTTATTATTTAAATAGTACTTATTACAATATTTATTATTTGATGAGATTTCTTGGTTCGCTATGTACTGTAGTGGAAAAATAAGGTTTTCTTTCTTCCATGTTGTATTTATAGAATCTGTTGAGAAGAAATTAAAAAATATTAGTATTTGAATTAATATTCCCGCCGTTATTTGAACAGGTGGAAATGACAGGATAATTTTGACAGTTCCTGTGATAGGAATTTTTAAATTGAATGACAATGATGGAAAAATGCATTGAAAGTAGGTTTTTAAAAATAGAAGAAGAATAAATAATGTGCGTAGTATAAAATTAAAGGGATATAAAGATTCGAAAGTAAATAGTTAAAAGATATATTGAATTGTAAAGGTAGGTGTAAATTTCTTATTGGATATTTTAAAAAAAAGCTAAAAAGGTTGTCAAGGGGATTTGTTTGAAAAATAACAAGAGAGAATTTTCAGAGATATAATTAAGTGCGGACGCATTATTTTGGATGTGAGAAAAAACACATCTAAAATTATACGCATTGATATATTTGTGAATAACAAAAGTGCTTAAAGTCCTCATTAATCGGTAGTATATGAAATTTTGAGAAGATACGTATAGTTTAATTATAACAAGAGGATTTTTAAATAAAACATTCACGGCCAAGAAAGCAGTAAGTAATTGTTATTGTACGATTACAAGGAATAAAAAGGTTTAATTATATAAATTAAAAAAATAACTTACAATTTATTTATAAAATCCGGATCCAAACCAGTTAAAGTGTTTGAAGATATAATAAGAGGAACCACTCGATGTGCTGAGGGATATAATCCAGGTCCGGAAATCCGTATTATTTCAAGATTAACCATTAGATGTGCTCAGGGATATAATCCAGTTTCGAGGAAGTGTTTTTATTGTAAGGTACAGCTAAATTTCAATATTCAAGATCCACAAGTATAAGTAGCAGGTAGTTTTGGAAATATCCATCATCTGTACGCACGAAGGAAGGTGTAATACTCCGGAACGGGACATCTAACCGCAGATATTGGTCTCATCGAGGCACGAACAAGCTACAAATCATAAAAGGATTGTCAGATGGAAAGATTGTGTGAAACATCTGTTTATAACTAGTTCAAAGTTGTATAAGACGTTTATTTATTAATATAATTACGGATTTATTTGCAAATTCAGTATTGTTTACATAAAATTTATATTGGAATCCATAAGCAGAATAAGTTTAAGCTATCTGAATTTAAATTCATATTATATAATAATTTATAAAGGAAATACCTTATTAGAAGTAATATTACGAATCTTATCCATTGGAAATCTCATCAAAAATCGAATATTTACATCTAGAGTTGAAAAGCATTATTTGTTAGTTGTAGAAATTTATAAGTTGTCGTTCAACAAACATACTCGCTATAAGCGTATCATTGTCTATAATGGTTCATTTTTATATTTTCTAACATACGAAATTATATCGTTATTAAACAATTTTAATAACCTTTTATTATAACTGTAGTATTGATAAACACATTATTATACAGTTATTAGCCTGAGACTGTTGTTTTCCTTCATTTGTAGCACTATTTATTTACCATTCTTCAATAGTTCAGCTGGTTCATAAGAGTTGTGTAACACTAAAACAAAACAAATATAAAACTAATGTAATCTGGAAAAAAACGAACAAGGTAAGGAATACTTACATGTATAGTCGAAATCATACTATCTACGAACAAATAATCAGTTACAGCGAATCTCAAACACTCCCTAACGAGATAAATAGAATTATTATATAAAGAACATTGTAAAATTAATCGGTGGTAAACGATTTATAAGTTAGGTTATAAATTCTTGAAATTAAACTTGTAACGAAGTTCCTTCGTTTATTGAATAAATTATCATGATTTTAAGCTCATAATTAATTTGTCTTGTAAATATCAAATTATGTATGACTGATATTTTATTCAATTGTTTATAATAATGTTTTCCTGTTGTAAATACCGCCGTAATTATTGTATTTGATTTGTTTGTATATATTTGTTATCAAATTATAGTAGGGGAAAATATTTGTGTACGTCACGATCGTATGCGCGGTCTTCTACGTCACGTTTGAGTATCAAAATGCAATGCTTTCGTGGTAATTTTTTGTCATTCACGGATGATATATAAATCGACCGTTTTCTAGTGTAGCGAGAGAATCTTCCCAAACCTTGTCCTAGTCGCAGGTCCATTTATCGTGCGACACTTCCTCTTAGCGATGTCAGGCCAATTGCCGTGGTAGAGCTAAGATACCGAATTCTCCTGGATTCGCAGGCCCATTGCCGTGCTCCAGGTGAAAATCCGCTTGTTAAGTCCCGTCAGGTCAATTATCGTGACACGGACTTAATAAGATCATGTACCCGAACCGTTTGATTTCTAGCAGGCCAATTGCCGTGTAAGAAATCAACAATACCGTTTCCCGTAGGTGCCTCTTGACAGGTCTATTTATCGTGTAAAGAGCGCTCCTTTCCGTTCCACAAAAATCCGTTCTTTCAGAGAATTTAATTAATATTTTTCATTTTGTATTAGGATGTCCGAGTAACATTTCACCGTCGCGAATGTTATCCGCCGTGCATCATTAGTATTTGACCGCATTCGTACTGTAAATAATCCGAACACTTGTAAATACCGATATAAATGTAATCAATTGCTATTAATTAAAGTTTAATTACGTCATTAAGTAAATGCTGCAATGTACAGAATATTTGTCTCTTGTTCGTGAAATACAAGATTTAAATTGTTGTTTCTATTTCACAGGTTATGTATGTATATAGATTTAAAAATCCGCAACATCAATGTTGATTCCGTCTTGTTGAATAGTTGACATTAATAAATGTTAGGTCTAGTAAAATGTATAGTGTATGTATTTGTATAAAGATTTGTGTAAATATTTAGAGTTATTTTTGAAGAATAAATGTTGAATTAAACTTCATTTGTTGACTATCTGATTAACGTTTTCATGTGTTCATGAACCCGACCGCAGTGAATTACTTCCGATATTTGGATTAGATCCATGATTGTAGAAAGATATTTATAATAAAGCAAACATAGTACTCACCTTTAATCTCCGACTGTAGCGAAACCGGTAGAATTTGTATTCGTTACACCAACGGCGCGAACACTCAAACACTTTCATATTTATTATTTTTGACAGTAAATGAATACCGACCGCGGCAGGCCTACTTATCGACATTATACAAGATTATTGAAAGTTGAAGTGTGACTGGGTATAGGCAACCCAGAGCGCGCTGCCACACTGACGCACGTCTATTTGGAGTAGTAACGAATACTTATAAATTTTGTGATATGATGGTGTCCCGTAATTTTATAATTTTTAAAATAATATAAAATGTTAACCTGTTAGCAGAATAAGCACTAGAGATATCACAAACATGAAAAACACCTCCCATTTTTTAATATATAGGTATAGGTCTAAAATAATATAGTCCTATCAGTTTAATAAAAAAAATAAGGAGAGAAAAATGTTAGGATTTGTTTTATTTGAGTTTTAGCCGGAGGAATTAAAAAATAATAATCGTAGTATGAAATTATTATAGAGCAAAATATTAACTCATTTAGTACTTGTATACAGAGTGTAGTTAATCGTATATAAAAATTCTAGCTCTATATTACATTTTGCTTGTCCGGAATGTGTGGATATTTATATGATTTGTAAATGCAGGGTATTTAAATATTTCAACCCTCTAATACTAGTACAATATCAAAAATAATGTAGTTATGATCACTTAGTGTCTCCTTCTCACTCACTTCCCATTGCCTAATGCTGGTTTTGAGGTTTTCAGTCACTATGGTTAGGTCAAGGATTGAAGAGTAATCCTGCCTCTGGAACGTTGGCTTTTGGCCTTGGTTAACAGTGACTAGGTCGTTAGCTGCAATCCCCTCAGCGACTATGTGGCCTCTTCTGTCCGTGTAGTTCATTCCCCATTGTGGGGACTTCGCGTTGAAGTCCCCCGCTACAATGGCTTTCTGCTTGTCAGCTCTGATTTGCGTTTGGATCTGATAGAGTGTTTCTTCGAGATCTTCTATGTTGTCATTCCCAGAGGAGTAGCAGCTATACAGGGTGTAACAAAATAAGTGTAAAACATTTCAGGGGTGATTCCTTAGCGAAAAAGAGATAGGGTCTTTCATATAAAAAAACTTCAATGGAGCATCCCTTGTTAAGATACAGTCCCATAAAGGGGGTACATAAAATTTGTTTTACAATTTTTCTCACAAACACTAAAAATGTAATTTATTTCCAATGTAACTTTTTGTCTGATTATTTGTTTACCATTTAAAAATCTATTTCCAATACCTTGTTTCATTCGAAACAAAAAATGTCTCTTGAATTTTTTGCCCAAAAGTAATCAGTTCGCAGCAAAAAATTATTTTACGAACAACTACAGAGATACATCGTCATAAAACGAAAATGTAAAACTAATTTATTTAGTAGGCCGCTAGTAGTGGTACCACGCTGTCAGTTTGTAAATTTTTGAAATTGAATTAATACTTAATTGTGTGTCGTTGTTTTGGTCGTAATTTGTTAGTTTAATAATTCACTTGTTATTAAAATGGCATACACAAATGAGGAAATGGCTGATATGCATTACGTTTACGGTCTGTCGCAGGGGAATGGGTTAGAAGCTTCTAGAAGATATGCTGAAATGTATCCTCAACGGCAGCTTCCTTCGCATAGAATATTTGCCCGACTTCATCAACGATTACGAGAATATGGTTCATTCGACAAAAGGACGTAGGATTGTGGTCGCCATCGAGAAGTTAGAACAACACATCTTGAAGAAGCAGTACTTAATTTGGTTGAAGAACAACCTACTAGCAGTACTAGAAAGATTGCTTTCGAGTTAAATGTTGATCATATGACGGTATTTCGAATTTTAAAGGAACAACTCTTATACCCTTACCATCTGCAACGAGTACAGGCACTGTTACAGCGAGATTTTCCGAACCGTCTTGAATTTTCCAATTGGATGCTGGAAATGATTAGAAGAAATCCTGACTTTCTGAAGACGATCGAATTCACAGACGAATGTACTTTTTCTCGGGACAAGATAATTAATTTTCATAATAACCACATATGGGCTGATGAAAACCCTCACGCTATTGTACAAGCTAACCATCAAGAACACTTTTCTCTTAACGTGTGGCTCGGAGTTATTGCGGATTATTTAATTGGCCCTCATTTTCTACCTCCTCGATTAAATGGCGAGGCATACACTCAATTTTTAAGAGAAGTGCATCCAGTACTGCTGGAGGAAGTTCCTTTGGGCGTCAGAAGGGATATGTTTTTTATGCATGATGGGGCTCCCGCCCATTTTAGTCAAGCAGCACGTCAGCATTTAACGTAAACATATCCAAATCATTGGATACGTCGAGGAGGACCACAGAATTGGCCCGCTCGATCCCCGGATCTCAATCCTCTCGATTTCTCTACTTGGGGCCATTTACAGACTTTGGTTTATCCTACTCCTGTTCGCGATGTAGAGGACTTAAGAAACCGCATCATCGATGCGTGCAGGGTAATTAGAGAAAATCCAGGAATATTTGAGCGAATACGTGGCTCAATGCGCCGACGTCTAGACGCATGTGTAATGACTGAAGGTGGACATATTGAACATTTACTATGATTTCTACATGTTTTATGTTTTGTTATTAATAAATTAGTTTTGTTTATTCATCTTTAATCATATGTATTTTGATGCAGGTAGTAACTACAAAATAACAATACTAATCCAGTTCGCATTTATGACGATGTATCTCTGTAGTTGTTCGTAAAATAATTTTTTGCTGCGAACTGATTACTTTTGGGCAAAAAATTCAAGAGACATTTTTTGTTTCGAATGAAACAAAGTATTGGAAATAGATTTTTAAATGGTAAACAAATAATCAGACAAAAAGGTACATTGGAAATAAATTCCATTTTTAGTGTTTGTGAGAAAAATTGTAAAACAAATTTTATGTACCCCCTTTATGGGGCTGTATCTTAACAAGGGATGCTCCATTGAAGTTTTTTTATATGAAAGACCCTATCTCTTTTTCGCTAAGGAATCAACCCCTGAAATGTTTTACACTTATTTTGTTACACCCTGTATATCGTGAAGCCAGTCAGTGCGATGAAGCTGTATCCTGGCCCACCTCCTTGTTTCTTTATTGCTGTATTGTTGTCAAGCACTTTCGCAGCTGTATCGAGACGCCCGTCGTACACCCAGTCTTTTCTACCTCCGATTTGGTTCACTCACAATCACTATTTTTGCACCGATGTTCCTTGCAGTTGCTACAGCCATATCATGAGCAGGCCTACTTCTGTTTGTGTTAATTTGTATTCGCATTATGACCCGTATCTTCCTGCGGAACCTCCGTATTCCTTGTCGCCCTGTTTACCCTGACTCTTATTTCGCACTGCGAGTTTCCCGTCTGGTGTCCCTCTTAGTTACAGTGGACGCAATATGGCTTGTTTGTGCATTCAGCAGCCATATGTCCTTCCTTGCCGCACCTAAGGCACAGCCCCTCTCTATCTGGGCCGCTGCATTCTGCTTTAATGTATCCGTACCCCCAGCATCTGTAACATTTGACCTCCCTTCTTCTATGCTTCTATGATTTTGTTAGCGTCGCCCTCAAGCATTACCAATGTCGCGTTTTGCCTGTACCCATACGCTGGCCGTAGGGTCCTTACTTCAAAATCATCCGGCGTGGCGGTAGTTAGCCTACAGACTGCCTCTCTGATTTCCTCCACTGTCGCTGCTTGGTCCATGTCTTTGATGTGTATCACTTTTCTTTTCACCATGAGCGATGCTGATACATTTGGTAGTTTGTCCTTGAGTTCGTTTTGTAGAATTTGGGTCTGTGCCATTTATCACTGTGAGTAGCGGTTCGCCTTTTCTGGTCTTGTGTATACTTTTAACCTCCACTCCAATGCTGCTTGGATTTACTGTCTTCCTTACTACTGTTTTCAGTAGGTCCGCATACGTCTTGCCCTCCATTTTCACGAGAAGTGCATCGTGTTTGGGTTTCTTCTGTACTCTGCCTCCGTTGGGCCCTTCCTTCATTGGTCTGCAAATAGATACTCTAGTATTCTAGTCCAAATTACGCCAGTTATCCCTTTAATTTCAGGGACCGCCAATTTTGGCATTGCATAGCTTTGAAGACGATCTTGTCGTCTGCTTCCTCGTCTGCGCTGCTGCTGCTTATTATCGGGTGATGTATCCCTTTTGCGCCATTTGCAAGGCTGCCATCCCTCTGAGGGAAACCAAGTGTGTGCATCATGCTAACTACTTCTCCCGGTTTTTTCTCTTGCTTTTCTAGTCCGTGCCTTCCGCCGAAACATTTTATGGCTGCTTCACAAGCTTATCTGATGAGTTTATGTCTTTATCGCATGGAAGGACAATTTCGAAGTCGTTTGGAGCATCCCAGATACATCCCTCCACAGTCTCAACCTTGGCAGGTATTTCTTCTGCCCAGTCTTCCTCTCGAATTTGCTGGAAGGCCTCGTAGTATTCGTATTAGCACAGCTTTTCCCTCTTTCCTGCATTTCCTCTTCTTGCACTCCTCGCACTTGATATTAGTGACTACGCATTGTACTTTTAGTTTCTCTAACTGTTGCTCCAGCGCCATTCTTTCCTCTTTCCATGCCTAATATGACTCTTGTGTTTTATCAACTTTCATTACCCTCTCAAGCCTCTTGGTCGTTGCTTTGCAGTTGCTCTGTATAGTAGCCTAGCCTACTGGCGATATTTTTTATTTCTTTCTTCGGCTTGTGCATGTCTCTCACCACTGAGTTCAACTCGTTAATTCCTTTGATGAGGTTGTTGATCATACGCTTGTGCGCTTCCCCTCCTTCCCCCATTAGACGTACGTTTTCTGTGCTTGGATCCATAATTTTCTTTTTTTTTGCGATTGGTTCATAACTGATATATTCTTCTCCTGATTGGTCTGTTGTCTTGACGCTTCTAAATCTGGTCCCGCTCCCAGCTGGAACTCCAGGTCAGATAGAGAGTTGGTTCTTGACCTTGGGGGGTGTTCTCTGTATGCTATTACGCCTGGCGAACGGGTCCTTCTCACACATATCCTCAAAGACTTTCAGACCACCTATATTCCACTCCTCCTTCTTCGACTCTCCCCCACTTTCCTTTTTTTCCTTTTTTTCTTTTTTAAATTTTTCCTGAACTTTTTCCTCGAGTTTTTCTTCATGATTCTCCATGCTTCTTCGCACGAGTTGGGCGATCTACTAATCGCTCCCCCGGGTTATGCCCATTCCGGTGGAGAGGGGTCTTAATACGACTACTATGTGAGTATGTAAATGCATATTAATAACTCTTAATTGTAATGTTTGTTGTAGTCATACTTCTATCAATTTGTAGTTCAATTTCAAGTTCATTATATTGACAAATGTAAAACAAGCTTAAAACAATAGCTTCGAGCTATATTCAATGAGAATAAATTGAAATTTTTATCGTGGTCATATATACGACATATTTTTTTTAATATAGCATAGTTTAACATATGTATGTAAATGTATATTTGCAACTAAATTCTTATTAATATTACTGATGGTGTCACACCAACAATTAGTTAATAGAACGTTTCAAACACAATTGTTGCTTCTTAAGTTACTGTCGGTACTAGTTAATTATTTGTAAGCAGTGATGATGAAACATCTGCAACATAAATATAAAATATAAGACCTTAACATAGAATGGTGAAAGTGTATTTAGTATTTATTCCATTTATTGAATAATGAAATCTCATGTGAAAGGATTTTTATTCCATTATAAACAACAAGCTGTCATATTTTTATTTTCTAATCTTTTTTTATATCTCAGATACTGAGGTTTAGATTATTTCAACTGCCAATTAAATTATCACGGCTTCTTGACATCTGTATGTAATATATTACTTAAGTGTTTTGAGAACTGACAGTATTAAATATATGTTTCATCATTTTGTAGTTACTTACAAAATTACCAAGTGACAGTAATTCTTAGTTTGTATATATTTGACCAACAGATTGTGAACATTGTGAAGCATATTACATAGACTACTGCATCGAATGTGGAATGCTTGTGAACATTTTAAACAAGAATGCAGCGAACAGTGCAGATAATGGAATACGAGCGGATATACCAAATGATATTTTAGAATTTCGATATTGCTTTGGACAAACTGGAATATATGCTTTAAGGATTATTCCTGAAGGTGTAAAATTTGCTCCTTTCACTGGAATCGGCGCATCAGAATGTCCATGGGAAAGAAAAGGCGAGAAATTTGTTTTGAACAAAAATAAATCCAAGTATTTGAATTGGATGCAATTCGTTAATCCTACCAGGAATACTTCTGAAGAAAGCCTGCGTGTCCTTCAATATGAAGATAATACATATTATCAAAGCACTCGTCAAATCCCAGCTGGTGATGAATTACTGATGTATTTCGGTGAGGAATATTGCCAAAATAAAATTGTCATAGCAGACATCGTGAAGGACATATTTGCCTGTACATTTTGCTGTCTTGGATTCGACTCTAAATCACATTTGGCCAAACATAAAACCCTATGTGTTGAGGATGCAGCTGGAAAGTTTTCAATTGAAGGTATTGTGATATCTCATTTGATGTTTCTGAAATTGACTACGTATATATGTTTGTATTTTAAAGAGATTACACATATTTAAAATATTTTATAAATTATTATTATTTGCCTCCCACAAAGAATGCATCAATGTCAGTCATGCATAGAATTTAATGGATTCCCCTCAATTTCAGACCTCGCACAGTGCACATTTTCCAAGATTCACTTGGGCTCGAAGGAATTTCTCGAACACCATAAGGCCTTTTGCTTCGAGAGGAATGCCAGGTATGTTGCATTTTCTATGATTATACATGGGAAGAGTGATGCATAAATGACATTTTCTTCACTAACAATCTATTATTACATAATAGTTATAAAGGAAGAAAATTAGATTTATTAGAAATCATTGAAATTAAGAAAGCTACAACAACTAATAAACATGTCACAAACACACAACTAGATGTCATAAACACCCCCATTATTGACACTGTACTTAAGGCACTAGCACGTACACATAAATAGGTATTGGTAACTTTCTTAGTTTAGTTTAAGTCTGTAAACTCTTCGATAATGACCGAGAGGTCGATACACGTGTCAGAGAACAATAAATCTGTCCTAAGTGAAACAATATAACCAAGTGTTTATTCGTTTTAATGACCATCATTTAATTCATTCATTCCTGTATATTACATGTTAAATATTTTTAAAACAGTATTGATTCAAATTATGTTTCAAGTTCTAAATAATTTATGTTTTAAAATGATAGTTAAATTTCCTTTCAAAATTAAAATCTGCGTCGCATATATATATATATATAATCAGCATCCCTTTTACCACCTGGTGTCGGGTGCGAATTGGTTTATTGTTCGTATACAAACTTCCTCCACAATTCCCTATCCTTTGCTATTGCTTTGGCTTGTTTCCAGGTTTTGCCTTTCTCCTTCAGTATTTTTCCAATTACTGAATCCCATGTTTGTCTTGGTCTTCCTCTTTTCCTTTTGGTTTGTATTTTTGCTTCATATACTTGTTTCACCTGTCTGTTGTCCTCCATTCTCTGTATATGTCCCCACCAACTTAATTGCTTCTGTTGAATAAACTCTAACATTGGTTGTATCTTCAGTTCATTTCGTATTTGTGTGTTTCTGACTCTGTCTTTTAGTGTTATTCCTTTCACTCTCCTCAGGTATTTCATTTCTACCGCTTGGATTTTATTTTTCTGCTTTTTTGTTAGTACCCATGATTCCGCTCCATATGTTAATACTACTCTGTAGATTGTTTTGAATATCTTCATTTTTATTTCTGTCGCGATTTCTTTCTTACTAATAAATTTTCTGTTCATTGAGTGTAATAATCTGATTGTCTTCTCTATTCTTTGGTTGATTTCTGCTTCATCTCCTCCTGTATTTTCTATTCTTACCCCTAGGTACTCAAAATATTTGACCTGTTCAACTACAACTTCTTCAATTTTGATTTCCATCTTCTCTTCATTTGTAGTCATCACTTTTGTTTTGCTCTTGTTTATTTTCATCCCATTATCTTTCAGTACTTTATTCCAAATTTCCAGATTTTGTTGTATGTTCTTCTTATTTTCGGCCATTATCACTATATCATCTGCGAAGGCACTTTCTCCTATTATTATTCTCTGTAGTTTGCTATAGCCAATATGTAGTTTTTTAACTCTTACTGAACACTCTTTTATTATATCATCCATGAAGATAATAAAAAGCAATGGACTTAATCCTCCTCCTTGTCTCAGCCCTTCTTGTGTTGTGAATCCTTCAGATTTTCTGTTTTTACTTATTACATAGTTTATGTTGTTTTTATACAGTAGTTGTATATTTCTTATTATTTTCCTGTTGATGCCTCTTCTTTTTAAGCTTTCCCATACTTTGTCTCTGGGTACTCTATCAAATGCCTTTTCCATATCTATAAATGCGTAATAGGCTTGTTTATTTTGTTGTAATAACTTTTCGCTTATTTGTTTTAATGTGAATATGTGATCTTGTGTACTTCTTCCTTGTTTGAATCCGCTTTGTACTTCTGAGAGAGTCGGCTCTACTATTGCTCTTAATTTATTATTTATTAGTTGTTCGTAAATTTTTACTACTGTATTTAGTAAGGTTATTCCTCTATAGTTGTTACACTCTGTATGGTTTCCTTTTTTATAAATCGGCATTATTAATGACACTCCCCAGTCTTTCGGTGTCTTTCCGTTTTTCCAAATTCTATTTATTATTATCCATAATATTTCTGTTCCTTTTTCTCCCATGTTCTTTAGCATTTTTGCTGTTATTTTGTCGTGTCCTGGAGCTTTCCCATTTTTTAGTCCTCTAATAGTTTGATGTAGTTCTTCTATTTCTATTTCTTCGCTTATTTGCTCTTCTTCATCTTTATACTCTTCTGTTAGATTTTCCACCTTATGCGTTTCTGTCTTTTCTGCATTCAACAGATTATAGAAGTATTCTTTCCATCTATTCATAATATCTTTATCTTCCGTTAGTATTTCTCCTTTTTCGTTGCTTATGTAATTACTAACTGGTCTTTTCTGACTTCTAAATGTTTTTAATATTCTATAGTATAGTTTCTGGTTTTCTGCACTTTCCCTTTCCATTTTTTCTCCAAACTCTCTCCAGGTTCTTTCTTTTGATGCTGTTACTAAATCTTTTACTCTTTTCCTTTGTTTTTTGTATATCACATAATGTTTGGTATTTTTAGTTGACAGATACTTTTTCCATAGTTTCTTTTTTATCATAACTTCTTCTTTTATCTCATTGGTCCACCAAGCTGATTGTTTCTTCTTATTAGATGTCTTGCATGTTCCACATACCTCTGTAGCCGCTTCGATTGTAATTTCTTTAAATATGCTCCATATTTCTTCTATGTCCTTACTGTTTAAGTCTTCTTCCGCTGCTTTAATTTTTTCATTTACTTTATTTTCGTATACTTTCGCTATTTCTGCCTCTTTTAATTTGTAAGATATTATTGTCTTAAATTCCACTTTTCTTTGTTTATATTTCTTATCTTCTTCCCTCTCCAATTCTTCTTTTATTTTCGCCTCCACTAGGTAGTGGTCACTATATATTTCGGCTCCTCGCTTCACTTGGACGTCTGTTACTTTTTGTCTATTCGACCTTTCTACCAGTACATAGTCAATTATTGATTTTTCTCCCCTATTTGTTTGTACTCGTGTGTATTTATGTACATATTGCTGTGACTCTTACAAATTTATAGATATATAAAATAAATTAAATTTACTTAATTAATACGTAACTGAGAGTCAAGCACGCATCCTAGTGCTAGGCCTTATGCTAGACTATGATACGGTGAACTTTCTGCTGAAAGGTAGGTTAAGCAAAACATTCTACATGTAACTAGCTCAGTTTGAAAATAAATAGTTCTCTCAGGGGCAGAAAATATGACTTGATTCTCCTTCTCTTTAATCATTTCCAGGTCAGGTAAAGAAATAAAATACAAAATAAATCTTAACATCTAATTTATTAAAATAAAATAATTTTAAATGAATTCAAAAGTTTTAATCTACAAATATTTACACATCTAAAATCAATATTCGGTCATAATTCAAATTTATACATCATAAACAATAAAATATTACAAGAAATAAAGAATAAATGAAATCATCATGTCGTGCCAGCTTATATCTAAAATGTGAACGTGATTATTATTATTAATATTTGTCATAGATACATGTAAACAATCAAAAATGAAATAAATTACCCGTGATGAATTGTACTGGAATGTAATTAAAAAAAAATAAAAATTGTGCGGTCTACTATTTGATAACAAAATATAGACATTAAGGAAGTGGCTTTGCCCTAATTAGTCCTGTCCGGCGCCTTTTCTCGCTCCCAACACAGTACCATCAGATAACAAATTCACACAGAAGAGTATCCCAAAGTTCCACCCTACGAGCATGTCATTTTCAGCTCGTCGGACACAACCCGAACATACATCATCATGTGCACACTCCTTAAGGAATATATATATATTTAATTGAATAAATAAAGTGAAATAAAACAACGTCTCTGCGTATTCAATAAATTAACTCAGCCCTGATTAGTTCTGCCTGGTGCCTTTTCTCGCTCCCAAACGCAGTACCACCAAGACCAATTCGTGTATTTCAAATTCACCAGGACTCCATGCTATGAATTAAATAATGACATAATTCATTTCACACATCCCTGATGTATTATTCAACACGTTAATATTGAACACCCAAATACAACAAAACATACTTAATTCTCATATCAAAAGAAATAATATATATACATTAAAAGAAAATAAACTTTACCTTTTTCACGAAATTCCAATACAAAAACACCACTACAAATAAAGAATTTTGAGACGTCACTATACACACATTTATAACAAATATTGTTTAATCACCTTAACTCTTCATACATCGTATTAAACTCTTCCATAATTCTCAATGAAAAATTTTATTCACTTATATATAACCTATATACACATAAAACAAAATTATTAATTTCAAATATCTTTTGTAGGATGAATAAATTTAAAAGAAAAATTAATTATACGGAAAAGAAAATGATTATGCTATTCAAAGTTATCATTACAAATGCTAGAAGGTTTTGTCATAACGTACGGCATAGTACCCTACATGCAAAACAAAACTCTCTAGAAAGAAGAAAATAAAATGAAATTAAATAAATTCAAAAACCGAGTTCATAAATAAAAGTATTTCATACATAGGTAGTTATTCAAATACATCTAGACATTTTAATGTAATACGCGCTGCATGTTTAAAATAAAATTATTATAAGTGTAGAATCTTGTAAAAATTTTATAAGTATTGAAAATCTCAAAATTTTTCTAAGTCCGGAATTTAAAATAATCCTATTAAAGAGGAGGGAGGAAGTGGTTTTCACCTACTTTTAGACTAGTTAATATTGCGGTTTTCACCAAGCAATCCCGGAAATTTTATCTGTCCGCGCTTTTATCCTTAAATTTCCTTACAAAAACGTACGGCAACTCTCGTAAAACACGAATCCACCTCCAAAATTGTACGTCGACGGTGCTGCTCTTATCGGTTGCATGGGGAAACAGTGTATTAATAATCCTTGAAAAAGGTAAACAAACATGCGAATATAAATTCGTCTATAAGTTTATGACTCAGGCGTGCACCTGATAAACAATACTTTTTGTGCCAGTCCACCCGGTCGATCCCTGCCAAAGCCAGACGTGTTTGTGCGAGAAACACCTGCTCGATCCTTTACCCGTAACATTTAATATGTCTTAAAATTATAACCTTATAAAAATTTATTAAGATTCCTTTATTATTTTACTTAAATAAAATGAAGTTTTCATAAATTATCAATATAGTGAATATTTATACATATCATGGTAAATATGAATAAAGTAAAAATTAATTTAAATAAAATCTTGGAGTGATCTTGATTATACTTATTTATTTACATATTATTATTTATTCAAGATCACTGCATAAATATCCCTATGGGAATATCTGCAATTTATAAGCGAGAATCGCTAATGTCAATGGTATAAATTCAAGATTTCCCATAAATACCAGTTAATATACTTATAGATTACTTACAATATTATTGATATAAAGCATAGAGACATGAAATTTCCCTATAATATGCTTATTCTATCTATATACAAGTCAGAAGTAAATATGCAAAACTCTTGGAGTTTATTTTAAACTTTACTCCTTTCATGACGAGAAAGTTTAAACAAATGACATTTAAAACACTTAAAATAATAAAACTACTTATTACTATATATACAAAAGTGTACTTAAATTCTTTAAATTTAACACCTTTCATAGGTATTACAAATATTGTAATTGCATCATCGAGTTCCCTTAAAATGAAGTGGCAATTGTAGTCCACTATTTTGGGAAAACTTCTTAACATTTTTAAGTATCTGGGCTGTGGGTACTCTTCAACTGCATCCAAAGCCTCCATTCTCGCATGGGTCCATATAAATTTCACACCCTCTTGTGAAATCATTTTATCATTCACATGATGTGACACATTTTCATCATGTGGGTTTAATATATGCTGTACGGGCTTTACATACCCATAATGTAAAATATTTTGTTCCTTATGAACAATTTTATTTAAATTCACTAATAAATTTACCACTATTGGATATAGTTTTATGAAACATTTATATAGCTGTACCAACCAAAGAGAATTAACGTTTACAAACCACTTTGCATTAGTACTTATTAACAATAATGTTTCTATTAATTTGGGGAGTTGTAGCTGTTGTTTTATTGATTGAAATAAACATAAACTTAATTTATTATTCTCAATGTTTTCTAAATAATCTAAATATTCCTTAATTACTACTGTGATGGGGTTCATTAAATTATATACTAAATTTTCAATAATTTCATCTTTTAACAAACTTTTAATTTTAAATTGAACACTTAATTTCTGCTTATGGGAAGATGGATGAGTCGTTTCTGTTTTAAAACAATTATCATAGTCTACTGCTAAATCTACATTACCATTAAATAATTTAGCATCTTTTGTCAAAGGATCACTCACATTATCATTATTAATCTGTTTGTTGCAAATCAAATTTTTGTCACCCATATTTATTTCCCGGTGTGAACATTTATTTATTATGTCACCCATATATTTCGTGGCGTCTTTCTTTTGAAGACCCTCCACATGGTGTGTACATTTATTATTTATGTCACCCGTGGCAAACATGGACTCTTCCCTTTGAAGATCATCCACATGGTGTGAACCTTTATCCTTGTCAATCAAACTATCATTATTTATTTTTAAAGTGAGGTCCCTATCAAAATTATCAATGATTGAATTATTAACTAATATTTTATCATCTTGAGCGCCTTTGTCCCAAGACATGTTTACTTTATTATTGTGGAAGGTTCTATTTTCCCTTTCCAATTTCGATGTATATAGACTCAAAAAATCCATCCCAAGTACGCAGCAATATTTTAATCTTGGTGTAACAATAAATTGTGTTACAAGTTCTACATCACCCATCTCTATATTTATACAAAATACATTATCTTGCTTGTAAAAACCTAATTTTTCAAACCTTTTATCAAATAATCCCCCATCTAAAAGTGACAATTCTAATTCACTATCTATTACAGCTACACCATATACATCCCCTACTTTAACATCTACCAGTGGAAATTCAATGGTTATATTACTTAAATCTATAAAATTTTTCTTGTTACGTTGTTTCTTCTTTTTCTTCCCTTTGGTTGGACCTACCAAAAATCCAGGTCCTTCTTTATTGCTCCTCTTGACGCATCTCTTGTTACAGCTTCTGTTTTATTTTCTTTATTTTCTATAATTATGTTATTAAATCCTCGGGTATCTTCTGTTTCATTTTTTCCATATTTCCTTGCTACATGACCCTCCTGTCTCCAATTATTATTATTATTACTACTACTACTATTATTACCCATGTTCTTGTTGTTACCATTCTCCACCCTTCCTCCCTGGTAACTATTATTCTGATACCGATTACCATTGTACCTTTGTTGGTGATTGTGGTTATTACCATTATATCTTTGCTGAGGATTATAATAGTTACCATTGTTACCTGTTTTATACCCATTTTTATTCTGAGGTACACTCCTATCTTCCACGTCGTCCAGACGCTTTACCAATTCCAAGAGTTGCTCAACGGTGTCTATACCCTGTAAAGCAACTGCTTGTACTACCTCATGCTCAAAATGATTAGCTAATTGGGTAACAATGTCACACTCCTGGATCACAGGTTGTATATGTTTCAAGAAAGAATATTTCCGAATAACATAATTTTCTCTAGACGTGATGGAACGATATTTTCCAAAGGTAAGGTCATGTCTAATGCGTCTTTGCTGAGTTTGTCCCCAGTACTGTCTAATAAACATATTTTCTAATTCTTCGTACGTCTGTACCTCATCAATTACCATATCGTACCATAACAACGCATAATCTCTAAGACACCCTCTCATGAAATGTAATTTTGACATATCATCATTAATACCACGAATATATGTCTTTATAGTTTTAAGAAATGCCATTGGGTTGTCTTTATTATACCCAGAAAATTTTGGTATATTTTCCGTACCAATTGATATCTGTTGCGGTACAACACAAGGTGTAATTGTACCTTGTTCAACTCTCGTTTTCAAATTCTTAATTGTATCTTGACAATTTAATGTCATATCCTGTAGCTTTAAAAGAGAGTCTGTGCATGCACCATATTTAACTCTACAGTCCTCAAACTTGTTTGTTAAATTTTGAACATCTTTCTGAACTGACATGGCACTACTGTCCACCTTCAGTTCCAAGAATTGTATTTTTTCATCTTGTCCTCCAATCCTTTCTTCTACATGTTTAAAATTTTCTTTTGTTACCCTGGCCCTCTGATTCATTTCGTCTATCAAGAATTCACTGCTATTCTTACACTTCTTTTCATTTGCTTCAATTTTTTCATTGATCTGTGTAACACTTTGTTTCATATCTTCATTTATTTTATTGTTCATTGCAGACATTTCCATTCTACAAGCTTTAATTCTTTCATCAATTTTCTCATTCATCGACTTTACTACGGCTTGTATCTCCATTTTATTTCTATACATCTCTTCTTTATTTTCTTTAAACTTCTCATTCATTTCAGTTTTATTCTCATCAAACTTTTTATTCATCTCAGTTTTATTCTCATCAAACTTTTTATTCATCTCTATCTTGTCACATTCCAACTTACAGAAAAGTTTTTCAAATAAAATATCAAATCTGTCTCCACCTGGCATTTCTTTCGTTTCAATTTTTACATCTTCAGTTACATTTTCATCCTCATCAAGAGGTAGCGTCTTTTCTGAATCTGTCACAGAGGAAATGCCTTGTGGTTCCCTGTACGTTTCAAATAAATATTTGGTATCCATACCACTTTCAGGATTTTCACCCTCACCTTTATACTCAGACATATTTACTTTATCTGTCCTGGCACTTAAAGAGACTTATTTGTGGAGAAAAATAAATCAAAACTTGACAAAATTTACTTGTGAATTATACTTATTAATTATTCAAATGCACTTAAAGGTGAAAATATCTCCCTCTAATTACACAGCTATTTGAATATTAAATAATCAATTAAGTTTTTATCCAATCAGCATAAAAATGTAAAAGTTTTGCCCCACTACGTTGGGTGCCATATATATGTTATAGAAAGTGTTAATAAATGATATATATAAATGTAAATGTATCATGGCCCCACGTTGGCTTGCGATCATATATATGCTGTGACTCTTACAAATTTATAGATATATAAAATAAATTAAATTTACTTAATTAATACGTAACTGAGAGTCAAGCACGCATCCTAGTGCTAGGCCTTATGCTAGACTATGATACGGTGAACTTTCTGCTGAAAGGTAGGTTAAGCAAAACATTCTACATGTAACTAGCTCAGTTTGAAAATAAATAGTTCTCTCAGGGGCAGAAAATATGACTTGATTCTCCTTCTCTTTAATCATTTCCAGGTCAGGTAAAGAAATAAAATACAAAATAAATCTTAACATCTAATTTATTAAAATAAAATAATTTTAAATGAATTCAAAAGTTTTAATCTACAAATATTTACACATCTAAAATCAATATTCGGTCATAATTCAAATTTATACATCATAAACAATAAAATATTACAAGAAATAAAGAATAAATGAAATCATCATGTCGTGCCAGCTTATATCTAAAATGTGAACGTGATTATTATTATTAATATTTGTCATAGATACATGTAAACAATCAAAAATGAAATAAATTACCCGTGATGAATTGTACTGGAATGTAATTAAAAAAAAATAAAAATTGTGCGGTCTACTATTTGATAACAAAATATAGACATTAAGGAAGTGGCTTTGCCCTAATTAGTCCTGTCCGGCGCCTTTTCTCGCTCCCAACACAGTACCATCAGATAACAAATTCACACAGAAGAGTATCCCAAAGTTCCACCCTACGAGCATGTCATTTTCAGCTCGTCGGACACAACCCGAACATACATCATCATGTGCACACTCCTTAAGGAATATATATATATTTAATTGAATAAATAAAGTGAAATAAAACAACGTCTCTGCGTATTCAATAAATTAACTCAGCCCTGATTAGTTCTGCCTGGTGCCTTTTCTCGCTCCCAAACGCAGTACCACCAAGACCAATTCGTGTATTTCAAATTCACCAGGACTCCATGCTATGAATTAAATAATGACATAATTCATTTCACACATCCCTGATGTATTATTCAACACGTTAATATTGAACACCCAAATACAACAAAACATACTTAATTCTCATATCAAAAGAAATAATATATATACATTAAAAGAAAATAAACTTTACCTTTTTCACGAAATTCCAATACAAAAACACCACTACAAATAAAGAATTTTGAGACGTCACTATACACACATTTATAACAAATATTGTTTAATCACCTTAACTCTTCATACATCGTATTAAACTCTTCCATAATTCTCAATGAAAAATTTTATTCACTTATATATAACCTATATACACATAAAACAAAATTATTAATTTCAAATATCTTTTGTAGGATGAATAAATTTAAAAGAAAAATTAATTATACGGAAAAGAAAATGATTATGCTATTCAAAGTTATCATTACAAATGCTAGAAGGTTTTGTCATAACGTACGGCATAGTACCCTACATGCAAAACAAAACTCTCTAGAAAGAAGAAAATAAAATGAAATTAAATAAATTCAAAAACCGAGTTCATAAATAAAAGTATTTCATACATAGGTAGTTATTCAAATACATCTAGACATTTTAATGTAATACGCGCTGCATGTTTAAAATAAAATTATTATAAGTGTAGAATCTTGTAAAAATTTTATAAGTATTGAAAATCTCAAAATTTTTCTAAGTCCGGAATTTAAAATAATCCTATTAAAGAGGAGGGAGGAAGTGGTTTTCACCTACTTTTAGACTAGTTAATATTGCGGTTTTCACCAAGCAATCCCGGAAATTTTATCTGTCCGCGCTTTTATCCTTAAATTTCCTTACAAAAAACGTACGGCAACTCTCGTAAAACACGAATCCACCTCCAAAATTGTACGTCGACGGTGCTGCTCTTATCGGTTGCATGGGGAAACAGTGTATTAATAATCCTTGAAAAAGGTAAACAAACATGCGAATATAAATTCGTCTATAAGTTTATGACTCAGGCGTGCACCTGATAAACAATACTTTTTGTGCCAGTCCACCCGGTCGATCCCTGCCAAAGCCAGACGTGTTTGTGCGAGAAACACCTGCTCGATCCTTTACCCGTAACATTTAATATGTCTTAAAATTATAACCTTATAAAAATTTATTAAGATTCCTTTATTATTTTACTTAAATAAAATGAAGTTTTCATAAATTATCAATATAGTGAATATTTATACATATCATGGTAAATATGAATAAAGTAAAAATTAATTTAAATAAAATCTTGGAGTGATCTTGATTATACTTATTTATTTACATATTATTATTTATTCAAGATCACTGCAATATGTCTCTGTGCTGGTAGAAAGTGTTAGTTATTATAAGGTCATGTAGCCGACAGAATTCCAACATCCTTTCTCCATTATTGTTCCTAACATCTTCTCCATATTGTCCCAGTACTGTCCCATAAATGTTGTCTTTTTTACCTACTCTACTGTTAAAGTCACCTGCCATGTATATAGTACCTTTTGCATCTTCTGTGACTGTCGTGAGTTCTTCCCAAAACTTTTCTTTTTCTTCTACTTTGTCATTTTCGCTAGGTCCATATACTGCTATCACTGTCAGTACCTTTTTGTTTTTGTCTTTTATTTCTATTGATAATAATCTCTCCGATATAGCATTCCATTTCGTGATGTAGTTTTTAATATCTTTGTGTATTATACAGGCTACTCCAGCTGATGCAATTTGATTAGTTTGCTTTCCACTGTAGATCAGAATATGATCATTATCCAATATTAATTCTCCTTTCCCTTTCCTTTTTGTTTCACTTACGACTAATATTTTCAACCTTGCTTTTTCAAATTCATCTACTATTTCTTCTTCTTTCCCATTTAGGCTTCTAACGTTCCATGTCCCTAATTTCCATACTAACTTTTTAGTTCTTACCATTATATTTTCTTTCTGCTGCAGCCGCCAGACCCCCTCGTCTGTTTTATGTAGGGTATTTTCCCTTCTCTTTTCCTCTGCCTTGTACGCCTTATTGTTCTTTCGTCCCTTATTCAGTTCCTTTATTTCCTTACTCATGTCCATATTCTTTGCCTTTGTTGTAGTCTTTACTCCTTCCCTATTTTGTTCTATCAGTTTTTTGTATTATTTGTTTTTGTTTGGTTTTCCATTAGTCTCCCGTTTATCCTATTCCATTTCCATTCTTCCCCGTTAATTGTGATTTTTTGATATCCTACTTTCACAATTTTTCCTTTTTTTTTCTCTTCGTCCGCCACTTGTTTTATTTTCTTTTGTATATCCTTTTCCTCTTTGGTCATTTCTTTATTTATGTATATTCTATCTTGTAATTGTTTTAGTTTGTTTTTATTTTCCATTACCATTTCTTTTTCGTATAGGTTATCTAGTTCCACTTTGTAAGTTTACTCCTATTTCTCTGGCTTCTTTTATCTGTATTTTTACACCTATTGTTTGTTCTACGAATTGTTCCAAACTATGTATTAGTTCGGCTTTGTTTTCCTCCTTTATTTCTAAACCTGTTACTACTATGTTATTTTTTAATCCCTCTTTTTCTATTCTTCTTAATCTTTCTTCCATCTTATTTATCTTTTCTTTGATCAGCCTATTTTCTTCTTTTATCTTTTCGTTTTCTTGTTTGAGGCTCTCCAATTCGAGTTGGTACTTCTTTTGATCTTGTTTTATTTCTTTTGTATCTGCCATAAGCTCCTTTATCATCTCTGTTAGTATATCGATTTTATCTTCTTTCTCTTGTTTTGATTGTTGTGGTGTTCTATTTACCTTTTTGCTCTTTTTAAAGATATCGTCTCTATTCTCCGTACCCCTTTTCCTTTTTGTTTCCTCCGACGTGTAATCGTCACTATCCATTTTTTCACTCTGTATAACTAAATCTTATTTAATATTTATTTTATTTAGCACCGCGATAAAAACCTCGTCCGGGTCTACCCCTCAGAGAGTCGGTTCCTCTTGATGCTTTTTATCCTTCTCAACTTTTTTGTCCTACTATTTATTTTACGTACAAATTTACACGCTCTTTTTCTTACTATTCCCAATGTCACTCACTCGTTTTTCGTTAACTAAATATCTAAGGTATATGCACAAATTTACACTTCTGCGATGTTTGTGTTTGGTAATAAATTTAACTCGACTTTCGAAACCACACTTCACTACTATTTATCTGTGTTCGCCGAGACAAGACCTGTGTATCAGGTTTATTATCGTCGTTTCCCACAGGCACCCGTTCACGTTGCGATCTAAAACTCAACCTTCAAGGTTTCTTTATCTAAATAGTTCCCACGGTTCTTGGTGCGTATTCAATTGCGTATTTAGTTTTCTCTAGTGGCGTGATCGTCTACTCGACGCCAGATTTTTCTAGATTATTGCCCACAATACCACCCGAGACTTTATAAGCCCGGCTCATCGAAAATTGAATTCATTGTTAAATATTCATCAGATTATTGAATTAAGTGAGTTGATAGACCGATATATCTATTGGTAGTTGAATAGTAGACAAAGTTCGGTTCCCGTCGTCCAAGAGTCATCACCGTTGAGCCCCGGTGATTATACGTATCTATTGGGTCGAGGTAATATTATCCCGAGATAAGGATATGCTTGTGCGATTTCACTTCTGTTTCCAAATTAAAAGAATTGGAGCGTTCGTTGTCCTCCCGTTCACGGCTTAGTCCGGATATGAAAGATATTCCACCGAAAACATTAAGGACTACTTAACTAACTAACGCAGATATCGGGCGATCGAGAGAGCGGCGATTGGGAATCCATCCCCATTGGCGTGTACTAGGAACTTCAAATTGCAAGGTTGCTACGTCCGTCCAAAATTTTAAATTGACAAAATCAAACGAGGGCACAGGTAAAACTAAAATGATTCATCCGGTCATCATCTGATAATAGATAATTCACCAAAGTTTCGGAAAATTTATGCTTACATATTCAGGAATGCCTTACCTGTCACTACCCTCGCGTACAAATGATAATGATGGTGAAGGGAACTGCCTCTAACTCAATCGTCTTGGTGGGCGTGGATTTACAGATGGATGAATTTACGGACGCCATCTCCTTATATGTAATATTCGCTATCCCAAGGTCTTTGATCCAGGAGAAAAACCAGTTGAAATACTCAAGGTAGCAAAAGATAAGACAGAACCACAAATTCCGAACAACATCAATTTAATAAATATAGTCGGGTCGTTTTCGCAACCGACACGGCAAAAATACAAACTAAAGACGCTGATTCAATACCACTACAAATTACAACCAGGACACTTTTAGAAGATTAAAATTCAACCAACTAACTAATATTTTAGGATAAATAGCTACGGCTAGTAAAATACTACTAGATGAAAGTCAGTTAGATATTAAATATTATAGATAAAATTATTAAATATTATACCAGAAAACAGCAATCAATCGACTTCCGTCATAAAGGAAAAATAATGACGTCTGCATTGCCAATTTCATAACAACGAACATAATTACTTTATATATTACTAAATTTAGAATTTCATTGGTGTATAATATATTATATGTATATAATAATAATTACAGGATTATTTTAATTATTAATATTAATTAAAAATGATAATGTTGGCGTTATTTTAGCAAGTTTTACAAAAAATATTAACATCGGATGTTGGCTTACATGAAACATCGTTTACACGTCGCTAGTGATTTTGAATTTTGAATTTCTTGCTGTCATTTGACAGTCTTGTTTGACAGTATTATAGGTTTTGGTTGTTGTTGTTTATGTTTATTATTTTATTGTAGAATTATCTTTCAAAGTTCTTTTTAGAACTAACGATGCTTAAGTCATTCAGTAGTCAAAGGAGCTCATTAGCTCTTTGATTACATACATACAAACGTAAATTGAATCACTATTACCGTTGACCAGTGTGCGAGAGGTATGTATACCTACATATTTGTTGTAATGACATCAAATAAATATTAATATTATAATTTTAGAGAATTGCACAAGCTTTAAATATTTCCGTTGAATCTGTGAGTAGTATTTTTAAGACACGTAAACAAAATGATGCTCACCGAAGTCCTAAAAAAAACGTTTCTGGAAACTGTATGTGATTACTCCTGCAATAAAAGCAACAATACGCGATACGATCTGTATAAAAACGCTAAGTTGCTTATACAACTCATTGAAAATAAAAAGAATATTATAATGTTAATGGTGATTTTTAGAACAATATTTTACATGAGCTCGTTATTATCACTGCTAGGGGAGCATCATATCTTTGATGGCTCTGTTGATTCTTTTGGTAGAGTACTAGCAGATATTGGTTTCAAATATAAGAAAGACTGTCCATAGAGAAGATTAAGGAAAAAAATACATGTTCTTCCTCGAATCAATTTTCTATAAAAATATATGAATAATTTACAATCTGAAAGTCCACTGGAATGTGTCTATTTAGATGAGACTTGGATTTTTGAAAATGGCACTGTAACCAGATCATGGCAGGATGATAGTCATAAGAGTATTTGAAAGTTGACGGCAAGAGGTAATACTATGCATTAAAATTGACACGTGTCGAGTAATACAAATTTTGCTTTGGTTTTAGGTTTATAGTCATTTATGCAGCTCCATGTAATGGTTTTATTAACAGTGCCTCTTTAGTATTTTATTCAAATACTAGTAATCCTGATTACCATCGTGAAATAGATAGAAACAATTTCTTAAATTAGTTTGAAAATGAACTGCTGTGTACGCTAGACTTTATCATAGCATTTATATCATAAATGTCCTAATAATTCTTGAAACAAAGGTCAAATAAGAGAATAGTTAAGAGCCATAATATACCAGGTGCACACAGTTGTACAACTACGATTATATCACTACATATTCAACCCGATAGAGCATATTTGGGGAATATCCAAAATATACTATAATAAGCACATGGGAGAGCAGGGTTATGAGGAAAAATGCAGTTAAGATATAGAATCAGACCCAGAAATGAGGACACCTGAAATTTAGACGAATACTCTTAGATACACTAGTAGTGAAATCAGAAAATGATGGCACCGAGAATTGTTGCCTGGCAGAGAAGAAGTAATACCATTTATTATAAATGTTCAGAATCTAAAGACAGTAGAAATAGTGATAATAAACAAGAATGTCTGTAAAATCTATTCTTTTTTGATAAATTTTTTATATATTACTACAATTAATTTGTAAAATTGAAAATTCATAACTTGAAATAAAAAAGACAGTGTCTTTTTTTTTACAGAAATAATATATTTTAGGCATATGTAGTTATTATATAACAGTGAGTGAGTGTACTTTAGACGTTAATGATCTAATTATTGACGTTTAGAGTTAGTTTAGTGTTTATACATAACATGTAATTATTAATGATGTAGTATAATGTGATAAATTGATTGTGCGATGGAAATAGCACGAACAACATATAAAATTAGTATTTATTTTTGTCCGGTATACTAAAAAAAGTTACATATTACCATTAGTTTTATTATTTTATGTGCTCTTCTTTGCTTATGTGACAGTGAGGGGCATATTTAATATATCAGGTAAATATATCAGAATATGTAAATATTTGAGATATTTTCATTACAACTTCGAAAATTTTGGTTTCAAGTCAAAGATGTATTAATTTATTTAATTGTTACTTACAATAAAATTTATAAGATAAAAATACGTAAGCAGAAAATGTACAATATATGTTATAATAAATTCACTACATATACTGATTTAAATTTTGTACTTAATGTTATACCGATTATAAGAAAAAACAAATATAAAAATAAATATCTACATTTTGTTACTTGCCTGTAATATTTGGAACTTTCTTTTTGTGTATGTCCTAAGTTGAAGAGGGTTGTCATTAATAATTTATTACAAATTTGGATAAGTGACGAGTTAATTTGTGTTAAGCTGTACCATCCTTTGAAACAAGTTAATTGTAAAGTACGACATTAATATAAATTGAAGTCAGGTTTAAAAAGATATTTTAAACAATGAAGAATTATTGAAAAAGTTTGCTTCCTCAAATATACATTTTATATAACCATTGTTTAAGTCTTCAGTATTAACAAATAATCACTAGAAGAAAAGTACGAAGTTTGATTTTTTATTTTTACTATTTATTAAGTGGAATGGTGAATTCAAGATGTAGTTTTATTTCATTATACTCACAGAATACATTGTTTTACTTTATCAAAAAGTATTTAATTTACATTCAGAAAATTTGGTAAATTTTGATGCAAATTAACCTCAAAGTAAACTTCAGAAATCGTAAATTTTATTCGTCGATCACAATACTAACATTGACGTACTAGAATTGTTACATCATGGATTTTGATGACGAAGGTCGATTGTTTGGTGCCTTCTACCATACTTCTCTATAGGTTCTGCAAAGTTTATTTGATCTTTCGTCATTCATAACAATGACGTTATATAACAGCAGCGATGCCAAATACATTCGGTAATGGAGATATTGGTTATGTATATTTATTTTAAAAGTTTGGTTATGTATCTATACATTAGAAAAAAGTAATTTATTTTAAAAAAGTGGGAGAATTACCTTCATTTACCAATATCGGCAATAATAATAATGTTAACATGAACACAAAATGTATTTCCAAAATAAATACTTGTTTTTAGCAATGTAATCAACGGTAAATCTCTTATTACATTATTCACATTAATTGTCGAGGTGTTATTTAGTTTGACTTTTAAAAACTAACACAACTTTAATATAAACTCTTCTTTCCATGGAATGTATGCAACAACTAACAAATTTAAATGGCTATAGCAGTGAAATAATATTGTACATACGATGAAGAAGTTGTATACTGCTAATTAATATCACTAGTAGGAGGACTGAAGGAAGTACTACTTTTGTTTGTTGCTCAACTATTTTCACTAAAGCTGACTTTATTTTCCCAGTTATAAGTTTAATTACTTAAACAAAGAAAAAGTACTTTTTAAAAATAATCCAATGTAAGTTTTTGTTAGTTTTGAAAGTAAGAAATAATACTGAAACACATTAAAAAAAACAAACAAGTTTATTAAATTAAAATTCCTTGTTCATAATTCCAATGAAATGTTTAATACACTTATAATACACAAATATCTCAAAATTAAAATAATGTGCATATACTATCCCTAGGTATCTGAAAAAGCACTATCAGAACTATCATCATTTAGATTTATTATAAATGGTTCTATTTCTCTTTGTTCAAATCCTATTTCACGGTTCCACCATACATTAATTTCTTTTTCCACATGGTCAATACAGTTAGTCCATTCCTGTGCTGTCACTTGTTGCAATGCCTCATCCCACATATTAACACTTGCTTCAATAGATTTCCCATCCCTACCTATGTGGCGATTATAATAAGTTTTGGTAATCCCCCATACCAACTCAATTGGATTGAAATTGCAATGATATGGAGGAAGACGTAATACTTTATGTCCTGCTTTTTCAGCCATTTGATCAGCTACATATTCTTTTGGTGGCTTATGCCTAAAAGTTAATAAATATTATATTGATAACCAAAATAATGATATTAATGATTCTTACAATGCCACTTTCAGTAGTAATTCTTTCTTCAATGACGTTTCATCATACTGAATGCCATTGTTATTCAACCATTCCTTAATTTCATTTTTTGTGGATGCAGTGTTTGGTACTTTTGATACCAAAGTACTGTGGTATGGAGCATTATCCATAACAATTATTGATGGTCTGCTTAAGAGGTTTAGTAAATTTCCAAACCATTCTAAAAAATTTTTTTGGTTCATTTCCCCGTGATAGTCAGAGCATTTTGTGTTGGAAGGAAATACTAATTTGGCACCAGGTATAAAGCCATTCCTATTTCCAGCATGTAGAACAATATACCTAGTTACAAAAAAAAAAATAAATCTTAGGCTGCATTATTATTTGTTTATATTGTATTATAATATATTTTTGTTACTTTTTATATGATAAAAAAAAATAATTAACCTTTTCCCATCCACCTTAGTACTTCTTACGGAATGTACATTTTTATCTTGCCAGGAACGAGCAATTGTACCATTTTGAAATAACCATGTTTCATCCAAAAATACAAAATCATATATATCCTGGGTCTTATATTCATGGTATAACCTCAAAAAGGTTAATCGCTGTAGCACTACATGTGGCATTTCCATCAAACCACGACGTGGATTATCCTTCTTGTATTGAAAACCAATCTTTTTCAATACAGTAGACAAAGATCGTTGACATCCAAAAAATATGTCAGTTTCCCTTAATTTATTCCCCAACGACTCAAGTGTAATGTGTTCATCTACAATCCTCTATTTTAGATTTTATAAATCAAATAATTTTTTTTTTTCACTTACGCCGTTCATACATTTGGTATATAGTATTTCTAATTGCGACCTGTGCGGCATCATCAATTCCTGTAACAGGTTTAGCACGTGAATGTTTAGGTTTATTTGGGTTTAATGGTTCATTTCTTTTAATAGATTGCCATATCGATGTTATTGTATTTAAGCTTACGTTGGCCATCGCAGCTACACGCTAAAATTAAAAATCATTTAAAAAAATTCTCAATCAGTATTATTGTTATTTTTATACCTCTCGTACAGCTGTTAATGGTATGATAACACACTTATTGTCCCGCTCTCGTTCACAAAAAGTTAACATCGAAGCGATGCACTCTTTCATATCCTCACTCAACACTTTCGGCATTTTCAATTAATATAAATATCAATACAATTGAAAATTTGTTCTAAGAAGAAAAATTTGTAACTTATAATATGTCAAAATAAACGATGCGGCAACTTCTCATATTTCAGTAACTTCGACGAATTAAAATCACTAAATTTCCCTTGCTAAACCTTACATTTAATTAAATTTATTGTGGTAAGAATTTTACGTCACAGATGACGAAAGATCAAATAAAGTTTGCAGAACCTGTATATCTATATTTTATTTAATACATGGCTATTCTGTTTACTAGGCTAGCATTGTTGTCAGATTTTTATTTTCATGGACCGGATGACACTTGACAAGCGTAGCGTATGACAAGTAGGTGACTAGTATTTAGTATAGCGTTTTGAGAACAATTACACATGAAACTTGGGCTACCATCATTCATATTGAACAAGAACTAAAGACGTGGTGGGATAGGGAAATAGGAATTGAAAAAAGAGATGATATTAATCCAGTAATATTTTGTATTAATGATAGCGGTAGTAGCGATTGTGAAAGTTATTATTAATGTTAATGAATGATACACTGTGGTCATCTTTACTGTCATAGTTTTAAGTCTCCCCTAATAACAGCGCGGAAGAACTAGTAATTTGTGATGGTAACCAGATAGCGATGAGAGTCTGTGGTTAAGTTGAACGTGAACTGATTGCAAGATTAGTTGCAAATGATTTGCAAAGAGTGAGATTATGTATAAGAAACTGAGCGAAGAACTTTTATTTCACATAATTAAATGACCTTTGTATTAATAGTAGTAGATAGGATTCGAGAGTACTAGATTCTCTTTCCTCCCGAGGTCACGGGTCCAAAATCGCTGGTTTTTACCCCCTCCACTTTGTAGTTCCAAACGCGACCACCGAGGCTTGACAGAGGGCGCTGGTCGTGGCGCTCAAATAAATACCTATACAGCATGGTACTTTGTGACGTATCAACCATACAGGGTGTTTCAAAAGTTAGGAACCAAGATGGCCACCTCCAGGTAAGATTAAAATTAAATATACAGCCTGGTTTCTGATCAAAAATATTAATATACACTGTTTTCCAAAAGTGAGTAACAAGGATGTAAGGTTTCAAAATAAAAGATTAGCTTCTTTAGACAGATTTATTATTTTTGGTGCTTGATTTATCTATATATTCCACAACTGTATTACTTAATAAAAGTTAATATGAATATTTTTCTTTTTACTTTCTTATACGTAGTATAAGGAAGTATTGTGATGATGAAAATTTTCGACCTCGAGATTTTTGCAGATGTCCACGTTTTGAAGTCCCCTGATACCGAAAAAGTGGTTTTTAAAAAATATCTCTCTCTCTCTCTCTCTCTCTCTCTCTCTCTCTCTCTCTCTCTCTCTCTCTCTCTCTCTCTCTCTCTCTCTTTATGAAATTTCAAAATTAAATTCTTAAAATTGTACAGTTTGAAACGCTCATACGTATAAGAAAGTCGTGTGGTGGCCACACCTCATTTTTTTTAGATAGATTTATTTGTTACAACGATCGTAAAACTAATTCAACTTGCATGTTTCACACTAAGGACTATTGTATTTGCGCATTACATAACGTTAGACTGCTAGAGAATTTTCTCAAAATAGTTTAGCATATTTATGTGTTGGTATATAAAAATAATAAAACTGTCTAAAGAAGCTAATCTTTTATTTCGAAACCTTACATCCTTGTTAATCATTTTTGGAACACAATGTATATTAATATTTTTGATCAGAAACCAGGCTGTATATTTAATTTTAATCTTGCCTGGAGGTGGCCATCTTGTTTTATCACTTTGAAGCACGTCACAGAGTACCATGTTGTATTTAAATTTTACATTTTGGCGGTCATCTTGCATCCGCCATCTCGGTTCCTAACTTTTGAAACACCCTGTATGGTTGATACGCTACAAAGTACCATGCTGTATAGGTATTTATTTGAGCGCCACCACCAGCGTCCTCTGTCAAACCTCGGTGGTCGCGTTTGGAACTACAAAGTGGAGGGGGTAAAACCCAGCCATTTTGGATCTGGGACCTCGGGAGGAAAGAGGATCTAGTACTCTCGAATCCTATCTACTAATAGTAATAATCGACCCTGAGAAGTGCATAGCGGTATTGTTCGAGAAACCGAAGGACGTAGAACGGCTTGCCTGTGACATTAAAATTAAAATTGAAAATGTTGGAGAACCGCTGTCGAGTTGTGCGAAAAATTTAGGCATAATAGTTGACAATACATTCAGATACAGGGACTACGTCTCCAGACTCATTGGGCTGGTTTATGCTACTCTCAAAGCTCTCCATCTACATAGATCTCTTTTTGATACTCGAACCAAGGAGTTAGTTTGCGAGACCTTTCTTCTGTCTTTATTTAATTATTGTGTGGCAGTCTGTGGTCCTTGTCTGGATGTTATCGATAAGGCGCACAATCGGAACAGCTACTTGAGATACGTGTTTGGAATTCATTACTTTGATAGGGTCAGTCATACGCTGCGCGATATGGGTTGGCTCAATATGAACAATCGTAGAATTTACCATTCACTAAATTTGTACCATAAAATTATCGTATTCAAAACTCCTCTTTACCTAATATCAGAAAATTCGCTTTCGGACGGATGTACATACATAACATTTTCCAACTGCTCTATAATAGGCAGTAAAATTGGTACTTGTACATTATCATTACTTTGTTAAATTCTGTATACAGTAGTACCCCGTTATCCGCTGATTCCGTATCCGCGGTTTCAGTCATCCGCGATTTACCTATGATGAGCAGAAAACGCGTTATATCAATAAATATAAAAGTTATAGGAGCATTTGTCGATATATCGTCGTATATATGAGTCATCCCCTGAATTCTGCGCTCTCTTATGATAAGTTAAACAAGTTGGAGCGTGCTTAAGGTGCCACTCGCTTTTACTTGTACATATAAACGCTCCTGTTAAGTATGAGTTTAGTACTATTCGAATTGTCGGACAAGACCGTACTTGCAATAGTTTTTAAATAAAGCAAGTAAATTTGAAAATCATTTTAAAATGGCTTCTAAACCAAGAAGAAAACGTGAAATGCTCACTGTTAGTGAAAAAATAAAAATCATTAATATGATTGAAATAGAAAAAAAATCTATTGCAACTGTTGCTAAAATGTACAATAAAAACGAATCTTCGATACGAGTAGTGTTAAAAAATAAAGATAAGATTCGAGCTAGTTTTTCTAGTGCACCCCAAACTGCAAAAGTTGCAACCACAATACGTAATAAAGTGTTACTTAAGGTAGAAAATGCCTTAAATTTATGGGTGGAAGATATGACAAGAAAACATATTCCTATCGATGGCAAAGTGCTACAACAAAAGGCGTTGGTTTTATATGAAGATATGCAGACCCAAGATTATACTGAAGAGGAAGGAAAATCATTCACAGCAAGTAGGGGGTGGCTGCATAGATTTAAAACTCGGTGTAATCTAAAAAATATAAAAATGACACGGGAATCTGCGTCGGCTGATCATGTAGCTGCTGCCCTGTTTCCAGAAAAATGTGAACAAATTATTGCAGAAAAGAATTATCATCCTAAGCAAGTTTTTAACTGCGATGAAACTGGTCTTATGTGGAAAAAAATGCCTCAACGGACTTATATTCATAAGACTGCAAAGAGTGCACCAGGCTTTAAAGCAATTAAGGGTAGACTTACCTTAATATTTTGTACAAATGCAGCTGGTCATATGATTAAACCCGGACTTGTTTACCGATCACAGAATCCACGTGCTCTTAAATACAAAGATAAAGCTTGCCTGCCTGTGTTTTGGCAATCAAATCGAAAGGCGTGGTTTACAGCTGTTCTATTTACACAATGGTTTCATCAATGCTTTATTGCAGAAGTGAAAAGATATTTGGAAAAGGAAGAATTACCATTTAAAGTGCTGCTGATACTAGACAATGCTCCTGGGCGTCCTGTGTCACTAGTCACAGAAGATAAAAATGTTGAAGTGCTTTTCTTACTACCTAACACGACCTCATTGCTCCAAACCCTTGATCAAGGTGTCATTAGATGCTTTAGAGCCATATATATTCGACAGGTTTTCGAAATGCTGTATACAATGGCTAACGAATGCTCTGATATCGGGCTCATGGAATGCTGAAAGTCATTTACAATTGCTGACGCAGTTCTATTTATCAAAGGAGCGATGGAGGAATTAAAGTCAGAAACGATAATAGCATGTTGGAAAAATCTGTGGAATGACATCGTTCTTAGTTCTGAAGACACATGATATTAATTCACATCTAACAACGATATTTAACATAGCGCAGAAAATAGATGGAGAAGGATTTAACGATATAACCCAAGAGGAACTCAGTAATTACATAAACGAAGAGGATCAAGTATTCACCAACGGGGAATTGGAAGACCTTGTGAAATCTTCTCCAGAAGCGAGTGACGATGAGGATGAGGGCCAACAAGAACCGCCAGCATGGACGCTTGAAAGATTTTCAGCGATATTTCGAACTGCTCAAACATTAAAAGAACAGATACTAGAATATGATCCAATAATGGAACGCAGTATTAAAATTACTCGCACTATAACAGAAGCCTTGAAACCTTTGGAGGATTTGTTTATTGAAATGAAAAGACAAAAACGACAACTACCAATAACAATGTACTCTGAAAAAGTCGACACAACTATCGATAATGCACAGCCATCAACATCGTTTGCTTCGGATCTAAGTAAACAATCGACAGCTAAGTTGGACTTGGAGGAAGATGAATGAATATGTAGCTCACGATGATAAAGTTTTTCTTGTTGTATATTTTCTTGTTGTGTATGTAAATATGTACTACATATATGTACATATGTATGAACTTATATATTTATAAAACTTATTGTTTATTTATTTTAAATAAATATTATATAACTTATTTTTTCTTGTTTCATTGTTTTAACTTTGCTTCATATTTCATATTGTACTCGAAAATAATAGTAGTAGTAACATGGCGAAGACAAGTAATGTTAAGTGTTCCAAGTGTAAAATAACTGTAAATCATACTACAGAAAAAATTCTAAAATGTTCGAAGGTGTGCCAAAATATATTACATTATACGTGTAAGTACATACAAGCCGTCGGAATTCAAATTCATAGAGAACAATAAAAATATAAAATGGACGTGCGACGAATGCGCAAACATAGGCTCCACAGGCATGGAGGTAAGCAATATTATTCTATATATAAAGAAACTAGAGGAACATATTCAAGAAAATACAAAAATAATAGATACATACTCACAAAAAATAGATGACAAAGTAAAGGACATAAATACACAACAAATACAGTCTCTCGCCACAAAAGTCACACTTTCACAAAATACAAAAATAGATCAATGTACCGAGAATAATATCAATACTAGTAAACCACAAACACGAGCACAATCGCTTTTGAATGAAACAGAAAACTTGAGAGAAAAAGTTGAAACAAAACAAAACATAGGTAAAAATACATCTCCTTCAAAAAATAGGAAAAACAACATAGAAGATATAAATAAAACTAAGAAAGATACTAATATTGAAATACAGGCACGTGCATTAGCAGATACAATTACAGCAGCAGAAAAAACCGCAAATAAAAAGCTGTTTACAATTATTAAAGGTAATAAACAAAATACTACGCTAAATGCGGTAGCTGCAAGGAAGTGGATATTTGTATCAAATCTAACGTATTGTAACGAAATGTGTTTACATTAAATAAAAGAATCAGATCTCTCGGCGCGATAAAACCGAAATTGTCACACGCAAAAAAGAGACAGACCGGGCAACGTATAATAACGCTCTTATTTACACACCGCCATAAATCATCTCGGCACGACCGGTAAATATCGTAAATGCAGTGAGTCATCTCACAGATGTATGACGAAAGCAAGGAAGGGTCCAGATTACCTCCAGTATATTGCCGAATTTACTGGTACTTTTCGAGAACATTTCATGCAGGTATATAAGGCGACTGGGTCACCGGGATTCATTCATTGCGGGATCGAGTGCGAAGAAATAAATAGTGGTAGCCAAATAAATAAACATAGTAGTGCCGTCTTATATAAATAGAACTGTTATGTAAATAAATACGGACATATTAGTAGTTTATGTGTGTTACGTTAGTTTTTATATTTTTATATTGTTATATAATTTTAAGTATATAAATATACAGACTGTTTTAAATAAATAATTGCACGAGTTGTTTATTGGAACTCGAAAACGTTACAGTATAATACGAGGGAACAGGACGTAATAAAATACATGAATGATAACGATATATCTCCTTTAACATGTGAGAAACTAGAATTAAGAAACAAAGATATAGCGGCCTTCAAAATTGCCATAAGGGGTGATGACTGGGAAGAAATATTTGTTCCGGAGCTGTGGCCATTGAATGTTGTAGTCAAACCGTTCAGAAATTTTTCAAAAAGGGCCTTGTTTACACGGAAAAATTTACAAAATTGAATAAGAATCTCCCCAAACATAAAGACAAAAGTAACTTTTTACTTGCAAATATAAATATACAGTCGATAAGTAATAAAATGGACAGATTAAGTTTTGCATTAAACAAATACACAATCGACTGCTTATGTGTTACAGAACACTGGTTAAATAAACAAAAACATGAAAGCTGTAACATTCCAGGGTATGATACGGCCAGTTCATTTTGTAGAACAAGTCATACACATGGTGGAACATTGATTTTAATTAAAAAAAAGTACCAATACAGAGAGCTTCCACAATTAATATCATTATCGGAAGAAATACATATTGAAATAGCGGCCATAGAAATTCCAAAGGAAAAGACACTTATTATTTCAGTCTATCGATCCCCAGAAGGAGATATAAATATATTCTTGGATAAATTAAACGAAGCTATGACAACAGCGACAGATTTCATTAACATGAAAAAAATCTACCTGGCTGGTGATTTCAATATAGATGTTCTTAAAAACACAACAGAAAAGAATAGATTAGTGGATCTGTTGGGGTCATACAATATGCAATATAAATTTGAAAAACCGTCTAGGGTTACTAGCAGAACATCTTCTTGCATAGACAACATTTTCACGAATGTAGATATGCAGCACATGGTGGCCGCGGAGACTGTCTAGATGCACTTGTCAGACCACAGGACCCAGATTATGATATTGGGTGGTTTCGATGATGTGTCTGCGGGTGCACGTGATATCTTGTACACAAGACAAATAAATGAAATTACAACTGGTCTATTTAAAAATGACCTGGCAACACATGTCTTGGATAGCTTCGATGAAATGACAGCAAAACAAGCTTTTGAAAATTTTCATAGAGTATTTTTCTATTATTTTAATAAACATTTTCCTATAACCAGGAAAACATATAAACTAAATTGTCGTGACGGGGTAGACTATTGGAATACATACTCCCGCATTAAGACAAATGGGTAACACTTTGGACGCTCTGGGAACAATGGCCCAGGTAACTAAAGATGAAGACATATACAAAGCATAAAAAGAATACAAGAAAAACTTCCATGATCAAATAAATAAAGCAAAACAAAATGCAAATCAAATATATATAAATGAAGCATGTAACAAACAAAAAGCTATATGGACGGTCATCAACAGGGAAACAAAACTAGAAATAAAGGAAAATCAGATACAAAACTCTCTGCAAACGAAGTTAATAACTATTTTACGGGCATTGGAAAACAGATCCTAATAAGCACGGAATCACATACACAAATACAGAAATACCTAGAAAATATGAGACTAGACAATAGATGTTCGTTCTATTTTAAAACTATTACAGAAATAGAAGTATCGGAGGTAATAAGAAATGTGAAAAACAAACAAACCAGGGATGTGTATGACGTTACAACAAATATCATTAAAGAGGTAGAAACTGAAATAACACCTATTCTGGCAACAGTTTTCAATAAGTGTGTCCGCGAAGGTATCTTTCCAGAACAACTGAAAGTAGGAAGAGCGGTTGCAATTCATAAAAAGGGAGATCCGAATGATTGCAGCAATTACAGGCCCATCATTATTCTGCCTGCAATTTCCAAAATTTTAGAGCGGTTGATAGTAGACCGTCTACTAGAATACTTAGAAAGAAAAAACTATATATCTAATGAACAGCATGGATACAGGAAAAACAAATCCACAGTGACTGGAATACTGGAGGTGATGGAGACAGTAATTGACGCCTACGACAATAAAGAACGATGTGAACTGACATGTTGTGACCTCAGTAAGGCTTTCGATATGGTAAATCACCAAATTCTACTACAGAAACTATACGTACTATTATGGTATTAGAGGTACGGAACAAGATCTACTTGCCTCCTATTTGAGGGGAAGATGCCAGAGAGTGGACTTAAATGGAGAAATATCAAATACCAGACCAATTCATAATGGGGTACCACAAGGATCAATATTGGGACCAATCTTATTTGTGATGTACGTTAATGATCTCCCAAAAAATATAACACCTAAACAAAGCTGTCTCTATGCTGATGATACATCCTACGTAGTAACTGGAAAGTCAATTGACGAAATTGGAAAAGAGAGCAAACGGGTAATGGAAGAAATCACGCACAAAATGGTTCCAAGATAATGAACTAAAATTAAATGAAGAGAAAACACAGCATCTCTGTTTCTCAGCAAGAAATGAACAGTCACCCCACGCCATTCGATATCTGGGGCTCACGATTGACAATAAACTCACTTGGGACATGCACATATCAGAATTAGCTAACTCGCTAACGATAGCTATATATACTATAAGAAGACTGAAGACTATTGCTACCCATGCCGCTGAAAAATCTGCCTATTTTGCGAACTTCCATAGTAGGATAAGCTACGGAATTTTGTTTTGGGGCACATCACCTGCAGCAACAAGAATCTTCTGCTTGCAAAAAAAAGCGATTAGAGCTCTTTGTAATCTGAAATACACGGATGGTTGTAAGGAACATTTCAAGCAAGAAAGAATACTGATCTTGCGTTGCCTATTTATACGTACATGTATAAAATACGTTAGAAAAACCAAGAAAAGTATATATTGAATGGAGGGCATCATAACTACGAAACCCGCCACAGAAAAGAGTTCCAAATCCCATACACCGCCTGCAAACGACACAACGCTACGTAGACTATTGGGGGCCCAAACTGTATAACAAAATCAAGAACCATATTGAAGAGAGGGACAAATTATTCATAAAAAAAGTGGAGGAAATTTTAAGCTATTACAGTTTTTATTCAATAGAAGAGTTCTTAAAGTGTGACTTAGAACATTAATGACTTTTAAATACATTAATGCATTATATACACATTATTGTTTTGTTGTTATTGTTTGTTTTATTGACATATACAGCTAACTGTGCATTTTAATTAATTTACTGTCTTTCTTGTAATGGTAATTACAACGAATAAAATATTATTATTATTATTATTATTATTATTATTATTAAATAAAGCGTTCGCTAGTATCCGCGGAAGACCACAGAACCAAACCCCCGCGGATATGGGGGTACTACTGTATACAGATCTTGCTTACTTTGTTTTGTTGCTGTTTCCTTATGGAAGCGTACATTGCGGAATATAGATTAAGTTTATTTTTAGGCATTTGCTAACTAACTAATCAACTAATTATTTATTTGCTAATTATCTATTAATGTGGTAATCTTTATGTTATATTTATTAAGGATTGAGTGGAAGAGCAAGGGCTGGAAGATTAAGATTTTTTTCTTACCCAACTGAACCTCTACTTATCTATACTGGAGACGTGTTAAGTTCAGTTGCACGTCAGCGATGACGTTTACATGTTGTCATAACTGTATTAGAGAAACTAAAAAAGTTTATTCATTAGTTTAAATAGGAGATTTATTAATTGATCGTAATATACGCATTCATGGCAAATAAACACATAATTTCCGTTTCAATATTAAATTTCTTTATTACATATTTTTAATAGACTAATAGTTCAATTCGGTGTTGACAGATAAATCATATCTGTCAAAAAGACGTGCGTTGTGTATATTCTTCCTGCCAAATATTTCATGTTTATTTTTGCTTTGATATAAATTGTTTAAAAACAGTGCTTCTTAGAAGTGTATTTATTATTTATTTGCGTCCATTGAATACAATGCCGAAAGGTTTCTGTAAACAGTCGAGGCTTTTTGCAAACTTCTCTATAATCATGTGTTAAATTAATTGTGAATAGCATAAGTATTGCTTATTTTAAATTATATTATGGATACGTAATGAAACATTTAAGGTTTTTCGACAATCTAAATCAATATAATAAATAGGTTGAGAAAGACTGAAGTCTTAGAGCATTTCAATTACTAAATATATTACGTTATAGTTATTGTATTGTGAATAATTTTTTTCTTTGGTTATATCAAATGTCACTCACAGAAATAAAAATAGATCCGGCAACATATACAAGGCGAGCCGTCATGGATCTAGTATGACATGCAACTGAATGTAACGCGTTTCCACCATATTTTTCTCTCTTTTTCTTTATTTTTTATTATGTATATATAACCTTGCTGAAATAAAGATATATTATTATTATTATATACAAATGGAATAATTCAAATAAGTGAGTTTAGATATCGCGCTTCTTATGCAGAGTTTATTAAATTTCTGCACCATTTAGTTTGTCCTGTAGTGTTATGATCCGCCCATAGATGTCGCACAAAATTCATTACCAGCAGAGTACCTTTATAATCAGAGTGGTGACAAAGATGAGATTATTTCTGATACGTTTATGCAAATTTTACCCACACAATGGCGTCTTTTGTCAAAAATGCATATTTTCAGTTACATTCTTACATTTATTTATTTATCACGTTTTTTAAACACTATATGCCGTGATCCCTATATTGGTCAGGCATTATAAGATAAATAAATAATTATATAATAGAATAAGTAAATAATTTTTAGTAGTAAGTGTAATTATGGAAAAATGTATCATGAGTTGCATAACCGCAACGGCGTAACATTATAATGTTAGGTAGATGACAATTAAAAATTGTAACAAAATTTATTTGAAAGGTATAAAAATAAAGTTCATGTATTCTATATTTGTAGAAACGAGGAGCACAAGATGCAATTTCAATATACAAAGACAGAACCAAATTTTTTGCATTGTGTGAGAGTCGCATTAAATATATTGAGCAGTAAACCACTATTCAAACTCAATAACGTGTTAAAAATAAGTAACAGACAAAGAGTAATGATGAAGGATGGAATAGTCAAAAGAGTTAGTCATTTGAATGCCGTAAAGTTATATGAAAAAGGTGAAATTAGATATTTACGACATGAATAGACGTAAGAAATAAAATAGTTTATAAAAGATGGTTATTTGTTTGACATTCTATGGTCACACTTAATAATATGATAAATACCTGACACTTATATCTAAGCATAATTTTAAAAGGAATATGTAAAAAGGTATATTTTTTTTATTCGACACGATATAATGTGGAAAAAACTTCAGTAATAGCAGGTTAAATCCAGTTTTATCCAGGAAAATTCCGGAAATAACACGTTAAAATTGGTTTAATCTGATTAAATCTACAAAGAAAAAACAATGTTCAATATTGTTAACAGCTGCATACAAATCAACCTACATGAAGACGAGAAAAGATGGTTCGAAGATATAGATGAAGTTGTCAAGGTCCAAGCTACTGACAATATAATTAATAAAAGAAGTATTCCAGTCGTATGCAATGTTTGTCCTATTATTTTCAAAGGAAACGTCTGCAAAAGAAAAATACGAATAGTGTTAAATAGTGGTAAAAGAATGTATTTAAATAATGATGAAAGAAGCAACGAATTCATCTACAAACATAATAAAGGATGGCGTTAATGAAAAGGAATGTACCTACCAAGATAAGATGTGCATAGACATTAACAATAATAAACAATTTGAGTGCGTGTATATTTTGTGTAATTTCTATATGTCAAACAATATGGGTACAGGTTAGCCTAGGGAGAACGTCAAGAAAATAAATCTGATCAGGACAATGCCAACTTAAACGTTAGTGCGAAAATTGTGGCGCTGCGAACGAAGAATGGTTTTTTCCGATGACCGAAAATTAATAAAAAGCCGGGAACGAGGCAAGTACGGGAGAAGTGGCCGATCTCTAAAAGTGAAGAAGTTGCCGATCTCTAGAAACCGAAGCGATTGATTTTTGATTTTGTTCGATGATTGCAGGCGTGTAATACACTGCATAAAAATCATCTTTAGTAAAATGTATTAAGTTATTTTATTTTCAATAAGTATTTTTTTATTTCATAATTAATTTTTGCCATTTAGTTCAATTTCATTTATTTTTTTATTATCAATCTGATAGACCAATATCAGGAGGAATTTGATGAAAGGTATGAACATTATAAGTAAGTTTTACTTAAAATAAATTATGCTAAAGATGCTATGTGAAAATATTCATCTATAGCAAAGCGTTTAAAAATTTATTTAATATTTTGGATGAGAATATTATCTTCTTTGTTATAAGTAGACTAATGTAATAATTAATGGGAGTATTGTTAACAATGTAGAAGGACATCAATGACACAACGTGTGAATGTTTGTTAGCGATGTTATCTATGCATTATTAACAAGTTTAACAAGTTTAGATACAAAATTTTATAGGGATTTCAAATATACGTAAAGATGGGAGCATTTTGATGGACAATAGCCAATTTGTGGTATGTACAACGTGTGAATATTTGCATATGATGATTGGTGACGGTCTTATCAAAGTGTTTTCTGCTATGCGAGTTTTTGTATCCTCAGAGGCATTTCGTGAGAATGAATGTCTTTGTTGAGGCAAAAATTTAGCGTCGTATAATAAAATGATTATTTCTTTGAAACTATATAATGTTGAAAATTTGAATATAGCAAAGAGTGATATCTATTCTGAATCTATATGTTATATTTCTAATGTAATGTGTTTTTCGTATTTTTATAAAATACACGCTTGTTTTTTTTTACTTGTAATTGGAAAGTAAAAAGGACAATTTCTTTTTACGGCCACATGTGGCAAGAGAATTATTTCATCGATACTGTTATTATAAGATGTTAAAATTGAATATAAATATTTTATGAGACTTAGTTTTTTATTAGTAACCTTATCCTATTTAACTTTAAATAAGAAATGTTGTTGGAAAATAAAAGAAAGATCACTGCTAGAACCTACAAGAAATATACGAATGTTATTAGAGAGTGAATTTATAAATTTAACAAAGAATTTTTTTACATGACAACGTTATCTCTACATTCGTAATATATTATGCAGCTTTGTATTATCGTAGTTTGATTAAATTATGCCGGTGCAAGATTATTATATTTAATTTGAAAACAAGGCTATAGCAATATGCATTTGACACGCCGATTATAGATTATTATATAAATCCATATTTAATAATACTAAATTATAGGTTATATTACACCATTTGACAGATACCCACAGGGTACCTAAATCATGGCCGATTTGGTTCCTATTGATTTCCTATCTCTTGTCACCACTCTCATTAGAGTATTTTATCAAATCAACAATTATAAACCTTTGTGAAATTCTTTCATACGACATAGTTTGATATTGGTTTGGATAGGTTCGCTATATGAAATTATTTCGAACAGAATACGAAACTTAAATGACACATCTAGAATACAAAATATTGATGAAAATAGGTTCAAACTAGGATGCCTCCAAAGCTGTGTCGAAACGCTAAAAAATATTGTTAACCTTTTTTTTAGCGTGTTCGACAAAACCGTATCGAACACGTTAAAAATAGGTTAAGAAAAAACTGTCAGTCATATCATAGTACAAGAACTGCCAAGTTGTTTTACAACTACATATTTTATAAATATGTTTAAACTAGCATAGGCAAAAAACATGACAAATGCAAATAAATTCAAATTGTCGTTGAAAAAGTATTCGCTGCAAGCCCCAATGTATAATGTTGATGAGATTCCTATAGAAATGATCATGTTTATGTAATTCTATTTGTCGTGTCTGTTATGTGTTCCTAATTTGTTTAATTACAATTAGTTCATTACTTAAACATTAGTTGGTATCAAGCATAGTAGTGGTGAGAGTCACTGTATTAATATTAATATGAACTCTTACTTCTGCAAGGGTCCATTAGCCATTTGGTGATGGTGAATTTAACTCCGCCCTTAAATTGATGTTTAGTAAGACTATGAAATTAGAAATATTTATTTATTTTTTTCCAGAAAGGGGATTTTACCTACACCACCGCCCGAACAAGCGACAACAACATTGAACGGACACAAGAGGAGCCTCCGTCAAATCTATAAATGTGAGCAGTGCAATTACAGGACGAAGTACCCATCGGATCTCAAGGAGCACACCAGCATCCACCATTACGTAGTTAAAACGTATAAATGTGGGATTTGTAACGGACGTTTTAAAAGTAAAGAATCTCTCAGGCTGCACGTGGAGAATACGCACGCTTCTGTTCGAGGAAAAGACGGCCCAGAGCATTCTACGACGAATTACAGGAACACACATATAAAAGTAGAACAGTCGAGCTCACGAGATCAAAAAAGAATATTTAAATGTTCGTTGTGTGTATTTCGAGCAAAACGCAAAGAAACTTTAAGGATACATATAAAAACCAAACATTTGAAAGAATTTGATTATAATTGTGACTCATGTGAATATAGAACAAACGACAAAACTCTTTTAGAAATACATATAAAAACTAGGCATCTGAAGAAATTTGATTATAAATGTGACTCATGTAAATTTAGAACAAATCACAAGACTTATTTAGAAATACATATAAAAAGTAGACATTGGAAAGTATTTGATTATAGTTGTGACTCATGTGAATATAGAACAAACAACAAAAGTAGTTTAGTTGTGCATTCAAAAAATAAACATTTGCAAAAATTTGATTATAAATGTGACTCATGTGAATTTAGAACAAACGGCAAGATTGATTTAGAAAAACATATAAAAACCAAACATTTGAAAGAATTTGATTATAATTGTGATTCATGTAAATATAGAACAAACTACAGGACTGATTTAGAAAGACATATAAAAACTAGACATTTGAAAGAATTTGATTACAGTTGTGACTCTTGTGGATTTGGAACAAACAGTAAAAGTAATTTAAAAATACATATAAAAAGTAAACATTTGAAGAAATTTGATTATAAATGTGACTATTGTGAATTTAGAGCAAGCGATAAATATCAGTTAAAAATGCATATAAGATCTCAACATTTGGAGGAATTTAGTTATAAATGTGACTCATGTGAATTTAGAACAATCCACAAAAGTAATTTAGTTGTGCATATAAAAAATAAACATTTGAAGAAATTTGATTATAAATGTGACTCTTGTGAATATAGAACAAACCGCAAAAATTATTTAAAAATGCACATAGAAACTAAACATTTGGAGGAATTTGCTTTTAAATGTGACACATGTGAATTTGGAACAAACCACAAAATTCGTTTAAAAAAACATACAAAAACTAAACATTTGAAGCAGTTTGATTATAAATGTGACACATGTGAATTTGGAACAAACTACAAAATTCGTTTAAAACAACATACAAAAACTAAACATTTGGAGCAGTTTGATTATAAATGTGATAAATGTAAATTTGAAACAAACCATAAGCATAATTTAAAAAGACATATAGAAACTAAACATTTGAAGTAATTTGATTATAAATATGACTTGTGAATATATAACAAATCGCAAAGATACTTTAAAACTACATATAAAAATACATTTGAAGGTACTTAATTATAAATGTAATTTTTGTGGATTTGGAATAAACTATGGAAAAATATAAAACTAAACATTTAAAGGAATTTAGTTATACAACGAGATCATTTTGAATTGTCCTGGGTTGGCAAAAAAAGTTCCAGTATTATCAAAAACTAGGAAACATTTACTTCCGTGAGTTGTCCATACTAAATTTACATGTTAAATGTCAAAACCATAATAAAGTGTCTTGTATTTTCGTATTTTCATTGATTTATTGTAGCTTTTCTGTCTATTGACAATATACCTCGTATACCCATGCCTTTTACGATGCAACAGGATACGTTTATCGTTATGTCGCACTTTGGCTGTGGAACATTGCAAGACGATGGATCATGGAAATATTCATTGGAATCGTGTTTTCAGCAATTTGCAACGGAATATGCAATTCAGAAAATAAACTTGGGACACATTCACTTGTCATCGCAATAGGGTGATTGAGAGGTTTAAGGAAACGGGGAGTCTTTGTAAACGTAAACCTGAAACAGCACCAACAGTTTTAACTGAAGATGTCACAGTCATTAGGCAGCGAATGGAAGTTAGTCCTACAAAGTCTGTATGAAAGCTGTCTGCTCAAACTGGTAAAAAGATCTGATTAACTTAAACGTAATTTGTTATGCAGCAATAGGTATTTAAATTGTAGGTATTTCTTACCGAAGTGTTCACAAGGCACTGAGAACAAACTTACATATGCGCCCATATTGAGTTAGTGTACTACAACATTTACTGGGCAATCACTTTGACACTTATTGCAAATGGTTTAGTGAGATATTACATGAAGAAGACTTAAATTGAACTTTCTTTTCGGATGAAGCTCGAATCCATTTGTCGGGGTATATCAACTCTCAAAATTACCGTACCTGGTCAACGGAGAATTCACATGTTTTTGTTGAAAATACTCTCCATCCTATCAAAGTCGGCATTTGGGTTACGATGTTGAAAGGACGGATTATTGGACCAATTTTTTTCTATGATACAATTAAGGCAATACGATACCGAGAACAAATATTGGAACCCTTCATTAACAGCCTTCAAGAAGATGAATTAACCCTGGGGTACATCCAACAGGATGGGGCAACTAAATAAAATTAATTGTTACATTAGAATTATTGGAAGCTTGAATCCATGTAGATAGGCCGCCCTGCTATTGAGACATGTCAGTCTATGCATCGAGAATAACGGTGTACATTTCGAACAACTTTTATAAAACGTAGTCATTTTGTGATACAATTATGGGATTATGTTTTACAATAATAAAGTTGTAACGTATTCATTATTGTTTATAATAAAAAATAAAGTATAATTTCTATATTTCTATAAAAAATTCTTTCATATAATTCAACTTAAAACTAACCCTATTTCATTGACATTTATCACAAGAAAAATGTAAATAGTAAACCTAACCATCAAAATAAATAAATACAGTGGCGAGCAATAAATTCTGGTGGTCATTGTCATTCTTAATGCAGTTGGCAGCGCTCAGTGTATATCTGGTTTTGGTACTATAATGTATTGGGATTAAATGAAGTACGGAATAAACGTATACTTATTCTTTCCAGCTCAATCGTCTTTGTGGGTCGTGGTTTTAAACAACATCTCAGTTGGATGAATGCTCCTTCCCCCATCCCCGCGCGCGGGGGTGGGGAAGGAGCGGCAAAACATGAAAAAATCGGTATAAATCAACCGAAATACGAGTGCGCACAACGAATGGGGTACAGAAATTGCTATTAATTATTACCGTAAACAAGTTCGTTATCACATTGAATTCATTTATTGTTGAATGTTTGCATTGCATTTTTCGTTCATTTCTGTTTTTGCCACCCCCTTTCCCCACCATCTCGCGGTGCGAAAACAAAATTCGTATGAACAATAATTGCAATGCAAACATTCAACAATACATTCTATATGAGAACGTACCTATAGATTTGTAGTCGTAAAGTTTTTGCAACTGTGTAAAATGTAAACACAAATCTTCGGCAAATTTTTAATTTTTTTATTTCATACTGTTGCACTATTGGTACTACTAATTCATCTGAAAACTTGGTCAAGAAATTGATAAGTGTAAGGCTGAGAAGGTGCACTCAAAACAACTCATTGATATGTTTGATATTTTTATATCTCAACCTTATATCTGTATTTAATTCAACATTGACTTGCAGAATGAGCTTTATGCTTCATTAGGTTCTTATAGAAGTCACATGAAATTTATGTTTTACTTTAATGTTTACAAAATACATGTCTTACTTTCTTATGAATTCCTCTGAAATAAATGTTCTTACTTGGCAAATTTAATTTGTTTTTTTTTATTGTTTTAAAAATATAAGTTTTACTTTCTTGAGATTTCCTCTAAAATTCATGCACTTACATTGCAAATTATAGACCACTTATTAACAGTATACTTAGTAAGAACACATAATTCTCCGAACAACTCACATTGTGTCAGTATTTTCAACTTCATTATCTATTTACCAATATTTTCTCTACATCATTCCGTACTTATTTACTGGATATTATATAATTTTAAAAGGCATGTTAAAAAATCAATGAAATAAACTACAAATTTATAAATAATATACACTATAACGTCTTTCGTTACTGATTTGCATATAATTTTCAAATAAATATTGAAAAATACTAGTGGTTTGTTCGACCATCTACCTACTAAATAAGGCGGCAGTCCCACTGATAAAGGGATGTCCACCGACGGTCATCGATTAAAATTAGGTTATGAGTAAAGTATCCGCAGCAGTCCGACTGCATCGATTAACGGCGATCGTTCAACAACAACTGGCATGCATCGGTTCATAATTTTCGACAGGTTCTAATTTTAGTTGATGATCGACGATTGGGCACATGCGCAGAAAGGCTGTTTTGACAGTTAACCCAAGCGTCGCCTGTTGATTTTGTTTTGGTTTGTTTTTTTTTTAAATATAAACAGAAATATGAAACAATTGTTCTACTTTTGAAATTAAGATACGATAACATTGAATATTCATTCTATAATAATTCTAGAATTTTTCTGTATCATTTAAAAGTTGAGGGATTAAATGGTGAAATTCTCCTAAATCCTCTCTGTTTGCAAATATTTGACGTGCCCACACTTTTCTATGCTTTTTACAGTAGTAAGCTGTTACGCTTTCAGTATCAGAAGAAGAAGAATTAGATAACATTTTTAATTAAAGAAGTAGGACAAAGATTCTATTTATGACGTCTGAGGTTATGTTTGTGTTTATAGTTTATGTCCTGCCAGTTTTGTTGAATGAAAGTTTTGCGCGCGAAACTTTAATTTTGTTTGAATACTTTTCCCAGTGAGACCGTACCACATAATTTTAGTCGATGAATGTCGATGTCAGTTACTGGCGCTCAATGGTTGTGTATGCAGTGGGACTGTCGCCTAACTCTATAGATGACAGTCGTTGGTCCGAATCCGCATGAAAGTTGGGATGAGTTTTTTCCGCTAGGTGATTTAAGTTTAGGTTTCTTGTTTGTTTTTGTTATGTTTGGGTTGTGAAAAGTTATTAAAAACCATAAAAATCAAATGTAATTGTTGTGTGGTAAAGTGAAATAAACATCATTTATTACAATTTTCATAATTTCAACGGTGTGTATAACAGATACGACTAAAAATGTGACATGGAAAAATCACTCGGTGAGCTCCTTAATTATTAATTATCTCCTTTCCTGTACGTGAGCGCCGATTAATTTATAAGTAAAAGTTGTTCAATCAGAGGTCCTCTACAAGGTACACTAGTTTTTTTTCAAAAATCGGTTGCACCCATATTCTGCAATTCTTCCACTAAACTTATAATTTTTGGTTAGATGTGTCGCCCTTGAGACTTAAGAAAAATAAAGGGAATTTGTGATATCAATATATTAGATATCTGAACAATCTATTATACCAGTTAACTGGAAAATGCCCCGATTGGGGCAGAAAAAAGGAGAATATACTTTAAGCATTGAAAAGTAGTGTACTAGAAAAAAATTCTCCAAGCATTGAAAAGGAGTGTACTAGAAAAAAGTTCCCCAAGCATAGAAAAGGAGTGTACTAGAAAAAAATTCTCGAAAAATCAAATTTGTGGAATATCTAACTTTGACATGGAAAATTTGAAAAATTTTGTTCCCTTAACCTCAGTATATTCTGCAGCCTCGCCACCCTAACCCTGGCACTACATCAATTTATACAGAGTTTATTGTAGGACCCACAATATAGGACTTCCCAGAATGTTGGACTAAAGATGACCAGTCGAATTTTAAAGATGCCAAATGGTGATGGTTTATTAAAAAAATTTTTGCCAATACATATCGATTTTGGAACCTATGTTTAGGAGGGAAGAAGTGCTACAGAGAACAATGCCACTGCCCTGCGGTTTCTACGCAAGGACCAGTGTTGCACTTTTTGCTGGGGGCCGAAGCATTACATGCACAGCAGGTCCTGATCTGGGGGGGGGGGGTCAAGTTGGACCAAAACTGGACCCGGGCCAGCCAAAAATCGCTAAAAATTTCGAAAAAATCCAGTTTTTGGGCAATTTTTGCCATTCTGGGGGGGGGGGGGTCAGCCACAATCTGCCCGGGGTCAGCCAGGGTTCTGGGGGGGTCAAACCCCCCCAAGATCATGTATGGGCTGTGCTACTTTTTGACTGTAGTATAAAGTTGCTAATACTAACCATGTTTTTTCATTTTTTAAGGAAACAAGAGAAATGGTCATGTAGAATGGAAAAACTTCAGAAGACAGAAAGCAGAATTGTGCAATCCATTGTGATCCAGCGTTTGTGGATTTGTAATTCATTGTACAGAAAATAGAAGCTCAGTTGCTTGATGCGATTACAGGAGACAGTAAATTTGAATGCTCGGCTGCAGAATATACTGAGGTTAAGGGAACAAAATTTTTCAAATTTTCCATGTCAAAGTTAGATATTCCACAAATTTGATTTTTCGAGAATTTTTTTCTAGTACACTCCTTTTCTATGCTTGGGGAACTTTTTTCTAGTACACTCCTTTTCAATGCTTGGAGAATTTTTTTCTAGTACACTACTTTTCAATGCTTAAAGTATATTCTCCTTTTTTCTGCCCCAATCGGGGCATTTTCCAGTTAACTAGTACATGACTTTTCTTTAGGCCAGCTACAAAGAAATAGCTGGCAATAGAAACACAGTTAAAAGGTTAGTATGGTATACATAAAACTGAAGTCCATACATGCACACAGGGGTGATACATTCTGCCTTAGTACAGGAAGACTCCCCCTGAAATTTTTTAGGCTGGCTATGCCCATGAAAACTTTTAGGTGTAACATTCAAAGAGCAACGTAATGATACCCATCTGCCATGCTTTTTGAAAACTTCAAAAAATCGATAATTTCCACTAATCAAGTAATTATGCTAATTAGCAAATCAATTAAAAATTCGATTAATTTCTAGCAAAACTTTCAAAGAGCAATGCACTGATATCGATCTTTGAGAATTTTAGCAAACTTTAAAACATCAGTAATTAGTGTTAATTAACTAAATTGACTAATTAATTAAAAGTTTGATGACTTTGTGGTCAGGAACCACCTGCATGCCAAAAAAAGTTAAAATTCGAAATCTACGACTCATTTAACATACTAATACGTAAAACCAAAAAAAGAAAAAAATTGCATGTGGACGGGTTTGAACCCATGCCGATTGGGGTCACAAGTCTGACGAAAATTTGGTCGTTAAAGTGACACAACTTTGATAACTAATAACTTTTCCGAAAATAATGGTATTTCGATAAAAAAAATTTGACCTCTAGTAAAAAGCCTGGGCAACAATCCTAGACAGGTCCCATCGAATTATATTGAAAAGAAAGACTTGTTTTCTTGAGCAACACATTTGTAACTTCACTTTTCTGTTTTTTACATATCTCTGGTTCCAAGAGAGCTTTTTCAATGTAGTTTTCTTTTGTCCCAAGGCACTCGACCATGCTGAATCTGAAAATATTAGTGCTGATGCATGAAAATCATTTCCCTGAAAAAAAAGTGGTGGGTGTGGTCACTTTTTTCGAGTTTTTTGGAAATTGCAAATCTACAGTACACCGGTCATCGAAAATTTACATATATTCTGAATCCTCTAACTGAGACGCGTCGAATGGCGTATTAAACACTTTCCTATCTGTGAAATTGACGATGTAATCGAAGTTCATCGCAGGTGTCGAAGACGATATCATGACCACGTCGGAATTTTGGGACTTGTGAACCTACAGTACCCCGGATATGCATAAATTTTACATCAGTCGACTCGTCTGGTTTCGCTGAGTCGATCGGTGTATAACACGTCGAATTTGGTTCAATATTGGCTGCGTAATTAACCCCCGAAGTGGAAAAAATAGGGTTTTCGGCGCCTTTTTGCCCCTTGGAGGGCCCCGGGAGCGGCCCCAGTGGGAGCTATGGCAACCTTTTATGGTCGCACACTATTCCCACCCCATAGGCAAGATTTAAAAAAAAACCGGACCTCTGGATCTATTACCAATTTTTCTCTAGGGGGGGGGTAGGGATAAATGAGGGGCCCAAGTATATTAAGGAGAGCACTAACGTGCTCTCCTTGATGTATGTGTTTGTACCAGCCTGTTACATCATGAAAATTATAATAAATTGCAAGTTAATGTAACTCCCAGACTTGTGACACAAAACGTTCAGAGTCTGATTGATGTAAGTACCAAATCATGTAGGTATTGCAATTCAAATTACCAAAAAGGCTTCAATTCTCCAAAATGGATTGAAAGAGTGTACTACTTCACAGATTAAAAAAAAGAAGAGGAGTTGGCTTTGAACATTGAAAATGTATTGTAATATATTTGTTTAAATTCATCATGATTGTTGATTTTATAGTTATGTAATACATATTTATTAATGTGTGTGTGCATTTGATGCACGTGCCAATTATTAATAACAGCTTGTATTAAAAATCCTTGTTTTATTTACCCGGTTTATCAGAAATATCCATTACAAAATTTTGAAAAATGTACTTCTGAACAACTTCTTCATTATTTTTTAAATCCTGTCGTAATTTTGAGATGTAACATTTAAATGTTCATTACGATTGACATTTGTCCACCAGTTTGGTGTTTTTTTAAAAAATGCAGAAATATCCATAACAAAATTTAGAAAATTGTAATTCTTATAAACAACTTTTTCATTACTTTTTAAATCCTGTCCCAATTTTGGTAGTTAGTTAGATGCATTAGCTATTTAACGTTCAGTACATTTGGCCGGATATGCGCATTATTATCAGAACTACTAATTCTAGAACGGTTCCGGAACTGTTCAGAACTGGAGGTTCTGCTACCCTCTTGTATTTAAAATATAAATGGCCAAGGCCCTAAACAAATTCGGTACCCAAATTCCAAGAAGGTAGCAAGTCAGACACCACCACGGTAATTAACCTTCTATTAAACTTTAGGAAGACGCTTGTCTATTAAATAATCACCAACTTATAACACTCAGTCTTACCTCTTACTTCCCCAAGGGTCGATGTTAAATATGGGAGTCAGCACTGCCTCCAGCTACAGTCAGAGAAGGGCGAGTTCGAACACCGTACTAAGTCGAAGGTTAAGTTGTCAGGGCGCCTATCCGTAAAAATATGCTAAGCCCAACAGATATTCAGACCCCGGACCAGATCCAATGTAAAACTCCCCAGGTGATAAGAAAATAAGACCAACACACGCTCATTCAAACTTAACAAACAGTTTATTGAAACTATAAATTCAGGCCTCAACAGTTCATTTCAATACCGTACATAACCGGCTATACTATCTAATCTTTGATTTTTCACGAGATATTCAAAAACAAAAAAAAAACAATGAAATGTAAATCACAAGCGCAACTCAGTTGCCAATATTAAATTCCTGAAGGGTTAATTAAAACTAAATGGCCACCCAAGGTGATCCACAACTTAAAATTATCAATGACGTACAATTACAAAATTTAAGAAATTCAAAATGGTGAACACATGAAACATCCTTAAAGTTAAAATAATTAACCAACAATATTCTTACAAGCACACAGTTATAAGGCAACTTGCCGAAAGTCCCTCCAAAGTCGAACAGTTTGATCGTGAATTGCAACACGTCAACACTGAAATAAAACACTCTGTATACCAGAGGCAACCGACAATCTATTCGACATTAGAGTGCAGACTCTAAGTTGTAAAGTATCTAATTCTATAAAAAATTAGCGCTAGTTAACTATGCTTTACATAAGGAAATGTGATTAAGTTTAATTCAATAATTTCTTACGAGATTGTACAAAAATAAATTACAATGGTTGACTAAATGCACTGAATAACAACTAAGAAGTTACACAAGACAGATGTGAGGCTACACTGCCCATACACATCCAAAATTTAGTTCAATTTCTGAATCCAAAAACAAAAAGGCTACGTAACGTCTCCAAAAATGACAAAGTAACCTCCAATTTGGGGTCACTATTATTAATAAAACTACGTTAATTTAATTAATTCAAATCATAAAGGCTCACATGCCACAAGAAGTAAAAATAGGAAATTACGATGACTTATTTAATTAGCTAGGCCGGAAAATTGAAATTTACTGTTCAAAGTACACGATATTGACATAAATTTTACCAAAACTGTTTAGTCAATAAACTCTACACTCTGGATAATATCCGAGAAATTTACACAGTCACAGTACCTTAAAGAAAGTCACATCCACAGCTACCAAACATGATACCTTCTACGGATCCACACGTTACAAGAAATCTGCTCTCCTATCTTCGGCTAACGACATCTCAAGAAATTAGCGTATGAAGGCTACAGTATTCCAATAATCTGTACCTTAATTATGTCTTCACCGCAAGATCCAGCAATCAATTTCCTTGGAACCGTACGATAACCATAGCACGTGGTTCCTAAATCTTAACCCCAACAAAAGTGCTCAAATGAGGTCTAGGCCAGCACTAACACTAGCAGCTATATTTAAATATAGAAACAACACAAATTAGGACCGGTCAAACACGTGAAAATTATACTTACAGCAATTACACAATTCCTAGTCAGAGAAGAAAATATCCTCGCAAGATTCAACCATAACGCCAAAATTCAAAAATTAACACTTGAGAAGTACTATAACATCCGCTTTTGTAAGCGATTACAGACGATAAAACTTCAAAACTCTACAACATTCTCAAGTAATGGCCAAGGAACATGCTTCTGCTCTTGTGGTGTTTAAACCTTCCGTTAAAGCCATTGAACTGCATACACGTACCTGGAAGGGACCCGTCCTATTCCGATACACAGCAGTGAGTGTGTCAGGCGCAAGAACAAAGATAGACTTACTGTGTAGTATTCGCGTCACTGTCTAACACGTTTAAAGAATAGCCGGTTTGTTGCCAGGTGTCTTATTTATAGAGTTTTATCGGTTGTTACTACCTGACCGCTCATTTGACTTGTTCGAATTTGTGCTTTAAGTATCAGTGAATCTTCTAGTGTATGTGTATTTAGTATGCAAACTGTTTTTTTATAGTTCTAAATCGTTCTGTGAAAATGGTTCTCAATTGTATTGCATATGGTTGTAATAATTTACACGATTCAAGGAATAAGATACCTTTTCATACGTAAGTATTTATCTGTAAACAATATTTCACACTTTCAAAACAACTTCCACGTTTTTATTATTATCTGCTTATTTGATATTCTATGTTATTAATTAAATCAATTTTTAAACAGATTTCCTTCTAAACGTCCTGAAATTCTTCAATTATGGATTCAAGCAATTAGAAGAGAAAATTGGACTCCATCAAAAACCAGCAGAATTTGTGGAGTGCACTTTTTAGAAAAAGATTACCAAATTAGACCAGGCTGTTCCATTAAATTGTTAAAACCGGATGCTGTACCTAGTGTTTTCTGCTTTCCCAAACACTTACAGAAAAGTGATACATCACGCAGAGTTGTGAAGAGATATGTAATTAAGCTTGTGAAAAAGAAAGTAAACATTTTGTTGGCTAATTGTTATATTTCAGTTACCAGATTTAAAAACAAATGGTGTTGTGGCAATGGAAATCGATGATACACCGTCAACTTCTACTTCTTCAGTGCCAAGTAATTCCATTAATCAAGCAACACAAACTTCGAAAAATTATTGTTCATTGCTTCATATGCAAAGGAAAATTAAAACTTTAAAACAAAAAGTTAAGCGAAGAGATATAAAAATAACAAATATGAAAGATGTCATAAGACATATCAGTGAAGCAGGTTGTAGCAACTATAATTTAGATGCTGTTTTAAAAAATTACTTCCAAGGTACATAATTGTTCTTTAATTTTTTTCAGGTTATGTAAGTGTTTGTATTGTAGGTTTTCCATTAGAATTGGTGCTTCATCAAAAAAACAATCAATCAGCGTCAAATTCTGGGCAGCGGAGATATTCTGAATTGATGAAGCAATTTGCACAAACCTTATATTTTTATTCTCCAAAAGCGTATAATTTTGTAAGGAAATATTTCATTTTACCTAATGGTCGTACTATTAGGAAATGGTTATCTAAAGTAAACTGTGAACCTGGTTTCTTAAGTGAGGTTCTAGAGTTTTTAAAAGAAGAAGTAGTAAGGGAGCCAAGTCTGAAAGATTGTGCTCTGATAATTGATGGCATGGCTATTAGAAAACAAGTACTTTGGGATCATAAAGAAGGAAAGTTTACAGGAAATGTTGACTATGGGGGTCTTATAGACGTAGATTTTGAAGAAGCAGCATCAGAAGCGTTATTTTTTCAAATAGTTAGCTACACAAAACATTTCAAATGTCCTGTGGGCTATTTCTTAATAAATAAGTCAGATGCTGACATACAAAGTCAGCTAATAACTTGTTGTCTAAGAATGTTGTATGAAGTTGGCATTACAGTACGTTCTATAACATCAGATGGCACTAAAACTAATATTTCTACATACAATAAATTGGGATGTAATCTTTCAGGTGAAGAAATCAATTATTATTTTAGCCATCCTTGTGCACCAATTAATGTGTACTGTATGCTAGATGTTGCACATATGTTAAAATTAGGTAGGAATGCTTGTGCAGAAAAAAATATTACATCAAATTTAGGGATCATCAGTTGGAATTATATCAAAAAAGTGGATGAAATTCAAGAAAAAGAACAACTGCGTTTTGGTAATTCCTTAACTGCCAATCATATTTATTATAAAAATAAAATCATGAACGTGCGTTTGGCTGCCCAAGCGTTAAGTAGTGGAGTAGCAGACGCAATCGAATTTTTGCATGAGCGTGGGGTGAAAGAATTTGAATGCAGTCAAGCGACTGTTGAATTTATCAGGATTATTGATAAAATATTTGACATTCTGAATTCGAGAAATCCTTTTGGTAAAGGTTATAAAGCGCCCATGAAACCTGAAACAATGCAGTATTTTGAGGAAGTTTTTTTGGAAGCAATAGATTATTTTAAATCTCTTTCAATTGACGGTATATCGATCTTACAACATAGTAGAAAAACATTCGCGTTGGGTTTTATATTGTCCATGAAAAGTACTCTTGCTCTAGCGAAAGATCTTTTTGCGTTAAATGAATATCAAATAAAATATTTTCTTACTTATAAGTGCTCACAAGATCACCTTGAATTATTTTTTTCTTGTATAAGGTCTCGTGGAGGATGGAACAATAATCCAAATTCCCAACAATTAAAGTGGTCGTTAAGACAACTGCTATTAAGAAATTCGATTACAGCAAGCATGAATTCGAATTGTATAGATTTTGGTACTTTTTCTTCTCTGCAAATTAGATCTGAGAGAAACCCGAACGTGGAAGATGCAAACGACAGCGAAGAAGTTAAAAATATTAACAATTTAATATCTTCAATTGGTGTAACAAGTTTAAGCGATTTTCAAGATAATATAATTTATTACATTGCGGGATTCGTTGTTCGAAGTTTATTAAAAAAGTTAACTTGCCAGGATTGTATCCAAATATTATTCTATAATCCTTTAGACACAAATCATCAAGACCACCCCTACTGTGCACCTCAGGAAAGTTTTAAAAAATTTACAAATTCCGTAACTCGCGGCGGTTTAGTTTATGCATCAAATATTGTGTACAAAATTTTACATTTTACAGAAAGACAATTTCGTTATATAGTAGCAAATGAGAAATTATTAAAAAGTAAAACGAATTTAAAAAAAGTGTTGCAAAGTGCTGCTGTCAATAATTTTTTGCAAAATTTAGATTTATTTCAACCAAAACATCCAGTAACGGAAGAATTTATAAACGAAGATTTGCATGAAATACAACTTATTAGAAGCATTCTTGATGTATTCTTAAAATGCAGAATGCATCATCATGCAAAAATTAAAAATTTTGAATTAAACGACAAATCTTCTAGTATTCGACAAAAATTGACCAAATTAATTTTGTTCAAAAATTGTTAATTGTATGTATTGTGTATTTTTATAATTAATCTGTATTTCCTAAAAATAAATATTGTAATATAAAACTGCAAAAAAATTGTTTATCAATATGTTAGCCTAATGTCCCATTGCCGCCAATGAGGTAGAAAGAGAGAGAAATACTACACAATGACGGGTTGCCTAAGCAGAAAATATGCCTCACTCCATACTACGTACGGGTCCCTTCCAGGTACTTGTATTGAGTTCACTGGTTACAGCTCAAGAGAAAGACTCCAACAAGGCAAAACCCCTCAAACGGAACACGAACAATTGCTCTAAAAGACCGAACGACCCAATCTGATATTTTAAACGTACGACATAATTGCAGGTTCAAATGACAATAGAAAAATGTAAAATAATTATAAATAATTTGTTACATAACTCTAGGCCCAAAAGAGGCTCTAAAACTAAATTAGCAACAATTAAAAAAAACAAATATATTAAATAAAACATTGTACGCCATCTACCCGTCAACGCATGTATACGTTACACCCACCTGCGATAAGGCAGATCTCGTGGCAATAGGGATCTTACGAAAGTCCACACCAGATGACAGTAGTAGTAGGAAGATGACATAAATTTAATCCAAAATAAATTACGTATTCAACGATAAACTAAAATAATCCATTAAGGGATAAAATACAACAAAATAATTGTAACAGTTCGAACAAACCTTTTACCACGAACGGTTTTGAAAAAGATGCCAACCTAATACTTAATTGAAGAAAAGAGGCGCTAAAATAGTCGATAGGCATTTGTTTGAATATATAAGCGAAGAAACAAAAATGAACAGGAAGATTTTAAGTTTGTAATTCGAGGAGTAAAGACGTAAATTTTTGTAAAAGATTAACAAATGTAATATAGCGAAAGTGAGAGTTGGGTTTATATACACTACATATCAACTCACGATTCAATAATTTGTATAAAAGATTTAGAATTTAATTTTAATTTAGTTTTCTTTTAAACAATTTTATTCAATTAATTTTTCTTTTCTTATCACTAATTTTTAAGATGGAAGATATCAATAAGATAGAATTTGATAAAATATACGATGAAATGAAGTACTTAAGCCATGAGATAAATAATTCAATTTATTGAATATCTGATGAATATTATCTTGTTTTATAACAATATTTCGTTTTTCAAAATAATGAAAGGGATAGTTAATGGTGCTGAACATGCTGAAGGTACCATGTGACAATATTTGCCTTTAGTAGATCGTTGGGCATCATTAATTATTATATAGTCATTTAATTTAGAAATTGAAATAAAATTAATACGAATAAGCGGGGATGTTTTGGTGGGGAGATGCTAAGCTGCTAGAGGTAAAATGTGAGAATATTTACAGCTAGCGATTAGTATAAGCCAGGTTCACAGCATTCACGTTGCAAGGTTCTAGATTACCAAAGCACTATGTGAAAATGTATGTTTTGATAAACATATAAACATTTATCTAGAATCAATATTTTTTTTATTTAAAGGAACAAGATAATTATTCATTCAGCTATCATTATAGATGTATAAGTATTTCACAAGCATTATAACTCTAAAGAGAGTATAAATGTTTTTTTTTATTTAGAGAAAAAATTGTAGAACAAAAATATACATATAGTGACAATGTTATTAACAATATCGTCATTTACAAAATGTAAATATAAATTTTATATGAGATTTAGACTTTTTGTTTAATTTTTGACCTTATCCCAAGCAAAACTAAATAAGAGGTGTACCAGAAATACGAAGTAAATCACTGCAAGAACTCATAAGAACATATACTTATGTGTAATACGGTTACAGTTCTTTGAGTCTGCCTATTGTATGTGTTTTAACTGAAGAGAACATAATGAATACTGATAATAATCCATTCATCCAAGAGCGTTTGTATTTTAGTTTTTGTGGGCAACTTTGATTCTTTTTTCTTTGCAATATTGCTTTCAGTTATTAAATACTTTAGGGGAGTAAGTCAAGCTGTTTAATTTTTATATATATTCATTACATTATTGAATTTCATCCTTTTACGTACTCATTACTTATCTTATAACAGTTATAATTGGAGTTCGGGATGTGGCAGTCACATGAAATTAAGTACTAGTCGCGCAGGAGTGTTCAGAGTCACGGTTTATGGAATACTATTTCGAATTGACATCAGACATACTAGATGCTTTTGACTGACTTATTGCTTTTTAATTATCCATTGCCCTCATCTTAATAGTAATTTTTAAATTCAACTGTTAAAGAATTGCACAAATTAAATTGGGAAATTGCACATACTGTTTTATAAAAATTAGAAGTTTTAATATCTGTCATCAAATATTTAACTGTTATAACAGGTTTTATTAAATGTAATTGTTAATATTTAGGATGACTTGATTAAATAGAACAATTCTATTTTCTAAATGTGCATATAGGTAGGTGTAAATATTAATAACTTGAAATTATTTTTAATGAATGTGCAGAAAAAAATATAATCCAATTTAAAAATAAAAGACATTTCCTGTTTTACCGAACACGATATTTTTTAAGCATTCATTCATAATTTCTTCATATTTAAAGTTTTTCGTCTTAAAACCTATTGTACACATAATATTTATTACCGCTATATCCAGAAGATTTATTAATCAGAAACTAATTACCCCGCAAATAAAAAGAAGTGTATAAGGTTGTGTTCGCTTATAATACGTCGCACATCGGCATAGATGAGAAATACTTGCACATCGGCAGCATCACTATAGCAACAGCAAAAATTCTGTTTTGTGATCAATTGACGTTTAAAAATAGCATTTAACATTCGATTTTTCATAAATTGAGAGATAATTTGTATAATAAATAGTTAATAATGGCGGATCATGTTGACCAAATTAATATGAATGACCCAATACTTTCGGCCAATACATTTAATGTAAAGGAAGAACAGTGCCAAGGTGACAGTTTTATAGAGGATAAAGTGTGTATCTTTGAAACTGTTATTACTGTCGACAATGCTGAAGTACAACGCACCTTTTCGCATGGCAAAATAAAGCAATATGAAGAGTCCTCATGTTTGGACAATATTAAAACAGAATTGACATCAGTTGAAGTGACTGCAGCAGAAAATGAGGATAATAACGTTAAAATTGAAGGAGGCATGACTGCTGATGATATTAAAATTGATTTCGACAATGGACTACTATGTGAGTAAATGCATATTAATAGTACTTAATTGTAATGTTTGTTGTAGTCATACTCATACAAAGCTTGTTTTACTTCCATCATTTGTAGTTCAATTTTAAGTTCATTATATTGACAGATGTAAAACAAGCTTAAAACAATAGCCACGAGCTATAGGGTAAAGAGTACAGTCATTGACACCTTAAGCTGTTTTGATAAGTATTTTAAATGGTATTGGATAAATTTCAAACTTGTAAAAAAAGAATAATATGTAGAATAGTAGTTCATTTTATGCTTAATTTAATGACAATTGTATTTGTTGTTAAATGTTTAACAGTAAATTTTTACATATTTTTTTAAGTAAAAATGCAAAAAAATATAGTAATTGGCATACGTAACACATTCATTAGCACATCTATCCACAGTGATTGGCACCCTTAATTTTTATTTGATTACTCTTTAAGAACTTTAAAATATCTGTCATACTCCTTTCATTTGCGTCTGCTCCACTTTTAAACAAAAATGAAATGTTATCTTCTTTTTTATTGCCATTATACTGGTAATACTGTTTGTCTTCTTTGATATTGTCATTAGCTTGATAATAATACTGTTCGTGTCTTTAGTTTGATAATACTGTTTTTCTTGTTTAGTGTTGTCATCAACTTGATTATATTGATAATATTCATCCCCTATTTCTAGATCAATTTTATCTAATTGTACTTCGCTTTCCTTTATATTGACAAAGTCTATAACAGTAATGTCCAGTCTTTGTGTCACGTTCAGAATTTTTAGAATTAACATCATAAACTAATTCAGTTGCAGTCTTATCATCAAGTACATTTTGTTCCACATCACAATTATTTTCAGGTACATATTTCTTAAAAATAATATCGAATTCATTAATACTCCACTTTTCTGGGGATAATATAGGAGAAAGATTCTCACAAGTTTCATTTTTTTGAAGAGCTGCATATCATAGTTAACTTTGTTAATACAATTTACTGGATGAAATTTGGTTACAAGTTGTTTCATTATCAACGATTGATCTTTACTTCCAGATATGTAATTTCCATCAAATGCATTCGTGACTGCTTGATTCTCAACAATATCTTTATACTTTTTATAACAAAATTATCGTTAGGTTCACCAGCCTTTTCAGTTCTGACTTTTCCAAGACACTGTAAAATCTAATGCGTTGCAATTCCAAGGCTGCAAACCACAAGCTCGAAATCCATTTTTCAGTGTTTCTTTTTTAATTGAATGAAGAGCGCTTTCAAAAATTTCGGCAAAGTTTTCTCTCGTCAGCGCTTCAGTCAAGTGGTTCCGACGCCAGTTAGAAACACATTTTTGCCAAGCAGATTTTAATGGTTTGAAAGCAGCTACGTCGGCTGGCTGAAGAAGACGCGTAGAGTTTGGATAAAGAGCAATTAGTACTATTTGAAGTTCTGTGCACAGTTTGCTTAAATTGTACGTCAAATGTGTTGAGTGTCCATCTACAAACAAAATCACTTGGAAATCGACATTATTTTTTACTAAATATGGATGAAAAATATTAACAATATATTTGTAAAAAAGTTCAGCCTTCATCCATCCATTATCACTCCGCCCAATTCCCCAATCCTGTGGCACAGATTTTAAAATTCTGTCAGGCAATCTTTTGTAGGGATAGATTATCATGGGCGGTATTATTAATCCCGATGATGAAAAACAAAGCATGACTGTTAGAGTAGATTTTGCTTGTCCCTGGTCTACCTCATAAACATTACGTGCGCCGCGCGGGGCTGATACTTTTTTTGTTTTAGGACACAACTGAAAATTTGTTACATCTCCATTAAAAACACGATTAGAATTTTTGAGTATAGCAAAAAGATCTTTTTCATTTAAATATTTTTCAATCTTCTCAAACCACGACTTGATATCCCTTTCGCTAATAATGGAACTAGCTGCTGTTACTGCTTCAGATGTTCTAGATGTCAGTTGCGAATGTCTTTTTAAAAATGCTTTGTACCAGCCATCTCCCGGTAAATTATTTTTAAAAGGCGTTTGGCGAGGAGTCTTGTCTAGAAAATCTTTCACTGATACTAATACGTCGTCCTTGCGTCTGGGAAATTCCTTTTCATGACAAGTAACAATCCAATTAACAAGTACATCCTCTTCAATTTTAGTTCAATACGGAGTAGGCCCATCTTCAATTTTTTGAAATTTGTCACTTAGACGAAATTGCAGTGTTGCAGGAGGAACGCCGTATGTATAATAAGCCATTTTTTTGCTCCACCCATGTTCTTATTGCAGTTAGAGCATTTTGAACATTTTCCTCGTTGTAACTTTTATTATATTTTGAACCTTTGACAACTTTGGGCATATTAAATGTAGAAAAAAAGAGACTTTTAAAAATACCTACGCTGCAGTTAAAATTTTATCGAAATAATTCTTACTTAGGTTACCTAACTACGCACTAAGTAAGTAAAATAAGTTTTTTGAACAATGTTTTAGATAAACGATTAATGGAAAGGTATTTATAGCTAGGTAGGTAAACGTTTAAATTTCCCGCTAAAAATATAGTTATTGACACAAAAATTGTATAGTTATTAGCACATGCCAATGACTGTTTTGACATGTTTAACACCAAGCCAGTGATTGGCACCAAGATGCCAATCACTGATTTGAATCGTTTTTACTAATATAGTAATTGGCATGTCAAAATAAAAGTATTTACAGCAATTTACAGCAAGTAAAGCGGTTGTTACAGTAAATTAACATCTTTAAAATAAATTAAAACTTACCACAGTGTTTTCGGACTCAAAATAAAGTAGTTTTCCACTAAAACCAACCACAAGTACCTTAGTGTACTTGTTTATATAAGCTCAGTTGCGCGGCTATTCAGATATGCATTATATTGACAGAAGTCTCACTAGATCTGCTACAAACCTAAGAAAACGAATTTTTGACACAACATAGAACAGATTCTATATTGTAAGAAAAGAAAAATTAAAATTCCCTGACTATAACAGATTTCTTATTAAATATAAAAAAATGATAATGCCCGGTTTCTGAAACAGAAAAGATATCTGTTGGATATCTGTTAGATACCAAGTGAATATCGAACAGTTATCCTTAGAATATCTTACAGGTATATAAAACTGTTTCTGTAAACAGTGACAAATCCTTTAGTAATTTTTATATTTAAGGTTTTATTGGCAACTATCAACCTTTTCAAATCAAACATAATCTCTGAATAAAACCATAACTGATTTATTCTTTTGTGTCGTGATAGTTGTACTACTAGCGAATATTAATTATTTTAAAAGATGCAAGAATTTTACTTCATCTGAAACAGATTTATTATTCAATGTAATAGAACACTACAAACATATAATTGAAAATAAAAAAAACATACGCTGTTACAGTTACAGAACTAAATAAATAATAAAAAAAAATTAATAAACAATAGAAATAACTACAAAAATACAGAACTAAATCAATAAAAATACTGAATAAACATTAGAAATAACTGCAGTTGCTACGAACATAACATGTGTGAGCATGGTGTGAGCTACTAAGCGTTTACAGTGAAGTACGTCCGAATTATCTATTTGGTCGTCAGTTCACCCCACTTTCACTATCTGTCCGGTAACTCGTCGAGTTTGAGCCGATAACCTTGAACAAAAGATATCTACTCTGACGTCACTAACACGCTTTTCAGAAACCCATACATTGCTAACAGTCAGATATCTGGTCGGTAAGTACAGACGACTCTAAAATGCACAGAGGTCCGGCATTCTGCGCATGTGCAGGCAGATAGCCAATTTAGGCGCGATTTGGTATTTTTTGTATCACTTTGCTGTTTTTATGTCGCATGGTGAACTTCTATCTTAGACTACTATTACAAGCTAATTCGAGTGTCCTTTTGCACACACTTTGTATTTTTCAATACTAGACTGAATTTTGTATTTTTAATATAGGTAATAATTAATTTAAAAACCTTAACATTTTAAATTTGAGTGTTTTAGTTGTAGCGTCAGGAAGATTGCAATTAGAAAATATGGCTTCAAAAGATAACCAGGATGAGAAAAGATTTTGCAATTATTGTAATAAAACTTTTTTTGATTCCAGTACTAAAAATAAACATATGAAAAAGATTCATCAAATTGTACCTGACTGTAAGAAGAACCAATGTATTATGTGTCCGTTGTTTATATTAACACAAAACATAATATTCATATTGAAGTATTAACATTTACTTTTTCCAGTGATTTAGAATACAAGCAGTGGATTCAAACAGAAAAAATTGAAACAAATTATATAGTATCCAATACAGTATTAGGTGAACAATTCAAGCAGGTGTTTTATAGTTGCAACAGAAGTAATATTAAAGGTAGATGATTATTTGCACATTTACGAGACAATTTCTTTATATGTACATATATCTTTAAAATTTGTAGGCTTTCAAAACAATTGCAAAATACGAACAGAGAAAGCTGGTGGTTCTATAAAAATTCGAGGATCATGTGCATCTCGTTTGATAATCAAAATGTGTATAAATGGTAAGACAGTAAAAAAACAGTAGGCAGGTTGATTATAAATATATTTTTTGTAGGTGAGAGGATTGTTACATTTTGGAAAACACATGTGGGGCACAAAGAAGAAATTAGAAGCCAACGTTTGTCAAAAATGGAACAAACTGAAATTGTAGAAAAACTGAAAATTGGTGTTAGTGTTGACAGAATTGTGGCCGATGCAAGAAACACTCATTCAGATAAGTTGGAAAGAATACATTTGCTGCATAGAAAAGATGTTCAGTATTTGGCAGGCAAACATAACATACAAAAAAAAAGACATGTAAATGATATGATGGCTACAGTTTTAAAAGTTCAAGAATGGAATGCTGCTGGTAAAAATTATGCTTTCATTTTTAAAGCTGAAGGTAAGATAAGATATATCTATTGCTTTGCTAGTTTCTATATAAAATAGGTGATGGTAAGGTGGTGGTATATAGCAATTTGATGGTGTTGTATATATAGGTGAAGGGCATCCTATTCTTGAAGTAGAAGATTTTGCTTTGGGCTTGATGAATGTGACTATGGAGAATAAATTAAGAAACTTTGGAAGTATTATCTGTATGGATGGCACACACTGTACAAATAGAAAGGGAATGGATTTAACTGTTATGCTGGTGAAAGATGATAAAAATGCAGGATTTCCTGTGGCTTTCTTTCTATCTAACAGACAAGACCAAATTGTACAAGAAGTTTTTTTAGGGGCACTTAAAGATAGGATTGGGACACCTATTCAACCTACGTATTTTATGAGTGATGATGATCCAAAATATTACAATGCGTGGTGTAGTATTATGGCACATAGACCGAGAAGACTTTTATGTACCTGGCATGTTGTAAAGAATTGGAATATTCAAGGCAAAGCGAAGATTATTGATTCCGATATAAAGAAATCTATGAAGATCGAAATGAAGAAGATTTTGACCGAAATAGATATTGATAAATTTAATAATCTGTGGGATACGTATTTTAGGAAATTGAATGAAGCAAACGAAATTCAGTTTCTAAATTATTTGAAAAAGTATATTTTACTATTGCTGTATTATAAGTAGTGCCTACATATAATTACTAACAATATGTTCTAGGTATTATTTTCAGAGTGATGAAAGAATTCATATGTGGGCCCATTGTTATAGATTAAATGCAGGGATTAATACAAACATGGCGATAGAAAGTTTGAATAATGATTTGAAAACTAACTATATTGGAAGAAGAGCAAATATTACTGTGGAAAACCTCTTGGATGCAATTGAAGATTTGGTGGATAATAAAATGTGGCAGAGGATTTTGTATATTGAAAGACCAACATCACAAACATATCAAGATAAAGTAGTAATCAGAGCCCATAAAGTGGCAGTAACTATGGATTTTAACATGGTAAGTGAAGTCGGTTTTGGGGAGTTTCAGGTGAGGTCTTCCCATGGTAAGGGTTATTATAATGTTAGTTATAATGAATTGTGCGAACAGGAGTGCAATACTTTATTTTGCCGTGCATGTAAAATTTGTATTCATCGATATAAGTGTGAATGTCAACAGTACGCTGTGAAAACCACCATTTGTAAGCATGTACATTTGGTTTGTTTGTATGAAAAGGAGAAGGGAGATAAATCTGTTTTAGATAATGTTACTACGACACTTGATGCGGGACCATCAAATATTAGACTGTACAACAATGAGGAAATTGATTTGTTTATGGTGGAAAAACATATTATCCCAGAAGAAGTTGACACACAAATGCGAAGACAAATGGAATATGAGAATATTCGAAATTTTTTAGTAGCACTTGATGATGAGGATAATGAAACATGTATAAAGAAATTTCATCAAATAATGAAAGAGTATGAACAGAAGACGTTAACATCTAAGCGTAAGATGAAGAAGCAAGAATACTACCCTTTAAAGAAGAAAGTGAAGAAGGTTATATAAGTATTTATTATGTCTTTTTAGGTAGCTCATCACCATTGTTAAATCTGTTCAGTCAGTAATACAGTTTCCCTAATTTCACACACATCTGTTAGCAATATATTTAGTTACATGTACTTTTGTATAGACTCGATACTTTTAGACAAGAAATTGTTCTTAATATATTAGTTCTAAGAATTCCTAATAACAGAAAACTATATATAAGAGTTTAAGTGTATGTAGAATGTAGGTAGTTATTATATGTCAATCTGAAGAAGCTACAGTGTAGCAAAACAGCTGTCGTTGTTATTAAATATTAAATACAGTGTAAATCATAAACATTTGTTTGTTTTGTTTCACATTTTAAGTTATAAGCTATCCTATAAGAATAATGCATGTACAAGTATATTTAGTGCTGTACGTCTAGGTTTATGTAGTTATTTTTTTATTATTATGTGTTTTATATTATGTATATATTGTTATAAAATATATGCTACATTCCAACTTCGTTATTTAGTTTAATAGGTATTAAATAATTTTATTTGTGTTTATGAAAAAAAAATAATGAAAAATAAAATAAAAAGCAATCTCTCATAAGTTTCTTGTTGATTTTGCTTGTAAGCAGTAATAGAACCTTCTAAGAGCAAATATACTAATTTAACGATCAAAAAATTGTTGTCTTTTACTTAGACTCAAAACCTGATCTTATAAGTTTATTTACATAGATGGTTAGTAAATATAACACCAGTACTTTTTTCTCAAATATTAAAATATCAACATCGAGTTTTAAATTTGATATTCATCCGTCAATTAAAATTAAATTTTAAATTGATAGATGTAATACCGTCAATTGTAACTCATTTCTAGAAATTGATAGGTGTAACGAACCAGACTGTTAAGCCTTGTCACTTAAGCAAATGAATTTAAATGATTTTTTTTTATAAGAAACAAGTATAAGATTACTGACGTTACTTATATTTAGCATTTTCATAAGGCCACTGCTACAAAAATATGTATTTCAAACGCACTAATCAAGAACGTTCATCTCCTGTTTCCGTGTTCTCTATTACGCGTCTAAGGGACGCACACAAAATTTTTAAATAGTATTATTTACCGCGTACGTTCGTAATTTTGCACGCATGCGTATTAGTTCAGACCTCCTGTGCACTTTAGAGTCGTCTGGTAAGTACTTATCTGGCGTTTCAGAAACCGGGCATAAGTGTGCCAATCACTGTCAGAGTGCCAACGACTATACCCTTTACCCTATTCAATGAGAATAAATTAAAATTTTTGTCATGGCCATATCTGCAACATAATTTTTTTAATATAGCATAGTTTAATATATGTATGGAAATGTATATTTGCAACTAAATTCTTGTTAATATTACTGATGGTGTTACACCACCAATTATTTAATAGAACGTTTCAAACACTCTTGTTGCTTCTGAATTTACTGTTGGTACTATTTAGTTATATGTAAGTAGTGATGAAACATCTGCAGAATAAATATAAAATATAAGACATAGAATGGTGAAAGTGTATTTAGTATTTATTCCATTTATTGAAAAATAAAATCTCAAGTAAAAGGATTCTTATTGCATTATAAACAACAAGCTGTTATATTTTTATTTTCAAATCTTGTTTTATATCTCAGATACTGAGGTTTAGATTATTTCAACTGCCAATTAAATTATCACTGCTTCTTGACATCTGTATGTAATATATTACTTAAGTGTTTTGAGAACTCGGAGTATTAAATATATGTTTCATCATTTCGTACTTATTTACAAAATCACCAAGTGACAGTAAATAATCTGATTCTTAATTTGTATATATTTGACCAACAGACTGTGAACATTGTGAAGCATATTACATAGACTACTGCATCGAATGTGGAATGCTTGTAAATATTTTAAATAAGAATGCAGTGAAGAGTGCAGATAATGGGATACAAGCGGATATACCAAATGATATTTTAGAAATTCAAGATTTATTTCGACAAACTGGAATATATGCGTTGAGGATTATTCCTGAAGGTGTTAAATTTGGTCCTTTCACTGGACTCAGTGCATCTGAATGTCCCTGGGAAAGAAAAGGCGAGAAATTTGTTTTGAACAAAAACAAATCCAAGTATTTGAATTGGATGCAGTTTGTTAATCCTACCAGGAATACTTCTGAAGGAAACCTGCATGTCCTTCATTATGAAGATAATACATATTATCAAAGCACTCGTCAAATTCCAGCTGGTGATGAATTACTGGTGTATTTCGGTGAGGAATATTGCCCAAATAAAATTGTCATAACAGACATAGTTAAGGGCATATTTGCCTGTACATTTTGCTGTCTTGGATTCAGCTCTAAATCACATTTGGCCAAACATAAAACCCTATGTGTTGAGGATGCACCTGGAAAGTTTTCAATTGAAGGTATTGTGAATATCTTATTTGATGTTTCTGAAATTGACTACATATATACTGTTTGTATTTTAAAGAGATTACACATCTTTAAAATATTTTATAAATTATTATTATTTGCCTCCCACAAAGAATGCATCAATGTCAGTCATATATAAAATTTAATGGGTGTGCGTTTCCCTCAATTTCAGACCTCGCACAGTGCTCATTTTGCAAAATTCACTTGGGCTCGAAGGAATATCTCGAACACCATAAGGCATTTTGCTTCGAGAGGAATGCCAGGTATGTTGCATTTTTTGTGATTATACATGGGAAGAGTGATGCATAAATGACATTTTCTTCCCTAACAATTTATTATGTGCTTATTGACACGTACAAATGTTAAATTGATTTAAAGAAAATCTCAAAATAATTGTGAAAATATTTGTGAATAATTTGTTTTTTTAAATTTAATGGATATTGTAAGTCTCACTGCCTTATTAATATAATCACTGTTACATTTTTAATACAACGATAAAATAGTTATCAAGTCGCCACCGTTATTTTATTCTCTTCAATACAGTACTACCAATACCAACTGCATCATACAAAATATTTCTGTTTACAATTTAGCTGCTTTCGTTCGTACCCATGATAGAAGGACTAAAAGAGATATGACACTCCCGTGGTTAAAATTCGTTCCTTCTGCGCAATGACGTCATGCGGTGACGACCAACAACGTAATTACACGAGTTTAATACGTAAAATTGTACATTACTGTTGATTGTGGATTAAATGAGGCCTGTTGACACAAAAGTTGGTAAATGAAGTGCAATGTCCTCTAATTGGATGTTATATTATTTTCAAATATGACCTTGGGATTAGCCGCAAATGTGATATTCTCATTTAAAAATCTGGATTTATAATATTGTCAACCATCCACTCCGTCCAACTAAAATGCCAGATATCCATGGCCTACTTTGGTCTAAATAGATAGTTAATAAATAATACAGTTTGCACATAGGATAATAATGGGTTTCATTTAATAAAACAAAAACATGTAATACAATATTAACATTTTAATGTATGATTTTGTCAAGTTTTCTTTTTCTAGATTTTTCTAACTCTTGAAGATTACTATTTAACTTTTTTTATTCTAAAATACATTCGACTTCTAAAAAATAATGTTTTTACATCCACATGACAATGTATATGTTCGCTTTCCCTTATCAAATACTGAAGATAATTTTTTGTTATAACTAATGTGTCTTTATTAATATCTTGAAAAATTTTCTCCAATTTTTCCAGTTTTTCCATAATTTCTGGAGATGCTTTTGTCAATCCTCCTTCAGATAATTGATCAGTCCATGTAAAACTGGCTGAAGTAGATGTGGAAGTGGTTTGAGGAAGAGTAACATGTTTTAACCTATGACAAATATAACCACCTAAATTTTCAAGTCCGTCGTAAATTAATTCATCTTCATCAGCGAGTTCCATGTTATGGTCTTGGTCATTGTTCAGGTCACGATCTACAAAAACATTAAATGAACTACATATATTAATTATTAATTTTGAATCAATACTAACCAGTCAATAATTTCGAACATAATTCACTGCTTCTTACGTTTTCGCCTAATTCAAGATTCAAATCTGGAGTATGATCTTCTTCAGTATTACCAAATGACAGCGACCCATCATTTTTTCCCAGGATATATTTTCTTAGGCGATATTTGAATTCCAAAGCTGTAGGGTGATCATGGAGGCCTCCTTTGGCCCTGATTACACCAAAAAAGTTTTCTAGAACATCTTGGTTTAGTCTATACGTCAACAAATATTTAATGTTGAATTTATTTTGCATTTCATGAAAGAGAAGCTTTAAAGATGTATTGGTAATTAGAATTCCTAAAAAATTTATGCCAGCTACAAATTGACATGCATTGATTTATGTAGCATTTATACCCTTTTGGAACGGCAAAAGCTGTTTTTTGTTGGAAATTTTCATAGAAAGTACGGTGTCAGACATCTTATCCAAAATGATATTTTGTTCATTCAAAGCTAAGCCATATGCTTTTGTTCTTGCTCGTGAATCAGTTTCCGGGACTCGTACATTTAACACATCAAACCAGTCGTTCACCTAAAATTATAATTTTTATTGATAACTTACCTAATGTAATTATTTTATAATATTTTACTGTTTTGAAAAATTCTGAACACTGCGCCCAATTTGTTGATGATTTGAAACGACCTAGCATTCCACATCTAGAGATAGCAGTAGCAATTGTATGTGAAAATAACTTCGTTGCAAACTTCACTTTCTGCCTAGCTGCTCCCTTAACATTCAGCATTTCCTTGTTAATTTTGTGTGTAATTTTTAAATCTGAGCAACTGGTTAAATCAATCAATTCCTCAATAATATTTTTGTTTACTTCTTGTCCTTCCAATATAAAACCTTGATCCACAAAGTGATTTCGTATCAACTTTATTAGATGCGGAACGTCAGCAAATACAAATATTTTTTCATCATTAGCAGGATTGAGGAACCACGTTTTTGAAGTATTAATTCCTATCTCTGAATGTAAAGCACGGTTACCGCCTCCTAAATCGCTTGTCATTGCCACCACATGAAAACCTAAATAATAAAGTAATTTAAGTGATTTAACATCATATATAATTACCTGCAGATTCAACATAATTTATTACATCAAATATCTTATCCTTGGTCAGTTTGCAGTCAAAATCAAAAAATATTGGTTGCTTCCAACTTTTAAACAACCCTCTGAGCATGATCACTTGGACATAACTAAACGGTTTTATTGTTTCATCATTTACTTTATCATACAAAAACTGTTTTTTAATTTTCATTTCATCGAACGATAACACGCATACTTTATCCATTTTAGTCATATCTGAAGTTTTAATAATATGAAAAATCTTCTTTAAAATTCCTGGAGATATTAGTATTTTTTTTAGCCATGATCGAAGAGTTGAAACTGCTGGAAATGGAAATCCACGTTTTAACATAAGTCTATAAGCTTTAGGCCCTGCTGCATGAATAGCTATTGCTTTTGAAATATCCTCAGCTGACCATGTCAATCGTTTATTAGGAGTTTGTATTTTCCTTATCTGCTGAGGGCTAAATAATTTTTTCAGCTGGTTTTGTTCTTTTTCCATTACTGCTAATTGTGCTTTAAGATCAGCTATTTTTGTATCCCTGTCGTCATACTCCGTATTTACTCTAAAACAAAATGTAAGAATTCAAGAAATAAAATGTAACAATACATATTATAATAATAGTAAGACTTACCCCTTGCTAACACATGTATCCACAAGCTTGTTATTGTTACCATCACCTTCTAGAGCATCTGCATCTGGAGAAGAACCAGGTAGGGCCGGGTGATTATTATGGGTACCACCGCCATCCGAAGAAACAGTATTAACTGCATGTGTAAAAGAACTACAACAACCCAGAAGAATAATGCAGGCATTGTTAGATTTACATAAGTTAATTTATAGTATTATGAATACAAAATAGTACAATATTACCTGTTTACAACCGAATCAACAATTTTCTTGCGTTCTCTGGCTTCTCTCCTTTGCTGCCTAAATTTGTTACATTCTGAAGGCAAGGTTTTTGCCTTCATGATGTTTATACTTGGTACGGCACTCTCCTTCAACTGACGACAGTTTTTTGGATTGTAGTTCAGTAATTCGTGTTTCAAATTTCGAACGTAGTCATCGTCTGTGAAATGTGTCGAACAGATTCGAGAATTTTCAACGTTGAAACAGTCGGCACGAGAACAACAGTTCACCCATACACTTCGCGTCGGTTCCTCTTTAGGAAAACGAAAAAATTGTACATTTGGTCCAATACTTTTTAAATTGTTATTGACGGAGCAACCAAACACTGCGCACCGCATTGTACTTAGGTTAATTAATTACCCAATAGAAATAATTTCTAATTTCACAAGTAAAACGATGAGTAAAACGTCAGTCATGTCCGTCATATCACCACAACATGGTCACCACTTGACGTCACCGAGCAATGACCGGTGGGGGAAACATGCGCAATGTCATATCTCTTTTAGTCCTTCTATCATGGTTCGTACCCGTGATTCATAATCACACGATCAGATTAGACAACGCAAGTGTTCGATTGCAATGATCACTTTCCCCCCACTTGTGAAACAAAAACCCCTTACCCCGCTGAAACAGACAATTTTTGTGATCACTGTGATTGTGATTAGTTTACATAACAGCAACATAACCTTTAAAAAAGGTGTTTGTATTGGCATCTCGTCTCGTAGTCGCATCTGTAGAAAAGATGGAAACAAATTTGCAAGGTGGAAGTTGTGATAATTCCAGTAATAACCTCTATCGAGTAGAATTAATATATTCTGGTCGTAAATATACAGTGTTTCTTAGCAGTTATGAATTAAATCGTGCTCAAGAAGGTAAGTTATAATTTTAAGAACTTAAAAAAGAGATTACATGAAATTTGTAAGAAGTATCGGCATCTCCAAGAACGAAATTTAGTAACAGCTGAAGTAACAACTGATATAGAAGAAGTAAATATAACAAAAGAAAATGGAAAACACATAAATGCAGATGCAGAATCATTTGATATTTGGAGTGACAAAGAAACAAAAGTATTAATAAGTCTGTATGGAGAACATATTGATGATTTTCAACATGCAAAAAAGAAAAAGCACATATGGACCATAATATCAGAAAAAATGTGCAGCATTGGTCTGTTTAAAACTGCCGAAAAATGTCAAAGAAAATGGTTAAATTTATCCAGAGTATATCGCTCTACAAAAGACAAGAAATCTAAATCGTGGTATCAAAGAGTAATTTTTAAGTATTTTGACTTATTAGACGAACTGCTTGGCAGCAAACCATCTAATTCAGTTGAGACATGTATAGTGGATATTGGAATACCTGAAAGTAATGTTCATGAAAACCAGCATGTGTGTTTAGCTGAAAATGAAATACATGAGGAAAATAAAGAAAATGCTACAGATTCATCTACCAGCACAAATGAAAGTTATTTACCAAAAAAGAAAAAAAGAAAAAATTATACTCATGACAACTTTAAAACAAGAATGGAGTATTTAAAAAAGAAAGATGAAATGAAGCAAAAAAGACATGAGGAGCGAATGGAAATAGAAAGGGAAAGGAATCAATTGTTAAAGGAAATACTCGAAAAACTTAAGTAACTGCAAATATTTTTTGTTAGTAATTTTACAAGTGTCTTTTTAGTTTTTTCATTTTATTAATTTTAATCTGTGGCATTATTACATTATGAAATTGTAGCAATTTATTTTTCTGTTTACATGAATGTTTGTTAGTTTTATCATATTGTACCTTTCAATAAAAATACTTGTTTTTGCATTGTTTACATTTCTTGTAGAACTAGGGAGCAGGTAACATTATTTTCATTATTCATTTAATTTTATTGAATGAAATAGTTTAAGAGGAAATAAAAAACAATATACTAATTAGAGTTATTTTTACAAAAATTTCCTGTCTGCGGTTCACTGCAGGTATTTGATTATCCTCCATAGTATCATCCTCCAGATGTTCTTGAGGTTTGTTCACATGTTCCGTGAGGAATTGCAGATCATCATTATTGTATAAAATGCAAATGTTATGCAGTACACATGCCGCTATGATGTACTGTACTATTAGATTAGTATTTGCATTTTCAAATTCATGAAGTCGCCTAAATCGACCTTTAAGTAGCCCAAACGCATGTTCAACCACTATTCTGGTGGAAGAATGTTTCATATTGAATGTTACTTGTTGCTCAGTTAATAGGCCATTATCTTTGAAAGGTGGAACAAGCCACTTCATAAGAGGGTATGCAGAATCCCCCAAAAGAAAATAGTCATCATAAAAAATATTATGTGATTCTGCGATGCTATATAACTTTGACTTTCTTAAAGCTCTTGCATCATGTACTGATCCAGGTGCACCTACTGATATATCTCGGAACATTTTATTATTATCGACTACGGCTTGTAAAATAACACTAGCATATCCTTTCCTGTTAATATAGTCATTTGCGTGTAGAACAGGCTTTTTAATTTTAAAGTGGCATCCATCTATTGCTCCAAGAACATGTATTATTCCTTGTCTTTTTGAAAAATCTGATGAAATAGCTATTGCCTCATTTTGTGTGGGCCATTTAATATAGTCGTTGCTGCAATTATTCAAATATTTGGTGAAGTCTTCTATAACTACATGAGCAGTGCTGATGGACACACCAAATCTGTCAGCCACTCCACGGAAGGTTTCTCTGTTGGCTAAGTACCATAGTGTCATTAAAACAATTTTCTCAAAACCACTTGAGGCCAACCTCCACGATAATCTTTTTTCTTTACACCTGCATACCTACCTACAAAATAGAAGCAATAAGTGTTATGGTGTTTTTTATACAAAGAAATTATAGTACTATGTACTATTATACTCACTCGTCAGGCTCTCGGCAACGTCCCTGCTTATTCGAAAGTGCTCCTTAAATACTGTTAAACTATAATTCCTAACAATATTTTCTACATAGTTTATAATCTTGGTCCTCTTCTTGTGGCTTACTATATGTAATTCATCATCGCTCGTATCAGAACTAGAGCTACTAGAAGATGATATATTCTTTGAGGTTTTTGCAATTACTTCCTTTAAAAAACCCGATTTAATTTCATAATAATTTCATTTAATTATGACATAACTCACCAATAGCAGTCTTCGTCTATGCATTCTAATTAAAAGCTTTTTACGGATTGGACCACAAATAATGTAAAGAAAACACCAATGAAACACTAACATTTATACACCGTGTTTCATGTAACTAGCACATTAGAAGTTTTTGTGCTTACAACGCGAATTTTTTCCAGAAGTTTTGCCTTCTCACATAATTGACCGCAATCTTTCAAGTTAAAATATTTTTAAACTCGTGTAACTTCCGGTTACACCGGAAGTAGGCGCCATCTTTGTTATTTTAAATGTGACACCCTGTATTTTATTCGAGATTTGAATTGCTTATTTAAATAGAAGAACAGAGATACCGGGTTGGATTATGTCAAAGTCAACCGTTTCGGAGTTATTCAACTGTTTTCCATTTTTAGGGCACTTGAACGTAATTTTAAAAGTTCTTTATCTGAGACGTGAAAAAAGATAAACAATTGAAATTTGTTCCTGAGATAGTCAAAGTATTGTCCTATTCGAATATCACCAGGTTTTGCAATAATATTACACAGGGTGTTCTCTAATTAATTTACAATTATACACATTTCAAATGCACGAAACTCAATTTTTTCAAATGAAACACCCTGTATATTTTCGCCTTTTCTGAAGCAGAAAAAAATTGTCTTTCGATCCACTATTACATTCCCTATACCTATCTCTAGAGGTTTTTGAGTTATTGGGGAGATCAGCCTGAAGGCCCGATATTTTGCCAAATAAAACTGAAAAAATAATAGATTAAGTATAGGAGGAGTGGATTAATAGTCATTTGTAAGCATGTTATGGGCATGGAAAAAAAGTCTTCTAGTTCAAAACCAAAAATTTATTAATTGCGAAAACATTTTTGATCTCACGGTATAAGTCAAACAAAGAAAACAAAAACAAATCTAAAACCAAATCACAGCAAGTGCTCAATATGTCCACCGCCTACTTCAATGCATTTATTTAACCTTGTTTGGAGCTGGTCAGTCGTTGCACGTTCAATCATTTGAACTTCAATTTGGTCAAATGCTCTTCGCACCCTATCCTCTAGTTCTTGCCTGGAGTTAACTGGTGTTGCATAGACCTCTTTTTTTATGTAACTCCATAAAAAAAAGTCAACTGGAGTTAAATCCGGAGATCTAGCAGGCCAAAGACATGGTCCATTTGGACCAATCCACCTATCCTCAAATAGCTGGGCCAACTCTTGATATACAGCATGAGTAGAGTGAGCTGGAGCTCCATCCAGTTGAAACCAATAATAGTTTTGGTGTGGCATGTCATTGACTATGTTTGCCACCACTTCCCTAATGATTCGCAAATATCTTTCGGACGTTAGCCTTTCATCATAAATATGATAAAATACCCTTCCCCACCTTATTATGGCGAATACATTAAAACTAAATTGATATTGAAAATGGCTTACTCGTGAAAAGTGGGGATTTTCATCTGCCCAAAAATGACAATTTTTATTATTTACAACGCCTTGCCTGGTAAACTTGGATTCATCCGACCATAAAATCTTTCGTAACATGTCCGGATCTTCCTGTTTACGAATAGTTAGCCACTCACAAAAATCAATTCTTCTCTGAGCGTCTCCATTTCTCAGTTCGTGGACTTTCCTTTGTGCATATGGGTGCCATTTGTTCTTTGCTAGCACGCGTTGAATTGACGTCATACTAATATCTAAATCCACCTTTGCTTTACGTATCCAAGCATGGGGATGAGCTGTGAAATATCCCAGAATATTAATTTCGTTGTTTTCTTCACCTGTTACTGGCTTAGTACAATTTCTTTTTGTGTTCATATTTCAATGTCGCAAAAAATGTGTTTCAATTTTTGCAAATTTGAATCGATTCATCGGAGGCAAATTAGGGTGTCTCTGATTGAACCCACGGCAAGTTCTACTTATTATGCGATTACATTCTCCGTGTATGTAAAATAAATTAAGGATACTTTCATTTGGATAATTATTATTATAACCTTCCATTATGCACTAATCAAATCATTCAGTAAAGTACAAAAAATATCCAAGCATCAAATTAATAACACTGACAGCGAACGAAATTTTGACAACTAAACATTTTGTTACTTCCAAGGCATTCTTGAAATTGTGGCTGAATGTAAATTCAGTACTTTTTGTTAAAGTAAATCTATGTATTCTGTGAGTATAATGAAATACAACTACATCTTGAACTCATCATTTCACTTAATGAATAGTAAAAATAGAAAAGAACTCTTGGTACTTTTATTCTATGTAATGTGTGTAATGTAAATCCATGATGTAACAATTCTAGTACGTCAATGTTAGTATTGTGATCGACGAATAAAATTTACGATTTCTGAAGTTTACTTTGAGGTTAATTTGCATCAAAATTTACCAAATTTTCTGAATGTAAATTAAATACTTTTTGATAAAGTAAAACAATGTATTCTGTGAGTATAATGAAATAAAACTACATCTTGAATTCACCATTCCACTTAATAAATAGTAAAAATAAAAAATCAAACTTCGTACTTTTCTTCTAGTGATTATTTGTTAATACTGAAGACTTAAACAATGGTTATATAAAATGTATATTTTAGGAGGCAAGCTCTTTCAATAATTCTTCATTATTTAAAATATCTTTTTAAACCTGACTTCAATTTATATTAATGTCGTACATTACAATTAACTTATTTCATAGTATGTCACACCTTAACACATATTAACTCGTCACTTATCTAGATTTTTAATAAATTATTAATGATAACACTCTTCAACTTAGAACATACACAAAAAGAAAGTTACAAATGTTACAGGCTAGTAATAAAATGTAGATTTTATTTTTAAGTTTAGTGTTTTTTCTTATTGTCGGTATAACATCGAGTACAAAATTTAAATCAATACACATTTTTAAAATCAGTATATCTGGCCAATTTATTATATTATATATTGTACATTTTCTCTTTATGTATTTATCTTACAAAATTAATCAGAAGTAACAATTAAATAAATTAATACACCTTTGACCTGAAACTAAAATTCTCTAAGTTGTAATGAAAATAGAGTCGAAATATTTACATATTCTATTACTATTGTATAATAACAACATATGCCTAAAATATTGCACTTCTGTAAAAAAGACACCTTATGGCTTTTTTACTTCAAGTTATTAATTTTCAATTTTACAAATTAATTGTAGTAATATATGAAAAATTTATCAAAAAAGAATAGTAGATTGTACAGACATTCTTGTTTATTATCACTATTTCTACTGTCTTTAGATTCTGAACATTTATAATAAATGATATTACTTCTTCTCTGCCAGGCAACAATTCTCGGTGCCATCATTTTCTGATTTCACTGCTACTCTATCTAAGAGTATTCGTCTAAATTTCAGGTGTTCTCATTTCTGGGTCTGATTCCACATCTTAACTGCATTTTTCCTCAAAATCCTGCTCTCCCATGTGCTTATTATAATATATTTTGAATATTCCCCAAATATGCTCTATCGGGTTGAATATGTAATAATATGATGATAGTTGTACAACTGTGTGCGTCTGGTATATTATGGCTCTTAACCCTTCTCTTATTTGACCTTTGTTTCAAGAATTATTAGGAGATTTATCATATAAATACTATGATAACTTCTAGCGTACACAGCAGTTCATTTTCATACTAATTTAAGAAATTGTTTCTATCTATTGCACGATGGTAATCAGGATTACAAGTATTTGAAAAAATACTAAAGAGGCACTGTTAATAAAACCATTACATGTACCTGCATAAACGACTATAAACCTAAAACCAAAGCAAAATTTGTAGTACTCGACACTTGTCAATTTTAATGCAGAGTATTATCTTAGCCGTAAACTTTCATACACTCTTATGACTATCATCCTGCCATGATCTGATTCCAGTACCATTTTCAAAAATCCAAGTCTCATCCAAATTGACACATTCCAGTGGACTTTCAGATTGTAAATTATTCATATATTTTTATAGAAAATTAGTTCGAGGAAGAACAACATGTGTTTTTTCCTTAATCTTCTCTATGGAAAGTCTTTCTTATATTTGAAACCAATATCTGCTAGTACTCTACCAAAAGAATCAACAAAGCCATCAAAGATATGATGGTCCACTGGCAGTGATAATAACGAAGCTCATGTAAAGTGTTGTTCTAAAAAACATCATTAACATTATAATATTCTTTTTATTTTCAATGAGTTGTATAAGCAACATAGCGTTTTTACACACATCGTATTGCGTATTATTGCTTTTATTGCAGGAGTAATCACATACAGTTTCCTGAAACGTATTTTTAGGACTTCGGTGAGCATCATTTTGTTTACGTGTCTTAAAAATACTGCTCACAGATTCAACGGAAATATTTAAAGCTTGTGCAATTCTCTAAAATTATAATATTAATATTTATTTGATGTCATTACAACAAATATGTATACATACCTCTCGCACACTTGTCAACGGTAATAGTTATTCAATTTACGTTTGTATGTAAGTAATCAAAGAGCTAATGAGCGCCTTTGATTGACTATTGAATGGCTTAAGCATCGTTAGTTTTAAAAAGGACTTTGAAAGATAATACTACAATAAAATAAAAATAAACAACAGCAACCAAAACCTATAATACTGTAAACAATACTGTCAAATGACAGCACGGAATTCAAAATCACTAGCGACGTGTAAACGATGTTTCATGTAAGCCAACATCCGATGTTAATATTTTTTTAAACTGGCTAAAATAACGCCAACATTATCATTTTTAATTAATATTAATAAATAAAATAATCCTGTAATTATTATTATATACATATAATGTATTCTATACCAATGAAATTCTAAATTTAGTAATATATAAAGTAATTATGTTCGTTGTTATGAAATTGACAATGCAGAGAGAGACATTTTTTAAAAACCACTTTTTCGGAATCAGGGGACCTCAAAACGTGGATATCTGCAAAAATCTCCAGGTCGAAAATGTTCATCATCACAATACTTCCTTATACTACGTATAAGAAAGTAAAAGGACAACTTATGTCTTTATTTAATTATTGTGTGGCAGTCTTTGGTCCTTGTATTGATGTGATCGATAAGCCGCGCATTTAGAAGGTGCCGAACAGCTGTTTGAAATACGTCTTTGGAATTGGTTGGTTTGATAGGGTTAGTCATAGGCTGCGCGATGTGGGTTGGCTCAATATGAACAACAGGAGAATTTTCCATTCACTAAATTTGTACCTTAAATTATCGTATCTAAAACTCCTCTTTACCTAATATCAGAAAATTCGCTTTCGAATGGATGTACATTATCATATATCATAATGTTTCGCACTTTGCCCGCATATTGAGTGATGTAACTTGGGAAAATTTGTGTAATTTTAAAAATGTAAATAATGCCTTTGATTATTTTTATGATGTTTTTATGGAATGCTTCAATATGTGCTTTCCACTGACAAAAGAAACTAAAAGTGATCGAAGTTAGGTAACGTCTGAGGTGAGGCATTCAAGTGTGAGTATGCGAGACTTGTACTTTCTTCAAAAGCGGTTTCCTTTTTAAAAAACACATATTTACAACAACAAAAAAAAGCATATTAAACTTTTACTTGTCACCAAGCCCGACTATTATTCAAATAGGATTGTTTCATCATCTAATCAGATAAAAGCTGCCTGGGGTGTAATAAATGAATTGTCAGGTAGGGTACGTGATTGTGATAACTTTGTTTTGAGTATTGACGGTAAACTTATGGAGGATCCTCAGCAAGTTGCGGAGGTTTTCAATGGGTTGTTTTACAACTACATATTGCTGTGGTATTTTTTCACTTAAATAAATAAATAGATAAATAAAGAAACCAAACAAATAAAAGGTCAACAAAAATAAAATACCACTACATTTATTTTAAATAAATATAAATTTACATGTTAGATATAAATTATAATTTAATATTTCAACAAATAAATACAGAATAATCCACTAATTAATATAAATATATATAATTTAAATTGTCACGTAATAGTGAGTACACAAATTAATAACTATGCAGTAGAATACACATCAATGCAATGTGGGTTGCATACCCGTAAAAATGAGAGCATTGAAAATTAAAAAGCGTTGACCCCAATTTAAATAAACTAGAGCACAAAAATTATGTTAAATATCATACAAAACATGATACTTAAATACTGACCTCAGTCTAAAAAAGGATATGTAACGATTCAAACATTATTACTAGTGATTAATAGAAAGTAGGTCATTCGGTAACACATTCTTTAGTAGCAATAATAATCAGTGAATAGAAGCCTGCATTCAGCATATTGGGATAACAATAAACACTATGGCTAGAACAAAGGTCTATATACATAAATAAATATATATTCCACTTATTTCACAGTCACTAAGATCAATTGTATTTTTTTCCGTATGGGACATGGAAATGCATACAAAGGTATATGATTTATTTGTTTCTATACACAAACACATCCAGAATGTAAATATTGTGGCCTGGTTCACTATTAAAAATAAAACATTATGTTGGGTATGCAATTTTTCACTGATATTCACAGAATAAAAGATATTGTTGAATGTACATTTAAATATGCGATTAGTACATAATTTCATTCATATAAAAATACTTCAAGAGACTTCAGGCTAAAAATAAATAAAATATTAGTTAGTATATAATATGGTACAGCTTAAGAATACCTACCAATAGATAAAATCAATCAATGTCCATAAAATATACAAGTATAAAAATATGTAAACAACAACAACGGGAACATGGCGGAAGAAAGGTCACATGACCACGTGACATCGATAGTTACCATAACAAACACGGAGGGCGTAGTAGATGAAAATTTAAATTGAACAAACATAATTTAAAACAAAATAAAGCGTTTGTCAAATGTTAAATGGTATAAAAGGGCATGCATCAGCTAAATACAGGAAGTCCATCCGAAGATCTCCAAGACTCAAGAAGAAAAGAAAAGTTAAACCAGTGCTCCAAGTGAAATAAATAAAATAAAAATCTAAAAGGCATAAACGCCTTTAAGATACAGACGTCGCAAGAAGAAAACGTGTGATACGCTTCATAGACGGACAAGTGCGCGCTATATACAATAAAGCGCGAAACATTATTATTCGACTATACAAAGCCCGCTATAATAAGAAAATTTCCAGTAGGATGGAAGGCCCGGATTATCAAGGAGAATTCGAAAAAATATACGATCAAGAAAAGTAAGTACAAGCACTATTAAATAAAGTTCATTTTGCAATCCTATAAATAAATAAATAAAGGAATCTTCATGTGTGTGTCATAAGATTATCGGATAGCAACAAATTTTAGAATATTATTTTAAATATTTAATAAATTCTTCTTTGAGTAAGCCTTGGGTTGACGTGCGAATCTCAACTTAAGGCGATTCAACGGAGTATCAATAATTTTACCCAGATAGCAATAAATTTTAGAATATTATTTAAATATTTAATAAATTCTTCTTTGAGTAAGCCTTGGGTTGACGTGCGAATCTCAACTTAAGGCGATTCAACGGAGTATCAACAAGTTACCCAGATAGCAATAAATTTTAGAATATTATTTAAATATTTAATAAATTCTTCTTTGAGTAAGCCTTGGGTTGACGTGCGAATCTCAACTTAGGGCGACTCAACGAGGCGTTAACGCTTTCATTTGAACAACAATAATTTGAAATATTATGGGAAACATCAAATAGTTCTTCATTGTTTAAATCTCGATTTTGACGTGAGAATCTCAGGTCGAGATGATTCAATGGAGATACATCGGTAAAAGGGTAAAGAAAGTGAATTTAGTAAATTTCTTTGATTTGTAAGCATACATGAAGAATTCGTGCAGAGTTTTTCTTTTACAATTTTCATAAGGAACAAAGGATTTGCAAGGTGCTTGTACTATGAATAAAAAGGCAACACATAACAAAAAAAAAATAAAGTATTGTATTGTATGATAATAAAAAAATTACTAGCAATGTTTTTGTAAATTTATATTGTAAATAAAATAAGTTGTGCTGACGTTCAATATTTACTTATTTATACCCATCCCAAAGGAGAACATAAGGAAGGTAAACATCACTATCACAGCTAGAACTCACAATAAGCAAAAGGCTGCGACACATTAACCGTAATAAAAACAAAGAAATTCACATTTAGACCCTGAGATTATTAAAGTATATCAATTTATTAATTTAACTATTGGTTATTAATCAAAGTAGAGGAGGTCACAGCAATATGTTATAAATATATTTAATAAGCTAGGACGGGCAAAAAGAAAGCCAAATGTAAATAAATCAAATTGTCGTTGAAAAAGTATTCGCTGCAAGCCACAATTTCTAGTGTTGATGAGTTTCCTATAGAAATGATCATGTTTATGTCATTCTATTTGTCGTGTCTTTTATGTGTTCCTAGTTTGTTTAATTAGAATTAGTTCATTACTTAAAGAAAAACAGAGGTTGGTATCAAGCATAGCGGTGAGAATCACTGTATTAACATTAACATGAACTCTTACTTCTGCAAGGGTCTTTTTTTTCCATTAAAACGCATTAGCCATTTGATGGTGAAATTAAGTCCGCCCTTAAATTGATGTTTAGTTCTATGAAATTAGAAATATTTATTTATTTTCAGAAAGGGCATTGTACCGACACCTCTGCCCAAACAACCGACAACAGCATTGAACGGACGCAAGAGGTGCCTCCGTCAAATCTATAGATGTAAGCAGTGCAATTACAGGACGAAGTACCAATCAGATCTCAAGGAGCACACCAGCAACCACCATTACCTAGTTAAAATGCATAAATGTGGGATTTGTACCGGACGTTTCAAAATTAAAGAATCTATCAGGCTGCACGGGGAGAATACGCACGCTTATGTAGGAGGAAAGGACGGCCGAGAACATTCTACGACTAATTATAGGAATGCAAAGATCAAAGTAGAACAATCGAGCTCACGAGATCAAAAGAAAGTATTTAAATGTTCGCTGTGTGTATTTCGAACAAAATACAAACATTGTGTAAGGAAACATATGAAAACGAAACATTTAAAGAGATTTGATTATAATTGTGACTCTTGTGAATTTAGAACAAACAACAAACATCATTTAAAAGTGCATATAAAAACTAATCATTTGAAGATGTTTGATTTTAAATGTGACTCTTGTGAATATGAAACATATAGAAAAATGTGTTTAGAAAGACATATAAAAACTATACATTTGAAAGAATTTGATTATAATTGTGAGTCATGTGAATATAGAACAAACGACAAGACTGATTTAGAAAGACATATAAAAACTAAACATCTGAAGAAATTTAGTTTTAAATGTGACTCATGCGAATATGAAACAAACTACAAAAGTAATTTAAAAGTGCATATAAAAACTAATCATTTGAAGTTATTTGATTTTAAATGTGATTCTTGTGAATATGAAACATATAGAAAAATGTGTTTAGAAAGACATATAAAAACTATACATTTGAAAGAATTTGATTATAATTGTGAGTCATGTGAATATAGAACAAACGATAAGACTGATTTAGAAAGACATATAAAAACTAAACATCTGAAGAAATTTAGTTTTAAATGTGACTCATGCGAATATGAAACAAACTACAAAAGTAATTTAAAAGTGCATATAAAAACTAATCATTTGAAGTTATTTGATTTTAAATGTGATTCTTGTGAATATGAAACATATAGGAAAATGTGTTTAGAAAGACATATAAAATCTATACATTTGAAAGAATTTGATTATAATTGTGCCTCATGTAAATATAGAACAAACGGCAAGACTGATTTAGAAAGACATATAAAAACTAACCATCTGAAGAAATTTAGTTATAAATGTGACTCATGCGAATATGAAACAAACAACAAAAATAATTTAACAGTGCATATAAAAACTAATCATTTGAAGATATTTGATTTTAAATGTGATTCTTGTGAATATGAAACATATAGAAAAATGTGTTTAGAAAGACATATAAAAACTATACATTTGAAAGAATTTGATTATAATTGTGACTCATGTGAATATAGAACAAACGACAAGACTGATTTAGAAGGACATATAAAAACTAAACATCTCAAGAAATTTAGTTATAAATGTGACTCATGCAAATATGAAACAAACAACAAAAATAATTTAATAGGGCATATAAAAACTAAACATTTGAAGAAATTTGATTATGACTGTGACTCTTGTGAATTTAGAACAAACTATAAACGTAATTTAAAAGTGCATGTAAAAAGAAAACATTTGAAGAAAATTTGATTATAAATGTGACTTGTAAATATGAAACAAACAGCAAACAGCATTTAGAAGGACATAAAAAATGAGTTTTTTATACGTGCGAGTGTTTCAAATTCTAGAATTTTAAGAATTTTCTTATATAAAAATTATTCAAAATCCTATTCTAAGCACTTCTATTCTCTTAATAAATCTCTGTAGAATGCATACCTTGCAAGATATTCGAAAAAAAAGTGCTACTCGTTAAAAGTGTTACTTCCGGTTTGAATTTTAAATTTTTTTTGTACAAAAATTATTGAGAATTATTTCTAAATACTTTTATACTCATAATATACCTGCCTGGAAAGCATGTCTTGCGGGATATTTGCAAAAAACTGATTTTTGATAAGAATAAAAGACCTACTTCCGGTAGGAATTTCGAAAAACTCTTTTAATACAATTTTTCTGAAATTTAATTTTGAATACACTTCAATTCTTCATAAATTTGTTTAAACTTACTTGACGAAATATTGGCAAAATTCGATTTTTTCACTGACATAAACTACTACTTCCGGTCTACCGATTTTACTGAAAAACTAATCAAATCTCAAGAGGAAGATTATAGTCATAAATACAAAATTTGGAATTGATATCTTAGCCGACTGATCGCTATCGTGGTCACACACACAGAGAGAGAGACATTTTTTAAAAACCACTTTTTCGGTATCAGGGGACTTCAAAACATGAACATCTGCAAAAATCTCGGGGTCGAAAATTTTCGTCATCACAAAACTTCCTTGTAACGTAGATTGAAGGAATACATAAAGATGTGCAAAGCTATAGCAATTTGGGTACGCTCAGTGCTATGAAGTAGCGCATCTATATGTATTCCTTCAATCAACGCTTATACTACGTGTGAGAAAGTAAAATCAATATATGAAGAATTTGATTATAAATGTGATTATTGTGAATTTAAAACAATCTATAAACGTAATTTAAAAGTGCAAGTAAAAACTATAGACTATTCCACTATTCTCCTTTGATCCGTATATAACTATCCTTATTTGGTACATAGAACGTTGTCAAGTCGCTTGATGTAATTTTCACGGGAAGAATATTTGAACATAACCACGAATGTCAATGTGACAATTAGCCTTTACGTTATAAAATTGACGTAATATACTAACCTACGACTACTATATAAAGCATAGCTGACTCGTCCGCCATTTTGGAGATAATGTTAAGGCGGTAAATTTGTCTGCTAATAGCAAATGTTGAATAGAACTTGGAATAATTGACTTTATTTAAGCCGGTTTAGGACGTGAAATAATGTAGGTATAATTTTTTACAATAGTCTTATATTTAAGAATTCCCAGAATATATAATAATAACTAAAAATAAGTACGTAATATGACTGACATTTATCTCCAAAATGGCCGACGAGTCAGCTGTCCTAAATATAGTAGCTATATACTAACCCTGCCATGTGAAAGTTACCCTAATACCCATCCAACATTGAAATTATGCAACGTCGTGTGCGATCTCCATAAGAGCAATACTTTGATTCCAGGGTGGAATAGACTATAGACATATGAACAAATTTGATTTTAAATGTGACATTTAAAGACTATATAAAAACTAAATATTTAACATTTAATTGTAAATATGACTCATGCACATTTACAACAGACAACAAAGGTGATTTAAAATACATGTAAAAAGTAAGCATTTGAAGTAATTCGATTAAAATATGCCTCATGTGGATATGAAACAAACATCAAATGAAGACCTGGTGTTTAAATATTATATTGTAACGTTTTCGGGTTCGCAATAAACAACTCGTGCAATTATTTATTTAAAACAGTCTGTATATTTAGACACTTAAAATTAATTACAATATAAAATATAAAACTAACGTATCACACTTAAACTACTATTAATAAATTAAAATTAACACTTGTATCTATTTCTATTACTAATATCTCTGTCCGTATTTATGTAACACTTCTATTTATATAACGCGGCACTATTATATTTATTTCTACCGTACGACTTATATTTATTTCTACTGTATTTATTTCTACGCGCGTCGGCTACTTCTTACGGACTTTCTTAATCCCGAATTACTATGCAATTACTCATCCCGCAATGAATCCAGCCGCCTTATATACGTATGCGAAACATCTCGAAGTATTCGTGTAAAACGCCATCCTTTTCTCGATGATTAAAGAACATTCCATAGACATTCTGCTTCCGACTCAATACCATGCGTAAATGGATGACTCACGGCTACTTGCATTTCGTTTTTATACGCCACGCCGAGATGATTTATGGTATCTGTTTTATTTGTCGTCGTACACTCATTTCGTTACAATATGTTACATTTGAGAAATCTGAAGAAAGTTGAAATCGAAGAACGTTTTATTTTGCCAAACTTTGATTCTAGTGTGGCATTATAAACATAAAAATTGGAAAATTGACATAGTTTAATGCTAAGCAAAATTCCTAGTAAAAAGTACTCATGTTTTTTAAAAGCTTTAATTTTCAAAAATATGTGGCTTGCACTTTTGTTACAAAAAACAAATCCGCAAGCTTAACAAAAACCGAATATTAATCAAAATTCTTAAAATTAAGTTCAGCTAGATTCACCAACAAGAACAAAATCTTCATCCATGTTGTCATCATAATAACTGTCATATTGGGAATCAGTACCTTTCGGACCTGTTGTTTCATACAAACTGAGATTTACTTGGAAATGGGTCAAAAAATGAAATAGGTGAAGTTCGTATTACATTGAAACACATATATAATGTCGATGAGACGGGAGTCCATTGGAAATTGTTATCAGCCGGAACAAAAAAACTGCTGCAGGTAGAAAAAACGAAAAGCAGAGGATACGATTTTTGGCATGCACTAATGCAGCTGGGGCTCATAAAGTAAAGCCTTCGGTTATTCGTAAAACTGCGAACCGAATATCGTTTAAAAATTTCAAATGTTTTGTGGACTACGAACATTCAAAATCACCCTAGATGACTTCTGGCATTTTAAAACACTCGTTTCATTATTTGTTTGTACTTCAGATAAGTTTTATTTTTCTATTTCGTAGATCTTAAACTGTCTCTCTATAATAGGTCTCATTACTTCTACCAGATACCGCACCACCACATCCAAATGAAGATTAATTAAAAAGTGAGAATGGGCAAATCGTAACAATATTTCTCCATCGTAAAGGCTGTATTACACTTATCAAGTTATTGACCAAAAAATTGTCGGCAAGTTCTTGATCAAGTTATTGTTAACCTTGGCTCTTTTGCACTAATCAATTTCTTGACCAAGTTTTTAGGTGAATTAGCAGTACCAATAGTGCAAAAGTACGAAATTAAAAAATTAATAAAGTTACCGAAGATTTGTGTTTGATATTGAATGTAAAAATAACTGCACAAGAGATACAAAAGAATATAAATAAGGTACGCATACAATTCTTTCAAGAAGTATCAAATTAACGTGTCATTTTTAACAATATTCTAAAATGGAATTTGTGTTTACATTTTACACAGTTGGCAAAAAACTTTATAACATGAGTTCACCAATATAACACCAAGTTCTTGGCCAAGAAATTGATCAAGTCGACTTGACACGTGTAATACACGACTTGTCGTCTATCCGCATAGATCGTACTTAACTGTGGAGACTAAGAAGTTGCTGTGCGATTCCCTGGTGTTGTCACATTTTCAATTCTGCTCTCCTGTAATAGCACCTTGCCTTGATTGCTCTGATAGAAGACGGGTCCAGCTGGTGCAGAATTCGTGTCTTCGCTTCATGTATGGAATCCGTAAGTTTGACCATATTTCGCACAAGCTGCATGATGCTGGTTGGCTTAGTATGGGGAATAGGGCACGGTTGCAGTCTACTGTATTTTTTCTTAAAATCATAAAATCTGGTTGTCCGCCCTATTTGACAGCAAAAATTAGATTTCGGGCTGATGTGCATAATGTGAACATCCGTACGAGAGGCTTAATTTCCCCGCCATTTCACAAAACGACTCTATATGAGCGTGGCTTCTTCTCGTACTGTGTTTACGTTTGCTATAACTCATTGCCCGATGATCTCAGAAGCATGAGCCTTCCTGTACTTAAATATAATTTGAAAACAATTTTGCTTCGGGAGCGGGTGCCGTTGGCGTGAGCAAGTGATGGCTATGGAAGTCTTTGGCACCATTTCTGAATGAACTTTGCCGAGTATGTGTGCATTGCGTATTTTGAGCCTTGGCCGCGTCTGTCATCTGTCATCTGTTAACTGCTATGCTTAGTTAAGTCACAGGGCTGAGAGGAAGACCAGTCTTCGACTGATTCTTAGTCCTTTTACCTTCAATTTAAATTTGCTGCAATACTGGTTACATGTATATTAATAAATCTTTATTAGGTATATAACACAAACCTTGAAATGAGTTTTTCAATGTTTGTTGTTCTCTTTTTGCTCTTATTCAGTATTTCTTATGTGTTACTATATTTTGTAATTCAGTTCTTTACAATGTACTTATTTTTTTTTCTTTGTTGTTGTTGGTGATAAACTATTATTATTATTATTATTATTATTATTAATTCTAACTTGATCAAGAACTTGGTAAGTGTAATACAGCTTTAATGTCACATCACTTATTATACAGCTGATTGACCAAAATGTAATTAGTCTAACAACATTGCATTATAGAAACAGTCTTCTATCTCCTGTAGTAGAAAACGACATGAATAGTTTTTCCTTCATCCTTATCTTGAAATTATAAAAAAAAGGGGTTGGAGGATTATTTTAGATGGAGTTTCAAATAAGGATGATGAAACTGTGCCACGCGTTATTTTGAAAGGCCAATGGGACATTGATGATTCAGTGTCCAATACTCTTGAACTTCTGTGTACACTTGTGGGATTTTTAACTGACACACCTAACGATGCGTTTTCTTGTCTAACGCACATCGCCAGACTGGTCGACTACAGTTATTTATAAATGGCAAAATAAGAGAGGTAATTCATTCAGATTCAAGTCAACGCAAATATTCTTTCTTTTATAGATATAAAAGCTATTTTACTTAAATACAGATATATATACAAAGATATCTGAATTTTACGACAAACTCGTAATTTCCATCTATTTCTTTTATAGCCTAAAACAAATTATTAAAAGTCACTGATAAATTTATCAGAGGCTTATTAGAATTTAACTGAAATTAATAATGTTTGTTTTCTTTAAATTAACCGTTCTCAATGCACAATCTTATTTTTTCGTATTATAATTATAATTTATTAGAAGTATTGATCTGCGTCATATAAAAGCAACATTATATCCTAAATTTATCCTTTCTCGTCTTGTTACATTTGCATTTCTGTTTGAATACAATTTTGAGCGTTGATAAATGTTTATACATTTATTGTGTAAAGACAGGAACTTCCATGAAATTATTTTTAGTATAATGTGTCACACACACATATCCACGCATGAAAATCATGCAACCTGCTCACACAGATGTTTTTCGTAAAATAACTTCGTTCATAAGAGAAAGAAAAATATTATAGTTTTGTGGTAAATTTCAGAGGTATTCCTAAAAGAAAGGGGGTGTATCAAAAATTTGTAAGTAGAGGAAGAGACGAGATTAAATTTACGACCGATAGAAGATCAAAAGTTTCTCTGCAATTATTAATTCATTAACAGAAATACTAAACTTATTCTTTGTTTGTTAAATTCATGTTAAATAAATTCATATGGACAATTTTTTTAATATTATGGATTTATTGCTGTTACGTTTGTTTTTGACTTATTTTGAAATTACCTAGTGTTTATTATAAATATAACAAATAGAGCTGTAACATAATGTAAATTTACTTTCAATTGCCTCTGGGTACCTATATTTATAGAAAAATAAAATTTTAAATAGACAGAATAAATGACGTTCTTAGAAATGTTATGGTGGGTTTATGCAGCGTTCCTTAACTTAGTACCGCGCGATCTTTTAAATTCTAAATTAGAGCAGTTTGTGAAATTTAAATTAAGTTGGTATATAAGTACTAATTTACAATTTGAATTGTCAAAGTGACGTTTCAAAATGTTTGATTTAGAACATAAGATTTTTCTTACTGAAAGTTATTTTAAAAACGCCGAACGACAAGAGAATGGTGAATGGACATATTCAGTACAGCACTGCATCAATGATTTTCAAAATGCCTTCCCTAATTTTCCTGCGGATTATCAAAAATTAGTCCAAGAAATTTACACATGTGTGGCGAAATTTCGTAATGTTGGAACTGTAGGTAGGAAAGCTGGTAGTGGCGCGCCCAAAAAAAGGACTCCTGAGATTGTGGCAGATGTTGCAGAAAGAATGGAACAGTCTCCCAAAAAATCTCTTCGCAGATTAGCCCAAGAAATAAACCTTTCATATGGAACTTGTCAAAAAATTTTAAAAGAAAATTTAAATCTTTGTCCCTATAAGATTAACGTCGTTCAAGAGCTATTCCCTCGAGATTTTCCTGTGCGAATAGAATACTGTCAGTAGTTTTTGAATAATTTAAATAACAACAACACTTTAGATTTAACATTTTTTCTGACGAAGCATGGTTTCACCTATCCGGCTATATAAACAAACAAAATATGCGTATTTGGTCTTCGGAGAATCCTCATGAGTTTATTCAATCGCCTCTCCATCCGCAGAAAATTGGTGTTTGGCTAGCGGTTTCTAGAAGGCGTATATTTGGACCTGTGTTTTTTGAAGGAACGATAAATGCTGAGAGATATCGAAATAATTTACTTGAACCGTTTTTACAAAATCTTCATGACGACGAACTTTTACATGGGTATTTCCAACAGGACAATGCAACAGCTCACAAAACATGGGAAAGTATGGCTCGAATTCGCGAGTTTTATGATAATCGAGTCATTGAATTTCCGCCTCGCAGTCCGGACTTAACGATTCTTGATTATTTCATTTATCCGTATCTGAAAAACACAGTTTACAAAAATAATCCACAAAATCTTGAAGAACTACAAGAGGCAATTTCTAATGCATGTAACGCTATAACCGTTCAGATGTTGGCAAATGCTTTTGAAAATATGAAACGGAGGGTTAACAGTTGCATTGCAACAGGGGGAGAACACTTTGAACACTTTTTGTAATCCACAATAAAACTAATTTATCTTGTAATGCTTTGTGCTGTTTAAGATTCACAAATGTCACAAAGTATAACATAACCGCAAATTTCAATTAATCAATAATTGACATTCTGGACCACCTAATAAAAAAAATCCCGCCTGCTATAATTTAGAATTTAAAAGGGTGCGTTAAGTATACGGTTCGCCCAATCTGGTTTGACCACATTGGTCAACATGAATTTTAACGGTTACTGCCCAATTCATTCTGACCAATCAGCTGATTGGTGTTTATTTGTGACATTTTACATATTCTGTGAGTTATGTTGGTATCGTTATAACTGTTGAGAACATTCCTATTATTTCCTATTTATATTTGAAGTGATTTGAAAATAATGTGTGATGTATATAATTTTTTATATTTATATCAAATAAAACAATAAAAGCACTTAACAGATTTATTTATTAAATAAGTATTTAAGAACAAAACAAAATAAATATAGAATTTCTAAATTTTTAAATAAAACCCCTTAACATATTTATATAGTTAAGAATAAAACAAAATAAATATAGAATTTCTGAATTTTCAACATAACATTCACTAGTATGGGCTTCCACATGCTCTGACTAGGCTACTATTTGTTTGCTAATTTTTCGAGGCTCTATTAAAAATACTGTTTCTTTCCCTTTGGATATTGACAAATTCAGCCATTGTTTCTTTTACTTCAGATAAATTTTTGTTTATGTCTTTAAAGTGAGTTTCAAACCACTCCCATTCTTTTCTTTTCCTTTTTTGGATTCAGTTCTTGTTCATCATTAGATATTACCTCTTCCAAAATGCCAAAGGGAACTGTAGTGGCTGGATTATATGCAGGATCTCTTGCTAAAATATTATCAACTTTATCGAAAAATTCCCATGTCACTGCTCCATTACCACTCCTATTTCTGACTTGTTTAATTTTTTTATACATTGCCTGGAGGCCACGCCATTTTCTTTCGCATGTTTCCCACCTGACATTATATCCATGGCTTAATAAAATTAGACATATAACACTGAACACTTTTCTTTTTTTGTGAGGCAATAGCAATACATCCTTTAGTTTAAATAGTTGCTCTAGTAAGAGTAGCATAGCTGATCGTGGCCATAAATATCGATCAGAATCTGAAATGTTCAATTTTATTGCATATAAAACCAAAATATAAACAAGACATTACATACCTTTATTGTTTTTTTTATTCGCTTCACTGCCTCTATAAGGAAATGAACAGGTAGTAATAGAATAGTTTATCTTACTTGCATTTGATTTTTGACCATATATTATTCCATTGGTATGTAATTTATAATATTTCTCTATTAATTTGTTCTTAAAATCCCCATCTAAATAAAATTAATCTATACAGAAACTATTCTACATAAGTGTATTTATTCCATACCTGTGGTAGCTTAATCCAATTCATAATCTGTTAAGAAACAAATAAAACGAGTGTGTGAAGTTAGCCCCCCTTTTTTCGAATATCGGAAATCTGACGGTTGTTCCAGGTTGTTCTAGGTTTGTTCTAAATTGTTCCAAAGTATTTCAAAAAAAAAGTCAAAATTGGCCGAGATAATTGAAAAAAACGACTTTTTCACCCAGCCCCCCTTTTTTAGAAAATTGAAATTCTGAAGGTTGTTCCAGGTTGTTCTAGTTGTTCTAAACATTGTTCCAAAGAATCTCGAAAAAAAAATCAAAATTGGCCGAGATAATCGGAAAAAACGAGTTTTTGCCAGCCCCCCTTTTCTTGAAAATTGTAATTCTGATGATTGTTCTAGGTTGCTCTAGGTTTGTTCTAAATTGTTCCAAAGTATTTCATAGAAAAAATCAAAATCAGACGAGAAAATGGGAAAAAACCAAAGCCAAAAGTATGAAGTCGGACCCAGTTTTTGCAAAAATTAAAATTTTGACGGTTGTTCTAGGTTGTTCTAGGTTTGTTCTAAACATTGTTCGAATACGTCAAAACCGTATCTCTTATATATCAAAAGATATGGCAAAAAAACCAAATCCAAAAGTGTGAAGTTAGCCCCCCTTTTATCGAAAATCTAACTTCTGACGGTTGTTCCAGGTTGCTCTAAGGGTGTTCTCAATTGTTCCAAAGTATTTCAAAAAATAAATCATAATTGGCCGAAAAAACGGCAAAAAACTTTTTTTTTCTGGCGGCCCATTTTTCGAAAATCGAAATTCTGACGGTTGTTCTGGGTTGTTCTAAGTTTGTTTTAAATTGTTCCAAAGGATTTCAAAGAAAAAATCATAATTGGCCGAGATAATAGAAAAAAACCATTTTCCCACGGACCCCCTTTTTGCGAAAATTCAAATTCTGAGGGTTGTTCCAGGTTGTTCTAGATTTGTTCTAAACATTATTCTTATACATCAGAACCGTATCTCTTATATTTCAAAAGATATTGCAAAAAAACGTTTTTAAAAAAAGTGTGAAGTTAGCCCCCCTTTTTTCGAAAATCTAACTTCTGACGGTTGTTCCAGGTTGCTCTAGGTGTGTTCTCAATTGTTCCAAAGTATTTCAAAAAATAAATCATAATTGGCCGAAAAAACGGCAAAAAACTTTTTTTTTCTGGCGGCCCATTTTTCGAAAATCGAAATTCTGACGGTTGTTCTGGGTTGTTCTAAGTTTGTTTTAAATTGTTCCAAAGGATCTCAAAGAAAAAATCATAATTGGCCGAGATAATAGAAAAAAACGATTTTCCCACGGACCCCCTTTTTGCGAAAATTCAAATTCTGAGGGTTGTTCCAGGTTGTTCTAGATTTGTTCTAAACATTATTCTTATACATCAGAACCGTATCTCTTATATTTCAAAAGATATTGCAAAAAAACGTTTTTAAAACAAGTGTGAAGTTAGCCCCCCTTTTTTCGAAAATCTAACTTCTGACGGTTGTTCCAGGTTGCTCTAGGTGTGTTCTCAATTGTTCCAAAGTATTTCAAAAAATAAATCATAATTGGCCGAAAAAACGGCAAAAAACTTTTTTTTTCTGGCGGCCCATTTTTCGAAAATCGAAATTCTGACGGTTGTTCTGGGTTGTTCTAAGTTTGTTTTAAATTGTTCCAAAGGATCTCAAAGAAAAAATCATAATTGGCCGAGATAATAGAAAAAAACGATTTTCCCACGGACCCCCTTTTTGCGAAAATTCAAATTCTGAGGGTTGTTCCAGGTTGTTCTAGATTTGTTCTAAACATTATTCTTATACATCAGAACCGTATCTCTTATATTTCAAAAGATATTGCAAAAAAACGTTTTTAAAAAAAGTGTGAAGTTAGCCCCCCTTTTTTCGAAAATCTAACTTCTGACGGTTGTTCCAGGTTGCTCTAGGTGTGTTCTCAATTGTTCCAAAGTATTTCAAAAAATAAATCATAATTGGCCGAAAAAACGGCAAAAAACTTTTTTTTTCTGGCGGCCCATTTTTCGAAAATCGAAATTCTGACGGTTGTTCTGGGTTGTTCTAAGTTTGTTTTAAATTGTTCCAAAGGATTTCAAAAAATAAATCATAATTGGCAGAAAAAACGGCAAAAAACAATTTTTTTCTGGCGCCCCTTTTATCGAAAATCGAAATTTTGACGGTTGTTCTAGGTTGTTCTAAATTGTTCCAAAGGATTACAAAGAAAAAATCGAAATTGCCCAAGATAATAGGTAAATCGATTTTACCTATTATCTATATTTTAAAATGAATAATAATACTCATTTGTGATTCAGAATAAAGCAGAAGCAGTAAATATACATATATTCTCCAAGTAATATAATTCATTTGTTTGAAAACAATATTGTTACTAAATGCTGATGCTCCTAACATAAAATAATATTAGAACAGTGACGTTAGTTACATTATTAATGTAGATTAAAAACTACCTCATAAACATATTGAGAATGATTATACCTTGCTCATAAAAAGATTAGTGTTTTTCTCAAGAGCTGCTAGGTTGATGTTTCTTTGTTTATTTTTATTAGAGTTCATGCTTTAGTTTATCCCTAAAATCTAAAATATATATTTTTTCTGTAAAATTTATTTATTGATATTATTATATTATTTGATAACATTGACATAAATAATATATTTTTTTATCAATTTGGTATTGCAAAACAGCCTTTCCCAAATCGGCTACTCTTTGACGGATATACTATCTTATATTATCTAAATAGGTACCTATATAATATTTTTTCCAAATAAAGTAATAGTAGCCTTTGAATCGTTTTAGTGAGAAAATTAGACAGCATATTTCAACATGTTTACGAAGAGGGGCTACAAAAAATAAGCATACTTGATAGGAATGTCTACACGTGCTTGCATTCCCGGAGCAAAAACCATGAAAAAAAGTGGCCAGACCACGGCTAGACAAAATAACGTTGTAGTGGTTTACTATAATTAAAATTTTCAAACTTCAAAATCAGTATTTTATTTTTATTATTACTAGACAAAATAAAATAACAAAGGGAGCCTGATAGACTTCCCCATTTTGTTTGATTTTAGTTGGGTACCCATATCCAGCGCTTTTTTTTTTTAAATACTTTGAAACTGTAAGAATTTCGATTTTTAAGAAATAGGGACTGGGGAAAAATATCGTTTTTTCATAACCGGTTTTGATTTTTTCTTTGAAATAGTTCATCAGCATTTGGTAACAATATCGTTTTGTAATAAATGAACATTATATTTCTTGCGAAAATATATATTTATTGCTATATTAGATGTTTATTTCTTTAAATAGAACTGCATCATACAAAAACTTCCTTCAACACAGTAATGTTCGGAAAGTGCATTCCGCCCATTGTAAAATCGTTTTTTCCTATTATCTCCGCCAATTATGATTTATTTTTTGAAATACTTTGGAACAATTGAGAACACACTTAGAGCAACCTGGAAAAACCGTCAGAAGTTAGATTTTCGCAAAAAGGGGGTCCGTGGGAAAATCGTTTTTTTCTATTATCTCGGCCAATTATGATTTTTTCTTTGAAATCCTTTGGAACAATTTAAAACAAACTTAGAACAACCCAGAACAACCGTCAGAATTTCGATTTTCGAAAAATGGGCCGCCAGAAAAAAAAAGTTTTTTGCCGTTTTTCCGGCCAATTATGATTTATTTTTTGAAATACTTTGGAACAATTGAGAACACACCTAGAGCAACCTGGAACAACCGTCAGAAGTTAGATTTTCGAAAAAAGGGGGGCTAACTTCACACTTTTTTAAAAACGTTTTTTTGCAATATCTTTTGAAATATAAGAGATACGGTTCTGATGTATAAGAATAATGTTTAGAACAAATCTAGAACAACCTGGAACAACCCTCAGAATTTGAATTTTCGCAAAAAGGGGGTCCGTGGGAAAATCGTTTTTTTCTATTATCTCGGCCAATTATGATTTTTTCTTTGAGATCCTTTGGAACAATTTAAAACAAACTTAGAACAACCCAGAACAACCGTCAGAATTTCGATTTTCGAAAAATGGGCCGCCAGAAAAAAAAAGTTTTTTGCCGTTTTTTCGGCCAATTATGATTTATTTTTTGAAATACTTTGGAACAATTGAGAACACACCTAGAGCAACCTGGAACAACCGTCAGAAGTTAGATTTTCGAAAAAAGGGGGGCTAACTTCACACTTGTTTTAAAAACGTTTTTTTGCAATATCTTTTGAAATATAAGAGATACGGTTCTGATGTATAAGAATAATGTTTAGAACAAATCTAGAACAACCTGGAACAACCCTCAGAATTTGAATTTTCGCAAAAAGGGGGTCCGTGGGAAAATCGTTTTTTTCTATTATCTCGGCCAATTATGATTTTTTCTTTGAGATCCTTTGGAACAATTTAAAACAAACTTAGAACAACCCAGAACAACCGTCAGAATTTCGATTTTCGAAAAATGGGCCGCCAGAAAAAAAAAGTTTTTTGCCGTTTTTTCGGCCAATTATGATTTATTTTTTGAAATACTTTGGAACAATTGAGAACACACCTAGAGCAACCTGGAACAACCGTCAGAAGTTAGATTTTCGAAAAAAGGGGGGCTAACTTCACACTTGTTTTAAAAACGTTTTTTTGCAATATCTTTTGAAATATAAGAGATACGGTTCTGATGTATAAGAATAATGTTTAGAACAAATCTAGAACAACCTGGAACAACCCTCAGAATTTGAATTTTCGCAAAAAGGGGGTCCGTGGGAAAATCGTTTTTTTCTATTATCTCGGCCAATTATGATTTTTTCTTTGAGATCCTTTGGAACAATTTAAAACAAACTTAGAACAACCCAGAACAACCGTCAGAATTTCGATTTTCGAAAAATGGGCCGCCAGAAAAAAAAAGTTTTTTGCCGTTTTTTCGGCCAATTATGATTTATTTTTTGAAATACTTTGGAACAATTGAGAACACACCTAGAGCAACCTGGAACAACCGTCAGAAGTTAGATTTTCGAAAAAAGGGGGGCTAACTTCACACTTTTTTTAAAAACGTTTTTTTGCAATATCTTTTGAAATATAAGAGATACGGTTCTGATGTATAAGAATAATGTTTAGAACAAATCTAGAACAACCTGGAACAACCCTCAGAATTTGAATTTTCGCAAAAAGGGGGTCCGTGGGAAAATGGTTTTTTTCTATTATCTCGGCCAATTATGATTTTTTCTTTGAAATCCTTTGGAACAATTTAAAACAAACTTAGAACAACCCAGAACAACCGTCAGAATTTCGATTTTCGAAAAATGGGCCGCCAGAAAAAAAAAGTTTTTTGCCGTTTTTTCGGCCAATTATGATTTATTTTTTGAAATACTTTGGAACAATTGAGAACACCCTTAGAGCAACCTGGAACAACCGTCAGAAGTTAGATTTTCGATAAAAGGGGGGCTAACTTCACACTTTTGGATTTGGTTTTTTTGCCATATCTTTTGATATATAAGAGATACGGTTTTGACGTATTCGAACAATGTTTAGAACAAACCTAGAACAACCTAGAACAACCGTCAAAATTTTAATTTTTGCAAAAACTGGGTCCGACTTCATACTTTTGGCTTTGGTTTTTTCCCATTTTCTCGTCTGATTTTGATTTTTTCTATGAAATACTTTGGAACAATTTAGAACAAACCTAGAGCAACCTAGAACAATCATCAGAATTACAATTTTCAAGAAAAGGGGGGCTGGCAAAAACTCGTTTTTTCCGATTATCTCGGCCAATTTTGATTTTTTTTTCGAGATTCTTTGGAACAATGTTTAGAACAACTAGAACAACCTGGAACAACCTTCAGAATTTCAATTTTCGAAAAAATGGGGGCTGGGTGAAAAAGTTGTTTTTTTCAATTATCTCGGCCAATTTTGACTTTTTTTTTGAAATACTTTGGAACAATTTAGAACAAACCTAGAACAACCTGGAACAACCGTCAGATTTCCGATATTCGAAAAAAGGGGGGCTAACTTCACACACTCAAATAAAACGCATTCCATTCTGATGTTTTAATGTAACTTTTTTAGTATTTGAAGTAGATGCTTCCATAATTAATGTTAACGATTGTAAAATGTTTTAGAAAAGACAAGAGGTTATGTTTTTAAATTGTAAACAAATCGAAGTTGGTATTGCAGGTAAACAACACACTTAACGATTTCGCCCAACTCAGGCAGCCAGCGGGCGCGATTTATAACATGGCCGGTTTTCCCAGAACTAGTCCGACCCAGAGAAATAGAGTAGGGGAGAACGCGCTTAAAGATGCGCCAACTAAGTTAAATTGAATTCCCCCATTTTGAAGGTTGCTCACATATACCTAGCTCAACAATTCGCATGTAAAGTTCATTGACTTAGAAAAATGTAAACAAACTTACGTGTGAAAAGAAATGCCTTCCTGCAAAATGGCGACCACAATAGCGTTTGCTTAAAACTGGATGCGCACTCGTCGAAGCGCGTTCTCCCCTACTCTATTTCTCTGGTCCGACCGTATACTTAACGCAGCATTTAGAATAAATGATCGCGTAGTACCAATACTAAGTTAAAGAACGCTGCATAAACCCACCATTAAATATGTGTATTTCTAATACATTTTTAAATGTTTTGTAAAAAAAAAATTGGGCCTCTTTTAGATCTCGGCTACTTTGCTCTTCCCTTTTTAGTTTATTTACACAAGCGTTTATAAAGAGAAATCCCGGAAATTATCCAAAAGAAAATGTCTAGGGAATTTTAGAAGGGCTTCTGGGGATTTCGAACTCTACTCCTGGCACCACTGCAGTACAATTTATTTGTAAATAATAAATACTCTAGTTAATAATGGCGGATTATGTTGACAGCATTAATATGAATGACGTAATACTTTCGGCCAATACATTTAATGTAAAGGAAGAACTCGGTGACAGTTTTATAGAGGATAAAGTGTGTATCTCTGAAACTGTTATTACTGTAGACGGTGCTGAAGTACAACGCACCTTTTCGCATGGCAAAATAAAGCAATATGAAGAGTCCTCATGTTTGGACAATATTAAAACAGAATTGGCATCAGTTGAAGTGACTGTAGCAAAAAATGAGGATGATAACGTTAAAGTTGAAGGAGGCATTACTGCTGATGATATTAAAATTGATTTCCACAATGGACTACTATGTGAGTAAATGCTTATTAATAGTACTTAATTGTAAAGTTTGTTGTAGTCATACTCATACAAAGCTTGTTCAACTTCTATCATTTTAAATTCAATTTGTACTTCAATTATATTGACAGATGTAAAACAAGCTTAAAACAATAGCCACGAGCTATATTCAATGAGAATAAATTGAAATTTTTATCATGAAGATAGTTTAACATATGTATGGAAATGTATATTTGCAACTAAATTCTTGTTAATATTACTGATGGTGTTACACCACCAATTAATTAATAGAACGTTTCAAACACTCTTGTTGCTTCTGAAGTTACTGTTAGTACTATTTATAGTAGGATTACTGAACAGATGCAGTAGCAACATTGCATTGACGTAATAGCTTAAAAAGGCAAATTCACAACGCTTAACGCATAGCCTTAACCATAAATATTTTGACATTAGAAATTATAAACAAATATGTAGTTCTAACCCCACATTTTGATGCAAGTATTCTACATTCTCCTATATAAATGTAATTATAATAGACGAAAATTAATGCGATATAGGTACGTAATATAAGCTCTGTTTAAGCAACTAGTTACTAATAATTTTGATTACTTTAGATTATTTTACGTATAATCGAAAGGAAAATGAAAAGAAAATAAAATACAAGAGAATAATTTTCTTCTAAATAAATGCACATTTAATGAATATATAGTAATTTAATTTTAATTTTTTTCCAATTCGCTTGTAAATGGGAGAAATGGGAAGAAATAAAGAAAACGACAGGTTCGGAAATTTTTAATGCAATATATACACTATTAGGAGAAAATATATTTTAAGTTTCTATGATTACTTACATGATACAAAGAAAATGTGTTAATTCATTCATCAATAGATGAATTTACATATGAAAAATAAAGTATAAAAAAGCAGTGATTTACAAAAAGAGCATATTAAATAAAACAGCATCAAATTAGTCTCACTAATAATTAGTCGTCACTTGAAGATGATGTAGTGGAATCATCACCTGTTATGATTAATGAGTCTTCTTGATAATCCATTAAATTATCAAGTTCCCACATTTTGTTTTCCACATTAACCACATGTTTAATTGCGTTGTTCCAATTTTCACATGAAATATTGAACACACCTTGTTGAAATAATTCCTTTACATCTTCTAGTTTGAATGATACATTGTGTCAAGCAACATACCCCTTTACTTGTGCCCATATCAACTCTATCGGATTTAATTCACAATGGTATGAAGGTAGCCGCAATACCTTTCTATTTGATGCTTTAATTATCTCATCTACAGCACATTTCGCAAGGCCGGTCACATTTTCCTTAACTAATGCTAATAATTCTGCCTTCACCATGTCATCTTCATATGATATGTTTGATTGACAAGCCATTGTTGAATTTCAGCTTTGCGGTTTGTTTGCTGTAGGTGGTTTATTTATTTTGCGACTGTGATATGGTGCGTTATCCAAAACAATCACTACATTTTCTTTCGAATTGGGCAGAATATGTTGAAGCCACTCTTCAAATCTCTCCGCATCATGTCTTCCTGGTAATCACCTGTCTTTTTAGATTCAAAAAGCAGCAAGCCATCTTCTTCAAATCCCTCGTCAGAACCTATGTGTAATATAATTAACCTTTTCCCTTTTCCGGAAGGATTTTTAAGGCCTGGGGACAAACCATCTATAAATGCTTGTCTCGCACTAAGCACTGATGTGTCTGCCCACACTTTCTTTACTGTGTGCCCAGCGTTCACCCATGTTTCGTGTAAGTAATATATCGGTGTTCCATCTTCACGATATTTTCTTATTTTACGTAAGTATTGTCTCTTCCAAGTAATAATATCATTTTTTTCTTTTAGAATACTATTACGATTCCTCTTCTGATAACAACAAATGCAAAACTGTTTATAAAAAGAAACAAACATTTTCATTATACTTTACCGAAAGTTCAGTTCTCTTATTAATTTTCTGAGAGTTGAAATTTTAAAGTTTGGTAAATCGTCTCTTTCATTTATCACCATAAGAATTTTCTGTATAGTTGGAGGTTCGTTTTTAAAAAAAAAGGAATGAATAATTCCTCGAATGTTATTCCGCATTACATCATCAACGTTGTCCAGTATGGCCTTTTTCCTATGGTATTTCTTTGGTGATTGAAATTTATGCTCAGCACTATATTCTTGCAAAACCTTGTAAACACTACGTTCTGATATTCCTGAATATAAATCACCAAAATGAGACTTTATTATTCAAAAAATAACATTAATATTTACCTGTTGCTGTAGTTGCAATGTTATCTATTTTCGAAGTACCTGGCTGTTCTTGTAAGGTTTTGTATATATTCAAAAACCTCTCCTTGTCCTCTACTGTAAAATATTTGGAGAGCCTCTTCTTAGGAGGTGAATTCTCCATAATGTTACGCAAAGGGGCAGACTGATACCACAGGTGATTAAAGGGAGGATTGAGTTTATAGCCTATAAAGTAGATATTTCAAAATCATCTTCTGATGTTATATTTCATGCGCTTACTTACGTTTGTCACAAAAACAATGTACAGTAGTATTCTGAAATACTTTTTGTTAGATATTAAGCAAGGAAACTGAGAAAGAATAAAATAATAATAATGCAAAATTGAAACTGTCAAAACACAATACTAAATTTATTCTATTGTGGACGTCCTTGCAAACGACGTTATTTTACGTATGACGTTTAAGTGACGACTTTTGCTGGATTCTACCCGGAGCGACCAATTCTAAATTTGAACACCCTGAATAGAATTGTCAGGCACTTTGAGACCAACGGCACTGTTAATAAGAAATGTAAGTGCCAGAATGTAACAGCTGGTGCAAGTAGAGAGAAGGTAGATGCCGTTCTCTTGAGCGTTGTAGAGAACAAAAATGTCTCCTTAAGACAAATAGGTAATAATTTGGGGATTCATTTTACTACTGCTCAGAAAATTTTAAAGAGTCAAGATCCGCGGTTTCGGTCTTATAAATACGAAAAGCACCAAAAAATATTCGAGGAGGATAAAGAAAAAAGAATGCAGTTTTGTGAAATAATGATGGAGATGGCCAATGATGACCGAAACTTTTTATCTAGGATTTTATTCAGCGATGAGTGTCGATTTCAGTTAACTGGTGAACCAAATCAACAAAATTATCGCTACTGGAGCACACAAAATGAACATTTAATGTTGCAGACTCATACGCAATACCGGGGTAGTGTCAATGTTTGGGCTGGCATACTAGGTCCTCACATAATTGGACCGTTCTTTATTGCAGACCGCTTAACTGGTGCTGCGTATTTAATTTTTTTGCAAGAAGAAGTCGGGCCAGCTATCGACGAATTGGGAATTAATTACGAATTTTGGTACCAACATGATGGATGTCCGGCGCATTACCAGCTCGATGTTTTAGAGTACTTAAATCATGTATTCCCAAATCGCTGGATAGGTCGAGGTGGAGAAATTAATTTGCCTCCAAGATCTCCGGATCTTTCGCCAAATGATTTTTTTCTGTGGGGCACATTGCATGATCGGCTATACAATGGAAGGACGTATCAAAATGTCGACGCTTTAAGAGCTGCAATACTTGCAGAATGTCGTCAAATATCACACTATCAACTGGCCGCAACTAGAAGAAATTTTTACGACAGATTGGGGTGCTGCTCAGCTGTCAACGGAGATTTGTTTGAGCATTTAATTTAGTTATTACTACAACTACCTTTATTACCACGTTCAATAAAATTTTAAAATCTCTTCAGCACGTTTTTTATTTTCTGCAAACGACTTAAAACCTATGCTTAAAACAGATTTAAACGCCTCTACTAAAATTGTCACATTGTTGTGTTAAATGAATGAATTTTGTTACTTTTGTTGTCACATGTCACGGCTGTTGCTATTTTGTATCATTTCTTCAATTCTTTTTCCTTTAATGACCCGGAGGGTGATAGTAAGCAAAGAAGAAAAAAAATGGGACCTATTTTTAAAGCTCTATAATTTTTGTGTTTAACATTTTCCTATAAAAAAATTAGGGGAGGGAATATTCGCAAATTATTAGTTTTGCATGTAAAATCCCTATGTACGAAAATTCATTCTACACCCGGTATGTAAGAAGTGATGAAAGATCTGCAGCATAAATATAAAATATAAGACCTTAACATAGAATGGTGAAAGTGTTGGGTTATTCCATTTATTGAAAAATAAAATCTCAAGTAAAAGGATTCTTATTCCATTATAAACAACAAGCTGTTATATTTTTATTTTCAAATCTTGTTTTATATCAGATACTGAGGTTTAGATTATTTCAACTGCCAATTAAATTATCACTGCTTCTTGACATCTGTATGTAATATATTACTTAAGTGTTTTGAGAACTGACAGTATTAAATATATGTTTCATCATTTTGTAGTTACTTTCAAAATTACCAAGTGACAGTAATTCTTAGTTTGTATATATTTGACCAACAGACTGTGAACATTGTGAAGCATATTACATAGACTACTGCATCGAATGTGGAATTCTTGTGAACATTTTAAACAAGAATGCAGTGAAGAGTGCAGATAATGGGGCACGAGCGGATATACCAAATGATATTTTAGAAATTCAAGATTTATTTGGACAAACTGGAATATATGCATTAAGGATTATTCCTGAGGGTGTAAAATTTGGTCCTTTCACTGGACTCGGCGCATCAGAATGTCCCTGGGAAAGAAAAGGCGAGAAATTTGTTTTGTACAAAAATAAATCGAATTATTTGAATTGGATGCAGTTTGTTAATCCTACCAGGAATAGTTCTGAAGGAAACCTGAGTGTCCTTCAATTTGAAGATAATATATATTATCAAAGCACTCGTCAGATCCAAGCTGGTCATGAATTACTGGTGTATATCGGTGAGGAATATTGCCAAAATAAAATTGTCTTAGCAGACATCGTTAAAGACATATTTGCCTGCACATTTTGCTGTCTTGGATTCAGCTCTAAAGCGCATTTGGCCAAACATAAAACCCTTTGTGTTGAGGATGCAGCTGGAAAGTTTTCAATTGAAGGTATTATGAATATCTCATTTGATGTTTCTAAAATTGACTACATATATACCCTTTTTAATTTTAAAGAGATTACACATCTTTAAAATATTTTATAAAGTATTATTATTTGCTTTCCACAAAGAATGCATCAATGTTAGTCTTGCATAAAATTAATGGATGTGTTTCACGCCATTCCAGATCTCGCACAATGCCCATTTTGCAAAATCCACTTGGACTCCAAGGAATATTTCAAACACCATAAGGCCTTTTGCTTCGAGAGAAGTTCCAGGTATGTTGCATTTTATATGATTATACGTGAGAAGAGTGGAGTAGAAATGACATTTTCATATGAACCAGTTTATTATGTGCTTGTTGACGCATAGAAATTTTAAATTAACTTAAAAGAAAATCCCGAAATAATTACGAGAATATTTGTGAATAATTTGTTCTTTTAAATTTAATGGATACTCTAAGCCTCACTGGCTTATTAATATAATCACTGTTACATCTTTAATAAAACGATAAAATAGCTGTCTAGTTGCCATCATTATTTTATTCTCTTCAATACAGTACTACCAACCACGATACACTTATACCGGTATGTTCACTTTAGCTGTCAATGACGTCATTGCGGAGCAAGTCAGATTGACAATTCTCATATGGGCTACATTTTGACGTAGTTTGAAGTTGTTTTATCGTTTTTTTAAAGTAATATTCTATTTAATATGCCTGGTTGTGTTGTATATGGTTGTAGTAAATACAATTGAAAAAGTAGAGATAGTCAGATTAAGTATGACAGGTTTCCCAAGAAAGAGACGGTACAAAATGTGTGGTTAATTGCATGTAAAAGGCAGGATTTAATAAATTTGAAAAATGGTATTTCCAGAAATCTGATTTTATCATTGTTCATAAAAAAAAAAGAAAATGGGTGTGCTTAAAACCACACGGCAGAAGTGAAAACTTCATCAAGGCGAGGTTAATAATACGAAATCCAACTTTTTTTTTCGTTCTATATTACATTAGAGTCATCCTGCATCGACGAATTCAGTTGCTGAGATTTAGTGTGCTTCTTTTGACGATATTTCTTCACGCGCGCATTAGACAATTCGTTTTAATTTGTCATCGATTTGATTTTCTTCATCCATCCTGTGTAACAGAAAAGAATTAAATGCTTATAAATTCGTATATAATGAGCAATTAAAGCAATGCTCTATTCTCAACGTTTCTGTTTTGCATTGGTATACAAATTATAGTAAATGCGTGTGGACGTTATTTAACACCCGGAATATACTGATCAGTTTCCGAGTCATCCATATCATTTTAATAAACATGCTAAAACTTACCTGAGCGCGAAATATTATATTATATTATTATAGAGATAATGTCTCATACACACACAACAAATTTTTTGGTTAACCGTCCGCGAAGTTACCAATTAGCGAACGCAACACAGTCCGCGAAATACAATTTCGCGGCCGTTGCTATGACAGCGGCCGCGATATATAATCGCGTGTATATATAAATAGACAATATAAATACTCGCTTATGAGTCCCGCGCTGATCTGATGCTAACGTGCCGGTTTTTTACCCGTGCGGTTCGGGATCGAATCTGCTCGGGGACATGAATTTATTTATTCATTTAAATTTCAATTTAATTGAAATTAAATACCTCTATATGATATATTTCTCTCGTTCTCATAGTCGACTCGAGCCGACTTTACCCGAACGAGCGTGACATAGCCGAGCGTGACGGCTCAATCTTGTTCAGTGCCCACAATCAACGCAACGCGCCCAAAGAAGTTTACACTTCAAAAAATATTTTAGCATGTATCTGTTCCGTTCATTTTAAGCCATCATGTTTTCATACATTACTCCAACAAGAATTACTGGAATTTTCAAATAAACCATGCAGAGATTTAAATTCAGATGCAATTCTCAGATTTAAACAAAACACAACTTGAAGCAATAAACAATGAGTTGAGAATCTTTAAAAAGTAAAAAATAGATGCTTTGGTAAAACATGATACAGTTCCTCAAAGTACTTTAGGATCAAGCCGTAAAATGTGTGAAGCACGACATAGACTAATTTTGAAGCTTTAAAGTGTCCAATGCTTACTAATCATATATGAAAGCAAATTATTTGATTCAATACTTTTTCCAAGATTGTAACCTTAAGAGCCAACATGTTTGTACATCTGCAAACATTTATAAAGTATTTTGAGGAATTCTATACATCGTAGCAACATACGCAGTTTTTTTTGCTTATTAAGAATTTCTAAATTATTGTTAACTAATTTAGGTTGCTTTTCATTAATATATGGCAAGGATATAGTAAGAATAATATTTGGATTTCAATTTGATACAAAATTTCTTTAGTAGTGTTAAAAACATTGACTCTTACTGAATTGAAATAAATTTCTTGAACTATCAAAGTTATTTTTTATATTATCAACCATAATTAAAATTCCTACCTTTTACAAACATTTGGCCATAACCTCCATGGTATCTTTCTTAAGGAACATATAATACATTATCTGCGTGTTATAAATATTTGTGATTTGTTCAAATAGTGTTTTAATCAAACACAAAAACCCAATAGTGTCTTTAAATTAAAAAAAATATAAGGCAGGAAAAAGATGAAATAAAAGTTATATTTGGCAGTATTATTTTAACTTAATATTATTATAATACAAAGCTTCTTAAAATTCTGAAATACGTCACTACTGTTATTGTTTAATCTAGAATCAAGATTAATTTATGTCTTGAAATCGTGGAGTCAGTTTTATGCTCTTACATTTTGGTGGGTAATGTATAATTATTGTAAACATACAAAATATGTAAACATAACAAACTCCAGCCAAGTTGTATTTGCTTCATTCAAATCTTGGTTTATCTTCTCTTCAATTGCCCGAGACACTTCTATTAAAAGAGATGTAGCTGTACATTACCAATATCGAATACTTCAGATCTATGCGATTCACTAAATAGGATTTACATCTGTGCAAAAGAAAATAATATAAGCCTCAAAATATATGTTAAATAAATATCTTTATTTACATTTTGGCAATGATTTTATTCGCTAAATGAAGGATTTATGAATTACAATTTTCAGATTTACAAACCATTAATGCATAACTGTAGCCTCTATACCGTATGTCTCAATTTTCATTAGGTATATGATTCAATGTTTACGTGCGATTTATACGTATACAAATAATACATGGCAACGTGTGTCACCTCTACCGTCCGTCACCAATCCCGGCAACAATCGACTTTACACCGATTTTCTCCGATCTCCCCACCAGATTTTACATTCAATCTTTAGCTGCGAACACTTTGCGATCTAGTCTGCAATAAAACCCGTCTTATTACTGGAATGGGAAACATCAAATGGCCGCCGCGATCTCCGGATCTAGTAGTTTATTATTATTTTCAGAATCCTTTTTTATTTACCTTATTTTTAATTTTATTAGAATTACGCTTTTGTTTGTGTCATGCAGCGTGAACGCAGTTTAATAATTCTCTGCATTTACTGCATTACAAACATCCAAGTCAGTGGTCCAACAGTTACTGCTATAACTTGAGGTTGTATCGGTCGCGCTCGCATTGGAGAGGAAAGTAGGGGTGCCATGTTGTCACGTATTGCATGAATTAATCGCCTATGGCTAATGAAAATTGACACATGCTGTATAGAAATGTAGTTTAAACACATGCACAAAAAGTGAAACATCTTATGTTGTTATGAATAGCATTTTAAAATACCACTTTGCCCGAGTACTTCAATAATTGCTTATATTATTAAATAAACCACTATAATCAGAAACTACTATTAAATTGGGTAATTTGGATTTCTGGAATTACCGTTTTTCAAATTTATCGAGTCCTGCCTTTTACACGCAATTAACCACAAATTTCGTACCGTGTCTTCTTTGGGAAACCTGTAATATTTAATGTGGCTATCTCTACTTTGTCGATTGTAATTACGGCACCCGTATACAGCACAACCTGGCATATTAAATAGAGTATTACTTAAAAAAAAGGATAACACAACTTCAAACTGCGTCAAAATATAGCCCTTATGAGAACTGTCAATCTGACTTGCTCCGCAATGACGTCATTGACAGCTAAAGTGAGCATACCGTGTAGTGGTTCAAACTAGGATGCTTCCAAATCTTTATCGAACACGTTCAAAAGTAGGTTTAAAAGAAATTGTCAGTCACATCACAGCGCAGAAACTGCCATTTGTTTTACAGCTACATATTTTATAAATTTGTTTAATAAGCTAGCACAGGCAAAAAAACATGACAAATGCAAATAATCTTGTAAAGTATTTGCTGCAAACCACAATGTATAATGTTGATGAGTTTCCTATAGAAATGATCATGTTTATCTTACTCTATTTGTCGTGTCTGTTATGTGTTCCTAATTTGTTTAATTACAATTAGTTCATTACTTAAAGAAGAACATTGGTTGGTGTCAAGCATAGCTGTGAGAATCACTATATTAATATTAACATGAACTCTTTCTTCTGCAAGGGTCTTTTTTTTTCCGTTAAAGCGCATTAACCAGTTGGTAGTGAAATTAACTCCGCCTTTAAATTGATGTTTAGTACTATGAAATTAGAAATGTTTATCTATTTATTTATTTTCAGAAAGGGCATTTTACCGACACCACCGCCCAAACAAGCGCCAACAGCGTTGAACGGACGCAAGAGATGCCTTCGTCAAATCTATAAATGTGAGCAGTGCAATTACAGGACGAAGTACCAAGCAAATCTCAAGGAGCACACCAGCAACCAGCACTACATAGTTAAAATGCATAAATGTGGGATTTGTAACGGACGTTTTAAAAGTAAAGAATTGCTCAGGCTACACGTGGAAAATACGCACGCGTATGTTGGAGGAAAGGACGACCAAGAACATTCTACAACTGATTATAGGAATACACATATAAAAGTAGAACAGTCCAGTTCACGAGATCAAAAGAAGATATTTAAATGTTCGCTGTGTGTATTTCGAGCAAAACACAAACGATCGTTAAAAATACATATAAATACTAGACATTTCAAGAAATTTAATTATAAATGTGATTTCTGTAAATATAGAACAAACCGCAAATATAATTTCGAATATCATCTAAAAACTAAACATTTGAAGCAATTTGATTATAAATGTGATAAATGTGAATTTGAAACCAACCGCAAATATGTTTTAGAAGAACATATAAAAACCAAACATCTGAAGAAATGTGATTATAAATGTGATTCTTGTGAATATGGAACAAACCGCAAAGATCATTTAAGAAGACATATAAAAACTAAACATAATTATAATTATATTCCTTCTTATCCTTGTGACATTTGTGGATATAGTACAAACAGCAAATATGCTTTAGAAAAACATATAAAAACTAAACATTTGAAGCAATTTGATTATAAATGTGATAAATGTGAATTCCAAACAAACCACAAAGTTAGTTTAAAACTACATATAGAAACTAAACATTTGAAGAGTGTTGATTTTAAATGTGACTCTTGTGAATATAGAACAAACAAGGAAATTAGGTTAAAACAACATATAAAAACTAAACATTTGAAGCAATTTGATTATAAATGTGACTCTTGTAAATATAAAACAAATACTAAAGCTAATGTAGAAAGACATCTAAACAATAAACATTTGAGATTGTATGATTATAAATGTGACAAATGTGAATTTCAAACAAATCGCAAATATGACTTGGAAGCACATATAAAAACTAAACATTTGAAGAAATTTGATTTTAAGTGTGACTCTTGTAAATATAGTACAAACCGCAAATATAATTTCGAATTTCATGTAAAAACCAAACATTTGAAAGCATTTGATTATAGATGTGACGAATGTGAATTTAAAACAAGTGACAAACATAATTTAGATCAACATATAAAAATTAAACATTTAATGCAATGTGATTTTAAATGTGACTCCTGTGAATTTGGGACAAACCACAAAAGTAATTTAGAATATCATATAAAAACTAGGCATTTGAAGCAATTCGATTATAAATGTGACAAATGTGAATTCGGAACAAACATCAGAACAAATTTAAAAAGACATACGAAAACTAAACATTTGGCAAAATTTGATTTTAAATGTGACTTGTGATTATGCATCAAACTCCAGAAGTAATTTGGAAAGACATGTAAAAACAAAACATCTGACCGAATTTGAGTTTAAATGCGACTCATGTGAATATGGAACGAACCTCAGAAGTAATTTAGAATATCATATAAAAACTAAACATTTGAAGGTATTTGATTTAAAATGTGACTTTTGTGAACATAGAACAAACCGCAAACATGATTTAGAAAAACATATAAAAACTAAACATTTAAAGCAATTTGATTATAAATGTGACTCTTGTGAATATAGAACAAACCGCAAAAGTTATTTAGAAATGCATATAGAAACTAACCATTTGGAGGAATTTGCTTTTAAATGTGACACATGTGAATTTGGAACAAACCACAAAATTCGTTTACAAGAACATACAAAAACTAAACATTTGAAGCAGTTTGATTATAAATGTGATACATGTGAATTTGGAACAAACTACAAAATTCGTTTAAAAGAACATACAAAAACTATACATTTGGAGCAGTTTGATTATAAATGTGATAAATGTGAATTTGAAACAAACCACAAGCATAATTTAAAAAGACATATAGAAACTAAACATTTGAAGTAATTTGATTATAAATATGACTTGTGAATATATAACAAATCGCAAAGATAGTTTAAAACTACATATAAAAACACATTTGAAGGTACTTAAATATAAATGTAATTTTTGTGGATTTGGAATAAACTATAGAAAAATATAAGCTGAACATTTAAAGGAATTTAGTTATACAACGAGATCATTTTGAACTGTCCTGGGTTGGCAAAGAAAAGTTCCAGTATTATCAAAAACTAGGAAACATTTACTTCCGTGAGTTGTCCATACTAAATTTACATGTTAAATGTCAAAACCATAATAAAGTGTCTTGTATTTTCGTACTTTCATTGATTTATTGTAGCTTTTCTGTCTATTGACAATATACCTCGTATACCCATGCCTTTTACGATGCAACAGGATACGTTTATCGTTATGTCGCACTTTGGCTGTGGAACATTGCAAGACGATGGATCATGGAAATATTCATTGGAATCGTGTTTTCAGCAATTTGCAACGGAATATGCAATTCAGAAAATAAACTTGGACACATTCACTTGTCATCGCAATAGGGTGATTGAGGGGTTTAAGGAAACGGGGAGTCTTTGTAAACGTAAACCTGAAACAGCACCAACAGCTTTAACTTAAGATGTCACAGACATTAGGCAGCGAATGGATGTTAGTCCTACAAAATCTGTATGAAAGCTGTCTGCTCAAACTGGTAAAAAGATCTGATTAACTTAAACGTAATTTGTTATGCAGCAATAGGTATTTAAATTGTATGTATTTCTTACGGAAGTGTTCATAAGGCACTGAGAACAAACTTACATATGCACCCATATAAAGTTTCTGTACTACAACATTTACTGGGCAATCACTTTGGCACTTATTGCAAATGGTTTAGTGAGATATTACATGAAGAAAGACTTAAATTGCACTTTCTTTTCGGATGAAGCTCGAATCCATTTGTCGGTGTATATCAACTCTCAAAATTACCGTACCTGGTCAACGGAGAATTCACATGTTTTTCTTGAAAATACTCTCCATCCTATCAAAGTCGGCATTTGGGTTGCGATGTTGAAAAGACGGATTATTGGACCAATTTTTTTCTATGATACAATTAAGGCAATACGATACCGAGAACAAATATTGGAACCCTTCATTAACAGCCTTCAAAAAGATGAATTAATCCTGGGGTACTTCCAACAGGATGGGGCAACTAAATAAAATTAATTGTTACATTAGAATTATTGGAAGCTTGAATCCATGTAGATAGGCCGCCCTGCTATTGAGACGTGTCAGTCTATGCATCGAGAATAACGGTGTACATTTCGAACAACTTTTATAAAACGTAGTCATTTTGTGATACAATTATGGGATTATGTTTTACAATAATAAAGTTGTAACGTATTCATTATTGTTTATAATAAAAAAATAAAGTGCAATTTCTATATTTCTATAAAAAATTCTTTCATATAATTCAACTTAAAACTAACCCTATTTCATTGACATTTATCACAAGAAAAATGTAAATAGTAAACCTAACCATCAAAATAAATAAATACAGTGGCGAGCAATAAATTCTGTTCGATTTGCCTCACCGCTCAGATCAGTTCATGTGAAACGTCATGAGTGACGTCACTCAACTGAGCAAAATTGTTTCCTGCCAAGCTCCAAGTGATCTACCTATTTCAGATGATCAGTTCGTGGTCCGCAAGTGAGCAACCAATAGAATGACCGGAATGTATTTGCGGCAAACGAAACTTCGGTTAAATCGTAACGCGTCTGTTATCGAGCAAATTTAAGTCATTTGCTTTTCTATAATTAGTAATTGTATTTATAATAATGGCATTTTTCGAAAAAACTATAGTAGTAAGTATATATGTTGTATTATAACAATATTTTGAAGTTAGAACAACATCCACAGATAGTAATGTTATAATTTAAGAAAAATACTAAATAATTATAGGTGTATGTAAACAGAAAGCTTACGATCTACAGATTCCTAGAATGTATATTATATTGCCATTGCCATGTGAGTTAAAAATATGATATTTTCGTATTAAAAAAACATATTTCGAGGTTATTATACTAACTTGCAAATGTGGTTTTTAAGATAAAAATTTGATACGTTTTACCCACTTTCGGATAATAAACTTACATTTTTGCATTCTGTATAACGTAAGATTTTTATTTACACATGACTACATACGTATTAATTGATTATTTTCTTGTGTTTTATTTTGTGGAAAAATTTAGGCAATATGTAAATCTAATAATTTTTTGTTTTAGCTCGAATTACTAGCCGAGGATATTTCTAGTTCTGATAATGGTACGTCTTCGAGTACATCACTATAAGAGGATATGTGCCATAGAAGGACTCTTGAGCGGTCTAAAAATTTTGTAGAAAAAGTTGTGCCCTCCAGTGCTTTCTGCATTTTAAATACCATAAGTTGTAGTTCTCTTGGATTGTTGCAAATGTATATACATATCTCTGTTGGCTTTATTATATTTATGATGACAAAAAGGGTCTAAGGATTTTAGTTTGGAAATATTTACTTTAGATATTAGAGATGCGTCGCGTCGTGTCTATTATTACTAGCAAAGGAAACATTCGAGTTGAAAATAAACCCCCTACACTCAATAGCGATAACATAGCCAACAAACTTCCTTAATTTCTGATATTTTACCGATATTGGTTTCTTCGTTTTACCGTTGCTTGAAGGAATATACACCGTGTCCAAAGTTATCGGTGCACTATTGCTATCTCCGTTATTTCTTGAGCTACGATTTCGGTTAAATTAGCAAATTACTAGTGTTTTTAACGCTGATTATTATGCAGTTCATGAAAAAACAATTGAATTACGTATTTCTGAGATATTTAAAAATTTATAATTTTTTTAAATGGAACACCCTGTATATTTGTACATATTTAGAAAGATAATTTTATTTGTGATATAAAAGCTCCAATACACTATTGTCCTTAAACCAATAATAAAGCAGTTGTGTTGGATTTTAGTTGATGTCAATGAAATATTATTAATAGTAGGCTTATTTCACTTTAACCCCAAAAAAATAGTATGGCAACTAAAGTTGTCAGTCACGTACTGTGTTTGATTCTCTCTCGCACGAAAAGTTATTTAAAGCAGTTGGTTTATTCTTCCATATTTATTAAAAACAATGCCGTTTACGCATTTAGAAAAATGTGATATGCTAGAGGCATATCTTATTTGTAGAAAAAATGCAAGAAGTGCGCTTCGTTACTATCAAAACACATATGTGAATCGTCAATTACCAAATCAGTTTTATTTTCTAAGACTGTATAGAAAATTTCGAAGTAACGAAGAAACATTTAAGATACGAAGAAGGAAAAAGGATTTTGTAATAGACGAAGAAACGGAAGTAAATGTATTAGCTTATTTTGAAACTAATCCAGAAAAAACCATTCGAAGTTGTACCAGAGAATTAGATTTGAAAAAGAGTACAGTGCATGGTATTTTAAAAAAGCATAAGTTGCGTCCATACAAACACCACAAAGTTCAGACATTACTTCCCGGCGATGCAGACAGAAGAATAGTTTTCTGTAATTGGCTAAGAAATTTTTATAATGAACGTCCAGATAATTTAAATTATATTCTATGGTCTGACGAATCAAATTTTTCTAATTCAGGTATGTGCAATAAAAAAAATCAACATTATTGGAGTAGAGAAAATCCTCTGAGAGTTGATCCACGCAATCCCCAGCACCGATTTAGTTTAAATGTGTGGTGCGGATTAATGGGCAACCGTATTGTTGGTCCAGTTTTCTATCAAGGTACCTTAACTGGAGACCGCTATGTGCGGTTATTAACAGAAATTCTGGATGGTCTCTTAGATAATATGCCAGTGCTTGATAGGCTCCGTATTTATTTTCAACAGGATGGAGCACCTCCTCATAATTACGTCAACACTACCAATTTGTTAAGCGAAACGTTTAACCAAAGATGGATAGGAACCAACGCCCCCATTCGTTGGCCTGCACGCTCTCCTGACTTGACACCTCTGGATTACTATCTTTGGGGTTTTGTAAAGAATGAGGTGTACAAGCAGCGATATCGAAATGTGATGGAACTTGAAAATAGTATTAGGCAAACGCTAAATAATATTTCTGGTAGAACTATTAGAAAAGCTACAGAAAACGTTATTGTGAGAGCCGAAAAATGCATTGAAGAACAAGGCAATGTCTTTGAACATTTACTAAGTTAGGCAAAATGTTGAATAGGTTATTAAAAATTAAATTTATTTCATTATTATGTTTGTTTGTACCGTGAACATTATATTTCATTATTATTTTCCATGACCTACTTATAATTAAATGTTAACAAATTTCTTAAGCTTTAAACGCTTGCCATTTGTTTATTTTTTAGTTAAAGATAGTTATGTATTTGATATTATTTGTTCAAAATATTATGCTTTTTCAAAATACGTACAAATATACAGGGTGTTCCATTTAAAAAAATTATAAATTTTCAAATATCTCAGAAATACGTAATTCAATTGTTTTTTCATGAACTGCATAATAATCAGCGTTAAAAACACTAGTAATTTGCTAATTTAACCGAAATCGTAGCTCAAGAAATAACGGAGATAGCAATAGTGCACCGATAACTTTGGACACCCTGTATATGAATTCCTTCGATCAGCAGTTTTACTCTCCTTTTTTCACATGAAAATACTGTAAATCGTATTACTTCTTTGGATTCATAAATAAATTTAAAATGTTATTTGGCGCGTATGTTTAGCGCCTGCGTACTATCTTCGATTAATGTGATCGAATATGTATCGTGTACCTTACGTTCGATTTGCTAGGAGCGAAATCACTTGGTCGTGACGTAAGTGAACTGATTTTGAACTGAGCGGAGAGGCAAATCGAACGCAAGGATTGTCATTATTAATGCAGTTGACGGCGCTCAGTGTATATCTGGTTTTGGTACTATAATGTGAAATAAAATGCAAAAGGAAAATCCCTTACCACAAAAAATATATATCAAAAAATCTAAATACGTATTTCGGCAACTAAGTTGCCATCTTTAGTAGATATCTGTATAAAACAAAAAAGAGTGTTAAACGTGGTATTTTTGGCTAAGGTGTAACCTTAGAAGATATGCTCTTCACCAAATCAGCAGTGGGATAACACTGTATTGGGATTAAATGAAGTACGGAATAAACGTATACTTATTCTTTCCAGCTCAATCAATCGTCTTAGTGGGTCGTGGTTTTAAACAACATCTCAGTTGGATGAATATACAAAACAATGTGAGCTAAAATGCAGTTTAGGTCTCACTTGTTGTTTAAAAATCACGCTCTTTCAATAACGCCTACGGTAGGTGCTTCTTAGCTCTGGGTCAAAATGGCGCGCATCATCATTAGCAATCATTTTATCTTCCGCGCATTTGTAAGAGCAGCTCTCTATATCTCTGATTTAGCGGTAAGCCACGCTATTTTGCTATAGCTTGTGCATCTTTATGTATTCTTTCAATCAACAGTTATAGGTTTATTAAAATATAAGTTTAGATTCTTCTCAATTAAAATGTATGTTAATCTACCAATCGTTACTATCTAGAAAACTATGGCTAGTATTTATACATGGTACAAGGAAACAAGGTATGCTCTTCCCAAAACCAAAACTCGTCCACGCCGCGCAGGTCGAATGCGCGTCATAGTTGATAGGCTTTTTTATTATTTAATACAGACATTATTATTATATTTATAGTCGAAGGTTTTTATTTTAGTGTAGGACATTGTTTTAGTTCGTATTTATTAACTTTTTTAGTGCATTTCGAAAGAAGTGATTTTAGCTTTTGTTCGAACCCTAACCCTTGTTTATTAATACTATAGTTATGCAACCTAGAGAAAACTGTAAATATTTCTTATGTAGTAAAGTGTCGTCCTCTGATATCTTTCAAATGGATTAATACGAATGAATGAAAGTGCTCAGCCAATGAAATATTCTCAACGCCACTCCCACAATTTAATCCGGAAGTTATAAAAAATGTAAATATATTTTGATATTTTCTATTAAATTTTACAGAAGAGTATATTTTGTTTGATTTGCTTTTCACATCGTTTGCCCTTGAATTACATATCAACATAACCTATATAGCTTAACTGTGATAAAGTAGATTTAAGTAAATGTTTTATTGAAGATTCGTAGGAGTACTATTTTTTTCCCTTATTATACTCACAATTACCCTTTTATAACATAATTAAAAAAAAGACATACAAAAGGCTTTTTAAAAAACGTATTCATGTTTTTTAAAGAAATAAATCTAAAGAAAACGGTATTAAAAAGTGAGCATTTTTATTAAATACTCACCTACATGAAATGTCAGTCTGTTTCGGGTTCAGAGTTTGGGTTATTCTAATTTTTTTCTATGTGTTCAACAGGTATGTCTAAAACAGTCTTCTATATATTCGGTATGACTAGATATAGGTATTATGAAAAAGAAGAAAAAGTAATTAAAAGCTATCCGAACCACAACATTTATTAAGTTGCTTTGCATGGTTTCATCAACTTGACTGGTTTATGTGAGGCTTTCAAACCAGTAATGTAGTACGTTTTACAAAAAAAAATGCATTATAAACACCACATTATTTTAAGGTTTTGGTATCTTCAGAATTTAGAAATTTAAATGGTTCACAGCCAATCATTTATCACTTAACCAGGATAAATGTGAGACAATTTATTTTACTAGTAAACATAGATCAAACATATATTCTACGAATTGAAAATTCCTTGATATTAGACTAGACACAAGATTAACATGGAAGCCGCAGATAGTTGAATTAGTTAAACACTTATCTTCTGCTACTTATGCAATTAGACGTATGAGATTTATAACTGATAGTTTACTGGAATAACGACATACTATGGACTATCAAATCACATATCAACAATGTTTAACCAATATGGGGTAAGTAGGCCTATGTAGAAAAGGTGTTCATCCTGCAGAAGAAGGCTGTTCGAGCAATTGTCTGTGTTTCACAAACTATTCGCTGCAAACCTCTCTTCAGAGAACTTATGATAAGTCCATTAGTCTAGACACATATTCTGCAACAACTAAGGAGGGCTTTGAAAAAGCAGTCACATCTGATGACTAGGGGTGAGATTACAGAAGTCTCCACCCCTCATAACCATTTGCTGCACATCCCGCATTACATAGGACAAAAGCCACTTCAGTACAATACGTCACTGGTAATTATTTAACAAAATCAAAGTTATGTGTAGACATCTTTCTATTTTCGTATCTAAAGAGAAAATAAAGGACATTCTCCTTCAAGAAGCATTCTACAATGTCAATGACATAAATTAGCCCTGTGTTGACGTTATCATTACATTTTTGCTTGATGTGCTATTGTGTAAACTGTATGTATAAGTTATTATTGATATAATAAATTTATTATTATAATAGAAACACTATCCTTCTTACTGTAGAAGTGTTATAATTAATCCTGCTTTTACACCCACAATACTTCATCTCATCAGGGAAGTCGCAGCAACTTTCATTATACATTTACATTCTTGGTAATTATCAATATAGTAAGTACTGCCTACACGTGGTCTGTATATGGACGTTTCGTCAATTGGTATATATTTACCTGCGATTTTAAAAATGGCTTTCAATAATAGTAATTCCTAATAATTGAAGTTACGTTGGGGTTATCAAACAAAACTAGTTTAAAATATATAACACTTTCGGCTGTTACTTTGTGAAGATTCATGATACTGGATATACATAAGTAAAATAAAACACTCAATTAAATTTGAATAACTTCACTTTATTTTAATCACTATGTGACTGCAGTTTCGACATTACATGTCATTATCAAACTAGTTTATTTATATTTCTACTATTTAATTTTTCTTTCACCCACGTTTAATTGCAATTGTTTGAAATCTTCATGGATTTTATTGTGTTATATATGTAGAATTTTAGCCTTCATACTGGTTGAAGTGAGGTATATCACTTCATAAAAGTTAATTAGATACACACTTAAATGTACTCGGCTTTGACATTACTTATTTTATTATGGTTCTAGTTATTTTTATTTTATTCAGGCCTGAATCGTAACAACAACTGCCATGATGCAAGCCTGGATGAATAATCATCAATTATTGTTGAGGATAGTACATACCCAACAACTTATACAAGCAAACTAATTCCTAACCAAGCAAAGATTTCTTTAAAGGTTAGTAGTTTGAACCCTTTTCAGCTTGTACTGCAATATCATTGTCAATTATAAGATAAAACATATAGGAAAAATGACATTTCTTCGTTACATCGTCTTGCAATATGTATTTCAGAATAACACTTAACATCCACAATCATATCATCACTTATTTTTGGAATTTGAAAAATTATGTCAATAGACTTATCATATCCCTTAATTCAAAATATTTTAAGATATTTAAATCTAAAGCAAACCGCCTACAAAATTGTAACAAACACGATTGGTGTAATTGGATAATTGCGTTAGTTCCTTTAAGCTCCCATTGGCTTCTCTTTACTACTACGAGAAGACTGCTTTTACTATAACAAATTTAGCGGGAAAAACTATGAATGGGCACATCCTACTACCCAACCCCTCTGTTGGCTACCTACCCGAATAGTATTAATAAACAAGGTCAGTATGTACAAAACAATGTGAGCTGAAATGCAGTTTAGGTCTCACTTTATGTTTAAAAATCACGCTCTCTCAATAACGCCTATGGTTGGTGCTTCTTAGCTCTGTGTCAAAATGGTGCGCATTATCATTAGCAATCGTTTAATCTTTCGCGCATTTGTAAGAGCACAGCTCTCTATATCTCTGATTTAGCGGTAAGACACGCTATTTTGCTTTAGCTTGTGCATCTTTATGTATTCTTTCAATCAAAAGTTATAGGTTTATTAAAATATAAGTTTAGATACTGCTTAATTAAATCTACCCATCATTACTATCTAGAAAACTATGGTAGTATTTATATTTGAAGACGTCAGTTTACTTTGTTAGAACTTCCTTCAATCAGCTTCGTCCCCGAAAAAATGATAATCATAATTGCTTCATTACAGTTATTAAATATTAAATTTGAATAGAACATATTTATGTTAAATTGAATATTCAAGTCAAATAAAAATAAATCTTGGAATCCCAGACAAAAAATATTTATTTGCCTCTATTGAAAAGAATTATGCTTTTCATTGTAATAGCACAGGTAATACAGGAATCACTGTGATCAATATCTGCTCTCATTCCAAGGAGCAAAATTACAATTTTAGAGAAGGATGAAAATATATATTTGCTAATGCAGGACAAGTGTGCATATAGTGATCCAAGTCATCACTTGTAGTTCACTTTTTGACACCCTGGCGCTGCAATTTCTAAAATTGACTGTTGTTGCCGTTGTTGGCTTTGTATAATAAATAAAAGTTAAAAATGGCTAATCAAGTTGACCAAATGAATATGAATGACGCAATGCTTTCGGTAAGTGGATTTAATGTTAAGGAAGAACAGTGCGTAGAAGAAAGTTGTATGGAGGATAAAGTGTGTATCTCTGAAACTGCTATAACTATAGACAATGCTGAGTTACAAGGCTCCATTTGCTATGGCAAAATAAAGCAGTATGAAGAGTCGACATGTTTGGACAATATTAAAACAGAATTGATATCAGTTGAGGTGACTGAAGCACAAAATGACTACGTTAAAATAGAAAGAGGGATCAGTGCTGACAATATTAAAATTGATTACGATAATGGTCTGCTATGTGAGTAAATGCTTATTAATAATAATAATAATATAATATTCTTTATTGTACTAGATCTGATTAACAGATATTTACATTGTCAAAATATACATCCAAAAGACAAACATAACAATATACAAAAAAACTAAGAACAACCTAGAAATAAATAGTTGTTGTAATTTTTTTGTGACTTGTTATAATCATACTTTAAAGTTTGTTTTATACACTCCATTAGAAGTGTCTAATTGTGTTATTTGTAAGTAGTGATGAAACATCTGTAGCATAAATATGAAATATAACACCTTAACATAGAATGGGGAAAGAGTATTTAGTATTTATTCCATTTATTGAAAAACAAATCTCAAGTAAAAGTTTCTTATTCCATTATTTATAAACATCAAGCTGTAATATTTTTATTTTCAAGTCTGTTTTAGATGTCAGATACTAAAGGTTTAGATTATTTCAACTGCCACTTCACGTCTGTATGTAATATATTACTTGACTACTTTGAGAACTGACAGTATTAAATATATGTTGCATCAGTTTGTTCTTACTTACAAAATCACCAGGTGACAGTAAATGCTCTGATTATTAATTTGTATATATTTGACCAACAGACTGTGAACATTGTGAAGCATATTACGTAGACTACTGCATCGAATGTGAAATGCTTGTGAATATTTTAAATAAGAATGCAGTGAAGAGTGCAGATAATGGGGCACAAAAAGACATACCAAATGATATTTTAGAAATTCAAGATTTATTTGGACAAACTGGCATATATGCTTTAAGGATTATTCCTGAAGGTGTAAAATTTGGTCCTTTCACTGGACTCAGCGCATCTGAATGTCCCTGGGAAAGGAAAGGCGAGAAATTTGTTTTGTACAAAAATAAATTGAATTATATGAATTGGATGCAGTTCGTTAATCCTACCAGGAACAGTTCTGAAGGAAACCTGCATGTCCTTCAATATGAAGATGATATATATTATCAAAGCACTCGTCAAATCCAAGCTGGTGATGAATTACTGGTGTATTTCGGCGAGGAATATTGCCAAAATAAAATTGTCAAAGCAGACATCGTTAAGGACATATTTGCCTGTACATTTTGCTGTCTTGGATTCAGCTCTAAATCGCATTTGGCCAAACATAAAACCCATTGTGTTGAGGATGCAGCTGGGAAGTTTTCACTTGAAGGTATTGTGAATATCTCATTTGATGTTTCTGAAATTGACTACATATATACTTTTTGTATTTAAAGAGATTACACATCTTTAAAATATTTTATAAATTATTATTATTTGCCTACCACAAAGAATGCATCAATGTTAGTCTTGCATGAAATTAATGGATGTGTTTCACGCCATTCCAGACCTCGTACAGTGCCCATTTTGCAAAATCCATTTGGAGTCCAAGGAATATTTCGAACACCATAACGCCTTTTGCTGTGAGAGGAATGCCAGGTATGTTGCATTTTATATGGTTATACATGAGAAGAGTGAAGCAGAAATGACATTTTCATACCAAGCAGTTTATTATGTGCTTGTTGATGCATTGAAATTTTAAATTAACTTAAAAGAAAATCCCGAAATAATTGCGAGAATATTTGTGAATAATTTGTTTTTTTAAATTTAATGCCGAAGTAGGTAATAGGTATAACAATAAAATATATTACTATCACCATGTATTCATAGTGAACCTTTGGAAAAACCTACAAAGCAATAAAACAAACCGAAAATGGAAAAATGCATTTAAATTTACAGGATGGTAAACCTAGAACAACTAAAAGTTTCATCAAAAGTCGATGTTGCCAAATACGTTCGCAAGCTTAACTAAGTGGCGGAACTAAACCGTTGGTGCAATGCATTTCTTTTTAAGCCGGGTTTTAATTTAAGTGACACTAACGGTTTCATAATCAAGTTAAAGTGACTTTAAATTTCAAAGTTGACTTTAGATCTGAATTTCGGTTTCATAATTTCACTTTAACTTTAAAGTGAAAGTCACTTTAAGCCAATGTCACGATTTTCCCGCTTAACCAACTTTACTAATTTACTTTAACTACAAGTACGGTATAACCTCACTGTTATTTTAAGTTGCCTTTCAGAACAATTAATAGTTCTGCAAGCATAGAAATGTGTGTCATTCAACTGTAATATTCACTTAATATTTACTCTATGTAAAACTGAAATTAATAATTATAAATGTGTGTACGTACTTAGGTTAGCAATAGTATAAACAACTTACACATCAACAAATTTAATACATATATATTGATTAGTAATATATCTACATACTTCAACATTTAACTAGTGGCTTCAATTTACAATCGGTTTTGAACTTCGTTTGGGATGCTATGGAGAATGGGGACGATGGTTTGGTGGTGATGTGTGATTTGTCTAAGGCCTTTGACTGCGTAAGACATGATATTCTCTTGGAAAAACTAGATCGCTACGGCGTTCGTGGTTTAGCATCGAGGCTTTTAAAATCGTACTTCGAGAACAGAAGACAAGTTGTGTATGCAACCAATGAAATGAGTGAATCGCGACATGTTGAGCACGGAGTAGCTCAGAGGTCGCTTATTGGTCCTCTTCTGTTCTGTATTTATATAAATGACTTGCCATACAATATTTCAAGCCATGTGGTATTGTACGCAGATGACAAAACTTTTTTATTCAGAGGTACAGATGAAAAACAACTTAAAACGAAAGCTGAAATGACATTGTCCAGGGCTGCCACTTGGTTTACATCCAATAGTCTTACTGTCAATGAAGCAAAGAATATTCAATTACCATTCACCTGTAAACGTAGCAAAACACCTGCAAATGCCGGGTCTGCAAAGCTTTTAGGAATTACCCTGGATACTCGGCTGACCTGGCGGTCTCACATTGATGAACTTCATACAAAACTTTCCAGTGCTCTTTACGCCATACGGAGGTTCATAACCTTATTAAATAAGGATGCAGCAATAATAATGGCATACCATGCACTTTTTCATTCCCGTATGAGCTATGGTCTTCCACTGTGGGGCGAATCGACACATGCTGTAGACATATTCATTCTACAAAAAAAGGCAATTCGTACAATAGAGCAGGTCGATAGAATGACATCGTGCAGGCCTCTCTTTGTTAGAAACAAGATCATGTCTTTGCCATCAGCATATATCTATAGACAGCTTCTTCGAGCTAAACTGGAGCTACCCACATTGAACAGAAAAGGAGATGTGACGCAGTTGCGACTAAGATCTCAATCACAGGTTCTACTTCCGAATCACAGATTGCAGACCACGAGTGCCAAACATAGACATCTAGAACTATTTAATAAATTACCGAACACTTGGATTGAAAAACCAGTGCCACAGTTCAAAACATCCATTAAGAAATACTTATTAGAAAACAGCTTATACTCGGTTACTGAGTTTTTACAAGATATCAATAAGCTTCATTTACATTGAATTATATCTACCATTAGTACACACAAACATTGTTATATAGCACACGCCTACACACATTCACACACACACACACGCTCACGCACACACCACTTGTTTCGACGTTACCGCTGTATTTTACATACTTTGTATTTTATATTAGTTGGTACAATAAAGCTATTCTATTCTATTCTACAATATAATAATACTCGCTGCTACAAATATTTAAGGGGATATTAAAGCGGTCGAGAAAACAAGATATCGAATTTATCAGTTTTTTTTTACTATTGTTCAAGATAGAAATGTGAAATTTTCTGTACAACTCCAATATAGATATGAGTACACGGAAAGGTTGTCAGATTATGTAATTTTTTGTCACAACCACCTATTTTTTTTATTCCAAATTAGAGTAAAATGTACGTGTGTTTCTCCGTCAAAATCTGAAAGAATTAAATGAAATTGATCAAAACGGATGTAATTCCCGTGTAGACCAATGTTTTCTTGTGAGATATAGCTTTTTGAATTGCGGAAAAAAGTTTAATTTGAGTAATTAAATTAAGAAATTCCGGAATGCTGCGATACTGAATTATTTGTATTTTAGCAGCGCCTTCAGCTGCTACGGATATGCACCCAACTTCTTGGCCCCGCCTAATAGGACTGTCCGAACTTTTTGCGGTTGTCTGGAGTATTTTATTTCACTTTTTCTCACTCCAATTTTACGCATTCATATTATTACCAGTTTCGAAGCTATATGATTTTACCATGCAAGTATACATATACGAAAAAATTTTTTCGTGTATGGATAAATGTATGAATGCATTGTATTGTATATGATTTTAATGACAATACAGAATATAGATACAATTTATTTTTATTTTGGTGATTGACTTATTGCGATTTTGGTTAGTTCTTTAATTTGTATGCAGAAATAGCGTTGCAGTAGCATTGGAACATGTTGCTGCATGTATTATGCTTGTATTGCCTATTTAGCATCCGCTATAGTAAATTAATGAACTTAGAAAATTTTTTGAATTTTTTTTATAATTTCGTGGCGCGTAAAAGGACTCAATTAAATTGACTTTTGGTGATTGACTTATTGCGATTTTGTTTAGTTCTCTAGTTTGCATGCAGAAATAGCGTTGCAGTTGCATTGGAACATGTTGCTGCCTATTATATTTTTCGCATCTGTTAAAATAATTTATGGACTTTGAAAATTTTTTAAAATTTTTAAAATATTTGTTTGAGTTGTGTAATAGACATTTTATATATGTGATTTAATGATAAAATAATTGTCATATACATAAATTTATTTTTCAATGTGTGATATCGCCTGGCTTTTCTACGAACTGGATATTTATGCCGCAGAAATTTCCAAGTTGACAATATTAGTGCCCGATGAATGAAGCTCCGCATCAGTATTCGTCTTTTTTTTAATTTGGGGCGCGTATTCCGAATTTTGTATTTAGTAGTATAATCTCCCTCTTGAGAAATGATTAGATTTTAAGCAAAATTGGCAGACCGGAAGTAGTAGTTTACTTCAGTGAAAAAATCGAATTTTGCCAGTATTTCGTCAACTACTAAGTTTAAACAAATTTATAAAGAATTCATATGTACTTAAAATTAAAATTGAGAATAATTTTATTTAAAGTTTTTCGAAATTCCTACCGGAAGTAGGTCTTTTACTCTTATCGAAAATCAGTCATGCTTTTTAGACAAGTACGTGACGAGTATAAAAGTATTTAAAACATAATTTTCAATATCTTTTGTATAAAAAAAAATTCGAAATTCAGACCGGAAGTACCACTTTTACCCTTATCGAATAGCGATTTTTTGCAAATATGTCGTAAGTTATGCATTCTATATGTATTTATCAAGAATACAAAAGTATTTATAATTGGATTTGCAATATTTTTTGTATATATGAAATTTCAAAATTCGGACCGGAAGTCGCACTTTTATTCTTAGCGAGTAGCACTTTTTTGATAATATCTTGCAAAGTATGCATTCTATCGAGATTTATTAAGAGAATAGAAGCACTTATAATAGGATTGTGAATAATTTTTGTATAAAAAATTCTTAAAATCCTATAATTTGAAACGCTCATACGTATAAGAAAGTCGTGTGGTGGCCACACCTAAGTTTTTCATTAAAATTTGGGAAATCATTTATAAATTCTTTTTCATACTAAGGGCATTTAATCTGTCTTCTTTCATTGTATTTCTCAGGAAAGTTTTTATTCTCTTCAGTCGTGAAAACTGGCGTTCCGCTTCAGACGTTGTCATTGGGATTGTAATGACAATTTTTAAAAGCTTAACAACCTCATTAAAGGTGTCGCTTAATCCATCCAGCAGAAGGCCTAGCAGACCTACAGCACTGACTTCTATATTTTGCCTAAATTCTTCTCTAGAATATTGAACACTTAATTCAGTTCGTAGTCTGCTTGCATTGAGACATGGATAAAATTTTACTGCTTCTTTAAGGCAATCTTCCGGAAATTTTTTTTGAAAAGAGGAGAACTGTTTAAAAGAAATTAAGTTTGCTAATATTAAGTGCCCTGTATACCGAAATCTAGTTTTTATTTCTAGCAAAATAATATCGCACACTTCAATAGTCTCCCTGCGTCTTTGGCAACCATCAGTTACTCTTCGTCGCGTTGATGGTCGAGGAGTCAGTTCTGAGTCATTTTGTTTAACCAACTGATTATCTGTGTCAACGATTTCGGTTCGAATTTTTCCAATAGCGCGTTCAAAATTATCTAAATTATTCTTGATTTTTAATGCATTTGTATTGACATTTTGTAATTGATTAAACAATATGTCCACATGTGGCATAATTTTATGAAAGGAAGTTAACCAATAGATAAAATTTTCCTCCTCTAAAATTCGCAAATTGGTACCAGCTTGATGAATGGTAGTTTGTAAACTAGCTTCTCCCTCGATTTGTTCTAGAGCTCGGTGCTCATATATTGTATTCACTGTCCTAGAATTGAAGTTCCATCTTATTTTTGAAGAACGAGGTAAGCTTTTTCTCTGAAGGAATTCTTCCAATCTTGCAACTCGTTGTGGTGAAGTGGAGAAAAAAAGTACATAATCCCGTCAGATTGGCAAAAAAATCTGCATTTACTACTGCTCGATGTAGCATGTGACATAATAAGATTTGTCTGATGTGCGTAACAATGTACAAAATTGGCCCTTGGATACTGGTCTTGGACATGTCTTTGCACGCCGTTAATAGCACCACTCATGACTGCTGCCCCATCATAGCTCTGTGCAATCAGTTTTTCTGGGTCATCAACAAGCAAACTAATTTCGTTAAGGATGGAAGCAGATAAAGAATTAGCATCATGTCCACTAGGCAGAAGAAATTTCCAAAATCTTTCGACCGGTCTCGCGTTCACAATATATCTTAAAACAACCACCAACTGAAACTGATTGGACACATCTGTGGTTTCATCAGCTATCACATATGTGAAGTCGGTTGCTTTAATTTCACTGGAAACTTGTCCATGATACACGTTCAACATTGCATCAAGCAGCTCATTCTGTATCGTTTTTGATAATCCCTTAAAAACCGGTGCTGCTTCGATGTGATCTCTGAGCAATTTATCCAATTCTGCCGTAAAATTTATCAATTCCCGAAAAATGCCCTTGGTATTCCACGTTTGCCGTTCATTATGACCCCGAAGTGCCAGTTCAAACGCGCCACAAAATCTAATGCAATTTATTATTAAATTTAACACATGCCTATTTTTTGTTACCTGTTCATTGTGTTATTGAACTGCTTTTCTATATGATGAATCTAAAACATTCTGAATGTTATTTTTTCCCAACATTCTTAGACTAAATATATTTTTCAAATGCCCTTCGGAATTTTCATGTTTCGTAATTTTAGCACTACGATGAATTAAGTCTTTTATTCCGTTCTTTGACCAAGACGGTTCACCACCAAACAAAAGACATGGAAAATAAAACAAAGTATTTTTAATTTCACACCCACAAATCCAGTCATTTTTCTGATAAATATTCATTTTGAATTTTCTTATAACGTCTTTACCTTTAACAGATTGTTTATTTTCTAAACATAATTGAGGCATCGGGCGTTTAAGATTTTTTATTACGATTTTTTCATCATACGTTAACCGCGAAAACGTGTTATTCTGTAATGCAGAGACGAAATTTATCTTACAACAGCGGTGAGCAGACTGGAGATCTTGCTCACACGCTATGTATTATACGATATGGAAGTAGAACAAAATACAGTTCTCCCCACCTTCAATGTAATGTTAATGGCTTAACGGAGCAACGGTTGGGCTTTGCTCATGGGTATGTTTCTCTCGGTGGAAGGGGTAAACATTCGAATAGTTGCTCGTGCGCTGTTAGTCGTCATTATATCTGTGACGACGATCGGTGCATGTAGGTTGTTACGCGTGCCGCACACGCCACGTCCCTGTTCAATAACTATGAATACGTAATAAATAAATACTTTCACAGTTAGTCGCCGCTTGGTTTGTTTTGTTTCAAAATTCCAGGGGGTGCAATTGCTCACTTGCTTTCATTAAAGAGCCGCCACTGACCGGAAGTATCACTTTTACCTTTATCGAGTAGCACTTTTTTGCAAATATCTCGTAAAGTATGCATTCTATAGTAATTTATTAAGAGTATAGAAGTACTTAGAATAGGATTCTGAATAATTTTCCTATAACAAAATTTTTTTGTGTAACACACTTACAGGTTTAATTTTTTAAGAAGATAAAACTATTTAAAACTTAATTTAGACCAACTATTGTATAATTTGAAGCGCACACATTGCTGTGACCTTAATAATTTGAATAATATTTAGAAAATGATTTTAACTCTTGGAAATAAACAATCACAGTTATATTGCTAAAAAACGGTGGGTTAGCAACTTAACAGTGGTTTATGCTCTTATTCGCTCCTCTTTTCTTTAACAAAATCTCTTCCCGGCATTTACTCTATATCTCAGGGTGTAGGTAGCTTTAACACTTCAAAGTGGTATGGCAATTTATAAAGCAAAACACAAATTTTTCAAAGAACAAATATAATAACTTTATTTAACATATAGTTTTATAATATAAATTAAAACCTTTATTTCAACTTTTATTAAACATTTACAAAATATTAACAAATAAATAATATTACCAAAAATGTATGATGTATAATATTTCAAAATAGAAAATATTGAAAAACAGATATTCCTAAGACAATTAAATAACACTCAAAAATTATGAATCTATCCACATGTATGCCTTTTAGCATGTATAATTATAACCAAAATATATAATAAAAATTTTCAAAAAACAAAATAATTCCAGTCTAAGTTTTATTATACTTAATTATGATGTTCGCATAATCACAATTAAATACCTCATTCCTAGGTCGAACATATAAATCAATCCGACACACATCCTCGGAAATTTCTCATGATTTTCGCAAGAATGGAATAATCACGTTACTTTTCGCTGAAATTATTGACTAAACTCCGTAACTACGTTCACAATCGAAAATTAATTTTTTTGGATTGTGTTATGAAATAACAAAAGAGAAACACGCAAAATGTGTACTAAAAATGGAACAAATGAAATAAGAATATTAAACACACACAAAACGATGATATAGATTATTTTTTTAATTTTTCTACACTTTTTCGGATTCTACAAATTTGTTCTTCTGCCTCAAATCTCGGAAGGGTAGATTTTGTGGATGTTGTGGATCTATGAGTTCTGGTAGAACGCAATTTTCATAGAAATCTCGTAGTTGTAACTCCATATGATTCGTCCAGAAGATGTCATCTCTGTAAATCTAAACAGGTCGAATAAGCAGTTAACATATTTTTATTCCTAATAGTGTGTTTTCAAACATGCTCTACTTCCATTCCCAGTGGACTCCACAAGACAAAATAGCACACATTCCTTTGAGAAATGTGTAGTTGTCCTTGGACCTGGTAGTAAAAATGGTCTGTTTTCTTCAAATGAAAGATTCCATCATCATCAATTATTGCAAATTTGATTTTCTTCTGGTCGACGGCATCATGGTAGAGGTGTTGCTTTTCTCTTCTGCGCATTAATTTTTTGGTAAATTGTCCAGGGCTTTTCTGCGATATTGCCTTATATATTATGCCAGGATAATTATGTGATCCTGCTGAAAAACTCACACTTGCTGCTTCGCATCGAGTTTGGTATGGACCTCTGCTGGATAAATTCAATCTTTTCCCACTCACAAATTTTGCGACAACTGAATTGTAGCACTCTGCAGCATTATTATCCATGTTTAGGAGAAGACTATCAGCATTATGCACTAAGCGGTACAACAGAATTTCGACATCTTGCAAAAGACCACTTTCCGTCATTTCATTCACCCACTTGCGTTCATCCTTACCTACATAATATATATATTAAATGATACACTATGAAAAATCCACTTCCAGAATACTTACCTTGACAAAAATATTGTTTACAATTCGAATGCTCTCCAAATATATGTTTGGATGAATTGAGAATATCAGAACGCAGTTTCCTCACTTTTTGCTCATGTGAAATATCTTCCTTAATCCAGTGTTTAACAGCACATTGCCTCAGCTAATTTTCTTGTTACGCTGCTATCCCCGTCTCCTATAAGATATTTATATTTCAGCCCGTGCATTTCAATGCTGCTTTTGAAACCCTCTACAATTATTTCTGCTTCCATTGCATGTTTGCACCAATTTTTGAAACAGGTATGAGGTTTGACATCTTCTTGTTTTTTTTTCTGCACGGGAACACATACAACAATATTTGTTCTTGATACCAAGATATAATATTTTTTTGGGTTTTTTGCCCAATAATAACTCCCTAAAAATAAAATATTATGTTCTCAATGTCTTCATGGAAATACATGTCAAACAAAATTGAGGAAAGTACTAACAACACCTGATGACGCACTGTAATTCGTCCGATATGAACGCTTACACCAGGCTCCATCTGCTATTACAGCAATATGTGTAATGCCGTCTTGATCCACGTCTCCTACTTCCTTTGCGAGTTGAGCCTCTTCCTTTCCTGCTGCCTCCATTAAATCAAATGCACTTCCACTAATGAGAGAAGAAATTTCATCCTGAGTTGCAGCAAACTTTGGAAAACTCATACAAGGAATGTTACAAAATGCAAGAATTTTCTCCAGCTGCGAAAAACCACCTCCTAAGGATATCATTCCCAAGACTGCTGCTTTGTTTATATCAAGCGAATTTTTTGATGCACTATCTGTGCTTACGGATGATGTTTCCTTGCACATTGCACATTGTAAATAAAAAATACTATTGAGACCAAGTTTCTTTTCATTTATTATTTTCAAATTCGCAGTATTGCAGGAAAACAATGGATTATGTTTGAACTCCACAATTGATTTAAAGAATTGTTCAACATCAATTATTCTTCTACCAGAAACAGAGTATTCAGAATGTGCACTCTCTTTTATTATTTCAATTCTAAAATAAACTCAAAACGCAATTAATTTATAACGAACAGCTCTGTATGTGCTTATGTTTACAGGATGTTTCCAAAGACAAGCCTAAGAGCTTTTGTTTACATGAAAGACCCCGTTTAATTTTTGACATGGAATCACCCTCTAAAAACTTTCCAAACTTATTTGGAAACATCCTGTATATAACTTGATTTATAATACAAATAATAATTTAAATAGTTGCTGGAACTGCCTACTTTGAAATATTTTCATTTGATAAGTCAACTTCAGGTTCACGTTCAATCGCATGTAATACATCCATGTAATCTTTATCAACATCCTCATGACTAACCGAACTTGAAAGAAAAAAAAATAAATATAATATAAATGATTGAGAAAGGTATTGAATTTACGTTTGGCAAACTTGAACGGTTGATGATGGATCACTCTCATTGCTCTTATAGAGTCTTTTTAACACTTGCCTGCTTCTATTTTTCCGCTTTGAGGATAATCTTGGATATTTCTTTAAGTTTCTGTTGCCTCTTGCCATTGTGAATACCTTTACATCACACTCTACTTCGGCACTCAACACCAAAAAGTGTCAAAAAATTAATTCTCCAAATAATAAGAACAGCGAACAGCCCTAACTAGTATTTACTGTATGTGCGAAAAGCCAGCAAGGATCGCGATATAACTATACTTATCACGAAAAGAAAAACTTTTATTGAGTTGATTGCGTAATTGTGGAAAGTGTCTCGTTCACATATGCACATACAAATATTTTATTGCAGCAAAAAAAAATTGTCAGTTTCATATACATTCTTCGTACATCGTACATTTCGTAGAGATGTCTTTGAATACATTTATTGCACTTGTTTGAATGGAATACTTTAATTTTTGTTTATATATAGTATTTGCCAAATATTTGCTTTTCTAAAAGAAATAACTATAGCGAAATATCCTTCCTTCATGCAAAAAACGCTAAAATCAAATAAACTGAGGAAAAATACAAATCTGCTTGTAGGAACAGACTCTTTTTTGCTAGTATAATCGACCATCGTATTTGTCACGATATTCTGCTGCCGTTGATTTGAATAGTTCAGTTGTTTCTCTGTATTCGGGTGACGGAAAACAACACATTCATTTCAAATATGTGAGAATGAGATGGCTTGCAATTGGCTCCTCCTACGGGCCAACACCTCCAAAAGCAATTATAGTGAATTCCCAAATACAAATCGACTTTAATATCCCCTTAGTAAACAAATCCATCGTAACCAAAGAAAATGATGCACTTGCTTCGCAATTTATGTTTGTTTAGCACTTCACTAAGGTATATAGTAGTTAGAGTATGTTTATAATGGCAATTCTTCCCAAATTGAGACCTAGGCATACTACTTTCCTTTGGAACCCAATTTGGCTTATCTATTTCCTTTAACCGCAGATTCCTTCTAATGGGCTCTCTTTGTTATAATCAAGAATTTTCAATGTTAAAAGATTTATATTCACCAAATTTTGGATGAAATTAATAACTATGTACTATCTGTCCATCAGATCTTTTGAGTCACGTGATTAATTTTGATCCGTATGAATTAAATCAACACTTCTGGCTCAAATTCATTACTTACAAAATAGAATTAAACATTTAAAAATAAAGAGCTTATAATGCTTATATCTAAAAAAAATTATATTTTATACCATGTTTTATTCATTGCTTAAAATTAGCTATATCTATCATAATGAAATTTAATAAAACAGTGTAAAACAATAATAACCGTTGGGGTTATGAACAAATATTACCGGTCTGTCATTCATTCATTTTACAACATATGGGTTATATTATGTACAGTTCCTTAGTATGTATCTATTAAAAAAACGTAATAGTGGAATAAATCTCAAAATATTTAACAACAAATCATGTCAGTCTGAATATAGAACACATAAAATGTTTAAATGCACCTCTACCTATTTTCTAGTGACAATTTTTTAATGGAATTTTAATAAAGGAAGCACTAGGAATTCTGCAAGTGAATTTTAGTTATTCTAAAAGAAGAACTCGTTAGCACCTTAAAATATCTCATTCCAGTATCGTGTTAAAAAAAGTGTAAGAATATGCAAAAATTATACAGTGTAGATAAAATTGTGATTGTATTTAATGCTGTAATTAACATATGTAAGTTGTAAATAATTTTGTATTTATAATTAGTTATGGCACTATACAATATTAATTTATTCCTGTACAACGGGGTCATTATTTTAGAATTTAAATAGGCATTTCATTACAGACAAAACACAAAACTTTAATAATAAGTTAAATTTATTTATTAATACATTGGAAATCTATTTAAATTTTTTTAAACTGTTATATATTGTATGCTAAATATCTATGTATAATTATATATAATAAAAGCCGAGTAGCCAATGGCAACCAAACCCGGTCAAAATCGACGAAAATTGGGCACGCGGGGGGAAGAACTCGTCTCTGGATACGCGAAATTGAAAGCTGCCCTTTGGCGTGAAGGTACCGACGACCTTAAATTGTTCCTCGACGGAGAGTTTTTCTTCCCAAGTGGAGCGTGTGCAGAGATATCGCCCGTTGAAGAGGAGCGTGCATTCGGTGTTTTAACAGAAAAATGGCTTACGTCATGACGATTCACGTGACAACCGATCAAAATCGTAAAAATGTCAGGTATGACAGGCACGCGCGAAAGAATTGTAAAAGTTTCACATTGACGAAGAAATTTCAGGCCGTCGAGGTTTAGAGTGCGGAAAGAGGGTTGGAAACGAAAATAGTGGACTTTTCCGCGACGATTGAGTGCACTGTCCACGTGCCAAGTCTGTCGCTGTCGAAGGTGCGATTCATTTAAGGCTTTTCTGCAGGCTAAAAAAATCTCGCGATGACGAGTTTGCGTGTCATTAATGACAGTATATATATTCACGTTCATCCATCGGTTGTCAAGTTTAAATGTCAGAAGGCCGACAAATAAAGATATTACGAAGAAGTGCATTTTTAATTGAAACGTGGTACCTTTCAGATACGTATTAGTGTTATTATTTTCAATCGTTACTATTTCTTTTCTATATGAATATATGAACAAAATGCCGACGGATATGATAAAATAAACTTAAAGTGTATTGTCACGTAAGTACAGTAATAAATATAACGATTTTGCTATCGTTTATTAAGATATATTAATAAATACAATGACACTCTATTCATTATATATGTCATCGAAATGTAAATTTCATACAACGAAGAACTTGAAGCAAGCTTATATAAAGAAGAACCATCTGAGTTTTGCCATTTGGGCCTGTCAAATTACGTTAGATGCACACGAATTATACAAAACCTAAATGTCAACAGAATGTTGGAAATGTATCAGTGTTCAAGTTATAATTATATAAATTTAAACCATTTTACGAATGGGATCATTTAATAACATTTCTCATCGATCTCTCTACATACAAATAATAGGGCGACTTTTCTTTATTTGTCAGATGTGTCCGAAGCACTTCGAAATAAAATAAATACATCAAATAAGATTCCCATAAGCATGTATGTCATTTCGTTTACCAATTCAGTTATAAAAGCAAGTATTTAAAGTGTGCGACTAGCTGGTTTGCACCAACTAATCAGAAGTACATTTTTGGTTAAATGGTACGACAGTGTCTAGCATCAATTGTATAGGAGCCAGCAAGATTTTCGATTGCGTTTTAGAAAGTATATTATTAAAGCGTAATATGAAAATTAATTAATTCTCTCAATGACCTGTAAGTTTAAAACATGTTTTATTAAGTTAGTCTGACATTTCGTTCTCGCAAGTTTATGCGTGAACAAATACAGTTCAACGAACTATTGTCACGATGACAGGTGGAACGACAATTGTGGTTAAACATCTTGATGTCAGCTGTCTGACTTTTCATTGTCATAGGTATCTGTCATCGAAATATCGTTACGATGACAGTCTGTCAGAAAATTTGAATTATACACTATTTCAATCGTAAACTTGACACAAAGCGTAGTACCAATTTTATAGAACTAATAACGTGAAACAACATTCAATTAATTTTTTTTTTTGATCTGTCGACGTTCACCTTGGACTAGATGTACACAACTGATACAAAACCTGAATGTCAATAAAAAAATTTTAAATATCAGCGTTCATCAAATTATATAGGAATATTGTTCGCTTTGTGGGCAAAGTCTTAATAAATAAATTCATTTGCCACCATAATGTATAATCCATTTCTAGAGATATTTCTTTAAATTTAATCTTCATTCATTACAATAGCAAAGTTAACTACATAATTATTCTCCACTGTCATTCATTCATATAGAAATTAAAATACCATAAATAGTATAGGTAATAGTGAATACAACCTAACCAACTAAAAAGAAGAAGCGTATGCGGTATCATAAAAATTAAATTAACATTATGAATGGCATAGGTACTCCGACAATTTTATGTATTATGGTTAGAGTTGTTGCCGATATGCTATACGATTTTTTAACACATACACATAATCTGACATTACGTCAAACCAGTGAGCTGTAGCAGTGAAATCAACTGTTCACAGGGACAAATATTATACGGATCTAAATTCTAATTAGCTCCCTTATTTTCAGAAATAGCGTACCGAAAATAGTTATACCGTATGTTTTTAGTTGTTTTTTAATGAAATCTGCCTTATGAATACAGGGTCACTAACTACATATGAATATATACCGTATAACATTTACAAATTACAGTTTTAAACGTTTGCAAGTTTTGTCATTAAATACTGGAAAAATCTAAGGCAAGTAAATTTCTAAAACAAACGACCCCTGTCGTAAATTAAGGTGGAAATAATTGACAATACAGGGTCACTAACTACATATGAATATATACCGTATAACATTTACAAATTACAGTTTTAAACGTTTGCAAGTTTTGTCATTAAATACTGGAAAAATCTAAGGCAAGTAAATATCTAGATCGAGGGAATCAAATACGTAAGCACTAAAGAATATACTAAACGGCATTAATTTAATCAAACATGAATTTACCTTTTATTTGAGAATATATACGGGAACTGATCCGAAGGAAATGATACAGAAGTAGTTTCTCGATTTTTTGGTATGGCTGTAAATTAAAGTTGAAAGAATTGAAGCCCACAAGGTCAGTAACTACATATGAATATGTTTATACACTTAGAAATGACAGTCTTAAAAGTTTGCAGGTTTCATTCATTAAATACTGGAAATATCCAAATAGAATTAAAGAATTTGAAGAGTATATATACTAAATTACATTAAATTCATCGATCACTAATTTAGCATCTTTTCTAAGAAAAGTGTATACTTGTAACGAAGTTCCTCGTTAATTGCACAAATTAACATTTTTAGTCCATTATTAATTTATTTAACAATATTAAATTAATAGAATGTAAGTTATTTTGCTCAAATATTGTATAAAATGTTTTGGACGGACCTGTATATGTATTCATGTGCAACGATCATTCAAGTTATTTGTTATTTTTCAATATAAGGATGTATACGTCATGCTCGTAGTCGCGCGCAAATTGTATATTTTAAAACGAGTTTTTCCTACAGAAATAGGGGGGTTTACGGATATATAAAGACACCAACAAGTGTGTCTCTTCCATTTTATTTTCCTATCCTTCTGCTGCCTTTACCTTTCTTTACTCAGCCTTGATGGCGTGGGAAAGATAGGTGTTTATCCTAGAAACGTATTACATTCAGGTCTCATGCGCCGTGGAGTAATCGTTTCAAAATCCGCTAAAATCCGTCCGAAAGTGTTTGTTTCATTCAGACCAGGGGTCGTGAAGGAATAGACATTTTTACCGCTACTACCTATAATTCCCGTCCGAGTCAGACTATAAATGTCGTGACCATGTATATATATATCTCTGTATTTAATATATGTATTTCATTTTCAGAAACGTTAGATTTCAAATTTTGTTTGTAACGCGCGTATAAATTCAATACATTGTCCGCGCTTTGTAGCATAAACAAAGATATAATAATAATTCACCGAATAGACGCGCGAAAGTCCGTACCGATTGAAATTGTTCTCCGCGACGAAATATATATAAGGTTCTTCTGCGAGCAGGGTAACGTACAAAAATTTAGTTGTAATATAATTTAAGCAAACCTGATCATCCGTATTTTATCTCAAACACCATTTTATTTATGTTTTTCTTTAACGGAATATTCTGGGATTGTAATTGTTAATTCAGGGACTAGGAACGTACAAACGTTCTTGCTTGATTTTATACGCGACATATAGAGGTCATTGACGCGTATTTAATTTGTATTCTATTTATGTACATAGATTTTGTAAATATATAATTAATATTAAACCATAATGTGTATCAATTGTGACCATAATTTAATTGCTGAATTGTTTATTCGTTTGATATGATTTTATAATGTTTTAACAGAAATAAAAGTTAATTATTATGTACTTTTCAAATGAATTTCTAACCGTGTGTTTTTTTTGCTTACCTTTACCGTTTGCTAGTGAGATAGAGAAAGTAGTATATTCAAGAGTAACGAATCATATTAAAACAATAAGAAGTACTCACGTTATTTTTCTCCGCTGAGTCAGCTGTGAGCAATAGGTCTTTTGTCCCAAGGCACCACTCTAAAACCACCATAACTTTGATTTGTTTTAAACCGCCCGAATAAGTTGACATTAAGGTCAACGGCCGTACTTTTACCAGATCATAACATTGAAGCCTGAACATATAGGCAGCCAGGAGTGCGTATTTTTGGTGTCTGGACGACATTCAGAAGACCAATTCTGTAACCGGCGAGGTTGCCCTTGGTGTTATATAAGCAAATGGCACTGTGTATAATAAAAGTAAGCCAGCTAGGTTACAGATGGCGCCCAGAACGTTTGGCCGTGTTTTAAGAGATTTAAAAAATTAAATTCCGCCGCGTTTAATAAAACTGTTTGAATAATTTCACAGTTTTCCGCTAGATATACATGTATAATTATTTTTTGTAAATAGTAAGATAGGAAAATTGATACACATTTTTACGTACATATTCTTTATTAATTGTGAGGGAGTAAAAGGATAGGAGAATAAAATTGCAACTACAATACATTTTCATTTTATTATTATTTTATTTTTATTTTGTACAGTATAAATTATAAAATGACCGATCAGGACAAAGGCAAAAATCCAAACCCTCTTGGGTGGATATATACTTTGAAAAAAGAGGATTTAAATGCCGCAGCAGAATCTTTAGGGTTAGACGCTACCGGTAATGTCGAGGACGTACGTAAACGCATTAGTACCTTTCTGAAAGAGGATAAAACGGGTTCAACGAATAAGGGAAACGCTCCACCGCAAAGGGACACTAACGTTCAGATTTCTTCCGCGGAAATCTGTGCTCAAATAAGGAAATGGGGGATTCATTTTAATGGCAGCTCGGACGCTGTATTTTTCCTGGAAAGAGTCAACGAACTCCAAGTATGCTATGGGATTAAAGACGAACATATGCTACATGCATTGCCTGAGCTTTTTAGAGACAAAGCACTGCTTTGGCTCCGGAATAATAAAACTTTATGGGGTACATGGGACGAGTTCTTAGAGGATTTCAAACTTCAATATCTTCCGCCTCGGTATAATTTTTCAATCGAAGAAGAAATACGCGCTCGGTTGCAAAAACCAAAAGAATCTTTTAAAGATTATTTAACCGCCATATTGACGTTGATGAGACGCGGCCAAGATATGTCCGAAGGCGATAAATTGGAACGTGTATACGGTAACATGTCACCTAGTTACAGGATGTATATACGTAGGGACGCGATACAATCCCTCCGGCAACTATCTAAACTCGCTGCCGACTACGAATTACTGCTGGAAGAGCAGGCGCGCTTTTGTAAGAAAGAAAGTACGCTATCAGCACCGGAACGTCCGCCCAGCGATAAACCGAGTACTTCGCGTTCGCATCATTTGTCATATGCCGCCCAGGATAATAAGCCTCGCCAATTTCCTGTACCGCCGTCGCCGTCACAAAAATTATCACACCCGGAAAACCGTTGTTGGCGCTGTGGCAGAGAGGGGCATACGCGTGGTTATTGCCGTAACCCATTTAAAATGTTTTGTTCACGATGTGGCAAGTTAAATGTGCGTTCCGTTGACTGCCGATGCCAGGGAAACGCCGAGAAGGGCGGTCTGCAGGCAAAGACCGTCCGCAAGCAGTAAAGCCGCCTGAATCCGCAAACACAGGTATCAAAGACTCGACAGTGCCAGACAATCGCGTCTGGATCCGCGTACACATACATAACCAGAATTTACGAGCCCTCGTGGACAGCGGAGCGACTTCATCGTTTTTGTCCGAATCGCTAGTTGCCCGGTTGTTGGAAAACAATACACAACGCGTCTTAAATAGAAAATCTAAAGTCCGCCTCGCAAATGGAGACGTTGTAGAATCGCCTGGCTCAGTTTTGTTACCGGTCCGCATGGGTAGCCGAACTACAGACGTAAATTTTATAATTATGCCGAAGAGCCCGTGCTCAGTCATCTTCGGAATTAATTTTCTCAAGGAAATTGGGGCTGTTCTCGATTTTTCCGAAAGGAAACTGTACTTTAAGGGAGACAATGCAGTCTTTGCCGCGAGCTGTGGGATCTCCGGAGTACAGGACCGCCACGAGACCGCCTTAAAAAAATTCCTTGATCAAGAATTAAGTAAATTTACTACCGTGCCTGGTCGGACGAATCTAATACGTCACACAATCCGTTTGCAACCGAATACCGCCCCAATAAAACAACGTTATTATCCGTGCAACCCGAAGAAGCAAGCACTAATCGACGCCGAGGTAGACAAGATGCTACAAGACGGTATAATAGAACCCAGTAACAGCCCGTGGAGTTCTCCAATCGTCGTGGTCACGAAAAAGAACGGTGGCGTTCGGTTTTGCGTCGATTTCCGAAAAATTAATTCTGTATCGATTAAAGATTCATATCCTTTGCCGTATATTTCAAATATTCTTGATAAACTCCGCGACAGTAAATATTTTTCGACGCTTGATCTTAAAAGTGGGTACTGGCAAGTGGAATTAGAAAAGGATAGCAGACCCGTGACAGCTTTTACAATTCCGGGAAAGGGCCTATTTCATTTTGTATCATTACCGTATGGATTGCATAGTGCGGGAGCAACGTTCCAACGCCTATTAGATTCGGTGATAGGTCCCGAAATGGCAGAGTACGCATTTGTATATTTGGACGATATCATTATTTTAGGCAAGACTTTTGAAGAGCATTTGAAAAATTTAAGTAATGTTTTCGCGCGTTTACGGGAAGCAGGCCTTCAACTACAACCAGACAAATGTACTTTTGCCAAACAAGACATAAAATATTTAGGTCATGTTGTAACACCGGACGGAATCCGTACAGACCCGGACAAGATCGCTGCTATATTAAATGTACCGCCGCCGCGAAACAAGAAAGAAATACGTGGTTTTCTGGGACAAACGTCATGGTACCGTCGGTTCGTACCGAATTTCGCACAACTTACCGTTCCGCTTATAAAATTAATTAAAAAAGATGTGCGCTGGGAATGGACGACGGAACAAGACGCCGCATTCGCCGCCGTTAAGAAAGCATTAACAGAGAGCCCAGTTCTCGCGTGTCCGGACTTCTCCAAACCATTCCAATTGCATACCGACGCCAGTGAGAAAGGTTTAGGAGTCGTTTTAATACAAATAATAGAGGGTGCCGAAAGAGTGATTGCCTATGCCAGTAGGACTTTAAGTAAGGCAGAATTAAATTATTCGACGACCCAGAAAGAAGCTCTTGCCGTCGTTTGGGGTATCAAAAAATTTAAGTACTATTTAGAATTTTACCAATTCACCGTTATTTCCGATCATCAATGTTTAAGATTCCTGAACGACTTGAAGAATCCGTCAGGACGACTCAGTCGATGGGCTGTTGATTTACAACAGTATGATTTTGTCATTCAATACCGTAAAGGAGCGATGAATAACTTAGCCGATTCTCTGTCCCGAGCACCGCTTCCTTTCAAACACGAAACCGATGAAGATACCTGTGCCTTGTTAGAAGAAACGTCTTGTTCTTGGTATAACAAGAAGGCTGCGGACGTTCAGTCAGATCCTGAAAAATTTCAAGAATACCGATTGGAGAATGGTAATTTGTACAGACACATACCTGATACACAACATACCGAGGGAGTGCGCGCATGGAAATTGTGTGTAGCTACGCCTGACAGAAACGACGTCCTGAAGGAAATCCATGACGCTCCTGAAGCTGGACATCTTGGGGTCGCCAAAAGTATAGCGAGAGCCGCTTCGTTATATTATTGGCCAGGGATGTTCAGAGATGTCCGCCGCTACGTCAATCGATGTCGATCCTGTAAACATTATAAATTTAATCAGGGAAAACCTCTAGGCCAGATGTTATTCTCACCCGTTGATTGTCCATGGGAACAAGTGAGTGTGGACCTCCTCGGACCTTTTCCGCGTTCCAAGAGAGGATATACTTCATTATTGGTAATACATGATCGATTCACGAAGTGGGTAGAGTGCCAGCCGCTACGCTCTGCCACATCACGAACCATCATCCAGGCACTGAAGGAAAAGGTAATCTATCGTTTTGGTTGTCCGAAGATCCTGTTGGCTGACAATGGTCCGCAATTTGCCAGTCACAGTTTCACCAGTTATTTTAATGGATTAGGTGTCAAGATAAGATTTAATGCTCCGTATGCTCCGCAATCGAATCCTGTGGAAAGGACAAATAGGGTATTAGGACCTATGATTGCACAATACATCAATAAAGATCATAGAGAATGGGACCAATACCTACCTCAGTTCGTTTTCGCCATCAACACCGCTAAACATGAGTCTACAGGATTCACACCTGCCTTTCTTAACTTTGGTAGAGAACTCATGCCGCCGAGCTCTCTGCGGAGAACCGCTGATGGGCAATTAATGGATCCTGCTCGACCGAACACAGAAGAATTGGCTCAAGAACTGTCGAAATTGGACGACTTTTTCAAGATTGTCAGGATAAAGTTGGCTCAAGCGTTCCAGAGGCAAAGTAGGCCCTACAATCTGAGACATCGTCCTTACCGCCCTCAAATTGGACAATGGGTGTATCACCAGACCCATAATTTATCCGACGCCTCTAAGAAATTTACCGCTAAACTTGCTCCGAAATTTGAAGGTCCCTCTAAAGTTATCCAGATCCTGTCTCCGTCTATTCTTTTGTTACAGGTACCAAACAGACGAAAACCCGTGAAGGTACATGTGAAAGATGTCAAGATACCGTCCGCAGACGAACTCCAACCCGATCTTCCACCTCCAAATCCGCTGGAGGTAGTGGGGGAAAGCCAGGAGGATATATAAACTCGTATGTACCATCCAGTATACACAGTCGATGCAAGGGGCACTTCCAAGCAACCAGGCAAGATGACCGCTCCCCGTCCCTTGGTATCTCCGCCGCCATCCGCCATGGATGATCGATATCGAGCGTTGTGGGGTACACCGCCTGGGTTGAAGACGCCCGAACGACCAATAACGCCTCGCTATCTGGTGTCACCAGCGACCGTTGCCCTCATGGAGGAGAAATATCAGACATATTGTTGCAGGACACCTCCCAAGCCAGTAGTCTCCGTGCCGCCCTCCGATGAGACAACAGTCGATGTGGGACCCACGTTACACAGTCCCGACGCAGAAGCCTATCTGGGTTTCAGGCTTCTACAACTTTTCGGTGCTTCTCCAGTGCCCGACTTATTGTCACCGTTGCCAGCAACGCCTGAAGCGAAGAAAGCACCCTTTGTCAATGCCTCCCCTCCGACAATCTCAATTCCTTCGCCGCCTCCCGCACATGGTACCTCAAATCTACCAGTTATTCCTTTTCTGCCTCATTTTTCCTTGGACATGCCGTTCCTTTGCTCAGACCCTCCGCCGCTGCCGACGATTCCGCCGCCGACCGTTAAACCTCGTCTGGCAAATCCTGGGGCCTGGGTGAGGAAGGAAGGTTCGCTGGGGAAGGGAGTCCGTAAGAGGCGACATGGGAACAAGCGAGTCCATGTGCGGGTCGACGGAGTGAGCGTCGTGATGACTCGCAGGGAAGCTGAGATCCACCACGCGAATCTGAAAAGACAGAACAAGCAGTGATAGTGCGTGCGTCATAGACATCGTGAGTGATGATAAACTGACGAGTTTTAGTTTTTTTAATTTTAAGATGATAGACTTTCAAGAATTAATTGTTTAAATTTTAATTTTCCGTTTCTGTACTTTTGATATTTAGTTGTTAGGGTTCGTTGTTTACTTTTAAGGAGGGGGCTGTAACGAAGTTCCTCGTTAATTGCACAAATTAACATTTTTAGTCCATTATTAATTTATTTAACAATATTAAATTAATAGAATGTAAGTTATTTTGCTCAAATATTGTATAAAATGTTTTGGACGGACCTGTATATGTATTCATGTGCAACGATCATTCAAGTTATTTGTTATTTTTCAATATAAGGATGTATACGTCATGCTCGTAGTCGCGCGCAAATTGTATATTTTAAAACGAGTTTTTCCTACAGAAATAGGGGGGTTTACGGATATATAAAGACACCAACAAGTGTGTCTCTTCCATTTTATTTTCCTATCCTTCTGCTGCCTTTACCTTTCTTTACTCAGCCTTGATGGCGTGGGAAAGATAGGTGTTTATCCTAGAAACGTATTACATTCAGGTCTCATGCGCCGTGGAGTAATCGTTTCAAAATCCGCTAAAATCCGTCCGAAAGTGTTTGTTTCATTCAGACCAGGGGTCGTGAAGGAATAGACATTTTTACCGCTACTACCTATAATTCCCGTCCGAGTCAGACTATAAATGTCGTGACCATGTATATATATATCTCTGTATTTAATATATGTATTTCATTTTCAGAAACGTTAGATTTCAAATTTTGTTTGTAACGCGCGTATAAATTCAATACATTGTCCGCGCTTTGTAGCATAAACAAAGATATAATAATAATTCACCGAATAGACGCGCGAAAGTCCGTACCGATTGAAATTGTTCTCCGCGACGAAATATATATAAGGTTCTTCTGCGAGCAGGGTAACGTACAAAAATTTAGTTGTAATATAATTTAAGCAAACCTGATCATCCGTATTTTATCTCAAACACCATTTTATTTATGTTTTTCTTTAACGGAATATTCTGGGATTGTAATTGTTAATTCAGGGACTAGGAACGTACAAACGTTCTTGCTTGATTTTATACGCGACATATAGAGGTCATTGACGCGTATTTAATTTGTATTCTATTTATGTACATAGATTTTGTAAATATATAATTAATATTAAACCATAATGTGTATCAATTGTGACCATAATTTAATTGCTGAATTGTTTATTCGTTTGATATGATTTTATAATGTTTTAACAGAAATAAAAGTTAATTATTATGTACTTTTCAAATGAATTTCTAACCGTGTGTTTTTTTTGCTTACCTTTACCGTTTGCTAGTGAGATAGAGAAAGTAGTATATTCAAGAGTAATGAATCATATTAAAACAATAAGAAGTACTCACGTTATTTTTCTCCGCTGAGTCAGCTGTGAGCAATAGGTCTTTTGTCCCAAGGCACCACTCTAAAACCACCATAACTTTGATTTGTTTTAAACCGCCCGAATAAGTTGACATTAAGGTCAACGGCCGTACTTTTACCAGATCATAACATTGAAGCCTGAACATATAGGCAGCCAGGAGTGCGTATTTTTGGTGTCTGGACGACATTCAGAAGACCAATTCTGTAACCGGCGAGGTTGCCCTTGGTGTTATATAAGCAAATGGCACTGTGTATAATAAAAGTAAGCCAGCTAGGTTACATACTTAAAAGCAGGAAATGAAACAGAAGTGATCCGTATTTTTAATTTTTCAGTACACAATCCTATAATTTGACATGTTGATATGTAATTAAGTTTAAGTGTAAGAATATCCTTTAAAGTAACAGGAAACTTTAACACTTATATACAAAAAATCCATCTAACGTTTGACTTGCGATGAAACTTCAATTCGAGTTATGAACCATCAAGACGATCAATAGGCGATAACACTTACTGGGAAACGTCAGAATTCACTGCAATAATAGTCTCGGTGGTGCAATCGACTTGGTATGTCATCTCAAAAATACTGTGACCTGACCGGACTAAATACTGAAAACACCAAAGATGTGACGATAAAGAGATGTGCTATCGAAAAAATATCAAGGAAGAACAGTCACTATCATCGACGTGTTGTGAAACTTTAAAGCCATAAAGTCGGCAAATGTTGGACAGTTTGGTAATGAAAAGTGAATTTATTTGGCTAATCACCTGAGAACATACGCGAAGCGAAAAGAAGGGAACAATATTTTCTTTCTTTTTTCTTTTTGACGACTAGAGACTCTAAATTTACAAGTTCAATATCTTCTATCAGACATTTACATGGGCGCTATGAGCAGACACGATGTGAATATGTAATGTTAAGGAAATGAAAAAATGCAAAGTTCAAGAGTGGTTTTTGATTGATGAAATGTGAAACCTATTAGATATGTATTATTATTATTACCAACACATAATAAAATATCTCCATCCTTTCCGCTATATTACTATAAATTGTCAATAAAATTAAAATGTTAATCACAATAAAATTGATCTTTAATGCAGAAAATATTAAATCCAATTGCCACATTTACATATTTCAACAATGATATTCAATTTGACAATTAGGTCTCGCAGATTTGAAGTTTATAGGAGGAACTTATATAAACATCAATTAACCTCTGACGCAGTGACGGTTTTCGAAAAAGTTTAAAGTTAATCCTTAAAGTGGCCAATCAATTTTAAATCACAATTACACTTGCCGGAAAACTTCAAAATTGACAAACCCAATAACACCGATTCTTATATAGTCTATTGTCTATTTTGAACGAACGTCATAGAAATTTATTTCGGCACTGCTATCAACATCAAGATGTCCGACGAACGCGGTACAGGAACTCCAAACGCACCTAGACAACACGATAAAATGGTTCAAACAATGGAGGACAACAATAAACGAAGACAAATCCCAAGTAATAATCTTTCAAAAGGAATCGGAAAACATCAGACAACGAAATAACCATCAACAACAACACTACACCATGGAGTAGAGAAATTAAATACCTGGGAATATACCTGGATATAAAGCTCAATTATAACACACACATAGCAAAAACGATAACCAAAACCAAACAAACAAGATGTCAACTATGGCCTCTTATAGGCAGAAAAAGCCAGCTGAACACGAACAACAAAATTCTACTTTACAAACAAGTATTACGTCCAATAAATCAGATGGAAAACCACTCAAATCAAAATCTTAAAAGAGCACTTGCATATGATGGAAATGAAAATTTCAAACACAAAAGACCTAAAATGGTTCTACTTTAATTCTTAATCAAAATAAAGATAAACAATAGCTAATCAAATTCAACTCCAACATTCCAAGATTCACCGCTCTCAGATGAAGAGTAAAAGACTAAATAGTCTAACTCAAAGCCACAATAAAGAAGAAGAAGAAATTTATTTCTGTTGCCTATTGTCGTGAAAATCAATGTTAATTGTAACACTTTACTTTTCATAAATGCATAATACATACATATCACATTTAATTTAACGATTTAAAGAGTAAAATGGGCAACTACTATTTTAGTAATGGAACTATTACTACATATAAAGACAATACGATACAGAAACATCATATATGGTAATTTAATAATTATTAGTTACTCTAAGATCGCAAAGTACTTTAATACACAATAACATCACTTCTTCAGAAAAAAATGAAGTAAGCATTACTATCCAGCTGATTTTTATATGTGCTGATCAGAATTAAGAATAATTGACGGGCACATATATGTCACCAAGTTCATTTTTCTATTACCGTTTCTAACACCGATAAATTTAACTAGGGTCTACGCAAAATGTCTGTATTAAATATTAAAGTACGTCGGCATAGCTGACAATGACAACTTAACATCCACATTAGGTTGACTTAAATATTATAGGAAACGTCACAATTGACAGGCAAAAATCCGTCTAACATTTAATTAACGTTGGCAGTCGCACGAAAATTCAATTGCAGGCTATCAAACGTCCAAACGATCGATCAATTTCAGTTCGTGATGACATCTGAACTGCTTTCATGATGACAATTATAACGCAAACATATATGTATATATAGGGGTTTTCAAAAGTTTATGATAACGGACACTAGAAAAACCATCATGGCAGTGCTCGCGTTTTACAGGAAATTGGAAGAAAGATGTAACCGGATGTTATTTTGTTTAATAATAATTCTGTTATAAAAACAAGCACTTAAGGGATGCGACTGCTGGTTGTCATCAACCGATCAGAGGCACATTTTCTGTTAAATGGTACGACATAGCAGGATTTTCCATTGCTTGGAAAATTGGATAGATGTGGCTTTTACTTGGTGAAGATCTATTGAAATCAACGTAAAATAAAACAACAAATTTGTTTATATCTTCACTATATCTATTTATTTACAAAACTGTAAATGCTGTAACGCGTTTCGCTAACACTGTAGCTTTCTCAAACAGCGGTGGTATAATAACATTCCATTGCGTTTGAAAAATATAAGAGCGACAGTACCTATTTTTAAATGTTAGCAAATTTAAAAACACATTCTGTTCATCATGTTTTGTTAATTTCATACGACAATTGGAAAGATAATTTGGTTAAGCACTGTCACTGTGACATTTCGTTCTCGCATGTTATTATGAACGAACACACTTCAACGAACTGCTGTCACGATGACAAGTGGAATGACAATAATTTACCTAAGCATCTTAACTTCAGTCTGACTTGACTATGACAGTCTTACGCTAATTGCACACGATTTATACAAAACCTGACTCAACGAAATGTTCTAAATGTCAACTCAACGTTCAGTAAATTATATAGAAATATTATATATTTTATGGGCAAATTCTTAATAAATAAATTCATTTGCCACAAATTATAAATGTCAAATAATGTATAATTCATTATTAGACATATATTGTTTAAATTCAATCTTTATTCATAAACAAAAGCAAAGTGAACTACAGTTGCAATTACTCTCCATTAACAGTACCTCAGATACAGATTCCAATATCATTGTTATATAAAATAAGGCAAAGGAGTCAAAAGCAATTAATAACATTTTACTTACATTAAAAAAATATATAAGTGTTAATATTCATGTACCCTTGCGTCTGGCAGTGATCACATTTCCAAAGAGGCACATTTATAGAACAACTTATAGAGAAGAAGTGGACGCGAAGAAGCAATTCTAATTCGAAGAGTTTAATGAAACACTATAATAACAATAAGAGCGAGTGTTCAATAGAATAATTGTGTCTTAAATTAAAAAAAAAATAAAAACAAAATGAGTAATCTACATTACTTATACCAATATTGTATGACAAACATTATAGATCACCTATGATTTATGATGATCGTGTACCAGGTTGGTGTCGCGATCTTATTTCGATCGATTCAATTATTATTTGTAGTTTGGTTTTAATCATGAAATCTCCCCTTTTGTATTATTTTTTATAAAATATTTCATAAGAATCGCAAAATAACCCAACAAATATGAATTATAGAGGACTTTTTTGCAATGTATGTAAGCAAAATGTTAACACAGATATTTCCACGTCAGTCTGTATGAATGTTTTAGTGTCAAGTATTAGCTTTACGCTAAATAAAGCCCAAACTTAAAACTTCAACAATGAACAGTCAAACTGATGTAAATATGCTTAATTATATTGTCGTTCGTCCTGTCATCGTGACAGCAAAAAGTATGCGTCTATACAAGGTGTGTCAAAAGTTTAGAAAATAAGATTTTTTTTTAGCGTTTTACAGGACTCTGTAATAAACTGTAAGCGGACGCGAAAGGCGATTCAAGCTCGAAGAGATTGATGGACAGCTAGTAAACTGTTATAATCTCATACATAATATTTCTATATGATTAAACTTATTTTCATATTACTATTTATTAACTATTGCTTCTATTATAATTAAGTGAAACTATCTTAATAAATAAATCTTATTAAACAATCCTCTGATTATTTTGTTAGGTACTGTAAATTTAAAGACAAGTTTAAATAATTAATCCTTAATCGGTGCATGAGTGGCTTTCTTTTTCTTCGTATACTAGAAATAATAATGCACCAACATAACTACAATGTTCGGCTGTTACCAGCCATGCATGTAGAGTGAGCCGAAAGTATTGATTCACATTTCATAATAATGCACTCACTACACATCCATTGGTTTTAAATTAACTTCTTATAAATGTTTCACCGAAACAAAAACACGTACATTTCCACATAAAATAAAGAAGTTGTTAATAAATGGATTTTGAGATAAGAACTTCTTCAGGTAATCACTCTGCATTATCATGTTTATAAACTCAACAAACACATTGTTTTATATTATAAAAACGTCACTCAGATTCTAAATCTGAATCTGAACTGGATGTTTCATTAGGATTAAATACAGTTTCTCAGGTTTGTTTCTCCTAACTAAATCCAACAATTCATATTTTGTGAATTCACCGGAAAAACTTATTATTGCTGGACAGCCAGTCTATTATTTCCTGTTTTCTCGATGCAGAATTTGGGATTTTATTTAATACTACACTATGATATGGTGTATTGTCCATTATCACAAGTGAATTGTTTGGTAAATGTGGCATGAATTGTATTTTAATCCATTCCTCAAACTTTTTACTGTTCATTTCAGCATGATAGTATTTTGCTTTGGTTTTCGATGCAAATATCAAACTTGCACCTTTAATAAACCCTGATTCACCTCCGGCAGGTAAAACTATAAACCGTTTGCCATCATAACCTTCTGGCTTTCGAACACTTTTTGTAGATGTATCATGCCAAGATCTTCCTCAATTATCTTTTGAATATATCAATGTTTCATCAAGGAATATCACCGGTCTTGGAGAATTTGACTTTAAATTATCTGTATACTTCCTCAAAAAAGTGCTTCGGTAAAGGGCTATATCATGCTTTTCCACCAATGCTCGTCTGTTGTCTTCCTTTTTGAATTTAAATCCAATCTTTTAATAAATAGGACAAAGAAGATTTTCCAATATCAATTACTGCTTTGGTGTGTAATTCGTTTTTCAATGTAAGCAGAGTAACATGTTTCTCTGAAATAATTTCAAATATATTAAAATTGTGAAACATAAATGAAATACCTAATAACATACTCTCTTTATACATGTTATAAATAGTGTTTCGTACTTCCATCTTTGTAGATTCTCGCAAATCTTCTGTTTTGGCTTTGACACGAGGTCTTTTCTTACCGGGTGAAGAAAGCACTGAGTTTTGTCCTTTACGTTGTTTTATATTTCTGATAGTTTGTGTGGAGATTTTAAGGACAGCGGCTGCTCTCTGCAATATTCAAACCTTTATTATGATTTCAAAAAATATATCTATATGATTCTTACTTCAATAGGTACATTTATATTTATGAGAGGTGCACGACTTTGTTTTTCTCTTTCAAAAAAGTCCAGGACATTTAATACAAGTTGTTGAGATTGTGAATTCAGAATTCAGACGTTTCCCAGGCATGTCTCTGTAATAAATGTAAATTCTGAACCTCTAAACAATAAATTTAGTGATTAGAATACTTACAGAAAATGTATTAAATTCAGTTTTTTTTGTTCTGAATAGAACAATTATTTGCAAGATAGAACAAAAACGAATTAGAAAAGCAATATAACAAAAATAAACCAAAACGCAGAAAATAATGTAATATGTCAAACTTTAATAAGTTGACTAACGTAGTAACATGTCATGGCGGTATATTTTCTCTGTCTGTCTTATTACTCTTATGAAGAAGACAACCCCACCTTAAAGTTTAAAATTTCTATCCTTATCTAGTCATTGAGATTGGAAAGAAATGAGTATATATACATTCTAGGTGCGGATGTCGTTGATAATGCACGCAATTAATCATGTGACTCAAAAGATCCGATGGACGGATAGTACCTACCTACAATCGTGGAAAGATAATTTTCCTTTTCCATGCCTCTAATTGCCTTGCACTGTTCTTGCTAATCCAATTCGTGCAATGAAAAGCGGCACATCAACCCATAGTAAATACTAAGTACTAAGTTAAAGAAAAACACCTAAATCCTTAGTAAAAAATGAAATGGGAAATAATGGAAATTCTTAACCTTAAACTAATTAACAACAAATGATAGTATTGAAGATATTAAATAAAAAAATAAATGTTATATGAACATAATAAGTTTGTAATTCACGATAATAAAGAATATAATACAAAATATATATTACGCATAACATAACAGCCGCACATTTGCAATACTTAAGTCAGAATGGATTGCATTAATTAAGCAATATGCAAATTAGAGACCAAACAACAACCAACGATTCTTCTCAACATATTTCAATGGCAAGTGTGTTTCTTCACCTGTTGGTCTTAATACAATTGGTAAAATTCCAGTGCCAATAACTGAGTACCTTCAGCTTCATAGCGTAAGTAACTTCACAGGTCCCTGTTTCCGAAGGAGTTCAGCGACATTGTTGGCAAATCAAGGAGGTGACTTGCTTTCAATTAAAAGACATGGTGGATGGAAATCATCTATGGTTGCAGAACGATATGTCCAAAATTCTCTGCATAGCAGAATTCAATTGGCTAAAAAAATGACCCAGTCAGAGATGTTGATTCCTCCTGCAACTTGTTCGACGTCTGAAATACACCAAGGATTATCTAATAATACTATTCATGTTACCTTACTCTCACAATCGAGATCAATTGAAACTAATCAGCTAATCCCTGGAGTATCAATATCTGGTTGTGAAAATTGTGCTATCAACATTTTTAATAATTCTTCTGTTTCAATTTCCGAAAAGAGTTAATAATGGTAATTTATACAATATTTGTTGCTGTTCTGACATTTAATTACATACCTTTAAAATATAACAATTTCGATCACATTGTCTTTTATTACTGTCATATCAAAACAACGAACTGGCCAGCGTATTAGTAGGATTAGGGATTTATGGTTTTAAAATGTTATCAAGTTACAGTAAGTACCAACTTTACTTCCCGCACTCATATGTATGCGTAAAACTATAACATACAGTTTTATCAGTACAAAAAAAAATGTTATTCTTCAAAATATATTTTACCTTTTACCATTCACTTTCGATGCTTTTGTGGTTTTTATAATCATTTAGCCAAGTTTTACAAATAGTCCATCTTGGTAAACCCAAGTTTCATCAAGCGAAACAATCTGTCATACATTTTCGTGTTTCATACGAACATATTTTGTTACAAAAATGTAACACGTTTTAGTACAACACGTGGGAGTTCCATTAAAGCTCGTTTAGTATCAGGCCAGCTTTCTTATAATAAAATTAAAACCAGTACTACGTAATATTGTCCGTAAAAACGTACCTATTACAATCAGAAAAAAGTTCCTTTTCTTTAAGAGTAGTACACAATCATTGAAGAGTAATATGTGGTTCCGTAATAAATGAAAATATTAATTTTATAAGTGTAAATACTTAATTACTTTAAACTTACTGTTTTTATACATTTCATATGCTGTATTTTTAATTGCACATAAAGTAAAATCATCAATATTTACAACAAGCTTATATCTAGGCCGTTTCCGCGTTGAGCCGTCTGTTTTGATATAGATATTTTATTTACAGTTGCAATATGAATATTTACAGCACTTGCTACTCTTTAAATAAAAAATATGATTAAACTGTTTATGGTATAAACTATAAATAACAGAAAATATTACCTCTCGAACTGTTGTTAGCGGGAACAATGGCCTATTATTGCGTTTTTCTTCAAAATACGTTAAGGAGAGAATTATTTCTTTAGCTTGCTTACCTAATGGTTTAGGCATAATTTAGTTTGAAAACAACTTTGTATATAATTTCTAAACAACTATGACAGAATAAAATGCTAAATCTTATACCGTAGTCGACAAATTTTAATTTCTGATACGAAAGTAGAAAGAGAAAAAGAGCAAGACGAACTAAAGTAAACATAAACATATAGCGAGGCTGCCACGTACACTTGGAAAACGTTCGCTATCAAACGTGAGGTTCCCCCGTCACTGCGTCGGTTCTCACACCACTGTTGGCAAACAGGCATCGCTGCATATTATATGGCCATCTTCTGCATGGGATAGATAGGTAGTATTGCTGTAAACCGAAATTAAAATTTGTCGACTACGGTATATCAGAAGCTACGAGGAAAGAATAGAACAGGAGAGCTAATAAAGTGCTGGGGGTATAGGTATTATTTAGACGGAAGTTACCACTTTAAGGCAGGTCAGTTATTGATCAAATTGACTTCTTTAGTGCTTTTCTAATGGTGACTTGTGTGGCTTGTGGCCGTTCTAAAACGACAATAACGAAGAATTTCACTTTTTCTCGTCATCGGTAAAGTTAATTTCAAATTGGCATTCAACATACCCAATAATCATTTTGAAAATGGGTGTTTTGATTAACTTGTCATATATCCGACATGTTCAATTTTGTGTTCAGTGGCGTAACAATCATATCCTAGGCATGTTTTTTTTTAACGTTTTCTTTAAAACATTTAGAATAAATATTACTATATTAAAAAGAATAAAAGGATTGAAAAAGTAATGAACCCACGATATTTCTTTAATTATTATTGGACTAAGAACCTATTTTAAATGATTATCGAGAACATATGAAGTGTACATATACCCTATACAAAATATTTATGCACGCCTATGCACTGCGGCGGCCATATTGAGTTACCACTTTGGCCAAATATTATTTTTAACGAGACTCTCTCCTATTCTATTCTTTACTCGTAGAGTTCTGGTAACATAATACGTTCACTGGAGCGAGAGTATTGCTAGGATTTGTAGGTATTATTGTAATTTAATGTTACTTCCCCGAAGTAACTATGACGTGTATCGTCTGTTTCGATAATTGACTTATATCAACAAATATCAACCTTTGTCAAATTCTTTCACACGACATAATTTGTTGGTTCGCTGCATGAAATTGTTTCGAACAGAATACGAAACTTGAATGACACATCTAGAATACAAAATAAGGATGAAAAGAGGTTCAAACTAGGATGACTCCAAAACCGTGTCGAACACGCTAAAAAATAGGTTAACAAAAAACTGTCAGTCATATCATGGTACAAGAACTGCCATTTGTTTTACAGCTACATATTTTATAAATATGTATAATAAGCTAGCACAGGCAAAAACCATGACAAATGCAAATAATCTTGAAAAAGTATTCACTGCAAGCCACAATTTCTAGTGTGATGAGTTTCCTATAGAAATGATCATGTTTATGTTACTCTATTTGTCGTGTCTGTTATGTATTCTTAATTTGTTTAATTACAATTAGTTCATTACTTAAAGAAAAACATTGGTTGGTATCAAGCATAGCGGTGAGATTCACTGTATTAATATTAACATGAATTCTTACTTGTGCAAGGGTCTTTTTCCCCCGTTAAAGCGCATTAGCCATTTGACGGTGAAATTAACTCCGCCCTTAAATTGATGTTTAGTACTATGAAATTAGAAATATTTATTTATTTATTTTCAGAAAGGGCATTTTACCGACACCACCGCCCAAACAAGCGACAACAGCATTGAACAGACGCAAGAGATGCCTTCGTCAAATCTATAAATGTGAGCAGTGCAATTACAGGACGAAGTACCAAGCAAATCTCAAGGAACACACCAGCAACCAGCATTACATAGTTAAAATGCATAAATGTAGGATTTGTAACGGACGTTTTAAAAGTAAAGAATTGCTCAGGCTACACGTGGAAAATACGCACGCTTATGTTGGAGGAAAGGACGACCAAGAACATTCTACAACTGATTATAGGAATACACATATAAAAGTAGAACAGTCCAGCTCACGAGATCAAAAGAAGATATTTAAGTGTTCGCTGTGTGTATTTCGAGCAAAACACAAACAATCGTTAAAAATACATATAAACAGTAGACATTTCAAGAAATTTGATTATAAATGTGACAAATGTGAATTTGGAGCAAACCACAAAATTAGTTTAAAACTCCATATAAAAACTAAACATTTGAAGCAATTTGATTTTAAATGTGACTCTTGTGAATTTAGAACAAACCGCAAATATAATTTAAAAGTACATATTAAAGCTCATTTGAATAAATTTGATTATAAATGTGATTCTTGTGAATATGAAACTGTCACCAAATATCATTTAAATATGCATATAAAAACTAAACATTTGAAGAAATTTGATTTTAAGTGTGACTCTTGTGAATATAGAACAAACCTCAAACGTGTTTTAGAATATCATATAAATACTAAACATTTGAAGAAATTTGATTTAAAATGTGACTCATGTGAATATAGAACAAACCGAAAACACTACTTAGAAGTCCATATAAAAACTAAACATTTGCAGAAATTTGATTATAAATGTGACAAATGTGAATTTGAAACAGAACGGAAATGTGATTTAGAAGAACATATTAAAAATAAACATTTGAAGAAATTTGATTTTAAGTGTGACTCTTGTGAATATAGAACAAACCGCAAATATAATTTAGACGTACACATAAAAACTAAACATTTGAGTGATTTAAATTATAAATGTGAAGTTAAAACTACCGACAAACGCTGTTTAGATCAACTAGTAAAAATCAAACCTTTGACGGAATTTGATTTTAAATGTGACTCTTGTGAATTTGGAACAAACAACAGCAGCAGTTTAGAAAGACATATAAAAACTAAGCATTTGAAGCAATTCGATTATAAATGTGATCAATGTGAATTCGGAACAAACATAAAAGGTCATCTAAAAAGACATACAAAAATTAAGCATTTGAAGAAATTTCAATATAAGGAATTTAGTTTTAAATGTAACTCTTGTGAATATGCATCAAACTTCAAAAGTAGTTTGGAAAGACATGTAAAAACAAAACATCTGACCGAATTTGAATTTAAATGCGACTCATGTGAATATGGAACGAACCTCAGAAGTAATTTAGAATATCATATAAAAACTAAACATTTGAAGAAGTTTGATTTAAAATGTGGCTCTTGTGAATATAGAACAAACCGCAAAAATAATTTAAAAATGCACATAGAAAATAAACATCTGACCGAATTCAAGTTTAAATGCGACTTATGTGAATATGGAACGAACCTCAGAAGTGGTTTAGAATATCATATAAAGAGTAAACATTTGAAGCAGTTTGATTACAAATGTGATAAATGTGAATATGAAACAAACCGCAAGCATAATTTAAAAAAACATATAGAAACTAAACATTTGAAGTAAATTGGTTGTAAATGTGACTTGTGAATATCGAATCGTTTTCGCAACCGACACTGCAAAAATACGAACTAAAAACGGTGATTCAATACCACTACAAATTCCAATCAACCGGAACAATTTTAGAACAAAATTCAACCAACTAATTAATATTTTAGGAAAAATAGCTACTGCTAGTAAAATACTATTACATGAAAGTCAGTTAGAAATTAAATATTTTAGATGAAATTATTAAATATTACTTTTCCATATCTATATTTTATTTAATACATGGCTTTTCTGTGCATTGTTGTCAGATTTTTATTTTTTCGGAGCGGATGACACTTGACAAGCGTAGCGTATGACAAGCAGGTGACTAGAGGCGTTTTTGGAAAATGTATAGCATTAACCTGACTCGGTCAGAAAGTACCTGGCAGGTTCACAAATTTTACCGGGTTATTTAAAACATTTCCGAACGCACTTTGCGGCCATGTATAGTAACGTGTTACAATTATTTTGCTGTATTTTATCTCTGAATTGAGAAATTTTAGTTTTATCGTTTGAATACTTAAATTATTTCGGATTAAATAAATCATCCTTCTCTTAAATTAATGTTATCGATTCCTTCTGCCATCTAGGAGATAGGAGAGAATTTCATAAGATTCCTATTGCTGTGCGATCTGCCTTATCTCAGGTGTGTAATGTATACCTTTGCTGGCGGGTAGATGGCGCACGATGTTTTATTTGATAGTTTGGGTATTTTAAATTAGTTTCTAATTAGTTTTGGGAGTTTCTTTTGGGTCAGAGTTATGTGACATTTTAATGATAATTATTTTCCACTTTTGTATTGTCATTTGAATCTACATTTATGTCGTATGTTAAAATATCAGGTTAGGTCGCTCTGTTATTAGTTCAAATGTTCGTTGTTACGCTTAAGGTCGGTGATTGACAAGTTAGAACCGTTCTCTTTTGATCGTCGACTGTCTTAGAAGAAGCACTTAAAACATCACAGAGCAGATGCAATTTACTTTAGTCACTACTTGAGAAATGTTAGATTGTTGAATTATATCGTATGTAATCGCTAGCACAAGGCGGATGTTATGATATTTCTCAAGCGTTAATGTGAATTTGGCGTTATGGTTATAAACTTGCTGAGGATATTGTTGTTTAACTGCTGTAAGTATAATTTTCACGTGTCTGGCCGATCTTAATTGTGCTGTTTCTATATTCAATTATAGCTGCTAGTGCATGGCAAAAATTTCATTAGAGCACTTTTCGTTGGGTAAAGTTTTGGAACCACGTGCCTGATATATTTTATAGTTCCAAGGGGATAGATTGTGTATCCTGCGGTGAAGACATATTTTAAGGTGCAGATTGATGTAATGCTGTAGCCTTCCTACACCGTTTTTCCCGAAGATGTCGTTAACCGAGGGTATTTGGAGCAGATTCCTTTGTAACGAGTGTGAATTGTAGAAGGTATCGTGTATTGAAGCTGTGGATGTGGAATTTTAAAGGTACTGTGGCTGTGTTTGATTATCTGTTAATTGCCAATCAGTTTTGGTAACATCAAGTCAATTCCGAGTACTATCGGACTGTTAATTGTAACTTTCTCGGCTTAACTAATCGTTCAAGTCATCGTAATTTCATTATTTAACTGCATATTGGCCTGAGTGCCTTATAATTTGAATTTATTAAATTAACGTAGTTTTATTAACAACAGTGACTCCAGTTGGGGGTTACTTGTCAATTTTGGAGACGTTACGTAGCCTTTTTTTTTTGATTTAGAATTTTGGATGTGTATTGGCGTTGCAGCCTCACATCTGTATGGTGTAAATCTATTGCCTGTTATTTAATATAACTATAGTCTATTTTTAAACTAAGAGGAGCGTTTTAAATTAATCGCGCTAAAATCTGTATCTGTGATTGGTTGTTTCACAGATAGGTTTATACAGTCGAAATGTGGAATAGATGACGTTTGACGTATCGATGTCAAACGGTTGTGTTTCGTCTTTACTTTTCTGTTCCCGTTGTTCTATTGCTCTTTAAAACATAAATAAATCCGTTCTTTTTAGAATTTGCGTAGCGTTTAATGTACCATCCTGTTGTTCTTGATATGGATACTGCATCAACGTCAACTTCATCAGCAATTTCGCCCCCGAAGAAGCGCAAGCGTTTTGATTTAGGTCATTTATCGCTTGCTGAAAAGCAGTGTACTTTAAATATATATAAACAGCTACGAACTGACACACCGGATCTTAGAAAAACAGCTATCATTTCTAAAATTAGTAACATCGTGGGTAAGTTTAACAAATAATTTATAACAATAATAAATAATGTATAATTTTCTGCTTTTAGGCGTTGCAAAATCGACAGTATATCGAACTATAAAGGAATATAATGAAACTGGCACAGTTACTGCATCTAAACACAGAGGTGGACGACCTGTTAGTGTTGTTGCATATGATGAAGTGGTCAAACACTCTGTGCGGCAAATAGTGCATGCTTTCTTTTACAAGAACGAATTACCTACTTTGGACAAAATTTTGATAGAAATAAAGAAACATCCAGATTTGCCACAAATGTGTCGTTCATCACTTTACAAGTTTATAAAACAAATTAACTTCAAATACATGAAAAGAAACAGTAAAAGTATTTTGATAGAACGAGATGATATCGTAACATGGAGATGAAAATATTTAACTAAAATTAAGGAATTTAGAAGGGAAGGTAGACAAATTTATTATTTAGATGAAACTTGGGTTAATGAAGGTCATACAAAACAAAAAATATGGATAGACAACAGTATAAAAAATCGACGTCAAACATTCATTGAAGGGCTATCTACAGGACTAAAGAACCCTTCAGGAAAAGGGAAGCGGCTTATTGTTTTGCATGTTGGATCTGAACATGGCTTTGTCGATGGACGGTTGTTACTTTTTGAAGGTAAGAAAACTGGAGAATATCATGAGGAAATGAACGCAGCAGTTTTTGAAACATGGTTTGCCAATCTGTTACCAAAACTACCTAACGGTGCAGTTGTCATCATGGATAATGCTTCTTATCATAGCCGTAAATTGGAAAAAATTCCTACAACAGGATCTAAGAAAAAAGATATGCAAGAGTGGCTACAAGCTAAGCACATTGAATTCAGAGAAGATATGGTACGAGCTGAACTACTGAATTTAATAAAAATTAACAAGGAACAGTATAATTTATATGTGATTGATGAAATGGCAAAACGTAACAATAAAATTGTGTTAAGGTTGCCACCTTATCATTGTGAACTCAATCCTATAGAATTGATATGGGCAAAAATAAAGAATGAAGTGGCATCCAAGAACAACACATTTAAATTGAGAGAAGTGAAAGGACTTTTATTGCAAGCTATTGATAATGTTCAAAATGTTTATTGGAAAAGTTGTATTGAACATATAATTAAAGAAGAAACAAAAATGTGCACACTAGATGGAATCGTAGATGATCTAATTGAACCATTTATTATTTCTGTTAGTGCTGATAGTGACAGTGATACTTTTTCAGATGGTTCAGATTTAGAATAAGCATCAAAGAATAAAAAAAAACAATTCAATTTATTTATATATTATCACTAATGTTCTTTCAGTGTATATGTATTCAAAAATATTTTTCTGTATGTCATTCTTGCTAATAAAACTACAAAAATCTTATAAACTATTTTTATTACTTGCATAATATAAAATTTCTACGTATATGTTTAAAATAAAACTTGCATTATTCATAATAAAGAGAATTAAATTGCTGGGCTGGTGTAATAAGTTGCTTATATAATTGTTCATTACATTTCAATACCCTTTGTATATTCTTTTCCCGTTTAATTGCGATATCAAAGATCCTACTTTCATTAAAATACTTATTAAAGTTTCTAAATAGTTTTCGGTATTTTTTTCTGCTTCCTCTATGTAATTTCTTGGCTTAAACTACCAAGAACATCTTATATTTATCTAAAAATAAATAAATATAGTTTACTTTACCTTATCATTTCTTTATTCATGTTATTTTTGCTGTTTAATGTATTTAATTTTTAATAAATATTCAATTACGTTTGACCTTCTTAAAGTAGGGTTATAAATACTATATATGTCATTGATCTAGTAACTTTTACAGTGTAAAAGAGAGTTTTCTATGTACTCCTCCTAGTTTAAAAACAGACTATAGTCACCTTTTAAATTTATTATTGTGGAATTTTGTAAGGAACTATTGAGTTTAATGTTGATCACATACTCTTATGTAAAGCACAGTTAACTAGCGCTAATATTTTTAGTATTAGATACATTATAACTTAGAGTCTGCACTCTTCTGTCGAACAGATTGTCGGTTGCCTCTGTTATACAGAGTGTTTCATTTGGAGTGTTGATGTGTTGCAATTTCCGGTCAAACTGTTCGACTTTGGAGAGACTTTTCGGCAAGCTGCCTTATATTTATATGCTTTTGTAAGAATATTGTCAGGTAATTAATTTAACTTTGAGGTTGTCTCATGTGTTTCCTTTTTTTTTAAATTCTTTATTTTTGTAATTATATGTCATTGGTAATTTGAATTTGAATTTGTGGATCACCTGGGGTGGCCATTTAAGACTTTTATACATTCCTTCAGGAAGTTAAATACTTGCAACTGGGTTGCGCTTATGTAATTCAAATTTCAATGTTTTTGTTTCCTTTTAAATATTTTATTGAACTCAATTTTTAACGAGCTACGTAGAACGTATGACTTAGAATATTAGTTAGCAATAGCTGTTTTGTTCTGATTATTTGGGTCTTGAAACATTTTGGGTATTTAAATTTTAATAAACCTGTTGTTAAGTTTGAATGACTGTGTGTTGGTCTTATTTTTCTTATCACCTGGGGAATCTTATATTGGATCTTGTCCGGGGTCTGAATATCTGTTGGGCTCAGCATATTTTAACGGATAGGCGCCCTGACAACGTAACCTTCGACTTAGTACTGTGTTCGAACTCGCCCTAATTCTGACTGTAGCTGGAGGCGATGCTGACTCCCATATTTAACATCGACCCTTGGGAAGTAAGAAGGTAAGGCCTGAGTGTTTTATAAGTTGGTGATTATTTAATAGACAAGCGTCTTCCTGTATTCAAATAGAAGGTTAGTTACCGTGGTGGTGTCTTACTTCCTACCTTCTTGGAATTTTGTTACCGAGTCTGTTTAGGGCCTTTCGCCATTTGATGTTTTAAACACAAGAAGGTAGCAAACGGAACAGAAACATAACCTATATTCGTAGCTTAGATGCTGTACCAGCAAAATGAAATAGGAAATGAATACCACAGTGAATATTTCAACTCCAGATACTCGTAGAATAGTTTTATTAGGAAGTTTGTTTGAACTTGAATCTGGCGATGATACTATAATCTGTATAAAACTCAACGCAAAGAGGAATAAGTAGGGAGTTTGCATTAAAAACTGTAAAGTAGTTGTCGCAAAATACAATTTATCAAGGCTTTTTTTTAATTTGTTTTCTATAAGAGTAAATGAAAGAGTTTTGTGTATTGACACTAATGCTTTCTAAGGTTATATCCGGAGAGGGGGTAAGACAACCTACACTACCCTACTCACCTAGGTTATGAAAACCGAACCGGGTGATTGAACTCGGTTGCTTTTTCGATTTTACGAACGGTTGTTTTTTACCCGACAATTAACGAACGCATTTGTGCTAACCGTGTTGTGACCCCAATGCCCGGGTTTAATTTCCGAAAACGCCTTAGTATTTAGTATAGCGTTTTGAGAACAATTACACATGAAACTTGGGCTACCATCACTCATACTGAACAAGAAATAAAGACGTGGTGGGATAGGGAAATAGGAATTGATAAAGCAGATATTAATCCAGTAATATTTTGTATTAATGATAGCGGTAGTAGCGATTGTGAAAGGTATTATTAATGTTAATGAATGACACACTGTGGTCATCTTTACTATGGTGGTTTTAAGTCTTCCCTAATGACAGCGCGGAAGAACTAGTAATTTGTGATGGTAACCAGATAGCGATGCCAGTCTGTGGTTTAGTTGAACGTGAATTGATTACAAGATTATTTACAAATGATTTGCAAAGAGTAAGATTATGTATAAGAAACTGAGCGAAGAACTTTTATTTCACATAATTAAAAGACCTTGCTGTTAATAGTGTTTGAAATTTTACTGGCACATAAATATTTTGCAGTTTGGATTTTATAACCTACGATTATCTGACATAAAGGAATACAAGCTAAATATTGTCAGAATGTGTTTTCCAATTTACTTATAAGATGCATTAGAAACGCTGACTATTATTATTCTGAAGGAAATCTTTTCTTAACAACCTCATTAAAAACTAATCAGCACACTTTCCTGTTCAGAAATAAGTCAAATATATTGATCTAAACCAAATTATGTAAGAGAGGGTAAGTTTTATTCAACAGAAATGTTTGGTTTTACTTGTAATTGCTTTATGTTATTTAGCATAATCAGGTAACTGATAAAATGAATTATGCTTATACGGATTGGACACGGATTAAATTCAGTATCTATATCAAAAGTCAAAGACAGATTTTGGAACCTGTTATTTGTTCATAATGCTTCGGCAGAAGATTACGATAGTTAAAATAATTTGTACTTACATTGATCAGTTGAAGAAAGAACTCTGTCTAATCGAAGAAGTAGGTGACTCTAACTAAAATAACAATTGTTTGAAGCTCACATATGTAATACTGTTTAGAAAATTTTCGAATTTAAAAAGGTATAAACATGTTGACTAATACATAGAAGAATGGTGGGTGACTGATTTCAGCACCTGTCCTTCAAACATACACGGAAAGCATAGAGAACCACTAGGAAAAGTTAGCCTTGACAAATTGTATGAGACATGTTTCTATTAGGAACTAAAACTTGTTAGAAAATTAACTGTTGTAGAATAAAGTGTGCCAATTCTAAAATTAAATACCTGAATTTAGTGTTTCTAAAAAAAAATTGATCCAGAATAAAATAATGATCGAGTTTATTAATGTGACAACAAGATAAGCATTTGCATAGGGGAATGCAGTTAAAACATATTTATGTTATATTATAGTTTTTCTAAAATAACCTCTGTATATTTTCTGTAGGATTTTAATTTTGTAATTATTTATTGTTATTAATGGAATTAAGATTAAATAATTTCAATAATATGTGTTAGTATTGTAATAATATTAATGTAGTACATTATAAATTGGGATAGTAAAAATACTTGTTCATTATTGTATTATAATTTAAAGTTTCTTGGTAAGTTAAATTCTGATGAGTAGCAAAGATTCAGCGTAAGAATACTCAACATTTGAAATACTTTAGATATGGTTGAATTGTTTAATTCTGCATTAAATATAATCTTTAACAACAATAAATTTATACTAGTTTAAAGTGTGAGTAAATAATAATGTGTTTAGCTTAATCAAAAATGTTTGATTAGCATGCAAAAATTATGTTGTAATCAATGATATACCTGCGAGAAATGTTTCAAACAAGTTGCTTTTAGTATGTCAGTGAGTATTGTAATAATCATAGTGAACAGTAAGAATCTGGCAAACAAATGTTTTTATAATTAGTGTAATACTTTTCTGATCTTCTCGCTGTTGCATGTAAAAATATTTTAATTTTGGTGCATTTAATGGAAAAGCAATATAGCACAATTGGTAAGAGGATACTGCTGTACAACGTCTTTGCTAGTAAATATCTTTATTGTCTGTAGTAAAACTAACTCGAACATTTGGCGCATCACCCTGTATATTTAGTTTATATTCAATTTATGTTTAAGTTAAGATTGTATGCAAGTAAAAATAACGTCATTATAAAACCATATGTAAATGTGCATTTATAATCTCATTATGCTTTATGACGATTCAGATTGTCAGGGAAAACCTAATGATATTTGTTAAGCAAAGGATAAATTACTTTATTACAATGTTAACGTTACCTTTGACAACGGTAGGTTTAGAGTAATTGTATAGTTTCTAGAAATAATATTGTAAATATCTCCTTAATAGCGTTTCCTAGTAGATTTTAGCTTTGGAGCGTTAATCCCACTGTTAAGCTCCCATTCAATATCGATGCTGTCTATTCTTATGTATCACGAGGTACCGTTAAGTAATGCATTTGTAAATTTTAGGTATTTTACCTAATCACCTTTATAGAAGGATTAGAATTCTAACAAACTCATCATCTGTGAAAGTCTTGAACTTTCCCTCTTTAATTATTAGCCAGTATTCTTGTCGTGAATAGTGGGGGCGATTTTGTAAAAACCTTCCTTTTAAGATTTTAAGAATATGAAAGATCAGTTCTATCACAGAGTTCAGGGCGAAAGCACTACTTTCAAATTAAATTAGTGATCTTTCCGAAAATATATATGTAACATAATAACAAGATAGTTCTCAACGTTTACATTATTTTTATACTATTTGTGTTAGCTTTCAAGTGTTGATAAAGGTGTTAATAAAGTGCTTGCATATATTACGACTTTTATTTTAAATAGTGAAGGTTAACAAAGTGTGGTCTTACAAACCAACACCGGTGGCGAAACAATCCACGCTCATACTTTCCTACTGAAAGTGGCAAACAATCCTTCAAACCAGGAGGATTCAACAAACATCATTATTAAATACATTCCTGAATGTTTAAATGAATTTCAAAAGTTCAATTTTCTCTGAAAATCTAACCTTTTTTATACTTATATCTAACTACTAACAGCAGGCAAGTTCATACGAATATAAAATAATCGTTATATTCGGCTTTTCAATAGTACTTAATCAAAATTATTATCAAATTAATAGTTACATATTAGAATTATTGTCGGTAGTGCTAAAACCACAAGTCAAAGCCGTCTCTATCTTACAAGCCGTGCTGGTGGAGATTTGGCAACGTCGAAAGTAGTCCGTAGTTCTGTGTCCGTAGCTTCGTACGAATTTGTTTGTTTACACACTATCACACATTGCACACATCACATTGTGCGCTCATTAAAACATTACAGAAGTAGTTGTGGTATTTTGGTGATAAATATCCAAAACTTGTAAGTTTAGTGTTTTATGGGACGTGAAATAACATTTACAACAGTTGATGACAAATATAATTTAAGGTAAGACGCTTGCTATTAATATTCTAGCCGAGGCATTTCACATAACCTAACAATTTTACTTTCATAAGGTTGTTGTTGTTGACAAATTTTATACAAGAAATTTCTTTTAAATTGTAGATGCCAAGACGGTGTGTTGCTCCTGGCTGTCAATCTAACTACGATAGTTTTTTAAAGAAAGAACCTCCAGTATCAACGTTTTCGTTCCCAAAAAACGAATCAAGAAAAGCAGCCTGGTTACGTGCAATTCCAAGGAAAAATTGGAGCCCGTCTGCCTCTTCTGCCATTTGTATAAAACATTTTGCAGATCACTATGTAATAAAAACCCAAATTTTCAAAAATGCAAATGGGGAAATACAAGAATTACTCCTTCAACATCCAAAGCTTACTGAAGATGCAATGCCTACCATATTTCCTAATTTACCAGTGTATCTAACGCGAACACTGCATGTGGAAAGAAAGTCACCTGCTTTAAGAAAAGAAGAGAATCTTAAAAAAACAGCCACAAAAATTGAAACATTTTTAAGGGATGACATTATAAACACATATGGAGACTTTGTGAAAAGTTTTTGTAGCCAGTTAAAAGACATTACAAAATGGAATTTCAAAGTTTGTGGTAATGGTGTGTGGTTCTATCTTTTAAGTGTTGATTTCGAATCAAACATTACACAAGATCATCCGTTGGAAGTATTAAGTAGTGTGTTTGTTTCCAGTGAACTAATTATTAATGTTTATTTAAAAGGAAGACAGATTTCTTCAAATGATCTTAAATGGCTTTTCCCAGAGGATCTAAAATTAACAAGGTGGTCACAGTTAGAAAATCTGCTTATAAGGTATAAAAATTTTCCTCATGAGGTAACAACTGAAACTGTTGACTATTGTTTAAATAAAATAGAGTATTTTGTAGCTAAATGTTTAGAAATAGTTGAACAGGATGAAACATTTTTACATAAGAATCTGTTAGAAATAATTAGAAATCAAATTACTTTAATATCGTCTAAGAAAAAGATCTATACTGCCAGTACAATATTATTTACATTCCTTATGTATTCTCAGTCACCAGCGGCATATAACGTTCTTAGAGAATATTTTATCTTCCCTCACAAACGTTATATACAGCACATTTCTGGTTCTCTACATTTGAGTCCAAATATTGAGATAAACACAAGCCATTATTTAAGTCATATCATCAAGCAGTTGAGTGATAGGGAATTGTATGTATCTCTTCTTATTGATGAAATTTATGTTAATCGTACCCTCACTTTTAAAGCACAAAATGTTACTGGTTTTGCAGAAAATAAATCAACAGAAGTTGCTAAAACGGTTGTAAGTTTTATGATTGCTTCTTGTTTTGGAAGTTACAAAGACATTATTCGGTTAATACCAGTTAGTGGTTTGACTGGTGAAGATTTAAAAAAATATACAGTAGAAGTAATTCAGCACATACAAAAATTTAATTTTAAAGTGACAGTAGTTATAACAGATAATAATCGTATCAACCAAGCCATGTTTAGACTCTTTTGCAATGATAACTTTTTCACAGAAAATCCAGACTTTCAAAATGTTCCTTTATTTTTGACATACGATTTTGTAAATATTTTTAAGAATATTCGTAATATCTGGATTAATTTGAAAAAGAATTTCTGTACGTTTGTGTTTCCTGATTTTGACAATGGTAACATCATACGAAAAGCTTCTTTCAATCATTTGAGGCAGTTTCATAACAATGAAAAAGATATGTTGATTAAAAAGGCCTTTAAATTAAATCACAAAACTTTATACCCAAGTAATCTGGAAAGACAAAATGTCAGATTAGTAGAAAATGTATTTCACTGTTCTACGATCGCTTCTTTAAAGGAGGTTGAAGAATATTCTGAAACAACTATGTTTCTTGAAATAATTAGTAAGTGGTGGAATATAGTTAACACAAAAAATATTCTTAAAGGCATTAAGAAAAGGAATGAGTGGTCGGGTCCTATTTTTAATGTTAATGATCCAAAATTTGAATTTTTAATAAAATTTGTTGGGTGGATTAGGAGGTGGAGAGAATTATGTACTCAACAAATTTGTACTGGTCTCAGTAGAGATACATTTGATGCTATTGAACGAAGTACTGTAGTGTTGATTGATTTAATTAAATACTCCTTGCAAAATTGTCATGTAAACTACGTTTTACCAGGAAAATTCCAAACCGACAATTTGGAACGCCGATTTGGACGCTACCGTGCTCTTTCAGGATGCAATTATAATGTATCTTATCAGCAACTGATTGAATCTGAAAAAAAAATCCGCATAAAACAAATTCTTGAATTGGTAAAACAAAGTAAATTGTCATTACAAGAAGTAAGAGAGGACGTAACAGACGATGAAGATATATCTAGCGTCAACGTTGATGATTTTTATGACTTGTTTTCCAATAATTACGAGTATCTAGAAATTTGTGAATTGGATCAAGCCACAACTTTGTATGTCTGTGGTTTTGCTAGCAGTTCAATTTTCAAGAAGTTAAGTTGCTTTAAATGTCAAGGCAGAATAAGAGAGTCGAAAGGGGACGAATCTGGATGTTCTTATTTTGATAGTCTTCAAAGAGGTGGTTTATGTTTACCCACAAATTATGTAATTACAATTTTTTATCACATGCACGCGTTATTTGAATATATTATTAACAATATTGAATTAAATTCATTGTTTTTTAAACATACTAATCAAAAGAAAATTTTGATGGCTCTCACATATGCAAGTTTAAAAAATAATGAATTCTTTAATCTTTATGACGATTGTGTGTGTGGTGTAACAGCAGTACAGCTGGCTAAGAAATGTTTTTCAATTTTTAGTAATATTATGTTAAATAATTTTACAAAACTGAAAGCCAGTTCAATACTCACTCATGGTATATCAAATGGTGCCAAAAAACGTAAAATTATGACCTACAAGTAAATAAAAATAATTATGTAAATTATTGTTATCAGCTTGTATAAATAACTATTTAAATAACTATAATAACTGTTTTTGTATGGAAATATAAAATGAAATAAATGTCTGATACTTTGACTTTTATTGTTTTCTAACAAAATAGATCATGTTTCTACTAATATTTAAAAATAGACCAATTTTTTTGAATAATTGATTCTACACTTATTTTTTGTGGAGCTTTTGAATAGGCTCTCCGTTGATACAGCGGTAGAGCGGTAGGATTACTAATGTGAGTCTTTGCGACGTTGCCACATGTAGTAGCACGGCTTGTAAGATAGAGACGGCTTTGCCACAAGTCTAATTGATCATTTAGGGTTATAATGTCAAAATTAATATTACTTGACAGATCATATTTTGCAACGTCTCAAATTTGACGCCATTTTAATTTTGGTGGCGCATGTCGGTTGCGAGAGCGATTCTACTATATTATTTTAATTCGTTTTCAAATGCTGAGTTGGAGTAAAACACTACTATTCGAATTATAGTGGTATAAAAAAGTATAAAAGTTGTTTTATTTATTTGTAATAGGAAATATCACAAAGTAACGGCTTCCAGTATTAATTTTTATATATGTATACAGAGTTAGTTTTTTCCGATGTTTAGTACCAGGATCTCGGAAACTAGAACAGATACAGATTCGATAAATGGGATAAGCACTGCAGTTTTAATAGCTCTATTTAAGTAGCGTTCTGTTTTTTGGAAAAAGTGCATAAACTATTTTGCAAGAAAATGTTTTATACACATTTATAACAAGTTTTTATATGTCTTGAATAAATACCTTGTACCTGGTAGCATACATTTTTATATTCTATTATTAATTTCGTACATGTGCATTCCATCGCTATTATCTGTTTATTCAATTAATTTACAGCGGCGTGTTAGCCGTCAAATATTTATTAACACAATAAAAAAGTATAGAATATTGCTACGCCCTACCAAAAATTTAAATTAAATTAAATGTCAAAATCAAACAAAGGCGCAGAAAAATGACGTCATTTACTAAACAATAAAGTTTTGGCCTGTATAAAAATGTAAGTGCTTTCAAATATATTGAAAAAGACAATAATCCATACAATGAAAAAGAATAGCTACAGAAAAATAAAAACTCAAAAATTGCTTTAAACACTAACCTTCCCACAAAGAGTGACGGTTCGGACGCAGTTCTTTTTTTTGTTGTTGTTGAAAGTTTGGATATAACAATCGAAATATGATATAGTGCACCTGTAGTTTCCTAAATTGTTTTATTTTGTGGGTGACCACTCAATATTCGTTTATTTTGTATATACATACACAACTTTGCTGATGTTAACACATTGCATGGCGATTACATCATTCTGCAAATGACAACGGCGTAGTTAAAGAAAATCGGGTAATTTTTTTAATATTGTGAAGTAATTTTTTGTATATAGGCTGAACTAATCGAGACAACTACACAGGTTGTGCTAGGTAATTATCTTAATTCCTGTTAATTAAATTAAAATATATTTCAAGTAAAAAAGAAGACGAATAATTAATAGTATTATACGTATACCGTAGTTGTCAAATTTTAATTTCGGCTTACACTTCTATCCCATGCAAAAGATGAGCTTATAATATGCAGCGATGTCTGCTTGCTAACAGTGGTGGGAGAGCAACGCAGTGTCGGAGGACGCTCACGCCTTACATTTCATAGGAAACGTTTGTCGAGTGTACTGTCTTGGCAGCCTCGCTTATGTTTATCTTTAGTTTATTTCGTCGCGCTCTTTTCCTCTTTCTACTTTCGCATCAGAAATTAAAATATGTCGACTACGGTATAACAACCTGTATTGAAAGATTTATATTAATTTTGTGTAATGCTGTGTATTAATTTTTATTTGCTCTCACTACACGAAATACAAATTTAATACCTACTATTATATTTATAATGGCCTGTATTATACAGTTTTCTCTTTGTGATAAATACGGTGAAAGGAACTTCACTCCAGCTCAATCGTCTTTGTGGGTCGTGGTTTTAAACAACATCTCAGTTGGAGTGCAGTTGGATGAATATACGGACGCAATCCCCCTTGTGTAATATTCTCTGCCCCAAAGTGATCTTTAATCCGGGAGAAAAATCAGTTAAGATATTCGAGGTAGCAAAAGATAAGACAAAATCCCACATATAAAACAATAACAAACTTTATTGTGTGTACTCAGTACCCTTGTTTATAAATACTATAGTTATTCAACCTAGAGAAAACTGTAAATATTTCTTATGTAGTGAAGTGTCGTCCTCTGATATCTTTCAAATGGATTAATACGAATGAATGAAAGTGCTCAGCCAATGAAATATTCTCAACGCCACTCCCACAATTTAATCCGGAAGTTTATAAAAAATGTAAATATATTTTGATATTTTCTATTAAATTTTACATAAGAATATATTTTGTTTGATTTGCTTTTCACATCGTTTGCCCTTGAATTACATATCAACATAACCTATATAGCTTAACTGTGATAAAGTAGATTTAAGTAAATGTTTTATTGAAGAATCGTAGGATTACTATTTTTTCCCTTATTATTACCCTTTTATAACATAATAAAAAAAAAGACATACAAAAGGCTTTTTAAAAAACGTATTCATGTTTTTTAAAGAAATAAATCTAAACAAGAAAACGGTATTAAAAAGTCAGCATTTTTATTAAATACTCATCTACATGAAATGTCAGTCTGTTTCGGGTTCAGAGTTTGGGTTATTCTAATTTTTTTCTGTGTTCAACAGGTATGTCTAAAACAGTCTTCTATATATTCGGTATGACTAGATATACCTAGGCGTATTATGTAAAAGAAGAAAAAGTAATTAAAAGCTATCCGAACCACAACATTTATTAAGTTGCTTTGCATGGTTTCATCAACATGACTGGTTTATGTGAGGCTTTCAAACCAGTAATGTAGTACGTTTTACAAAGAAAATGCATTATAAACACCACATTATTTTAAGGTTTTGGTATCTTCAGAATTTAGAAATTTAAATGGTTCACAGCCAATCATTTATCACTTAACCAGGATAAATGTGAGACAATTTATTTTACTAGTAAACATAGATCAAACATATATTCTACGAATTGAAAATTGCTTGATATTAGACTAGACACAAGATTAACATGGAAGCCGCAGATAGTTGAATTAGTTAAACACTTATCTTCTGCTACTTATGCAATGACTGAGCAGCAGCTGATGAGCTTGTATCATGCATACATTGCAAGCAGATTGAGGTATGGTATTGGGTTTTGGGGTACTTCGGCATTGGCTGCTGATATTTTTATATGTCAAAAGAAGATTGTGCGAATTATAGCTGGTGTCGGGCCCTCTCGCTCTGCCAAACCCTCTTTTATTGACCTGAACATCTTGACTCTGCCATGTATATTAATAGAAGACCTGGCAAACCACGTACATAATAATAAACATGATTATACATTAAATCGTGATTTGCATGGTCTCAGTACGAGATCTGGGGATAATTTCGTAATACCTAAATCAAGACTAAAATTACATCAGTACTCTCCCCAGGTACTCGCATTAAGAGTATATAATAAGTTACCATCAGTTATTAGGCATCTACGACCCAAACAGTTTAAGAACCGATTGCATCAGGTTTTGTCGGTGAAAGCTTATTACTCCCTACAGGAGTTTTTGGATTGTAATTTTAGAGTATAATCTTAAATACATGTACCTAGTTTTAAGTTCTACACTAGCAGCAATAATAAGGCTAAATCCTTTGTATTGAGTGATCTGTGTATTTGTATTTTTTACTTTTTAGTTTCTTTTTGTTACATGACTTGTCCAACGTACCAATGTATAACTTGGATTAATAAACTATACTATACTACTATACTAATTAGACGTATCAGATTTATAACTGATAGTCTACTGGAATAACGACATACTATGGACTATCAAATCACATATCAACAATGTTTAACCAATATGGGGTAAGTAGGCCTATGTAGAAAAGGTGTTCATCCTGCAGAAGAAGGCTGTTCGAGCAATTGTCTGAGTTTCACAAACTGTTCGCTGCAAACCTCTCTTCAGAGAACTTATGATAAGTCCATTAGTCTAGACACATATTCTGCAACAGCTAAGGAGGGCTTTGAAAAAGCAGTCACATCTGATGACTAGGGGTGAGATTACAGAAGTCTCCACTCCTCATAACCATTTGCTGCACATCCCGCATTACATAGGACAAAAGCCACTTCAGTACAACACGTCACTGGTAATTATTTAACAAAATCAAAGTTATGTGTAGACATCTTTCTACTTTCGTATCTAAAGAGAAAATAAAGGACATTCTCCTTCAAGAAGCATTCTACAATGTCAATGACATAAATTAGCCCTGTGTTGACGTTATCATTACATTTTTGCTTGATGTGCTATTGTGTAAACTGTATGTATATCTTATTATTGATATAATAAATTTATTATTATAATAGAAACACTATCCTTCTTACTGTAGAAGTGTTATAATTAATCCTGCTTTTACACCCACAATACTTCATCTCATCAGGGAAGTCGCAGCAACTTTCATTATACATTTACATTCTTGGTAATTATCAATATAGCAAGTACTGCCTACACGTGGTCTGTATATGGACGTTTCTTCAATTTGTATATATTTACCTGCGATTTTAAAAATTGCTTTCAATAATAGTAATTCCTAATAATTGAAGTTACGTTGGGGTTATCAAACAAAACTAGTTTAAAATATATAACACTTTCGGCTGTTACTTTGTGAAGATTCATGATACTGGATATACATAAGTAAAATAAAACACTCAATTAAATTTGAATAACTTCACTTTATTTTAATCACTATGTGACTGCAGTTTCGACATTACATGTCATTATCAAACTAGTTTACTTATATTTCTACTATTTAATTTTTCTTTCACCCACGTTTAATTGCAATTGTTTGAAATCTTCATGGATTTTATTGTGTTATATATGTAGAATTTTAGCCTTCATACTGGTTGAAGTGAGGTATATCACTTCATAAAAGTTAATTAGATACACACTTAAATGTACTCGGCTTTGACATTACTTATTTTATTATGGTTCTAGTTATTTTTATTTTATTCAGGCCTGAATCGTAACAACAACTGCCATGATGCAAGCCTGGATGAATAATCATCAATTATTGTTGAGGATAGTACATACCCAACAACTTATACAAGCAAACTAATTCCTAACCAAGCAAAGATTTCTTTAAAGGTTAGTAGTTTGAACCCTTTTCAGCTTGTACTGCAATATCATTGTCAATTATAAGATAAAACATATAGGAAAAATGACATTTCTTCGTTACATCGTCTTGCAATATGTATTTCAGAATAACACTTAACATCCACAATCATATCATCACTTATTTTTGGAATTTGAAAAATTATGTCAATAGACTTATCATATCCCTTAATTCAAAATATTTTAAGATATTTAAAAGCGAATTCGTTTTGGATTTGCGGTCATGTTCGGTATCCTGAACCGTGTTACAAGCGGTCATCATTGGTCACTGTGACGTCATTACTCTTAATTTTAAATCGAACTTGCGTTGGTGACTGCGTATTTGCTGTCACTGTCACTTTGATTCCTCATTTTAGGTTATCGTTAGTTATCGTGTTTTTATTATTTATATATCAATTTTATTAAGTATAGATATTTAACAGAAGTATTCTTAGGTAAGATATATCCATAAGAAGTTAGTATGCATAATTATACAATGTGTTTACAGCAGGAACAATGCCTAACAAGAAACTTAAAGTAGTTGCTACTGCAATTATAAACGAGGAGTTAACAACAACCTTGTTTAATTAATCATTAATAAAGTGGGGTATAATGAAAATGCATAGTCTTCATTACATACCTTTGTTGTACTAGTTACCAGCTGTGGTACGTGATGTTCATTATAGGATACCCTGTTTCACAGACGAGTGGATTGGACGATATATTGAAATGGACTTTTACAAGTTATTTAGAATGACACGGATAATTTGTGAAAAAGTGAATGGGGAGATTGGTAAAATAAAAAGGATTGGTTATGGTCATGGCCGAACTGCTGTTCCTCTAGAGAAATGCATTTTAATGACTCTCTGGTATCTAGGAAAAGGGGATACTCTACTTTCAATTGCTGACCGTTTTAATGTATCTCCATCAACTGCCATTAATAGAATACATTTTGTTATTGATGGAATGGTTACATTATTGCCTAAATTTGTTATATAGCCAATAGAAAAGGAATGTGAAGCTATATCTATTGCATTTCAAAGAAAGTGTGAATATCCAGGTGTCATTGGTGCAAACCCCGACATCCTAAATGGGCCATATTTTTTTATGTGTTATGATTGCATACTGCCTTTATGTGTATAATTCTATTGTACTGATTATAAATAAGTTCGAAGTTTGTGAAGGTTATGCTGTAATTATTTTTATTTTTACACTAACATGATTGTTTCCTGCAGATTGAATGTATTATACTTAACGTTCAATTTTTTAAAAATGAAACATACTTAATTTAAATGGTCATACATGTTTAGACCAATTTGTTGTTAAATGGTTATGTGTACACTAATTATTTACTATATGAATTTAAATTCCCTTTTACAAATCACTGCCTTTCTAATTAATATTTTCCTTCAAATTCTATTATTTTTTCCAGCAAGTGTACAAATTATTACTTTATACAAAACTTGACATAACAATAACATCATATGAACATTACAAGTAGCATTATTAATATTATACTATATTAATAAACTGCACACATGGCAAAATAAAATATTTTTTTAAAAGTAAGAAAAGGTGTATTTTCTTTCAATACGTGTGTCGTCTTTCTAAGGTATAGGCTCACAAGTGATATACAAATACAAGCTATTATATATAAGAGACGTGTAACTTTATTGTACTAAGAAAGAAATACTAATAATAAAAGAAAAAAGAAAAATATATCTTGCAACATGTAATTTATATACACTACTTAAAAATAATAATCGTAATAGAAACACTACTAAGTAAACTACCCAAATAAAAAAAAATATATTAGGATGTCAGTCTAGAAATACAGTACAGTTGTTAATAAATTCAAAACTATATTTTTTTAAATGTTTATTAGCTCGTCCCTCTAATTATTTTGTTAAATTAAAGTGTTCTGATGATTTAAAATGTTTATAAATCGGTGGAACATTTCATTCATTGACTGGATTTGTTGTTTATTGAAATCTTTAATAACTTCCATCAATTCCTCTTTTGCACTTTTTGGTTTATTTGATTTGCGTTTTTCATGTTTTATATTTGTAGTATTGCTATCAAATCTTCCTGACCTATTATTTATTACATTCCCATTTTCAAACAGTGTTTGTGTTTACGAAAAGTAAAAAAGGATGGGTGTATGACCGAATGCATGACCGTGCTCCCGACCACGGTCACGATAAGAAATGACCAAGAGGTACCGGGTCACCCGTGACGTCATTAATTTTATAATCGAATTCGACCGGTCACCGCTAAACAAATGACCGGACATGACCGCTACAAAACGAATTCGCCTTAAATCTAAAGCAAAACGCCTACAAAATTGTAACAAACACGATTGGTGTAATTGGATAATTGCGTTAGTTCCTTTAAGCTCCCATTGGCTTCTCTTTACTACTACGAGAAGACTGCTTTTACTATAACAAATTTAGCGGGAAAAACTATGAATGGGCACATCCTACTGCCCAACCCCTCTGTTGGCTACCTACCCGAATAGTATTAATAAACAAGGTCAGTATGTACAAAACAATGTGAGCTGAAATGCAGTTTAGGTCTCACTTTATGTTTAAAAATCACGCTCTTTCAATAACGCCTATGGTTGGTGCTTCTTAGCTCTGTGTCAAAATGGTGCGCATTATCATTAGCAATCGTTTAATCTTTCGCGCATTTGTAAGAGCACAGCTCTCTATATCTCTGATTTAGCGGTAAGACACGCTATTTTGCTTTAGCTTGTGCATCTTTATGTATTCTTTCAATCAAAAGTTATAGGTTTATTAAAATATAAGTTTAGATACTGCTTAATTAAATCTACCCATCATTACTATCTAGAAAACTATGGTAGTATTTATATTTGAAGACGTCAGTTTACTTTGTTAGAACTTCCTTCAATCAGCTTCGTCCCCGAAAAAATGATAATCATAATTGCTTCATTACAGTTATTAAATATTAAATTTGAATAGAACATATTTATGTTAAATTGAATATTCAAGTCAAATAAAAATAAATCTTGGAATCCCAGACAAAAAATATTTATTTGCCTCTATTGAAAAGAATTATGCTTTTCATTGTAATAGCACAGGTAATACAGGAATCACTGTGATCAATATCTGCTCTCATTCCAAGGAGCAAAATTACAATTTTAGAGAAGGATGAAAATATATATTTGCTAATGCAGGACAAGTGTGCATATAGTGATCCAAGTCATCACTTGTAGTTCACTTTTTGACACCCTGGCGCTGCAATTTCTAAAATTGACTGTTGTTGCCGTTGTTGGCTTTGTATAATAAATAAAAGTTAAAAATGGCTAATCAAGTTGACCAAATGAATATGAATGACGCAATGCTTTCGGTAAGTGGATTTAATGTTAAGGAAGAACAGTGCGTAGAAGAAAGTTGTATGGAGGATAAAGTGTGTATCTCTGAAACTGCTATAACTATAGACAATGCTGAGTTACAAGGCTCCATTTGCTATGGCAAAATAAAGCAGTATGAAGAGTCGACATGTTTGGACAATATTAAAACAGAATTGATATCAGTTGAGGTGACTGAAGCACAAAATGACTACGTTAAAATAGAAAGAGGGATCAGTGCTGGCAATATTAAAATTGATTACGATAATGGTCTGCTATGTGAGTAAATGCTTATTAATAATAATAATAATATAATATTCTTTATTGTAATAGATCTGATTAACAGATATTTACATTGTCAAAATATACATCCAAAAGACAAACATAACAATATACAAAAAACTAAGAACAACCTAGAAATAAATAGTTGTTGTAATTTTTTTTGTGACTTGTTATAATCATACTTTAAAGTTTGTTTTATACACTCCATTAGAAGTGTCTAATTGTGTTATTTGTAAGTAGTGATGAAACATCTGTAGCATAAATATGAAATATAACACCTTAACATAGAATGGGGAAAGAGTATTTAGTATTTATTCCATTTATTGAAAAACAAATCTCAACTAAAAGTTTCTTATTCCATTATTTATAAACATCAAGCTGTAATATTTTTATTTTCAAGTCTGTTTTAGATGTCAGATACTAAAGGTTTAGATTATTTCAACTGCCACTTCACGTCTGTATGTAATATATTACTTGACTACTTTGAGAACTGACAGTATTAAATATATGTTGCATCAGTTTGTTCTTACTTACAAAATCACCAGGTGACAGTAAATGCTCTGATTATTAATTTGTATATATTTGACCAACAGACTGTGAACATTGTGAAGCATATTACGTAGACTACTGCATCGAATGTGAAATGCTTGTGAATATTTTAAATAAGAATGCAGTGAAGAGTGCAGATAATGGGGCACAAAAAGACATACCAAATGATATTTTAGAAATTCAAGATTTATTTGGACAAACTGGCATATATGCTTTAAGGATTATTCCTGAAGGTGTAAAATTTGGTCCTTTCACTGGACTCAGCGCATCTGAATGTCCCTGGGAAAGGAAAGGCGAGAAATTTGTTTTGTACAAAAATAAATTGAATTATATGAATTCCATGCAGTTCGTTAATCCTACCAGGAACAGTTCTGAAGGAAACCTGCATGTCCTTCAATATGAAGATGATATATATTATCAAAGCACTCGTCAAATCCAAGCTGGTGATGAATTACTGGTGTATTTCGGCGAGGAATATTGCCAAAATAAAATTGTCAAAGCAGACATCGTTAAGGACATATTTGCCTGTACATTTTGCTGTCTTGGATTCAGCTCTAAATCGCATTTGGCCAAACATAAAACCCATTGTGTTGAGGATGCAGCTGGGAAGTTTTCACTTGAAGGTATTGTGAATATCTCATTTGATGTTTCTGAAATTGACTACATATATACTTTTTGTATTTAAAGAGATTACACATCTTTAAAATATTTTATAAATTATTATTATTTGCCTACCACAAAGAATGCATCAATGTTAGTCTTGCATGAAATTAATGGATGTGTTTCACGCCATTCCAGATCTCGTACAGTGCCCATTTTGCAAAATCCATTTGGAGTCCAAGGAATATTTCGAACACCATAACGCCTTTTGCTGTGAGAGGAATGCCAGGTATGTTGCATTTTATATGGTTCTACATGAGAAGAGTGAAGCAGAAATTACATTATCATACCAAACAGTTTATTATGTGCTTGTTAATGCATTGAAATTTTAAATTAACTTAAAAGGAAATCCCGAAATAATTACGAGAATATTTGTGAATAATTTGTTCTTTTGAATTTAATGCCGATGTAGGTAATAGGTATAACAATAAAATATATTACTATCACCATGTATTCATAGTGAACCTTTGGAAAAACCTACAAAGCAATAAAACAAACCGAAAATGGAAAAATGCATTTAAATTTACAGGATGGTAAACCTAGAACAACTAAAAGTTTCATCAAAAGTCGATGTTGCCAAATACGTTCGCAAGCTTAACTAAGCGGCGGAACTAAACCGTTGGTGCAATGCATTTCTTTTTAAGCCGGGTTTTAATTTAAGTGGCACTAACGGTATCATAATCAAGTTAAAGTGACTTTAAATTTTAAAGTTGACGTTAGATCTGAATTTCGGTTTCATAATTTCACTTTAACTTTAAAGTGAAAGTCACTTTGAGCCAATGTCACGATTTTCCCGCTTAACCAACTTTACTAATTTACTTTAACTACAAGTACGGTATAACCTCACTGTTATTTTAAGTTGCCTTTCAGAACAATTAATAGTTCTGCAAGCATAGAAATGTGTGTCATTCAACTGTAATATTCACTTAATATTTACTCTATGTAAAACTGAAATTAATAATTATAAATGTGTGTACGTACTTAGGTTAGCAATAGTATAAACAACTTACACATCAACAAATTTAATACATATATATTGATTAGTAATATATCTACATACTTCAACATTTAACTAGTGGCTTCAATTTACAATCGGTTTTGAACTTCGTTTGGGATGCTATGGAGAATGGGGACGATGGTTTGGCGGTAATGTGTGATTTGTCTAAGGCCTTTGACTGCGTAAGACATGATATTCTCTTGGAAAAATTAGATCGCTACGGCGTTCGTGGTTTAGCATCGAGGCTTTTAAAATCGTACTTCGAGAACAGAAGACAAGTTGTGTATGCAAACAATGAAATGAGTGAATCGCGACATGTTGAGCACGGAGTAGCTCAGGGGTCGCTTATTGGTCCTCTTCTGTTCTGTATTTATATAAATGACTTGCCATACAATATTTCAAGCCATGTGGTATTGTACGCAGATGACACTACTTTTTTATTCAGAGGTACAGATGAAAAACAACTTAAAACGAAAGCTGAAACGACATTGTCCAGGGCTGCCACTTGGTTTACAAATAAGGATGCAGCAATAACGGCATACCATGCACTTTTTCTTTCCCGTATGAGCTATGGTCTTCCACTGTGGGGCGAATCGACACATGCTGTAGACATATTCATTCTACAAAAAAAGGCAATTCGTACAATAGAGCAGGTCGATAGAATGACATCGTGCAGGCCTCTCTTTGTTAGAAACAAGATCATGTCTTTGCCATCAGCATATATCTATAGACAGCTTCTTCGAGCTAAACTGGAGCTACCCACATTGAACAGAAAAGATGTGACGCAGTTGCGACTAAGATCTCAATCACAGGTTCTACTTCCGAATCACAGATTGCAGACCACGAGTGTCAAACATAGACATCTAAAACTATTTAATAAATCACCGAACACTTGGATTAAAAAACCAGTGCCACAATTCAAAACATCTATTAAGAAATACTTATTAGAAAACAGCTTATACTCGGTTACTGAGTTTTTACAAGATATCAATAGGCTTCATTTACATTGAATTATATCTACCATTAGTACACACAAACATTGTTATATAGCACACGTCTACACACATGCACACACACACGCTCACGCACACACCACTTGTTTCGACGTTACCGCTGTATTTTACATACTTTTGTATTTTATATTAGTTGGTACAATAAAGCTATTCTATTCTATTCTACAATATAATAATACTCCCTGTGTTGTGACGTTATTCATATGGCGAATATCGTATCTAATGGACTGTATACTTATTCTTGTACTTAATTACTTGAAACACTTGTTAATTGTATATGCTTTATTACGAACTTGTTTGTGTCTGTTTTTTGTCTCGTCTTCCGTCGTCTCTCTTCGGCGCTAGTAGCGCGCAAGGCGGCAATATTTCAAATTTAAAATAAATATAGTACGCAACATACCGCCCGCCTTGACACTACAAAGTAGTTCAAATAATAATACATATAACTTAAATATTACATTCTGTATATATTTCATTCATTCTAATTGTCTATAGGTAATACACAGATTTTGTGCACAGGTCGCTTTAATGTCGCGCTGGAAGTTCTTATGGTAGCTACTCTTGTGATGCCGTCCTTTCCAGGGTGAAGTGTGGTGATACGGCCCAAAGCCCAACACAGTGGCGGTTGATTATCTTCTTTTATTACAACCAGACTACCGATCTTCAATGTCCCTGAGAAAGATTGCTTCCATTTTGTTCGACTCTGCAATTCAGATATATACTCCTTGTGCCATCGCTGCCAAAAGTGTTCCAATATCTTCTGGAATTTCTGGTACTTGGTGAGTCTGGCTTCCTTGCTATACATTACGGATGGTTCGGGAACCGCAGTTAGAGCTCGTCCAATCAAAAAATGAGCTGGGGTCAAAGGAGTGTTGTCTGAAGGATCGGATGATAATGGGGAAATAGGTCTAGAATTGAGTACTGCTTCAATCTGTGCCAATACGGTGCAAAACTCCTCATAATCCAAAGAGGCGTTGCTTAACACTCGCTTTAAATGATGTTTTGTACTCTTTATCCCAGCCTCCCACAAACCACCAAAATTTGGAGCCCTAGGTGGAATGAAATGCCACGCAATATTATCGTTAGCTAAAGCGTTAATTATCGATTCAGAAGAGTCTGATTTGAGAAATGAAAACAATTCTTGCAAATGCGCATTAGCACCCACAAATGTGGTTCCGTTGTCAGAATAAATTGAAACAGGTTTCCCCCTTCTACTCATAAACCTCTTTAGAGTTGCTAAAAAAGCTACAGTTGTTAGCTCCGTGACTAGTTCTAAGTGAACCGCCTTTGTGCTCAAACATATAAATAGACAAATATATGCCTTGATCATTTTAGGTGCGCGTGTTTTTCTGTCCTTTATTAGAAATGGACCAGCATAATCAATACCTGTATTTAAAAATGGTGCGTACCGACATACTCTTACTGCAGGCAATTCACCCATTTTGTACTCCTGCGCAATAGGTTTGGCGCGAAAACATTTAATACATTTATGCACTATTGTTCGGGCCAAGTTTCTCCCGGCAATCGGCCAATATAACTCCCTAATAGCATACAAAAGCTGCTGCGGTCCGCAGTGCAACAATTGCTCATGTTTCTTGATAAAAATTAGTTTAGTGAGAGGATGACCATGGGGTAGAATGATTGGATGTGTATTGACAAGTTGTTGATTTGCATTCTGTATCCTGCCATTCACTCGTAGTAGACCGTTGTAGTCCATGAATGGATCCAAGGATAACAAATGACTTCGTTTCTTGATGCACTGTTTGTTAGCCAAGCCATAATATTCGTCAGGATAAGTCTCTCTTTGGGCAATTTTAATTAGTACGTGCAAAGACGAATTTAGCTCATTCGCAGTTAATACTCCAGTATATCTGTGTTTCCTTTCACTCTTACAGTTGTGGATAAATCTTAAAATGTAAGCCCATGTTCGATTTAAAGTTGTTATGTTAGAGTATCTTTCAAATAACTCGAACCTTTTCCCAGTATCCAATACCACTCCAGTTATTAGTCGCTGTTCTGGAATCTGAATGTCATCGCTTGTTTTAATTTCTATTGTATTCCATAGAATCTTGCTCTGTTCCAGCCATGTTGGCCCTTTCCACCACAGCTTACAATTCTGTATATGCTCAGTTCCCAGCCCTCTTGAAAGAAGGTCAGCTGGATTATCTTCTGATTTAACATGGTACCAATCTGATGGGTTCGTCAATTCTTGTATGTCGCCCACCCGATTAGCGACGAAAGTCTTCCATTTATTTGCTGGTGCCTTGATCCAACTTAATGTTATCGTAGAATCACACCAATAATAATATTTATCGAATGTCATCTGCAATGAAGTTTTCACCTTTTGAACTAGATGTGTTAATAGTTGAGCTGCGCACAACTCTAATCTTGGCAATGTGACTCGTTTTAGAGGGGCTACCCTTGATTTTGCACACAGCAAACTTGTCGTAATTTCTCCAAATTTGTCTTCGCATCTAGTGTAAATGCATGCCCCATAAGCAGTTTCTGAAGCATCAGAAAAGCCGTGCAACTCCGCAACTACACAGTGCTCTTTAAGAATCCCTCTTGGAATTTTGATATTATTCAGCATTGATAGATTGTTTATAAATTGTGTCCATTCAGAATAGATGCCTTGTGGAACTGTTTCATCCCACGATAGTTTGGCTTGCCATAAACGTTGAATAATAACCTTGGCTATTATTATGACTGGTCCCAGTAATCCCAAAGGATCAAAAACTTGGGCAATTGTAGAGAGAATCGTTCTCTTGGTGATTGGTCTCACATTCATTTCCTGTGCTGCAAACTCAATACAATCCAGCCTTGCATTCCACAACACTCCCAATGTCTTGCTCCGCGGGTTGTCTCCTTGTGGAAAAATAACTGTGTCTAAATTTCTATTGACTTGCAATTCATTCATTACTCTTTCATCATTGGACATCCACTTTCTTAATTCGAATCCAGCTTGTGCTAATATTGAGGTAACATCTTTCTGAATTTCTAGTAATTCATCAATTGAATTGGACCCTGTTAATAGGTCATCAACATAAAAATCATTTCTTATTATGTTACTTGCCTTTGGTTTGGTGATCTCATATTCTGTCGCTAGTTGGTCTAAGCACTTTGTTGCCAAATAAGGAGCTGCTGCCGTACCATAACTCACCGTGTTGAGCTTGTGGCACTGGAGCGCCTCATCCGCATTAGATCTCCAGAATATACGTTGCAAGGATCTTTGCCCTTCACTGACCAATACCTGACGATACATTTTTGTTATGTCCGCCGTGATTACATATTGGTGCTTCCTAAATCTTAAAATAATAGAAGTCAAATCGTTTTGTATAACAGGTCCAACATACTGTGTGTCGTTAAATGATAATCCACTTGTTGACTTCATTGGCGCATCAAACACTACTCTGACCTTAGTAGTTAGACTAGATTCCTTTACCACTGCATGGTGGGGCAAGTAATATGTTATATCTAAGTGGCTCTCATTTTCATCTTTTACTGGTGACATGTGTCCCAGGTCTCGGTACTCTTGCATAAACTTTAGGTATTCTAACTTCAAATTCTGATTCTTCTCCAGTTTTCGTTCTAGACTGTAAAATCGTTCTAGTGCTAATTGTCTGGAGTCTCCTAGACTTGTTACATTGTCTCGCAATGGTAACTGTACAATGAATCTACCTTGTTCATTTCTTCTGTGAGTTCTGGCGAAATGGTCTTCACAATATTGTTCATCTTTGGAAAGCTTGGCCTTTCCATTGATGCCTTCTTCTATTTGCCAAAACCTTTTTAACTCATCGTCGAGCTTGGTTTCACTAGTCTCTGTCACACTGTGACCACTAATCCATTTTCCCAAATTTGATTGGTAATTCAAATTTCCTGCTACAATCCATCCTAATTGAGTCTTCTGGAGAATCGGTAGGCCCTTTCCTAGACAAATTTGCCCTACACATAGTAATTCCCAAAAAATCCCAGCTCCAAGCAATACATCTACTTGGTTCTGCTCATAGAACTTTGGATCCGCTAGTCTAATATTATTTGGAATATTTAATTCCATTGCTTTGAAAGAGTTCATAGGCAACTCCCCAGTAATCGTGGGTATTACTAAGCATGAAATATTAGCCTTGTACTTGTTAACATTTGACGTTAAACAAATGCTAGTGCAGTATTTAATATTCGAGAGGCATTGACCCACTCCCTGCACTGCAAAGTTTACTTTATTCCTCGATAATCCTAGCCTTTGACATAATTGTGTCGTAATAAAATTGCTTTGACTTCCGCTGTCTAGTAGCGCTCTAGCTGGCAGAAATTGACCATTGGTGTCTTTAATTTCTATAATAGCCGTGGAAAGCAAAACTTGTCCTCCTGTATTCTTCATATGACAGGATACTGCTTGCGTTGGTGCTGACTCATCTAGCGAATCAATATTACTCGTGTCGTTATTCTCAAGATTATTATCAATGTGTAATAAAGTATTGTGTTTTCTATTACATTTTCTACATCCCACTAATTTACAAAATTGATTTGCGTGCCCTGGCCTCAAACAATTCGTGCATAAATGTCTCACTCTTATCTCTTGTATTCGCGAGTTTACCTCTAATTTCAATAAAGCTTTGCAGTTGTAAACTGAATGATTATTTCCACAAAAATAACATTTTAAACTGTTTCTTTCTACATTTACATGCGCTTGAAAACCCTTCGTTTTACTAGTAGGTTTTATAAATTGTTTATTCTGTTCTAATTTTTCTAAAACATTACATTTTTGTTTCAAAAATTCATTCATATCTGTCATACTAGGTAATTCGCCCTGTATATTGAACGCTTCCCACTCGCGTCGCGTTGCCGCATCTAATTTACCTGCAATAATATATATCAATAACGCATCCCAATGTTTGACCGGTAGTTTTAATGCACGCAGATGTTTTGTGACATCATCTATTAGACGTCTCAATTCAATGTGTGACTCTCTTGTTACCGCGTTTATTTCAAAAATTAATTTAATATGTGTGTGCACGATTAAAGGCTTGTTTTCGTACCTATCTACAAGTAAATTCCACGCGATTTCATAATTTTCGTCTGTGACTTCAATCGCCTGGATAACCCGTAAAGCCTCGTCAGTCAACGAGGATTTAAAATAATAAAACTTTTCACTTTTACCGATATTATTATTATTATGTACCATTGTTTTAAAGGCATCCCGAAACTCTAACCATTTATCAAATGTTCCCTTGAAATTTGGCAATTTTATCATAGGTAATTTTATCGAAGTACTGTTTACATTATTTATACCAGTGCTAACCACATTATGCGAATCTACCCTATTGTTTGACTCGTGCGTTTTGATAAGCGAATGGATTTTAGTTATTAGTTCAAAATAATCGTTTTCAAATTTATCTCTCTCATCATCACTGTGTTCAGGCTCTAATGTGTCTATTTCTTGTTGTATTTTCTCAAATTCCTCAAGAACGTTCTCGAATTTTGACAACCTTAACCCTAATTGCAAAATACTCGTTTCATTTAAATTATCCCGATCTAATTCGTCGTAATATTTTTGTAACCGCGTCATTTTACACTTCATTCTACCTCTCTTTTGTTTTAATGCAGTTAATTCAGTCATTTTGCACAACACAGATCAAAACAATAAACAATATTTATAAGGAATTGTGACTTACGGTTGAAATAGGTAGTTTGCTAGCTCTGGACAGCTGTCTTATTTCTCTCGTAACCAAACTTGTACGGCTTTCTTCACTATGGCGTCTTCGTATACGGCTTGCTCGCTTGCTTTCTTGTTTGTTTCGTATCGAAGTACCTCTTGATCCGACTCGTATAGACCAATGTTGTGACGTTATTCATATGGCGAATATCGTATCTAATGGACTGTATACTTATTCTTGTACTTAATTACTTGAAACACTTGTTAATTGTATATGCTTTATTACGAACTTGTTTGTGTCTGTTTTTTGTCTCGTCTTCCGTCGTCTCTCTTCGGCGCTAGTAGCGCGCAAGGCGGCAATATTTCAAATTTAAAATAAATATAGTACGCAACACCCTGCTACAAATATTTAATAAACAAATCCACCGTAACCAAAGAAAATGATGCACTTGCTTCGCAATTTATGTTTGTTTAGCACTTCACTAAGGTATATAGTAGTTAGAGTATGTTTATAATGGCAATTCTTCCCAAAATGAGACCAAAGTATACTACTTTCCTTTGGAACCCAATTTGGCCTATCTATTTCCTTTAACCGCAGATTCCTTCTAATGGGCTCTCTTTGTATCCTATAATCAACAATTTTCAATGTTAAAAAATTTATATTCACCAAATTTTGGATGAAATTAATAATATGTACCTACCTACAATCGTGGAAAGATAATTTTCCTTTTCTATGCCTCTAATTGCCTTGCACTCTTCTTGCTAATCCAATTCGTGCAATGAAAAGCCCATAGTAAATACTAAGTACTAAATTAAAGATAAAACACCTAAATCCTTAGTAAAAAATGAAATGGGAAATAATGGAAATTCTTAACCTTAAACTAATTAACAACAAATGATAGTATTGAAGATATTAAATGAAAAAATAAATGTTATATGAACATAATAAGTTTGTAATGCACGATAATAAAGAATATAATACAAAATATATGTTACACAAATAATCAGCTGATGGATCCACCAATGGCGGATGTATGCATACCCCTCTCGGCATCACTTTTTGTGGACAATGCTCTCTCCTTTTCTATCCTCCTTGACATATACGGATATATCTAAATATGCAAAACTCATAGCATATTTAAAACAGACAACGAAAGACCTTCAGCCTAAAAAATCTGCAGCATTAAGCGAAGAACAAATTACTAAATTTATTGTTGAAGCACCAGATTCCTCGAAGGTAGTCATTTTTGTATATTTTAAATTCATACAATACTATATGTATTTATAAGCTGTATTAATAACGAGTATTTCTGGAGCATGTCGACGTGTAGAACTTTGCAAAATGTCATTGCGAGACATAGAATTTAAAAATAATTTAATTATTGTAACAATTCCACGAACAAAAACAGATAACAGCCGTACATTTGCAATACTTAAGTCAGAATGGATTGCATTAATTCGGCAATATGCAAATTTAAGACCAGGCAACAACCAACGATTCTTCTCAACATATTCCAATGGCAAGTGTGTTTCTTCACCTGTTGGTCTTAATACAATTGGTAAAATTCTAGTGCGAATAGCTGAGTACCTTCAGCTTCATAGCGTAAGTAACTTCACAGGTCCCTGTTTCCGAAGGAGTTCAGCGACATTGTTGGCAAATCAAGGAGGTGACTTGCTTTCAATTAAAAGACATGGTGGATGGAAATCATCTATGGTTGCAGAAGGATATGTCGAAAATTCTCTGAATAGCAGAATTTAATTGGCTAAAAAATAACCCAGTCAGAGATGTTGATTCCTCCTGCAACTTGTTCGACGTCTGAAATACATCAAGGATTATCTAATAATACTATTCATGTTACCTTACCCTCACAATCGAGATCAATTGAAACTAATCAGCTGATCCCTGGAGTATCAATATCTGGTTGTGAAAATTGTGCTATCAACATTTTTAATAATTCTTCTGTTTCAATTTCTGAAAAGAGTTAATAATGGTAATTTATACAATATTTGTTGCTGTTTTGATATGACAGTATGTAATTAAATGTCAGAACAGCAACAAATATTGTATAAATTACCATACTATGAAGTTCTGACATTTAATTACATACTGTCATATCAAAACAACGAGCTGGCCAGCGTATTAGTAGGATTAGGGGTTTATGGTTTTAAAATGTTATCAAGTTAGAGTAAGTACCAACTTTACTTCCCGCACTCGTGCGGTAAATAAAATTTTCTGCACCCATATGAATGCATAAAACTATAACATACAGTTTTATGAGTACAAAAAAATATGTTATTCTTCAAAATATATTTTACCATTCACTTTCGATGCTTTTGTGGTTTTTATAGTCATTTGCCAAGTTTGACAAATAGTTCCATCTTGGTAAACCCAAGTTTCATCAAGAGAAATAATCTGTCATACATTTTCATGTTTCATACGAACATATTGTTACAAAAATGTAACACGTTTTAGTACAACACGTGGGAGTTTCATTAAAGCTCGTTTAGTATCAGGCCAGCTTTCTTATAATACAATTAAAACTAGTACTACGTAATATTGTCCGTAAAAACGTATGTACCTATTACAACCAGAAAAAAGTTCCTTTTCTTTAAGAGTAGTACACAATCATTGAAGAGTAATATGTGGTTCCGTAATAAATGAAAATATTAATTTTATAAGTGTAAATTCTTAATTACTTTAAACTTACTGTTTTTATACATTTCATATGCTGTATTTTTAATTGCACATAAAGTAAAATCATCAATATTTACAACAAGCTTATATCTAGGCCGTTTTCGCGTTGAACCGTCTGTTTTGATATAGATATTTTATTTACAGTTGCAATATGAATATTTACAGAACTTGCTACTCTTTAAATAAAAAATATGATTAAACTGTTTATGGTATAAACTATAAATAACAGAAAATATTACCTCTCGAACTGTTGTTAGCGGGAACAATGGCCTATTATTATTGCGTTCTTCTTCAAAATACGTTAAGGAGAGAATTATTTCTTTAGCTTGCTTACCTAATGGTTTAGGCATAATTTAGTTTGAAAACAACTTTGTATATAATTTCTAAACAACTATGACAGAATAAAATGCTAAATCTTATACCGTAGTCGACAAATTTTAATTTCTAATACGAAAGTAGAAAGAGAAAAAGAGCAGACGAACTAAAGTAAACATAAACATATAGCGAGGCTGCCACGTACACTTTGAAAACATTCGCTATCAAACGTGAGGTTCCCCCGTCACTGCGTCGGTTCTCCCACCACTGTTGGCAAACAGGCATCGCTGCATATAATAAGGCCATCTTCTGCATGGGATAGATAGGTAGTATTGCTGTAAACCGAAATTAAAATTTGTCGACTACGGTATATCAGAAGCTACGAGGAAAGAATAGAACAGGAGAGCTAATAAAGTGCTGGGGGTATAGGTATTATTTAGACGGAAGTTACCACTTTAAGGCAGGTCAGTTATTGATCAAATTGACTTCTTTAGTGCTTTTCTAATGGTGACTTGTGTGGCTTGTGGCCGTTCTAAAACGACAATAACGAAGAATTTCACTTTTTCTCGTCATCGGTAAAGTTAATTTCAAATTGGCATTCAACATACGCAATAATCATTTTGAAAATGGGTGTTTCGATTAACTTGTCATATATCCGACATGTTCAATTTTGTGTTCAGTGGCGTAACAATCATATCCTAGGCATGTTTTTTTTTAACGTTTTCTTTAAAACATTTAGAATAAATGTTACTATATTAAAAAGAATAAAAGGATTGAAAAAGTAATGAACCCACGATATTTCTTTAATTATTATTGGACTAAGAACCTATTTTAAATGATTATCGAGAACATATGAAGTGTACATATACCCTATACAAAATATTTATGCACGCCTATGCACTGCGGCGGCCATATTGAGGTCCCACTTTGGACAAATATTATTTTTAACGAGACTCTCTCCTATTCTATTCTTTACTCGTAGAGTTCTGGTAACATAATACGTTCACTGGAGCGAGAGTATTGCTAGGATTTGTAGGTATTATTGTAATTTAATGTTACTTCCCCGAAGTAACTATGACGTGTATCGTCTGTTTCGATAATTGACTTATATCAACAAAATCAACCTTTGTCAAATTCTTTCACACGACATAATTTGTTGGTTCGCTGCATGAAATTGTTTCGAACAGAATACGAAACTTGAATGACACATCTAGAATACAAAATAAGGATGAAAAGAGGTTCAAACTAGGATGACTCCAAAACCGTGTCGAACACGCTAAAAAATAGGTTAACAAAAAACTGTCAGTCATATCATGGTACAAGAACTGCCATTTGTTTTACAGCTACATATTTTATAAATATGTATAATAAGCTAGCACAGGCAAAAACCATGACAAATGCAAATAATCTTGAAAAAGTATTCACTGCAAGCCACAATTTCTAGTGTGATGAGTTTCCTATAGAAATGATCATGTTTATGTTACTCTATTTGTCGTGTCTGTTATGTATTCTTAATTTGTTTAATTACAATTAGTTCATTACTTAAAGAAAAACATTGGTTGGTATCAAGCATAGCGGTGAGATTCACTGTATTAATATTAACATGAATTCTTACTTGTGCAAGGGTCTTTTTCCCCCGTTAAAGCGCATTAGCCATTTGACGGTGAAATTAACGCCGCCCTTAAATTGATGTTTAGTACTATGAAATTAGAAATATTTATTTATTTATTTATTTATTTTCAGAAAGGGCATTTTACCGACACCACCGCCCAAACAAGCGACAACAGCATTGAACGGACGCAAGAGATGCCTTCATCAAATCTATAAATGTGAGCAGTGCAATTACAGGACGAAGTACCAAGCAAATCTCAAGGAGCACACCAGCAACCAGCATTACATAGTTAAAATGCATAAATGTAGGATTTGTAACGGACGTTTTAAAAGTAAAGAATTGCTCAGGCTACACGTGGAAAATACGCACGCTTATGTTGGAGGAAAGGACGACCAAGAACATTCTACAACTGATTATAGGAATACACATATAAAAGTAGAACAGTCCAGCTCACGAGATCAAAAGAAGATATTTAAGTGTTCGCTGTGTGTATTTCGAGCAAAACACAAACAATCGTTAAAAATACATATAAACAGTAGACATTTCAAGAAATTTGATTATAAATGTGACAAATGTGAATTTCGAGCAAACCACAAAATTAGTATAAAAGCCCATATAAAAACTAAACATTTGAAGCAATATGATTTTAAATGTGACTCTTGTGAATTTAGAACAAACCGCAAATATAATTTAACAGTACATATTAAAGCTCATTTGAATAAATTTGATTATAAATGTGATTCTTGTGAATATGAAACTGTCACCAAATATCATTTAAATATGCATATAAGAACTAAACATTTGAGGAAATTTGATTTTAAGTGTGACTCTTGTGAATATAGAACAAACCTCAAACGTGTTTTAGAATATCATATAAATACTAAACATTTGAAGAAATTTGATTTAAAATGTGACTCATGTGAATATAGAACAAACCGAAAACACTACTTAGAAGAACATATTAAAAATAAACATTTGAAGAAATTTGATTTTAAGTGTGACTCTTGTGAATATAGAACAAACCGCAAATATAATTTAGACGTACATATAAAAACTAAACATTTAAGTGATTTAAATTACAAATGTGAAGTTAAAACTACCGACAAACGCTGTTTAGATCAACTAGTAAAAATCAAACCTTTGACGGAATTTGATTTTAAATGTGACTCTTGTGAATTTGGAACAAACAACAGCAGCAGTTTAGAAAGACATATAAAAACTAAGCATTTGAAGCAATTCGATTATAAATGTGATCAATGTGAATTCGGAACAAACATAAAAGGTCATCTAAAAAGACATACAAAAATTAAGCATTTGAAGAAATTTCAATATAAGGAATTTAGTTTTAAATGTAACTCTTGTGAATATGCATCAAACTTCAAAAGTAGTTTGGAAAGACATGTAAAAACAAAACATCTGACCGAATTTGAATTTAAATGCGACTCATGTGAATATGGAACGAACCTCAGAAGTAATTTAGAATATCATATAAAAACTAAACATTTGAAGAAGTTTGATTTAAAATGTGGCTCTTGTGAATATAGAACAAACCGCAAAAATAATTTAAAAATGCACATAGAAAATAAACATCTGACCGAATTCAAGTTTAAATGCGACATATGTGAATATGGAACGAACCACAGAAGAGGTTTAGAATATCATATAAAGAGTAAACATTTGAAGCAGTTTGATTATAAATGTGATAAATGTGAATATGAAACAAACCGCAAGCATAATTTAAAAAAACATATAGAAACTAAACATTTGAAGTAACTTGGTTGTAAATGTGACTTGTGAATATCGAATCGTTTTCGCAACCGACACTGCAAAAATACGAACTAAAAACGGTGATTCAATACCACTACAAATTCCAATCAACCGGAACAATTTTAGAACACAAAATTCAACCAACTAATTAATATTTTAGGAAAAATAGCTACTGCTAGTAAAATACTATTACATGAAAGTCAGTTAGAAATTAAATATTTTAGATGAAATTATTAAATATTACTTTTCCATATCTATATTTTATTTAATACATGGCTTTTCTGTTCATTGTTGTCAGATTTTTATTTTTTCGGAGCGGATGACACTTGACAAGCGTAGCGTATGACAAGCAGGTGACTAGAGGCGTGTTTGGAAAATGTATAGCATTAACCTGACTCGGCCAGAAATGATCGAGTTTATTAATGTGACAACAAGATAAGCATTTGCATAGGGGAATGCAGTTAAAACATATTTATGTTATATTATAGTTTTTCTAAAATAACCTCTGTATATTTTCTGTAGGATTTTAATTTTGTAATTATTTATTGTTATTAATGGAATTAAGATTAAATAATTTCAATAATATGTGTAAGTATTGTAATAATATTAATGTAGTACATTATAAATTGGGATGGTAAAAATACTTGTTCATTATTGTATTATAATTTAAAGTTTCTTGGTAAGTTAAATTCTGATCAGTAGCAAAGATTCAGCGTAAGAATACTCAACATTTGAAATACTTTAGATATGCTTGAATTGTATAATTCTGCATTAAATATAATCTTTAACAACAATAAATTTATACTATTTTAAAACGGGACTAAATAATAATGATTTGTTTAGCTAAATCAAAAATGTTTGATTAGCACCCAAAAATTATATTGTACTCAATGATATACCTACGAGAAATGGTTCAAACAAGTTGCTTTTAGTACACCAGTGATAATGGTAATAACCATAGTGAACAGTAAGAATATGGCAAAAAAATGTTTTTATAATTAGTGTAATACTTTTCTGACCTTCTCGCTGTTGCATGTAAAAATACTTTAATTTTGATGCATTTAATTGAAAAGCAATAATAGGCACTACTGGTAAGGATACTGCTGTACAACTGTCTTTGCTAGTAAATATATTTATTGTCTGTAGTAAAACTAACTCGAACATAATTATTAAATACATTCCTGAATGTTTAAATGAATTTTAAAAGTTCAATTTTCTGTGAAAATCTACCTTCTTTTATACTTATATCTAAAACAAATATAAAATAATCCTTATATTCGGCTTTTCAATAGTACTTAAGCAAAATTATTATCAAATTAGTAGTTACATATTAGAATTATTGTCGGTAGTGCTAAAACCACAAGTCTTAATTGATTATTTAGGGTTATAGTGTCAAAATTAATATTACTTGACAGATCAAATTTTGCAACGTCTCAAATTTGACGCCATTTTAATTTTGGTGGCGCATGTCGCTTGCGAGAGCGATTCTACTATATTATTTTAATTCGTCTTGAAATGCTGAGTTGGAGTAAAACTATTCGAATTATAGTGGTATAAAAAAGTATAAAAGTTGTTTTATTTATTTGTAATAGGAAATATCACAAAGTAACGGCTTCCAGTATTAATTTTTATGTATGTATACAGAGTTAGTTTTTACAGATGTTTAGTACCAGGATCTCGGAAACTAGAACAGATACAGATTCGATAAATGGGATAAGCACTGCAGTTTTAATAGCTCTATTTAATTAGCGTTCTGTTTTTTGGAAAAAGTGCATGAACTATTTTGCAAGAAAATGTTATATACACATTTATAACAAGTTTTTATATGTCTTGAATAAATATTCATATGTACCTGGTAGCATACATTTTTATATTCTATTATTAATTTCGTACATGTGCATTCCATCGCTATTATCTGTTTATTTAATTAAATTACAGCAGCGTGTTAGCCGGGTAATATTTATTAACGCAGTTCTTTTTTTTTGTTGTTGAAAGTTTGGATATAACAATCTAAATATGATGTAGTGCACCTGTAGTTTCCTAAATTGTTTTATTTTGTTTGTGACCACTCAATATTCGTTTATTTTGTATATACATACACAACTTTGCTGATATTAACACAATGGCGATTAAATCATTCTGCAGATGACAATGGCGTAATTAAAGAAAATCGGGTAATTTTTTTAATATTGTGAAGTAATTTTTGTATATAGGCTGAACCAATCGAGACAACTACACAGGTTGTGCTAATTATCTTAATTCCTGTTAATTTAATTAAAATATATTTCAAGTAAAAAAGAAGACGAATAATTAATAGTATTATACGTATACCGTAGTTGTCAAATTTTAATTTCAGCTTACACTTCTATCCCATGCAAAAGATGACCTTATAATATGCAGCGATGCCTGCTTGCTAATAGTGGTGGGAGAGCAACGCAGTGTCGGAGGACGCTCACGCCTTACATTTCATAGGAAACGTTTGTCGAGTGTACTGTCTTTGCAGCCTCGCTTATGTTTATTTCGTCACGCTCTTTTCCTCTTTCTACTTTCGCATCAGAAATTAAAATATGTCGACTACGGTATAATAACTTGTATTGAAAGATTTATATTAAATTTGTGTAATGCTGTGTATTAATTTTTTTTTTTTTGCTCACTACACGAAATACAAATTTAATACCTGCTATTATATTTATAATGGCCTGTATTATACAGTTTTCTCTTTGTGATAAATACGGTGAAAGGAACTGCACTCCAGCTCAATCGTCTTTGTGGGTCGTGGTTTTAAACAACATCTCAGTTGGATGAATATACGGACGCAATCCCCCTTGTGTAATATTCTCTGCCCCAAAATGATCTTTGATCCGGGAGAAAAATCAGTTAAGCCGAGTTTACTGTACTAGTGAATAACGAACGTGGTCCACACTTACGTGGTTCACTCTTTCTCCACGACTAATGTAAACAGCTTTTCGTGCAGCACGATTATATCACGAATAGGCCACGCCACGCCACGACTGATTAAACGTGTTAAATATTTCACGCCTAAAATCATTCGTGGTCAGTTGTGGAGAGTATTTATATATGGGATATACGTTGTAATAGATAACTGAAATGATCCTCCGACATCCTCAATAAATTTTTGAAGTCCTCTGAATGTGTTATGCGCAAATTGTTTTTAATTAACGCTGAAGCTCCAGTAATGTTTCTATGCAAAATCCATTCCCTGGTCCACCATCTCCACTTCTTTCTTATTTTCTTTTTTTTTCCCACTAACAAGATGATTTCTAACTATTTCAGCAGCTATATTTCGCCGGTTGCAACAGTGGCCTCTAATACACATGCCGCCATGTTCACAACTCATGTGACCAGTGTAAACACAATAACGTTTCTCACGATACGTATTGCACGAAAGCGTAGAGCACGCTTTTTTTGAAGCGTGGACCACGTTCGTTAGTCACTATACCTTGTCTCAGAATAAGAAGGAGTGATTCAAATATCGCGGCAAAATGGCGTATATTTTTAAAGTATTTCATTGGTTCTTGCGTAGGCAAGTTTAACATGGGAAAATAAGTTTGACAAAACGTCATTTTATGTTTATAGCCAAGCCATAACCTAGGAGTCTCTTACATTCTTACTTTGATTTATTATACTTTATTGTGTTATTAAATAAAATCCGTACTTTTATGTACAACATGAGCATGCGTTTATCAGACGTCTTAAGACCTAAGGAACAAGTGATCATGCATTTGAAACTTTGAATTTGATGAATCTGTCAAAAATACTGTACGTCAGTGCAAAAATCAAACATTCAACAATTAATAACATTGCAAAAATAACTATAGATGAGTTCATACCATAAATGACCAACTCACACATATTCTAGAATTGACTCATTAATTTCAAGTAAGTGTTAATTAAATACTAATTATATTACCACATGTTCCTATACATGTATATTACAGATATGTCTAACGTAAAGTAACCTGTACTAATAGAAACAGGTGAAAATATCTAGTGGAGAATATGGGAAAAAGTTTGGATTGCCACAAGTATAATGAGTGCACGACAAGCTTTGATGAAAACCTGAAGGATTAAATAGCCATACCGATAAAGATTGGCAATTAAGAATACTTCATATAGGATCTGAATTGATACATAAGATGAAGTTGCTTCAAAAAAATCCCCCTTTCAGAATATCACTTATATGAGAACTTTTGACAGAAGCAATTACAAATGTTACAATAAGTATTTGGAAAAATTGTGCCGACCATGTACATTTTTAATCTTTTTAACATGATGTGAACACTAAATTATTGTTAATTTCCAATATATAGTAGAAATAAATATTTGTTATACTTTATATATTTTCATAATAAATAAATTTTAATAGGGAATAATAATTAGTAATGTGTAGGTATATGTAATTATCTTTGCAGTTCGTGTAAACAACTTAGCCGATGTAAATTTTTCTATTTATTACTGTTGTATGTAAGATTCACATTTCCAAGACTAGTTGCTTGAATTTACCGCCTCAAGGTTTGTAGCAGTAATACGAATGATTTATCTGTCTAAGTTCTTTATTGATATTTAAAATAGAAACTAATAAGCAAAACCTTTTCTGCAAGTTCTTAACGACATTTTGATAAAAGATAAAAGGTTTGATTCATTCTTGCTCTCTGATACAAATATTTAATAATAAATAGACTTGATTCACAATTTTCATGTTGATATAGCACATTCACTAAAATGTGCAGTAATTATATATTTATAACGGCAATTCTCCTCGAAACGCTCAGAACAAAGTCTATGCTTTCATTTGTAAATTGGGGCTATATCTTTATCCATAGATTCTTCTAATTTTTTGTGTAAAACTAGAATGAACAGATTTGAATGTTAAGAGATTTGTATTCATCAAATTATATTATAACTTTACTCTCCTGTTTCCAATTGCCGTGCATTCGTATTGCTGCTTCGACTGGTAGAATCAATAGCGGCAGATCCATCTATTTTAACGAAAGTAGTAAATGAAACACAAAACAGCTAAATCCTTGGTTAGAATTAATACAGTTCTTCTAACCTCAATTGTCATGATGTCATATCAAATTGTCTACTAAAATTTTAAGCTATGTGTTCCATGTTTTGGCGGGATATTTGAATCACTCCTTATTCTGAGACAGGGTATAGTAATGTAAACTCGGCTTTAAGATATTCAAGGTAGCAAAAGATAACACAAAATCCCACGTATAGAACAATAACAAACTTAATTGTGTGTACTCAGTACGTACAAAACAAGGTGAGCTGAAATGCAGTTTAGGTCTCACTTTTTGTTTAAAAATCACGCTCTTTCAATAACGCCTATGGTTGGTGCTTCTTAGCTCTGGGTCAAAATGGCGCGCATCATCATTAGCAATCATTTAATCTTCCGCGCATTTGTAAGAGCACAGCTCTGTATATCTCTGATTTAGCGGTAAGACACGCTATTTTGCTATAGCTTGTGCATCTTTATGTATTCTTTCAATCAACAGTTATAGGTTTATTAAAATATAAGTTTAGATACTTCTTAATTAAAATGTATGTTAATCCACCCATCATTACTATTGATTACTATCTAGAAAACTGTGGTTAGTATTTATATTTGAAGACGTCAGTCAGTTAGTCAGTTTACTTTGTTAGAACTTCCTTCAATCAGCTTCGCCCCTGAAAAAATGTAGTATTGAGATAATCATTATTGCTTCATTACAGTTAATAAATATTAAATTTGAATAGAACATATTTATGTTAAATTGAATATTCAAGTCAAATAAAAATAAATCTTGGAATCCCAGACAAAAAATATTTATTTGCCTCTACCCTTGTTTATTAATACTATAGTTATACAACTGAAGGTTAGTTCGGGTAGGTAGCCAACAGAGCGGTTGGGCAGTAGGATGTGCCCATTCATAAATTTCTCCCGCTAAATTTGTTATAGTAAAAGCAGTCTTCTCGTAGTAGTAAAGAGAAGCCAATGGGAGCTTAAAGGAAGTGACGCAATTATCCAATTACACCAATCGTGTTTGTTACAATTTTGTAGGCGTTTTGCTTTAGATTTAAATATCTTAAAATATTTTGAATTAAGGGATAAGATTGATAAGTCTACTGACACTAATTTTTCAAATTCCAAAAATAAGTGATGATGTGATTGTGGATGTTAAATGTTATTCTAAAATACATATTGCAAGACGATGTAACGAAGAAATGTCATTTTTCCTATATATTTTATCTTATAATTGACAATGGATATTGCAGTACAAGCTGAAAAACGTTCAAAGTACTAACCTTTAATAAAATCTTTGCTTGCATGGTTATGAATTAATTTGTATAACTTGTTGGGTATGTACTAACCTCAACAATAATTGATGATTATTCATTCAGACTTGTATCATGGCAGTTGTTGTTACGATTCAGGCCTAGATAAAATAAAAATAACTAGAACCAGAATAAAATAAGTAATGTCAAAGCCGATTACATTTAAGTGTGTATCTAATTAACTTTTATGAAGTGATATACCTCACTTCAACCAGTATGAAGGCTAAAATTCTACATATATAAGACAATAAAATCCATGAAGATTTCAAACAATTGCAATTAAACGTGGGTGAAAGAAAAATTAAATAGTAGAAATATAAGTAAGCTAGTTTAATAATGACATGTAATGTCGAAACTGCAGTCACATAGTGATTAAAATAAAGTGAAGTTATTCAAATTTAATTGAGTGTTTTATTTTACTTATATCCAGTATCATGAATCTTCACAAAGTAACAGCCGAAAGTGTTATATATTTTAAACTAGTTTTGTTTGATAACCCCAACGTAAATTCAATTATTAGGAATTACTATTATTGAAAGCAATTTTTAAAATCGCAGGTAAATATATACAAATTGAAGAAACGTTCATATACAGACCACGTGTAGCCAGTACTTACTATATTGATAATTACCAAGAATGTAAATGTATAATGAAAGTTGCTGCGACTTCCCTGATGAGATGAAGTATTGTAGGTGTAAAAGCAGGATTAATTATAACACTTCTACAGTAAGAAGGATAGTGTTTCTATTATAATAATAAATTTATTATATCAATAATAAGATATACATACAGTTTACACAATAGCACATCAAGCAAAAATGTAATGATAACGTCAACACAGGGCTAATTTATGTCATTGACATTGTAGAATGCTTCTTGAAGGAGAATGTCCTTTATTTTCTCTTTAGATACGAAAGTAGAAAGATGTCTATACATAACTTTGATTTTGTTAAATAATTACCAGTGACGTGTTGTACTGAAGTGGCTGTTGTCCTATGTAATGCAGGATGTGCAGCAAATGGTTATGAGGGGTGGAGACTTCTGTAATCTCACCCCTAGTCACCAGATGTGACTGCTTTTTCAACGCCCTCCTTAGTTGTTGCAGAATATGTGTCTAGGCTAATGGACTTATCATAAGTTCTCTGAAGAGAGGTTTGCAGTGAATAGTTTGTGAAACACAGACAATTGCTCGAACAGCCTTCTTCTGCAGGATGAACACCTTTTCTACATAGGCCTACTTACCCCATATTGGTTAAACATTGTTGATATGTGATTTGATAGTCCATAGTATGTCGTTATTCCAGTAGACTATCAGTTATAAATCTGATACGTCTAATTGCATAAGTAGCAGAAGATAAGTGTTTGACTAATTCAACTATCTGCGGCTTCCATATTAATCTTGTGTCTAGTCTAATATCAAGCAATTTTCAATTCGTAGAATATATGTTTAATCTATGTTTACTAGTAAAATAAATTGTCTCACATTTATCCTGGTTAAGTGATAAATGATTGGCTGTGAACCATTTAAATTTCTAAATTCTGAAGATACCAAAACCTTAAAATAATGTGGTGTTTATAATGCATTTTCTTTGTAAAACGTACTACATTACTGGTTTGAAAGCCTCACATAAATCAGTCAAGTTGATGAAACCATGCAAAGCAACTTAATAAATGTTGTGGTTCGGATAGCTTTTAATTACTTTTTCTTCTTTTATATAATACCTAGGTATATCTAGTCATACCGAATATATAGAAGACTGTTTTAGACATACCTGTTGAACACATACAAAAAAATTAGAATAACCCAAACTCTGAACCCGAAACAGACTGACATTTCATGTAGGTGAGTATTTAATAAAAATGCTGACTTTTTAATACCGTTTTCTTGTTTAGATATATTTCTTTAAAAAACTTGAATACGTTTTTTAAAAAGCCTTTTGTATGTCTTTTTTTTTATTATGTTATAAAAGGGTAATTGTGAGTATAATAAGGGAAAAAAATAGTATTCCTACGATTCTTCAATAAAACATTTACTTAAATGTACTTTATCACAGTTAAGCTATATAGGTTATGTTGATATGTAATTCAAGGGCAAACGATGTGAAAAGCAAATCAAACAAAATATACTCTTATGTAAAATTTAATAGAAAATATCAAAATATATTTACATTTTTTATAAACTTCCGGATTAAATTGTGGGAGTGGCGTTGAGAATATTTCATTGGCTGAGCACTTTCATTGTTTGTATTAATCCATTTGAAAGATATTAGAGGACGACACTGTACTACATAAGAAATATTTACAGTTTTCTCTAGGTTGTATAACTATAGTATTTATAAACAAGGCCTCTACTGAAAAGAATTATGCTTTTCATTGTAATAGCACAGGTAATACAGGAATCACTGTGATCAATATCTGCTCTCATTCCAAGGAGCAAAATTACAATTTTAGAGAAGGATGAAAATATATAATTGCTAATGTAAGACAAGTATGCATATAGTGATCCAAGGCATCACTTGTAGTTCACTTTTTGACACCCTGGCGCTGCAATTTCTAAAATTGACTGTTGGCTTTGCATACTATTAAATGTTCAAAATGGCTGATCATGTTGACCAAATGAATATGAATAACACAATGCTTTCGGTAAGTGGATTTAATGTTAAGGAAGAACAGTGCCTAGAAGGAAGTTGTATAGAGGATAAAGTGTGTATCTCTGAAACTGCTATAACTATAGACAATGCTGAGTTACAAGGCTCTATTTGCCATGGCAAAATAAATCAGTATGAAGAGTCGACATGTTTGGACAATATTAAAACAGAATTGATATCAGTTGAAGTGACTGAAGCACAAAATGACGACGTTAAAATAGAAAAAGGGATCAGTGCTGATGATATTAAAATTGATTACGATAATGGTCTGCTATGTGAGTAAATGCTTATTAATAATAATAATATTCTTTATTGTAATAGATCTGATTAACAGATATTTACATTGTCAAAATATACATCCACAACACAAACATAACAATATACAGAAAACTAAGAACAACCTACAAATAAATAGTTGTTTGTTGTAATTTTTGTTGTGACTTGTTATAATCATACTTTAAAGTTTGTTTTATATCTGTCAATTTCTAGTTAGCCATGGCCATATCTACGATATCATTATTTAAATATAACTTTGTTTAACCGATGTATGTAAAAGTATATTTGCAACTAAATTCTTGTTGATATTACTGATGGTGTTACACCACCAATTATAAAACAAACACTTTGGTTGCTTCTGAAGTTACTGATGGTACTATTTAGGGGCAGGGAACTTCTATTGAAAACAACTCCATTAGATGTGTCTAATTGTGTTATTTGTAAGTAATGATGAAACGTTCTGTAGCATAAATATGAAATATAACACCTTAACATAGAATGGTGAAAGTTTATTTAGTATTTATTCCATTTAGTGAAAAACAAATCTCAAGAAAAGTTTCTTCTTCCATTATAAACATCAAGCTGTAATATTTTTATTTTCAAATCTGTTTTAGATGTCAGATAGTAAGGTTTAGATTATTTCAACTGCCAATTAAATCTTAGTGACTGCCACTTCACGCCTGTATGTAATATATTACTTGACTATTTTGAGAACTGACAGTATTAAATATATGTTTCATCATTTTGTTCTTACTTACAAAATCACCAGGTGACAGTAAATGCTCTGATTCTTAATTTGTATATATTTGACCAACAGACTGTGAACATTGTGAAGCATATTACGTAGACTACTGCATTGAATGTGAAATGCTTGTGAATATTTTAAATAAGAATACAGTGAAGAGTGCAGATAATGGGGCACAAAAAGACATACCAAATGATATTTTAGAAATTCAAGATTTATTTGGACAAACTGGCATATATGCTTTAAGGATTATTCCTGAAGGTGTAAAATTTGGTCCTTTCACTGGACTCAGCGTAACAGAATGCCCCTGGGAAAGGAAAGGCGAGAAATTTTTTCTGTACAAAAATAAATCGAATTATTTGAATTGGATGCAGTTCATTAATCCTACCAGGAACAGTTCTGAAGGAAACCTGCGTGTCCTTCAATTTGAAGATGATATATATTATAAAAGCACTCGTCAAATCCAAGCTGGTGATGAATTACTAGTGTATTTCGGCGAGGAATATTGCCAAAATAAAATTGTCAAAGGAGACATCGTTAAGGACATATTTGCCTGTACATTTTGCTGTCTTGGATTCAGCTCTAAATCACATTTGGCCAAACATAAAACCCGTTGTGTTGAGGATGCAGCTGGGAAGTTTTCGCTTGAAGGTATTGTGAATATCTCATTTGATGTTTCTGAAATTGACTACGTATATACTTTTTGTATTTTAAAATATTTTGTAAATTATTATTATTTGCCTCCCACAAAGAATGCATCAATGTTAGTCTTGCATGAAATTTAATGGATGTATTTTTTCCAGACCTCGTACAGTGCCAATTTTGCAAAATTGACTTGGGCTTGAAGGAATATCTCGAACACCATAAGGCCTTTTGCTGTGAGAGGAATGCCAGGTATGTTGCATTTTATATGGTTATACATGAGAAGAGTGAAGCAGAAATGACATTATCATAGCAAACAGTTTATTATGTGCTTATTGATGCATTGAAATTTTAAATTAACTTAAAAGAAAATCCCAAAATAATTACGAGAATATTTGTGAATAATTTGTTCTTTTGAATTTAATGCCGAAGTAGGTAATAGGTATAACAATAAAATATATTACTATCACCATGCATTTGTAGTGAACCTTTGGAAAAACCTACAAAGCAATAAAGCGAACCGAAAATGGAAAAATGCATTTAAATATTTACAGGGTGGTAAATCTAGAACAACTAAAAGTTTCATCAAAATTCGATGTTGCCAAATACGTTCGCAAGCTTAACTAAGTAGCGAAATTAAACCGTTGGTGCAATGCATTTCTTTTTAAGCCGAACTTAATTTAAGTGGCACTAACGGCCGATTTCATAATTTCACATTAACTTTAAAGTGAAAGACAAAGTCACTTTAAGCCAAAGTCACGATTTTCCCGCTTTAACCAACTTTACTATTTACTTTTACGACAAGTACGGTATAACCTCACATAATAATCATAATATACATGTGTTGTTGACGAATACCTTGTTAAATTTGGAAACATATATACACTGGTATTTATTTCGAATACTATCTAATAAAATGAACCAATACATATTGCAAAGGAGTTATAGTTCCTCATGAGATGATGAGGTTAATGTAGTCGTAAGACGACCGACGTAAAGTTTAGAGAAATAGGGAGAACGGTTTGAATAAATTCAATGAGAACGAATTTTTCAATAGATTCAGACTAACTAAGAATCGAACATTTAATTTCACTGCCTGCAAATTGGTAGGTATTATCATGAAGTTATTGTATCACTACTAATAAATGATATATTTTAGTGGAGAATGCATACAGTCACACTACACAATATTGCAATTGAGATACAAGAGGAAATATCAGATGAATGGGAGGCTGATTTTAATGTGCATGAATCAGATAACATAGAGGCATTTGTTAATAATGATAATGGAAGGCTAGGAATGAGGCGTTTGTTAATCGTGAACATTTTAATAACTTGTAATATGTATATAATATATAATTTATTCTTTATATTATATATTTTATTCTTCATACTACTCATAAGTTATATGTAATTGATATTTCTGTCTCACTGGAATACTTCAAAAGGTTGTTTGCTAAATCCACAGCATGAAACTTTATATTGAAAGTACGTATAAGTAGTATAATAACAAGTCATACTCAATTTTTTGGAAAGAAATTTACTTCATCTATGACTGTATTCTTTACGAGTGCAAGTACAGAAATATACTAATATTGTAAATGATTTATTTCTGCTTTCTAGTCTTATATTTATTTAATGAAAGTAAATTTAAATGTTTTCATTGCTTTATTTTTGTACATCTGATAGTTGTTTCATACAAAACAAATTTCTTAAACAACTGACAAAAAATTGAACACAGTTAATTAACTGTTCTCTTAAGGAGTTATTCCATATATACCTAAGTTATATATCAAAGTGCTATTCTTTGAATTAAGCTGGTCACAGCTTCGGCATTGGAAAGTTTTATTGTTGTACTTCGCAGTTATCCTCTCCCATGCTTTTTCCTACAAAGTAAATGACATTTTATAGGATATAATAATTATAGTCTCTTAATTATTTTTCAAACCTTTCGGCACTTGAAATCTTTGTTGTTTTTGCACTCTATACATAATAAGTTTTTCTTTTTCCACTTCCTGCACGAGCAACAACTCTTCCTCCTTGCTAAAATTAGTTCCTCTATTCTTCTTTTTTCCCTTTTCTTTGTGTTCACACATTTTGCACAATATATTTAATAATAAACTGTCACTATCAATATCGAAAGCGAATTCAAGCAATAATAGTTAGACAATATTGTCAAACATAAAAGGCGCGTGTAAAACTGTCAGGAAAGCCAACATAAATTCGTAAATTTGAAAAAGAAACTATAATACAAAGCAACCAACACAGAAACATTACAATGAAATTAACTTTAGACATCCCCATACCATTATGAAACTACCCTATGCTACCATTTTTCATTTTCACAAACGCATGGGTAACGCTGATTATATAAACGTCTGAGGTTACTTGCGTTAATGCCTCTTTCCACAGTTGTATGCATTCAGCCATTTTTCTACCATATTTGCCAATATTATTGTTATTTATACCCCGCACTGGTTCTTAACCCTACGTAGTTCTTCGACTTCCATTGTATATTTAATAGAATGGATGTTGAGGAAATACGTACAATGTATGTAGTTTGGGATTTATACATTTATGTAATGATATATATGATCTACTTAAATATATATGTACTAACCGCTTAACTAAATCTAATAATTGTATTTTTAAAGCAGCTCTGTCATAATAAATGTCTGAATTTCAATTTTAGTGGCCGATTATATTGGAGTTTTAACAGTACTGTGGTAACTAGCATTCTCCCAACACTTATGGACGGTTTTAAGATGTAAACAACTATGACAGTTGACAGAATAAAATGCTAGATCTTATATGTCACGAGGAAAGAATAGAACAGGAGAGATAATAAAGTGCTAGTGCTGGGGCTATATGTATTATTTAGACGGAAGTTGCCACCTTAAGGCAGGTCAGTTATTGGTCAAATTCACTTCTTTAGTGCTTTTATAATGGTGAATTGTGTGGCTTGTGGCCGTTCTAAAACGACAAGAACGAAGAATTTCACTTTTTCTCGTCATCGGTAAAGTTAATTTCAAATTGGCATTCAACATGCGCAATAATAATTTTGAAAATGGGTGTTTTGATTAACTTGTCATATATCTGACATGTTTAATTTTGTGTTCAGTGGTGTAATATACATATCCCAGGCATATTTTTTTTTAATGTTTTCTTTAAGAGTTAGAATAAATGTTACTGTATTAAAAATAATAAAAGGTTTGAAAAAATAATGACCCACGATATTTCTTTAATTATTATTGGACTTAGAACGTATTTTAAACGATTATCGAGAACATATGAAGTGTACATATACCCTACACAAAATATTTATGCACGCCTATGCACTGCGGCAGCCATATTGAGTTACCACTTTGGACAAATATTATTTTTAACTAGACTCTCTCCTGTACTATTCTTTACTCGTAGAGTTCTGGTAACATAATACGTTCACTGGAGCGAGAGTATTGGTAGGATTTGTAGGTATTATTGTAATTTAATGTTATTTCCCCGAAGTAACTGTTTATGACGTGTATCGTCTGTTTGGATAATTGACTTTATCAACAAATATCAACCTTTGTCAAATTCTTTCACACGACATAATTTGATGGTTCGCTACAAGAAATTGTTTCGAACAGAATACGAAACTTGATTGATACATCTAGAATACAAAATAAGGATGAAAAGAGGTTCAAACTAGGATGCCTCCAAAACTGTGTCGAACACTCTAAAAAATAGGTTAACAAAAAACTGTCAGTCATGTCATGGTACAAGAACTGCCATTTGTTTTACAGCTACATATTTTATAAATATGTATAATAAGCTAGCACAGGCAAAAAATATGACAAATGCAAATAACCTTGAAAAAGTATTCGCTGCAAGCCACAATTTCTAGTGTAATGAGTTTCCTATAGAAATGACCATGTTTATGTTACTCTAGTTGTCGTGTCTGTTATGTATTCCTAATTTGTTTAATTACAATTAGTTCATTACTTAAAGAAAAACATTGGTTGGTATCAAGCATAGCGGTGATAATCACTGTATTAATATTAACATGAACTCTTACTTCTGCAAGGGTCTTTTTCCCCCGTTAAAGCGCATTAGCCATTTGACGGTGAAATTAACTCCGCCCTTAAATTGATGTTTAGTACTATGAAATTAGAAATATTTATTTATTTATTTATTTATTTTATTATTAATTTTCAGGAAGGGCATTTTACCGACACCACCGCCCAAACAAGCGACAACAGCATTGAACAGACGCAAAAGATGCCGTCAAATCTATAAATGTGAGCAGTGCAATTACAGGACGAAGTACCAAGCCAATCTCAAGGAGCATACCAGCAACCAGCATTACATAGTTAAAATGCATAAATGTGGGATTTGTAACGGACGTTTTAAAAGTAAAGAATTGCTCAGGCTTCACGTAGAAAATACGCACGCTTATGTTGGAGGAAAGGACGACCAACATTCTACAACTGATTATAGGAATACACATATAAAAGTAGAACAGTTCAGCTCACGAGATCAAAAGAAGATATTTAAGTGTTCGCTTTGTGTATTTCGAGCAAAACACAAACAATCGTTAAAAATACATATAAACACTAGACATTTCAAGAAATTTGATTATAAATGTGACATATGTGAATTTGGAACAAACCACAAAATTAGTTTAAAACTACATACAAAAACTAAACATTTGAAGCAATATGATTTTAAATGTGACTCTTGTGAATTTGGAACAAACCGCAAGTATAATTTACAAGTACATATTAAAGCTCATTTGAAAAAATTTGATTATAAGTGTGAGTCTTGTGAATATGAAACTGTTACCAAAGATCATTTAAATATGCATATAAAAACTAAACATTTGAAGAAATTTGATTTTAAGTGTGACTCTTGTGAATATAGAACAAACCACAAACGTGCTTTAGCATATCATATAAAAACTAAACATTTGATGAGATTTGATTTAAAATGTGACTCTTGTGAATATAGAACTAACAAGAAAATTAATTTGGAAACACATATAAAAAATAAACATTTGAGCAAATTTGATTATCAGTGTGACAAGTGTAAATTTCAAACAAACCGCAAATATTATTTAAAATATCATATAAAAACTAAACATTTGCAGAAATTTGATTTTAAGTGTGACTCTTGTGAATATAGAACAAACCACAAAAATAATTTCGAATTTCATGTAAAAACCAAACATTTGAAAGCATTTGATTATAGATGTGACGAATGTGAATTTAAAACAAGTGACAAACATAATTTAGATCAACATATAAAAATTAAACATTTAATGCAATGTGATTTTAAATGTGACTCCTGTGAATTTGGAACAAACCACAAAAGTAATTTAGAATATCATACAAAAACTAAGCATTTGAATCAATTCGATTATAAATGTGACAAATGTGAATTCGGAACAAACATAAAAGGTTATCTAAAAAGGCATACGAAAACTAAACATTTGAAGAAATTTGATTTTAAATGTGACTCTTGTGAATATGCATCAAACTCCAGAAGTAATTTGGAAAGACATGTAAAAACAAAACATCTGACCGAATTTGAGTTTAAATGCGACTCATGTGAATATGGAACGAACCTCGGAAGTAATTTAGAATATCATTTAAAAACTAAACATTTGAAGAAATTTGATTTAAAATGTGATTTTTGTGAACATAGAACAAACCGCAAACATGATTTAGAAAGACATATAAAAACTAAACATTTAAAGCAATTTGATTATAAATGTGACTCTTGTGAATATAGAACAAACCGCAAAAATTATTTAAAAATGCACATAGAAACTAAACATTTGGAGGAATTTGATTTTAAATGTGACAAATGTGAATTTGGAACAAACAACAAAATTCGTTTAAAAGAACATACAAAAACTAAACATTTGAAGCAGTTTGATTATAAATGTGACACATGTGTATTTGGAACAAACCGCAAGTATAGTTTAAAAAGACATACAGAAACTAAACATTTGAAGTAATTTGATTATAAATATGATTTGTGAATATACAGGTTGTCCCAAATTAACTCGGCACTATTGCTAACTTTGTTATTATTGGAGCTACGAAGTCGGTTAAATTAGCAAACTAGTAGGACTTTTTTTTGCTGATTAAGTTAGTCAAAACAGAGAAACAATTGAAGACCTAGTTTCTGAGATATTCCCAAAAGCAACAATTTTTTAAATGGAACAGCCTGTATATTTCGACATATTTTGAAAGAGAGTTAAATTCTAAACAAAAAGTAAAGTATACACTATCGTCCTAAATTTAAAAATAAGCGAATAAAAAGCACTTAAACTCTTTGATTATCATTAATTTAATATGTAAGTAGTATTAAAGTAATGTTAATCAGAGAGTTTAAGTGCTTCTTATTCGCTTATTTTTAAATTTAGGACGATAGTGTATACTTTACTTTTTGTTTAGAATTTAACTCTCTTTCATAATATGTCAAAATATACAGGATGTTCCATTAAAAAATTTGTTGCTTTTGTGAATATCTCAGAAACTAGCTCTTCAATTGTTTCTCTGTTTTGACTAACTTAATCAGTAAAAAAAGTCCTACTAGTTTGCTAATTTAACCGACTTCGTAGCTCCAATAATAACAAAGTTAGCAATAGTGCCGAGTTAATTTGGGACACCCTGTATAACAAATCGCAAAGATAATTTTAAACTACGTATAAAAACACATTTGAAGGTAGTTTATAAATGTATTTTTTGTGGATTTGGAATAAACCACAAAACACTATATAGAAAAATATAAAGCTGAACATTTAAAGGAATTTATAGAGGAATTCTGAAAGTTATCGGAAGCTTCGGTTATCGTAGTCCATGGCAACGAAGTGACGTTATATGACGATTTTCGGTATTTTTACAGTTAGTGACGTAGAAGTGTCAATTTACGATTTTTTGTGCATAACCTTTATGTTTAACATGTAATATGATGTAAACAGACATATCATCTCGTAAATATATACCAAAACATTTCAATTTAAAATTTTAACAAATAAGATAATTGTTTGAAATATAATAGAGCGATTGCTAACATTTTTTCTTAAAGAAAATGTACGGAAAATTTTGTAATGCCAAGACATAGTACAAACATATGTTTATACTGTTGCCAAGATAGCACTAAGCACTTTGGAAAATTTCAGCAAGAACTGCTACCATTAGGAGAGTTTCAAATGACGTAGTATCACAGTAGTGTATAGTGAATTTGCAGATAAATGTCTTTTCAGGCACATCTATGGATGATGAAATGTGATTTTTCTATGAAGCCAACAAGGACAGGTATTCCTATAAAGTGGACATTGTTTTTCTTACAAGAGTACCTAAACACAAAAAAATACATAAACCCATAAGACAATATCCATACAACATAACACATGTGAAATGTGCACAAACTAAATGTTCGAAAAAGTCTATCATGGTGTTCACAATAACTTCACAATTTAAAGTTGACTTTTTCATAAGAAGTCAAACCGCAAGGATTTTATCAATATGTAACTATATTGAACGATTAATGTTTTAGGCTCCAAAAAGGTAATATTAAGTTTTAATAGCATAGGGCAAAGTATATAAATGGTTGAAGTGTACAGGTTACTTTGTATTTAGAAACTCGATCAATCCTATGATACAAGCTTGCACTTGGTTTCAATATTTTTGTTTGTCACAAATCATTTTTATTTTACTACACGTTGGAATGTATTGTCTGAATAAGAGAAGGCTTACATAATAATGTATTTGATATCGAGTACACCAAATCATTCAATATTATTGCAGGTTTTGGTTGTCGAGTCACTGGATTTATAGAAATTGAAATTTCTGTTCTGTTTATTTACAGTTTTGTTACATTTAAAAAGACGCGGCCAAAATTTAATTCACTTATCCCTGTATATCACGTGTTACATATTTTCAAATCAGTAATAATTCAAATGTTATTTTAATTCTAAAGTAAATTACGTCTTAAAATTCTCAACATTAAAATCTGCATCGCATATATTATTCCGTTTTATAATATTCGATTTAACATATTTAGTTTATGAAGGACTCTTTGTTCAAATATAAGATTGCATTTTTTGTCCGCCTAAGTTATCTAAAAGTTCTCATAGTTTGTTGTATGGAACTACGTATTTCGCAATATTGCGTATTTGGCATTTTCGGGTGGCGTGATCCAACAGCGTCTTAGTGTCGCCAATTTCTTCAAAAATACCCCTCTACACGCCCGAGTCTTCAAATAGGGGAAGCGCATCATAGTAAGTGGTAGTGAAACAGTGACAAATACCGGTCGCCTTTGTCTAATGGTTCGTTAGGCGGCGGTACCAATATATATATATCTCTGATAGATCGAGGTCTAAATATCCAGAAGTTTATGGATACGCTGTTATGCGATCTGCCTCTTTCTATAAATAAATCATTGTGGAGCATGTAGTGTCTTCCAATTTACGGAAAATAATCCGGATCTGAGAGATAATTGCTCGCCGCTATCCACCAAGCCCGAGACGCGGACCGAACCGACATCGACAAGCGGGGGGCCATCCGTCGGAACAAGTAATACGATTCTACGTACAGGTATTTACGTAATCCATCTTTTGCTGTGCAGTGAAATTAGTTAAAACTGTCTAATTTCTTTTTATGTATTAATGTAAAATATAGTCGAGTACGACAAAGCACGTACATCAAGTCTTTTTTGTGTTTATCTATATAGGTATATATCATATCTTGTGTTTAAATATTTATTGTTTATATTTTTGTTTTTCTTGTACACTCTATCAATTTATTTTATTTGATATATTTAATCAAGTAGCTTTTAATATAAATAATATATATAGTTGTTAGTTTATGAATTTTATTAAGTTAAATGGTGCACCAAACGTAATCGATTAGATTATTGGTTAGATCAAAAACTATTGTTTTGTTTTCTTCTAATGTACCGTCTCTCTAGAATTCAGTATTTCTGTGTTTTATAAATAACGACAATTATTAATCTCCGATCAAATAACATTAATAATTTCTTTTTAACTACAACAAAAGTTAATAATTATTATAATTATCTTTTTGCTATAATACTTTGTGACATAAATATTTCAATTTTATAATTAACATCTCTACAATACAAAATTTATATTTTACATTTTCCATTGTTATTTTAGTTAATAAATTGTTATTGTTTTTATTAATGTGTTTTCCTTGGAGATAGGCCTATATATTATTGTAGTGCAAAATTTCCCATTTTTATTTTGCTATACAGCAACAACAGTGACCTTGCCTCTATAATAATAAAATGGGTGGCGCAAACGGGCATTAACATCTTTTAGTAGTCTCAAGCTCTGAGTTAGCTATATATAGGATGGGTCGCAAATATCAATAACACCGACCGTCTACTTCAAGGGTAACAACTAGACATAGGAAACTTAAATATTAATCATAAGCGATTAATAATTATTTTCAAGGTAAGTGAATGTACTGTTCTAACACTCAATCCTCTTGCACCCTGAATTAAATGTATTTATTAGGGGGTTTCCCCCTATAAAGTAACAGTTTTAACAGTAATTCAGTAGGCTGAAATTTGCACCTTTTCAACTCAGAAGAAGATAAGAATACGAAAATTTATTGTTTAATGGATTAATAAGTGTGCTAATATCACAGCTAATATGTATTATAAAATAATGAAAACATTGAACTTGGATAATTATGTTAATACTAGATGTACATTATAAGTATACTTTTAAATCATAACAATAGACCTCAAAGAGGACAGTTATTACTTACTTACTGAAAAATAAAAGACATATATTTTTGTTATTTTTTTTTATTAACACTTAGAAAATAAATATATATGCAAATAAATGAAAGACTCCAAGCAAAAGTATTTACATAGTAAAGTAAATAAACTTATGAGATATATGTGAATTACTCAGAATTACAGTAAGGGCATGTTTCATTTTAAAATATGTATCGACTGATGGACTATAATAAATTATTCCCTCATCTTTTTATACCTATCTAAAGTGTGGCAAACTTCTTAAATATCTCATGAGTATGTTTTGTTTACTATGTAAATGCACTGAAATTGTTAAATTTATGTGGTAAATTTAAAATTTTACCGAATACTTTCAACGGATTTTCAATATAATCAAGATTTTGCATAAATCCTTTACACAAGGTTTATTGTACATATCCTTCTTGTAATATATTTAATATGTACATTATTTTCATTTTTAGGGTTTGGCATAAGACAACCCATTTGTTTTGAATTAGTTGTAGACACTTTTATATACATTGAAAATGCAAGTGCATGCTTCCAGTCACTTTGTGATGCATCACATTGTTCCAATTTCCAAACAATTATTTTTCTGGTTTTTATCTAAAAGAAGTATACATAATAAAATATAGAATATAAGTCACAATTTTACCTGTAATATGTTGTTCGTCATTTCCTTATGTAATTGAAAATTATTCTTTAGTGCCATGATATACAATATACATTTGTAAATTATACTAGCTATTTTCACAGGATGGTACATTAATGTGCAGAATATAGAGCGACACCAATAACAGCTTTACAAAATAGCATTTGTCATTTCGATAACATTCAATTCAATATTAAGCACGCTTCTGAGGAATTATTGATTGGGTTAAATAACCATAGTTGCATAGAATAACCAATATCACCTGCATTGAAATATGTAAATTACATTATTAAAATGTTATCGTACAACATAATTACCCTTGCAAATTTCCTCATCATGTGACAGATCTTATGAATTACACAACTGACTGATATCTGACCAAATAAAACAAGCTATTATTCTGGTAGCTGCCAAATAATGTAAAATATCCATAAACTAAATATTCCGTGCGTTCAGGGAGATACGGCGCTGGAAGCGTATACCGCTAGAGCTTGTGGCCAGCGCCTGAAGTCATTGAACGGGTCACAGTAGTACATTTTAAAATTGTTGCTTCGACATGCGTACTTTTACTACTTCTGAAGTCTGACAGCAGCAATATGGTGTTGTGAAGTTTATTATTATTTAATTTAATTATTATTATTATTGTTTGAAGTATGAAGACGTAACATACGTACTTTTAAAATCTAAACTAAAAATAAAGTCAACGTATTTGGTTTGTAATTAATATACGATAGCAATATAAAATCCTTATTTTAGAATTGACCGAGGAGATGGTAAATTATTTAAGAACTATAATATAAAGTGTGTCTAAATATTTAATACTACATTTTACAGTGTATTATTATATGGATTATGTGGAAGTTTTCGATGAAGTTGGCGTAATCTATTATCAATATTATACCAGCAGTTTTGGTTGATATATTTATCGGCACTGTGAATAGTATTCATTTCAATTTTAATTAGTTGATGAATTTTCTGAATGCTAATGTTGCAGTAAGAGTAGGTATAACCACAGAATTATAACTGATACATAAATTTATTACAAAGAAATAACTTTGTGTATTTATTTTATTACTGTAGTTGTAAAAACAATATTCTTCAAATATTTAACTTATTGAAAGCTGATGTTAGCAAATTCGTTGGAATGTTTTGAGGTTTTAGTTGAAGATGATGTAACGATTAACACTATTATATTAGCAGTGTTGGCTGAGATATTTATCGGCACTGTGAATAGTTGTTCATTTCAATTTTAATTAATTGATGTATTTTTTGAATGCTACTTTGTAATAAGTCTATAAATAAATAAATAAATCGCCTATCCTATTGATAAATAAATACGTATGACATAAACTGATAACATTGTGTGTTTGTTTTATTGTTGTGGTTGAAGAAGCAATATTATTCCAACATTTATCGTACTGGAATCTGATGGTAGATCTTGTGTAAAAGTCTTAAGTTACGTTACCTAATAGACTATGTAGCTATCTATACTTATGCATACAATACTAATGTATTTTAGAACACGAAAATATAATAAGAAGATAAGGCCCAAAAACAAACAATATTATATAAGTATATAGCTCATTAGTTTCAGTAGCAGCTCTTAATATTTTTGATTAAATTTAGTGCCAAATTAGAAGGAATTATGCTGTTTGACATTACTTGTTAGTTATATCTATTTCAAAATACATTTCAATACCTATATAAACATATCAAAAAGACTTATTAGGCACTATTTAAGATCTATTGTGCAACATAATTGAAGTTTTTATTGATCGTACTTAGGATTCACTAACAGTTGTTTGTTTATTAGAAATAAATAATCCATTTCAAGTAGAAAAAAGATATTCACTTTATATGTAAACCGAATATAATAGTACTTATCAATATCTATTTTATATGATAAATTTATCTATAACTTTCGCATAACATTAAATATAACAACAAGTACAACAGCAACCGTAAAAATGATATTTACTACTACAATTAATAAATTAATGTGTTTATTAATCCGCGGGTTTGAATTTTTAAATTCAGATTTGAATATTCACCGCTTATCCCCACTTCTTTCTAGCGCCGCTAGGTCATCGAGCGAAATTTATTTTCGCTAGGCAAGATGGCGACCGCTAGCTCCAGCGCCGGCACTCAGCAGTCGCGTTCAGGACACCGCTCGAGCTAGCACAGCTCAGCGCTAGCGGCGCCGTAACTCCCTGAACGCACGGATTGTTTAGACTTGTAACAAAGATACCGCGTGATCATTTAAATTCTAAATTAGAGCAGTTTGTGAATTTTAAATTAAGTTGATATATAAGTACTAATTTACAATTTGAATTGTCAAAGTGACATTTCAAAATGTTTGATTTAGAACATAAGATTTTTCTTACTGAAAGTTATTTTAAAAACGCCGAACGACAAGAGAATGGTGAATGGACATATTCAGTACAGCACTGCATCAATGATTTCCAAAATGCCTTCCCTAATTTTCCTGCGGATTATCAAAAATTAGTCCAAGAAATTTACACATGTGTGGCGAAATTTCGTAATGTTAGAACTGTAGGTAGGAAAGCTGGTAGTGGCGCGCCCAAAAAAAGGACTCCTGAGATTGTGGCAGATGTTGCAGAAAGAATGGAACAGTCTCCCAAAAAATCTCTTCGCAGATTAGCCCAAGAAATAAACCTTTCATATGGAACTTGTCAAAAAATTTTAAAAGAAAATTTAAATCTTTATCCCTATAAGATTAACGTCGTTCAAGAGCTATTCCCTCGAGATTTTCCTGTACGAATAGAATACTGTCAGTGGTTTTTGAATAATTTAAATAACAACAACACTTTGAATTTAACATTTTTTTCTGACGAAGCATGGTTTCACCTATCCGGCTATATAAACAAACAAAATATGCGTATTTGGTCTTCGGAGAATCCTCATGAGTTTATTCAATCGCCTCTCCATCCGCAGAAAATTGGTGTTTGGCTAGCAGTTTCTAGAAGGCGTATATTTGGACCTGTGTTTTTTGAAGGAACGATAAATGCTGAGAGATATCGAAATAATTTACTTGAACCGTTTTTACAAAATCTTCATGATGACGAACTTTTACATGGGTATTTCCAACAGGACAATGCAACAGCTCACAAAACATGGGAAAGTATGGCTCGAATTCGCGAGTTTTATGATAATCGAGTCATTGAATTTCCGCTTCGCAGTCTGGACTTAACGATTCTTGATTATTTCATTTATCCGTATCTGAAAAACACAGTTTACAAAAATAACCCACAAAATCTTGAAGAACTACACGAGGCAATTTCTAATGCATGTAACGCTATAACCGTTCAGATGTTGGCAAATGCTTTTGAAAATATGAAAGGGAGGGTTAACAGTTGCATTGCAACAGGGGGAGAACACTTTGAACACCTTTTGTAATTCACAATAAAACTAATTTATCTTGTAATGCTTTCATTTCCATTAAATTTAAATCGATTACACATAAGATTCACAAATGTCACAAAGTATAACATAACCGAAAATTTCAATTAATCAATAATTGACATTCTGGACAACCTAATAAAAAAAAATCCCGCCTGCTATAATTTATAATTTAAATGATCGCGTGGTATTATGTACACTGTATAGGTATAGGCACTTGAAGTAATCTTCAAATGTAATGTATATGGATATGTATATGTATATTATTTACCTGGATAAGGCTCTGAACTCCTAAACTTTCGCTTAAAATGCTAGGGATTTATATGATCGATTAACTGCTTTCGTAAAATGGCATATAATTTCTGGAATAAAGCGAATAGGTATATTACACTCTATAAATATATTTTACATAGACAATCCATACCTGTTGTGGTCTACATCTAACAATAATGCTATAAAGTCATATTTATATCTGCAAACAAGAACGTAATAAATATAAAATTATAACCTACAAAACCTGTATTTATGCTTCTCGTGACATTCTACGTCACTAACTCTAAAAATTCTGAAATCGTCATCGCAACGTCACTTCGTTGCTAGGGCCTACGATAATCGGAGCTTACGAGAGGGTTTCAGAATTCCACTATTAGTTATACAACGAGATCATTTTGAACTGTCCTGGGTTGGCAAAAAAAAGTTCCAGTATTATCAAAAACTAGGAAACATTTACTTCCGTGAGTTGTCCATACTAAATTTACATGTTAAATGTCAAAATCATAATAAAGTGTCTTGTATTTTCGTATTTTCATTGCTTTCATTCAGCAGGCGGAGTGGGAACCGATCCCGCTCCAACCGTTCACTTCACAACAGTTGAGTGTTCGCTGGACAGGACCGCTCACCTTTATGTCATCGTCTGTCATCTGGTACTTTTCATTGCTACCATATGTTAAAATTATAGAGATTAAACCGAATAAACAATAATAATAAATTGTTTTTCTGCATTAAGGTTTGACGTAGTTTTTAGTGGAAGGGCTGGTTTTTCCAACCCCGAATAAAATACTGAGTGAACTCCAATATTATAATACATTTATTACTGCACAATACCTTTAATTTGCTCTATCTTACTTTTCTAGTAACTTTCTTCAGAAGTATGTATTAGGATGGTCTTGGAATGAATCAATGGCGCATGCGTACAGAATACGCTCACAGTGAGCATAGAATTTTTCCGCTCACAAAAATGGCGACCGCTCCTGAACATGTTCAGAGTGAGCGCTCGTCTACTGGACATGATCACTGAACAGTTGCGCAACTGCTGTGTCTGCTGAATGAAAGCATTGATTTATTGTCGCTTTTCTGTCTATTTCAAGACAATATACCTCGTATAACCCATACCTTTTACGATGCAACACGATATGTTTATCGTTATATCGCTCTTTGACTGTGGAACATTGCTTTCATTCAGCAGGCGGATCGGGAACTGATCCCGCTCCAACCGTTCACTTCACAACAGTTGTGTGTTCGCTGGACAGGACCGCTCACCTTTATGCACCCTTTATGTCATCGTCTGTCATCTGGTACTTTTCATTGCTGCCATTTGTTAAAATTATAGAGATTAAACCGAATAAACAATAATAATAAATTGTTTTTCTGCATTAGGGTTTGACGTAGTTTTTAGTGGAAGGGCTGATTTTTCCAACCCCGAATAAAATACTGAGTGAACTCCAATATTATAATACATTTATTACTGCACAATACCTTTAATTTGCTGTATCTTACTTTTCTAGTAACTTTCTTCAGAAGTATGTATTAGGTTGGTCTTGGATTGAATCAATGGCGCATGCGTACAGAATACGCTCACCAAGTGAGCATAGAATTTTTCCGCTCACAAAAATGGCGACCGCTCCTGAACATGTTCAGAGTGAGCGCTCGTCTACTGAACATGATCACTGAACAGTTGCGCAACTGTTGTGTCTGCTGAATGAAAGCATTGCAAGAGGACGGATCATGGAAATATTCATTGGAATCGTGTTTTCAGCAATTTGCAACGGAATATGCAATTCTCAAAATAAACTTGGACACATTCACTTGTCATCGCAATAGGGTGATTGAGAGGTTTAAGGAAACGGGGAGTGTTTGTAAACGTAAACCTGAAACAGCACCAACAGTTTTAACTGAAGATGTTGTAGCAGACATTAGGCAGCGAATGGAAGTTAGTCCTACAAAATCTGTATGAAAGCTGTCTGCTCAAACTGGTAAAAAGATCTGATTAACTTAAACGTAATTTGTTATGCAGCAATATGTATTTGAATTGTAGGTATTTCTTACGGAAGTTTTCATAAGGCACTGAAAACAAACTTACATATGCACCCATATAAAGTTTCTGTACTACAGCATTTACTGGGGGCAATCACTTTGAGCAGAGATTGAATTATTGCAAATGATTTAGTGAGATATTACATGAAGAAGACTTAAATTGCACTTTCTGGTCTCTGTTATACTCGCTCGGCAATCGTGTCACGCTCGGCTTTGTATTATAACGCTAAAGTTGTATTTCGTATTATTAACCTCGCCTTGATGTAGTTTTCACTTCTGCCGTGTGGTCTTAAGCACACCCATTTCTCTTTTTTTATATCCACTTTAGACCAATTCTTTTTCTGTCCCATTGCTAATTGCTACACAACTTTCCGCAAAAACTATCATAATACGAAACTATTCCGAATTATGAGAGAGACAGTCGGAGAGTGCATTGATACAAAATAATATCGAGTCCAACAGAGCAAGTCTGTACATGTCGCTTCTCGATAGTCTAACGCCAGCACTCTTGATATTTACTCGCAGACAAGTCGCATACGTATGTTCATTTGCGAAATGTCTTATTGTCCACTAGCGAGAGTTACTCTAGAGAGTTTTACCGTTACTCTCTAGTGGAGCGGTACCTATATTAAAATATAAGTTTAGATACTTTTTAATTAAAATGTATTAATCTACCCATCATTACTATCTAGAAAACTATGGCTAGTATTTATATTTGAAGACGTCAGTTTTGAGTTTACTAACTTTGTTAGAACTTCCTTCAATCAGCTTCGCCCCCGAAAAATGTAGTATTGAGATAATCATAATTGCTTCATTACAGTTAATAAATATTAAATTTGAATAGAACATATTTATGTTAAATTGAATTTTCTTTAAGTCAAAGAATCCAAGGCAAAAAATATTTATTTGCCTCTATTGAAAAGAATAATGCTTTTCATTGTAATAGCACAGGTAATACAGGAATCACTGTGATCAATATCTGCTCTCGTTCCACGGAGTAAAATAACAATTTTGGAGAAGGATGAAAATATATATTGAACTGGTCTTGTATCTTAGCCACGACCAGTCAAATCTGTAAAATATGAATATTTAGATTTTCGTTCATGTTTTAAAAGATTCACTTTTGGACGAACCCTTGTACATTGTAGTTAAAATAATTATTGTTGAATTGGGCATATAATTAAGGTCAAATGCGCATACAATGTGCGCAGACTCGCATCACACATAACAAAGATATAAAACATTTGTATCCTGCTCATTGGTTTACTTATCAAAATGTTTACTTTGGGTCGACAAATATGGCCATTGCAAAAGTATGATTTATAATAAAAATCGACTAAAATTGTTAAATTTGCAAATTAATAGGGATACTTCAGTATCAATACTTGATGTATCATAGGTTTTTGTAAGCAAATGGAAATGTAAAGACCGTGAAAAGATCAATAGCATCTTTTGATTTTTACATACGTCAAAAGTAAATGTCATTTATTATGTCAAAGATAACTTTAATTCAGTAAAGAAACGAACTTTTGGGTACACACATATTGAACCAAAAGCCCTTTACATATTCAAGTCCTGTACAAACAGGGCATGAGCATTATTAAGATTTCACCACATGTTTGAATATAGGTTGTCAAAAGTCACCCTTAAATAATTTTATTTTTTTATATAAATGAATTTTTGTCTGGCAAAAAGAAACGGAAATGAAAAAAAAGAAACGATGTAATTAAATGTTAAGAGAACCATTGTAAACGCCGTTGCATTAGAGATACACATATTGAGTATGTTGTTAGGCAAATCAAAAATTATAAAAAATGATATTTTTATGACCAGAACTGTACTAAGAAAATCAAACGCGCTACTATTAAAGTTTTTAACACGCGTTTAATTGTCAAAAATCAGAATTCTAAATTGGTATATAGTAGAAATAAATTTCAAAAGACTTTAAGAAGGCAATAAAATCGCGAAACAATAGGGTTTGCCTTTTGAAATGAACGAATGGTTGGTGACTTGATTGAATTTTGTTGGTTGTCTTGACAACCACCATACAAACATTGGATTCATATAAAAGGACAGTACCTTGATTTAAAAGGGATTCGTCTGCAAAAACCAACCAAGTAAGGTTGTGTTTAAGGATTCTTCTACAACAACCAAGCAGTAAGGTCGTGAAAAGAACAGTGCCTACAAGATTTACACACAACCAGTAAGGTTGTTCTAAATATTCGCGAGCATCCCACTTCTGTGAAACAAAGTGCGAGCTAGTGTAACTACACACATTGAAGTCAATCCTGTGTTTTCGATATTGGAAAAACCAAGGATGCAAATAACGTACTGGAAAGAAAGAAGGAATCAACAAGGATATTAACTTCAACTAACAGGGAGTTAACCAAACAACATTTCAAATATATTTGAAAAAAGAATACGAACCTGTGCCCAGTCATCTACAACGAGTCAACACATCTGAACAAGGTGCCGCCAAGAAGATACACCAGGGGTGCCTATCAAGAGAATCAACTCGGAGGGTCAAGACGTTCCATCAACTACGAGCATCTGTGGAGCCCCCTTCAAGAACGACAGCAGCACCTGCATTCTTTCCAGCCAGCCAACTTACAGTTAAACAAACAAGAACAGTATGTAAAGTGACAATTGTATAATTTCACGTTCATTAGAAGGAAACAAGATAAACTTGTAAATGACTAACAGTCAAGTCAGACTTAAGTGTAATCCGAGTTTTTTTACCAAGACTAAACGTTCATTTCTCACGTAGCCGGTTTTAAATAGTACATAATAGCCGGATATATTTAAATATTTAACCTATGATTCAAATACCATTCATGCATTTTAAATTAGACAACGATCTAAGTTTAAAACTTACGTGTTACATTAGTTTATTTTAAGAAACGAAGAGTTATTAACTTCCATATAGAAATCCACGTTGAATCAAATTGTTTACCATTAGTAAAGTAGACAGATTAAATATTGTTATGTGTATGCCTAATATGACTTGCGTAGAGTAATTTGTTCATGTTATTCCAAGTAAAGATTATGCCTACAGACATTCTAGATAAAGATGTTTTGAACTGTAAATATAAAGCTACACTCAATTCAATAATAATAAAAAACCATAATCTAATAAACACCTGTGTTTTCATTTGACCCAGTTATACTATCCATCAACCTTGACCGAACAGCTATTTAAAAAAGCATGCTCGATCGTACATCTGTTTGTTAGGTTATCTACAAGACCATCAGGAATCGGCCCCTTTCTACGTGTTTGTAAGCTGTAATACAGAAGTAAGTCGTGTACTCTTCCTCAGGTCCAACAACCGAATCCCTTCTACGACCCATTAATGAGATTTAATTATATTTAACGTTCAATTTCAGAACGTCAAAACCAACAACAAACTGATTTTTTTCAGGTTCACATAACCTAGCTATCATAGAGCGCGTACATTTTTTTGAATTTCTCTGCATCCACGTGGGTGTGACCCAGGTGCACCAACTGAGGGACTGAATTTGAACTGTTACAAATTCAGTCGATTAAATAAATAATTCAAAGATTAGTTCTAATATACAGGGAGCAGTCAAATAAAATAAAACACCATTTTAATTTTATTAACAATAAACTAGCACATAGATAAATAACAGAGTCCATGCTATTTTAAATAAAATACGTTACCCACCTTATAGTTAGGCAGCCAACATAGCTAGCCCGAGGCAAATAAATATTTGAAATAAAAATTCAATTTATAAAATAATTACCAGGAAATTTTAAACGGTACTTACCGTGTCGTATGCAAGTGTTTTAGGGGCAATACGCTGTTATACACCATATCATCATTTGCTAATGCAGGACAAGTGTGCATATAGTGATCCAAGACATCACTTGTAGTTCACTTTTTGACACCCTGGAGCTGCAATTTCTAAAATTGACTGTTGTTGGCAGTGCTGCCGTTTCAGTACAATTGTACCGAATTCAGTACACTATTTACAAATCTGATCTTATGGTCGTAAGCTTCTTAGGACCGCGTTAGGACACAACCTTGAAAGTTCGTAATTTTTAGCTCCTAGGACTAAGTTAAGATATAGTTAGCCAAGATCTAACCCTTGTGAGGGAATACGTACACAGCTACGTATCACTTACGCAGCGTAATTTGAAAATTTAATTTCTGTATAACGTGTATTTTTAAGGTTAAAACTAATTCTTTGGAATAATACTAATACTAAGTTGAGGAACGCTGCATAAACCCACCATATTGGTGGGTTTATGCAGCGACTATTAACTGTTATAACATATTTCAGTGCATACTACTTATATAAATAGAATAATTTGCGATACATATATTAAATTTATATACATAAAAGTGATAATTCTTCAACAGTTGATCTCGAAATATACACGTGATGTATGTAACATATATACGAATTTAAACAATTCTGTTGGTGTATTTTATTTTAATAAAAGCAAATAGGTATATTTATTCTAAAATAAATCAAACATTAATATTTTTTGCAAAAACTAACGAATGATGAGCAAGTTTGTTGTGCCTATTTAATCTTTGTTCACGATTCCTAATTATATTTAGCATTTGACAACGCTGCGCTGCCAACCTCAAGATACATACATCTCTGCATTAAGGTCATTGCTGGTGCCCCAATTGTTAACCATTGCCCATAAATGTTAATAATGGCTGAATATAATGAGCAAGTTAATATAAATGAAGCAATGCTTTTTGCAAATACATTAAGTGTAAAACAAGAACAGTGCCATGGCCAAGACGACAGTTTTACAGAGGATAAAGTGTGTATCTCTGAAACTGGTATTACTATAGACAATGCTGAAGTGCAAGGCCCCATTTGGCACGGCAAAATAAAGCAATATGAAGAGTCCGAAGAGTCCACATGTTTGGAGACCGTTAAAACAGAAATGGCATACTGTGAAGTGCAAAATGACAACGTTAAAATAGAAGGAGGAATCAATGCAGATGATATAAAAATCGAATTCAGTAATGGAGTATTATGTGAGTAAATGCATATTTATAGCTGCTCATTGTCATTTTTGTTGAATTTGTTGTAGCCATAATCTAAACCAATAATAGTAGGCTATGTTCACTGAAAATAAATACAGATTGTCATGACCATATCGATAAACATCATCTTTTTAATTTAACTTGTCTTAACATATTATAATATAGAGAATTTCTACTTGTACTTATAAATGTCTATCAATGGTTTTATAAACATAGGGGAGACTCTGCTTTTTGTTTTTTGCACATAATATTTTAAGTTGGCCACAGTTTGAGAGTTGGGACGGATCACAACTGTTCTTCCGTGGTGGCAATATATTCACACAAGATATTAACAATCCTTTCAGAGCTATTCGTTCCAAATCTGCAATACAACTTCTTGCTTTCTTTGAATTTTATTTCTGTCACTGTCAGCAAGACATGGGTAAATTGCAGTTTACAGGTTCAGGAGAATTTTGACTAATAGGTAACCTCTAAGTGAACAAACTTTGGTAAAATTGCTGATGATGTTACATCACCAATTAGTTATTGGAATGTTATGAGAACTCTTGGTGCTTCATTACTGTTGGTAATGATGATGTAATTTGTAAGTAATCATGAAATATCTGCAGCATAAAGATAAATTTTTATGCAACCCTAACACAGAAAGGTTAAAGTGTATTTACATAGTTTTATTCTGTTTATTGAAAAACAGAATCTCAGAGAATAAGTTTCTCATTCCACTATATTCATCAAGCTGTAATATTTTTATTTTCAAAACTGTTTTGTGTCAAATACTGCCAATTAAATCTTCACTGCGTCTTAACTTCCATATGTTTTATATTACATGACTATTATCACAGACTGTTATGAAAACTGACAGTATGTTTCATCATTTTATATTTATTTATTAAATTACTAAGTGATAGTGAATGCAATGACTTGTAATCTGTGTATATTTGGCCAACAGACTGTGCCCCTTGTGAAGCATATTATGTGGACTATTGCAACAAATGTGGAATGCTGGTGCATATTTTAAACAGACATGCTGTGAATAATCCAGATAATGGAGCACAAGACGATATACCAAATGATATTTTAGAAATTCGAGATTGTTTTGGACAGATTGGAATATATGCTTTGAGAATTATTCCTGCAGGTGTAAAATTTGGTCCTTTCACTGGACTCAGCGCAACAGAATGTGTTGTATGGGAAAAGAATGAGGAGAAGTTTGTTTTGGACAAACATAAATCGAAGCATATGAATTGGATGCAGTACATTAATCGTACTAGGAATACTTCTGAACGAAACTTGACTATCTTTCAGTCTGAAGATAAAATATATTATCAAAGCACTCGTCCAATTCAAGCTGGTAATGAATTATTGGTGTATTTTGGTGAGGAATATGAGAGCATCCAGACTAACATTTTCAGAGTGGAATTTGCTACCACTATAGAAGACATCACAAAGGACGTATTTGCCTGCACATTTTGCTGCCTCGGATTCAGTTCGAAATCCCATTTGGTCAACCACAAAACCGTTTGCGTTGCGGATGCAGCTGGAAAATTTTCAAGTCAAGGTATTGAAAATATTTAATTTTGATGTTTTTGGTTTTTTCTTTTATAATTTTTGAGTTTTAATAGAGATTTACTTTAAATTATTATTATTTGCATGCCGCAAAGACCGCTTCAATGTCAGTTTTTGCGTGTAATTTAATGGATGTGTTTTTCACCCAATTTCAGAACTCGTGCAGTGTCCATTTTGCAAAATCCACTTGGACTCGAAGGAATATTACGAACACCATATGGCTTTCTGTTGCGAGAGGAATGTCAGGTACGATCGCCTTTTATATAATTATTAGGGCTCGGCAGTCAGGGTTATATTGCAGGGTTGGACTACAGTGTTCAAAATTGGGTACAATAATAGTGATGATATCACTATTATTATGGTGATTATATCACTATTGTTATGGTGATGATACCACTATTATTATAGTGATGATATCACTAGTATTATAGTGACGATATCTCTATTATTATAGTGATGATATCACTAGTATTACTGTGCCCATTTTTTGTATTGTATATTTAAAAAATGTGTTCCTAGTTGCTTTAGCAAGGATGTGGTACATCAAAAAATAAAATATTCTATGTTCTAAGTAAAAGTATGGTGATTCTGGAGTACCTCTTTTTTCTTTTGAATATTAACAAAAATTTGATCCGACATCAGATACTAGTGCTCGGACAGAAAGCCCAACTGCAAATAACTTTAGTATTGTATTATCTACAGTCTCCTCTAAAGCTTCACCACTACATGTGCTGCTGACTAATACATAACCAACTGGCTGTTTCCAATTTATATGAATGCCCTTAGCAAAGAGAACCATAGCAAATTTTGCTGGTTTATATGTTGTTTGACCATTTATTTTATGAAATCCTACAATTTTGTCTTTAGTTATATTATAAAATAAATTAGCTTTTAGTCACATTTCATCAATGCGTAGAATGCATTCACGTGCTTTGGTGTAAAATGAGCAGTTTTCATTTCATTGCAGAATACACAAAATCAACACTCGTGGAGTTATATTCCAATTCTGTGTTAATCTTTGTAATGTTCTTACGCTTGCCAATTGAAGTATTTTACTTAACTATTTAACTGCATTAAATTTAACAACATTTGCCAGTTCATTTGATAAATATCTGTCACAAAGCCCTAGAAAATATTGTAAATTCTCCTGATTAGGATAGGATTTCATTTTAGATTTAGTAGCTATAACTCGATGCTGTTTTAGAGATTTTCCCAGTCTTTCCTTTCTGGGTGTATGGGCAGAGAGATTTTTTTCTGTTTGAACCCCAACATAGGGTAGGAATTTCCATAACTGCTAAAATACAATTAAAAAATTATACATTTCGTTAAAACAAATTAATTGTATGTGTGTAACTGAAAAGTTCTAAATTATTCTACGTTATACTAGGTTAAATACATATGTGTTGAATTTTTGTTCAAAAATGACTTCGAATTCTTCAGTTAACAACTAAACGTATTTTATGTTTTGCTCATAATATAATTTTGTATTGTAAATATTAATTGTCATACCTATAGGTATGACAATCTGCTAAATGTTGGGATCCAATATCACTTGTGCTAGGAACATTCATGGTTTCCACACATACTAAAATACATTTTGAAACTAGTATGCTCTTAAAATTTCAAATAATACTTAGTTCTTATAAAATAATATTTTATAATAAACATTTATCTTTAGATAGTTCCTTAACCAGTGAGGTTTGAATTGGTTTCTTTTCATTATGGCCATGGCTGTGAGAGATAACGATGTTCTCTAAAATTCTTATTTTCGAAGGAGGTTCCTTGACTATATAAAAAGTTTCATACTACAGAGATGAATTATTACAAATTATCTGTTACTCAATAGCTATAACTTACCGATTTTCTTCTTTAGGAAACGAAAAGAAATTGTAGAATATACTTTGTTGCTGAACATTTTTACAGTTTCCATTATTTATATCAACAACAATTTAACTGGCACCTTTACTTATTATTTTTTCGTAAATTATAAGTTATAAAATTAAAACAGGTTATATTTATACAAGATAAAAACAAAACACGCCATTTTGTCTGATTTTGCGCACAAATATCGGAATTATGCAAGTGAGGCTTTTGTCACTTCTGTTATTCTGTGATATTACATACTGGATTGCCAGCCGGCATCACAGTCTAGTGCCCTTCGCTAACATATACGGCTCTCGCCCCGCGTCACTTTTTATCCACTCGATTTCTAATACAAATGGTGCACTCGCGTGAGATGCCCCGGAGCCTACGTCAGACTGTGATTTTCAAACGCGCTGAAGAGACGAAGTGTTACTTCCGAAAAAATCCCAAGCAGCAAAATCACAATTTTAGAGAAGGATAAAAATATGTATTTGCTAATGTAGGACAAGTGTGCATATAGTGATTTTGCTGCTAGGGATATTATTTGTTATCAAACAAATCAGAAAAATTACATACAAATTAGGTATTTATAATTAATTTATCTGTTAAAAGAAATTTGTCACGGGGGTGGGGGGGCAGTGCCCCGTTGCCCTCCCTGCAGCAGCCGCCACTGAACGAATGACTAAAAAATGATCAGACGTTCTTCGAAATAAATTTGTAGCAAAGTGTATTTTTGCAATACAGAGCATAAGAGAATTTTATTGCTCTAAGGAACATCCACGCCTTGTCAGTTATCGATCAATGGACATTGGTTAAAGACTCCAAATACCAAAAATATAAAGAGAACCCAAAATAGCCATAAACAACTTAAAGAAACTGAATTTGAACTTCCAACAGAAAAGTTCAGTGGTAAGATTTTAGTAATCATATTTTTTAACCAAAGTATGACCTATCTTTCATTTTCTTCCAGATGTTCTTCCAATAAATGAAGACAAATATCCCAATTTGTTAATGTTTAGCAAACTTTGTCAAAACCTTGATGCCGGAAGTTTCTACGAGGAGTTACCGCATGAAAAAAAAATAAAATAAAGAAGACGAACATTTCTAGTTCTATCTCTATACAATTGGTACCTAGAGTCATTTTTATTTAATTTTTTCAATAAATTATTCTCAGGTATCTTGTTACGATAAGATTTATTTGAAAAATGTTTAATTAATTCAATTAACTTATAAAGTTTTTTTTTGTGCCGCTAGTTTTCTCGTTATGTAAGAATATAACTTAAGAATCCAAATTTAGCCAAAGTTTATTTTGTAACATTTCTTGTTTTACTCCTGTACCCTCATCTAATGTAAGTTCGTCGATTTTAAACACAATCAGGTGTTATGAGAGCTATATAATTAATACAACGTTATTTTTACAATCCAAATATGTAATTGCATAATTTTTATTTATTGACACATAGTTTTTCAAAAAGAAATACCTATACCATGAACAAAAAAACAGATACAACAAATCTAAGCATTATTTATCTATTTAATATTTGAATCGGTGAGATTAAGAGCAGTACACGTCTAGATGTTTAGGAAATTTTGGGAAAATAACAAAAACTGTTCATTGTGTTGATTATGCTTCTTTCAGGTTCAGGTTGTATAGACAAGTTGGTGAAATTAATTTCGCCTTTAAATTGATGTTTACCATGAGATTAGAAATACTTATTTGTTTTCAGAAAGTGCATTCTGCCGACACCACCGGTCAAGCAATCAACAATGGCATTAAACCAACGCAAGAGGCGCCTCCACCAAATCTATAAATGTGAGCAGTGCAAGTACAGGACGAAGTACCAAGCAGATCTCAAGAAGCACACCAACGACCAGCATCACGAAGTTAAAATTAATAAATGTTGTATTTGTAACAGACGTTTCAAGACTAAAGAATCCCTGAGGCTGCACGTGAAAAATACGCATGCGCTTGTTGGAGAAAAGGACGGCCAAGAACGCTCTGCGACTGATTATAGGAATACACACATAAAAGTAGAACAATCGAGCTCACGAGATCAAAAAAGAATATTTAAATGTTCATTGTGTGTCTTTCGTGTTGAATTTAAAGAATCTTTAAGAAGACACATGGAAACTACACATTTGAAGAAGTTCGATTTTAAATGTGACTGTTGTGAATTTACAACAAACAGAAACTTTCATTTAGAAGTACATATAAAAGATAAACATTTGAAGAAATTTGATTATAAGTGTGACAAATGTAAATTTGGAACAAATCGCAAGTATGATTTAAAAAGGCATATAAAAATTAAACATCTGATGGAATTTGATCATAAATGTGACAAATGTGAATATAGAACAAACAGAAAGCATCATTTAGATGATCATACAAAAACTAAACATTTGAAAGAATTCGATTATAATTGTGACTCTTGTGAGTTTGAAACAAACAGCAAGAGTCATTTAGAATACCATATAAGAACAATACATCTGAAGGAATTTGAATTTAAATGTAACTTATGCGACTTTAGAACAAATTACAAATGTAGTTTAGCAAAACATATAAAAACTAAACATCTGAAAAGATTTGATCATAAATGTGATAAATGTGAATTTGAAACAAATGTCAAAAGTCAGTTAGAATATCATATAAAAACTAAACATTTGAAGAAGTTCGATTTTATATGTGGTTCTTGTGAATACAGAACAAACCAAAAATATAAATTAAAACAACATGTAAAAAATAAACATCTGAAGGAATTTGATTATAAATGCGACCATTGTGAATTTGGAACAAACCGCAAATCTAATTTCGAACAACATATGAAAAATAAACATTTAAAGGAATTTGATTACAAATGCGACCGTTGTGAATTTGGAACAAACCGCAAATATAATTTAAAAGCACATATAAAAACTAACCATTTGTGGCAATTTGATTATAAATGTGACTCATGTGAATATGGAACAAACTACAAACGTTATTTAGAAAGACATATTAAAACAAAGCATTTGAAGGAATTCGAATTTAAATGTAACTCATGCGCATTTAGAACAAATGCCAAACAACATTTAAAAAAACATATAAAAAATAAACATTAGAATGAATCTAATTATAAATGTGATTCATGTGAATTTGGATCAAACTACAAACGTTATTTAGAAAGACATATGAAATTAACACATTTGAAATAGTTTGATTAACTTTTACATCTGGAGTTATATGGTGCACTGCTTTCTTATGTTGCTCTGTCTTTTTTAGCACATTTTGTAAGTTCAACATATTCAGTCTTATATCTGTGTAATTTCCTAGTCCTTCTTTTAATGTAATTAAATAAACTTTATACTAACTCCTACGGTGTTTGGCAAGCTAACCTTTTTCTAACTTTTCATATTTACTCCATTGATTTTACAAAAATATAAATAATATAAATTAGAGAATCTCTCGGCCAAATGTGAATTTAAAGCAAATAACATCATTTAGACTATCATCATCATGTTAAACAGACTTATAAGCAAAGAAAATCGTTATTCTCGCTGGCAATATTCGGTTCTTTTGTATCATTCCTTTTCGAACGTTGCTTTATTGTAGATATAAGTTTTTTAATAATTAATAAGCGACGAAGCAGATACTTGTTGAAACTCCATTATACATATATAATAAAACACAATTGTTTAGTTTCAAAAAATTATAATTACAGACCGGACGCTAAAGGTTGATGACTCATCGCCCCTGAGCGCACTATTGAAATTTTCCATTTTTAAAGAGGTTTTAATTTTATTTATATAATAAGTGGGTGGTGATCTATAAAATACAAAATAAATTATTATTTGTTTATTTTGTAGTTCAAGTCGAGTAAAGGAGTATTAATATTTACTAGCAATACTTTCTCAAGGTTCTTTTCTGTAAGATTTGTTCTCTTTGACTGAAGTACATTCTTGTAGATAGAAAACGTCCTTTCTATATCGCAACTGGTTCTAGATGCGTTCTGGAAATACTATTTTATTTCAGCGTATTTAGCAGTTTGATTTTGTGTTATTGTCCCCATACACAATTGCCGAAATGTTATTAAATCTGGATTTCTATTAAAAACTGCGTCTAACTTTTGCCGAAAGCCACATCCTAAGTCACTTGGAATACTTTTGAAATTATTAATAGCCGCATCTAATGTGGTTAATCCATCTTTTAATTTGAGATTTCGATTTTCAAAATATGTGATTAGTTTAGGCAAATTTCCAACGTGATCCTGAAGGAATGCCAACTGATTTTTTAAATTTGGGATTTGTGTTAGTTCCTTGCACTTAGAAATACTTCGGCCATCGTCATTTAAACATTAACGAAATTTTAGCGACGGAGGCAGTGATAAAGATGGAAGTTTTTCCCTGTAAAGAGGTACTCTCGATGGTGCTTTTCTGAAAACGTTTTTAAAAGTGGATACAAGTCTATCAACTTCCGGATAGCTGTCTTTGATATATTCACAGATTCTGTAGAGAGTATGTGCTACACAAGTAATATGTAGCGTATAAGGATATGTTTCCTTTAATAGTCTGCCTGTTTTAACATATATGCGGCACTGTCCCTAACAAATAAAAGTTTTTTTTTGTACTCGCCGCCTGTAAAGTGACATTTGGCGCATGTGTCGCTCGACCAGGAAAGAGTATTTCCCGGTCGAGGCGACTGTAAAAATTGAAACAGACACTGACACTTTGAGTCATTTAAATAAAAATCTAACATGATAGTAATAAAATTTAGTTTATAAAATGTTACTTCCCTCACTATTCTTCACTAAAAGTTGGGGAAATAGGAGTAATAATTAAAAATTCTTCCAATAAATTTGTGGCGCCATATATTTGACGACATTTTAAGCAACATCTTAAGCGAGATTCAAGCGCCATCTATTATTGACATTCATATTGGCTGTTCATATAATAAATTGTAATTGAACCAAAGAAAACGCAATAAATGTATTATAAATTTATAAATATAAGAATAAATACCTCATGTTTGCCATGTGTAAGAATATAATAACTTAATTTTAGGGAAAGGTGAGTAATAGTTACGTATATGAAATGCTTAAATTAATTATAGTAGAATTACCGAAGAGATGCAGTAGCAACAGCGCGTCAATACATAATATAATATATTATAATGCAATGTTGCTACTGCATCTGTTCGGTAATTCTACTATAGGTAATATATCGTAGGTTAGGTATGATACTAATGACATTAATCCAATAATATTTTTTTAATTTAATGTTTGTACAAAAAATATTGTACAAACTGCGTGTTGTTTACATTATTTCTTTGCCCCGTCGTAATTTAAACCTGGGACGTCCGGTGTATAATGATCACTAGGGCGCGGACACGAGCGAGTCATGACTCATCACCCATGGGCGCACTATTGAAATGTATTTTTAAAGAGGTTTTCATTTTATTTATATAATTGGATACCACGTGGCTGGTGATCTATAAAATACAAAATACCTTATCATTTGTTCATTTTCTCTTCTGTAAGACTTGTTCTCTTTGAATGAAGTACATCCTTTTAGATAGAAAACGTCCTTTCTACATCGCAACTGGTTATAAGTGCGTACTGGAAATATTCTTTTATTTCAGCGTATTTAGCATACACAATTGCCGGCAATGTTATTAAATCTGGATTTCTATTAAAAACTACGTCTAACTTTTGCGACTTTTGAGATTTCGATTTTCAAAATATGTGATTAGTTTAGGCAAATTTCCAAAGTGTTCCTGAAGGAATAACAACTGATTTTTTAAATTTGGGATTTGTGTTAGTTCCCTGTACTCAGAACTACTTCGAAGGTCGTCATTTAAACATTTAACGAAATTTTGTAAACTATCGAAATTCTCTGCATAAAAACTATTTCTGTGTATGTTTTAGCAAAGCTAAGTGACGAACGTGCGATATTTTGGCATTCTGTAACGATATTTTACAGACTTTGTAATAAATTTCGGAATCAGTGAAAATTCATTTTCATATCAGAAAAAGCAACATAAACAAGGTTCTAGATCTAAATAAATGATAACTAAAAATGTACGCGTATGTTATTCAAACTAAATAACAGTAAGTATATACATATGTATTTACATTATTTCTCTTGCGAAATATAAGGTAAATATATATATATATATATATATATATATATATATATATATATATATTGTAACAATACCTTATATTAATAAAAGATACAATTACATTCAGGTAAATTCTGTAATCTTTATTTTTATATTTATATCTATTATCAAATTCTCTCAGGTATATTATTTATTTATGCCCTCACTAACTCAGTTCTTGTTTTAAAATTTAAACTAATTATTTTTATATGTAACTAACTTCACTTGATTCCTCAAAGTCAAACAGTTGCCTATATGTAATTTCTTCAATACCCGTACATATCATAGTATCTTTACGTTTTATAATTCTTTATTATATCAATCAAATTTTACTAAACAGTTATTCTCAAGTGAATTATTATATGTGTTCCAAATTTATCTTCAATTTATACTTACTATGAACTCAATATCAAGGTATGTATTAGCATACTATTCAAATAAATAAACAAATCACTGACAGTTGTTTTTCTATTCATAGGTTAAGGTTCTTAGCGTCATATCTGTTTCATCTATATAATTCAAAATCCTTCTCCACATACCAAATAAAAACAAATATATCAAAACTAATTTGTTTAATAAACTAGGCAAATTATAAATCTGATGGTAGTTCCCAATACAATCACCAACAAACATACATGGAAGTATCAAGCTTGTTTAAAAAAAACTCTTATAAAAATTTATAAGTGCACGAAAATATACCTTTCGTGAATCGAAATGTAAGCAAGTAAGTATATTTATTATACTATTATAAAAATACTGTATAGTTCTTGTTTGAATTTTAATTTCCCATACAATTACTTAGTTTTAGTTTGCCAATCAGATTCTTTGACTTTATAAAATTATTAAATTCAGTCACAAATTAATGTTGTGTAAGGAAAATACAAAATATCTTTTCTTAATTATCTACAATGTTATTATGTACGATTTTATTTAAAAATTGTCTAAATTCTGTTATACTTTTACTATCTTTGAAACTGTTAAACTCAGATAATTCCAAATAATTATACGACCTGTCACAAATATTGAACTGGTATTCTTTCTTGTAATCCAAACGATTTCTTTTTAGTTCGAAGATGACATGTACTGGTTCCAAAGATGTAGATCCTTTCCTTTGCCTAATTGACTGAAATACTCGGGATATGGACTGTGATGACTGCTATCCTGTTATACCTTCAAATCTGCTATCATCTGGAATCTCGAACCGTCGAACGCTTGTGTACTATTCCTTGATACTTGTCTTTCCACGAATTATATCTCCACCAGACTGGAATACCTGTGATCGCCTGCTATGTTAAAGTTCTCGAATTCTTCTATTTCTGGATTGATATACTAGTACAAATACTGGAACTCGAACAACTCTCTTGTGTAATAATTTTCTAGCTGAATATGGATTATTCTTCTTGGAAAATTACCAATGCCGTAAGTTTATTTTTAAATTATAATCATATAATTATTCGCTTACTTCTCAAATTTAAATTCCCTTCATTTATTTCGTTATTAGTAAATTAAATCCTTTCTTCTTGTAATTTTTAAAGTCTATTTATATGATGATAAATGGTACTATTCCTGAGAATATTTAAATCACCTAAAAAATATCTGTTTTCTTTTCCACTCTATCTTTATCACTTCTTCTACACTTTTATGCAATAATTGATAACTTTATTATGTATTTTTCGGAGAAAAACTTCGTTTTTCCGAAAACACATCTACTGCTTTCTAAAATTATTTAGAAACTTTTTTTCTTATTTATCCCTCATATCCCTGGCAATAAATCCTTAATTTTTTAATATCCAATCATCTTTGTACACACATTGTGATAATCCAAAACATATTTTATTTGAACTTGAATATTTAAAATACCTTTTTATAATTCCAAAAATTTATCAATTTAATTCATTACTTTATTTTTTACAACCTTTAACACACTTCGGCAAACCAAATACTCAATACTATTACGTTATTATTTTAAATGTCAAAATCTGACACTTCTCATATTTGAATTTAAGCGCGCAACTATACATCATTTTTTTAACCTTTATGATTCAAAATCCATACTAATTATCTCTATTTTTCAATAGTGTTAATTAAACAAGCTTTTACAAAATAATATTACATATAAAAATACATCAAGTAATATTTAAAATTCTATTTTCAGTAATGGGTAAAATTAATGCAACAAAGAAACCTGATAGGCAACCAACCACTCGATGCAAGAAAAACTTCAACATACCCCGATATGCAACCAACTTTACACGATGCCCAAAAACATAGGAATATATCCATTTAATATTCTCACAATTATTTTAAGTATAAATCAAATATTCCCACAGCTATTTACTTTATTATAGTTCGGTCTATTAAATTTTATCAACTTTCATTTTTTTTTAATACTCACTTCAAAAACATATACAGTATATTCTATTAACACTAGTACTTCCCACATATCATTACTAATTCATGTTGGTGAACTACCACAATATATAATAAAAATATTAATATTCTTGGTGTTAGCGGCCTGTTTCTTACTCCTTGTCAAATATTAAAAATTTAACAATAAAAAAACACATAATTAAAACGTTTCGACAAATTTATTTCTGTCTTCCTCAGTTAAAAAGTTTTTGTACTTATTACACATTTTTTTTTTTTTTTTGAAAATGTCTAACTGCAACCAGAACCAACTGCAAAAGATACAATTTCTCATTTAAACTACAGAACGCATTCTATGCCAACGCTTTTTAACTTACCGTAATTTGTAATCTTTGTTTTATTAACTTTGGATGCACGTTGTTTTTATATCACCCCTCGAACTCAATTGCATGTTTTATATTTGTAGAAATAAAAACAAACTAATGCCTGTAACGGACAAACAAATTCAATTTATTCACACGTTGAAAACAGTTTTATTTGAAATGTATATCTATCTGTCCGCATACGCATATAATAAACAACTTCTATGTATCAAGATGTTTTATCGTGTGTTATTTATTTTGTATTGTTTTTTCTCTGATGATTTCTTTTCGTTGTTTTTTAATTCTATTTAATACCAGACGACTTCATACACAGCGCGGTAATATGTTATAAAATGGGAAAGTAGATTTTAGAGAGGCCCTCTATTTCTGCCCTATCATTAACTGTGTTTTTGATACGATTTATTTCGATCATCTCGAGGACACCTCTTGCTTTATTATTTCTTTCTGTTTTGAGGATTTTAACATTATTAAAGTCGAAATTATGTTTCATCTTGTCTTTGTGTTTTTTGAGAGACGTTGGGTTTTTTGCGTACTTGTGTCCATTTATTCTTTCATCTAACCACTGTTTGGTTTGGCCTATGTATACTTTGTTGCAATCACCACATGGAATTCCATATACTACATGCGATCGTTTTGAAATGGGAATGGGATCCTTTAAACTTGTGTATAAGTGATATAAGTTGTTGTTGGTTCGATAGGCTAATTTACAGTCATACGGTTTTACAATATTGTTTAGCTTTTCTGAAAGCCCTGCAATATATGGAACAGGTATATACGTAACGTTTTTTTGTGATTGCTTTATTTGATTTTCTCGTCTTTGCGAGTCGTTATAGATTTTATGTAATCTCTGTTTTATGATCCCTTTAATAAATGTTCTTGGGTAATTGTTCTGTTCCAACATGGCCTGTATTTTGAAAATTATTTGTGGTCGGTATTGAGGACTTGTTAACATTATTGCTCGATCTACTAACCCTGTTACTACGTTTCTCTTATAGGTGACAGGACAATTTGCCTTGTAATTCATGTAGCGTCCCGATGATGTGGGCTTGTTGTACCATACTGTTTGTAATGTGTTGTTGTGTTTGATCACTGTGATATCAAGGAAATTTATGCTGTCGTCCTTTTCAACTTCCACAGTAAACCTCAATCTGGCATTAAACGAATTAAAACTATTTAATACGTACTCTATTTTATTTTCCGGAACTATTGTGAGACAGTCATCCACGTACCTTTTGAAAAATGTGGGCTCAAAATCCAAACTTCCCAGTACCACATCCTCGACATGCTCGAGCACCATCTGAGCTACCACACTAGAAATGGGAGCTCCCATCGCCACTCCTTCTTTTTGGGTGTACCATTTGTTGTTATATTGGAAGTATGTGGTGGATAATGCCAATTCAATAGCCTCTAGAAAATCTGTCTCAGGTAAATCAGTGAAATTTTTAATGGTGTTCCATTTTTGTTGGATAACTTCCCTTGCGAGGTTTAAGGGTATGTTTGTGTATAGGGACTCTACATCCAAAGAAATTAGCTTGTGCTCCCTGTTAATGTTTATTGAGTCAAGAAACTGTTTAAACTCAAATGAATTCTTGATGTAACATTGATTTTTACCTATGGTGTTGGATAATATGTCTGCTAAAAATTTCGACAGGTTGTAGAACGGGCTCTGAACATACGAGACAATCGGTCTTAATGGTACTTGGGTTTTGTGCAGTTTTGGCAATCCATACATCTTGGGAGACTGTGCATTATTGATTTTTAGTCTCTTCGCTATTGTTGGTGATATTAAATTTTTGTTTTCCCACTTAGTAATGAGATTGTTGTTAATTTTTTGAAATTTATTTGTAGGATTGTTTTTTAATTGTGAGTAGGTATTTTCATCGTTAAGTAATTGGTACATTTTATGTTCATAATCTGCTCTTTTCATTACTACAGTTTTGTTGCTCTTATCAGCATTAAGTACAACAAGATGGCTGTTCTCTTTTAAATAATTCTTAGTTTCTATTATATGTTTGCGCGATGGAATATCCGTACTTAGGTTTTGTGGACGACTTGATTGCTTGTAATTGAGTACGGCATTACACACTTTTGATCTTATATTATTTTTTTCATTTTCGTTTTTGTTTTCTATGTAAGACAAAAACGAAAATGAAAAAAATAATATAAGATCAAAAGTGTGTAATGCCGTACTCAATTACAAGCAATCAAGTCGTCCACAAAACCTAAGTACGGATATTCCATCGCGCAAACATATAATAGAAACTAAGAATTATTTAAAAGAGAACAGCCATCTTGTTGTACTTAATGCTGATAAGAGCAACAAAACTGTAGTAATGAAAAGAGCAGATTATGAACATAAAATGTACCAATTACTTAACGATGAAAATACCTACTCACAATTAAAAAACAATCCTACAAATAAATTTCAAAAAATTAACAACAATCTCATTACTAAGTGGGAAAACAAAAATTTAATATCACCAACAATAGCGAAGAGACTAAAAATCAATAATGCACAGTCTCCCAAGATGTATGGATTGCCAAAACTGCACAAAACCCAAGTACCATTAAGACCGATTGTCTCGTATGTTCAGAGCCCGTTCTACAACCTGTCGAAATTTTTAGCAGACATATTATCCAACACCATAGGTAAAATCAATGTTACATCAAGAATTCATTTGAGTTTAAACAGTTTCTTGACTCAATAAACATTAACAGGGAGCACAAGCTAATTTCTTTGGATGTAGAGTCCCTATACACAAACATACCCTTAAACCTCGCAAGGGAAGTTATCCAACAAAAATGGAACACCATTAAAAATTTCACTGATTTACCTGAGACAGATTTTCTAGAGGCTATTGAATTGGCATTATCCACCACATACTTCCAATATAACAACAAATGGTACACCCAAAAAGAAGGAGTGGCGATGGGAGCTCCCATTTCTAGTGTGGTAGCTTAGATGGTGCTCGAGCATGTCGAGGATGTGGTACTGGGAAGTTTGGATTTTGAGCCCACATTTTTCAAAAGGTACGTGGATGACTGTCTCACAATAGTTCCGGAAAATAAAATAGAGTACGTATTAAATAGTTTTAATTCGTTTAATGCCAGATTGAGGTTTACTGTGGAAGTTGAAAAGGACGACAGCATAAATTTCCTTGATATCACAGTGATCAAACACAACAACACATTACAAACAGTATGGTACAACAAGCCCACATCATCGGGACGCTACATGAATTACAAGGCAAATTGTCCTGTCACCTATAAGAGAAACGTAGTAACAGGGTTAGTAGATCGAGCAATAATGTTAACAAGTCCTCAATACCGACCACAAATAATTTTCAAAATACAGGCCATGTTGAAACAGAACAATTACCCAAGAACATTTATTAAAGGGATCATAAAACAGAGATTACATAAAATCTATAACGACTCGCAAAGACGAGAAAATCAAATAAAGCAATCACAAAAAAACGTTACGTATATACCTGTTCCATATATTGCAGGGCTTTCAGAAAAGCTAAACAATATTGTAAAACCGTATGACTGTAAATTAGCCTATCGAACCAACAACAACTTAAATCACTTATACACAAGTTTAAAGGATCCCATTCCCATTTCAAAACGATCGCATGTAGTATATGGAATTCCATGTGGTGATTGCAACAAAGTATACATAGGCCAAACCAAACAGTGGTTAGATGAAAGAATAAATGGACACAAGTACGCAAAAAACCCAACGTCTCTCAAAAAACACAAAGACAAGATGAAACATAATTTCGACTTTAATAATGTTAAAATCCTCAAAACAGAAAGAAATAATAAAGCAAGAGGTGTCCTCGAGATGATCGAAATAAATCGTAACAAAAACACAGTTAATGATAGGGCAGAAATAGAGGGCCTCTCTAAAATCTACTTTCCCATTTTATAACATATTACCGCGCTGTGTATGAAGTCGTCTGGTATTAAATAGAATTAAAAAACAACGAAAAGAAACCATCAGAGAAAAAACAATACAAAATAAATAACACACGATAAAACATCTTGATACATAGAAGTTGTTTATTATATGCGTATGCGGACAGATAGATATACATTTCAAATAAAACTGTTTTCAACGTGTGAATAAATTGAATTTGTTTGTCCGTTACAGGCATTAGTCTGTTTTTATTTCTACAAATATAAAACATGCAATTGAGTTCGAGGGGTGATATAAAAACAACGTGCATCCAAAGTTAATAAAACAAAGATTACAAATTACGGTAAGTTAAAAAGCGTTGGCATAGAATGCGTTCTGTAGTTTAAATGAGAAATTGTATCTTTTGCAGTTGGTTCTGGTTGCAGTTAGACATTTTCAAAAAAAAAAAAAATGTGTAATAAGTACAAAAACTTTTTAACTGAGGAAGACAGAAATAAATTTGTCGAAACGTTTTAATTATGTGTTTTTTTATTGTTAAATTTTTAATATTTGACAAGGAGTAAGAAACAGGCCGCTAACACCAAGAATATTAATATTTTTATTGCTATAAACGGCCAAGAAAAAAGATTTTATTTTATATATATATATATATATAATCGTATCCCTTAATACCCATTTCGGGTGTCGGGTCTGCATTCCACTTTACCCATACACAAATTGACGCCATTTCTTTCTGTCCAGGGCCATCTTTTTCGCTGCACTCCATGTTTTGCCTCTTTTCGTCAGCATTTTTCCGACTACGTTATCCCACGTTTGTCTCGGCCTGCCATCTACCAGGACTTTTTGCTTCCCATACTGCCTTGACTGGAACACTTTTCTCCATTCTTTGTAGGTGACCCCACCAACGTAATTGCCTTTGTTCAATAAAATCGAACACCGAGATTATTTCCAACTCTGCCCTGATTCTTTCATTTCTAATTCTATTTCTTCGTGTCACACCCTTGGCTCTTCTAAGATATCTCATCTCTGTCGCCTGCTCTTCTGTCTTGCGGATAGTACCCAGGATTCACACCCATATGTGAGTATAGGCCTGAATATTGTTTTGTACACTTTCATTTTTGTTTGTGTTGTTATTTCTTTCTTATTGATGAATCTTCTGCTCATAGCGTAATACATCTTATTAGCTTTTTGTATTCTTTGATTAATCTCAACATCGTTATTCCCATTGTCTTCTACTACAGCACCTAAATATTTGAATGTGTCCACCTGTTCCAATTTTATCCCATCTATACTTATATTCATATTATCTCTTTCTCTTGCTACCTTCATTACCTTTGTTTTCATCTTATTTAATTTTATTCCTTTTCTCTCCAATACATCATTCCATACTTCTAAATTCTCTTTCAATTTCTTTTCGCTATCTGAAATAATTACCACATCATCGGCAAAAGCACAGTCTGTGATCTCTACACTATTCAATTCTCTATAGCCTATAAACATTGACTTGGTCCGTTGTCTGGTCTCATTGATGATGTCATCCATATAAGTTATGAACAGTAATGGGCTGAGTCCTCCACCTTGCCTAACTCCTCCACAGGTAAATATAATAAATTTTAAAAACCCCTCAGGCTATCTACGCCGATATAGAAAGAATTTTACTCATAAATTCCTTATTTTATGGCCATTTTTTGCTCTGATTCTCGAGCACTTCTCGGGCGTAAACAAATGTTGCAGTTCACCATATGAATTAGTGCTATTCAGTAAGTGGGTGTTGTTTACATTATTTCTTTGCTCCGTTGTAACTTTGCGTAGTTTAACTCGGTCATGTCCGCGCCCTAGTGATCACATAAAGGTGAACGGTCCTGTCCAGCGAACGACTCAACTGTTATAATAATAATAATAATAATAATAAGCTTTATTGCCCAACAGTTACTACCAATTACAGGACAATTTATTGGAACATTACAATAATGAAGTATGTACATATAAGTTATACAATAGACAAAGAAAAAAGAAAGGAGAATTAAATATTAAATGTTATAGAGCATGTAATGACAACGAACGTCAATAATATTTGTTGAAGTGTTCCGCGATTACCGCCCTCACAAACCCGACGCTGGAGCAATTGACATCGCAGTGTGCGCTGATTTCATTAAAATTAGAACACATAGAATAAAGAGGTGATCTAACCGCGACATTAGTTTTCGGGAAAGGCAAATTGAATGTAGGGGCATAGCGCGACGCAGGACGGGGCACAGCAAACCTTATTTGCTGGAGTAACGCAGGAGAATCAACTACATTGTGAAGCAACTTAAACAAAAAGCATATACCCGAGGTGATACTCCTGAAATGGAGAGAAGTTAATTCGAAACGGGCCAACAACAGACAGTGGTCAGCATTCCTACACGGATAAACTCCGTCAACTCGACTCCATAGAAATTTAACAAACTTGCGCTGAACCAATTCAAGCTGCCGCATATGACAGTGATAGAGTGGATACCATATCACACAAGCATACTCAAGACGTGACCGAACCAACGAGAAGTATAACGCCTTTAATGATTCAGGATTAGTAAAAGACCTGCAATTGCGGACGATGAATCCCAGCATTCTCAAAGCAGTAGAAGTTACATTGTTTATGTGGTCAACAAACGTGAGTCTCGCGTCAAAAATCACACCCAAGTCCCGCATCGTCTGAACCCGTTCCAAATCCGAGCCATTTAAACTATAGACGAAAGCACACGGCTCCGCACAGCGCGAGAAAGACATAGATTTACACTTCGCTACATTTAGTGGTAAGTTATTCGTAGTACACCAACGGAAGATGTTATCCAAGTCAGCCTGAATGCGAATACAGTCTGAGATCGAAGAGATACTACAAAAAATCTTTAAATCATCCGCGAAGAGTAGCTTATCACAACTGATCACTGAAGTGACATCATTAATAAACATATTGAATATCAAGGGACCCAGATTAGAACCCTGCGGGATCCCAGACGTAGCGGTATACGTGAAAGAAGATAATCCATTGAAAAAAACGTACTGAGAACGTTTACTAGCATAGGACATCAGAAGACTAACAAGAGCATTACTGAGGCCGAAGGCTCTGAGCTTCGTAGCAAGAATAGTGTTGTGAACAGTTGAAGCGGGAACGGTTCCCGATCAGTTTGCTGAACGCAAGCATTATATATCACAGACGCGTAGTCGCGACAGTTGTGAAACTGTTCAGTGATCATATAGAAAAGCTATTGTCACGGTTCCTTTAGCGTTACGCTCCCAAAGGCCGCTAATCCCGTGACGAGGGGTTGCTCAGGGGCGAGCACTCGCTTTATAATTATAAAAGTATCAAAAGCAAAAGGTACCTACCTTTAATTCTCCACAGGCCTGGCTTCTCTTAAGGAGGCGAGGAGATATAACTGTCTCAATAAAACACTACTTGTAAGACACTTATTTATTAGATACTAATACCCACTAGAGGACAACAATAAGAATTACAACGAAGTATCACAAGTGATCCTCCTATCGGAAGATCACTTATTAATTTCTATTCTGTTCGGAATCTGCTTTATTTATTACCTCGGTAACGCCAAGCCCATCATTACGCCGCTGAATCCGCACATTCCTTCCGTTCGATCAACTTCCGTTGAACTCATCGAACGGACAGACAGGATGTATCGACTCAGCGCAAGGTAAATCAGGAGTTAGGTTACCGCTGTAATAATTCTACTACTATACAGAGTGTTGATTCGCGACATCATGATCGACCTTCGCAACAGTGATTTTTCATTACCTGGAATCACAATAACAGTGATTTTAAAATATCCCTGAAAATTAAACGTGATTCGACCATATTCCAACCAACAAAATCACAATTTTAGATCCAGCTCGTCTCTATATACTTATTTATTATAATAAAATGATTATTTTATTATGGACTTATGTCATTTTACTTGTTGCCTAGTTCACTTTTTCGGCACCATGGCGCTGTATCTTTAATATTTATCCCTTTGCCCATTTATATCATCAGTGTAATTGGTAATGTGGTAATATCGTAAATGTTAATAATGGCTGAATATATTGAGCAAGTTAATACGAATGACGCAATGCTTTCTGCAAATACATTAGGTGTAAAGGAGGAACAGTGCCAAGACGACAGTTTTATAGAGGATAAAGTGTGTATCTCTGAAACTGGTATTACTATAGACAATGCTGAAGTGCAAGGCCCCATTTGGCATGGCAAAATAAAGCAATTTGAAGAGTCCACATGTTTGGAGACCGTTAAAACAGAAATGGCATACTGTGAAGCACAGATTAGATCAAATGGCGCAGTCAAGGCAAAATTTTTATCCGCGTTTTGTATTGCTTGCGGGCAATTTTAGATGGCGATGACATCAAGAAATTACAGTTTTCAATAACACTAAGCAAATAGCGGACGATTCAAAATGTATTTGATAGCGGGAAATTCAAAATAAAGTTTATTACAAATTAGGGTTTCATACCGCGAGATCAAAAATTATATTGATAAAGGTTTGCCATGGAATGTAAAACGTCCGTCTTAAGTTATATCATGAAGTGTCATACTGTCATTAATATTTGTCATCCTAAGCACGATACACTTATACCGGTATGCTCACTTTAGCTGTCAATGACGTCACTGCGGAGCAAGTCAGATTGACAGTTCTCATATCTGCTGCATTTTGACACTGTTTTAAGTTATTTTATCGGTTTTCTTTTAAATAACATTTACTTAATATGCCTGGTTGTGCTGTATACGGTTGTCGTAAGCACAATCGAAAAGTAGAAACAGTCAGATTAAATATTACAGACTTCCCACGGAAGAGACGGTACGAAATGTGGTTAATTGCGTGTAAAAGGCAGGATTTTATAAATTTGAAAAATGGTATATACACAATGCAAAACAATTTATTCTGTGACTTCATTTTAATACTGTGCTAACGAGATGCTAGAGTTATGCATTAATGATCTGTGTAAATATAAACTGGAAATTGTAATTGAGGTATTGATAAGTGTTTCATTTAGTGAATAAAATCATTGCCAAAATGTAAATACAGATATTTATTTAACATATACTTTGAAGCTTATATTTTCTTTAGCACACAATTAAATCTTATTTAGTGAATCGCATAGATCTGAAGTATTTGATATTGGTAAGGTACAGCTACATCGCTTTTAATAGAAGGGTCTCGAGCAATTGAAGAGAAGATAAACCAACATTCGAATGAAGCAAATACAACTTGGCTGGAATTTGTTATATTTAATATACATATTTTACAAGTGTTTTTAATAATTATAAATTACCCACGGAAATAAAACTGACTCCACCGTCTTTAAGCCATAAATTAATCTTGATTTTAGATTAAACAATAACAGTGGTCAAGTATTTCAGAATTTTAAGGGGCTTTGTATTATACCTAATAATATCAAGTTAAAATAAAATTACCAAACTAAACTTTTATTTCATCTTTATCCTGCCTTGCAAAATTTTTAATTCGAAAAGATATTATTAGGTTGTTTTTGTGTTTGATAAAAACACTGTGTATTTGAACAGAATACAAATGTTTATAAAAAAAAATGTATTACATGTTTCTTAAGAAAGATAGGAATTCTAATTATGCTTGCTAATATAAAAGAACAACCTTGATAGTTTAAGAAGTTTATTTCAATTCAGTTTGAGTAAATGACTTTAACACTATTAAAGAAAAAGCTATACAATTTTGTATCAGATTGAAATCCAAATACTATTATCATTATACCCTTGCTATATATTAACGAAAAGCATCCTGAAATAGTTACAATAATTTAGAAATTCTTAATAACCAAGAAAACTACCTATGGTGTCATCGATGTATAGAATGCCTCATAATACTTTATGAATGTTTGCAGATGTACAAATGTGTTGCTCTTAATGTGACAGTCTTGGAAAAAGTATTGAATCAAATCATTCACTTTCATAGGTGATCAGTAAGCATCGGACACTTTAAAGTTTCAAAGTCAGTCTAATGCGATGTTCCACACAAATTACTGCTGAATCGTAAAGTACTCAGAGCATTGTAAATACCATCTATTTTTTGACTTTTAAGAATTTTTAACTCATGTTTGTTGCTTCAAGTTGTCTTTTCTTTGAATCTGGAAGAAATGTGGGAACTGCATCTGAATTTAAATCTTTGTATGATTTTTGGGAGAATTGTAGTAATTCTTGTTGGAACGATGTATGAAAACATGATGGCTCAAAATGAATGGAACAGATACATGCTGACACGTTTTAGTTTTTTAATTATGAAGAATGATAAAATCAGACTTCTGGAATTACCATTTTCCAAATTTATTAAATCCTGCCTTTTACACGCAATTAACCACAAATTTCGTACCCTGTCTTCTTTGCGAAACCTGTAATATTTAATGTGGCTATCTCTACTTTTTCGATTGTAATTACGGCACCCGTATACAGGACAACCTGGCATATAAAACAGAGTATTATTTTAAAAAAATGACAAAACAACTTCAAAATGCGTCGAAATGTTGCCCATATGAGAACTGTCAATCTGACTTGCTCCGCAGTGACGTCATTGACAGGTAAAGTGAGCATACCGGTATAAGTGTATCGTGATCCTAAGAGATAATATAATGACAAATATGGACAGTATGACACTTAATGATATAACTTAAGACAGACGTTTTACATTCCATGGCAAACCTTTATCAATATAATTTTTGATCTCGCGGTACATGATTACAACACTGTAATTAAATTGCATACTATTTACTAGTTCCCATAGTAATGAGGAATCATTGCTAAGTAAAACAGTATACAGTACGATATTCAATTACAATGCTGTAACCACACAATAATGTTTTAAAGAAAAGAATTACTTAAATAATTACATTTTAATATTGTTACGTAGAAAAGGTACAAAGTACATTTATGATTATTAATAAGTAACATCTAACACGTATGTTTTAGTTAAATTACCAGTACAAAAATAAATTAACGAACAATAGCATAGTCTACCAAAAGTAGAATTTTCGACTAACAAACATATTTTTAACAATAAGATAGAATTTCTGTCGAAAAAGCACAAGTACCTACTCGAAATACTACAAAGTAGAAAAGGTATAAAGTACATTTATGATTACTATTGAAAAATTATAACTAACATTCAACACTTATGTTTTAGTTAATTTATCAGTACAAAAATAAATTAACGAACAATAGCATAATCTACCAAAAGTAGAATTTTCGACTAACAAACATATTTTTAACAATAAGATAGAATTTCTGTCGAAAAAGCACAAGTACCTATTCAAAATACTACAAAGTAGGTAATTAAACCTGATAAACACATAATGACTTAAGCCCGCCCATGTTTACTACCACCATTTACAAAATCTTGTATTACTAAATGATGAACATAAAATAAGGTGACATAAATAAAAATATGGATACATAAGATACCTAACAAATTTAGTAGACGTTTTTTCATCAATATATAATTAAAAGAGTGACAATTAGGGCTTAAAAATTAAATAATGTTAATTACATGGCTAAAGAAGAAAACAAAAAAATTAAACTTGCAATAACTAACACCAAATTGATTAATTTATTGGTGTCGTAAAACAAATGTGACTTCCAAAATGATATGGCTGCCTTAGCCTCCGTGGGTGGCCTCATGGGATGGAGTGTCGGCACTGCATGTCTGTTTAAGCGTACGGAATGAGGGTGTGCATAGCAGTTTGTGTCAAAATGTAGTCTGCAAAGTTTCTTATTACATGTTGTACTGGCATCTAGCACAGGTTTCATGCCCATTTGCTGTTGTTTCACTCCTGAATAATAAAATATAATAATTACAACTGTATACTAACAAATATCAACGATAGTATAAAGGCACGTTTTCATTATAGGAAACTGCCTAGGAAAATCATTAGGAAAAACCATAAATGCTTCTGTACCAAGAAACCTGAAGTTTCTATTAACACTGCTAAACATCGATTGATTGCTTGTGAAAAAACATAATATAGAAACTTAAAAAGAAGTAGTAAGTTTTTCATGTACTTTAAGGGGGGGTTTTACTTGATCGTCGTATGCCACAAAATGGTCAATTTTAACGGAAAAAATCGCAAAAATTAAGGCACATGAAAAAGTTGCCGCTGCATGAACGAAATAGCCAATATTTGTTCTAGTGACTCACGATTAAAATTTGCAATTATATTAATAAATAGTTAAAATATATAGCACTTTGAATTTTTTTCATTTTATAGCGATATAAAGCTTACTGCGCTTAGAAAGTACTTTTTTGAATCGTGAGACCCTAGATATTTTTATTGTGGACACGACAATGTATTTACTTTACTTTCAAAATAACCCTGGTCTACAAAAAATGACTTTGAAACCAATGAGAATGATCACAAGTTCTGTACTGATAAATGGCAGTTAGGCAACACACACTTCAATGTCTAAGACCAAGGATATGGAAGGTATACCTGATCAACTGTATTAAGCCGACCATCAAATAAACAGATATTGTATTGAACTTCTTTTATTACCTTAGGTAAACGAACGTTTCATTCAGATATCGGCTTTATTTTGTAAATAATATTTGGGAGAATGTATTCGATATTAATTCTTAGTCTGGAATAAATATATGTTGTTATTAATATTATGAAATTTTACTTGTTACTTAATTTCTGGCGGTCATATATATTTACTTTAGATGTTGAAGGTTTTTAATCTTAATAATATGAGTAATGTGGTAGTAAACTAAAATATTACAAAAATAATTCTGTGTTTAACAGTAACAGCGCCTGTTTTTTTTAAATGTAAATACCTATATATATGTATTATAATAAACAGATGTTTTGGATTATTGAATATTATATTCCTCCCAATTGGCATCGAACTAACTTTTATCACCAAATAAAGAAAGTCGTATTGATTTTTTCATAAATACATGGGGTTGTTATAGACAAGCAAATTTTAATATATTTCAGATATTTGTCGGTGTTCATTTATGATTGCTTACGTGATAATATTGATGCGTCTACTTAATTAGACTTTTTTCTGTTCCTTAATTTTCTCCTAGTTTTCAAAATGTATTTTATTTTTCAAGAACAATGTTCCGGCTTTATGGAATTTCAGAAATACAGTTTTCTTCGGCAATAAATATATTATTATTATTAATTATGAAGTTGCACGACTTATTATTTCTAACCTTACGTGTTAAAGGTTTTTAGTAATATGAACAATGTTTGTAGAAAACTAAAATCTGACAAAAACAACTTTATGTCTTTGTAAGATACGAACTTAGAGGTTTGCCGGACTCTTCAAACTAAGTTGCATTGTTTGTAGGCAAGAAGTTAACAATTTTCAGTTTTCTAGATGGTAAAAGCACTTATTTAAATATCTGAATTTGTTGTGCCTTCATGTTTTTGTTATATTTATACTATGTATTTTGAGCTCAGGACAGTTTCTATATATTTTTTTTGTATATATGAGTAAGTAAAAGAGCATGGGTCAAACGAGCGTATAAGTCTAAGTACAGCAGTTTATCAAGAGTGGCAGCAATTGTTGGATGGCGAACGAAAAAAATGTTGCATGTAGGCGTAAAAAACAAATTTTGTTTAATTTGTACAAAACTTGGTAAATCTAAAGATCACGTATGCTACAAAAATTTGTCTTCGACGTCAACAGCCCTGAAGTCGACAATTATTGCGGAAGGTTTTCGACATTCTCGTGAAATACACTGCGTAATTTATGGTAGATTAATAGGGGACGGTGATAGCAGCGTTCTTGGAAAACTACGTGAAACGGCTCCTTCCGGTCCCCAAAAAATTATTGAAAAAATTGAGTGCGGAAATCATATACTACGTAATTATATAAATAAAATTACGGACTGTTTGAAGAAACCCAAATTCAATTCGGACATAAGACAATTAATAATAAACAATTTACATAGATTCAGTGCGGCCGTGACAAAAGCAATTGAACATTACAAAAGTCCGAACTTAAAAATAACGAACCAGATAGTGAAACTGCAGCGTGACATTATAAATGGATAGACATATTTTTGGTGAACACTCGAATTGTGCTTCTTACTTTTGTCAAGGATCAAAAGAAGGCGAGATCAATATGTAAATTTCAGAATTTTAATATGTATGATGACTTTATTAACGCTTTAAGTCGGCTCAGCCTAATAGTAGATCTTTAATAGGAAACGTAGATGCCAACATTTTAGAATCTTTTAATTCAGTCATTGTTTAATTTGTAGGAGGTAAAAGATTGTATTATATTTAACGTAATTCTTACAGTGCACGTTGCAAGGCGGCAGCAGTTTCATTTAATTGTAAGGGTAAATATCACTCAAAGCTTCAGACCAAATATGGATGTATACGACAGTGTCTGAAAAAAAACGGCACGAGAAGAAAACATTTTATAAGAAACAAAAAACACATTCAGGAACTACAGACGATCGCGACTATGGGCCGGAGGCATATGCATATTTTATTGAAGATATAAATAATTAAAAGTACGAAGAAAAAAAGATACATTTTTGAAGAATTAACAGCATCAAATTTTGGCAAGATAATGAAATTGAGAAGAACCACATTTACGTCCAATACTGTGAAGGCTTTATTATACCAAGAATTTATAGGAACGAATGCGACACTGCACGGTAATGAAAAAGAAGAGCAAGCTGTTAAAGCTTTTGACTGTTTGGCAGATCTAAAAGTCGAGTCTTGTGGTCTTTTTATTCAACCTGTATATAGATTTTCAGCGGCATCTTCGGACGGAATAATTTCTAATCAAAACGCGGTTATTGAAGTACAGCGTCCATTCAAGGCTCGCAAAGCGACTCCATTTGAAGCTACGGGACAAAAATAATTATATTTTCATAAGTTAGGAACAGCGAATTACATTTAAAATCTAGGCACCATTACATGTACCAAATATAGGGACAGTTAAACATAGCTCAGAAAGATGTATGTTACTTCATAGTCTGGATTCCGAACGATACTTGGTATGAGACAATATACAGAGATGAAGAACTCTGGCCAGAAATGGTAATTAAGTTAGAGCGTTGATTGAAGGAATATATAAAGATGCGCAACGCTATAGTAAAATTGCGTGTCTTTCCGTTAAGTCGTCCCGCAAACCCCTTGCCGAGAAACATCATCGCTGTCTCGGACTGTTTCGAATCTCGGACCCAAACGACTGATGCAGCTATAGATCTCGGATCCAGTTTTGGCTACGCTCAGTGCTATGTAGTGGCGCATCTTTATGTATTCCTTCAATCAACGGTTAGAGTAATTTTATTTTCTCGCTTTATTACCTGAAATTATTGATCCTCGTATTTTGAGAAATCTAGAAATTAGAGACGTCAAATTGGAGAATTCGTATGTACCTACTGATTGTGACACGTTTAGACAAAACTCTACTTGGCCATTCTTGTTTATTTTCTACACTGTCTATACTTTTGTAAACATTTTTTGTGTGTAAAAAACATGAATTAGGCCTACTGGGAATACCGTGAGAAAAAAAACGCGCTTTGCACTCTACCTATAAGGTGGTGCGGAAAGGAGTGCGTTTGACGTTTTGCTGCCATATACGGTTGTTTAAAAAAATTATCGAAACTTTACTGAAAAAAAAATATAGACTGTAAGGTATAAATAAAAAAAAATAATAATATCAATAACAATTAATTGTAAGTTGTTGTTATAAATGATTAGTTCCGAGTCCGCAGAGTTCGTATCTTACCCACGGTGACATTTTTATATTTGATTTCGCTAACAATACCAGTGTCGACTGTAAAGAATATAATTTTCAATAATTTAAAACATGGGCTACTTAAAGAATATAAATTTTTACATTTTGTAAGAAACACCGGCATTGTTTTTTTATCAGATTTTAGTTTTCTCTATTACAAAGCATCAATATGTAAAGTAAATACAAATGATGGTGAGAAATAATAAGAAGTACAACTTAAATAATTGATAATCATAAATAATAATAATAAAGTTATATATTTATTGCAGAATAAAACTTAATATCTAATTAATTTCGGAAAATATCATTAAAATAATTACAAATTACATAAAACGGGAGTCTTAATAAAACTAAATACATACAAGCCTAAAGGATATTCAGAAAGAGCAAAAACAAATTTCGAATAAAGTAGGCCGGCCCACCAATATTTTCATGCAATAAATGCAGGAGACAAATATCCCAGATTTATTTGCTTGCCAGTTGACCAGACATTGCTTCATGTTTCTGTTCGTCTACCTGCATCGTGTAAAAGGTACAGGCATATTAAACTCCGTAAATATATTCAATGTATTTCAGGCCACCCGACATACGCCGTTCGGGAATTTTTCTTAAGGAAAGCCTACCCTTAAAGGCTTTCTTATACACCTATAGGGTTAAACTGCAGTTGAGGTGTCGGGCGACTAGTGTACCTTATAGAGCACCTCTAATTGAACAACTTTTTCTTATAAAATTATCAATGCGAGCATAGAGAAATGGAGATAAAAAATAAATTAGGTACTGACCGAGTCAATTTTGCAGTTTACATCTCATGTAAGGTATGCCTTGTAGATCATTGAAATGATGAAAATCACGATAATTGATGTTTATTTCACATAATCACACACAATTTAGGTCAATTTGTATGTTTTCTTATGACTTTTCTGCGATTTTAAAAGCACCATCGAATGTCAACTAAAACAGCTGATATCGTGTGATCTGGTATTTACAATTTCGCTAAAATTCAATCAAAAAACGTACAAATCGAAGGTAATTGTTGTGTTGTGAGCTTAAATAAACATCAATTATTGTGACTGTCATTATTTCAATGATGTATACAATGAGATGTAACCTGCAAAATTGACTCGGTCAGTACCTAATTTATATTTTATCTCCATTTCGCTACGTTTGCATTCATAATTTTATAAGAAAAAGTTGTTCGGCTAGATGTCCTTTATGAGGTACACTAGTCATTTTGTCCGACACCTCAACAACTTCATCGGTGAAAATAGAACGGTTCAACTGGCACATTCTAGAAATAAGCCAAACTCACTGCATCAGCTTCTCACGACACTGTATATTTAATGTTATGTTCATTAACAACAATATAATAAACCTTTTTCAGATCAGTGCCTTTACTTTCCTGTTCGCATTCCTCGGAAAATTATGCAAGGCTTTTGCATCCTGCCTGTACGCCCCACACACAACGCACCTATCCATTCCTGAATTCTAAAAATGCCTTATGTTAACTTAATAAAATTATCATATTAATTTTTACAGAACTTACGGTACGATTATAACACCACTAATAAGTTAAAAGTAGTAAGAAAAACACAAAGAATAATGTTTTTTAAGTTAAAAGTAATAACAAAAACATAAAGAAAACGTTTAGTAACATACACAAAACTTATTTGCTGGATGACTTTCAAAATAGTGACAGTGCTAGTAGCGACATCTCAAAATATTCGGTTAAAGTCATGATTCAAATTTACTTATAGGTCTCTTGTTTCTCAAACCGTGGCGCCATCTAATAATGACCCACTTAGGTAGACGAGGCGGCAAAACCCCGGATTTAAGTGAACCAGTTGTTCTAAGTTGTGGTAGCGTGTTAGTTGGATCTTAGTAGCCACTGACTTTCATTATGAATAGGGCTGTAAATATTTATTCTAAAATAAAACAAACATTACACATATATTTTTTATTTCAAAAAACAACAATTACATATATTTTACTTAAAAGAAAACATAATTTTTTTTGCAAAAGCTGATATAATGAGCATTAATCTCTGTTCACAATCCCTAATTATATTTAGCTTTTGACAACGCTGGGAACCTCAAGATACATACAACTGTGCATACAAGGTCAATCTGGCGTCCCTATTGTTAATCATTGCCGAGTATTGTCTACTTTTTAGTCGCAATTCATAAATTAATAAGTACTAATAATGGCAGATCGTGTTGATACAGGCGGTGTGAGAAACGCTTTGGTGTCACAAAATATATTTAATATGAAGAAAGAAGAACGCCAAGATAATTCTATAGTTGAGAAAGTCGATGTTTCTGAAACATCCATTGCATACAATGCTGAATTACAAGACTACATTTGGCATGACAAAATAAAACAATATGAATTGTCGACAACTTTGGATAATATTAAAATAGAATTCTCATCATCTGAAGGGAGTGAAGTACATGACAGTGGTAAAATGGATCAAGGGATCAGTGCTGGTGATATAAAAATTGATTTTGATAATGGAATGCTATGTAAGTATATGTATGCATATTAATGAGCGATAATAATATTGTAGTTTTTGATGTGATTTTGTTATAGTCATAATATATTATGTTCAGAGAGAATAAATGCCAATTTATATTGTGATTGTATAATAAAAATATATTTTAGATTTAGCAATTGTTTTATCTACTGACCAGTAGATTAATACGATGTACAATTTGAGACGTTACATAATTTTACCTGTCCAGTAATATAACTTATAAAAGCCATTGCAGGACTATCATTGTAGTCTTTTAGTAATCGACATTGACCCAGTAACCACTACCAGTAAAATGTAGGAACAAAGACAAACTAATCAAATAGTATTTAAAATGTTTAACTTCCACCTCTAAAATACTCTTACATGAAAACCACCTACAAGTTAAATAGCATAAATAAATGTTAGTCAGTGCTTTTCTATATCTGTATTGTATTTCAAGACTTGTCTGTGCTATCCTTGTTGACAAATTTGTTTTAAAATTAGTATTGTAGTACTTGACAGATAATATTTTGCAACATTGACAAATTTAGCACCATTTTGTCATATTAGCAATGTTAAGGTTATTTTAAATACAAATACATTTTTATCACTTTGTATACATACATAATGTTTGTCCACCCGATATTTGCCACTCTCAAATAAATTTTACATGTATGTGTGTAGTCGATACCCTTAGCCAACTTGCCTACTCAAGTAGTGAGAAACTTGCTTTAAATTACTTTCTATTCATTTACAATAAATAACATTATGTCATGTATAAGTACATATTCTTGAATTCTCAAAGTATTTGGTACTTATCCCTTGGACTTTGTTATTTGGTACCACATATACAACAAATAACTTTGGAACCAAGTTAGGTATATCTATAAGCAAACCCATTTATATTGACCAGTCAACATAAATAGGTGTCAATATATGTATTGCTAATCCTGTTCAAAAACGTTCCTATCATTGTTTTGTAGATTTGTTATCTCCTACGAGTAAAGAATAGAACAGGAGAGAGTCTCCTTAAAAATAATATTTGTCCAATGTGGTAAGTCGATATGGCCGCCGTAATGCATAAGCGTGCATAAATATTTTGTATGGGTACTGTACCTCATATATATAATACTACTATATCGCGTGTAGACAAGGAAAACTTCGCTCCAACATTGTGAAATAAAATATATGGTGCTATGCCGTGTTATTGGAGTATTGTCCAAACTGCACATGCGTTACAAATAATTTTTCAAATTTAGGTCTGTTTGTTTACCACATAGATTCATTACTATAAATATTTAATTATTGTTTGTATATCGTGAAACAAGTATAAATAGTTTAAAAATCGACAAACCTCTTTATAATTAATAATTGTGCCTTTTCAAAAGTGGAAAAATAATTTAATTTCCCTTAATGAATGACGAAATATCGTCCTGGCATCATGTGCAAATCACAGACAAACAAACGATCATATTGAAGAAGTATATTTGTGAAAAGTTGTACGAATTGTGGTTATGTTATCGTAAATATTGTAAATTAATTAAGTAAAACCAGCAATCAGTTCAATTGCATTGCAACTGTGTTTCTTTGAATATATTATAATGGGATATCGTGAACAGAAAGAAAAACACCTCTGTAGGTCATGTACAAAAATTTATTATAAAAGTTATTCAACTCAACATACAAGAATAATAATGAATTAGATATTGTGGTGTTCTTGTATTCTAGAATTACTCTCATCTATATCGGAGCAATGTACAGAAAGAACACAGTAAATTTTACATGAATTAGGTAATTATATTATTATGTTACATATTAAAATATTTGAACTGCTCATAATAAAAAGGCTTCTATTAAACCTCTTAGAAGAGACACATACCAATCCTTTTGCCACAGCCTTCTAATTTTTTTGATATATATCTAATAGAACATACATGTGTTCATAGAAAGTTGAAGAATTTTGACATGTCCATCACGGAATCCACAGATCCCATATGAGATATTAATATGCCAAGATTGGGTATTTTGAGAAGATATTGGGCCGGTTATTGGAATTTATGCTATGATGCATCACTGATTGTGATGATGATGTCTTATTTATAAGATAGTGAAGTGTTTTTTTCTAATTTGTACTTTGCTAAATATGTATCGTAATATCTGTCACTAAATTGTAATCAAGCACAAAGAATGTATTTTATATTTAAATTTCCAATAAAATATGTTTTAGTGTAAAACAATTTGTAGATGGTACAGTATAAAGATAATATTCATTTTGGATTTTGTCAAAACAATGTGTGATGAGTTCTTCTGAACTTTACCCAACATTGTGGAAGTAAATAGTGCAGTGTTATGAACAGCAAGATAGGCACGGCATCAAACAGTATTCCTGTTTTTATATTGTTACATTCTCTAAATCTTTTTTATCATTTTATAAATTTGTATGTATCTATTAATTTATACAAATATTTATATTTTATAATAATTTTTGTTTTGTTTTAATTCCAAGAAAGTATATACAAAATAGATTTCCGAACATAAATAAAATAAAATTTAATTTTTTACTTCGTAAGTAGAAATTGAACGTTGCTCATTGATGTAATTATTGAATCAAATACAACATCAACATACTTTTTTTTACAAGCAATAATATAAATTATTTGCAAGTCTCATTTCTACTCATCTCAGTTTATGAGACATAGACATAAAGAAAAATGTATTGATTACGAATATACTACTACAGACACTGAAGAATTTCAAGTGTATCAGAGTTGGTAAATGTTTGTTTATATTCTTTGCTACCATATGAGCGTAAATAACACTATCACGTTTTTATTTTCGTGAATGGCTTAATCATTCTAGATTTTAAAAAAAAATTAACAATAATAAAAATTATATTCAATCACAAAAATGTAATGGTGATTAATTCCACGATTTTTGCTAAAACATTCATGTTTCAGTGTATATCTCGACACAGAATTAAATACAGGAATTTAATTAGTTTTGTACATTGTTGATTATGCGACATTATATTGAATAATGTACATAGACAAATATAAAATAGATGTTGTTTTATTCTTATGTATAGCCAAAATATTAAATACAGTAATTTTAGTAATTTATTTGCATTCTTAAGCTTAAAAGTACAAGCAAAAGTATATGTTGAAATATAATACAATCTGACATATAAAACATACCTGAATATATTCGATTGTGTATATAAAACATTAATTTATGTTTTCTGTAAGTCAAAACAAGCAGTATTTATATTCAATAATTGACACACATCAATAAGCACACACTTATAATGTACACAAGTTTTTCTGTTCAAAATCTTTTCTGTTAGTCGAAATGGAAGGACCGGTATTTACATTTAATAATATAATTTCACATTTTCCAGTAAGCACGTAAAAATCAACGCAGAAGTTGTAACTTCACAAGTTTTTCTTTTAATAAATCACTGGAATCAGCCTTCATATCGTTTATTTATTCTACCTCGTATTTTCTGAGTAATTCTACAAATTCACCGATGAAGTAAACTTGCACAATGCTGAAGTCAATAAAAAACAACTTTGCATATGCTCTCAGTAATATGATAGTTATAGATGTCAATTTAAATCAGAGGTTATAATTATGTTTTCTGTTTATCTGTCATTTCGTAAATTTCAAAATGGACAGTTTGAGTTGACGCATGTGCAGAACACGCAAGGCGGCCAATTCTATCTCTCTTAGTTGGGACGAAAAATTACACATTATGAATATACAACACACGCAATATAGTAGTATTATATATATGATGTACCTACACTACATATGTTCTCGATAATCATTTAAAATAGGTTGTTAGTCGAAAAATAATTAAAGAAATATCGTGAGTGTATTATGTTTTCAATTCTTTTCTTCTTTTTAATATATTATAAACGGGTTTAAAGAAAATCTGCGTCAAAAATATAACAAATATTAACTGACTTGGATATGTATGTTACGCCACTGAACACATAATCAGACATGTCATCAGATATATGACAAGTTATTCAAAATAACTTTTTTTAAATTATTATTGCCTATGTTGAATGCCAATCAAATAACTTACCGATGAAGAGAAAAAGTTATGTTTTACGTTCTTGCCGTTTTAGAACGACCACAAGCCACACAATTCACCATTATCGAAACACTAAAACGTCATTTTTGACATAACAGGATATAACTCACCTCCCTTAAAGTGGTAACTTCCGTCTAAAAAATACCTATCCCCCCACCACGTTATTATCTCTCCTGTTCTATTCTTTACTCGTAGGTTATCTCCGACACTATTATTAGTTTAAAACAGTGCAATTAGTTACTATAGAAATATTGTTTTCAATACGTTTCCGTTAGCTCAGCTTTTTATTAAAAATATCTTACCCGCTAAAAATACGGAAGAAGTTAAAGTATTTGCGAATCCCAAATGTCAGTTTGACATTTCACGCGGATAATTTCAAATTTTGGTTGATTATCGTATTATTTCCGCAGTATGACGGATCGTAGTTAAATAAAACAAATTACGATATCTTCTATTTCTTTTTAACTGCTGTAGAGACAAATGTTTTTATATGCTTTTAAACTTCTCTCTACATTGAAGCTATATGAGATAGGTTGAACGACGTTTGTACCGCGAGATCAAAAATTATATTGATAAAGGTTTGCCATGGAATGTAAAACGTCCGTCTTAGATATAATTCTTTTGAGATAATTCTGATTAAATTATCAGGTTAACTGTCACACTGACATAAAATTTGTAAATATATGTTTATTTAAAATGATTTACATGTATGAAGAAGATTTTATTAAAAATTAATAAACAAATTACAATAAATGTTCAAAATGACTCCCGCCTTGTTCGATGCACACGTTTACGCGCGTTTCATGCTACCAATAGCATTTTGCAACATTTGTGGCGTCATGCTTGCACATACTTCAATAATCTTTTGTTGCAGTTCTCAAATTATGTACAGGAGTTCTGAAAATTCTATTTTTGCAGTAAGGGAACACAAAATAGTCCATAATAATAGTGAAACTATGTGACCTCGGAGGAAACTCAACTTGCGTATGCAAACTTATAAGCCGATCATCAAAAAACTCACGGAGAAAGGCTATAGTTTCTCGTGTCATATGTGCTGTTGCGCCGTCATGTTAGAAATAAGCATTATGAAGTTCATCTTCGTATAGTTGTTTATCAAATTCATTCAAAATGTTATTTCTGTACCTCGTTGCATTGATGGTGAAATTGAGAAAATCTGCCCAATTATCCTTCTACGGGATCTATCCAAACCCCAATTTTTTGAGAATGTAGTGGAGATTCAACATAAAAATGCGGTTTATTAGTGCTCCACATTCGCATATTTCGAGAATTTACGTAACCCGATGAAACCATGCCTCATCGGAAGAAAAGTTTAACAGGTTGTTATTCATTAAATTGTGGACGAACCACTGGCAGTACACAAGACGTCTGAGGTGGTCTGTTGATATGATTGCATCTTATATGGATGCATGTTCAAGTTCTCCTTTACAATGGTTCGGCATGTTCCATGAGAATCCTCAATTTCTTGGGACAGGCGTCTCAAAGATTTTGTGGGGCCCTGCTCCATACGATTACGAACGTCAATAACCACTTCTTCTGTACGAATAGTTGGCCTACCAGGACATTTTTTAATGAGTAACAGATCGAGTTTCGCGAAATACACTAACACTATGTGCGAGGCACACAATGATCTTATAATAGGTTAGATGCAGCATTGGTATATCTTGCGCGTATGCAGTATTGTCGTAAACATAAGAGAGAGAAAGTGACATCGTACAAATTCCAAGTGCGACAAAGAATGAGATACTGATATCACGTGGGTTGGGGCAACTTTTATATGATTTGTATTAAGCCAGATTACTAATTTAATTTTAAAAAGTGTTACGTCTAGGAGACACGCATGTTAAGGTCATATTTGAGTAAGGTAAATAAAATGCAACAATGAGAATTTATTAAAAACACTGTAAATACAATTTGAGTAATTAAGTATCAGAATAATAGTACAGTAGTACCCCCATATTCGCGGGGGTTTGGTTCTGTGGTCTTCCGCGGATACTGAAAACCGCGGATAGTAGCGAACGCTTTATTTTCGAGTACAATATGAAATATGAAGCAAAGTTAAAACAATGAAACAAGAAAAAATAAGTTATATAATATTTATTTAAAATAAATAAACAATAAATAAATAAATATTCTTGTGCTGTGGCACAAATAGAATTTAAGTTTTATAAATATATAAGTTCATACACATGCACATTAGGGTGGAGTGATAATGTATGAAAAAAAAAAATTCTAATTTTTTTTATTGGAATAGCAATACAAAGTTGCCTTTTAATGAGTAAATTCAGCATACAAAAGATTGTTTACTTGTCTTGATGTTATGAGGTGCCCCAACCCAATTGAAAATTAGAAAAATACTAAATTTTTAAAAACATTGATCTAATTTTGAATGATAGTATTTTTATAGATTTCATGTCCCTCATAAAAAAAAAACTACATTGTGATACGTTGATTAAGAGCCTGGTTAGGAGTACTAATATTTTTAATCAAGAAAAATTAAAAAATATATATTATCAAGGAATGAACAAAACCAGAAATTAGTAGATTATTTGGTATTAAATTGTTTTTTTGTTTCAAATTTAGGCATTTGCTGCCGTGATAATAGTCTTGCCCTTATGAAACCGTCTCGTTTTTTTTCTCCACAAACTGCACTTGAAGCTTCGGTCACTAATTTGATACAGCGCTCTACAGCTTGGGTATGGCACGGAAAATCTTTAATATTCTGACATGTAGTCAAACCGTTTTCGACAATCTCTTTCAAGGCTTCATCAGATAAATTGGAAGTCAGAGGTGGTTCAGTTATCTTACATTCTTGCCACGTAATTAAGTCGGTATAATCTTGAGCATCGAAATTTAAAGCAGGCACTTTAAACGTTCGAAGCCCTAGAGTATTCCCTGCTCTTGCTTTTAAAATTCGCTGATATGCTAGTTTACGTATGATTTCTCTGTCGTCTCCAAGCATAGCAATAAGAATATTTTCTGGATGACCAAAATATCCATTTCTTTGGATTACCTTATCAAGGATTTTCTTCAAAGGCGCATTCAAATATCGAGTTAGGGTAATTGTTTGCCACAGGTGCTTAGCTCCGTTTATACATGAAGGATAACATTTTATTGTGAACCACATTGGACCATAAACTCTCATAACGAAAGTGGCTAATATCACTAAATTTTCTTCGGGGTCTGTTTTAGTAGCATATAATCTTAAGATTCTATTTGCTGTAGTAAGCCATCTAGAATGGTTAAGTGGTCCAGGTGTAATATTAGCTAGATCAGGAGAAAAAATGCCAGTGCTGATAGCTGTCATCACATCGTAAAGATATTTTTGGTCGGTGCTCAAGTCATTTCTAGCGACTTCAGGTAATATGCAGGGAATGGTGGTAAATTGAACAAGTGGCATTGATTCACATTTTTGTAATTCAGATCCAATAGGGCCTGAAAAGCATTTAGGCCCTGTAGTTTTTCCATCCAGATGCAATAAAAGATGTCGCAATGGTAACTCATTCGAATGTAACTGGCAGACAAACCATTGTAATGGTTTGTTAAGTTCTTCTTCCATAAAACGAATAACACCTCCGTTGAAACCTGTATTCACGACTGTACCATCGCAACCAATAACAACTATTTCATCCAATTCCACCGATTTTGTTCTCAAATGATTTATTATGGTACTTTCAATACCTTTAGCAGTTCCCAACTCACACGTAACATGCCCGAAATAATCACTTCCTGGCTCTGATACAATCACATAATGGTCTTCTGTTACTCTTTTTCTATAAAATTTGCCTTCCTTCTGAATACTAACCAAAGTCTTATCTTTTCTGCCATCAAAATAAATTCCGCGTATATTTTTATTGCGATCTGCATCGTGTAATGCTGATCTGACTTTCGTTCTTTCTCGGCGCAACTTTGAACGATCAATGACAGCACTTGGATCCTTTGATGTAATAATACCAACATCTTTTAACACAGAAGAAGCTATAATAGCAGCTGCTCTGTCAGAGACTCCAGTACGATCGCAGGCGAGAGCTAATGATGGTAAATTTAATCTCTTTTTCTTAAGTGGCGGAGCAGCTACTTGTTTTGGCGATTGATAAGGACTAGAAGCTACGCTGTTATTGCTTGAGCTGGTGCTTTCGGTTGTTAAGTCATCAGGCAAAGAACGAGAACAAGACGGTTGGTTAGGATCCATTATCTCTTTTTTACGCAGTAATTCTTTTTCTTGTCTTTTTAATTTTTTCATATTTTTTACAGTCGCAACCAAATCTACACCGCCTATCATCATTTTTCTTGTAGTTCTTTGATCAAGTAAAAAACATACTTCTTCCTTGGGAACACGACTGTCTTTTGAGCAATTGCACTCTGAGATTACTTTGCATTTGCAACTGCAAATATCAAATAACCGTTGGGACTCAGTAACAAATTCATTTATTTTCTCTTGATATTTCTTGTTCGTTTGACGGCTTTGATAAGGTTTTAGTAAGCTTCTATATTTGTCATGGTAAGATCGAATAAGTTGTAGTACTCTCTTAAAGCTGACAGTAGGAAGCGACGCTTTTCGCCAGATATCTAAAATTTCCGTAGCCAATCTTTGGGATATATCATGAACTGTCGGCTCTTTTGTTGTTTTGTCAGGCTTTAATTCATATTTAATATATAAGTAATTTTTCATAACAGCATTATAAGTTGGTAATTGAGACACTGGTAACTTCTCCGGTAAACCAAACACAGGACAACATGTCTCTTTTCGTGTTTTGACTCGCGACATTTGACTGTAATAAAGAGAAATAATAGGTATAAATTATATCGAAAATAGTGTGTCATCGACAATCTGTGAACAGGAAATTAAAAATATTACTTACATACAGTCTTATTTTCTTGACAGCAGTGGTTAAAATTAATGTTTCTCACAAGTAAAATAACAATAATACACGCGCACAATGGCGTTCGAACAACGTTTGACAAGTGCAGTGAAATCATCTCTCCCGCCTCAACACCCCCGCCCCCACCCCACCTATCCACGCACTATTCAAGGTTAAACAGTTGCCAACGAAACGGAACACACAGAATATGATTTAGCGTTAATTTGACAATATTAGACGTTGGTGTTTTTTGACAAAATTTTGCGAATTTCTCTAAAGTTCATGATGTTGGGGGCACCTCTAAATTTATCATGTGCCAAATAAAATTTTGTATGTATATTTGTGAACAATAACAGCAACTTTTTACAGGTATTCCGAAACGAATATGAAAAAAAAAATTTTTCACTCCACCCTAATGCACATATATGTAGTACAATACATATTTACATACACAACAAGAAAAACTTTATCATCGTGAGCTACATATTCATTCAACTTCCTCCAAGTCCAAGTTAGCAGTCGATTGTTTACTTAGATCCGAAGCAAACGATGTTGATGGCTGTGTATTATCGATAGTTTTGTCGACTTTTTCAAAGTACATTGTTATTGGTAGTTGTCGTTTTTGTCTTTTCATTTCAATAAACAAATCCTCCAAAGGTTTCAAGTCTTCTTTTATAGTGCGAGTAATTTTAATACTGTGTTCCATTATTGGATCATATTCTACTATCTCTTCTTTTAATGTTTGAGCAGTTCGAAATATCCCTGAAAATTTTTCAAGCGTGCATGCTGGCGGTTCTTGGTGACCCTCATCGTCACTCGCTTCTGGAGAAGATTTCACAAGGTCTTCCAATTCCTCGTTGGTGAATACTTGATCCTCTTCGTTTATGTAATCACTGAGTTCCTCTTGGGTTATATCGTTAAATCCTTCTCCATCTATTTTCTGCGCTATGTTAAATATCGTTGTTAGATGTGAATTAATATCATGTGTGTCTTCAGAACTAAGAACGATGTCATTCCACAGATTTTTCCAACATGCTATTATCGTTTCTGACTTTAATTCCTCCATTGCTCCTTTGATAAATAGAATTGCGTCAGCAATTGTAAATGACTTCCAGCATTCCATGAGCCCGATATCAGAGCATTCGTTAGCCATTGTATACAGCATTTCGAAAACCTGTCGAATATATATGGCTTTAAAGCATCTAATGACACCTTGATCAAGGGGTTGAAGCAATTGGGTCGTGTTAGGTGGTAAAAAAAGCACTTCAACATTTTTATCTTCTGTGCCTAGTGACACAGGATGCCCAGGAGCATTGTCTAGTATCAGCAGCACTTTTTAAATGGTAATTCTTCCATTTCCAAATATCTTTTCACTTCCGCAATAAAGCATTGATGAAACCATTGTGTAAATAGAACAGCCGTAACTCACGCCTTTCGATTTGATTGCCAAAACACAGGCAGGCAAGCTTTATCTTTGTATTTAAGAGCACGTGGATTCTATGATCGGTAAACAAGTCCGGGTTTAATCATATGACCAGCTGCATTTGTACAAAATATTAAGGTAAGTCTATCCTTAATTGCTTTAAAGCCTGGTGCACTCTGTGCAGTCTTATGAATATAAGCCCGTTGAGGCATTTTTTCCCACATAAGACCAGTCTCATCGCAGTTAAAAACTTGCTTAGGATGATAATTCTTTTCTGCAATAATTTGTTTAAATTTTTCTGGAAACAGGGCAGCAGCTACATGATCAGCCGACGCAGATTCCCCTGTCATTTTTTATATTTTTTAGATTAAACCGAGTTTAAATCTAGGCAGCCACCCCCTACTTGCTGTGAATGATTTTCCTTCTTCAGTATAATCTTGGGTTTGCATATCTTCATATAAAACCAACGCCTTTTATTGTAGAACTTTGCCATCGATAGGAATATGTTTTCTTGTCATATCTTCCACCCATAAATTCAAGGCATTTTCTACCTTAAGTAACACTTTATTACGTATTGTGGTTGCAACTTTTGCAGTTTGGGGTGCACTAGAAAAACTAGCTCGAATCTTATCTTTGTTTTTTAACACTTCTCGTATCGAAGATTCGTTTTTATTGTATATTTTAGCAACAGTTGCAATAGATTTTTTTTCTATTTCAATCGTATAAATGATTTTTATTTTTTCACTAATAGTGAGCATTTCACGTTTTCTTTTTGGTTTAGAAGCCATTTTAAAATGATTTTCAAATTTACTTGCTTTATTTTAAAACCATTGCAAGCACTGTCTTGTCCTACAATTCGAATAGTACTAAACTCATAGTTAACAGGAGCGTTTATATGTACAAGTAAAAGCGAGTGGCACCTTAAGCACGTTCCAACTTGTTTAACTTATCATAAGAGAGCGCCGAATTCAGGGGATGACTCATATATACGACGATATATCGACAAATGCTCCTATAACTTTTATATTTATTGATATAACGCGTTTTCTGCTCATCATAGGTAAATCGCGGATGAATCGGCGACGTTGAGGATCATACAACCAAACAAGGTCTCCTTCTCCGTAACCACCTCTCTCGGCTTGCACGTGGTAACGATTCTTCGTCCTGTCGCTGGCATTCTGAGTGTGATGGCGTACTCACTCGTGGACATCCTTCAACCTTCGCCAGGATCCACTGACGCAGTCTTCTCCATTTGGGTTCTCCACAACACACTTGAGTAGATCATCCTCTACCTTCAGAGAGTCCCATTGAGCCCAGTAGGATTCCAGTCCCTGTGAACGAGGAGACACTTCTTGCCAAGCCGGTCCGCGACCAATTCCCTTCCAAACCATCAATGAACCAAGGTCTTCATCAGCTTCTTAACCAATCCGCAAATTGTCAGGATGCCACGGATCGTCAACCACGATTGTTCCGAATGTGTTGGCCGATTTTTCTTCTAGGCGGTTGCTATGCCTGCAGCCTCCTGGACGTGGTCTTCTTGCAACAGCATCAGCGTTTTGGTGTTGCACAGATGCAATTCGCGCTATTTATTTTGAGGCTCTACGATACTGGATCGACGATTGCCTCTTCTCATCAACCCGTTTCATTTTTCGCTGCGCCGCTATGGTTTTCTTGGGCTTCTTCGCGCATTTACTATGCGCATGGCCCATTTCCATCTCCATTTCCAATTCCAACATCGGAGCGTTCTTCTCTTAGGTTGCACCTGATTCACCAATCGTCGGACTACCTGTTCCAGGTGTGCATGCCCATACTTCATCTCAAGACGCTTGATTAGTTGAGGATAGTCTTGACACTCTTCTGGAAGTAAGGTCTGCAGAACATCACTGGCCTGTCCTCTTAATGACACAATCAGGGCAGTAACTTTCTTCGGGGACGTCCACCCATGTGCCCCTGTAGCGGCTCCGAATTGTTTCCGGTACGTCATCCATGACTTCTTTCCATCGCAGGTGGGAGGTTTTACCATTGCCTTTGCTGTTCGGGAAATCTCCAAGCTTCCGCTTGAGATGTCATGGGGACCGCAGTCGTTCATCGCTGGCAACTGAAGCTGAACCCCAAACTCGTCCCCCATTCCGAACACGCGCTCCTCAACTTTCTGTTCCACGACTTCGATGGCCCCAGAAAATTCCTGTCTCCCATTCGATGAATTCTTTTGAATGTCTTCCTTAAAAGTAGTCTCGCGTTGTTTTGCAATTTCATCTTTCAAAGCTTTTGAATTATTTGCAATTTCATCTCTTAGAGTCTTGAATTGTTTTGCAACTGCATCTCTTAGAGTTTTAAAATTATTTGCAATTTCATTTTTTAAAGTCTTGCGCAATTGTTTTGAAGAATTTTTAATTTCTTCCACTATTACGCTTACATCAGGCTGTACTTGAAACAAATATTTCTCGGGATCCTCACCTTCATTTATTAAAAGATCACGATGCCGATCCTGGAGAATTGTTTTTTTTCCAGACGCATCTGCGTCCCTTTCTTCCAATTCTGCCCTTAACTCGGAGACCTTTAATTCTTCCAAACGTTTGGTAGCCATTTATTTATTTATTTATTTATTTATTTGCACTTATGTTTATCCCACACTGACACCAATTGTAACGTTTTCGGGTTCCAATAAACAACTCGTTCAATTATTTATTTAAAACAGTCTGTATATTCACACACTTAAAATTATATAACAATATAAAAACATAAAAACTAACGTAACACACTTAAACTACTACAATTTAATTATCACAGGTATTTATTTATTTCCATTACTAATATGTCCGCCCTGTATATTTATATAACAGTTCTATTTATATAACACGGCACTTAAAGAACTATTTATTTGTTTGGCTACTTATTTATTTCCACTGTTACCACGAGACCACTTCTTTATCCCGAATTACTCATCCCGCAATTAATTTCCATCGGTGACCCAGTCGCCTTATATACACATGAGGATTTCCAGAACATACGGGCACAGCCCGGCTTTTTCTCCACATGTACAAGAACGTTCTAGGCCTTTCGCTATGCACGCCGTACCGCGTGGATGACTCATAACTACCCACATCTCGTGATGTGATTTACGATATTTACCGGTCGCGCCGAGATGATTTATAACCCTTTTTTTTTAACGTCGCCTGGTCTGGCTGATACATATTTCGTTACAATATTATAAGATCATTGTACCTTCATTAATTGTATGAAATAATTGTTCCCTGTAACACCTTGTTAATTTTTAACTTACAATCATCAAAAAAAAAAGTAAAATCACGTCAAACTTAGGCTGAAACCATAAAAAAATAAAGCAGATATAAATATAAGATCATTGGAGGCACATATAAAAAGCTTGCTCTACTACTGCGAAATTTGGTAAGTGTTCACGAAAATTATCCAAACATAAACGATTGCTGTATTCCTAAATACCATTAACTAGCACACCTGTTCTAAAATACGCTTCAATCATGTAAGTTTTGTGTGCTGTGGTGTAAACCATAAATGAAAAACTACAAGATGTCAGAGAGAAAATATAATGGCAAATATTAATGCCAATATGACGCTTAATGACAGACGTTTTACATTCCATGGCAAACCTTTATCAATATAATTTTGTATCTCGCGGTATAGTACCGGGATATCAACAATTAAATTGGTCAATGGTGGTCATGGATTTTAAAATTATTGTCGTAGTGTGCATCGTACATTTTTAGGTATGTCCGGGTATGTCTTAATTTTTTGAATGTCAAAATCTGTCAAGTTATTGTGTTGACGGTTTTTGAATCATCTTTCTCACCACAGAGCACAAAATTTACATGATTGAAGCCTATTTTCGAATGGGCGCGCTAGTTAATGGAACTTGGGAATACAGTCAACGTTTGTGTTTGGACAATTTTCGTAAGCACTTCCCAGCCGTAGCAGTATTACCGGACAATTTTTATGCATGCCTTACAAATTGTGTTGAAGTGTTTCGCGAAACTGGTTCTGTGACGCATAAAAAAGGTGCTGGTAGACCAAGAGTTCGTACAGAAGAAGTTATTAATGACGTTCGTCAACGTATGGAAGAAGAGCCTACAAAACCTTTAAAACGTCTTTCTCTCAAGAAATTCGGCTTTCTTATGGAACATGCCAAACGATTGTAAAGAAGGACCTGAACATGCATCCATATAAGATGCAATCATATAAAGCTCTTCTGCCTGCAGACCACCCCAGACGCCTTGCGTACTGCCATTGGTTCGTTAATAATTTAATGAATGACGCTCTGCTGAACTTAACTTTTTTTTCTGACGAAGCTTGGTTCCACCTTTCGGCATACATCAATTATCAGAATATGCGAATGTGGAGCACTGATAACCCGCATATTTTTATTGAAACGCCACTACATGCTCAGAAAATTGGTGTTTGGATGGCAGTTTCTCGCAGAAGAATAATTGGGCCAATTTTTTTCAATTTCACCGTCAACGCAGAAAGGTACAGAAATATTTTTTTGACTGAATTTGTGCAACAGTTAGACGATGATGAACTTTTCAGTACGGTTATTTCCAGCAAGACGGTGCAACAGCACATACTACACGAGAAAATCTTGCTTTTCTCCGCGAGTTTTTTGATGACCGGCTGATAAGTTTGCGTACGGAAGTTGAGTTTCCTCCGAGATCACCTTGTTTGACAATTATGGACGACTATATTTTATCTTTCCTTATTTAAAAAATAAGATTTTCGCAAATCCGATACATAATTTGCAAGAACTGCAACAAAGAATTGTTCAGCAATGTGCAACCATAACGCCAGAAATGCTGCAAAACGCTTTTCGCAGCATGAGGAGGCGCGTAAACTTGTGCATTGAACAAAACGGGGGACATTTCCAACAATTATTGTAATTTAGTTTTTCTGGTTAATAAAAACGTTACTTATTTAATAACTTGTAGTTCATTATTATTTTACAGCTGAACTAAGTAGGTAACACATCTGTAGGTTATTGATAATGTCAGTGTAGCTTGACAATGATTGAATTATTTCAAAAGGATGATTTAAACTAAGACAAGCGTTTTACATTCCATGACCAACATTGACCAATTTAATTTTTGATATCATAGTATGCATAAATTAATGAAAAAATGTCAATCTTGGGATGGACAAACAACATGTTTCATCATTCAGTATTAATTTAAAAGATTACCAAACTATAATAAATCCTGTAATTCTTACCCTCTGTAAATTTGGCCAACAGACTGTGAACATTGTGAAGCTTATTACGAAGACTATTGCATCGAATGTGGAATGCTTGCGCATATTTTGAACAAGAATCCTTTGAATAGTGCAGATAAGGGGACACGGGCAGCTATACCAAATGATATTTTAGATATCCAAGATTGTCTTGGACAAACTGAAATATATGCTACAAGAATTATTCCTGCGGGTGTAAAATTTGGTCCTTTTGCTGGACTCAGCGCGAGAGAATTTCCTTGGGAAATGAAAGGAGAGAAATTTGTTTTGGACAAAAATAAATCGAAGTATTTGAATTGGATGCAGTACATCAATCCTACCAGGAATACTTCTGACCATAATCTGCGTGTCGTTCAATGTGAAGATAACATATATTATCAAAGCACTCGTCAAATCCAAGCTGGTGAAGAATTACTGGTGTATTTTGGTGAGGAATACGAAAACAGCCCAAATAACATTGTCAGACTGGATTTTTTTACCATTAAGAAAGACATCATTAAGGACGTGTTTGCCTGCACGTTTTGCTGCCTTGGATTCAGCTCGAAATCGCATTTGGCCAAACATAAAACCCTTTGCGTTGAGGATGCAGCCGGAAGGTTTTCAATTGAAGGTATTTATAATAATCTCATTTTGATGTTTGTGCGTTTGACTGTTGTGATTTTTGTATTTTAAAAGACATTATTTTTAAATTGTTTTACTAATAGTTATTTCTCTTTTGGAGATTCTTGTCCAATTGGATAGAATTGATTAAGTTGAAGAGTATTTCAGGAAAATAATTGTTTACTATTGATATTCAGTTATCCAATGCTCTAAAAACTTATTACACGTGACAATGTAGGAATGTGTTACAATTATTTTGCTGTATTTTATCTCTTAATTGAGAATTTTAGTTTTATCGATTGAATACTTAAATTATCTTGGCTATTTCGGGTTAAATAGATCATCCTTCTGACTCCTTCTGCCATCTAGGGGAGAATTTCATAAGAGTCCTACCGCCGTACGTTTTACATTATCTCATGTGTGTAATGTATATGTGTTGACGGGTAGATGGCGCATTTGTTTTATTTAGTGGTTTCGGCAGTTTTAATTAGTTTTGGGAGTTTATTTTGGGTCAGAGTTATGTGAAAAAGGTCAATTAAAATTAAAAAGAAGCAATGATTATTACTATCAAGTGCAAAGTCAATTAGCAATAACTAAAAGAAAAATGTGCTATTTTGTTATGTGGAATAAGCATGGCATGCTGGTGGAAGAAGAAAGTATAAGTTTGTGTCGGTACAAAAGCAACATGTAAAATTTTATTTTGTAGATATGGAGAGATTCGGATTTTTTCAAAAATGTAATGCTTCCCAAACTTGAAGAATTTTTTTACATGTGCTTACTACTAGAATTGGTGGATCCCCGCTATATAAGAGGCCTTCCAATTAGAAATCCCCCTAGAAAACAATCGTAGATTTTTATAAAAAAACCGTGTTTTTTGAATTATTTTAAATTTTGAATACTGATACTTTATGAAAGCGTCTTAATCTATTTACATAAAAAATGGTGGAGATCTCAGAAGAATGTTCCAGAAATTAATCAAGCATTGGATATCATTGTTCCGATTTTGTATGCAAACGCTTCTTCTGCAGATATCGAAAGAACTGTTTCATCATATGGGCTTATCCATTCAGAATTAAGAAATGCAACATTGCTAAAAATAGTATTTTTTTATTAATATGAAACACACAGTTTTCTTATGTTTATTTATGTTTTCTTTGTATTTGAAAATTTTTATGTAATGTTACTAAATAAATGTAAGACGAATTTCTTTATTTTTCTGCTTAAAATAATTATATAAATATAATAAAAACTATAAGAGACTATTACAAGAAGAAAAATCATGTTTTTTTAAATAAAAATCACATTGATTTAAATAAATCATAATTTAAACTCTGATTTTATTCAAATGATTTAAATCATCTCAACTCTGAATATGAATATAGGATGATGTATCTATTGATAGGTAGCAAGTGAACGTATTATTTAACAGTCATGAATAATTCTTTTTTTATTATAATTTTTTATTTTATTTTGATATCGTAATAACTAAAACATTCTATCGGCCCATAATCTAATAAATTATACCCTTCTTATATAAATAACTATTATTACACTGATTCTCGGATCACACATATTTACGCGGTATTTCGAAAAATGAAAAAGTCAAAACTATCAAAACAATAATGTGCAATGTGTTGAATGTAATATATTTTTGTTGAATAACCTTTCATTTGTTTCTTAGTTGGTTCGGATCGAAATTTTCTGCACCAAATTTTAATTTTATGTGTGTATTATCTATATTTTTCTGATTCAAACGACTCAATAAGTGCGCGCCCTACGTTTATCCTTTATGCCTTTTTGTATATCAACTCGTATCTATATCACTAAACGCACGGAAGAGACGAATCGTCTCATTCTCCTAATATTTGGTTGTCGTTAGTATAAATCAACGATGAATTATGTACCCATTCCCACTCTTTACAAACCAATCCTCGCTGTTGCCAAATTGCCACATCTGTGGCTACCTACAGCAGTCTGAAGGGGAGAGGGGTTAACGAGCATCGAAATATTTTTACCGTCCGGAGCGCTCTTAAGCATCATTTTAATTTTCAAATTTCGATGCGCCATATTGTCAGAAGCATAATTAATTTCAAATATTTCATATACATAATTAATGTAATTATAAATAAACTCTAGCAGTTACAAAGTCTATCAAGACGCTTTTATGTTGGAATATTTTTCAGTGTCATATTTACAAGTTGAGTCCAGATATTTAAATAAGCACTTTTAATAATTTGACAGTTGTCAACATAGGTAAAAGAAAAGTTTTAAAATATTAATTACAAGCTATTTAGATAATTTAAAAAGGTGGTAAAAGATTAAGAAAAGGTCATAGTTTCATGTTATCACAGTAATTCGTAAATAAATTAAAAGACCATTTAGTTATTACACTTCTAAAACTAACCACACTAATTTTTTGTATAAAGAAAGATTTTAAAAAGGATTAAAAGATGAAAAAATATTATATGTATTTATAAGTTTAATTTGTAAAGGTAAAGTTCTACTAAAAAGGCATTTTAAGCCAAAATTCTGATATTTTAATTTATTTTATTAGCGTCCATGACGTCATCGAACATATGACAGTCGAAATGCTAAATTTGCCCTTTAATTTTTAAAAAATGTGTTTTTCTAAGAGAAAACGAATTAAAGTAATTTTATTGTACCGATTGAAAGACGATTTAATTTAACTAAGATAAAACATGATTCCACAAATATTCAAAAATAAACTTGCCCGTAAAAAGACTTTGTAAAATGCTACTATTTGGATTACCATGGTTACTACGTCCACAACAGAAGATTGATATAAAAAGGCACATCCGACGAGAAGCGGCATTCATTGTTATTCATTCTGATTCAGATTCAGATTCTGATTCAGATTCTGATTTCATTCATTTTTCGGTCATTCGAATTCAGATTTCATTCAGTTTGATATTCGAAGAAGATTCAGATATTATTCACTTCTATTCGAATAAGATTCATTTTTGATATTCAATTGATTTTGATATCAGATCCATTTGATATTCATTATCGATTCATATTGAGATCCATTCTCCGTCAAAGTTGTGATACAGTCAATTAAGCCATTAATTGTCTGCTGAGTCATTCCCACGTGCGAGTTAGAAGGTCACCAATTGAAGACGCTCGAGCGTCACATCACTAGGGTGAGACGAATCAATCTCAAGCTGCAACATAAAAAGAAACATTGGAGATATTACTGACCCACCTCAATTAACCGAACGAGGTCAAGGACAAACCGTACGCCTACTCACCAGATAGCTGTTGAAGCCCACGTAGAAAAGGACATTAGCCGTGAACGACGGGAAAATCACACCCCTTTGGACGAAATACCTGTTCTTAAACAATACAAGGAATTAGTTCACAGAAGGTACCAAGTCTGTTTATTAGTATATGCGCCTTTTCTTGACATACAATTAGGTCAAATCTAAATCTAGGTCAAATTTGTGTAACGTCTTTTAATTCGATTATTTCTATAAACTAATTAAATTCAATACTTGAAATATAGCTAACGTAAAACTTGAAAAATCATTTTAAATTCTCAAACAATATAAGCTTATTTAAATATCAGAACTTACTTACATTTAAATTGTATCCGATCTCATTGCTATGCAATCCATTTTAATCGTTTGTACATAAGGGTCAAATTCGTATACTTTGCCTTGATATCAATATTCCAAATGAGTAGAACTTTTGCCTACATTAATGCTGTTCATGTACACAACAAAGTGTATTGATTAATATCAAAATTTTATTGACTTTGTTTATTGTCATCCTGCTTATGGGAATTGTTTATCTATTTCTCGTAATCTTTCATTGTTGTATTGTTGTTGAAATTCATTGATATGTTTTAAATAAATTTAGATCTGTTGTTTTCATGTATAAAGTGTTTGTTTCCATCTCTGTTAAAACCCATTCTTCATATATAAGAGGTACACATATTCTATTTGGTGCTTCAGCATTAGAGCTGTTACTCCAAGTAGACCTTACAGGTTAGAATCTTCAAGATCGTCACACGACAACTGGAAAGTGCGGTATCCAGGACTAAGGTAAATCAAATCTCGAACCTTCTTAACGCCCTGTAGATAAATCAATTAGAGTCACTTAGATATCACCCACTTAGATAATCACATAACTTTTAAATTTCGTTTTGGTCACTTCAACATTCACACGTACACGATAGTTATAGCGACTTCGCGCTTAATTCAGTGTTTGTTCCACCTCTTGGATAAAGTCTATCCCGATCTTGCGCAGTTATACGTTGAATGCCGCGAAGTTTTTGAATTATGAATAACGTTGTACTTAGCTATTAGGACAATTTTGAGATACTAATTGATACACGAACTAAATATATAATTATCTTTGTTTTTATAGAAAGCAACCCCCTTTAGCTAGCCGGCCAAGTTAAAATTGAACGATAATTAAATAATCACTTAGGGACATTAGCCAGTCAACGTCAAATTAAGTAAATAGTTCATTATATTATTGTGTTTAGCAGTTTTTTTTAGGATAAAGTAAATATAGCTCTCTTATAAGTCTCATTAGCTCTCCATACACTATTACATCTTGGCCACGCAAATTAGGGCATTGTAAGGGTAACTAAACACCCTATTACAATATTATACATTTATACGTAAACGTATATGGATATATGTACGTGTTGAGATACACATCATACACTTAGGTGTCATTACCACGTACATATATCCATTAACACGTACATATATCCATATACGTTTACGTATAAATGTTTATATGTATATTTGTGATAGTTATTATCCGTTAATGTACGTTACACATTCAAGTATTTCATATCCTATTTATTTGTGATATGGCGGTGCCACCTATTGGCCTTATATACAGAGATACACATTTAGCGTACAGTTTTGTCTTTAGCACAGTGTGCAAGATGAAACTGTCGTGTTCGGTGTCGCGCTTGGATGGCAGATGTCGCTGAGATATTCTCATAGGCACTTCTGCGATTCAACGGACCTAAGACACGGTCTTAGTTGTGGATCATTGCCAGCAGCACCACGTACACTGAAGAGGCCTCAAAGGCCGAAACACCGGTGTCTGTGCGTTCGCTGTTGGTAATGACACCTAAGTGTATGCTGTGTATCTCAACACGTACATATTGCATTGTTTAAAATACATCACATTTAAGATAATCTAAATTTAACAGTTCTCAAATTCAATCTAAATTTAACAGTTCTCAAATTCAATTGTATGGTATTGCGTTAGAAATATTATTTTTCATATATGATACGAAAAAAATCAACTATGTTGTAATTGTAATGAGAGCATAGTTACGGGAAAAAAAAGAGGATTATTGATTTATGAATTTTTGAAAAGTGAATGAAAAATTTTATGAGAAAAGAAATATTAAATAGAAAGAAGAATTTAATAGTAAAGAATAGAATGCTAATATTACTATAATCACGGAAAAGAATTTACGAAGATATTAGAATTAAACGTGAAGTTTGTTATACAAATCAAGAAATAAGTCATTTTTAGAAGAGAATACAACTGTACAATACTATAAGTCTGACGGATGAATGCTGTCATTACTATAATTTGAACGTGAAGTTTGTAAAACAATCAAGGAATAAAGTCATTTTAGAAGAGAATACAACTGTACAATACTACAAGTCTGACGGATGAATGCTGTCATTACCAAAAGCACGGGAAAGAATTTACGAAGATATTGAAATTGAACGTGAAGTTTGGAAAATAATCCATGAATACGTCATTTTTTTAGAAGAGAATGGTGATGTACTATGTTACAAGACTGACGGATGAATGCTGTCATTACTACATCTACTTAGGAGTTACTGGAGTATTTGTGCTGTTGTGAATCAAACATATGGATACAACGGATGAATGTTGTGGTTGTTATATTTAACCAAGAATCACTGAAGAAGGACCGTACCTGCTTGTGAATTTAATAAGGAAAGTAAAACTCACAAATATACATTTATATGTGCAAGTCCTATTAATTTTAAAAGTTTAAACAGACCTTTTTAATTTAATTCTTGTTTAGAGTTAGAAATTATCATATGATAATTGATTTTGTTTATATATATTATTCTGATTGTATGTGTCAAAGTTTTGAAATTTAATATTTCAGTGTAAAGTAAATGTTCCAATTCAATAATATAAAATTAATCCTTATTGCTTAAATGAAATAAAAATGTCAATACAAATTTCTTACAATGTCAGTTTGATATTTGACAGATTAATTATTTTGACAATTAAATTATAATTTTCATAGATTTTGAGAATCTGTGATTTGGTTTGTATTAAAATTTATAATATCCATTTTTTTGGAGTGAATACGAGATAATTTGATTATTGTCGCCAATTGAATAAAATACATATAATGCTATGTGATTTTTTTTTTTATTGTTTATTTTACTTGAATTGTATCAAGTAACAGAACATTTTACAAGAATATAATTTAGTTTTTGTTGAAATAATGTTAAAGTAACTTTCATATTTTTAAGAACTCTAAATACCTGAGAATAAAGTTTATATTCATGCTTGCTAATCTTAAAAATCGTAGAAACCGACTGAACATAATTAATTGATAATTAGATATAAAAAGCCGGAGATTTATATTTTTTTGTTGAAATTTTAAGAAGATACATATTCAAAGCTTCAGTATCTTGTTGGATAAGTTTTATCTAACAACTCTAGTTAAGGATAACAGCGCAATATATCCATATACGTTTACGTATAAATGTATATATGTATATTTGTGATACTAAATAATAAAATTTATTATTAAATATGAGTACTATTTTGTCTATATAATAATAATAATAATATGTATTAATACTAAAAATATTTGAACATACTTCACGACATCTACCAGGCATAAGCTTAATCCCAGGAGCAGGTGCTGCCGCTAGTTCTGGACGTAGCCGTTCTTTCCTCTACGTCCACAATGGCGTGCCCAAAAAATAACATTGCATGGGCTCTATATATATATATATTCTCTCTACGGTTAAAGTACCGGTTAGAACAAATTTAATCAAAGAAATTTTACTTAATAAAATATTAAACAGTGACTAAGATTTCTTACATGTGCGCATAATCTAAGAGTTTTGAATTTTTACTATTATGTATTAACAGCGTTTATGTGTCATTCCATAAGTGATCCAAAGGTGGTCGCTTGACCCTTTTATGATTAAATGATTTTTTGTTTGTTGATTCCTACATGATTGGAGAGTCCGAAAACACTACTTTTCATTTTTGTCTTTTTCTGAATTTCGCTGACAGCCATTCTTGTTTTACAAAACATGCCGATTTTTGCGTTTGTAATGCTTTGTGTTAACTCATACTACTTGGAAATGCTCAACCCGAGGGTGTATATGAAACACTTGTAATTTTTCTTCTAATCTACTAAATTGTAGTTTGCATGTGTAATTTAATTGTTGGAGGTGTATAATGTATTGGTATTAAAATGAATAAGATCTGTTCCAAGATGCTCTTTAGTTTTTGAGATAAATGCAATAAATTGGCACAAGTCCATGATTTATTCCTATAAAAATACATAATATTAAGTAAACTTGCATGTCATATAAGTATGACTTATAATAATGCTAAAAATGAGGTGTGGGCACGTATGAGCGTTTCAAATTATGCAGAAGTTCTAAATTAATATTTCAATAAGTTCATCATCTTGAAAAATTAAACCTGTGAGTAAATGTGTTACTTCTGGTCCGAATTTTGAAATTTATTTTCTAAAGAATTTCTCAAAATCCTAGTCTCCTAATAAATCTCTATAGAATGCATATTTTGCGAGATATTTGCAAAAAAGTGCTATTCGATAAGAGTAAAACAAAGTGTATTGAAAATTATGTTTTAAATACTTTTATACTGTAACGTTTCCGGGTTCCAATAAACAACTCGTGTAATTATTTATTTAAAACAGTCTGTATATTTATATACTAAAAATTATATAACAATATAAAAATATAAAACTAACTTATCACTCAAACTACTACAATTTAATTATCACAGGTATTCATTTATTACTACTATTATTTAAGTCTATTTATGTAACAGTTCTATTTATATAAGACGGCACTACTATATTTATTTATTTGGCTACCACTATTTATTTCTTCGCACTCGATCCCGCAATGAATCCCGTAATGAATGCCGCAATGAATGAATCCCGGTGACCCAGTCGCCTTATATACCTGCATGAAATGTTCTCGAAAAGTACCAGTAAATTCGGCAATATACTGGAGGTAATCTGGACCCTTCCTTGCTTACGTCATACATCTGTGAGATGACTCACTGCATTTACGATATTTACCGGTTGCGCTGAGATGATATATGGCGGTGTGTAAATAAGACCGTTTTTATACGTTGCCCGGTCTGCCTTTTTTTGCGTGTGACAATTTCGTTTTTATCGCGCCGAGAGATCTGATTCTTTTATTTAATGTAAACACATTTCGTTACAATACTCTTAGTGTACCTGTCAAAAAATGGATTTTTGATAAGAGTAAAGACTTACTTCCGGTAAGAATTTCGAAAAACATTTTTAATAAATTTTTTCTCAAATTTAGTTTTGAGTACATTTGAATTCTTTATAAATTTATTTAAACTTAATCAGAAGAGGGAGATTACTCTTCTAAATACAAAACTTGGAATTGACAGTTACACCCTTTTGACCGCTGTCGTGGTCACACGCAGAGAGAAAGACATTTTTAAGAACCACTTTTTTGGTATTAGAGGACTTCAAAACGTGGACATCTGCAAAAATCTCGAGGTCGAAAATTTTCGTCATCACAATACTTCTTTATACTACATATAAGAAAGTAAAAATGTGTTGGGAGAAGTAGTTATATATGTGTTTATGCCTAACAAGATCGCAAACAACAACTGCGATTCTCCTGTAATAACGGCATCTCTTGTGTGATAGTGCGAACTATTTCAGTGTATAAATATACCAAACTCGATGATATCTATACTCCAATCGCTGAACAGATTCAGTGATCACGTTGGGTTCACGTGATCACACCAAAGTGCTATGCGCACACGCGCATAAAATCATTCAAGGATCAATGTCTGTAAAATAGGTATCGCCGTAGTATTTGACATAAGAAATTGTGCATTTTCAAATCTTTTCTACCAAAACGTATTAAAATTGTATTGTCTCTATAAAATAACACGTAGTAATTCTCACACACCTGCGATCTGTGATACTATTACAATTTACCTAATCACTAGGCCGCGGACATGACCGAGTTAAACTACGACGAAGTTACAACGGAGCAAAGAAATAATGTAAACAACTGGGTGTTGTTTACATTATATCTGAATAGCACTAATTCATAGGGCGAAGTGCAACATCTGTTTACGTTCGACAAGAGTCCGAGATTCAGAGAAAAAACTGCCATAAAATAAGGAATTTTATGAATAAAATCCTTTCTTCAGCGGCGCAGGTACAAGGGTGACCAGTTTTTAAAATTTATTATATTTACCTTATATTTCGCAATATAATATATATATACCGTAGTCGACATATTTTAATTTCTGATACGAAAGTAGCAAGAGGAAAAGAGCGCGACGAAATAAAATAAAGATAAACATATGCGAGGCTGTCAAGTATGCGAATAAATGGTTCTAATTGTAAGTCGAAGTGGGGTACCATAGGTATAGTATAAGATTCAATCAGTACTATGTAGCTGGCAGTAGGCTTTGTACATGGGGGGGGGGGGGCGGGGGTGGAACGCATATTAGAAATACGTATAAAATTTGCTACGAGTATTTACAGAAAAATATTTCATAGGGTATTACTTTTATGAGGATGTACAACAAAACCTATATTCTCCGCGTATTAATAAAATTAAATATTCATTCTTAATTTAGTAAAAGAAAGTAAATGTAACTCTTTTCTTCAGTTGTATAAACGTACATGCTGAGATCGACTATTAATACACACGTAGAGAAATAAGCGTTGTACACCCGGCAAACGTTTGTTATGAAATGTGAAAATCCCCGACTACATTGATTCTCCCACCACTGTTGGAAAGCAGGCATCGCTGCATATTACAAGGTCATCTTCTGCATGGGATAGAAGTGTAAACCGAAATTAAAATTTGACGACTACGGTATATAATATGTACGCGTATGTTTCAATAACATACGCCTACATTTTTAGTTATCATTAAGGCTGCGTTTGATAACGTTTTGGCGGGAGAGAAATGTACCCGAAAAATACCATTTTTATTTCCATTTTTTCAGGCGTATGATATCAAAACATGTAAATTTTATGCATTAAGCATGAAGATAAAGGTTAAACGAGGTGAAAGGTCGAATTCTTTTTTAAATTAAGTTAATATATAAGCCGTAAATAAAATGGGAAGTTAGTGGTTTTGCAACTACTAGAAAAAATGGCTACATTTAAAAATTACACGGTAAATTTATATGTAATATAGCAAGTACATTCGGTATTTATATTTGGAAGGTAAAAATAGTAACAGTAGCTAAATACATGTGTAATTTTTTAAGTGATCCATGAAATAAAATTTGTAACATTTTTGTAAGCAATTACATACATTTACAGATATCTGTTACATTTACGTCGCCTTATAGTGTAGCACATATAGTATAGATGGCGCTATTATCTTGCAATTATTTAGAGGTTAGTTGTGTGTTATACGATACTTTAATTATTTATTATAATTTAAAATTATAATTAACAGCAATTTTTGCGGTTACTAATTATAAAATTTAGTATGTTACGAGTTATTTGAAAGTACGTAATAGACAATGAGCAGTTGGCATCACAGGTTGGCACCACAAATCATAAAAAGTAACTACATAGTTTAATTTGTCAATTTAATCAAATTGAATCATTTTAAAATATGGAGTTTTCTGTTATCTTTAATTGAAAGATGCCTACGGATTTTTTTACGCCGATAAAAGCCTAGTAGCCGTTTTACATTTACGAAGTGGAGAAGAAATTGTTGACAAGAACCTTCTATATTTTTTTTCAAAATTTTTTTAAGGTTGTTGCTAATTACTTAAAATGTAAATATAGGTACATTTTATTTGATAGCAATTTTCAAAACTTTGAAATGCCGGAGGTCAGTTCGCCGGGTTTTTAGTTTTTAATAATAACAATAATCTTATACTAGCCTCATTATTTATAATATATTAACATTAAAGTAATACCTTTACCTTACTTAATGTTTTGAAGATTTTACTACAATTGCTATTCCCCCAGCACAATACCCTAGCAGCATTTTTCGAAATTCGCGGATGTTTTAAGTTGGCTAGGAAGACAATCGAGTTGAGTACAGGTAGGCTAATTCATTTTTTATTGCGAAATTACTAGACACACCGTGTACTCAAACAAAAGATTGGTCAAAAAATAGATGTACAAACATTGATTGACAAAATTATATTTCTATATATATAACTATTATAACTAATTTTATAGTGAAATATAGCGAGTACACCTCTATATATTATTCAATTGCGCCCAGTGCAAACATAAAACACTCGCGAAATTCGAAAAATGCTGCTAGGCTATTCAATTTTAGTTTTTGTAGAGTTAAAATTTTGTACATATTTAAAACTGTTTTTATCGTCTTTATTGTGCTAATACTTGACGCTGTTTGGGTGGTGAATTTCACGGTTTTGTTGGAAGCGCCTTATCTAATGTTCGTGACGTACCTATTTACACTTACAGATAATAATAATAATAATAGACTATATATTTGTAAGACCTCTGTTACATAAAATTGTCAATATTCTCAAACTTGTAATGCATTACAATTGTCAGATCATGATAAGTATAAATAAATAGTGTAGTGTATACTAATACTAACAACACTCTTAACAAATAACAAAGAAGACAGAAAAAAAAACACAAAATAATAAAATCAAATAAGTATATCGATAGTGTTTAATAACACACTAAAATACAATAAACCAAAACAAAAACGCAAGAGAATGTTCACAGGTTACGGCTTGGTTATGTTATAAAATATAACATATATCGCATATATTTATATTTCCTTGTTAAATTTGCTTACCTAGGAACCAATACAATCTGTTAAAAATAGTAGCGTTTCGGCGCGATATTTGAATTGAAAAGTTATAATATGAACTAAATAAAAAGACTGAAAATTCAGACTATTGGTGCGTTTTCGGGTTCCAAATAAACAACTCGTGCAATTTATTTATTTAAAACAGTCTGTATATTCACACACGTAAAATTAATTACAATATAAAAATATAAAACTAATCAAAATATAAAAATGTAAAATAAATGTAACGCACTTAAAATTATTACAAATAGATTAACACATGTATTTATTTCACTACTGTTATTTATGTAACACTGTACCGTATTTATATCACTTCTATTTACATTCCGTAATATTTATGTAACAACTACACTCACTTATTTATGCTTACTTTTCGACTACCACTTAAGGAACTATTTATTTATGTTTATTTATTTATCTGCCTGTTCCGCACGAGACTATTGAATGAATCTCTTATTCCGGAATAAGAAAGTCCTTAGTAGTCGTCGCGCGGAACAGACCAAAGTAAAAATAAATATTAGAAATAAATAAATGGTTCCTTGAGTGGTATACCCTGTCTCAGAATAAGAAGGAGTGATTCAAATATCCCGCCAAAACATGGAACACATAGCTTAAAATTTAGTAGACAATTTGATATGACATCATGACAATTGAGGTTAGAAGAACTGTATTAATTCTAACCAAGGATTTAGCTGTTTTGTGTTTCATTTACTACTTTCGTTAAAATAGATGGATGTGCCGCTTTTCATTCTACCAGTCGAAGCAGCAATACGAGTGCACGGCAATTGGAAACAGGAGAGTAACGTTATAAACACAAATAGGTGCATATATCTATAATTTGATGAATACAAATCTCTTAACATTCAAATCTGTTCATTCTAGTTTTACAAAAAAAAATTAGAAGAATCTATGGATAAAGATATAGGCTCAATTTACAAATGAAAGCATATAGGCTTTGTTCTGAGCGTTTTGAGGAGGATTGTCGTTATAAATATATAATTACTGCACATTTTAGTGTATGTGCTACATCAACATGAAAATTGCGAATCAAGTCTATTTATTATTAAATATTTGTATCAGAGAGCAAGAATGAATCAAACCTTTTATCTCTTATCAAAATGTCCTTAAGAACTTGCAGAAAAAGTTTTACTTATTAGTTTCTATTTTAAATATCAATAAAGAACTTATATAGATAAATCATTCGTTTTACTGCTATACAAACCTTGAGGAGGTAAATTCAAGCAACTAGTCTTGGAAATGTGAATCTTACATACAACAGCAATAAATAGAAAAATTTACATCGGCTAAAATTGTTTACACGAACTGCAAAGATAATTACATATACCTACACATTACTAATTATTATTCCCTATTAAAATTTATTTATTATGAAAATATATAAAGTATAACAAATATTTATTTCTATTAAATATTGGAAATTAACAATATAATTTAGTGTTCACATCGTGTTAAAAAGATTAAAAATTTACATGCTCGGTACAATTTTTCCAAATACTTATTGTAACATTTGTAATTGCTTCTGTCAAAAGTTCTCATATAAGTGATATTCTGAAAGGGGATTTTTTTGAAGCAACTTCATCTTATGTATCAATTCAGATCCTATATGAAGTATTCTTAATTGCCTATCTTTATCGGTATGGCTATTTAATCCTACAGGTTTTCATCAAAGCTTGTCGTGCACTCATTATACTTGCAGCAATCCAATCTTTTTCCCATATTCTCCACCATATATTTTCACCTTTTTCTATTAGTACAGGTTTCTTTACGTTTGACATATCTGAAATATAACGTGTACCTATATGAACATGTGGTAATATAATTAGTATTTAATTAACACTTACTTGAAATTAATGAGTCAATTCTAGAATATGTGTGAGTTGTCCAGTTCACTTATGGTATGAACTCATCTATAGTTATTTTTGCAATGATATTAATTGTTGAATGTTTGATTTTTGCACTGACGTACAGTATTTTTGACAGATTAATCAAATTCAAAGTTTCAAATGCATGATCAAGTATAATAAACCAAAGTAAAAATGTATGAGACTATACTCCATTCAGTCTAAGAATAAAGTAGATGGCGCTACAATTTGAGCACAGTTTACACACGATGAACTTTGTATTTTGAAAACAAGTAAAACATATGTTTACTGTCAGATGGATAGCAGGGATATACATATCTGATATCATTATATTTTGACATTTACGTACATTTTTGTACAAGTTGGTAAGTCATTCCTCAAGAAAAAGGAATGCACATGTCGTCTAATTGTACTTTTTTGTGCTTCATCCAATTTATTGTAAGTATGACGATAATTTCTTTTTCTTGGAGGAGAAATTGGAACTCCATATAATTCCATTTCTTTAATAATGCAGTACATTGTATTCCTATTAATACCCACTTCCTCTGCTGTTTGATTGACTGCAGCTGTTTTAGACATATTGTCTTTATGCTTAATGTACACATTATAAGCCATTTGCCTTTGTCCAGATCTTATGTGTTTCCCTTTACGATTTTTTGAAGGACCTGGTAAAATGCTTCCGCCGTACTATAGAATATTAGCGATTACGAAATAACGAAATTGATAAAATACCTTAACAAATGAATATTTCACTTGCGAGTTCTAAGAAGAACTATTTTTTAAGAATATTAACAACAAATAACTATGTAAAATACGGAAATCGACAAAATCTTTGAACAAAACTGTCAGTAAACAAATTTTTGACAGAACGAGCTAAATGCGATTATTTTGCCGGTGTAAATGCACACTCGATTTCAACCAATCACAAACGTTTATTTTAAGCCCTATCTTTCCCAATGCTTTATTCTTAGACTGAATGGAGTATAGGTTATGGCTTGGCTATAAACATAAAATGACGTTTTGTCAAACCACTGTCAAACTTATTTTCCCATGTTAAACTTGCCTACGCAAGAACCAATGAAATACTTTAAAAATATACGCCATTTCGGCGCGATATTTGAATCACTCCTTCTTATTCTGAGACAAGGTATAGTCGAAGAGTAAACATAAATATAAGTAGTACAAAATAAATATAGTGGTGCGGTGTTATATAAATAGAAGTGATATAAATACACGGACATAGTAATAGAAATAAATACCTGTGTTAATTTAAATCGTAGTAGTTTAAGTGTGATACATTAGTTTTACATTTTTTATATTGTAATTAATTTTACGTGTGTAAATATACAGACTGTTTTAAATAAATAAATTGCACGAGTTGTTTATTGCGAACCCGAAAACGCAACACTATATAAATCAAATGAACGGGCAAATTGACATTTAGGATTTGCAAATACTAACTTTACCCGTATTTTTAGCGTGTAAAACATATTTAATAGAATGTTGAACTAATGGGTACATGAAGACAATATGACTATATTTCTGTTTTGCTTATTATTATTCTATATGATCAACAAAGGTATGATATACCGCACAGATGCAGTAGCCTGTAATAATTACAAATGTATCAAGTAAAAGAAAATGTTTTATTTGGCACCTCGCAAACACAAAGTTGTTTATTTATTATATAATTTTGTATGAAATAAGAAAGTCGAATGGATGAGTATCACTTACATTCAGCGTTAAAGAATTTGTTAAAAAATAACTAAATCTATAAATAAAATAAATGTAGCTGATTGTAAATGTATAAAAAGTAATTTAATTTAAATTATGTATTTAATAATGCAATCAACATTTTATGGAGGATATGTCAAACTATATTATATATACAGCTTGAGCGCGCGGGGTATGATCACCCGATATCAGTCGATATTCTTCGGACGTATATTCGGCAAATGATCTCCGCTAGCTGTGTTCGCCAGATATAGATATATAGATTTATTTTTCCAGAGTTGTTATTTCGTTATATTTACTGGAGAGAATCTCTAATTTTAATTTCTATTTCAAGGGTCGTTTTTATGTTATTTTATGGTATTCCTGTTATACTTATTTATAGTTTTTTTTTACCATGAAATTTCTATTTATTTATTTTTCTCTAGACATCTTAGTTTATTCTGCAGATATTTCAGGCAGATTGTTTTTATTTCATTCTAAAACCCAGTTGTACTGCTATAACTTTGTACACAACTACATTATTATTTAATTTCATAAGGATAATCATAATTACGTTATAAGTATTACAATCTTCGCGTTATTATCGACTTAGTTATCTAAGCAATCGTCATCACTTAAAGAGAAAATTTAATTTGTTCTTTTTGTCAATTTGCAAAAAAATAATCAGATCACTATGAGTTCGAATATGAGCAGGCAATGCTAGTATGTTGTGCCGTTACTCTAATATGTATTATCGGACCACGTTTAGATGCGAGTTTACGTATACCATCGGGTGATCATACCTCGCGCGCTCTTGCTGTATATGTATTAAGTTTTTCAATTTACAAATAAATTCAAATGAATGCTTAAAGTTCGCGCGTCTTTCTCCCTAATTCTGCATGAAAGCTGACAAGTGCCGATTTGATTCATACGGCATAAAATGAAATTGCAAAGAAAGCCGCACCGACCATATTTACAAATCGTATGTAGAGGTAGAAATTTAAGAAGCAGGTAAAATGACCTTGAAATGGTTTGAGGTAATTGCTATTTAATTTTAGAATGCATACCGTGGCGACATCCTATTATTACTAGTAGTATTTAAGATACAGAAAAATCTTAGTTCCGAACCGAAATGGATTTGCCAATATTGAAACGCACCCTTAATTTAGATATAGAATAGAAGATGTTTATCTTACTTTTTCTGATATGAAAATTAATTGTCAGTGATTCCGAAATTTAGTCTGTAAAATATCGTCACTTAGCTTTGCTAAAACATCCACAGAAATAGTTTTTATGCAGAGAATTTCGATAGTTTACAAAATTTCGTTACATGTTTAAATGACGATGCTCGAAGTATTTCTGAGTGCAAGGAACTAACACAAATCCCAAATTTAAAAAATCAGTTGTTATTCCTTCAGGAACACTTTGGAAATTTGCCTAAACTAATCACATATTTTGAAAATCGAATCTCAAATTAAAAATGAGGTGTGGCCACCACACGACTTTCTTATACGTATAAGCGTTTCAAATTATAGAATTTTAAGAATTTTTTTTTACAAAAATTATTCAAAATCCTATTCTAAGTACTTCTATTCTCTTAATAAATCTCTATAGAGTGCATACTTTGCAAGATATTATCAAAAAAGTACTCCTCGCTACTTCCGGTCCGAACTTTAAAATTTCATATATACAAAAAATATTGCAAATCCAGTTTTAAATCCTTTTGTACTCTTGATAAATATATATACAGCACGTGTCAATTTTCATTAGCCATAGGCGATTAATCCATACAGTATGTGGCAACATAGTATACCCCTTCTTTCCTTTCCAATGCAGCGCGACCGATGCATGCTCCGTGGTTAGCAGTAACTCTTCGACCATCGGGTTGGATGTTTGTAATGCGTTCAGAAATATTTACGTATTTAAGAGTTACAAGGATTTGTTTTTCTTTTTCCTTTTAGTAAATGCAGAGAATTATTAAGCTGCGTTCACGCTGCATGACACAAACAAAAGCGTAATTCTAATAAAATTGAAAATAAGGTAAATAAAAAAGGATTCTGAAAATAATAATAAATTACTAGATCAGGAGATCGCGGCGGCCATTTGATGTTTCCCGTTCTAGTAATAAGACGGCATTGCAGATTAGATCGCAACGTATTCGCAGCTAACATTGAATGTAAAATCTGGTCGGGAGAAGTGGGAAGATCGGAGAAAGTCGTTTTGATGTCGATTGTATGGCACTTAAAACTACTACAGATAAATTAACACAAGTATTTATATCTATCACTACTATTTATGTTTCTAATATTTATATAACACTGCACCACTATATTTATATTTATTTAACCGTACGAAAACTATTCAATGAATGAATGAATCATTCCGGCATCCCAACGGCTTTTATATCGGCACACAAAAAAAGCCTAGAAACACACCAGAAAATTCTCTCCTTCTTCTCGACGCTCGTGGTAAATACCAGAAAAGATCCAGACTTTTGCTTAGCTACGTCGTACAGCGTGCATTATTTACTACTTGTTTACATTGCGTTTTTAACGTCGTCGATGTTTATTTTTCTTTTTGTCGACTTGTTTTCGTTACAGTATGTACCATAAATGTCTGAAGCGGCCACCTTTTTTATAAAACAACCTCTGCCAAATAAACCCAAATTTTTACGTCCTATCTTCACCGAAATTTAGCTGCCGATTTCGGAAATACCCAGTAATATTTCGTATTTGTGCGTTGAATGCGAGCATACATGCATGTTATGTTTGATCAAAAAGATGTCGCCTGAGTTTATCTTTGTACTTTGATTTTGAATACTCTAAAAATCAAGCAATTCTTTATTTCCGACAGAAGTTTATTAAATATCTCTATGGTTCCACACTGAAAACTCATTTTCCCCATGATTCTATCCACTCCAGCGATATAATAGTCATCATAGTTATGCGTATCACTTAACCTCTGCAGAGTGACGTTGTTCTTCAGAATGTTATGTGCTACCTTGTAAGCTGTTACATATTCGCCCAGTCTAGCTGTTTGTTTTATACTGAGTAGTTCCGTACCTCTGTATATATTCTCAGTATGAGTAAACCACTTCAATCCAGGATTACCTTCAGGGCCTTGTTTTGAATCACGTGCATAGGTTTCATTAATGTTTTTGCACATTTTCGCCATACCATCATTAAGAGTAGCGTATTGTAACGAAATTGCCACACACAAAAAAAGAGGCAGACCGGGCGACGACAAAAAACGAGATGTAAACAAGTCGTGAGGCAATAAATCTCACATATACGCTGCGAAGAGACAGAATGTCTGTCGAATGTTCTACAAACATCGAGAGGGAGATGGAGTTTACGCGAATGCTTCCAGATGTTTCGTATGTGTATATAAGGCGGCTGGGTCACCGATGGATGAGCAATTCCGAAATAAGAAGTTCCTTACGTAGCCATCGCGCGGAACAGACCAAAGTAAAAATAAATATAAGAAATAAATAAATAGTTCCTTGAGTGGTAGTCGAAGAGTAAACATAAATATAAGTAGTACAAAATAAATATAGTGGTGCAGGTTTTATAGTGCAATAAAGACATAAATGTTAGTGTGTTATATAAATAGAAGTGATATAAATATACGGACATAAATATTAGTAATAGAAATAAATACCTGTGTTAATTTAAATCGTAGTAGTTTAAGTGTGATACATTAGTTTCATATTTTTATATTGTAATTAGTTTTACGTGTATGAATATACAGACTGTTTTAAATAAATAAATTGCACGAGTTGTTTATTGCGAACCCGAAAACGTTACAGTATTTTAGAGATGACATGGCCGTGGTATATCATTAGTTTTATATATTTACATAGCCCACTTCTTTTTATTGCCCCTATTCTGATGAAATACAAATTGGTCAAATTGGGTTCATCTTTTTGAATATCCCGGTATTACAGGAGATGGAGAATTTCGGAATTGTTAAATTTTTCTTACATAAAAGTCATTTTATGCTTCATTAATTTTCACATTTCATGAGCTTTGCATTATACAAAAATTACATCAATATCATCGTTGCATGTAATTTAATGGATGTGTTTTTTCATGCATTTTCAGAACTCGCGCAGTGCTCGTTTTGCAAAATCCATTTGGACCAGAAGGAATATTACGAACACCATATGACCTTCTGCTGGGAGAGGAATGGCAGGTACGATTGTTTTTTGTTATGATTATTCATGAGAAGTGTGAGGCTAAAGGGATGTTTTTTTTTCACCAACCTCTTTCATAATTGTATCCAATAAATGAATGAATATGCATAAAATAGACGTGTGAAAGCCTCCTAGAGTGCGAGTCAACGCACCATTTACGATAGGCAATTTTGTCATTACATTCATATTAATTTGATGTAACTATGCATAAATACATTTAATAGTCACATTTAAATTAATGGTTGTCTGTATGCAATTGTTACCGGCATAAAATGAAACTTGGATGAACGTTTTACAATAGAAAATAAGGATAAAACTAGGATTACACAAAAACTGCCAGATATTTTACAGACCAATGATTTATGAACCAACACACGCAAAACATGTTATAAATGCAATTAAATTCAAATCGTCGTTGAAAAACTTATAGCCGCCAACATCAATTTATAGTGCTTTGCAATAGAAATGATCACGTTCATGTAACTCTATTTGTCACGTGTTGTTTTTATACATCATATTTGGTTATTCAATTACGGCAGTAGTTGGTTCTGATTTATTTAATTCCATCTTTATCTTTGTTTATTAATCAATTTTTAGATTTGTATGTATTGTTGAGTAGTTAATTTACCAATTCTATTATATTCACGTGTTTTGTAACGATCATGTGGCTACAAGAATGAATATATATTACTTTTATTAATAATAAGTTAATTACTTAGATAAAAATATTGGTATGAAAGAGTACTGTGAGAATAACTGTAGCATTAATTGAACTCCTTACTTTTGGTACGGACTTATTCCATTCAAACGCATACTTGCGCGTTGGTCAACTAAAATCCGCCCTTAAATTGATCTTTGCTGTGAAATAAAAATATTTATGTATTTTCAGGAAGAGCTTTCTACCGCCATCACCGGTCAATGAAGCGACAACAGGATTCAACGAACGCAAGAGATGCCTTCGTCAGATTTATAAATGTGAGCAGTGCAAGTACAGGACTAAGTACCAGACAGAGCTTAAGAAGCACATGAAACAGCATTACAAAAATAAAATATATAAATGTGGGATTTGTAACAAACGTTTCAAGACTAAAGAAATCCTTAGGACCCACGTGGAAAATACGCACGCTTATGTTGGAAAAAAGGACGGCCAAGAACATTCTACGACTGATTATAGAAATACACTTATGAAAGTAGAACAGTCGAGCTCACAAGATCAAAAGCAAAAATTCAAGTGTTCGCTGTGTGTGTTTCGAGCGAAAGACAAACGTGTTTTAAAAGCACATATTACAAATAAACATTTGAAGGAATTTGATTACAAATGTGACTCTTGTGACAATAGAGCAAACGACAAAAGTCATTTAAAAAGACATATCAAGAATAAACATTTGAAACAATTTAATCATAAATGTGACTCTTGTGGATATCGAACAAACAGCAAATGTAATTTAGAAGTACATATAAAAAGTAAACATTTGAAACAATTTAATCATAAATGTGACTCTTGTGGATATCGAACAAACAGCAAATGTAATTTAGAAGTACATATAAAAAGTAAACATTTGAAGACATTTGATTATAAGTGTGAGTTTTGTGAATATGGAACAAACAACAAAAGTTCTCTAGAAAGACATACAAAAACTAAACATTTGAAGCAATTTGATTATAACTGTGATTATTGTGAATTTAGAACAAACAACAAATGTAATTTAGAAGGACATATAAAAAGTAAACATTTGAAGACATTTGATTATAAATGTGATTATTGTGAATTTAGAACACACAAGAAATATAATTTAGAAGCACATTTGAAAACTAAACATTTGAAACAATTTAATCATAAATGTGACTTTTGTGAATATGAAACAAACAACAAAAGTAATTTAGCAAGACATATGAAACGAAAACATACGTAAGAATGAGAATTATGCACTTTTGCTTCTAATATTTGTTTTCCGATAGTTTTTATTGTTACATAACGCATGCATGTTATTAAATCAGCGACTTGCAGACATCTATCTTTGTTTGTTCTACCGCCAGAGTCGTGTCTATCTAAATGGACACCATTTTATAAATGTATGATCATGTTTGTGTAATACACAAGAATCTTCATCCATAGACTGTTAAATGGATTTTAAAAGTTAAAGAACTTCATTCAGTCACAATGATAAATTGTTTACTGCAGTTCATGTCGTAAAGTGTGACAAAATGATGCAATTCTCTGAAGGGCAAGATGCCTACATTCACTAAGAATCTTTTCAATAAATATTCCTATTTTAATGAAATCGTTATATTTCATGCAAGTATCTGTTAATTCATATGAATATATATTATCATGATAATGATTATATACAGAATATTAGTATCAAAACAATTAAATAAACATATTGCTATAGCTTTGTTTTTCAAATTAAAATATGGTAATCTTATACCAGCAGTAATTAACCAAAACAATGTCAATACGTTGACATGTAAAAAAAAACTACTTCAATAAATTTATAAATTCAATCCCTATTAACATTTGTATTATTTTCGTAAGTTCTAGCAGTGATTTCTCCTCTATTTGCCGACAACATTTCTTATTTAAAATTAAATGGATAAGGTTACTAATAAAAAAAAAACTAAATCTCAAAATATTTGTATTTTATTCAATACTAAATAGCATCGATAAATAAATTCTTTTGCCACATGTGGCTGTAAAAGAAATTGTCCTTTTATTTTCAAATAACAAAACAACAAAAAAATGTATATTTTACATATACGAAAAACACATTGCTTTATAAATGCGCAAAACACTTTGCTTTTTAAGTATATCATACAGATTCTTAAAATAAAATATTACTCCTTGCTACATTCAAATTTTCTAATATTGTATAGTTTCAAAGAAATAAATTTTTCCCTTTACGACGCAGAAATTTCATTTCAACAAAGACATTCATTTGCACGAAATGCCTCTGAAGATCTAAAATCTCGCAAAGTAAAAAAAGAACACTGATAAGACTTTCACCAATCGTCATATGCAAATATTCTCACGTTGTACATACCACATATTGGCTATTTGTCCATCAAAAATGCTTACACCTTTACGTAATTAAATATACTTGAAATCCTTATTAAAATTTTATTTAATAACTTGTTAATAATGCACAGTTAACATTACTGGCAAACATTCCCACGTTGTGCCATCAATGCCCTTTTAACATCATTAACAATACTCCCATGATTTGTTAAATTAAACTTATAGCAAAAAAAAAATAATATTTTTATTCAAAATATTAACAATGTTAAACGCTTTGCTAAAGATGAATATTTTCACATAGCATCTTTAGCATAATTTATTTCAAGAAAACTTACTTATAATGTTCATATATTTCATCAAATTCCTCTTGATATTGATCTACCATATTAATGATAATAAAAAAAAATGAAATTAAACTAAATGACAATAAATTAATTATGATATGATAAAGTACTTATTGAAAATCAAAAATAACTCAATACATTTACTACAAATGATTTTATGCAGTGTACCTGTACGCCTGCAATCATCAAACAAAATTTTTACATTCGAACAATTTAAAAGATCGGCAGCTTCTTCCTTTTTCCGTCGTTCCCGGCCTTTTATCAGTTCTCGGTGATCGGAAAAAAACATTCTTCGTCTGCAGCGCCACAATTCACGCACTAATGTTTATGTTGGCATTGTCCTGCTCATATTTATTTTCTTCACGTTTGACCTAGGCTGACCTGTACCCATATTGTTTTGACATTTAGAAGTTGCACAAAAATACACGCACACAAATTGTTTATTGTTTACGTCTTTGCACATTTGCGATTTTCTTGTCTTGGGTAGGTACATTCTTCTTCCATTAACGCCATCCCTCTTTGTATTTGTAGATGAATTTGTTGCCTCTTTCATCATTGTTTAAATACTTTCTTTTTCCATTGTTTAACACTATCCGTATTTTTCTTTTGCAGACATCTACGTTAGAAATAATCGTATTTAATTACAGTTTTAAATTTAGTAGGAGGGAGCTACTTAGGTCCAACTCATCGTTTAATATTATACCTATTTTACTAAATTTATTCATTTCTAAACTTTCCAGTAAGTTAAGTTTTTTACTTTTTTCTTGATATGTAAAATTTCAAATTGTTTGCTAAATTTATGATGATATTAACAAAAAAGACCTAGAAAATTTTGCGGTAGAATCAGACCTAGCTATTAGTAAACACAAAAACAACGTAATTCATAAATACCTAGCAAAAGACCTTATAGAAGGTCACCAAATTCTGTTAAAAAATATTAATAAAGAGAGTAGAATACTAAATACGATCAAACAAAAAACAGTGGATAACAGAATTATTTTCACAAAAGCTGATAAAGGCAACACAGTAATCGCAATCACAGAGACAGAATATGTAACCAAATTGAGGAATTTCTTAATATCAACTCTTTTATAAAATTAAAATCAGATCCCACCACAAAATTTCAAAAACAAGTAAAACAAACAATAAATAAGTCAGAAACCCTATTCAATAAATCTCACAGTTTCAAACTATCTAATATGAATCCACAACCCTCCAAAACTATACGGGTTAATTAAATTACACAAAGAGAATAGACCTATTATACGTCTTGTCGTTTCTTATGTAAAAGCTCCTTGTTCAAATCTTTCAAAATATCTAATCCCCTTAATACGGGAACATACAAAATTCAAGCCTAAATTTGCTATAAAGAACTCTTCCGCATTAATTAACAAAATTTCTAAATTAAAAATACCTAACGACAGTAAATTAATATCACAAATCTGTTCCAGAGTATATCACCCAAAGACATAACAAACTAAATTACTGTAAAACTCGAGTAGAATACAAATTAATCCCATTATAAAAACGAAACTTTTAAAATGTGCTTAGAACAAAATTATTGTAATTTCAATACGAATTCTACAAACTTTAGCCATGGGAAATCCATTAAGTCCGCTATTATCAGAAATATTTATAGATGAATTAGAAAACATCATTAGCACACACCCGTTATTCAGACATTGCATTTATTGGTACAGGTATGTCGACGACGTATTAAGCTGGTTTAACGGTACCGACAGACAATTAAAATCGTTATACAGCCACGTTAATACTATTCACCCTAACATAAAATTTACTATGGAAATAGAAGTAAATAAAAGCAAAAATTTCCTGGACATAACCGTATCACACAATAATAACAAACACGAATTTTCAATTTATCACAAACCGACACAGACAGATACTACAATTCATGCAAGATCTTTTCATCCTATGATTCACAAATTATCAGCTTATCGGTGTATGATTCACAGATTAATTAACATTCCCATGAGTAAAGAAGACTTTGAATTAGAAAAGAATAGAATATTCACGATAGCTGGCAATAATGGGTATTCGATAGACACGATAAAAGGCATTTTAACAAAACAACTAGAGTCAAAAACTCCTTAATTTACCCCAAAAACAAAAACCAAACCTTCTAATTACAATCTTATCACAGTTATCACATACTTGGGAAACATTTCAAATAAAGTAGGGACTATTATTAAGGCTCCGGACTACTGATTTTAATATTGCGATTTTAAGTAATACGGGTTGCATAGCATATACTGAATTAAAAGTGTGAAAATGTCCCCCGTAACTTCCCCTCTTCCATACTTCTCCTATAAGGGCGTGGCCTACACTTACGAGACTGCAACGGAATAATTTTTAGAGAATATCTGATAAACATCATATTTATATGTAATGGGACTGTAAGGAAGACATACAAGTGGGGGGCTCGGGGTGTTTGTTTGGCAAAATACACATATGTTTCGGAATGAATATTCTCTTATTGAATAAAAAGTTGGTTACACAAATTTTGTGTTTTCTTACATATACATATCTGAAATACACCCGTCTAATAGATTTCTATATTGTTTTCTCATTTATTCATTGTTCTGTTATTATAGATCAAAACCATACTTTCTAAAAATTCAAGACATTTTATATATACTAAAAGCGCACGGCCGTTTCGTGTTAATTTCTTGAGAAAAGACGGCTTAACCGAATCACCATGGTAACCGAGCGGACGGCTCAAAATGGACGAAAATTGGACGCACGGGGCGCAGTACTCGTCCCTGGATTCGCGAAATTAAAAGTTGTCTCTTTGTTTGGCCGTTCGGGGCATCTTTAAATTTCGGGTCGACGGAGAGATTTTCCTTTTTTTCAGTGCGCGTGCAGAGATATCCGGCGTCAAAGAGGAGCGTGCAAATATTTTGTAACATAAAAATGGCTTACGTTATTGAGATATATTGGTGAACACGAAAAAGTGATTTTTCGCTAATCTGACAGGTACACCGAGAAATTTGGCAGGTGTGACTTTAAGCGTGAAATTCCGATTTTTGAAGGTTTCAAGGACACGACAAGATTCAGAAATGCAAAGTACACACTTTTCTGCGCAGTTTGCATTCCTATTCCGACTTCATCGACGTTCGATATCGATAGGACGAGTGATTTAAATTCCTCATGCAGACGGACACGGTAGAAAAATGGTCGCAATATGTAATGTCCATGTACACATACGTTCACGTGCAATGTCGTCGGCATCTCGAAATAATGGTCTCGCAATAGTTTGACTTTACATTTTTGCATACAGGTTGATTATTCTCTTAATGATTATAAAAGACCACGTTACAAATTTACAAATATCAAATTTTATCGTAGGTATGGAAGTCTGTTTTGATAGTGCACGTAAGGTAGTTTATTTTTAATTTTCGTGTGCAAATGATCGTGAATAAAACAAATAGTAAGTAAATAAATACCTTTAATACACAATTTTTATTTATAAATCAAATTTATTTCTTTTATAAGGTATGAATATGAAAAAAGGAGCGAAATCAATTTTAAAATACAGGTAAGGTAATAGAACCATTAGCTGACACTTTAAGAAAATAGAAACCTTTTTAATTTTGTTTCTTTTAATCTTCAACAGATACGAAGTAATGAGTGAGCCTGATATTTTATTATACTGTATAGTAATAATATATGATGAATTTTATCCAATTATTTTGTTTAATTTTTATTCAAAAATTTTTTCATCTGATAGTGCATATTCCCCAGTAGCTGACATACCCAATTTTGGGTATACCCAATAGACGAACCAATAACTGACACTTTTGGCAAAAATTTAAAAAATGTATTTTATCAAGTAAGTTATACAGTACGTTTTTTTTAACACTGGCCATAGGGATTTACATGTAAAAAATTGTACCCCGTGTTAAGTTTTGTTCCTACAAATTTTTAAAGCTAATTTTGATTTGTGGTGATAAAGCATACTTTAAAGTACCAGCTTATACCCCTAAAGCAGGCTGAATGTTTTAAATTACTGTTCAAAAACGGACCAAATCTAACCACATAACCGCAATATCAGGTAGATGCAGTATGCTACGCAAAAAAAAAATCTACGTTGACACGCTTGACATCGCTGATATCAAAGTTATTTGGCGGTTATGTGGGTAGATTTGGTCCATTTTGAACCATAATTTAAAAAATTCCGTCTACCTTAGGGGTATGAACTGGCTGACTCAACCGCATTAAAAATTCTTGTTGGGTCATCTAGAATGGTCATATAATCATTTTCTTCAAAGTCAGCTCTTATTTCTTTAAACCAGTAGCGAATTCTTTCCTCGGTAACAGCTACCCTCGCGGAAGATAAGTTTTGAGAAACTCTGTTGCTAATTTCTGGATGTCTCTTCAAAAATGAAGCATACCATTTTTTCCTGGTCTTCCATTAACAAAATTGTTCTCTCTCTCTCTCTTATTTCTTTGAATATCATTTCTACTAAATCAATCAGTTACAACTTAGTTGCTGGAAAACCACGATCAGCTATATGAAAAAGCCATCTCACTAGTGACTGTTCCTCAAATTCAGTTAGATTTGTAGTTGGAACTTTCCTACATTCTCCTGGATATTTCCCAGTTTTCTTGTACAAAAGCGTTGTTCTAGGAATATCAAATCTTTTGCTTGCTGTGACAATTGACATTCCCCTATCAATTTCTTGTAAAGCATTGCGCAGATTTTCATGAGAGTATCTCATAGTTTTGTTGACGTTTGGCATTGCAATTCTAAAAGGAAAAAACCTTGTCAGCGCAGATAATGGATGGGCGTTTTGTTTATTTTTGTTGTAATCTATATTAGAGTCTGGGGGAGAAAAAATTCCGCAGGCGCTTATTTCGTTCACATCATTCCAATGTCTGATCCTGTATCTGACAGTGTTGGGTCCAATAACTGACAGGGGTGTCATCTACTGAAACAGCATCTGATTTTGAAAAATGCCAACTATGCAAATGCTTCACATAGAAAAAGAAACTCATAAACACTAAATTATTATTTTTCGTTTAAAAATCAATATTACCAATTCCTGACACAGCCTGTCAGGTAATAGATGCTTATTGTCTTGCAGGAACCATCAGCTGACACCCCTATTCTAACGCCAATTCATCAACACAAAGTTTCTCTGTCGTTTATTTGTATTTCTACAGTCTATACTTAACCTAATAAACACCCTAGCTTACCTTAACTGATCGATTTCTTCTATCAAGACCGGTATTACACTCGTGTTAATCTTAGCCGCAGCAGGTACGTTTCCCCCTCAAAATTGAAAGAACCAACTTCACATCGGAAGAGTGATTGGATAATTTCTGTGAGTCAATTTCAAGAAACAGGAATGCTAACCATGGCATTTCAACTGTTCGAATGTTCTTTTAACGTAACCAGCGTTGCTACCATTTTTAAATATTCCTTATTTTGTGATATTTTTCCTAAAAGTGTCAGTTATTGGGGGAATGTCAGAAATAGGTTCCACTACCTTACATACACATTTCAATTTTTAATTTCAACAGAAAATTGCAATACAGGAAAGGCAACATTTTTTAAAAATATTTGCCGGGGAGAAATAGTTATTAGTCCAAACAAGTGTCTAGCTCAAACATACACCTTCGCTTTATGTATTTGAGGCATGTTTGTTGTCAACAGACAAAATTGAAAATGTAACCTCAAACTAACAACAAAACTCTGTAAAATATATATCCTTTATTTATTTAAACATGATTAAATGAAACACGATGACAGATCTTCAATGAGGTATATCTACATGGCTTTCGAAATCTTATAGCAAGAAGCGGACGTCTAAGAATGTTTCATGATTTTGAATTTGTGGAGAATTCTAAGGTAGGTCTACGTTAAATTAGTGGGCAAAATTCACACCCCTGTTCTTAATTTTAGTTTCAAAGACATGGAAATGTGTAATTTAAAAAGGCACAATAGAACCGTTAAACAGTTACCTGCATGTATATGCAGCTTAAGTCTGTTAAAGATAGTATCAATGAAACACTATAAAATATAGAATATCAAATACAGTGAAATATAATATGTGTTGTTGGAAGTGCCTTTTTACGACTTTATATATCTGTTATTTGATCAAAGCATGATTACATGAAACACAATTATAGATCTTACAGCAAAATGAAGACGCCTGAGAATGTTTTATACCTCATGTTGAATTTGAGAAAATTGATTTATTTTTTAAATGCTTTGACATTTCTAAGGTAGGTCTACATTAAATTACTGGGCAAAGCTCACATACCTGTTCATAATTTTAGTTTCAAGAACGTGTACTTTTATAGACTGATTCTAATTATAAAAGAACGAATGAAAAATGGGCATTATCTAAGCAATATTTATTAACATAGCGATTAAAGAGTAAGAAGACATTGTTTTGTGGGAGCCACAACAGACAGTATTTAATTTGGTTGCCTGCGATTTAGTAGCTAATTCATATTTAGTTTGTATAATAACTATACATAATTTTTTGACACGTAATGCAAATTTTTACAGACATGTTGCTACGTTATTAGATGAAATATTTTGAATATGACAATTTAAATAATATAGCAAACAGTGGAATATTTGGTTATAAGTATGCATAGGATTATACCTATTGTTTTGTAAGTATTTTCTACAACCTGTATGTTGCTTATCGATACAGGTAACAAGGCATTGCTGTGTACAAGTCATCATTTTTCTGAATTCTAGATAGTTTAAACTTCCTATTCGCATAGGTTTCAATTCAGTTATACAGTGAGGACGCGGATTGGAATAAATTCATTTAAAATTTTTGGTTTTGTTTTATGAAAAAACGCTAGGATAGGTCGATTTTTATTTTTAGCTGCGGTTTTTCTGATGGTAAATTGATGTACAAAGGTTGGTTTCAAATGGACACATGTTTTTTATTTAATTTGTTAATTCTACATCGAATTCTAAGTATGTTTCTGTGTTATTTAATACCAAATAAATATAAATACAAAATAAAATCCACTATGTAGTTTGTGTACATCTTTATTCGATATTTTGTATATCATCCCTCTAGCGTCATCACGTGACTTAGTGTTGCATTATTGCCAACTACAATACATTATTACACATCCCCCCTTATAACATAAAACTTACAAATTTAATTTAATTGGTTTCTTAACCAACCGTCCATATCTGGATCTAGATGAAGTCACACACACATCATCAGATACATTACTAGTTTCTATACTAGGCTGAGAACATTTAAGGGAGTTCTCCAACTCAGTATGAGTTTTGTTACTTATAACTTTATCATGACAATTGTCACTCTCAAACGCAAACTTGTCACAACTAATAGTATGCTCTACATTAGGCTGATTCAGAGATTCCCTCAAATCCACTCGGTTTCGTCTTATAATATTACCAGACTTATTTAAAACTTTATAAGATCTAGGCGTTCTGTCAAGATTTAAAACCTTTGCGGGTTCCCATACATTTTCAACATGATTATAAACAGTAACATTTTGCTCAGGTTCTAAATGTTTCAGATCTGATGCAGCCTTATTATAGTAATGCTTATATTGACTTTGTCTAAATTTTAACTTTTCTGATACATTTTCACATAACATGGGCTTTAATAGATCTGCACAGATTGGTATTTTGGTCTTACAAATTCGACCCATAAGTAACTGTGCTGGTGAATAACCTATATATTTTAAAGGAGAATTTCGATACTGCAACAATGCCTCAAATATCTCTTTACCCTCCTCTAATGATTTTTTAAGTAAATTTTTAGCAATACCCACAGCTTTTTCAGCTAAACCATTCGATTTAGGATAGTTAGGGCTTCGTGTTGTAATATTGAAATTCCATTCCCTGGCAAATTCTTTAAATGAAAAGCTACTAAAAGGAATATTATCACAAATTAAAGTATCTGGACAGCCATACTTAGAAAAGATAGATTTTAACTTAATAATAATTTCTACAGCTGACTTGTTACGCAAGGAAACAAATTCGAGCCAATTTGAGTATGAATCCATTACCACAAGGTACGAACGAGCTGCATATGTAAATATATCTGCGGCTATTCTTTCCCATGGTCTCTCTGGAATCAAGTATGGTAATAACGTCTCTTTGGGATTCTTTCTAGCGAAACGCTCGCATATACGACACCTCTTAACAAAATCCTCGATATCTTGATTCAGTAATGGCCAATAAAAAATTTGTCTAGCACGGCATTTCATTTTTTCCATACCCATATGACCCTCATGTAACTTGATTAACATATCATTTCTTAGCTCAAGTGGTACAACTAGTTTATTGTTGTAAAACAAGAGGCCATCTGAAATGAAAAGACAATCCTTCAACTTGTAAAAATGACGTGCGAATATTGGAATGTGGTTTTTATTTCTAGGCCATTCAGACTCCACAAAATTAATTATTGTTTGAAGCTCAGGGTCTTTTGCAGTTGCTTCTTTAAATAACGACTTCTTTTCGTCAGACATTGGTAGGTATCTAGCTAGTGAATGTACAGCAAATACTATTTCTGGATCATCATGTACATGTTCATTCACAAACGCACGTGATAAGGTATCTGCAATATACAGATATTTTCCAGGTTTATATGTTACCTTTAAATCATAATGTAATACTTTCAGCAACATTCGTTGTAGCCGCGGAGGTACAGTTGCTAGACTCTTTTTAAAAATGGATTCTAATGGTTTGTGATCTGAGCAAACCTTAACATTCTTCATGCCATATATAAAATAATGAAACTTTTCACAACTAAATACAATAGCGAGGAGCTCTTTTTCTATTTGCGCGTACCTACTTTCGCTTTTTGTCAACGTACGAGAAGCAAATGCGACTGGATGACCATTTTGTAAAATACATGCTCCCAGGCCATCTTTAGAAGCATCTGTTTCTATTTCTATGTCTAGCGATTGGTTAAAAAATGATAAAACTGGTGCATTTGTCAGTAAGTGTTTTAACCGTACAAGCGCACTGTCTTGAGACTGATCCCAACTCCACTCAACATCATTACGTGTTAAATGTCTTAAAGGAGCTGTCACCTTGGACATGTTTGGTACAAATTTTCCCAAATACTTAGCCATGCCCAGCAGTCTCAATAAATCACTTTTATTCATTGGTTTTTGCATGTCAACTATAGCCTTAACATAAGATTCATTAGTATTAATTCCTTCTTTAGAAAATACTTGTCCTAAAAATTTGACGCGCGTTATAGTACTAATTGCAAATTCTTATCATGTTCTGACTCTGTCTCACCTGTGATGATTAAATCATCAAAATATATTCCCACTCCATCTATATCACCAAATAGTTCAAAATTCTTCCTTTGAAATACTTCAGGAGCCGACGTGATGCCAAATGGAAGCCTCAGAAATTGGTACCTTCCAAAAGGAGTTCCGAAAGTACATAAATCCGCTGATTCATCATCTATTTTTACCTGGAAGTAACCATCTTTCATATCTAAAACAGTAAAAAACTCTTTGTTACATAATCTGCTAGATATTTCTTCTGCTGTCGGAATCAAAAAATGTTCCCGTTGTATAGCCTCATTCAAAAACATAGGATCCAAACACAGCCTTAAATCTCCATTTTTCTTCTCGACTATAACCAAGGGGTTCAACCATTCTGTTGGCTTTTCAACTCTTCGGATTATACCTTCCTGTTCAAGCTCATCTAGCTTGCATTTGACTCTGTTGTTCAACGCTTGCGGAATGCGTCTCAAAGCTGCTACATGTGGTACAGAATTTTCTTTAAGAACAATTCTGTGTTCCTTAGGAAACTGACCTAGACCTTTAAATACATTAGGATATGAAACAATAACATCATCTAAACATTTGAAACTTTTGTTAATAGTATCTACCCGCTTAACTAAATTAAGGCTTAAACAACCTGGCAAGCCTAAAAGAGGCATTTGGTCATTCTGAACAATAACAAATGAAACATCTGCTACATACTGATTAACACAACATCTTAACACTACTTCACCTATGGGCTTAATTCTAAAATTAGAATCACCATATGACATTAATATTATGTTAGAAGCTACTATTTTTCTATAATGTTTAGTCTTATCTAAGAATGAAAGTGGTAATACACTCACTTCAGCTCCAGTGTCCAATTTAAAGTTTATTTCCTTACCTTCTACGTTTATATTTTTTGTCCACATACACTCGTTTCCTTTATTAGTATCACTCACATTCTTTACCACAGAGCTTATGTAGAACTCATCTTCTTTATCACTTTCAGCCAATCCTTCTTCTGTTGACACCTCATTAACTCTTTTCATTCTCCGTTTATTCAACGTGTCAGTTTTCACTTGGTCATTTTTGCTAGACACATTATTCTTTTTTCTGCAAACTGATGCAAAATGATTCTTCGCATTGCACTCGTCACAATTCTTTCCATATGCAGGGCATTTACCTTTTGAATGTTTATAGCCACAATATCCACATTGACGATGGACTTGATCATCTTTCATTTTCTCTTTACTTCGCCTTTCCCATTTTTTTACTGCATTCACAACTACTTCACTCTGTAATGCTTTCGACTGTAACTTGCTCGCTTCAACTGTTCTGCAGTATTCTACAGCTTTACTTAAGGTTAATTCTGACTCTCGTAACAATCTTTCTTGAGTTCCTTTATCCAAAATACCCATGACAATTCGATCTCGTACCATGTCCTCTTCATCTTTATATTCAGTTGACTTCACAGCTATTCTTAACTCTGTTAGAAAACTATCAAATCCTTGTCCTTCTTTTTGACTAATTGAATTGAATCTAAACCTTTCAAAAATCACATTTTTCTTCGGGCCACAGTGATCATCAAACTTTTTAATTATGCTATCCAAGTTCTTTTTTTCCTCTGGCGTCAGTGCAAATGAATTGAATAATTCCAAGCCATCTTCTCCAATTAAACTCAATAATATGGCCACCTTCCTTTCTTCTGTTTTCTCGTACAGATCATTTGCTGTCATAAACAATTCAAAACGTTGCTTAAACTTCTTCCATTGATCAGCTAAATTGCCGTCTAATATCATAGGCTCCGGAGGTTTAAACACAGCATCCATTTTCTTGATATTTGTATTAATCAAATATTTTCTTTGTTTCACCTGACACCATGTGTTATTTAATACCAAATAAATATAAATACAAAATAAAATCCACTATGTAGATTGTGTACATCTTTATTCGATATTTTGTATATCATCCCTCTAGCGTCATCACGTGACTTAGTGTTGCATTATTGACAACTACAATACATTATTACACAGTTTCATGTACCATGTCCTATACCCAAACTCAACAGTTATCGAGAAATTTACAATTGAACATATCAATAACTGCAGTTATTTATGTTTCCATTTGAAACAAAAATTTTGATGGTCGTAACTTATTTTTGGACCACCTTTGTACATCAATTTACCATCAAAAAAACCGCAGCTAAAAATAAAAATCGACCTATCCGAGCGTTTTTCCATAAAACAAAACCAAAAATTTTAAATGAATTTATTCCAACCCGCGCGTCCTCACTGTATAACTTGAAGGGGAGGGGCAAAAGTTTGCAATAGCTTATAATGAATTGTATGTTTATAGTAAATTTGCCTTCCCAAGAACCAACGAAATCTCTTTAAAATAAAGAATCTCTAGAAAGGAACATATATAAATGTCAGTGTTAAGAGAGTACAGTGCCGTTTACTCGCCCTTGCTTGAATTTTTGCACATTAACATTTTCGAATTTTCGAGCTATAATTTAGTTTTCTCCAGAGTATAATAACAAAGCTAATATATTACTTTTTCTTGAGTCAAAGAAATAACAATAATTTTATTACACAAAGCTTGACGAGCTCGCTTTAATAATAAATGTCACATGCAAAAAGCATGTGCTGCCTGTTACGTTCACATTTAGAATATTGTTTAAAAGCTTTAACTCTTTAAAAGTTATTTTTTTATTGACGGACAGTGTAAATTCTTTTTAAGTCTGAAGAATAAAACTTGAGAAATCTTCTATTTCAAACATTAAGTCTGCGAAAAGCCAATGATAAAATATTAAAAATTCAGCCAGCATATGCATATCCAGTCTAAATATACAACACCTACTTTGTATAATTAAATATTGATAGGCTGAGATTATTATTTTTAACTATAGTTTTTTCAAAAATCACCATTTCACTATAGTATGGTGTACAGAGTGTTGTATTATATTAAGTACAGGTTAACTTTAACAATTGGTCGCATTCAGCAGACACAACTGTTGCGTAACAGTTCTCTGCCGAATACTTAGTAAAAAAATATAAAGATCTATTTATGCTTGAGTTTGCGCTTTTCCTCATTGTAATTGTATTTAACAGCACCTATTAACACATTTTAATCTATCATATTTTGAACTCACTCTAGATATGTCATTAACAAAGTACACTATATTTAAAAATTGCATATGAAATTGAAAACATTGAAGAAATTCTACAGAAACTGGCAGGTTCACGTTAAAAGTTTATGGAGTCACTGTATAAAATACTCTTGCTTGAACTGGGTTTGGATGAATAGTGTAATGCCATCCTTATTTTTTTTGTAAAATAATACCAAAACAATTATTCCTCTTTTATGCTAATATCGCTCATTTACAGACATTGCTTATTAAACAAAAAATCTTTGTTTTGATGTAGGTGCCTAATCGCCTCTTAAAGTTTGTCGGTATGTTTTTGGGACATCCCTGTATAAAGTGTACTGATCAATTTTATAAATGTTTGAAAGAAAATTAATATAGATAGTATAGTGCTTTAGCATTTATTATTATGTATGTTTGAATATAAGTATAATAATAAAAGTGAGTCTTTCATATTCTTCAGATGTGTTGGAAATGAGAAAAATATTGAAAGTAAGCATTCAAAAGTCGCGCGACATGCTGGTTAGCATCAACCAATCAGAATCGGCATTTTCAGCAGGTGGATTTTCGATTTTATTTAAAAAATGTATATTATCAAAGCGAAACATGATTGCTATGACTGACGCATATTTTTAAATGTTAGTAGAGGGAATATTTAATTTTATAGTTTATATTGTAGATTTTCAAAATCGCGATGATAGTTCTAACGACAATATGGTTAAGGTCAACAAATAAGCATCAAGTCACATAATTTGACATTGCTTTCTCGCAATAAAAAAATACGTATATTCTGAACAATTTTGGTTTACATTTGAATTGTTCAACAAATTTTTGATAGGTAATAGTGGGCGAACAATTTGTGCAGTGTGATACGAATTTCACGGCATATTCACAAGCCAATCACTTTGAGAATTTAAGTGACTTTCTGGTATAACCCAAAAGGGAGTCTTTCACTTCCAACTTTTTAATTCTTTTAGATGTATGGTCACTAATTGGTCGCATTCAGCAGACACGACAATAGCGCAGCAGTTTATTCACGGATTCAGAGGATGTACTCTCTCTCTGAACATGTCGCGGAGCGGACGCCATTTTTGCGAGAGGAAAACTTCTACGCTTACTTGGTCAGCGTGTTCTGTACGTATGCGCCAACGCCCACTTAACACACAATTTTGAAGAAAGTTATTAGAAAAAAAATATAAGCAAATTAAAGGTATTGTGCACATATAAATGTATTATGATATTGGAGTTAAAAAAAAAACTATGCGCAAACATAATGCAGAAAAACAATTTATTATTATTTTTTATTCCGTTTAATTTGTACAATTCTAACATATGGCAGCAGTGCAAAGTACCAAATGGAAGGTGATCACATAAAGGTGAACGGTCCTGTACAGCGAACACTCAACTATTGGAGTTGGAACGGTCCCCGATCCGTCTGCTGAATGTGACCACTGCTCAACTTTCGTGCACAATTCTTTTATTCCGGTTGAGGTATTTGCATTTTATTTCACACAATTTTCCTCTTTGCTTCTGTTTACTAAATAATAACTAATTAATTACTTTAGTAGGCTAATTAAATAAAATTAAAAAATAATTACACTTAAGCTTCATTCATAATGAAATAAGTAGCACTTTCAATTAGTCGTGTGACTTAGAATTAGTCGTTGTCTATTTTTATCATTCACAAACTCTAAGATTTGGCAACAAATTTAATGGTTATTTGATGTGTCATCTCTAGAAATTAACGTAAAATGTAATGTATTGAAAACTGTAATACCGATCTGGACAAAGTAAAATGACGAAAATGACCCAGAAATTTGACAGGTTTTGTTCAAGTGTTGTCAAAAAATGGATGGGAAATTTATAAACACTATAACTCAATTTTTGTTTTTATACGAGAAGTCCAATAAGTTGTTCAAGGATACAGAAAAAAAAGTTAGGACTTGGGAAGAAATCGGGACGCAATTTAATATTTGAGGTACATATATAATACTATCAATTTATCGTAATGATTAGAAACTATTGCCCTTGTTTATAAATACTATAGTTATACAACCTAGAGAAAACTGTAAATATTTCTTATGTAGTAAAGTGTCGTCCTCTGATATCTTTCAAATGGATTAATACGAATGAATGAAAGTGCTCAGCCAATGAAATATGCTCAACGCCACTCCCACAATTTAATCCGGAAGTTTATAAAAAATGTAAATATATTTTGATATTTTCTATTAAATTTTACATGAGAGAGTATATTTTGCTTGATTTGCTTTTCACATCGTTTGCCCTTGAATTACATATCAACATAACCTATATAGCATAACTGTGATAAAGTAGATTTAAGTAAATGTTTCATTGAAGAATCGTAGGATTACTATTTTTTTCTCTTATTATACTCACAATTACCCTTTTATAACATAATAAAAAAAAAGACATACAAAAGGCTTTTTAAAAAACGTATTCATGTTTTTTAAAGAAATAAATATAAACAAGAAAACGGTATTAAAAAGTCAGCATTTTTATTAAATACTCACCTACATGAAATGTCAGTCTGTTTCGGGTTCAGAGTTTAGGGTTATTCTAATTTTTTTCTATATGTTCAACAGGTATGTCTAAAACAGTCTTCTATATATTTGGTATGACTAGATATAGGTATTATGTAAAAGAAGAAAAAGTAATTAAAAGCTATCCGAACCACAACATTTATTAAGTTGCTTTGCATGGTTTCATCAACTTGACTGGTTTATGTGAGGCTTTCAAACCAGTAATGTAGTACGTTTTACAAAGAAAATGCATTATAAACACCACATTATTTTAAGGTTTTGGTATCTTCAGAATTTAGAAATTTAAATGGTTCACAGCCAATCATTTATCACTTAACCAGGATAAATGTGAGACAATTTATTTTACTAGTAAACATAGATCAAACATATATTCTACGAATTGAAAATTCCTTGATATTAGACTAGACACAAGATTAACATGGAAGCCGCAGATTAGTTAAATTAGTCAAACACTTATCTTCTGCTACTTATGCAATTAGACATATCAGATTTATAACTGATAGTCTACTGGAATAACGATATACTATGGACTATCAAATCACATATCAACAATGTTTAACCAATATGGGGTAAGTAGGCCTATGTAGAAAAGGTGTTCATCCTGCAGAAGAAGGCTGTTCGAGCAATTGTCTGTGTTTCACAAACTATTCGCTGCAAACCTCTCTTCAGAGAACTTATGATAAGTCCATTAGCCTAGACACATATTCTGCAACAACTAAGGAGGGCTTTGAAAAAGCTGTCACACCTCATGACTAGGGGTGAGATTACAGAAGTCTCCACCCCTCATCACCATTTGCTGCACATCCCGCATTACATAGGACAAAAGCCACTTCAGTACAACGCGTCACTGGTAATTATTTAACAAAATCAAAGTTATGTGTAGACATCTTTCTACTTTCGTATGTAAAGAGAAAATAAAGGACATTCTCCTTCAAGAAACATTCTACAATGTCAATGACATAAATTAGCCCTGTGTTGATGTTATCATTACATTTTTGCTTGATGTGCTATTGTGTAAACTGTATGTATATCTTATTATTGATATAATAAATTTATTATTATAATAGAAACACTATCCTTCTTACTGTAGAAGTGTTATAATTAATCCTGCTTTTACACCCACAATACCTCAGCTCGTCAGGGAAGTCGCAGCAACTTTCATTATACATTTACATTCTTGGTAATTATCAATATAGTAAGTACTGCCTACACATGGTCTGTATATGGACGTTTCTTCAATTTGTATTTACCTGCGATTTTAAAAATTGCTTTCAATAATAGTAATTCCTAATAATTGAAGTTACGTTGGGGTTATCAAACAAAACTAGTTTAAAATATGTAACACTCAATTAAATTTGAATAACTTCACTTTATTTTAATCACTATGTGACTGCAGTTTTGACATTACACGTCATTATCAAACTAGTTTACTTATATTTCTACTATTTAATTTTTCTTTCACCCACGTTTAATTGCAATTGTTTGAAATCTTCATGGATTTTATTGTGTTATATATGTAGAATTTTAGCCTTCATACTGGTTGAAGTGAGGTATATCACTTCATAAAAGTTAATTAGATACACACTTAAATGTACTTGGCTTTGACATTACTTATTTTATTATGGTTCTAGTTATTTTTATTTTATCTAGGCCTGAATCGTAACAACAATTGCCATGATACAAGTCTGAATGAATAATCATCAATTATTGTTGATGATAGTACATACCCAAAAAGTTATACAAACAAACTAATTCATAAGCAAGCAAAGATTTTATTAAAGGTTAGTACTTTGAACCTTTTTCAGCTTGTATAACTGCAATATCCATTGTCAATTATAAGATAAAATATATAGGAAAAATGACATTTCTTCGTTACATCGTCTTGCAATATGTATTTTAGAATAACATTTAACATCCACAATCACATCATCACTTATTTTTGGAATTTGAAAAATTAGTGTCAGTAGACTTATCATATCCCTTAATTCAAAATATTTTAAGATATTTAAATCTAAAGCAAAACGCCTACAAAATTGTAACAAACACGATTGGTGTAATTGGATAATTGCGTCACTTCCTTTAAGCTCCCATTGGCTTCTCTTTACTACTACGAGAAGACTGCTTTTACTACAACAAATTTAGCGGGGAAACTTATGAATGGGCACATCCTACTGCCCAACCCCTCTGTTGGCTACCTACCCGAACTAACCTTCAGTTGTATAACTATAGTATTAATAAACAAGGCTATTGCATTTCTATTTCTAGGTGAAGCAGCTCAAAAGTATTTCAAATCTATGCGTGAAAAGTATATACGCCTCGAAAGAGAACAAGAAAAACATGAAAGGAGTGGAGTTGGGGCTAACTTCAAAAGCAAGTGGCATTTGTTCGAAGTGCTGAAATTTTTAGATGAAGTGTATCGACCAAGAAAGTAATTTTATATAAATATATACTTCATTATTTACATGAGTGTTACATATCGTTTTATGTATCTAATAAGTTGTGATATTTTTTAAGAAGTTTCAGCACTATCCTCCAAACTTCATTGACAGCCATTTAGATGAAAACATTTCGACACAGGGATTGTTTGATAGTGGCAACGTATCACCAAAAACATGTAAATACAACCTACCTGATGATGATGAAGTGTCATGTGATTTTAATGAAGAACACCCGAACAATGTTGAGAGCCCAATAAGGTTTGTCTAATAGTTTATTTAACATTTCCGTAACTACTCAATATTTTTTTGTGGTAGTTCAAATAAAGGTCCAATTGAATTTCTACCAAAAACACCAACAAATAGAAACTCTCAGCCAGACCCAGAGTCGTCACTGGTCACTTTAAGTGGATCTAAGCGTAGCACAAGTTCTCTTGCAAATTCACAACGGTTGGTATTATGTATATATTTTTTTTTATCAAAATACACACACCATTCTTGCAGCTTAAAAAAAAAACATGAAACTGGATGAAAAGTATCCAGCACATTGGATAAGACAGCAGAGAAATACGCCTCCATCCCAAGGAACCAGTAAATATGTACATCCACTCATTTTGTCAGCAAATAAAGCAAGAAATGTTGCGACTTCCAGAAACCATTATGGCGGAATTTAAGGACGAGATCACACTCCTACTCATCCAAAACAGAAAAGGTGCATGTGCATTTGTACTAGATAATAAGAAATAAAATTTTTAAAAACGTTTTTTTATTATTATATACAGTGTGAGTCATTAGTAGCCGCTTCTTCGATTGCTCTTTTGTGTTTTAAATAAAAGAAAAAACAGTTAGTGGAGGATCCATGGTTGCTTGTGGCGCATATTATAAAAATACTTTAACCTCTAACGCACTTCCGGTTTCACCGGAAATGCACGGAACTTATTTTTTTTAATGACACCCTATATATTTTTGGATTCTCTTGTACTACTTTAAATTGTCTGTTCAACTGCTTTTTCTTTTTCAAAATTGACCCAATAGTTTTTGAGTTATTAATTTTTTTTGAAAATATTTGACCAAAACACGTGTTCAGAAAAAAAAACATTTTCACATTGTTTTTAAAAGTAAAAATATTAACTTTGGTGGTGCTTGTAGCCAAGAAAATTCTGCATCATTTGGTTAAGTTGCACTCGACAATACCTCAAAAAAACTTTGTTTTTTCAAAGCCTACTTCCTGAAATTTTCAAATACCAAAACTTTCTTTTTTTAAATGGAACACCCAGTATTTTATTGAGGCATTTTGTTCCTATTTTTATTCCTTTTCATTTTTGTTAACAAAGTCCTATACCTATCTTTTGTAATTTCTGAGATAATTACTATAGGAGCAATAGCGGTCAATTAAAGAACTACGAGCACTGTTGTTCTATGCACCAAAATATTCGTTCAACCAATGGAAGGCAGGAATTCATTTTTGTTAAAAGTGTCCTATATCTATCTTTTGCATTTCTGAGATAATCACTATAGGAGCAATCAGCGGTCAATTAAAGAATTACGAGCGCTGTTGTTCTATGCACCCAAATCCAAATATTCATTCAACTAATGGAAGGCAGGAATGGGGCCCGACTTTCTTAGTCAACTGTCAAACAAAGTAAATGTTAAATCCAACTATTCCAAAAGTAATAATTTTACAGAATGAAGAGCATCGCATTTCAATTTTACTTTCTTATACGTAGTATAAGGAAGTATTGTGATGATGAAAATTTTCGATCTCGAGATTTTTGCAGATGTCCACGCTTTGAGGTCCCCTGATACCAAAAAAGTGGTTTTTAAAAAATGTCTGTGTCTCTCTCTCTCTGTGTGTGTGTGTCTGTCTGTGTGTGTGTGACCACGATAGCGGTCAAACCGCTGTAGATATCAATTCCAAATTTTGTATTTACGAATATAATCTCCCTCTTGAGAACTGATTAGATTTTGAGCAAAATCGGCAGACCGGAAGTAGTAGTTTACTTCGGTGAAAAAATCGAATTTTGCAAATATTTCGTCAATTACTAAGTTTAAACAAATTTATAAAGAATTCAAATGTACTCAAAATTAAATTTGAGAAAAATTGTATTAACAAAGTTTTTCGAAATTCCTACCGGAAGTAGGTCTTTTACTCTTATCGAAAATCGGTTTTTTGCGAATATCTCGCAAGTCATGCTTTCTAGGCAGGTACATTACGAGTATAAAAGTATTTAGAACGTACTTTTAAATATCTTTTATTTAAAAAAAATTTCAAAATTGAGACCGGAACTACCACTTTTACTCTTATCGAATAGCGATTTTTTGCAAATATGTCGTAAGTTATGCATTCTATATATATTTAATAAGAGTACAAAAGTATTTAGAATTGGATTTGCAATATATTTTGTATACATGAAATTTCAAAATTCGGACCGGAAGTAGCACTTTTATTCTTAGCGAGTAGCACTTTTTTTCGAATATCTTGCAAAGTATGCATTCCACAGCGATTTATTAAGGGAATGAAAGTACTTAGAATAGGATTTTGAATAAGTTTTGTATAAAAAAATTCTTAAAATTGTATAGTTTGAAACGCTCATACGTATTAGAAAGTTGTGTGGTGGCCACACCTCATTTTTTTAATTCCGGCAATGTCCAGGTTCGTTATTTCATTTTTGACACTGTTGGTTAACATCGAAGTAAACTAAAGATGATGTTTACAGACATATTTGAAGATGTCTTCAAAAAGTTTTGAAAATCCGTCCGTAGATAGTGAAGATACTTTCCTCCATTAACATATTCATCAAAGAAATAAGGTCCAATTATGTAACTACCCACTATTCCTCCCCACAGTTTTAATGACCAACGATTTTTAAAGTTTACAGGTGTGATAAAGTGGGGAGTTTTATGTGTTTTAATAACGGAAATTGTGACGATGAACGTATTTATTTTAATAGAAGGTGGCTTCGTTGGTAAACAACAAAATATTGAGAAAGCCAGGATAATTTATCTGCTGCCAATTGACAAAAATGTAAGCGATTCTAAAAATTTCTTTCATCTAACCCTGTGTATGAATATGCTACGGGTGAATTCCATATTTCCTAATTATTCTGGATTCTCAAATTTGACTTACATCTAACTGACGACTAATTTTCGTAGTACAAGTATGGGTGTGTTCGATTACAGTCGCAAGTACCATAAACGTCTTATCCTCACCAATTATTGCTTTTTCCGCTCTTTCCTTCATATTCAATACTTTCTGTTCACTCAAACCGGCTCTTTCTACTTTCGAAGGTTTCTGGCTTCGGTTGACTTCTACCAGGAATCGCTGTGCATAAAGTCTGGATGCTAGCAAAGAGTTTCTTTTAGATTCGCCCAAAACGTCAATTATATCTACTAACTCTTCATAAGAATAATTCATTTGGATGATAACTAATAGCGATGCTTTTATAAGTTTGACATAAATGTATACAGACTTTCTTTAACAGTTGACTCAGGCAGTCAGCCGCATTCTAGCCTTTATTGGACGAATATTTGGGTGCATAGAACAACGCCCTTAGTTCTTTAATTGACCGCTAATTGTTCCTATACTGATTATCTCAAAAATTACAAAAGATAGGTATAGGACATTGCTAAGAAAAATGAAAAAGAATAAAAAAAGGAACAAAATGCCGCAATAAAATACTGGGTGTTCCATTTAAAAAAAATAAGTTTTTGGTATGTGAAAATTTCAGGAAGTAGGCTTTGAAAAAACAAAGTTTTTTGAGGTATTGTCGAGTGCAACTTTACCAATCTATGTCATTGTGTCTTTGGATACCTTAACATGACTTATGTTTAACATTAAATTACCTTTCTCGCTCTTGAGTGTGTACCGGTTTGTGTTAAAAACAGTTCGAGAAGAATTTTAAATAAAACGTTCTATTGGCTTAACAAAATATATGTATATACAGGGATGCTTCAAAGGTGTATAAAAGTGAGCATTCTAAAAAGCGTCATGCCATTGATCGCTTTTTACAGGAAAGGCGCTTCAATTTAAAACTTGGGCATTTTACTTTTATTATTATTTTGTGCTCCTTTATTAACGATAGTGGATTTCAAAAAGGTTGACAGGCTTTTACACTTTCACATCAAAATAGTATTGTAAACTGCCTTAATGAACATGTTGGGCTTTTTGATCTCATTGTGCTTTTGGATACCTTAACATGACTTATGTTTAAAATTAAATTATCTTTCTCGCTCTTGAGTGTGTACCGGTTTGTGTTAAAAACAGTTCGAGAAGAATTTTAAATAAAACATCCTATTGGCTTAACAAAAAATATGTATATTTTAATGCTCGTCAAACACGTTGTTGTATATTTAATTTAGATTCTTAATTTAATGCTCGTAAAATAAATAATATTTGAAATTTTTAAAGAAATCTACTTAAAATCTATTAATGGGTTCAATAATTATATCTCAATGCTTTGATCGTTTTATCTACTACTTCATATGAATCTATAGTCTTCATAGGCAAATCAGATACCAACTAATGTCACGCGTATACTAACTAACACGTGATTTATAAAAGTGTTTCTATTGGTCCAATCATTTTAACATTTATTATAACATAACCGTCTATTTCTATAGTTGAAATAAATGGTATTTCAAATTAATAAGCATGATTCTAAACTCTATTCTCACGTGGGTTTATATTCGAATAACTACAATATCCTAATATGCTGTTTTCGATCTAATGCAAAATGAATTAGATAAGTTTGGTTTGTTTAGTACAATAACCTAGATAGTTCAGTGACAAGTCAAACAGTGTATACGAAAAACATAATCATATATTTGTGAATCTCACAAGGATACATCTCAATAAATCAAAGGTAAGTAATTCCAAATCTATTACCAAATATAAATACGTATTGCTATGATATTAGTACAATTATTATAGGGTTGCCGCGATCTAGCTCAGAAAACAAAATTCTCTCTCTCAGGTTCCCTCGGCGAAACTGTACAATGTTCACGTCAGGAATCGTGATCTTAGGAAACAGTATAAAAAAACAACAAATTACTTGAAGACAAAAAAATGAAGTAATTAATTAATTATCTTTTCTAAATCTTTAATAAAAGTGAAAAACAAATCAGATATAATTTATTTATTATAAAAAAACAAAAAAAAAAAACATTCATTAACAAATTCTCAAGAAAAAATCCTACCCACTAATTGACCAGATAGGATAAAAAAAACTTGTACTGACAAACGCGACAAAATTTACCTAATTAATTACTGAAAATAAATCACAAAGTCCTTACAAAATAATAATTACTTAAAATAAATATGTTAATTAGCTATAATTAAAATACATCAAATTATAGCAAAATAATATAGTAAAGAAAATTATCTAATTTAATAGCTTCTCAATAAATATAAAATATTCTCAAACACGTGCAAGAAAACAAAATGACGGATATGAGTCTACTTTTTACAATATTAAAAATTTTCTCTTATTATAATAAAGAATGCATTCTCTTCTTAAAAGTAAATACTTAACTTGTGTAACAGCAATAACTAATTCACAAACTTGATTAAATCTTGGCTCCGTAAAATATAAATGAAATTAATAACAAATTTTATTCAAACATAAATATCTTTAATACAACTGTACTTGACGGGAGACCAAAATTTAATGTCTTTCTATATCACCACAGGACAAGTCAAAGTCACGCATCCCTACCATATCTAATACACTTCGCACATGTATACTATATTAAAATATCAAGTTGAGGATAATAATCCTTCTGGCATCTTTTCTTTTAAAATCAAATAACAACAATAAATATTAATATACACAGATTACCAAAAGACTACTATACCTCCCAAATTCTTAAACAGAAACCAAAATACAGTGTGTACCAAAACATTTGCCCCACAGAAACATAAATTTGAAACAAATCAATTTATTTAATTTTACATATCTATAATATATAAAAAACCATAGCATATCTCCAAAATAACAATTTATTAAATCTGTGCAAAGCAAAGATTTCAGAAATTTTTATTTTCCGCACACAACATCTTACTATCTCTAATGTTTTCTCCAAATACAATATAATGTAAAAATTAAAACCCTTCTCCGCACACAGAATATAATTGTATAGTACATCACAATCTTCTTAAGGATTGTTCAAATATGGATGAAGCATACTAATATGATTTCGTCCCTTCTTAATGCGTCCATCCATAGAATAGAGCTCATATGTGACATTATTAAATATTCTTGTTACAATATACGGACCACAATACGGAAGATCCAATTTAGCACACTTCTGTTGATTTCTTCTGGCAACCCTGTATCTTCTAACAATAACTGTATCACCAATATTAAACCTAGTTCTTTCTTTGATTTTTTCATTTTCTCGGCGCACATACATCTCCCCTTGCCTTTGTAGTCTTCCCCGAACAAAATTATTTCTCTCTTCTAGATTAGGAACAACTTCTCCATGCAAATTCCAGGGCCGACTAGGAGTCATTCCATTCATCAAAGTTGCTGGACACTCTTCAGTAAGGGTATTGGGCGAATTGTTCATGGAATCTTCTATCTGTTGGACATACTGGACCCAGCCTACATGGTGTTCATGGGTTTTCATCCTCAAAAATTTGATTACCTCTTGAATATACCGCTCACATGGATTGGCACATGGATGGCGTATCGAAGAAAAACATACATTAATATTTTGTTCATTTAAAGCATTTATAAATCTATCATTAGTAAAATAACTAGCATTATCTGCTAAAATGCGTCTCATTTTTCCTTGATTTTGTACGAAGTTATTAATACATAAAAGTGCAATCTCAGAATTGTATTTTGTAGTGGGAAACAGCCTAACAAATTTAGTAAAAATATCCACCATAACAAATATATTTCTATACCCATAATCTCCTGGTATTAAATTTCCTAAGAAATCAATCGCTACTAAATCCAATTTATTATTCACTATTATACTTTTTATATCATGTTGCAATGTGCGATTTTTATGCTTTCCAAAATAACATTCATTACAATTCCTTACCACCCTTTTCGCAATACTTCTATCCTTAACAGCATAAAAAGCTTCTCTAAAAGTTAACCAAACTTTCCTAGTCCCAATATGTCCCAGTTCATTATGAATAATAGACATTGCTTGACGAGCATACATTTCATTTACAACCACATTATACTGATCACGAATCTGTTTTTTAATAAGCCCATCATGAAAAATATAATCTTTATAATTCCCCACATTTCGCAATTCCTCTTTAATATGATCAAAACATTCATCCTGCTGGACCTGATGGATCTCAACATAGTCAAACATTCCCTCAGCTGCATATCTATTATAAGCATTTAACTCGACATGATTGAAGTTACTTTTTATATTGTACATTCTTGTTAAAGCATCAGCGGTAACATTTAGAACACCTCTGATATGTCTAATTTGAAATGAATATTCTGATAACAACAAAGACCATATATATATTCGATTATTTGAAAATCTAGTTGACAAAAGTGACGTCAACGCCGCATGATCTGATTCTACAATAAATTTTTTTAGCCAACAAATAAAAACTTAATTTATTTACAGCATGCACAACAGCAAGTAACTCTTTTTCTCCCACAGTATATCTTAATTCATATTTTTTTAATAGCCTTGAAATGAAACAAATAGGCTCTTCATTTCCCTCATCATCTAACTGAATTAAAACTCCACTTATAGCAGAATCACTAGCATCAACTCTTAATAAAAATTCTTTAGAAAAATCAGGCAGTACTAATAACAAACTATTATAAAATTCATTCTTAACCTTTTCAAAAGCATCTATTCTTTCTTTAGACCAAATAAATTTTTCATTCTTTCTTAATAATTCATACAATGGTGCACATAATTTTGCCAAATATGGAACAAATCTTTTATAATAACCCACAATACCAAGAAAACCTCTCAACATTTTCACATTCTTAGGTCTAGGATAATTTTTTATAACCTCCAGCCTAGAATCATCCACACTGACATATTTTAAACTTAAATTATATCCAAGGAATTTAATTTCCTTTTAAAAAAACTCACATTTCTTAATATTAATTTTTAAACCATTATTTGCTAATACCTCTATAACCTTCCTTAAATGTTCCATGTGTTCTTCAATTGTCTTGCTAAATATTAAAATATCATCTATATAATGGGATACAAACGATTCATAAGGTTCTAGAATTTGTTGCATTGCTCTAATTAAAGCAGCAGACGAGCTACTTAGTCCATATGGTACCACTTTAAATTGGTATACAGCTCCATCTACCATAAAACCACAATATTTTCTACTCTTTCTTTCTAAAGGCACCAACCAAAAAGAACTTTTTAGATCCAACTTAGTATAAATCCTAGCGTCGTTGCACTTAGATAATAACGTTTCCACAGTTACAGGAGTCTCAAATTGCATCTTGGTACGATCATTCAACCTTCTGGCGTCCAAACATAAGCGAATATCTCCACACTTCTTTTGAACCACCACCAGCGGATTGACATACCTCGTGATACCTCTCTCAATAACACCATCTCGCAACATCTTTCTTACTTCTTCTCTCACCTTCTCTTGCATATTTTTGGGAATTGGATAATTTTTAATTTTAAATGATCTCGACTCATCTACTTCTAATGAATGTACATAATTTTTAGCAATACAGGGAAATTTATCTACTAACGAAATATTCTTCTTTATCATATCTTTGACATTTTCTTTATATTTTTCTTCAACATTAATTTCAAGTAAATCTACATCTTCAGGCACCTCGATACACATATTATTGGACTCTATTTCTTTAACCTCTTCAACCTCTTCATAATTTTCACCATTTATACTATTTATAACTTCTTTTACTTCATATACCATTTCCATATTATTTATAACATTTTCATTTTCTTCATCTACTTCATCCTGCTGAAACCAAGAAACTACTTGATTCTCCACCACCATACATTTTCTCTCAATGTCTATTACTGCCTTTATTTTCTCTAACAGGTCCATTCCAATAATACCATCTCTTTGTAAACCTTTGACTGACATAAATTCTCCCAAAAACTTATTATCTTTTACCATAAATTCAACTACATAAATTTTATTTACCATTGCTATTATCTTTTTCGTCGCAGACACAATTGTAATTTTTCTTGTAAGTATATATTTACCTGCATTCATACTTTCTAATTTTTTTATTATTTGATCATCCAAGATTGAAATTTCACTCCCCGTATCAACTAAACAATTTACTTTCACACCTCCCATAGTAACTTTTATATGTGGCAACATCTTATTATCTAAACTATCTGAATCATTATCCATCATTGCATTCATACTAATTATCTCTTTGGTTGGCCTATCTAAAAATCCTGACACTTTGCCTTTTCCTCTCTCTCAACATTTTCTCTACTATTTTCTTTTTTAGTATCATTATATGAAAAATTTTTATTTACTCTTTCATTCTGTATATAATTACAATTTCTATTTTCCTCTCTTAATTGACATGCTCTATCATTCTCTCTATTCCAATTTACATTTCTAATTGACCAGATAGGATAAAAAAACTTGTACTGACAAACGCGACAAAATTTACCTAATTAATTACTGAAAATAAATCACAAAGTCCTTACAAAATAATAATTACTTAAAATAAATATGTTAATTACCTATAATTAAAATACATCAAATTATAGCAAACTGATATAGTAAAGAAAATTATCTAATTTAATAGCTTCTCAATAAATATAAAATATTCTCAAACACGTGCAAGAAAACAAAATGACGGATATGAGTCTACTTTTTACAATATTAAAAATTTTCTCTTATTATAATAAAGAATGCATTCTCTTCTTAAAAGTAAATACTTAACTTGTGTAACAGCAATAACTAATTCACAAACTTGATTAAATCTTGGCTCCGTAAAATATAAATGAAATTAATAACAAATTTTATTCAAACATAAATATCTCTAATACAACTGTACTTGACGGGAGACCAAAATTTAATGTCTTTCTATATCACCACAGGACAAGTCAAAGTCACGCATCCCTACCATATCTAATACACTTCGCACATGTATACTATATTAAAATATCAAGTTGAGGATAAATAATCCTTCTGGCATCTTTTCTTTTAAAATCAAATAACAACAATAAATATTAATATACACAGATTACCAAAAGACTACTATACCTCCCAAATTCTTAAACAGAAACCAAAATATAGTGTGTACCAAAACATTTGCCCCACAGAAAAATAAATTTGAAACAAATCAATTTATTTAATTTTACATATCTATGATATATAAAAAACCATAGCAGTATGTTAAAAAATTGACTTTGTAAGTGTTTTTGAACAAAATCTAAACAGATAAATGAAATTCAGTAATAATAAATATAGGTTGAAATTGAATTTTAATATAATAGTATTTTGACATATAAGCAGTAACTTTTAAAACTGTGTTTGTTCCATGATGAATTTATAATCAAATGTCTTTATAAAAGCTAATTATAGCTATTTTCAATTAGAATAATAATAATTTTCTAATAATAGATCAATGATTATCTGATCCATTGCTTGCAAGACTTATTGTTAATTCAAATAAATTATACAAAATATAACCTTATAATTTTCTTTCTTCAGAGCTCATTTGCTTCGTAATTCTTAGTGTGATCCGGAAAACTGATTCCTATCTTCAATCCTCGGCAATTATTATAAATAAATCCTCCCAAAATTGATGTAGAGCTGCTTTCTGCTACACATAAAATTGGATCATCTTATTCTGGTTCCATACACAATTTAATATCTTTCTGCTCCAAATTAATTATTCGGTAAGTCAATTCTCCATTTAAATTAGTACAATGTTTGTTATTAATTGTATTCTCTTCTTTTCCATGTATTATGTAGCTATAATCTTCATCCGAAGTCCTCTATTCCTTGGCTGAATTTTCGGTAACAATATTCTTCAACTTTTAGTAAGTCACTTAATTTCACCTTTCTATTATAACTATTTTACAATTCTGTATACTTTTATATTGTATTTAAACACTAAAATAATGTTTTAGTAGAGAAAAATAAATTACTTTCCCTCTTTCAATAAAATTAAAAATTCTCTCTTATTTGTTTTCAACAAAATCTCCTAGGTTTTCTCCAAATTGGTAACTAAGTTTTTACATCAAGTTAGTTTATCATTATAATACATAGTTATTTAACAAGTCAAATATACTTTGATATATCTTTCTCTTTCTAAAACACATATTTTAAATATGACTATTCTCTACTTTCACAATTACATATCAAATAAATAAGACACTTATTTATAAATTTTCTCATTTACAGCAAATACATATGTCAACTTTAATCATGAATGTCATGAATTTCATACAAATAGAAACCTTTTATAATTCCAAATAAGTTGTTAATAACAACATTAATAACAGCTTAATATATACAGGGGTGCTTCAAAGGTGTATAAAGTGGATATTCTAAAACGCATCATGCCAGTGATCGCTTTTTACAGGAAAGGCGCTTCAATTTAACACTTGGGTTTTTTACTTTTATTATTATTTTGTGCTCTTTTATTAACGATAGTGCATTTCAAAAAGTTTGACAGGCTTTTACACTTTCACATCAAAATAGTATTGTACACTGTCTTAATAAAAATGTTGCGCTTTTTGATCTCATTGTGTCTTTGGATACTTTAACATGACTTATGTTTAACATTAAATTACCTTTCTCGCTCTTGAGTGTGTACCGGTTTATGTCAAAAACAGTTCTAGAAGAATTTTAAATAGAATATTCTATTGGCTTAACAAAATATATGTATATACGGGGGTGCTTCAAAAGTTTATAAAAGTGGATATTCTAAAAAGCGTTTTTTACAGGAAAGGCGCTTCAATAATGCTTAAAATTAAAACTTGGGCTTTTTACTTTTATTATTATTTTATGCTTTTTTCTTAACAAGAGTAGACTTCGAAAAGGTTGACATGCTTTTCCACTACCACATCAAAATAGTAATGTAAACTGTCTCGATGAAAATGTTGTGCTCTTTAAGCTCATTGTGGCTTTGGATACTTTAGCATGACTTATGTTTAACATTAATTTACCTTCTCGCTCTTGAGTGTGTACCGGCTTGTGTAAAAAACCGTTCGAGAAGAATTTTAAATAAAATATACTATTGGCTTCACGAAATATATGTATATACAGGGGTGCATCAAAAGTTAATAAAACCGGACATTCTAAAAGGCGTCATGACAGTGATTGCTTTTTACAGGAAAGTATTAAAAAGCTGTAAGCGGACTATAAAAGCGATTCAAACTAAAAGATATTGACGGACCTGCTGGAAGCGGAGGACCCGCTGTAAGCGGAGGACCCGCTGTAAGCGGGGAACCCGTTGTAAGCGGAGGACCTGCTGTAAGCGGAGGACCGCTGTAAGCGGACGTTAGATCTAGTTATATATAATAATAGCGCACAGACCTCTGTTGTTAATCGCCTTAGTTGAAAGAGCTTAACCGAGCATTTTCGGAACTATCAAAATAGAAAAAGTCGACAAATCTTTGCAGAAAACTCCTCTCTGGATATGGGGAATTAAAGGCTGTGTTTTCGGCTGGGCCTAGGGGTGACATTGAATTTCCGGTGGACAGAGATATTTTCTTCCTAAGTGGAGCGGTTGTAAAGATATGGGCTTTTAAAGGGGAGCGTGCATTCCATGTTGTAACAGAAAAATGGCTTACGTTTTGACCATTCCCGTGACAAGCGATAAAAATCTCTAGAAACGTCAAACTGACATCAAACTGAGTTGTGTCCACAGATTCATTTTTAAGCGTGAAATACGAAATTTTGAAGGTTGCAAGGGTCCAACAAGACCCGCGGTGTTAAAGAATGGGCCTCTCGGGACCTTATACATGCTTATTTCGAGTCGACAGACGCACGCAACCAAGGGCACGAGCACTTTCAAATTCGTTTGCAGAAGCATTTGGTCAGAAAAATGGCCGATTCAACGTGCACTGTATCAATGCATTCCGGACAGGCGAAAAATATAATCAGATTCTCATGTGCACTGCCGATCAATGTACTACGGTCCGGTGAATGTTCGGCATCTCCATATCTCCACACAATACACAACGGTCCCGCTTGATTTAATATTTTCAACTATACAGGAGCTGTAGATTAATATTTTAATAATGATTTGAATTACAATACGTTAACTCCAGAACGCGTATGCGTATGGGGAAAAGGATTGCTTTTAACATCGATGTGCCCTTATGTAATAATTTTATTTAATCGATTACGCATACATGCAGGGTGGGCGGAGCTAGCTGAAATTAACTTCTCTCTTCTGATTAAAGTAAAATTCGGCACTTGGGGTTTTTGTGGTGTCATTGATCACGTATCCAAAGTCGAAATGTCAAAAAAAACCAAAATGGCCGAAGGATTTTTTGAAAATTTTGACGTATAAATGTGAAATTTTATATACGGGGGTGTCTTAGGTCACCGATCACGAATCCATACTCAAAATGTCAAAAAAAAAACAAAATGGCGGAAGATTTTTTGAAAATTGACGTATGAATGTGAAATTTTAGATACGAGGGTTTTGGGGGTCGCCGATCACGATTCCAAAGACAAAATGTCAAAAAAAACAAAATGGCGGAAGATTTTTTTGAAAATTGACGTACGAACGTGAAATTTTAGATACGCGGGTTTTGGGGGTCGCCGATCACGATTCCAAAGTTAAAATGTCAAAAAAAAACAAAATGGCGGAAGATTTTTTGAAAATTGACGTATGAATGTGAAATTTTAGATACGGGGGTTTTGGGGGTCGCCGATCACGATTCCAAAGTCAAAATGTCAAAAAAAACAAAATGGCGGAAGATTTTTTTGAAAATTGACGTACGAACGTGAAATTTTAGATACGGGGGTTTTGGGGGTCGCCGATCACGATTCCAAAGTTAAAATGTCAAAAAAAAACAAAATGGCAGTAGATTTTTGAAAATTGACGTATGAATGTGAAATTTTAGATACGGGGGTTTTGGGGGTCGCCGATCACGATTCCAAAGTCAAAATGTCAAAAAAACAAAATGGCGGAAGATTTTTTTGAAAATTGACGTATGAATGTGAAATTTTAGATACGGGGGTGTTTGTGGTCGCTTATTACGTCTTCAATTTGGCGATTCTTCGAAACGTGATTGAGCAGGGCTTAAATTTAATACTTCATTTTTTCTTAACGATAGTAGATTCGCAAACATCAGAATCTTATTGTACACCGTCTCAATGGAAATGTTGCGCTCATTGAGCTCAGTGTTTCTTTCAATACTTTAACATGACTTATGTTTAACATTAAATTACCTTTCTCGCTCTTGAGTGTGTACCAGTTTGTCTAAAAAGCAGTTCGAGAAGAATTTTAAATATAATAATAAAATATACTATTGGCTTAACAAAATATATGTAGGGGTGCTTCAAAAGTTTATAAAGGTGGACATTCTAAAAAGCCATGACAGTGATTGCTTTTTACAGGACAGGCGCTTCAATAGGACTTAAATTTAAAACTTGGGCCTTTTGCTTTTATTATTATTTTGTGCTTTTTTCTTAACGAGAGTAGACTTCGAAAAGGTTGACAGGCTTTTACACTTTCACATCAAAATAGTATTGTACACTGTCTTAATAAAATGTTGCGCTTCTTGATCTCATTGTGTATTTGCATACTTTAACACGACTTACGTTTAACATTACATTACCTTTCTCGCACTTGAGTGTGTACAGGTTTGTGTAAAAGACAGTTCGAGAAGCATTTTAAATAAAACATACTATTCGCTTCACAAGATATATGTATATATACAGGAGTGCTTCAAAAGTTAATAATAACGGACATTCTAAAAAGCCATGACAGTGATTGCTTTTTGCAGGAAACTGTGAAGAAACTGTAAGCGGACGCGAAAAAAGCCATTCAATAGGGCTAAAATTTAAAACTTGGGCTTTTTTTTGGATTTTTGAGTAAAATGAATTTTAAGTTCATTTTTATCATTCCTTTGTGTTTCTTTATTAATGATAGTAGAATTCAAAAAGGTTGACATGATTTTTTCACTGTTACATCAAAATAATACTGTAAACTGTCTTAATGGAAATGTTGCGCTCTGAGCTCATTGTTTTTTTGGATACTTTAACATGAATTATGATTATTATTAAATTACCTTTTTCGCTCTTGAGTGTGTACCGGTTTGTGTCAAAAACAGTTCGAGAAGAATTTTAAATAAAATATCCCATTGGCTTAACAAAATATATGTATATACAGGGGTGTTTCAAAAGTTTATAAAAGTGGATATTCTAAAAAGCGTCATTCCAGTGATCGCCTTTTACAGGAAAGGCGCTTTAATAGGACTTAAATTTAAAACTTGGGCTTTTTACTTTTATTATTATTTCCTGCTCCTTTATTAACGATAGTGGATTTCGAAAAGGTTGACGGGCTTTTACACTTTCACACCAAAATAGTATTGTAAAGTGCCTTAATGAACAAGTTAGGCTTTTTGATCTCATTGTGTCTTTGGATACCTTAACATAGCTTATGGTTAAAATTAAATTATCTTTCTCGCTCTTGAGTGTGTACCGGTTTGTGTTAAAAACACTTCGAGAAAAATTTTAAATAAAACATCCTATTGTCTTAACAAAATATATGTATATACAGGAGTGTTTCTTACTTTTATTATTATTTTGTGCTTTTTTCTTAACGAGAGTAGACTTCGAAAAGATTGACAGGCTTTTACACGTTCACATCAAAAGAGTATTATAAACTGTCTTAATGAAAATGTTGCGCTTTTTGAGAGCTCATTGTTTCTTTGGATACTTTAACATGACTTATGTTTAACATTAAATTATCTTTCTCTCTTGAGTGTGTACCGGTTTGTGTAAAAAACAATTCGAGAAAAATTTTAAATAAAATATACTGTTGGCTTCACAAAATATATGTATATACCGGGATGCTTTAAAAGTTTATATAACCGGACATTCTAAAAAGCATCATGCCAGTACTCACTTTTTACAGGAAAGGTGCTTCAATTTAAAACTTGGGCTTTTTACTTTTACTTTTATTTTGTGCTCCTTTATTAACGATAGTGGATTTCAAAAAGGTCACACTTTACATAAACATAGTATTGTACACTGTCTTAATAAAAATGTTGTGCTTTTTGATCTCATTGTGTCTTTGGATACTTTAACACGACTTATGTTTAACATTAAATTACCTTCCTCGCTCTTGAGTGTGTACTGGTTTATGTCAAAAACAGTTCGAGAAGAATTTTAAATAAAATATCCTATTGGCTTAACAAAATATATGTATCTACAAGGTATCGGCTCACTTGCGCTCCCACCTAAAATCGACCTATTTGCGCTCTGACCCTAAAGACAAGAAATTAATGATATCTTCGCCGGCCGACTTGCGCTCCTGTTTTCTCGGGATATATACATTTATAAATACATAAAACTTAGGATATATATATTGTACAGGGTGTTTCATCGGTTGGGGTATCGCGAATTAAAGTGCCTAAATATAAAAATATCGACTTCAAATTTTAATCACTTATAGAGCTTTTAAACCGCTACCAGCAGGTTAGGTTGTTTTTGATAATATTATTTTAATTAATGCGTAAATTAAAAAAAAAACGTATTATCAAAAATTAAAAGTGCTCAAAAAATGTTCAAATTTGAATGGTGATACGTGGACATATCACCCATATTAACTTCACAATCAGAATTTTTATAAACGAAACCTTTTGTCAAATAAAGTCAATATTAAATAATGTCGTTTTTCTTACGACAGATTTATGGTACTTAACTTTCTAATTGTGCTGTCCGCAAACAGGTAGTCCTTTTAAATTTATGACGGATAATAAATAAAAATTTATGACGGATAATATTCAACCCTGAAGCCTTCAGTTGTTGTTGTAGTTCTACTAATCGGGAAGCGTTTCCAAGGGCATTCTGAACTTACATTTAGGTACTTTGTGATGTTAGTTGTGATTCTATTTTCACGGAGTCAACTTCATTTGTTTAAGCTGTGTTTTGCTAGTGTTTTCTGTTTTCAAAATGCCGTTCACTTTCTCTGCCGACGAAAAAGTTGAAGGCTTCAGGGTTGAATATTATCCGTCATAAATTTTTATTTATTATCCGTCATAAATTTAAAAGGACTACCTGTTTGCGGACAGCACAATTAGAAAGTTAAGTACCATAAATCTGTCGTAAGAAAAACGACATTATTTAATATTGACTTTATTTGACAAACGGTTTCGTTTAAAAAAATTCTGATTGTGAAGTTAATATGGGTGATATTTCCACGTATCACCATTCAAATTTGAACATTTTTTGAGCACTTTTAATTTTTGATAATACGTTTTTTTTTAATTTACGCATTAATTAAAATAATATTATCAAAAACAACCTAACCTGCTGGTAGCGGTTTAAAAGCTCTATAAGTGGTTAAAATTTGAAGTCGATATTTTTATATTTAGGCACTTTAATTCGCGATACCCCAACCGATGAAACACCCTGTACATAGTGCCTTTCATATTAGATGACCTACCTTATGCTGGCGAGTATATGAAAATTACTTATTGTATGTTTTTATAAAATATATATACTCGCTTCAATAGGGCAGGTCATTTAATATGAATGTATATATACATAAAACTATACAAGAATTATTTTTTTATGTATCTCTAACCTGACCAAAACTGTTTTCTACTTCAATTCGTATTTTTATTATATAATTACGTGACTATGTATAGAATAACTCAAACCATTTTTTCTTGTGTATTTTGCCAAATTAATAATGATAATAAAACAAGCAATTAAACAAGAGAATTATAATAGTCAGATAAAAGTTAATAAAACAACACTTTCCTTCACATTTCATCCAGACTTAGGACTGGCAAAGTTTAATACATAAATATAAACTTTGGTATGTTTAGAAGTGTGTAAATATGTCATTATATGTAAGGAAGTATGTCTTCATGTTTGAATAAAGAAATCGTCAGTTTATTATATGTAAGTTTGTTACTTTATTCTAGCTTTTGAATATAAACCATCGTTCTTAAGAATAGTCCCATGTCCTTCGATTCTTCATATTTGTTTAAAGTTTTTGAAACTCTGCAATCAACTAAAATATATCTTCTTTTGCGCCGTTGTCCTTCTAAATTTAGAGTGCTTCTGTCGTACATGTGATCGCAATATTCTGCCTTTTTAAGTAGACTTTTTATTAGTTGGTATATATTGGAATGTGGCTTTATTAGCTTATTTAAGCGATTATTCCATCTTTAAACATACCAAAGTTTATATTTATGTATTAAACTTTGCCAGTCCTAAGTCTGGATGAAATGTGAAGGATAGTGTTGTTTTATTATCTTTTATCTGACTATTATAATTCTCTTGTTTAATTGCTTGCTTTCTTATTATTATTAATTTGGCAAAATACTCAAGAAAAAATGGTTTGAGTTATTCTATACATAGTCACGTAATTATATAATAAAAATACGAATTGAAGTAGCAAACAGTTTTGGTCAGGTTAGAGATACATAAAAATAATAATTCTTGTATAGTTTTATGTATATATACATTCATATTAAATGACCTACCCTATTGAAGCGAGTATATATATTTTATAAAAAATTACAATAAGTAATTTTCATATACTCGCCTCAATAAGGTAGATCATCTAATATGAAAGGCACTATGTACAATATACATCCTAAGTTTTATGTATTTATACATGTATATATCCCAAGGAACGGGAGCGCAAGTCGGCCGGCGAAGATATCATTAATTTTTTGTGATTAGGGTCAGAGCGCAAATAGGTCGATTTCAGGTAGGAGCGCAAGTGCGCCGAGCGCAAGTGATCTGTATTCATCTACAACGGTGCTCAAAAGTTTATAAAAGTAGACATTCTAAAAAGCGTTTTTTACAGAAAAGGCGCTTTAATAGGGCTTCAATTTAAATTTTGGGCTTTTTACTTTTATTATTATTTTGTGCTTTTTGCTTAACGAGAGTAGACTTCGAAAAGATTGACAGGCTTTTACGCGTTCACATCAAAATAGTATTGTAAACTGTCTTAATGAAAATGTTGCGCTTTTTAAGAGTTCATTGTTCCTCTGAATACTTTAACATGACATGTTCAACATTAAATTACCTTTCTCGCTCTTGAGTGTGTATAGGTATGTGTTAAAAACAGTTCGAGAAGAATTTTAAATAAAATATCCTATTGGCCTAACAAAATATATGTTTATACAGGGGTGCTTCAAAAGTTTATAAAAGTGGACATTCTAAAAAGCGTTTTTTACAAGAAAGGCGCTTCAATAGGGCTTAAATTTAAAACTTGGGCTTTTTACTTTTATTATTTTGTGCTTTTTTCTTAACGAGAGTAGACTTCGAAAAGGTTGACATGCTTTTCCACTATCACATCAAAATAGTATTGTAAACTGTCTCGATGAAAATGTTGTCCTCTCTCAGCTCATTGTTTCTTTAAATACTTTAACATGAACTATGTTTAACATTAAATTACCTTTCTCGCTCTTGAGTGTGTACAGGTTTGTGTAAAAAAAGTTCGAGAAGCATTTTAAATAAAACATACTATTGGCTTCACAAGATATATGTATATACAGGGGTGCTTCAAAAGTTAATAAAAACAGACATTCTAAAAAGCCATGACAGTGATTGCTTTTTGCAGGATACTGTGAAGAAACTGTAAGCGGGCGCGAAAAAAGCCAAACAATAGGGCTAAAATTTAAATCTTGGGTTTTTTTTTTGGATTTTTGAGTAAAATGAATTTTAAGTTCACTTTTATTATTCCTTTGTGTTTCTTCATTAATGATAGTAGAATTCAAAAAGGTTGACATGATTTTTTCACTGTTACATCAAAATAATACTGTAAACTGTCTTAATGGAAATGTTGCGCTCTGAGCTCATTGTTTCTTTGGATACTTTAACATGAATTATGATTATTATTAAATTACATTTTTCGCTGTTGAGTGTGTACCGGTTTGTGTCAAAAACAGTTAGAGAAGAATTTTGAATAAAATATCCTATTGGCTTAACAAAATATATGTATATACAGGGGTGTTTCAAAAGTTTATAAAAGTGGATATTCTAAAAAGCGTCATTCCAGTGATCGCCTTTTACAGGAAAGGCGCTTTAATAGGGCTTAAATTTAAGACTTGGGCTTTTTACTTTTATTATTATTTCCTGGTCCTTTATTAACGATAGTGAATTTCGAAAAGGTTGACGGGCTTTTACACTTTCACATCAAAATAGTATTGTAAACTGCCTTAATGAACAAGTTGGGCATTTTGATCTCATTGTGTCTTTGGATACCTTAACATAGCTTATGGTTAAAATTAAATTATCTTTCTCGCTCTTGAGTGTGTACCGGTTTGTGTTAAAAACACTTCGAGAAGAATTTTAAATAAAACCTGCTATTGGCTTAACAAAATATATGTATTTACAGGAATGCTTCTTACTTTTATTATTATTTTGTGCTCCTTTATTAACGATAGTGGATTTCAAAAAGGTGGGCAGGTTTTTACACTTTCACATCAAAATAGTATTGTACACTGTCTTAATAAAAATGTTGCGTTTCTTGATCTCATTGTGTCTTTGCATACTTTAACACGACTTATGTTTAACATTAAATTACCTTTTTCGCTCTTGAATGTGTACAGATTTATGTCAAAAACAGTTCGAGAAGAAATTTAAATAAAATATCCTATTGGTCTAACAAAATATATCTATATACAGGGGTGCTTCAAAAGTTTATAAAAGTGGACATTCTAAAAAGCGTTTTTTACAAGAAAGGCGCTTTAATAGGACTTAAATTGAAAACTTGGGCTTTCTACTTTTATTATTATTATGTGCTCCTTTATTAACGATAGTGGATTTCAAAAAGGTTGACAGGCTTTCACACTTTCGCATCAAAATAGTATTGTACACTGTCTTAATAAAAATGTTGCGCTTTTTGATGTCATTGTGTCTTTGCATACTTTAACACGACTTATGTTTAACATTAAATTACCTTTCTCGCTCTTGAGTGTGTACCGGTTTGTGTTAAAAACAGTTCGAGAAGAATTTTAAATAAAATAACCTATTGGCTTAACAAAATATATGTATATGCAGGGGTGCTTCAAAAGTTAATAAAATCGGACATTCTAAAAAGTCATGACAGTGATTGCTTTTTACAGGACAGGCGCTTCAAAAGGGCTTAAATTTAAAACTTGGGCTTTTACTTTTATTATTATTTTGTGCTCTTTTATTAACGATAGTGGATTTCGAAAAGGTTGACAGGATTTTACACTTTCACATCAAAATAGTATTGTACACTCTCTTAATAAAAATGTTGCGCTTCTTGATTTCATTGTGTCTTTGCTTACTTTAACACGACTTATGTTTAACATTAAATTACCTTTCTCGCTCTTGAGTGTGTACCGGTTTGTGTAAAAAACAATTCCAGAAAAATTTTAAATAAAATATACAATTGGCTTCACAAAATATACGTATATACCGGGATGCTTTAAAAGTTTATAAAACTGGACATTCTAAAAGGCGTTTTTTATAGGAAAGGCGCTTTAATTGAGCTTAAATTTAAAACTTGGGCTTTTTACTCTTATTATTATTTTGTGCTTTTTTCTTAACGAGAGTAGACTTCGAAAAGATTGACAGGCTCTAACACGTTCACATCAAAATAGTATTGTAAACTGTCTTAATGAAAATGTTGCGCTTTTTGAGAGCTCATTGTTTCTTTGGATATTTTAACATGACGTATTGCTGTGTCGCATATAAATAATTTATTTTAAATAACAATATTGCCATATAATTTATATGCTGTAACAACATATTTTTGTGTGTATTACCACACGTAGGGTATAGTCTTTTGTACACATTATACTCTTTAAATTATTCTTTACACACCAAGAACTTATAATTGGTTTTGTATTTTTATCTTATATTATCGGGTCATGTACCTTATAACTATTGTGGGTCCTGGCAATGTTTGTGGTTCCTTCTTCTTAGCTGATGATTTTTCTCTTGTTCATTATTGGGAAAAGCTAATAGTTTTATTCAAAAAAAAACTGTATGTCTATTCAACATAATCATGTATTTTTTTATTTTGTAATTTAAAGATTCAAAAGTATAGTTTCCTTTATATACACACCTTTATGCTCTAAACAAGATACATAATTGAAAAATGCTCATATCATTTATACCTAATGCCGGTTGTAATGTATGTAAATCTTTTGTTTATTTATTTATTCTACCAAACAAAATAAATATTTATCCTGCAAATAAGCAAAAGTAAACTTTTATTATACGTTTATGAATATACTTATCGACGTTATAATATTTATGTATAGGCTTCAATTAATTGCTTTAGACAACCATTTGCACGTGTTGTATCGAGCTCTTAATCTATGCCTTGTGAAATTCTAATTTATTATTCGCTTAATTTGAAAGAAATTAATGATGCCTAGACAATACGATGAAGAAAATGCTCATTTTCACGTAACATCTCTCCAACTGACCAACACCATTAATCCTATTTGGTTGTAATTCCAACTATATAAATTTAAAATAAACCTTACAGGATAAATTATTTACTTATCTATTTTTGTCCAACAATACATTGATTAATCATTCGCACGTAAAAATCAATGTCTGTCCAACAACTCGTATAACTTCATTTTCAAAAGAAATAATAAACTTACTTGTTATCAAAAAATCTATTTTGAATGTCCATTATGAACGCTTCAAATGAATTCAAATGTATTAAATAAAATAAATTACTGTGACTATATGTGTTGAAGAAATAATGAAAAACTACAAAAAAAATCTTATTCTTTAAGAGACCTTCCTTTTGTAATTGTTTTGAGAAGTTCACCTCTCGGAGGTATTATCAGAAGTCTTCTCCTTTCGGAGTCGTTATCAGAAGTCTTCCTGTCGAATCTTGTCTTCGTATTTATAGCGGCAAAAATAAACTATCTTGACCATTGCGCCCTCTAGTCCATGTTTTAGGTTGGTACTGGAATACACTTTCCCGTGAAATCGCTGCCCATATGTTGCCGCCTTGATACACGCACACATACACATTTTGTTCTGACAGTTCACAATTCACTTAAACGTCAACATAACCTTCCAATTCAAAGATCCCCTCTGCTTTGCACATCATTCCCAACGGTAGGTTTATTCTTGTCACTAATACCATCCTTCTTTGTACTCGTCAATGAACCTATTACCTTGTTCATTGTTCGATACATATTTTTCTTTCCATTTATTTATGTTAGTTTTACTTTTCTTTTAGTCGGATTGTGCCTTGGCAAAATGGGAAACATGTCGAAGATGACCATTATTTTTCTTCCCGTACTGCCTGTCCTTGTAAAACACGTCCGCCTCTAGTCCCTGAAGCATTGTGTTACGAACAAATCATGAACACAGATACCTTTTATTTATTTATAATGTCAGCTTTTAAATACAAAAATATGTCACTGCTGATTGCTTCTATGTTTTACATATTTTTATATCCTTTTTCTTAGTCTAGTAGTAAGCTAAGGTAAATTTTATTCTTTAATACTATTTAATTCTTAAACTCTCATAAGATTTTTACTGCTTTATGCATGTCGTATTTCATTTCTTTTCATGATTTATAAACCATATATCATGTGTATTCTCTTACAAAAGAAATATATTACTTATATTTATTTTGTCTTTATTTCATACTTTTCTTTATTTAATAAATTTTTATTCTACATCTTTTGTTTTTATATTTATTTAATAAACTTTATTTTGCATATTTTCATTATTTACTGGAATAATAATAAATTGACTATGAGTATGCAACTTTGTATACCTTCATGTAGTTCTTGTTGCATAGTTTTACTCAATAATATCTAAATAGGACTTCTTCTTATTTTTATTTTTATTTCTAAGCTTAAACTAATTCTTAAATCAATCTCTAAAACTATTCTTATTTTACAAGTTTGCGAGGTCACAGCAGTATGTTTAACATTAAATTACCTTTCTCGCTCTTGAGTATGTACCGGTTTGAGTAAAAATCAATTCGAGAAAAATTTTAAATAAAATAAAAGGCGCTTCAATTTAAAACTTGGGCTTTTTACTTTTATTTTCATTTTGTGCTCCTTTATTAATGATAGTGGATTTCAAAAAGGTCACACTTTACATCAAAATAGTATTGTACACTGTTTTAATAAAAATGTTGCGCTTTTTGATATCAATGTGTCTTTGGATACGTTAACACGACTTATGTTAAATATTAAATTATCTTTCTCGCTCTTGAGTGTGTACCGGTTTATGTCAAAAACAGTTCGAGAAGAATTTTAAATAAAATATCCTATTGGCCTAACAAAATATATTGTTATAGTATAAAGGCATACGTTAACAATATAATATGAACTGATATGAAAGTTACCAAATTGAATTAAATAAACGTAGAAAAATTTATTATGATGTGTTTAAAATAAGATTTATTAGGTTTATCATAATAGAGGTTTATCGTATTTAACAAGTATTCGAATTTTATAATAAACCACCTGTATATGGAAAGGTTGACCATGTTCATTTTTCTTAGAAGTTCAAAATATTCTGGAAAGAAGAGAGTTGAATATTAGTTGTTATTTTGTAAAATGTATTATAAATTTGTAAAAACTTGGGTAATTGACGTTTATGAGGTGATAAAAATATTTAGAATCTTATTTTGAAAGGTGTATAGATTGTATTGTAGAACAGTTCCCGGGAATAATTTGTAATACAGGAACTGTCATTATTTGACATTTGTTCAGAAATATAGAGGTAGAGAGGTATTGGGATATGAATATGTAAAAAAAGGTTGATAAAATTATAAAAAGAATTTAGATAATCAAATAATACAATGTTAAGAGGTATTCTAGGTATATTAGAGAATTTAAAAGCTATGTTGTTGATTGTTATTGCTGTTGTAAAACTTTGATTGGAGAATACAAAATGAGTAAGGATTACTAGGGAAATGAATAAATAAACGGAAGAATTTTTCGAATTCTAAAAAACGGTAGACGTGTTTTTGGAAAAGGGAATATCTTTTCTGATATTAACGCGATAATAGTTAATTATAAAAGAGAAAAGTGTGTCCTGAGTGAACTACGTTAACTACAAATAAATTAATATAAAGAAAGTAATTGTACTTACAAATTTGTACAAGATCCAGGTATATCCGAAATAAGGTTGTTGTCTCCGGGATCATAGAAGTTTTCAGAAGGCTATTGAGTACCAGAGTTTTGAAATTCCATAAAGGGTGAAGAAATCTTCAAGATCCGATTTTTATAAAAGGTAGCAGATTCCAGAAGTACTGGTGATCAAAAGGAGGCAGATTATCACAAGAAATCCATAAAGGTTGGTGAATTTCACAAGTTCCGGGTGTATAAGAGAAGTGGCTGTGTACAAAGAGATTCGGCATTCTAAGAGGACAATTTATTTCAAACGTCGAGCAAGTTCCTGTACAGGATAATTGGTATTCTTTCTTCAAGAGTTTGAACAAGATTGAAGTTTAACTACATCAAAGAAGTGGTATTCGTCCAAAAACGTCATCAGGAAGTGGATAGTACTCATCTGAAAGAAGAAAGCAATTAAGTATTACCATTTTAGTATTTTATTTGTGTCAGTATTAAAGAAAGATAACATTTTGTGAATGTTAGAAAAGATTTAATTATTTGCAATATAATTCAGTATTGAAATAGACTGAACTAATAGTTATTACAACAAGTACATCTGTTATAAACAACATAAGTTAATTTAATTCTCTTCTATCCAGTAGAATGACAAGATATGAATAATTTTCATTATTATACAAATTTATAGAGTTATCAAGCCATTAAATAATATTGAACACATCATAATAGAAGTATAAATTAATTTGAGAAAGAAAGTAATAGTAAGAATTACTTAATTTTGAATATCATAATACATAATATCAGAGTACGTACTTGAATTATTTAGTTGGGTTTGGAACTATACACTTTGAATTTAGTATCTTCTAAACGTCAAATATCATGGTTTTCATATTATATTTATTGTCAGCAAATGTCCCATATTTTAATAAGTACGAAGTTTGAATATAAACATATTATTTCTTATTTGAGTATTGTTTTATTTTATCATAATCAAATTATCAATTAAAGGAAATATTCTGGTAAATTTATAACCTGAAAGAAATAAATGTCATATGACATAGTGAATTGAAATCTGATTATTATTGTTGTCTTACCGAAGGAATTAAGTAAATGTTATAAGAAGTATAATCTGAGAAATCAAAAATCCATTTTTTAAAGTAAAATAGCATTACACATCCAACAATAAAACATTTAGAAATTTTACAATAAATAAACTGATATTAATTATTTTATACCTAATTGAAATGAGTAGTAGTGACATCTAGGTATTTTATTGAACACTTGTTAGTAGACTGGATTATGTAAAATATAGAAAGTATTAAGATAATACAGTAATCAGTAATTTATAAAATGTTAGTCTAGAAAAGAAATAAGAAATTTAAAAAAGGATTATTGAAATTTATAAAAGTATATAATTGTAGGCAGAGTTAAATTCTGTAAATTAAATAAAGAGTCAGGATAGATTAGAGTAATTTATGTAGTGATGAAATGTAACGCTAGCCGGACATATAAATAAAACACCTTCGTATAATGAATGGAATATTAGGAAATAAATAAAGGGATTATAAAACTAACTAATACGAGGGTTGTTCATTAAATAATAGTAATTTTTTACAAAACATGTCTAGAGTGTTATTTCATTTCATATACGGTTCAATTTATGACATTTAAACTGTAATAGGATTTAATAATTATTTCGAGGGTTGAACTGATATGTATGAGATATTACCTAGTACAATATATACAGCAAGAGCGCGCGAGGTATGATCACCCGATGGTATACGTAAACTCGCATCTAAACGTGGTCCGATAATACATATTAGAGTTACGGCACAACATACTAGCATTGCCTGCTCATATTCGAACTCATAGTGATCTGATTATTTTTTCGCAGATTGACAAAAAGAACAAATTAAATTTTCTCTTTAAGTGATGACGATTGCTTAGATAACTAAGTCGATAATAACGCGAAGATTGTAATACTTATAACGTAATTATAATTATCCTTATGAAATTAAATAATAATGTAGTTGTGTAAAAAGTTATAGCAGTACAACTGGGTTTTAGAATGAAATAAAAACAACCCGCCTGAAACATCTGCAGAATAAACTAAGATGTCTAGAGAAAAATAAATAAATAGAAATTTCATGGTAAAAAAAAACTATAAATAAGTATAACAGAAATACCATAAAATAACAGAAAAACGACCCTTGAAATAGAAATTAAAATTAGAGATTCTCTCCAGTAAGTATAACGAAATAACAACCCTGGAAAAATAAGTTGAATACATTTATAGCAGAATTATGCATTCAAAAATAAAATAATTACTCTAGTTAATCGTTCTTCGATGGATAAAATGTCCATACTTAAATTTATAAAATGAGCAACCACTAAGAAATATAATATGAAATATTATACGCAAACAGTGCCAAGTATAAACCTACGTGCATTCCTCTCTGCAGCCAGCACACAACTGATGTAAATATCTATATCTGGCGAACACAGCTAGCGAAGATCATTTTTCCGAATATACGTCCGAAGAATATCGACTGACATCGGGTGATCATATCCCGCGCGCTCAAGCTGTATATACAGGGGTGCTTCAAAAATTTATAAAAGTGGACATTCTAAAAAGCGTTTTGTTTTACAGGAAAGGCGCTTCAATAGGGCTTAAATTTAAAACTTGGGCTTTTTACTTTTATTATTATTTCGTGCACCTTTGTTAACGATAGTGGATTTTGAAAAGGTTTGACAGGCTTTTACACTTTCACATCAAAATAGTATTGTAAACAGTCATAATGAACATGTTGGGCTTTTTGATCTCATTGTGTCTTTGGATACCTTAACATGACTTATGTATAACATTAAATTACCTTTCTCGCTCTTGAGTGTGTACCGGTTTTGTGTTAGAAACAGTTCGAGAAGAATTTTAAATAAAACGTTCTATTGGTTTAACAAAATATATGTATATACTTGGGTGCTTCAAAGGTGTATAAATGAAGACATTCTAAAAAGCGTCATGCCTGTGATCGCTTTTTATAGGAAAGGCGCTTCAATTTAAAACTTGGGCATTTTACTTTTATTATTATTTCGTGCTCCTTTATTAACGATAGTGGATTTCAAAAAGGTTGACAGGCTTTTACACTTTTGACATCAAAATAGTATTGTACACTGTCTTAATAAAAATGTTGCGCTTTTTGATATCATTGTGTCTTTGCATACTTTAACACAACTTATGTTTAACATTAAATTACCTTTCTCGCTCTTGAGTGTGTACCGATTTGTCAAAAACAGTTCGAGAAGAATTTTAAATAAAATATCCTATTGGTTTAACAAAATATGTGTATATACAGGGGCGCTTCAAAATTAATAAAACCGGACATTCTAACAAGCCATGCCAGTTATCGCTTTTTACAGGAAAAGCGCTTCAATAGGGCTTAAATTTAAAACTTGAGCTTTTTAGTTTTATTATTATTTTGTACTTTTTCATTAACGATAGTGGATTTCAAAAAGATTGATAGGCTATTACACGTTCATATCAAAATAGTATTGTAAACTGTCTTAATGAAAATGTTGCGTTTTTTTGTCTTTGAATACTTTAACATGACTTATGTTTAACATTAAATTACCTTTCTCGCTCTTGAGTGTCTACCGGTTTGTGTCAAAAACAGTTCGAGAAGAATTTTAAATAAAATATCGTATTGGCTTAACAAAATATATGTATATACAGGAGTGCTTCAAAAATTTATAAAAGTGGACATTCTTAAAAGCGTTTCTTACAGGAAATGCGCTTCAATAGGGCTTCAATTTAAAACTTGGGCTTTTTACTGTTATTATTATTTTGTGCTTTTTTCTTAACGAGAGTAGACTTCGAACAGATTGACAGGCTTTTACACGTTCACATCAAAATAGTATTGTAAACTGTCTTAATGAAAATGTTGCGCTTTTTGAGAGCTCATTGTTTCTTTGGATATTTTAACATGACTTATGTTTAACATTAAATTACCTTTCTCGCTCTTGAGTATGTACCGGTTTGTGTAAAAAACAATTCGAATTTTTTTTTAAATAAAACGTACTATTGGCTTCACAAAATATATGTATATACCGGGATGCTTTAAAAGTTTATAAAACCGGACATTCTAAAAAGCGTCATGCCAGTGATCGCTTTTTACAGGAAAGGCGCTTCAATTTAAAACTTGGGCTTTTTTTTATGTATATACAGGGGTGCTTCAAAGGTATTACTTTTATTATTATTTTGTGCTCCTTTATTAACGATAGTCGATTTCTAAAAGGTTGACAGGCTTTTACACTTTCACATCCAAATAGTATTGTACACTGCCTTAATAAAAATGTTGCGCTTTTTGATCTCATTGTGTCTTTGCATACTTTAACACGACTTATGTTTAACATTAAATTACCTTTCTCGCTCTTGAGTGTGTACCGATTTGTGTCGAAAACAGATCGAGAATAATTTTAAATAAAATATACTCTGCTCTTTTATTAACGATAGTGGACTTCGAAAAGGTAGTAGGAAAGTAATATACTTTATAAATTAAATTTACTTTACCCATTCACATACATATTGCTGTGACATATAAATATTTATTCTAAATAACAATATTGCCATATAATTTATATGCTGTGACAACATATATTTGTGTGTATTACCACACGTAGGGTATAGTCTTTTGTACACATTATACTCTTTAAATTATTCTTTACACACCAAGAACTTATAATTGGTTTTGTATTTTTTATCTTATATTGTTGGGTCATGTACCTTATAACTATTGTGGGTCCTGGCAATGTTTGTGGTTCCTTCTTATTTGCTGATGATTTTTCTCTTGCTCATTATAGGGAAAAAGGTAATAGTTTTGTTCAAAGAAAAACTGTATGTCTATTCAACATAATCATGTATTTTTTATTTTGTAATTTATGGATTCAAAAATATAGTTTCCTTTATATACACACCTTTATGCTCTAAACAAGATACATAATTGAAAAATGCTCATATCATTTATACCTAATGCCGGTTGTAATGTATGTAAATCTTTTGTTTATTTATTTATTCTATCAAACAAAATAAATATTTATCCTGCAAATAAACAAATGTAAATTTTTATTGTACATTTATGAATATACTCATCGACGTTATAATATTTATGGATAGGCTTCAATTAATTGCTTTAGACAACCATTTGCACGTGTTGTATCGAGCTCTTAATCTATGCCTTGTGAAATTCTAATTTATTATTTGCTTAATTTGAAAGAAATTAATGATGTCTAGACAATACGATGAAGAAGATGCTCATTTTCACGTAACATCTCTCCAACTGACCAACACCATTAATCCTGTTTAGTTGTAATTCCAACTATATAAATTTAAAATAAACCTTACAGGATAAATTATTTACTTGTCTATTTTTCGTCCAACAATACATTGATTAATCATTCGCACGTAAAAATCAATGTCTGTCCAACAACTCGTATAATTTCATTTTCAAAAGAAATAATAAACTTACTTGTTATCAATAAATCTATTTTGAATGTCCATTATGAACGCTTCAAATGAATTCAAATGTATTAAATAAAATAAATTACTGTGACTATATGTGTTGAAGAAATAATGAAAAACTACAATATAACGATAAAAAAAAACTATTCTTTAAGAGATCTTCCTTTTGTAAGTGTTTTGAGAAGTTCACTTCTCGGAGGTGTTATCAGAAAGTCCGTCTTGTCGAATCTTGTCTTCCTATTTATAGCGGCAAAAATAAACTATGTTGACCATTGCGCCCTCTAGTCCATGTTTAGGTTGGTACTGGAATACACTTTTCCCGTGAAATCGCTGCCCATATGTTGCCGCCTTGGTTCACGCACACATACACATTTTGTTCTGACAGTTCACAATTCACTTAAACGTCAATATAACCTTTCAATTCAAAGGACCCCTCTGCTTTGCACATGATTCCCAATGGTAGGTTTATTCTTGTTACTAATACCATCCTTCCTTGTACTCGTCAATGAACCTATTACCTTGTTCATTGTTTGACACATACTTTTTCTTTCCATTTATTAATGTTAGTTTTACTTTTCTTTTAGTGGAAGTTCGCCTTGGCAAGATGGGAAACACGTCGAAGATAACCATTATTCCGCACTGCCTGTCCTTGTAGAACACGTCCGCCTCTAGTCCCTGAAGTATTGTGTTACGAACAAGTCATGAACACAGATACCTTTTATTTACTTATAATATCAGCTTTTGAATATGTCACTACTGATTGCCTCTATGTTTTACATATTTTTATATCCTTTTTTATTATTCTAGTAGTAAGCTAAGGTAAATTTTATTCTTTAATACTATCTAATTCTTAAATTCTCATAAGATTTTTATTGCCTCATGCATATAAATTTCATTTCTTTTCATGATTTATAACCCATACTTTTTGTGTATCTTTTCTACAAAAGAAATATATTACTTATATTTATCTTGTCTTTATTTTATATATTTCTTTATTTAATAAATTTTTATTCTACATCTTTTGTTTATATATTTATTTAATAAATTTTTATCTTGCATATTTCATTATTTACTGTTATAATAAAAATTTGACTATAAGTATGCAACTTTGTATACCTTCATGTAAGTTTTGTTGCATCGTTTTACTCAATAATATTTAAATAGGACTTTTTATTATTTTTATTTTTATTTCTAAGCTTAAACTAATTCTTAAATCAATCTCTAGAACTATTCTTATTTTACAAGTTTGCGAGTTCACGGCATATCCCTTGGTTATTATATTTTGTCGTGAATCGTCAACAAAGATTATTATAGCATGAACGACACATATAATAACCATTGTGACAACTCGCACAAATGATTATTAATCTTCTACGTCTATATAATCATAGAGCATAGATACGTGATATTTTCCTTTGATCCTTTCACTATCTATTTCTTGTAGCTCGTACGTTACATCGCTCAAAATTTTATTTACCCTATATGGGCCACTGTACGGTAAGTCCAGCTTTGCGCACTTGTTTAAATTCCTCCTTCCCAATCTGTAGTTTTTTACCACTACCAGATCTCCAATTTGGTAGGTCTTGTGTTTTCTTATCTTTTCATTTTCTGTTCTCATGTATTTTTCTGCAATATTTGCTTGTCTTTGTTTACCTTGATTTGTCAATTCTTCGATATCATCTACGATTGGTGTCTCTTGATTCCAAGGTCTCGGTGGATGTCTCCCATGCATTAATGTATAAGGACTTATATTTGTCGTAATGCTAGGTAAGAAATTTATATTGTTTTCCACCTTTTCTATGTATTGCACCCAGGCATTGTGTCTTTCGTGCGTTAACATTCTTTACATTTTCTATTCTCTGTGGCAATTAAATTTTTGTCTCTCAGAGAATAAAATTGCTCTCTGAAAACAAGAAATGTTTTTCTGTTTCCAGGATGCCCTAAATTATTATGTATATTTCTAACGATACTTAATGCTAAATTTCTATCTAAAACTATTAAATTCTTATCACCTAAAGTCTTATATACTATGTTATTTCTTATATTGTATCCTCTGTATTCTCCTTCTCTTCGTATTTTTCTTTTTATTTCTAGAATTTCTTCGGTCTGTTGACATGCTTCAATGCTCTGTCGACTGTATATTTCTGGTGCATAATCCAAGTTATAATTGTTGACTTGGTATGCATTTTGCTGCTTTATCCCTCCTTGAGCTCTACTCAATGCATCTGCAACTATGTTGTCTGCGCCTTTTCTATGCCTTATTCTAAATGAATATTCCGACAATAAAAGTGACCATCTATATATTCTTGAGTTGTTGAATCTGGTCTTCATGAGGAAAATTAATGATAAATGATCTGTCTCAACTAAGAAGCTATTTCCCAGTAAATAGTATTTTAATTTGGATACTGAATGAACCAAAGACAAAAGTTCTTTTTCTGAAATCGTGTAGTTTAATTCGTATCCTTTCAAAATCCTTGATAAGAAACAGATTGGCTTTTCCACACCATTTCTTATCTGTAATAATTCTGCAGCTATTGCATTATTTGATGCGTCGCATCTTAAAACAAATTCTTCATTAAAATCGGGTAAATTTACTATTAATGCTTTGCAAAAATTTTCTTTCACTTCTTCAAATGCTTTGAGAGTTTCAGGAGTCCATTTAAATTTTACTCCCTTCTTTATCATTCTGAAAAGCATGTAAGTTTGATCAGATATTTTCGGAATGAAATGTTTATAATAATTTATCATTCCCAAGAATCCTCTGAGCATTTTTATGTTCTTTGGTCTGGGATACTTTCTTATTGCTTCCAATTTTTCTTCTTCTATTGTGATGGTTTTACCATCTATAATATACCCTAGATAATTTATTTTATTTTTATAAAATTCACATTTTTCAATGTTAACTTTTAAATCGTTTTCTGCTAACGTATTTAAAACCTTTTCTACTGATTCTTTGTGATTCTCTAAATCTTTATTAAATATCAGTATGTCATCCACATAATGAGAAACGTACTCCTCGTGTGGATCTAAAATTTGTTGCATGGCTCTAACCAAAGCGGCTGTCGCTCTTGATAGGCCAAATGGAACGACTTTATACGAATAAACTAATGAATTGAACATAAAGGAACAATACTTCCTTGAGTCCTTGTGTAATGGTACCAGCCAAAAAGAACTCTTCAGATCTATTTTTGTGAACCACCTTGCATCAGTACACCTTGTTAATAAGGTCTCTATACTCTGCGGAGCTTCAAAATTAGGGGAGGTCCTTGAGTTAAGGCCCCTTGCATCAAGACATAAGCGTAATTTTGTTTCTTTCTGATTGCCTGTATTTTTCTTCACTACCACTACTATTGGATTTATAAATGTTGATTCTGTTCTTTCTATAATTTTATTTTTTAACATTTCTTTAATTTCTAATTTGACTTGTTCTCTGTATTTATTGGGGACAGGATAATTTTTAACTTTAAAAGGTTGTGTTTCATCTACTTTTAGCCTGTGTTCATAGCCTTTTGCTAAACCAGGTTTATTATCAAATAACTCTTTATACTTGCTGACAAGATTGCTCACATGGCTTATGTATTGTTTATCGCAATTTAAATTCGTACCATCCCTATATTGCGTGAAGTCCTCACTTTGACGATGCTTCACAGGATGTGCACACTTATTGTCTAATAAACTACTATCCATTTTATTTGTGAGATTTTGTTCAGCATTATTTATATATAAATTATTAATTAATATCTCATCTTCCTGTGTTTCCTTACACCAGGAGATTATTGAATTTTTAATATGAAATGTTTTGTTTTCCATATTTATTTTTGTACCATATTGACTTAAAAAGTCTATCCCCAAAATACAATTGCTGTTCAAATTAGGCACTATTATGAATTCTGTTAATAAATTTAAACTACCTATTCTAACATTTATACAAAAAACTTTATCTATAGTAATGATGTGTTTCTTATTTGCATTTATTAAGTTTACTTTTCTTATAGGCATATAATATCCTAATTTTTCTATGTCTTTATCTATAATACTACTATCTAATAAGGATAATTGCGCTCCTGTGTCTAATAATGCTTCTATCTCTTCGTTCCCTATTTTTACTGTTATGTGTGGTAATTCCGTCGTGATTTTCTTTAGATCGTCAAAGTTATATACGTTTTGTACCTTCTTTTTCTTCTTGACTGGCCTTTCTAAAAATCCAACGAAGTCGCATTTGAGTAGGTGGAATTTACCCATTCTTTATTTGTCGATAATTGTCTTGAATCCTTGGGTATTGCACCTTTTGATTCTGTTTTTTTCTTCGTACTTATTTCTTCTTTTTCTTCACTTATTTGAACATTGTTCACTCTTCTTTCCCTCTCAGGGTTTCTTTCTTCCTTCCCATAATTCTGTTCTTTCTCCCTCTCATTTTCATAGTGTCTTGCTTTATTGTATGAATATGGATTGTTCCCATAGCTTGGCTTATTATATGTATAAGGGTTGTTTCCATAATTCTGTTTACCCTGATTTTGATTGTACCCATTATTATTGTACTGTTTATCTTGTTTGTAACGAGGTGTCTTGTTTATATGTGGATTATTTCCATTGTTGTATTTATTATTATCATTTCTGGGTGGATCGTTTGTATATTTGATATTTCCATAACTCTTGTTGTTTCCCTTTTCATCCACATCGTCTAATCTCTTGACCAGTTCCAGGAGTGCTTCAATGTTATCAATTCCTTGAAGTGCCACCGCCTGTGTAACGTTGTGGTCAAAGTGTGCTGCTAGCTGTGAAACAATATCACTTTCTTCAATGGTTGGTTGGATGTATTTAAGAAAAGAATATTTTCTTATGATGTAGTTTTCTCTAGAAGATCCAGCTCTGTATTTGCCAAACACTAAATCGTGTCTAATCTTCCTCTGCTGAGTCTGTCCCCAGTACTGTCTCACAAAACGAATCTCAAATTCTTTGAAATCCACTACTTCATCTATTATCATATCGTACCACTGAAGTGCATAATCCTTCAAACAACCTCTTATGAAATGTAGCCTTGACATCTCATCAGATATTCCCCTCATGTATGTTTTTATCGTTCTCATAAACGCCATTGGATTATCTTTGTAAAATCCTGAGAATTTTGGTATATTCTCTGCGCTACCAGGTATTTGTGTCAAAGATACACTAGGTGTACTAACCCCATGTACTTTGTTCTCTAACCCTTTTATAGTGTTTTCAAAGTTTAAAGTTTTGTTTTGTAGGGTCAACATTGTGTCCGTACAAACACCATATTTTATTTTACAATCTTCCACTTGGTGTGAAAGTTCTTGTATTTTCTCTTGATGTTGCACATTATTCCCTTTCACTTTATTTTCAAGAGAATTTATTTTCTCATCTACCTTATCAAAATTAGCTTGTGTTTTGGCAGATCTTTCGTTGATTTCTTTTATTAAGAATGTGCCTTTACTTTCACATTTCTTTTCGTTAAAGTTTATTTGTTTATTTAGAGTTGAAACTGACTGTTCTAACTTTAATTCTACTTTTGCATTTAATTCTAAAGTTTCTCTTCTTAACTCTGCGAAACCTTCGTCTATTTTTGAGTTTATTTCTATTTTATTTTGTTCTAATTTTTGATTTATACTCAAATTATTTTGTTCTAGTTTTTGATTTATACTTAAATTATTTTCTACTAATTTTCGATTATTCTCTTCAAATTTCTTGTTCATATTTCTATCGTTTTCTTCTATTCTGCTGAATAGTTTATTAAAAAGATTCTCAAGTTTTTGTTCACCAGCTACGCCACTGATGCTTTCTGCTTGTGTGCTACCATCAAGTGTTCGATCCTCTGATTCAGGTTTTTCTGACTCTGAATCAGAAGATACTGGACGATTGTCCCTGTATTGTGTGAATTGTGAACCTTCACCATCATTCTTATCTTTATCTGCCATTTTTATCTTATTTCTAACTTATAAATTAATAACTAAACTTATCTAATCAAATACTATTCCTCCTTTTTTTTTTTATCCCTTTCTAAACAAGAGAAATTGATAATTCATCAGTAAATGAAAATTGAGGTAATCTGTCTCTAACTTGGACACTGAATAATTATTCTATTTACTAATAAATAAAAAAAATGAAACAAACTTTGTACCCATTATTTGTACAAAATAAATTATTATTTTTTTTTTTTTGTTTAAACATTTAAAAAAAACAAAAATTGCATTGCTTCACAACGTTAAATGTTATGTAGATAATTATTGACAAACGAGAAAATGAATGCAATGCTCCACTATGTTAAGCAACATTAATTATATATATATATTTTTTTCTTTTAAACAATTATGAAAAATAATGCATTGCCTCTCTATTTTGGGCGTTAAATAAATACATGATTAATAAACAATAAGAAAAGGAATACATTGCCCCACTACGTTGAGCGCCATTTTAATTAATGCTGTGACATATAAATATTTATTCTAAATAACAATATTGCCATATAATTTATATGCTGTGACAACATATATTTGTGTGTATTACCACACGTAGGGTATAGTCTTTTGTACACATTATACTCTTTAAATTATTCTTTACACACCAAGAACTTATAATTGGTTTTGTATTTTTTATCTTATATTGTTGGGTCATGTACCTTATAACTATTGTGGGTCCTGGCAATGTTTGTGGTTCCTTCTTATTTGCTGATGATTTTTCTCTTGCTCATTATAGGGAAAAAGGTAATAGTTTTGTTCAAAGAAAAACTGTATGTCTATTCAACATAATCATGTATTTTTTATTTTGTAATTTATGGATTCAAAAATATAGTTTCCTTTATATACACACCTTTATGCTCTAAACAAGATACATAATTGAAAAATGCTCATATCATTTATACCTAATGCCGGTTGTAATGTATGTAAATCTTTTGTTTATTTATTTATTCTATCAAACAAAATAAATATTTATCCTGCAAATAAACAAATGTAAATTTTTATTGTACATTTATGAATATACTCATCGACGTTATAATATTTATGGATAGGCTTCAATTAATTGCTTTAGACAACCATTTGCACGTGTTGTATCGAGCTCTTAATCTATGCCTTGTGAAATTCTAATTTATTATTTGCTTAATTTGAAAGAAATTAATGATGTCTAGACAATACGATGAAGAAGATGCTCATTTTCACGTAACATCTCTCCAACTGACCAACACCATTAATCCTGTTTAGTTGTAATTCCAACTATATAAATTTAAAATAAACCTTACAGGATAAATTATTTACTTGTCTATTTTTCGTCCAACAATACATTGATTAATCATTCGCACGTAAAAATCAATGTCTGTCCAACAACTCGTATAATTTCATTTTCAAAAGAAATAATAAACTTACTTGTTATCAATAAATCTATTTTGAATGTCCATTATGAACGCTTCAAATGAATTCAAATGTATTAAATAAAATAAATTACTGTGACTATATGTGTTGAAGAAATAATGAAAAACTACAATATAACGATAAAAAAAAACTATTCTTTAAGAGATCTTCCTTTTGTAAGTGTTTTGAGAAGTTCACTTCTCGGAGGTGTTATCAGAAAGTCCGTCTTGTCGAATCTTGTCTTCCTATTTATAGCGGCAAAAATAAACTATGTTGACCATTGCGCCCTCTAGTCCATGTTTAGGTTGGTACTGGAATACACTTTTCCCGTGAAATCGCTGCCCATATGTTGCCGCCTTGGTTCACGCACACATACACATTTTGTTCTGACAGTTCACAATTCACTTAAACGTCAATATAACCTTTCAATTCAAAGGACCCCTCTGCTTTGCACATGATTCCCAATGGTAGGTTTATTCTTGTTACTAATACCATCCTTCCTTGTACTCGTCAATGAACCTATTACCTTGTTCATTGTTTGACACATACTTTTTCTTTCCATTTATTAATGTTAGTTTTACTTTTCTTTTAGTGGAAGTTCGCCTTGGCAAGATGGGAAACACGTCGAAGATAACCATTATTCCGCACTGCCTGTCCTTGTAGAACACGTCCGCCTCTAGTCCCTGAAGTATTGTGTTACGAACAAGTCATGAACACAGATACCTTTTATTTACTTATAATATCAGCTTTTGAATATGTCACTACTGATTGCCTCTATGTTTTACATATTTTTATATCCTTTTTTATTATTCTAGTAGTAAGCTAAGGTAAATTTTATTCTTTAATACTATCTAATTCTTAAATTCTCATAAGATTTTTATTGCCTCATGCATATAAATTTCATTTCTTTTCATGATTTATAACCCATACTTTTTGTGTATCTTTTCTACAAAAGAAATATATTACTTATATTTATCTTGTCTTTATTTTATATATTTCTTTATTTAATAAATTTTTATTCTACATCTTTTGTTTATATATTTATTTAATAAATTTTTATCTTGCATATTTCATTATTTACTGTTATAATAAAAATTTGACTATAAGTATGCAACTTTGTATACCTTCATGTAAGTTTTGTTGCATCGTTTTACTCAATAATATTTAAATAGGACTTTTTATTATTTTTATTTTTATTTCTAAGCTTAAACTAATTCTTAAATCAATCTCTAAAACTATTCTTATTTTACAAGTTTGCGAGTTCACGGCAATATGTTTGTGAGCTATATGTTTGAAGTTCATCAGCATTCATTAGCATTCTATAAGAATGTTTGAAAGCGACGCCCATTTACCAAACAAAATTTGTTGTAAACATGTTAAACACTATGGAGATACTACGTATATTTGAGCATGTCAATTAAAATGACGAGCCCGCGATAGCGGGCGAGTAGTACATATGTAATTCATTGAAAATTTAAAATGTTCTTCAATACAAGTCCTTCATTTTTAATTGACGTGCGAACTAATTTTGAGTATGACGGACGAATATTTCAATTATGCTGACCAAAATTTCATAATGAAAGCGCTGTTCCACTTCAAATAATTTGGGTGAAAATATCTCAGTGTCAAACTGATTATTAGGTTCTTTTTTATTAATATTGTGCATGCCTATCTTAAATTGTTTCTGAGCAATTGACATACTTTTTGTTAATATACTAAATTTTCCACTGTTATTTCAATAGCGTATTATCCCGATTGTCTCAATGAAAATGATGCACTTATTGAGCATATTGTTTCTTCGGATACTTTAACATCATTCTTATGTTTAACATTAAATTATCTTTCTCGCTCTTCATTGTGTAACAGTTTGTGTAAAAAAAAATTCTAGAGGAATTTTAAATGAAATATACAATTGGCTTTACAAAATATATGTATATACAGAGTGTGCCACAAGTCTATAAAATCTTACATTCTAAAAACCACCACGAGAGTGATCGCGTTTTACAGGAAACTGTAAAAAGCTGTAAGCAGACGCGAAAAAGGCGAATTCAAGCTCGAAAAGATTGAAGCATTAGCTCACAAACATTCAGCACAATAAATATTGCAATATATAATAATTGGCCCAATGATAATAGTGTATAGGTAAGAAATTTATAAATTCGATTCCTTATTTGTTTATAAATACTTTCTACTCATTTTTAGCAATTATCATTACATGACTGGAGTCATTTCGTCCATGAATTAAGTTGTAAAAATACTTCAAAATATTATAAGATATTGTAAATAGAAAAAAGAAACTAAAATATATTCCTACCAGATTAAACAAGCACTTAATCATGTTGTTACTGTGCCAGCAAATTGAGAAGTAATATCATACGTATTCAAAAAAGATTGTTTAATTATCATTGATGAAAATGAACTTCCCGCGACATCGTCAATTACAATAATTGAAAATAGAAATTCTATAAGGATGTTTTACAGTATTTTCTAATATAACAATAAGTAAGCAATATTACCATAATACATATATTATATCTATATATTCCGTAAATTGTAGGTGTACAATGCAAAAGAAAATAATTATGTACAGTGTGAACAAGGCTTTACCAACATTATTAAGCATCATACATAACTGACAGTTGTAATGCAATTTACCACAAAGAAACACTGCAAATTATAAAAGTATAGGAATGGAAATCATTATAAAAAATGCCAATGAAATAAATATTATTTGTTATAGAACAATGATTAAATGAATTATTTAAAAGTATACATTCGCGTCAACAAAACATAATTCTAATAAAGCTATCTACAAGTTTGTATAAAATAAAATGTTTTTTTTTAAATTCTAATGAATTTTCATTTAAACCAAAAAGACCAATGGAATCGACATATTGCAGTGATCTTGAATAGATAATAATATGTAAATAAATAAGTATAATCAAGATCACTTCAAGATTTTATTTAAATTAATTTTTACTTTATTCATTTTTATCATAATGTGTATATAAATATTCACTATATCAATAATTTACGAAAACTTTATTTTTATTTAAGTAAAACAATAAAAGAATCTTAGTAAATTTTTATAAGGTTATGATATTAGGACGTATTAAATGTTACGTGAAAAGGGAACGAGCAAGTGTTTCTCGCACAAAGATTTCTGGCATTGGCAAAGATCGACTGTGTAGACCGGCGCAAAAAGTATTGTTCGTCAGCTGCACGGCTGAGTCATAAACGTATAGACGAATTTATATTCGCATGTTTGTTTACCTTTTTCAAGGATTATTAATACGCTGTTTCCCCAAGTGACCGATAGGAGCAGCACCGTCGATCTACAATTTTGGAGGTGGATTCGTGTTTGCCGAAAGTTGCCGTATGTTTTTATAAAGAAAATTAAGCATAAAAGCGTGGACGGATAAAATTTCCGGGATTGCTTGGTGAAAACCGCAATATTAACTAGTCTAAAAGTAGGTGATAAACCACTCCCTCCTTCTTTTAAAAAAAGGATTACTCTTAAATCTGGACTTAGAATAATTTTTGAGATTTTTGATACTTATAAAATTTTAACAAGATTCACCGCATATAATATTTTATTTTTAACATGCAGCGCGTATCACATAGAAATGTCTAGATATATTTGAATAATTACTTATGTATGAGATACTTTTATTTATGAACTCGGTTTTTGAATTTATTTAATTTCATTTTATTTTCTTTTTTCTAGAGTGTTTTGTTTTGCATGTAGGGGTACTATGCCATACATTATGACAAAACCTTCTAGTAATTGTAATGATAACTTTGGATAGCATAATCATTTCATTTTCGCATAATTTACTTTTCTTTTAAATTTATTTATCCTACAAAAGGTATTTGAAATTAATAACTTTGTTTTATGTGTGTATAGGTTATATATATATATAAGTGAATTAAATTTTATTGAAAATTCATTATGGATGAGTTTGAAACGATGTACGAAGAGTTGAGGTGATTAAACAATATTTGTTATAAATGTGTGTATAGTGGCGTACCAAATTCTTTATTTGTAGTGGTGTTTTTGTATTGGAATTTCGCGAAAAAGGTAAAGTTTATTTTTTTTAATGTATATATTATTTCTTTTGATATGTGTATTAAGTATATTTTTGCTGTATTTGGGTGTTCAATATTAACGTGTTGAATAATACATCAGGGATGTGTGAAATGAATTATGTCATAATTTAATTCATAACATGGAGTCCTGGTGAATTTGAAAAACACGAATTGGTCTTGGTGGTACTGCGTTTGGGAGCGAGAAAAGGCACCAGGCAGAACTAATCAGGGCCGAGTTAATTTATTGAATACGCAGAGACATTATTTATTTCGTTTTATTTATTTAATTTAAAATTTATATATATTCCTTAAGGAGTGTGCACATTGTGATGTATGTTCGGGTTGCGTCCGACGAGTTGAAAAGGACATACTCGTAGGGTGGAACTTTGGGATACTCATCTGTGTGAATTTGTTATCTGATGGTACTGTGTTGGGAGCGAGAAAAGGCGCCGGACAGGACTAATTAGGGCAAAGCCGCTTCCTTAATGTTTATATTTTGTCAGCAAATAGTAGACCGCACAAATTTTATTTTTTTTTTATTTATATTCCAGTACAATTCATCACGGGTAATTTATTTTATTTTTGATTGTTTACATGTATCTATGACAAACACTAATCATAATAATCACGTTCACATTTTTAGACATAAGCTTTTCACGACATCATAATGTCATTTATTCTTTATTACTTGTAATATTATATTGATGATGATGGATAAATTTGAATTATGACTGAATATTGATTTTTTGTGTGTAAATATTTGTAGATAAAAACTTTTGAATTTGTTTAAAATTATTTTATTTTAATAAATTAGATATTAAGATTTATTTTGTATTTTATTTCTTTACCTGACCTGGAGATAATTAAAGAGCAGGAGAAATAATTCATATTTTCTGCCCCTGAGAGAACTATTTATTTTCAAACTGAGCTAGTTGCATGTAAATGTTTTGCTTAACCTACTTTTCAGCAGAAAATTCACCGTATCTTAGTCTAGCATAAGGCCTAGCACTAGGATGCGTGCTTGACTCTCAGTTACGCATTAATTAAGTAAATTAAATTTATTTCATTTATATATAAATTTGTAAGAGTCACAGCATATATATGATCGCAAGCCAACGTGGGGCCATGATACATTTACATTTATATATATCATTTATTAACACTTTCTATAATATATATATGGCACCCAACGTAGTGGGGCAAAACTTTTGCATTTACATTTCATATATATTTATAATTCACTAGCAATTTCACATTTCCATATTATTCATATGATGTCCAATGTTCATGGTGTAAAAATTTTGCCGTTCCATAATGTATAAATGGTGACCAACGTAGTGGGGCAAAACTTTTACATTTTAAACTGTTTAGATAAAAATTAGTTAATTATTTAATATTCAAATAGCTGTGTAATTAGAGGGAGGTATTTTCACCTTTAAGTGCATTTGAATAATTAATAAGTATAATTCACAAGTAAATTTTGTCAAGTTTTGATTTATTTTTCTCCACAAATAAGTCTCTTTAAATGCCAGGACAGATAAAGTAAATATGTCTGAGAATAAAGGTGAGGGTGTAAATCCTGAAAGTGGTATGGATACCAAATATTTATTTGAAACGTACAGGGAACCACAAGGCATTTCCTCTGTGACAGATTCAGAAAAGACGCTACCTCTTGATGAGGATGAAAATGTAACTGAAAATGTAAAAATTGAAACGAGAGAAATGCCAGGCGGAGACAGATTTGATATTTTATTTGAAAAACTTTTCTGTAAATTGGAATGTGACAAGATAGAGATGAATAAAAAATTAGATGAGAACAAGATAGAAATGAAAGAAGATATAAATAAGAAGTTAGATGAAAATAAAACTGAAATGAACAAGAAGTTTCAAGAAAATAAAGAAGAGATGAATAGGAACAAAAGGGAAATGAACAAGAAAATGGATGAGAATAAAATAGAGATACAAGCTGTGGTGAAGTCGATAAATGAGAAGATTGATGAAAGGATTAAAGCTTGTAGAATGGAAATGTCAGCAATGAATGAGAAATTAAAGGAAGATGTGAAACAAAGTGTTACACAGATCAATGAAAAAGTTGAAGCGAATGAAAAGAAGTGCAAGGATAGCAGTAATTTTTTAATAGATGAAATGAATCAGAGGGCCGGTGTAGCAAGAGAAAATTTTAGACAGATAGAAGAAAGGATTGGAGGACAAGATGAGAAAATACAATTCTTGGAACTGAAGGTGGACAGTAGTGCCATGTCAGTTCAGAAAGATGTTAAAAATTTAACAAGTAAGTTTGAAGACTGTAGGGTTAAATATGGTGCATGCACAGACTCTCTTTTAAAGCTACAGGATATGACATTAAATTGTCAAGATACAATTAAGAATTTGAAAACGAGAGTTGAACAAGGTACAATTACACCTTGTGTTGTACCGCAACAGATATCAATTGGTACGGAAAATATACCAAAATGTTCTGGGTATAATAAAGACAACCCAATGGCATTTCTTAAAACCATTAAGACGTATATTCGTGGTATTCATGATGATATGTCGAAATTACATTTCATGAGAGGGTGTCTTAGAGATTATGCATTACTATGGTACGATATGGTAATTGATGAGGTACAGACATACGAAGAATTAGAAAATATGTTCATTAGACAGTACTGGGGACAAACTCAGCAAAGGCGCATCAGACATGACCTTACCTTTGGAAAATATCGTTCCATCACGTCTAGGGAGAATTATGTTATTCGGAAATATTCTTTCTTGAAGCACATACAACCTGTGATCCAGGAGTGTGACATTGTTACTCAATTAGCTAATCATTTCGAGCATGAGGTAGTACAAGCAGTTGCTTTACAGGGTATAGACACCGTTGAGCAACTCTTGGAATTGGTAAAGCGTCTAGACGACGTGGAAGATAGAAGTGTATCTCAGAATAAAAATGGGTATAAAGCAGGTAACAATGGTAACCACTATAATGCTCAACAAAGGTATAATGGTAATTACAACAATAATCAACAAAGATACAATGGTAATCGGTATCAGAATAATAGTTACCAGGGAGGAAGGGTGGAGAATGGTAACAACAAGAATATGAGTAGTAGTAGTAGTAATGATAATAATAATAATTGGAGACAAGAGGGTCATGTAGGAAGGAAATATGGAAAAAATGAAACAGAAGATACCCGAGGATTTAATAACGTAATTATAGAAAGAAAAGAAGATAAAACAGAAGTAAGGAATGTTCCTATAATTGAAGAATTTAAGGACCTGGATTTTTGGTAGGTCCAACCAAAGGGAAAAAGAAGAAACAACGAAGCAAGAGAAATTTCATAGATTTAAGTAAAATAACCACTAAATTTCCACTGGTAGATGTTAAAGTAGGGGATGTATATGGTGTAGCTGTAATAGATAGTGAATTAGAATTGTCACTTTTAGATGGGGGATTATTTGATAAAAGGTTTAAAAAATTAGGTTTTTACAAGCAAGATAATGTATTTTGTATAAATATAGAGATGGGTGATGTAGAACTTGTAACACAATTTATTGTTACACCAAGATTAAAATATTGCTGCGTACTTGGGATGGATTTTTTGAGTCTATATACATCGAAATTGGAAAGGGAAAATAGAACCCTTCACAATAGTAAAGTAAACATGTCTTGGGACAAAGGCGCTCAAGATGATAAAATATTAGTTAATAATTCAATCATTGATAATTTTGATAGGGACCTCACTTTAAAAATAAATAATGATAGTTTGATTGACAAGGATAAAGGTTCACACCATGTGGATGATCTTCAAAGGGAAGAGTCCATGTTTGCCACGGGTGACATAAATAATAAATGTACACACCATGTGGAGGGTCTTCAAAAGAAAGACGCCACGAAATATATGGGTGACATAATAAATAAATGTTCACACCGGGAAATAAATATGGGTGACAAAAGTTTGATTTGCAACAAACAGATTAATAATGATAATGTGAGTGATCCTTTGACAAAAGATGTTAAATTATTTAATGGTAATGTAGATTTAGCAGTAGACTATGATAATTGTTTTAAAACAGAAACGACTCATCCATCTTCCCATAAGCAGAAATTAAGTGTTCAATTTAAAATTAAAAGTTTGTTAAAAGATGAAATTATTGAAAATTTAGTATATAACTTAATGAACCCCATCACAGTAGTAATTAAGAAATATTTAGATTATTTAGAAAACACTAAGAATAATAAATTAAGTTTATGTTTATTTCAATCAATAAAACAACAGCTACAACTCCCCAAATTATTAGAAACATTATTGTTAATAAGTACTAATGCAAAGTGGTTTGTAAACGTTAATTCTCTTTGGTTGGTACAGCTATATAAATGTTTCATGAAATTATATCCAATAGTGGTAAATTTATTAGTGAATTTAAATAAAATTGTTCATAAGGAACAAAATATTTTACATTATGGGTATGTAAAGCCCGTACAGCACATATTAAACCCACATGATGAAAATGTGTCACATCATGTGAATGATAAAATGATTTTACAAGAGGGTGTGAAATTTATATGGACCCATGCGAGAATAGAGGTTTTGGATGCAGTTGAAAAGTACCCACAGCCCAGATACTTAAAAATGTTAAGAAGTTTTCCCAAAATAGTGGACTACAATTGCCACTTCATTTTAAGGGAACTCGATGATGCAATTACAATATTTGTAATACCTATGAAAGGTGTAAAATTTAAAGAATTTAAGTACACTTTTGTATATATAGTTATAAGTAGTTTAATTAATTTAGGTGTTTTAAATGTTATTTGTTTAAACTTTCTCGTCATGAAAGGAGTAAAGTTTAAAATAAACTCCAAGAGTTTTGCATATTTACTCCTGATTTGTATATAAAAATAGAATGAGCATATTATAGGGAAATTTCATGTCTCTATGCGTTATATCAATAATATTGTAAATAATGTATAAGTATATTAACTGGTATTTATGGGAAATCTTGAATTTATACCATTGGCATTAGCGATTCTCGCTTATAAATCGCAGATATTCCCATAGGGATATTTATGCAGTGATCTTGAATAGATAATAATATGTAAATAAATAAGTATAATCAAGATCACTTCAAGATTTTATTTAAATTAATTTTTACTTTATTCATTTTTATCATAATGTGTATATAAATATTCACTATATCAATAATTTACGAAAACTTTATTTTTATTTAAGTAAAACAATAAAAGAATCTTAGTAAATTTTTATAAGGTTATGATATTAGGACGTATTAAATGTTACGTGAAAAGGGAACGAGCAAGTGTTTCTCGCACAAAGATTTCTGGCATTGGCAAAGATCGACTGTGTAGACCGGCGCAAAAAGTATTGTTCGTCAGCTGCACGGCTGAGTCATAAACGTATAGACGAATTTATATTCGCATGTTTGTTTACCTTTTTCAAGGATTATTAATACGCTGTTTCCCCAAGTGACCGATAGGAGCAGCACCGTCGATCTACAATTTTGGAGGTGGATTCGTGTTTGCCGAAAGTTGCCGTATGTTTTTATAAAGAAAATTAAGCATAAAAGCGTGGACGGATAAAATTTCCGGGATTGCTTGGTGAAAACCGCAATATTAACTAGTCTAAAAGTAGGTGATAAACCACTCCCTCCTTCTTTTAAAAAAAGGATTACTCTTAAATCTGGACTTAGAATAATTTTTGAGATTTTTGATACTTATAAAATTTTAACAAGATTCACCGCATATAATATTTTATTTTTAACATGCAGCGCGTATCACATAGAAATGTCTAGATATATTTGAATAATTACTTATGTATGAGATACTTTTATTTATGAACTCGGTTTTTGAATTTATTTAATTTCATTTTATTTTCTTTTTTCTAGAGTGTTTTGTTTTGCATGTAGGGGTACTATGCCATACATTATGACAAAACCTTCTAGTAATTGTAATGATAACTTTGGATAGCATAATCATTTCATTTTCGCATAATTTACTTTTCTTTTAAATTTATTTATCCTACAAAAGGTATTTGAAATTAATAACTTTGTTTTATGTGTGTATAGGTTATATATATATATATAAGTGAATTAAATTTTATTGAAAATTCATTATGGATGAGTTTGAAACGATGTACGAAGAGTTGAGGTGATTAAACAATATTTGTTATAAATGTGTGTATAGTGGCGTACCAAATTCTTTATTTGTAGTGGTGTTTTTGTATTGGAATTTCGCGAAAAAGGTAAAGTTTATTTTTTTTAATGTATATATTATTTCTTTTGATATGTGTATTAAGTATATTTTTGCTGTATTTGGGTGTTCAATATTAACGTGTTGAATAATACATCAGGGATGTGTGAAATGAATTATGTCATAATTTAATTCATAACATGGAGTCCTGGTGAATTTGAAAAACACGAATTGGTCTTGGTGGTACTGCGTTTGGGAGCGAGAAAAGGCACCAGGCAGAACTAATCAGGGCCGAGTTAATTTATTGAATACGCAGAGACATTATTTATTTCGTTTTATTTATTTAATTTAAAATTTATATATATTCCTTAAGGAGTGTGCACATTGTGATGTATGTTCGGGTTGCGTCCGACGAGTTGAAAAGGACATACTCGTAGGGTGGAACTTTGGGATACTCATCTGTGTGAATTTGTTATCTGATGGTACTGTGTTGGGAGCGAGAAAAGGCGCCGGACAGGACTAATTAGGGCAAAGCCGCTTCCTTAATGTTTATATTTTGTCAGCAAATAGTAGACCGCACAAATTTTATTTTTTTTTTATTTATATTCCAGTACAATTCATCACGGGTAATTTATTTTATTTTTGATTGTTTACATGTATCTATGACAAACATTAATCATAATAATCACGTTCACATTTTTAGACATAAGCTTTTCACGACATCATAATGTCATTTATTCTTTATTACTTGTAATATTATATTGATGATGATGGATAAATTTGAATTATGACTGAATATTGATTTTTTGTGTGTAAATATTTGTAGATAAAAACTTTTGAATTTGTTTAAAATTATTTTATTTTAATAAATTAGATATTAAGATTTATTTTGTATTTTATTTCTTTACCTGACCTGGAGATAATTAAAGAGCAGGAGAAATAATTCATATTTTCTGCCCCTGAGAGAACTATTTATTTTCAAACTGAGCTAGTTGCATGTAAATGTTTTGCTTAACCTACTTTTCAGCAGAAAATTCACCGTATCTTAGTCTAGCATAAGGCCTAGCACTAGGATGCGTGCTTGACTCTCAGTTACGCATTAATTAAGTAAATTAAATTTATTTCATTTATATATAAATTTGTAAGAGTCACAGCAATATGTATATAGACTGAAACACTATTAACAAAAACTATCAAACCACATTTTCCAACTGATGCAAAAAACACAGATTTCGAGATTATTCTAATTTTATACCCACAAACAAAATTCAAACTATAGATAAATTAGGCAAACGTGAAATAAATCATCGGCAAGTCAAGGCACAAAAACCAATAATAGTAGAAAAATTATAAATAGAGTGAAAACTACCGTCTGTGAGGCACAGGAAAAGTATGTAAAAAATGTCAATATAACTTTAAACGATAAAATACATCTTATTTCATGGACAGCCGTTAAACATTTTCAATTTAAAAACTGCTATTATCACTAAATCTATTATTAATCATTTCATCCGATAAGCATTCTGAATAAAATATTGCATAGTTGTAAACTATATACAGGGGTGTATAAAAACAACTAAGCAATATTGAACATCTAAAACACAATTATATTTAGTTATTCGCTATATATCGAAATTATATGGTGTTTCAAAAACTGAAACGCAATAAAGACAAAATCCGCAATAAATTTAGAAGAATAAAGGGGAGCGGTACCTCAACTGTAAGCGGAATAAGAGGCGATAGCGGGCCTTCAACGCCTGCCGTATTAGCTAGTATAACTTATAAAAGCCATTGCAGGACTATCATTGTAGTCTTTTAGTAATCGACATTGACCCAGTAACCACTACCAGTAAAATGTAGGAACAAAGACAAACTAATCAAATAGTATTTAAAATGTTTAACTTCCACCTCTAAAATGCTCTTACATGAAAACCACCTACAAGTTAAATAGCATAAATAAATGTTAGTCAGTGCTTTTCTATATCTGTATTGTATTTAAAGACTTGTCTGTGCTATCCTTGTTGACAAATTTGTTTTAAAATTAGTATTGTAGTACTTGACAGATAATATTTTGCAACATTGACAAATTTAGCACCATTTTGTCATATTAGCAATGTTAAGGTTATTTTAAATACAAATACATTTTTATCACTTTGTATACATACATAATGTTTGTCCACCCGATATTTGCCACTCTCAAATTAAATTTTACATGTATGTGTGTAGTCGATACCCTTAGCCAACTTGCCTACTCAAGTAGCGAGAAACTTGCTTTAAATTACTTTCTATTCATTTACAATAAATAACATTATGTCATGTATAAGTACATATTCTTGAATTCTCAAAGTATTTGGTACTTATCCTTTGGACTTTGTTATTTGGTACCACATATACAACAAATAACTTTGGAACCAAGTTAGGTATATCTATAAGCAAACCCATTTATATTGACCAGTCAACATAAATAGGTGTCAATATATGTATTGCTAATCCTGTTCAAAAACGTTCCTATCATTGTTTTGTAGATTTGTTATCTCCTACGAGTAAAGAATAGAACAGGAGAGAGTCTCCTTAAAAATAATATTTGTCCAATGTGGTAAGTCGATATGGCCGCCGTAATGCATAAGCGTGCATAAATATTTTGTATGGGTATAAGTATGTACCTCATATATATAATACTACTATATCGCGTGTAGACAAGGAAAACTTCGCTCCAACGTTGTGAAATAAAACATATGGTGCTATGCCGTGTTATTGGAGTATTGTCCAAACTGCACATGCGTTACAAATAATTTTTCAAATTTAGGTCTGTTTGTTTACTACATAGATTCATTACTATAAATATTGAATTATTGTTTGTATATCGTCAAACAAGTATAAATAGTTTAAAAATCGACAAACCTCTTTATAATTAATAATTGTGCCTTTTCAAAAGTGGAAAAATAATTTAATTTCCCTTAATGAATGACGAAATATCGTCCTGGCATCATGTACAAATCACAGACAAACAAACGATCATATTGAAGAAGTATATTTGTCAAAAGTTGTACGAATTGTGGTTATGTTATCGTAAATATTGTAAATTAATTAAGTAAAACCAGCAATCAGTTCAATTGCATTGCAACTGTGTTTCTTTGAATAAATTATAATGGGATATCGTGAACAGAAAGAAAAACACCTCTGTAGGTCATGTACAAAAATTTATTATAAAAGTTATTCAACTCAACATACAAGAATAATAATGAATTAGATATTGTGGTGTTCTTGTATTCTAGAATTACTCTCATCTATATCGGAGCAATGTACAGAAAGAACACAGTAAATTTTACATGAATTAGGTAATTATATTATTATGTTACATATTAAAATATTTGAATTGCTCATAATAAAAAGGCTTCTATTAAACCTCTTAGAAGAGACACATACCAATCCTTTTGCCACAGCCTTCTAATTTTTTTGATATATATCTAATAGAACATACATGTGTCCATAGAAAGTTGAAGAATTTTGACATGTCCACCACGGAATCCACAGATCCCATATGAGATATTAATATGCCAAGATTGGGTATTTTGAGAAGATATTGGGCCGGTTATTGGAATTTATGCTATGATGCATCACTGATTGTGATGATGATGTCTTATTTATAAGATAGCGAAGTGTTTTTTTCTAATTTGTACTTTGCTAAATATGTATGGTAATATCTGTCACTAAATTGTAATCAAGCACAAAGAATGTACAGTTGAATCCGTTTATAATGACATCGAAAGGAATTGACAAACACGTCATAATAAGCGGACGTCATACAAAGCGTTTCGTGAAAAGAAAACCTATTTTATGTAAATATGTATGTAAAGTATTTTAATAGAGAAACATAGTAACTACATGTGTATACATACACATTAAATCAAAATAAAAATTGCACATAATCAGTACATTATACACATACAGTAAGTAATCTGTAATTTTTGTCTGCTTTTGTTTTTTCATTTTATTGTAAAAACAGCCTCTAATACTATTGTGTATAGAAGACATCGCTATGGTCAAATTATCATTTTCAATATTGCTATGAACAAATCGTGATAATAATTCTGCAGCTTTTACTGCCTCTTCTGCGGTAGGTAATGGTTCTTCCTCGACTACCTCTTCCCCATCACTTTCGAGTTGTTCCTAAGCATTAAAGTTCTGTACGATATTTTCATCGGTGGTTTCTTCGGATGTGAGGAGAGCGCTATCGATGTCAACATAATCTTCCCACATTTCCTGTGCTGCTAAAGCATCTGACCACAATGATAAATGGACGTCATCTTCTTCATCAAATTCATGTTTTGATATTTGAATAGGTAAACCGTCGTGGCTTTCAATGAATCCTGCATGTTTGAAACAGTTGGGAATCGTACTTTGTGACATTTTATTCCAGGCATCATTAACCATTAGAATTGCATCTAGCACCGTTATTTTTGTAGAAGAGTTGTTTTCATTAGCATCAAGACAACTAATCATTTTGAGCACAAGGTTCTTTCTAAAATTCGTTTTGAGTGATCGTATTATTCCCTGATCCATTAGCTGTAGTACTGATGTTGTATTCGGTGGAAGGAAAGCAAGTGTTATAGACTTTAAATCAGTAACATTTGGATGCGCCGGGAAATTATCAACCAGCAATAAAATCTTTTTCTTCTTCTTCACCAAATCACGATCCCAATCTCGAAGCCATTTTTCAAAAAGTTCTGACGTCATCCAAGCTCTACGATTGTTAGCATAATCGACAGGTAATGATTTGACACTTCTAAAATATCTGGATTTTTGTGACTTTCCAATAATGAGCAATTTCTTTTTCTCTGTGCCACTCATATTAGCTGCTACCATGACAGTTATTCTATCTTTCGACAACTTGCCTCCACTACAATTCTCACCTTTAAATTTTAAAGTTTTGTCCGGCATTAATTTATAAAACAGTCCAGCTTCATCGGCATTAAATATCTCATCATCAGAAAATTGTCTTCGTAGATTCGGCCACACAGATGTCAACCAGTTTGTTGTTGAATTTTGATCAACAGACGAAGATTCACCGACAATTTTTCCCGCCACAATGTTATGTCGAACTTTAAAACGACTGATCCAGCTTGCAGAACAATTGAAGTCGAGATTACCAAAACGCGCGGCAAAAACATTTGCCTTCTCCTGTAGCATAGGGCCGCTGACAGGTATTCCTTTGTTTCTCATGATTTTAAACCACTGAATTAATGCTTCATTAACATTTTCTTGTCGCGATTTTCGAAGCCTCTTCGGTTTCAAAACATTTGAATTCAACGATTGCTTAATGCGGTTCTTGTTTTTAAAAATCATTGAGATTGTCGAATGAACCACGCCAAATTCCTTTGCGAGAGATGAGTTTGATTCTCCATTTTCTAATCTGCATATTATTGCACCTTTCTCCTCAATCGTAAATGCTTTACGGCGATGAGATGACATTTTTTTCACAGTATGTACATACAATGAAAACCACAAACGACAAACGAAAAACAATGCGTGACCTTCAAGCGTCAATTACTCACTGAGACTCAAAACAAAAACGAGCCACGTGCCGAACGTCGTCGGGAATCAACGAACATTACCGGAGGTGTAAAGAATCATGTCGGTCATTATAACCGGACATAATTTATTAAAAATGGGTCATAATAAGCGACATGTCACTGTAAGGGAAGTCATTATATCCGACTTTTTTATAAAGCATTTTATATGAAAACCAAACTTCGTAGTGTAATTACATCATAATAACCGGTTGGTCAATATAGGCGGAGTCATAATAAACGGATTCAACTGTATTTTATATTTAAATTTCCAATAAAATATGTTTTAGTTTAAAACAATTTGTAGATGGTACAGTATAAAGATAATATTCATTTTGGATTTTGCCAAAACAATGTGTGATGAGTTCTTCTGAACTTTACCCAACATTGTGGAAGTAAATAGTGCAGTGTTATGAACAGCAAGATAGGCACGGCATCAAACAGTATTCCTGTTTTTATATTGTTACATTCTCTAAATCTTTTTTATCATTTTATAAATTTGTATGTATCTATTAATTTATACAAATATTTATATTTTATAATAATTTTTGTTTTGTTTTAATTCCAAGAAAGTATATACAAAATAGATTTCCGAACATAAATAAAATAAAATTTAATTTTTTACTTCGTAAGTAGAAATTGAACGTTGCTCATTGATGTAATTATTGAATCAAATACAACATCAACATACTTTTTTTTACAAGCAATAATATAAATTATTTGCAAGTCTCATTTCTACTCATCTCAGTTTATGAGACATAGACATAAAGAAAAATGTATTGATTACGAATATGCTACTACAGACACTAAAGAATTTCAAGTGTATCAGAGTTGGTAAATGTTTGTTTATATTCTTTGCTACCATATGAGCGTAAATAACACTATCACGTTTTTATTTTCGTGAATGGCTTAATCATTCTAGATTTAAAAAAAAAATTAACAATAATAAAAATTATATTCAATCACAAAAATGTAATGGTGATTAATTCCACGATTTTTGCTAAAACATTCATGTTTCAGTGTATATCTCGACACAGAATTAAATACAGGAATTTAATTAGTTTTGTACATTGTTGATTATGCGACATTATATTGAACAATGTACATAGACAAATATAAAATAGATGTTGTTTTATTCTTATGTATAGCCAAAATATTAAATACAGTAATTTTAGTAATTTATTTGCATTCTTAAGCTTAAAAGTACAAGCAAAAGTATATGTTGAAATATAATACAATCTGACATATAAAACATACCTGAATATATTCGATTGTGTATATAAAACATTAATTTATGTTTTCTGTAAGTCAAAACAAGCAGTATTTATATTCAATAATTGACACACATCAATAAGCACACACTTATAATGTACACAAGATTTTCTGTTCAAAATCTTTTCAATAAGACGAAATGAAACGATCGGTATTTACATTTAATAATATAATTTCACATATACCAATAAACATGTACAAATCAATGTATTAGTTATAAGTTCACAAGTTTTTCTGTTCAAAATCTTTTCTGTTAGTCGAAATGGAAGGACCGGTATTGACATTTAATAATATAATTTCACATTTTCCAGTAAGCACGTAAAAATCAACGCAGAAGTTGTAACTTCACAAGTTTTTCTTTTAATAAATCACTGGAATCAGCCTTCATATCGTTTATTTATTCTACCTCGTATTTTCTGAGTAATTCTACAAATTCACCGATGAAGTAAACTTGCACAATGCTGAAGTCAATAAAAAACAACTTTGCATATGCTTTCAGTAATATGATAGTTATAGATGTCAATTTAAATCAGAGGTTATAATTATGTTTTCTGTTTATCTGTCATTTCGTAAATTTCAAAATGGACAGTTTGAGTTGACGCATGTGCAGAACACGCAAGGCGGCCAATTCTATCTCTCTTTGTTGGGACGAAAAATTACACATTATGAATATACAACACACGCAATATAGTAGTATTATATATATGATGTACCTACACTTCATATGTTCTCGATAATCATTTAAAATAGGTTGTTAGTCGAAAAATAATTAAAGAAATATCGTGAGTGTATTATGTTTTCAATTCTTTTCTTCTTTTTAATATATTATAAACGGGCTTAAAGAAAATCTGCGTCAAAAATATAACAAATATTAACTGACTTGGATATGTATGTTACGCCACTGAACACATAATCAGACATGTCATCAGATATATGACAAGTTATTCAAAATAACTTTTTTTAAATTATTATTGCCTATGTTGAATGCCAATCAAATAACTTACCGATGAAGAGAAAAAGTTATGTTTTACGTTCTTGCCGTTTTAGAACGACCACAAGCCACACAATTCACCATTATCGAAACACTAAAACGTCATTTTTGACATAACAGGATATAACTCACCTCCCTTAAAGTGGTAACTTCCGTCTAAAAAATACCTATCCCCCCACCACGTTATTATCTCTCCTGTTCTATTCTTTACTCGTAGGTTATCTCCGACACTATTATTAGTTTAAAACAGTGCAATTAGTTACTATAGAAATATTGTTTTCAATACGTTTCCGTTAGCTCAGCTTTTTATTAAAAATATCTTACCCGCTAAAAATACGGAAGAAGTTAAAGTATTTGCGAATCCCAAATGTCAGTTTGACATTTCACGCGGATAATTTCAAATTTTGGTTGATTATCGTATTATTTCCGCAGTATGACGGATCGTAGTTAAATAAAACAAATTACGATATCTTCTATTTCTTTTTAACTGCTGTAGAGACAAATGTTTTTATATGCTTTTAAACTTCTCTCTACATTGAAGCTATATGAGATAGGTTGAACGACGTTTGTACCGCGAGATCAAAAATTATATTGATAAAGGTTTGCCATGGAATGTAAAACGTCCGTCTTAGATATAATTCTTTTGAGATAATTCTGATTAAATTATCAGGTTAACTGTCACACTGACATTTGACTGACATAAAATTTGTAAATATATGTTTATTTAAAATGATTTACATGTATGAAGAAGATTTTATTAAAGATTAATAAACAAATTACAATAAATGTTCAAAATGACTCCCGCCTTGTTCGATGCACACGTTTACGCGCGTTTCATGCTATCAATAGCATTTTGCAACATTTGTGGCGTCATGCTTGCACATACTTCAATAATCTTTTGTTGCAGTTCTCAAATTATGTACAGGAGTTCTGAAAATTCTATTTTTGCAGTAAGGGAACACAAAATAGTCCATAATACCTAATAGTCAAACTAGGTGACCTCGGAGGAAACTCAACTTGCGTATGCAAACTTATAAGCCGATCATCAAAAAACTCACGGAGAAAGGCTATAGTTTCTCGTGTCATATGTGCTGTTGCGCCGTCATGTTAGAAATAAGCATTATGAAGTTCATCTTCGTATAGTTGTTTATCAAATTCATTCAAAATGTTATTTCTGTACCTCGTTGCATTGATGGTGAAATTGAGAAAATCTGCCCAATTATCCTTCTACGGGATCTATCCAAACCCCAATTTTTTGAGAATGTAGTGGAGATTCAACATAAAAATGCGGTTTATTAGTGCTCCACATTCGCATATTTCGAGAATTTACGTAACCCGATGAAACCATGCCTCATGGGAAGAAAAGTTTAACAGGTTGTTATTCATTAAATTGTGGACGAACCACTGGCAGTACACAAGACGTCTGAGGTGGTCTGTTGATATGATTGCATCTTATATGGATGCATGTTCAAGTTCTCCTTTACAATGGTTCGGCATGTTCCATGAGAATCCTCAATTTCTTGGGACAGGCGTCTCAAAGATTTTGTGGGGCCCTGCTCCATACGATTACGAACGTCAATAACCACTTCTTCTGTACGAATAGTTGGCCTACCAGGACATTTTTTAATGAGTAACAGATCGAGTTTCGCGAAATACACTAACACTATGTGCGAGGCACACAATGATCTTATAATAGGTTAGATGCAGCATTGGTATATCTTGCGCGTATGCAGTATTGTCGTAAACATAAGAGAGAGAAAGTGACATCGTACAAATTCCAAGTGCGACAAAGAATGAGATACTGATATCACGTGGGTTGAGGCAACTTTTATATGATTTGTATTAAGCCAGATTACTAATTTAATTTTAAAAAGTGTTACGTCTAGGAGACACGCATGTTAAGGTCTAATTTGAGTAAGGTAAATAAAATGCAACAATGAGAATTTATTAAAAACACTGTAAATACAATTTGAGTAATTAAGTATCAGAATAATAGTACAGTAGTACCCCCATATTCGCGGGGGTTTGGTTCTGTGGTCTTCCGCGGATACTGAAAACCGCGGATAGTAGCGAACGCTTTATTTTCGAGTACAATATGAAATATGAAGCAAAGTTAAAACAATGAAACAAGAAAAAATAAGTTATATAATATGTATTTAAAATAAATAAACAATAAATAAATAAATATTCTTGTGCTGTGGCACAAATAGAATTTAAGTTTTATAAATATATAAGTTCATACACATGCACATATATGTAGTACAATACATATTTACATACACAACAAGAAAAACTTTATCATCGTGAGCTACATATTCATTCATCTTCCTCCAAGTCCAAGTTAGCAGTCGATTGTTTACTTAGATCCGAAGCAAACGATGTTGATGGCTGTGTATTATCGATAGTTTTGTCGACTTTCAAAGTACCGTCACATGGGGATTTATGGGACATTTTTCTAGGTTTTTTTCAAATATCTTTAATAGCACACACTATTTTAGTAATTTTTTTTTACTAGGTTAAAGAAGTATGTTTTTGGCATAGATTGACATAGTGAAACATGCAAAAAACGATTTTTTTTTTAATATTTTTCGAGTGTCCCAAATTACCCAGGGTTTGGGGAAATATGGGACATAAACGATTTTTAACAGAAAACAGTGTAATTTTGCCACATAATCCAAATTCAACGTTTAGAATACCTTTATGGGACATCCATAATTGAAAAAAAAACAGTTTAAAAAATAAGCTATTTCATATACAAATTCCAATTCTTCATATAAAAGCGTTTATTCGAATGGTTGTAACAAAATAAATATAAAATTCTTCTTATAAACTATTAAATAACAAAAATTATCAATTCTATGTAACAATAACAAGAAAAATATCATAAAAAAATACTGATTTATATCATTTAACAGCGAAATCACATTAGTTCACGTCATCGTCGAAGATATGTTTACCACGGCAGATGGCTGGATTTGTCAAAATGAATTCAATTTGTTCCCAATTGACTGTACAAATATCCCTGACATTGGGAAAAACAAACTGATTTTTTTTTTCTTTGAAGTTTCTCATGCAGTCTACTTTTAATTTCTGGTCAGTCTTATAATTCTCTAGCACTTGAGCAACATATTTTTTCTCAGTTTGTTTTTTGGTTCCTGCATTGTAAATAAACTTAATAAGCTATTCTTAGCTATATTATCACAATTATTTTCAGGTCTGATGAATGTCGTACTTTGGCGTCTAGCAATAGGAACGGCGTTAAAACTGGAAGAAGTCCCTTCATTTTGTGTTTCTTCCATTTCTTGGATTTCTCCTTCTTCCATTTCTTGGGTTTCTCCTTCTTCTATTTCTTGGATGTCTTCTTGTTGTGTATTAAAGTCAGAACATTTAACTGACTGTCCAGGTTCAACATTGATTTTCTTTTTTCGTTTGAGCGTGTGTTTCTCTTCTTTTCCAATTCGTGTTTCTATTATTTCAATAAATGATTGGGTTAACGCGTTATTTTCGATGGGGTCGTCTGGTTTACCCAAAACCTTATTTAGCACTCTCTTCGGATCAACCGGAATGATTGAAGTTGCTGCAAAGCCAGATTTTATGTTAACCGATAAATTTGACCTCAACATCACTAATAACTCTTTGAGCAGGCTCGGAAAGGTGGCTTTTGAGACAGTGCCTCTGTGCTTCAATTTCCACTTCGTTAAAATCTTACGCCATGCTATTTTCATAGGTCTGAACACGGCGACATCTAAGGGTTGGCACAGGTGAGTGCTGTTTGGCGGCAACAACACAAACAAGATATTATTTGCCTCACACGTTTGTATAATACGAACTGACATGTGGCTACTTAAATTGTCACCAATAAGCACTTTCACGCCTTCTTTTCGCCTTAGAAAAGGCAGTGCTATTTTATCAAACCAGTCTTCGAAAAGGACAGAATCAAACCACCCATCAGAAAATCTGATTGACTAGTTGACCGATTGTATACTGTGCCTTCCGGTCCATTTAGAATCCATTCTGGGTACAAATTCACAGCCTTATAGACAACGTAGGGTGGTAACAGCACCCCATCACCACTCGCTGCGAACATTACTGAGGTAGAACTTTTTGAACTATCTAGTATACGCGAGGCGCGTTTACTGCCTCTCCTGACAAATACCCGTTCTTTACCGGGATCATCCGTCAAATTGGACTCATCGTAATTTATTATATTTTCTGGGGGAACCCCCTCAAGTGTTACTTGGAGATTATTGAAATATCTCTGCAGCACCTCAATTGATAAATCCGCGCGAGCCCGCTTTATGTTTTCAGAAAATCTGATTGAGAATTCTTGATTTCTTGCTAAAAAATATTTTACCCAATCTGATCCCGGTAAATTGTTTGGAAATATTGTTTGACCACCTTTATTATTCAGATAATGTTGGACAAACACCTTTAAGTCGTTTTCGGTAAAAGGATATCCAAAATTCGCCGCCGTGGTCAAAGCATTTGTAATTTGAAGTTCTTCACCTGGGTTTAAAACTGGTGGTCTTCCTAGTTTGTCCCCATTCATGCCATGGTATTTTCTGAATATCGTGTTCCGTGGGACATTAAATTGCTCTGATGCTTGCCGCAGAGACATATCATTTACAATAACAGCTTCCAGAGCTGCTTCCAGCTGGGCTTCTGAATACTGTCTACGCAGGGGTGCCCCCAGCTTTCTTTTATATTGGCGTGGCATCTGTCCCAAATTACCCAGAAAATTACATTATTTCATTAAATTAAACATTTTGTCAAACAGCAACAATATATGGCAAAACAAATTAATGCATTTTAAATGTAACGTTATAAACAAATATTAGTTTCATTGAAGCACCATTCTAACTTTAACCGTTACGTCATACCAGAGGAGACTATTTGAGCAACAAAAATTTGTATAAAACTTACCTCAACTTTGTGATTTTTTTTCAAAAGATTCAGCTACTTTAGTAGCTGTTTGAGGTTAAACAGCACTTTCTTCGCGCTCTGTCAAACCTAGGGAAATTTTTTCAGTCAAAAATCTTGTTGGTTGCACTTATGGCGGTAAACACAAACTAAATTTGTCATTTTGCCCCATATTACCCCTGGTGTCCCATAAATCCCCATGTGACGGTACATTGTTATTGGTAGTTGTCGTTTTTGTCTTTTCATTTCAATAAACAAATCCTCCAAAGGTTTCAAGTCTTCTTTTATAGTGCGAGTAATTTTAATACTGCGTTCCATTATTGGATCATATTCTACTATCTGTTCTTTTAATGTTTGAGCAGTTCGAAATATCCCTGAAAATTTTTCAAGCGTGCATGCTGGCGGTTCTTGGTGACCCTCATCGTCACTCGCTTCTGGAGAAGATTTCACAAGGTCTTCCAATTCCTCGTTGGTGAATACTTGATCCTCTTCGTTTATGTAATCACTGAGTTCCTCTTGGGTTATATCGTTGAATCCTTCTCCATCTATTTTCTGCGCTATGTTAAATATCGTTGTTAGATGTGAATTAATATCATGTGTGTCTTCAGAACTAAGAACGATGTCATTCCACAGATTTTTCCAACATGCTATTATCGTTTCTGACTTTAATTCCTCCATTGCTCCTTTGATAAATAGAATTGCGTCAGCAATTGGAAATGACTTCCAGCATTCCATGAGCCCGATATCAGAGCATTCGTTAGCCATTGTATACAGCATTTCGAAAACCTGTCGAATATACAGGGTGTCTCAGCTTTTGCGTTACAGGCATTATCTACTTTCCCTGTATAGTTATCAAAAAACTTTTCAAATAAAAGTTACTTGATATTATGATGTGTCGAAAATGACAAATAGAGGATTTTATTTGCTCGTGACCTTGAAGGAGATTTTAAGGTGAACTTTGTTTTTTTTAATGGATATATGTATTTTTTAATATTGCATCTTATTTTTCAAAAGCTAATAAATAACTTTTATTTGATGCATTTTTTATTTTGCCGTGTCAGTTTTGACACAATTCAGATAAACTTGTCAAAAGTAAAAAGTTGTGTTCTGTCAGTCAACAACTGTCAGTCTTGCTTAAATCACAAAGATTTGACTTGCGTTATCCGCAGCTTTTTAATATGCCACTTACATACAACTCCAACGAATATGTAGATATGTTAATAGTCTACGGAGAATGCAGAAGGAATTCCCGAGAAGCTGCAAATTTGTGTCGAGAAAGATTTCCGGAACGTCATCATCCATCACATACAACATTTAATAGAGTAGAAGCGAAGTTACGAATTGGTTCATTTCCCTCTACCGTAAAACATGCTAACCATAATGCTCCTGCTAGAAATGAAGAAAATGTAATCAACATTTTGGCTTATGTAGCTGTAAACCCCCATGTTTCACTTCGACGTTTGGCAGAAGAAATTGGCGTTAGTAAAGCTACAGTACATAGAATTTTAAAAGGGCATCGGTACCATCCATTTAAAGTTCATTTATCACAAGAATTAAGACTAAACGATTTACAAAGACGTCTGGATTTCATTGCACGATTGCAAGTTCTAGAAGATGAAAATCCAAATTATCTTAATTGTATTTTGTGGAGTGACGAAAGTCGCTTTCACAATAATGGTGTTGTGAACAAACATAATGCGCATTATTGGTCCAACCAAAATCCGCGGTGGATGGAGGCAGCACGCTTTCAAACAGTGTGGGGAACCAATGTATGGTGTGGAATGTTTAATGGGCATTTAATTGGACCCCACTTTTACGAAGGAACCCTGACAGGACAACGTTATTTACATTTTTTACAAAATGTGCTTCCCGATTTAATGGAAGATATTCCTCTTAATGAAAGACGAGACATAATTTGGCAACAAGATGGTGCTCCGCCCCATAATGCGCAAATTGTGACGAATTATTTAAATGCGCTGTACCCCAATGGATGGATTGGAAATAGAGGTTCTATCCCTTGGCCTGCTCGTTCCCCGGATTTATCGCCTGTTGATTTTTTCATATGGGGTTATTTAAAGGAATTTGTATATCAAGTTCGGTCGGCAGATCTTGATGATCTGAAAAATCGAATTCGCATGGGATGCCGGATTATGACTCACGGAATGATACTTTCATCTTGCAACAGAGGATTAAGACGTCGTTTGGAAGCTTGTGTCCACGCTGATGGAGCCCAATTTGAACATTTATTAAATTAATGCCTCTTGTTTTGTTTTCTTATCCAACTACATACACTAATTTGAGATATTTATTATTGAAATACTTACTCTTTATTTTTTTAATTTTTTTTTGCACTGAATTACTTACTTATAATTATCGTATTCCTTTAAGTTAATAAAAATTGCTTTTGACAAGTTTATCTGAATTGTGTCAAAACTGACAAGGCAAAATAAAAAATGGATCAAATAAAAGTTATTTATTCGTTTTTGATAAATAAGATGCAACATTAAAAAATGCATATATCCATTAAAAAAAACAAAGTTGACCTTGAAATCTCCTTCAAGGTCTCGAGCAAATAAAATTCTCTGTTTGTCATTTTCGACACATCATAATATCAAGTAACTTTTATTTGAAAAGTTTTCTGATATCTATACAGGGAAAGTAGATAATATCTGTAACGCAAAAGCTGAGACACCCTGTATATGGCTTTAAAGCATCTAATGACACCTTGATCAAGGGGTTGAAGCAATTGGGTCGTGTTAGGTGGTAAAAAAAGCACTTCAACATTTTTATCTTCTGTGCCTAGTGACACAGGATGCCCAGGAGCATTGTCTAGTATCAGCAGCACTTTTTAAATGGTAATTCTTCCTTTTCCAAATATCTTTTCACTTCCGCAATAAAGCATTGATGAAACCATTGTGTAAATAGAACAGCCGTAACCCACGCCTTTCGATTTGATTGCCAAAACACAGACAGGCAAGCTTTATCTTTGTATTTAAGAGCACGTGGATTCTATGATCGGTAAACAAGTCCGGGTTTAATCATATGACCAGCTGCATTTGTACAAAATATTAAGGTAAGTCTATCCTTAATTGCTTTAAAGCCTGGTGCACTCTGTGCAGTCTTATGAATATAAGCCCGTTGAGGCATTTTTTTCCACATAAGACCAGTCTCATCGCAGTTAAAAACTTGCTTAGGATGATAATTCTTTTCTGCAATAATTTGTTTAAATTTTTCTGGAAACAGGGCAGCAGCTACATGATCAGCCGACGCAGATTCCCCTGTCATTTTTGATATTTTTTAGATTAAACCGAGTTTTAAATCTAGGCAGCCACCCCCTACTTGCTGTGAATGATTTTCCTTCTTCAGTATAATCTTGGGTTTGCATATCTTCATATAAAACTAACGCCTTTTATTGTAGCACTTTGCCATGGATAGGAATATGTTTTCTTGTCATATCTTCCACCCATAAATTCAAGGCATTTTCTACCTTAAGTAACACTTCATTACGTATTGTGGTTGCAACTTTTGCAGTTTGGGGTGCACTAGAAAAACTAGCTCGAATCTTATCTTTGTTTTTTAACACTTCTCGTATCGAAGATTCGTTTTTATTGTATATTTTAGCAACAGTTGCAATAGATTTTTTTCTATTTCAATCGTATAAATGATTTTTATTTTTTCACTAATAGTGAGCATTTCACGTTTTCTTTTTGGTTTAGAAGCCATTTTAAAATGATTTTCAAATTTACTTGCTTTATTTTAAAACCATTGCAAGCACTGTCTTGTCCTACAATTCGAATAGTACTAAACTCATAGTTAACAGGAGCGTTTATATGTACAAGTAAAAGCGAGTGGCACCTTAAGCACGTTCCAACTTGTTTAACTTATCATAAGAGAGCGCTGAATTCAAGGGATGACTCATATATACGACGATATAGCGACAAATGCTCCTATAACTTTTATATTTATTGATATAACGCGTTTTCTGCTCATCATAGGTAAATCGCGGATGACTGAAACCGGGGATACGGAGTCAGCGGATAACGGGGTACTACTGTATTAATTCCGTAACAAACTGGATTAAATAAAACTATGTAATATTAATAATGTAGTAGTAATTTCTTACAACATGTATGAAAATACATTCTATCCCAAACAGTTATTTCAGGAACATAATACATATAAATGAATGCCAAATAAATATAGAGAAAATCAAACAAAATAATTTCTTATTTTATGAGTGAACTGGTTCACAGTCAGTTTGCAGAAAAGAAAAGGGAACTGTACTTCCTTTCATTACAAAAGACAATTATTTAAGGAATTTTCTGTCAGAATATAAAAAATAATTATTGATTCTTAAATAAAATTAGTTTAGAATATTTGTGCCGAATTGTATCTTTTACCTCATTTATTTGCATATTTTTATGGAATAATCTAACGGAAAAGTAATATTTTAATTAATTTCAATTTAACATTTGGAGAAGTTGTAGAACTACATTAAATATTGTTTACCATATATCGTAGTCGTCAAATTTTAATTTCGGTTTACACTTCTATTCCATGCAGAAGATGACCTTATAATATGCAGCGATGCCTGCTTGCTAACAGTGGTGGGAGAGCAACGCAGTGTCGGGGGACACTCACGCCTTACATTTCATAGGAAACGTTTGTCGAGTGTACTGTCTTGGCAGCCTCGCTTATGTTTATCTTTAGTTTATTTCGTCGCGCTCTTTTCCTCTTTCTACTTTCGTATCAGAAATTAAACTATGTCGACTACTACTAAGGGCATTTTTATCTGCAAGATGGTACATTTGGTTTTGGTACACTTTTCAACCTTAAAGATCTTTTTCTTTGTTGCTTTTTCGTCAATTGTGATGGAAATTTAAAAATACTTGGTACTGCACCCGCTTTCACAGTGTTCAAACCAAAATTGCATATAAAATCAGCATCGAGAAAATGATTTTAGCGCAATTTTTAATATTTCGATGGTACAAATTTGTCTTGTTTCAGAGGAATTATCCACTTTTGACGCAATGTCGCATCAGATGGAAAACTAAAAACCATAATTTAAATCAAAAAATTAATTTAAATTTTTATTAAATTATAAAAGCGATGTCTAGTGAGATTAAATTTCATAAACACTTTTCAAATTAACTAATTACATAATATACTTGATACATAATTTTTAATGATTTGCACAACAAATTGCAATGGTTATCTTACCGGTGAAAAGATATATTTGTACCCGTTTTCTGGCTGTTTGTTGTACATCCATAAGCACAAGATTGAACCATTTTGTTATATCTAAATTATTAAAATAATCAAAATAAAAATAATTGATAAAATGGTAGGTATACCTACAATATTAAACCACTAAAATACTTATTGTTTTTTGCAATAGTCGATCACTGTATTAACCTGTAGTACAACTAACTTAAAAAAGTCTGCATCTAACATATTATATAAGATCATTGTACCTTCATTAATTGTATGAAATAATTGTTCCCTGTAACACCTTGTTAATTTTTAACTTACAATAATCAAAAAAAAAGTAAAATCACGTCAAACTTAGGCTGAAACCATAAAAAAATAAAGCAGATATAAATATAAGATCATTTGAGGCACATATAAAAAGCTTGCTCTACTACTGCGAAATTATCCAAACATAAACGCTTGCTGTATTCCTAAATACCATTAACTAGCACACCTGTTCTAAAATACGCTTCAATCATGTAAGTTTTGTGTGCTGTGGTGTAAACCATAAATGAAAAACTACAAGATGTCAGAGAGAAAATATAATGGCAAATATTAATGCCAATATGACGCTTAATGACAGACGTTTTACATTCCATGGCAAACCTTTATCAATATAATTTTTTATCTCGCGGTATAGTACCGGGATATCAACAATTAAATTGGTCAATGGTGGTCATGGATTTTAAAATTATTGTCGTAGTGTGCATCGTACATTTTTAGGTATGTCTTAATTTTTTGAATGTCAAAATCTGTCAAGTTATTGTGTTGACGGTTTTTGAATCATCTTTCTCACCACAGAGCACAATATTTACATGAGTGAAGCCTATTTTCGAAGGGCGTGCTAGTTAATGGAACTTGGGAATACAGTCAACGTTTGTGTTTGGACAATTTTCGAAAACACTTCCCAGCCGTAGCAGTATTACCGGACAATTTTTATGCATGCCTTACAAATTGTGTTGAAGTGTTTCGCGAAACTGGTTCTGTGACGCATAAAAAAGGTGCTGGTAGACCAAGAGTTTGTACAGAAGAAGTTATTAATGACGTTCGTCAACGTATGGAAGAAGAGCCTACAAAACCTTTAAAACGTCTCTCTCAAGAAATTCGGCTTTCTTATGGAACATGCCAAACGATTGTAAAGAAGGACCTGAACATGCATCCATATAAGATGCAATCATATAAAGCTCTTCTGCCTGCAGACCACCCCAGACGCCTTGCGTACTGCCATTGGTACGTTAATAATTTAATGAATGACGCTCTGCTGAACTTAACTTTTTTTTCTGACGAAGCTTGGTTCCACCTTTCGGGATACATCAATTATCAGAATATGCGAATGTGGAGCACTGATAACCCGCATATTTTTATTGAAACGCCACTACATGCTCAGAAAATTGGTGTTTGGATGGCAGTTTCTCGCAGAAGAATAATTGGGCCAATTTTTTTCAATTTCACCGTCAACGCAGAAAGGTACAGAAATATTTTTTTGACTGAATTTGTGCAACAGTTAGACGATGATGAACTTTTCAGTACGGTTATTTCCAGCAAGACGGTGCAACAGCACATACTACACGAGAAAATTTTGCTTTTCTCCGCGAGTTTTTTGATGACCGGCTGATAAGTTTGCATACGGAAGTTGAGTTTCCTCCGAGATCACCTTGTTTGACAATTATGGACTATTTTATCTTTCCTTATTTAAAAAATAAGATTTTCGCAAATCCGATACATAATTTGCAAGAACTGCAACAAAGAATTGTTCAGCAATGTGCAAACATAACGCCAGAAATGCTGCAAAACGCTTTTCACAGCATGAGGACGCGCGTAAACATGTGCATTGAACAAAACGGGGGACATTTCCAACAATTATTGTAACTTAGTTTTTCTGGTTAATAAAAACGTTATTTATTTCATAACTTGTAGTTCATTATTATTTTACAGCTGAACTAAGTAGGTAACACATTTGTAGGTTATTGATAATGTCAGTGTAGCTTGACAATGATTGAATTATTTCAAAAGGATGATTTAAAATTTAAACTAAGACAAGCGTTTTACATTCCATGACCAACATTGACCAATTTAATTTTTGATATCATAGTATAATTGCATAAATTAACGAAAAAATGTCAATCTTGGGATGGACAAACAACATGTTTCATCATTCAGTATTAATTTAAAAGATTACCAAACTATAATAAATGCTGTAATTCTTACCCTCTGTAAATTTGGCCAACAGACTGTGAACATTGTGAAGCTTATTACGAAGACTATTGCATCGAATGTGGAATGCTTGCGCATATTTTGAACAAGAATCCTTTGAATAGTGCAGATAAGGGGACACGGGCAGCTATACCAAATGATATTTTAGATATCCAAGATTGTCTTGGACAAACTGAAATATATGCTACGAGAATTATTCCTGCGGGTGTAAAATTTGGTCCTTTTGCTGGACTCAGTGCGAGAGAATTTCCTTGGGAAATGAAAGGAGAGAAATTTGTTTTGGACAAAAATAAATCGAAGTATTTGAATTGGATGCAGTACATCAATCCTACCAGGAATACTTCTGACCATAATCTGCGTGTCGTTCAATGTGAAGATAACATATATTATCAAAGCACTCGTCAAATCCAAGCCGGTGAAGAATTACTGGTGTATTTTGGTGAGGAATACGAAAACAGCTCAAATAACATTGTCAGACTGGATTTTTTTACCATTAAGAAAGACATCATTAAGGACGTGTTTGCCTGCACGTTTTGCTGTCTTGGATTCAGCTCGAAATCGCATTTGGCCAAACATAAAACCGTTTGCGTTGAGGATGCAGCCGGAAGGTTTTCAATTGAAGGTATTTATAATAATCTCATTTTGATGTTTGTGCGTTTGACTGTTGTGATTTTTGTAGTTTAAAAGACATTATTTTTAAATTGTTTTACTAATAGTTATTTCTCTTTTGGAGATTCTTGTCCAATTGGATAGAATTGATTAAGTTGAAGGGTATTTCAGGAAAATAATTGTTTACTGTTGATATTCAGTTATCCAATGCTCTAAAAACTTATTACACGTGACAATGTAGGAATGTTAACACTTGTATCTCTTTATCAGTTATAATTCTTTAGTCACACGCACTGAGAGAACAACAACTGTTAATTCAAACTTTTTTAGAATGTTAAATATAAAATGTTGAATTAACCAATAATTGGTTGAGTCTATAAAAATAAGCGATTCAAACAACCATCAAAAATTTGTTAAACAAAAAATGTTAAGGGAATAGTTTTCGCATATTGAAAACCAACGGCTTATTTAGAAGCAAGTATTGCTACTTATAAGACTATATTTTGTATGGTACATCTAATCTGAGTAGTAGCCCTAAACTAATTTCCGTAATTTGACCATATGTGTATCACATCAGCTTCTGTGTTTGTATCATCATGTATTTTCTACTAGTGAGTGTCGACATATTTACGTACTTATCTTCATAAAATGTAAGTACCTAAATACATTGATATATACGTATATATATTTAAAATTCCGTTTATATAATTTATGCATATTAGATGTTTTCTGATATTCATCCCAATTGCTGACATTTTTCATACGATGCATTTATACAAAATCGACAAAAAGTATTATAAATAAATTGATTAACAGTAACAGTAACAGTATTTTGCTACTTAGTAATGTATAGTGACGCTCAATATTAAGGCACCGAAAACCAACCATGTTTACAGTTTTCTTTACGGTGGTGTCTGAAGAATTTCTAGTATTGCCGCAGTTCTATTTTTAGAAGTGATTTCAATCAATTTGTAAGGGGGTGATGTGTAGGAGACACGTTTTGTTGCCAAAATATTGTGACCCATGCAACAGAATATATAATGTTGTAAAAGAATTATTATATGTGACGGCCCTACAAGAATTGAAAGTCAAACGTGTGTTAGAGTCAAATTAACTTTTTTCTTTATTTACAACATTTATATTATTTTTTTTAAGTCGGCCATAAATCTAAATACCTAACAAATTTTTCACAATAAAAACATTTGAAATTATGAAATATAATATTTTGTTTTTAGTATACATGTGGTTTATAGTAATAGTGCTTTATACTTTATACGTATCGGCGGCTCTTGACAACAGTGATACAGATTTATCAGCTGCCACATAAAAACAGATTTTACTACGTTCTAGTTAGCATACGTATATATTATTGGCATAAATATATGTTACATACTATTAGAAACATTTACTTCTGCAGAACAGGAGATAGGTAGATGAAGACGCTCTACTAAAGTTAGAAAATGATCACCTACAAGAAATAATACCAAAGGTTGGTCCAAGAGATTTATAGCTGAACTGGAGGAATATAAAAAGTCTATAAGGATCTCAGAAGAAAATCTGGAAAACAAAGTATTTTACATAATTTCACTTCTATTTCAGTTTTTATGTACAAATATACATTATTTTATAGAAAATATGCGTAGATTCAAGTAATGAAAATATTTACTATATTCCAAGCATAAGTGGAAAAGATAATAAAGATAAAAGGCCAATCAACGCAAAGGAAAATTAATAGACAAATATCGAAATTTAAAGAAAATATTCCAGGTCGTGACAAAAACTGATCTAAAACTGTTACCCAGTACAACATCTATTACAGTAACAAGTGAGTATCTGCGCTATCCTTTTCATAACAATTTTGATTGAAATTTACAAATTGTTTCCAAGTTACATAACTTTTTAATTGTAATTACCTATAAACGTATTTATTTTCTGTTACTTTATCTGCTTTAATAGCTTATTAGGATAAATTATAGTTAACATGTAACTTTCTTGCAACATTTCTTTTTAAACATTCGTAGGTGATACATTGGCCAGCTTTACGTGGCTAAAATAGTACAAGGAACCATGGGAGGATGATTTATTACATTGGCTAAATACTTTTAGTATGCATGAAAGTAGCATTTTTCATAATAATTGTCGTAGATTGAAGACGATTTTAAGAAGTCCTTTCCAAAAAAAATAAATCTATATATAAAATGGAATTCATTTTTTCAAAAATCAGTTGAAATTAATACAAATTTAGACAAATCTACTCAGGGACTACTTAACAGTATATCAAGTGATATTTCAGATGGTGTGTTTGTTAATGAATAGAGAAACATTTATAAAAAATTTGAATATTACAGATAGTAAACCTGCGATTCAAATTTATAGTTTAGTAGCACTATTTCACCTCCAGGGAAAGTGAAGACTGTAAGAAAAAGTAAAAAGTGGAACCTAGCATTACTGAATGTCAGGAAACAATTATTAAACATATCAAGGTATTTACGTTCATGTAAGTTTCTAATTACTAAAAAATAATTAAATCATTCATTTTCAGATTCCAGCAGATATAGAAAGACCCATTGAAGAAGGGGCCAAGAATAGAGAAAAAATCCAGCCTTATATGATTGTCGAAGGACCAAGTCTACATAGAATAAACAATTTTTATCTTGTAATCAATACCTTTGTGTATAAATGTCCAAGTGTTTTACAATGTTTGGGTTTAATATTTAAATCTTGTCAGAATATCCCGCAGCATCAGAACACATTTGGTATTTGATACAAAAGTTGTATATAATATTGCTACAAAGTGGGATAAAGACATATACATATATTATTGCTTTAAGTAATGACTTATTAAAGTAAGTTAGATTAAATAATAATATTTCCAGGTATCTAACGATGATAAGAAAATGATACTTTCCTCTTTCTGCACAGCTAAATTTGGTAGAATCAATTCCATTTTAATACATGCTGAGGATTTACTTTTTATTTTGAAGTTGTGTAGAACATCACATTTAGATGAACATTACTATGCATATCAGTTATTAGAAACTAATGAAACTATGTTAATAAAATACAGGGACCTTATGGATGTTCATCCCTATACGCATTTTGCACAACCAATACTTACAATTTAGTTTCTTTTTAAAATGTTTATGTTAATATGGATGCACCACATTTTATTCTAATAAAACTCAAATATACATTCGTGTTGTTTACTTTCATTTAGGACCTGTCAACCAGTACTGTTAAAGATATGCTATTAAGCTGTGTACGAAAGCTAAAAGAGATATCATTTTTATCTAAATATAAACTACGAATTGAGCTGGGGATAAATAATAAAAACTCTAATTTTTTTGGTGGGTTTCCCACAAGTAACTTTAAGGCAGATTTCACGCTGTAGAAATCAAAAATAAACGATGAAAATTATTGCTAAAATTAATGTTAAAAGTTAAAAGAACATTTTAAGAACTGCCATAGATTCTTATCGAACTGTTAGGTTGACACTCAAATTTAAGGGGAAAAAATAGAATACTATCCGAACAATCTACTTTTTTTCCTTATATTTAACAATGTTAGCCTAACAGTTTGATATGAATCTATTATATGGCAATTCTAAGTGTTCTTTTAACTTTTCAGAATGTCAACCTAACAGTTCGAGAAGATTGTACGGCAATTATTAAAATGTTCTTTTAGCATTTAGGAATGTCAACGTAACACTTCGAGAAGATTGCACGGCAATTATTAAAATGTTCTTTTAACACTTAAGAATGTCAACCTAACAGTTCAGGATGATTGTATGACAATAATTAAAATGTTGTTTTAACATTTATGGATGTCAACCTAACAGTTCCACAAGTTTGTATGGCAGTTATTAAAATGTTATTTTAACATGTAAGGATGTCAACCTAACAGTTCGAGAAGATTGTATGGCAACTACTAAAATGTTGTTTTAACGTTTAAGTTAACACTTTTTACATGGTTATGCCAACCATTTAAACTATTGCTCACTGGTAAAAGTTTAAAACTGTTCACTTAACCAATTATTGGTTAACTGAACCCTTTTTTTCTCGGTGCGGTGTTAAATCAAAGATTAATGATTAACACTACCTTAAAAAACATGAAATTAAATAGTCATATAACTGTAAGTTCTACTACGAACTCCAGACAGCAAAGTGCTCTTATTTCAGATCTTCTCAGAATAAGATTTGCTGGAAAAAAAATTGTCTTCAACCGAGAAAAACAACAAAAATGATATAAAAGCCGATAATTTGACATTGACGTGGTAAATTGGAAAGAAATGTACAAATTAATAGTTATCCATGGTTATACTCAAACACTCTTACTATATCTCTCATACAAATTATTGAAACTTATAATATTCAATACAGAAACACATTAATTTTGACATCACATTTACATATTACGAAAGAGGTGGAGGAATTGTGTGAAACGTTGGGAAATAAAGAAATTTTCGGAATTGATGAATGTTTGATGCAATAGCTGTTAGGGACATACAAATCATGTTTTTTCATAGTAATATGTTGATCATAAGTTGTTAATATTTATGTTTATTTAAAAATCATTTCGTAATTTAATATACACGATATTCCCTGATTTATGTGTCCCACAAACACTGCATCAGTGTCAGTTTTTCTTATAACTTAATTAATTGTTTTTTCTACGTAATTTCAGAACTCACGCAGTGTCGATTTTGCAAAATCCAGTTAGACCCCAAAGAATATTTCGACACCATATGCCTTTTTGCTGCGACAGGAATGCCAGGTACAATTCCTTTTTATATGATGTACATGACAAGAGAGGGGTCGAAGGACGTTTTCTTACCAAACAGTTTATTATTTGCTCGTTGATACATATAAGAATTTAGGTAGTTTAAATATGATTTGGTGTGAGAATATTTGCCATTAATGTAAATATTTCACCTGTTGTACATTTGAAGCTCCTTGATCATTGATTATGTATAAGAAGATATACCAAGTCCATTGACAATCAAAATAGTTACAAATGTCAGCGGAAGATGTCGCATAACTATCCAAACATGAAAAATTGCAATATCGCGCGTGACTGCATTCAAGTTTAAAACCAAGGCACATTGACTGGTTGCGCTATCTACGAAAGAATAGTTCGTGTGGCTGTTTATAAACAAAAGCAGAGAGCAATGTAACCAACACATATTATGTTTTTCATAGATATTTAATAATATGACTAATATATACCTATGATATATGGGTCATTTTCAATAACCTTTAACTTTACATATACCCTATAACTACAATCTTATCTAAAATGATATTAGGGCGTACTAAATTTTTTTTAGGTATATTACGTTATGGTGTGTCAATTTAAAGAAAAATAATGACCTAAAATTGCTATCTCCTTTTATTTTTAAACTTTAAATATTCCATTTTACATTACCGTCACGTTATACTTTTTCAGTTTTTCAAATTTGGCTTTATATATTTATCATATCTTGTATATATCTTACAAAATTAATTTTCTTTTACATTCTTCCAACAATTGTTCTTCGCCATGTTTATGTAAAATTTCAAAGATATGGCCATATTTATTTGTTTTTAAATATATACGAAATATACCTAAGAGCACTAACATTACCGTCACGCCAACTCTTGGCACAAATTTTAAACAATGTATGGCGCCGGTTGATCGTTTGTTTACTTTTATGATCTTCTATAGCCAAGTGGATGTTGCGAGTCCGTGTTTTACAAAAATAACTGCAGTCATACAGTTTTTTTTCTATAAAAAGGGTAAGTTTTAAGCAGCGTATTTTTTCTCTTAACATTACCGTCCCATGGGACAATTTACTTTTAATAGTAGCCATCGTTATCATCACATTTGTCCAATATTTTAAACCACTGCTAGTTTCATATTTCCCCAACCTCAAGTCTTTCTTTCTAGATGTAACATTTCTAACACTGTTTTACTATTGTTCAAACATTACCGTCACGTGCGCCAAAACAGCCAAAACGTGATTGTAATGATAAAAAAGTGACGGTAAAAATTTCGATTTACAAGTTAATAATTAGTTTATAAACATTTGAAATATCACTACAAGAAGTGTAATAGTATAATCGGTAAAAGTATATTTTTTGAAAGTAATATAAGCCAAAAGTTAAACGTTATTGAAAATGACCCATAAACAAATTTGGGAAAATACTGTCGGATGTCGCCGCATATTTAAGACTTCCGGATCTAGAAGCCTACACTGCACACTGCTATAGGCGCTCGTCTGCCACGGCCCTTGCAGATGCTGGAGTAGGGATAACGAATCTTAAAACGTCATTGCGGGTGGCAGTCAACAAAAGTCGCCGAAGGATATCTGGATGAATCCCTGGAAAATAAAAAGTGTATTGCAAGCAAGATATTCAGACCGCAATCAGCCACTACCAGCAGCTCTATCGCCTCCACTGACATACAGCCAGGCCCAAGTACTCAGCACAACTTTGAACAGGAATTCGAAAATGAACTACACTCGACTAACATTATTATCCCAGAACAGCAAAGAGCAACAGATCCAAAATTGCAACCATTCAACAAGCAACTAACACCTGCTATAAATTTAAGTAATGCAAATAATTGTACTTTTACAATAAATTATAATATAAATAATTAGGCACTAGATTTTGACATGTAACTATTATTGTTAATAATATTTTACCTTATGTTTACTTTGTCAATAATCTAATAAAATATGTTTCTAAATAAAATATAAGCACGTATACACAGTTAAAAATATCTCAACTTTTGAATAGTTCTGTTGATTTTTCTCACGCTCGTAGAAAAACTATTGTACCTAACACTTGCGGAAATAGCTATTTACCTAACAAGTGCGGAAAATGAATTTTTCCGTACGAGTCTGCCGTTCACCGAACGACGCGTAGCGGAGTTCGGTAAAGCAGACGAGTGCGGGGAAAACATTTTCCGCAAGTGTTAGGTACAATAGTTTTTCTACGAGCGTGAAAAAAGTCAACAAAACCAATCAAATGTTGAGATATTTTTAACTGTGTATACGTGCTTGTATTTTATTTAGAAACATATTTTATTAGATTACTGATAAAGTAAACATAAGGTAAAATGCTATTAACAATATTAGTTACATGTCAAAATTTATATCAATTTGATATATTGATGTGGAAAATTATTTCTACACGGTGTGGAAAATTATTTCCGCACGGTGCGGGAAAATTAATTTTCCACACTAAAATGTGTGTGTGTTACCTTTGCCGTATCCTGGATACGAATTAAACGACGTGCTTGCGATAAATTTGAGCTAATAAACATTACATATTGTTGTTATTAATATTTACTAAGATTGTGCGGACTTAAAAATCATTTCGATCCGTGAATGAAATTGTTATAAACAAACATAACAGACGATGCACATTTCCCATAAATTCCCATATATTTCTAACAGTATTAATAAATATAATAATACTGAAAATCTTTAACCAACCCGAACAGTCGTTATTGTGACCAATGATGAACTCACCGATCACAGGCTCCACCTACCAATTTTTCACCAATGCACTAAGTGGAAATTACTTGAATACATCTCACAGGCTCCACCCACTATTTTTGTTCGAAAATTTATCAAGTGAAAAATATTTTACACGAGAAGCAAGGGCTTCTGCCCAATCAAAAGAGTCGTTATTCTAACGAATAGAATGCGTCTTTGAAAGAACACCTGCATCAGCGTCATTTGTTTACGTCGTTGAAAATGTTATAAAAGCTAAGAATTTTAGTATTGAGTATCAGTCGCTCTAAAGACTTAAAGCGACAACAGCCCCTTCTCTGGAGAGAACCGAACTTTCGACAAGTGACTTCAGAGCTGATACGACGATTTCTACGAGCAAGCCGAAGCGACTCGAAGCAATTCCGAGCGTTTCCGAGGCAAAGCCGAACATACCCGAGGAGAACTAAAGACGTACGACGATTTCTACGAGCAAGCCGAAGCGACTCGAAGCAATCCCGAGCGTTTCCGAGGCAAAGCCGAACATACCCGAGGAGAACTAAAGACGTACGACGATTTCTACGAGCAAGCCGAAGCGACTCGAAGCAATCCCGAGCGTTTCCGAGGCAAAGCCGAACATACCCGAGGAGAACTAAAGACGTAGGACGACGTCTACGAGCAAGCCGAAGCGACTCGAAGCAATCCCGAGCGTTTCCGAGGCAAAGCCGAACATACCCGAGGAGAACTAAAGACGTAGGACGACTTCTACGAGCAAGCCGAACGCAGCCGAAGCAAACCCGAACGTTTCCGAGGTGACCCGAAGATACCCGAAGGCGTAGGAAGGCTTCCACGAACGAGACGAAGCAAACCCGAACGTTTCCGAGGTGACCCGAAGATACCCGAAGGCGTAGGAAGGCTTTCACGAACGAGACGAAGCAAACCCGAACGTTTCCGAGGTGACCCGAAGATACCCGAAGGCGTAGGAAGGCTTCCACGAACGAGACGAAGCAAACCCGAACGTTTCCGAGGTGACCCGAAGATACCCGAAGACGAGGAAGGACCTAAAAAGGATAAGCCGAACACTTACGAGGAGGACTGAGAGTCCGAATCAACAGCAGTTGCGTGCTTCCACCAACATCCAAGGAGCATTCGTGACCTGTTAGTGAGGCTGTGAACAAAGTGACCCAACCAAAGAGAGGTTGTTGAACAAAGTGACCCAACCAAAAGAGAGGTTGTTGAACAAAGTGACCCAACCAAAAGAGAGGTTGTTGAACAAAGTGACCCAACCAAATACGAGAGGTTGTTGAAGTTGTGAGTGCCACTTAGTGCTTCAACAAAGATCCAGACCACGGATCGTTATCCAAGTGTAGGTCCTGTGCCGATACACCACCCCCAGTGACTTGTGACGTGTGGCTAAAGTGACCTCACGTCGTACCCATTGTTACAACCGTAAGTACTGAACTGATTCCTAAGCTTGCACGGTTGGCAATCTCAAGATAGCCCCGTCACGTCACTCAGAAGTAGTTAGTTGGTTTGGTACCCGAAGGCAGCCTTACCCATTCTAGGCGTTAATTGACTAGGTACCCCGAAGGGAGCCTTATCCCCTAGAACCCCAACTGAGTGTCTCAAATATCCCTCTCTATTTTAAAACTGCCAGTATCTAGCGACCACCCCCTTTCTCTTATCCCCCTGTGTGTGGGATCATTAGCCCTTTGGTCAAGGTGTCTCAGTAGACAGTGTATATAATATCAATCTATGTAAATATCTCTTAATATTTAGTGTTGCCTTAAGCCATTTCTTTATAGTCCTGCGTGGCTATTGTTTTTAGTGACCGAGTTGTGGTAATAAATTCATGTGGTTTTATACAACTCTTTCATTAACCTTCGACACTAATATAAGCCCTATCCTGGAACACCCAGTGAATAAGTGTAGTGCCATCCTGAAGGAAGGACGCCACGTCTCCCCGTATTAGAGTACTACAGCTATAAGAGCTCAGGTAATTCGAATAACCGTATCTTGAGTAATTCCTATAAGCTGAAAGGTAACATGTGGAAAATTCAATTTTCCGTCCGCTCGTAGAAAAATGTTTTTTCCCCACTGGGCTCCGCTACGCGTCGTTCGGTGAACGGCAGACTCGTGCGGAAAAATTCATTTTCCGCACTTGTTAGGAAAATGGCTATTACCTTTTACCATTCACTTTCGATGCTTTTGTGCTTTTTATAGTTATTTTGCCAAGTTTTACAAATAGTTCCATCTTGGTAAACCCAAGTTTCATCAAGGGAAACAATCTGTCATACATTTTCGTGTTTCATACGAACATATTGTTACAAAAATGTAACACGTTTTAGTACAACACGTGGGAGTTCCATAAAGCTCGTTTAGTATCAGGCCAGCTTTCTTATAATAAAATTCAAACCACTACTACGTAATATTGTCCGTAAAAACGTACCTATTACAGCCAGAAAAAAGTTCCTTTTCTTTAAGAGTAGTATACAATCATTGAAGAGTAATATGTGGTTCCGTATTAAATGTAAATTCTTAATTACTTTAAACTGTGTGTTGAATATTACGTCGAATAACATTGATCTGGAACATATAGAAGTTCAGCGTATTGGTCAGTATGTCAACAATGGAAACCATCATCGTCCCATAAAAGTCAAGCTGAATAGCACGAAAGATGTTCACACTGTTATTAAGAATACCTCTAAGCTACGGGGCTCACGATCTTACAATCGTGTCAATGTTTCATTGGACCGCACTCGAAGACAAATTGATTATTATAAGAAGATTAAAGCTGAATTGAATGCCCGTGTGGAGGGTGGAGCCACATATCTCAAGATAAAGTACAAGCAGGGGATTCCGACCATAGTATCTTTAAACTAGCGAAGCCCAGCAGAGAACTATCGATTTATTATCAAAACGTGCGCGGTTTAAGAACAAAAACTTTTGATTTTTTATCCAGTGTTGGTGTCAGTGATTTTGATATTATTTGTATTACTGAGAGTTGGCTTTCAAGCGATGTGTATGATTGTGAATTGTTCCCCATCACCTATACGGTATTCCGTGCCGACAGAAAGTTTGAGATTGTAAACAAAAGTCGTGGGGGTGGCGTTATAATAGCGATTAGATCAAATATTTCTTGCTACATCCTTAATGTCGATCTTATTAATGAATCATATCCCCAAATAGATATTATCGGATGCTCTGTCAAATTACTAAACCAGAAGTTCATCATCTATGTGATATATATTCCTCCCGATGTATCGTATATAACACTCGAAGAGTTTCTGCTTCTGTTTGAAGATTCTAACGTTAATCACACAGAAAAAATAATAATTCTAGGTGATTTTAATATTCCTCATTTTAACAATCACTCTCTAAACGACAACAAAAGCAGTGCGATGTCTAACTTTCTAAGTTATGTTGGTCTCATGCAGATCAACACTATCGTAAATAATAGAGGAAGGCTACTAGATTTAATTCTGACTGACTTTCACAATATCTTGGTGACTAGGGATGATATGCCTCTAGTCAATGAAGATTCTGACCACCCAAGTTTACAACTCTCACTCTCCCTTACGTACCCGACTAATCCAACTTTACCTAGTAACACCAACAACAGAAATTACAATTTCAAAAGGGCTGATTTCGTTAATCTATACAATGCGATTTTGGGCGCTGATTGGTCATTGCTTGACAATTACAGTAATATAGATGAGGCTTGTAGTGCCATTTACGATATCTTATATAACCTATTCGATTTGTACGTGCCTCTAAAAAGTAACAGTAACTATCGTTACCCTATCTGGTTTAATCGTGACCATATTAGCGATATAAAACTAAAGAATCACTACCATTCACGGTACAGGGAGACGAAATTGCGTAATGATTTGAATGCGTTCAGGGAGTTAAGGAGAAAAGTTAAAAACAATTCTAGGTTGCTGTTTAACAAATACTTATCAAATCTGCAATCTTCAATTACTACTGACCCTAAACAATTCTGGCAATTCGTACGTGCAAATAAGAACGACTCAGGCATTCCTGGATCAATTACTAATATTAATGGGGAGATACTGGATCAACCGTCGACCATCGTTGATGCCTTCCAAGAATATTTTCAATCTGTTTTTCTTCAATCTTCATCGAAACCATCAACGCCTCTGGATCCACACTCGAATTATCTACCGATTATTGTAAATACAATTTCAGAATCGGAAGTTCTTCGCGAACTAAAAAAGCTTAAAAGTACTTTTACTATCGGCAATGACAGCATACCTGCATTCTTTTTGAAAGACTGTGCTAGCGTCCTAGCGTGCCCATTAAGTCGTCTTTTCAATTTATCTCTCAACACCTCAACATTCCCTAAAGTCTGGAAGATTGCAAGGCTTGCCCCAGTATTTAAGAAGGGTGACAGATGTTCCATCGAAAATTACAGACCGATTGCCATTATAAATAATTTAGCCAAAGTTTTTGAATCATGCCTTTACCACTCTATCTATCCTCAAATAAAACCCATAATATCTACGGATCAGCACGGTTTTGTTACGAAACGTTCCACTGTCACAAACCTAGCAATCATGACGCAATATTTATCAAGCAATCTTGACAAGAATAAACAGGTGGATGTCATATACACGGACATCTCAAAAGCATTTGACCGTATAGACCATGGAATTCTCCTCCATAAGCTTGATGTTATTGGATTTTCTACGCCTTTACTTTACTTTTTTGAAACATATCTCACTAGCAGAAAGCATTATGTTTCCTACAGAGGCCATACCTCCAGTAATTTTTCACCATCTTCAGGGGTACCCCAGGGAACTAATTTGGGTCCTCTATTGTTTCTACTATTCATGAATGATCTTCCGTCGGTGATTCAATGTCCTAGATTGCTTTTCGCGGATGATTTGAAATTCTACTCCTCCATTGGATGTATCGAGGATTGCGAATTGTTGCAGGAGCAATTGTGTGCAGTTCGAAACTGGTGTGAGCATAATAGGCTGAACCTGAACGTGTCTAAATGCAGGGTGATGAGTTTTTCTCGAAAAATGAACATTATTACGTATGATTACCATCTTGATAGCTCATTTCTTGATCGTGCTCAATCAATTCTAGATCTGGGGGTGACATTCGATTCTCGTCTCACGTTTTCTGATCACATCAACAATATATGTACTTCGGCTTTACGAATGCTAGGCTTTGTTATTAGAATTACACGCCAATTTACAGTGACTGATCCTATTATTACCCTATACTTTTCCTTTGTGCGCTCAAAGTTAGAATATGCATCTGTAATTTGGACTCCTAATTTCAAATATCACATTAAGGCGCTCGAACATGTTCAGAGACGATTCCTAAAATATCTTTACTTCAAAAAACAAGGTGAATACCCCACACAAGGTTTCAGCCATAGAGCACTTTTGGGTATGTTCGACTTCGATCCACTAGATGTTAGACGCAATTGCTCTGACCTGAAGTTTCTTTACAATCTATTACATAATAAACTTGATGCACCGGAGTAGTGTACTTAGGAGAGTTCTGGGACCTCCTCCCCCTCTCACCCAGCTCCCCCTCACCCCCCCTCGCCCTAGTGGCGCCCTCTGCCAACCCAACTGATGTGGCGCCCCCTCGCGGTCGCCAACCCAACTAAAAATTGCAGATTTCATCATTACCAACCCAACTAAAATTGCAGATTTCATCATTACCAACCCAAGTGATGTGGCGCCCCCTCGCGGCCTCCAACCCAACTAAAAATTGCAGATTTCATCATTACCAACCCAACTAAAAATTGCAGATTTCATCATTACCAACCCAACTAAAAATTGCAGATTTCATCATTACCAACCCAATGTGGCGCCCTCTGACGGCCACTAACCAAACTAAGAAATGGCAGATTTCATCATTACCAACCCAATGTGACGCCCTCTCACAGCCACTAACCAAGAAATGGCATCTCTCATGATTACCATAATGCAGCATCCTCTCACGGTCACTAGCCAAAAACTAAGGTGACGTCAGACAAAATGGCGGACCATCAAGATGGTCTTTGTTTCTAGAGAATTCCTGAATAAATTACCAGGCTTGCTATCGCGCTTCTCAATGTACTTCAAACAGGTCTAAACATGTTTCCAGCGGAAACCGCAACGGCTGTCTGCTTCTGTGATAACCGCATGCGCAGAAAATATAAGAAGCACCCCCTGATGGATACTACCCCAACTAAATATTAAATATATAAGAATTTCGAATGTAATATCATCAGTATCAATTGCAAAGCTGTGTAGCACCTTCTATATAGTATAATGGCGGTGCAATACGAGAAATTTGATAACTTTTTGTCTGCTAATGGTATTGAAATACCTATCATAGTGCGAGATTGGTTATTATCCTCGGAATTGAATCAAAGTGATTGTTTATTCATAGCGGCATTCGCATATCAAAACATGCAATATTTCGATATCGATGAATTAATGAACGTTTTGGAATATTGTAACCCAAATATGAGCCAACTTAAGAAGTGGTACATTTATAGTGAGTATGAATATATATGTGAACCTGATTTAGATCTTCATGCAGAAATTTGCGTATTCGACATAGAAACATCGACTGTATTGACTTTAAATAAGAGCATACCGAAGATGTTAATGAGTTGGTATCCTCAATATAATCATCCTGAATTGGACTATAATGACGAGCTTGCCACGACTGGTGGTGGATATGTTATATACGCTCATCAGAAGTGTTTCGCAAGTAGCTAACATGTACAGACCCGCCTAAACATGTCTAGACTTGCTGGAAATACATCAGTCGACAATGTCCGTTGAAAGCAGGCGGAGGGTTCTTAGACAGAAGAAGGACTTGTTGAACATTAGAATTATGAGGTTTATATCCGAAATTGAAAAAATCAAATCTGATTTAGAAATGTATGCGTTGGTAACAAATATTAGTAAAATAAAGCTATAAAATGGAGAATATGGAAAAATATATGATTAGGTCTTTTGTTGTACACTTTATATAATTTTATAAATAAATATATGTAATATACATTATTAAATAAAGAGAATATAACATCCAACATTTTTTCCTTAAAATACCCCTTTTAGATATATATAAAGTGCATCTCACTTAAAGAAATGCGTAGACATAGAAGTCATATTTTTAATGTGAGTATATAAGAATAATGTTTTGCAGCTGAACGTTTATACCTTCTCACGATTAAAAACTTCCTATATTGCTTTATACAGGATGTTGGGATACGGATATGTAATTCACCTTAAATAAAAATGCGTGCATGTATAGAATTAATACTTTTTTTATTTTTATATAATCATAATATACAGTTTTAATAAAATTACAAAACATTATCCTCCTCAATCCAGCTATTATGTGAATTATCGAACCCTAACCATTTTACATAAGCTTTTCCGTCCTTTACACGTAATACTTTTTCAATCAGATATACATCTTTATGTTTAGTTTTCTGCAATTCATGTTCGTAGAAACAACCCAAAATCGGATCTCCATTCATATCCTCCAGCATATATGTTGGCGGATTTGTAGCATTAGCTTTAATAATCTTGAACAATTCACTACCCCAGTTCCTGAGATAGCCTTTCGAGAAAACACTTTTGAATTTACTTATCCGCACGATGTCACCAACTTTATATTTCCGCTTCACAGCTGTTTGCACATCATTGTAGATAGTAGAAAGCAGGAGCTTCTCATTCTTTTTAGTCACATCGCAAGGTCGCATTTTAATTGTTCGATGCTTTGTTTTATTATACGTATCAGTCACGGAGGGTAAAATATCTATCCACTTATAGCTACCTCTCATTGTAAATTCCTTATATAATCTACCCTTTAGCGTACGAATAACACGTTCGGCAATAGACGCTTTCATTGTACTATATGTTGAATAATGGTTTATACCATATTTCTTCATGAGATTTTGAAATCGAGTATTATAAAACTCTTTACCATTGTCGGACTGTATATTTTTCGGCTGTCGAGTGTCTTGTAGAATGCCTTCCATAGCATTACATACATCCAGACCGGTTTTCGATTTAAGGGGTTGAGTCCATAAAAATTTCGAGAAACAGTCTATAACCACAAGTATATATCTATACCCGCCATTCTCTCGTGCATGAGGTATAAATTCAGCCAAGTCAATCTGCCAAACATCGTCAAACCCTCTCATAATGAAGCGACGTCTGGGAAAGAATCTACGAGCCGGTCTATGCAGCTCATCAACTAAATGACGCTTAATACTATTCATAATTAACAATTATTGTTCAGCGTGTTAATACATCATGTAGGTAGAACAATGCGATGGTAAATGAATTAAAATTATGTCTCGTCTCTATGGTCTTGCGAGCGGTCGGGGTGGTGGTGGTGGTTGTGGGGGTGGGGAATTCCCTGATTTCTTTTCAAGTTTTTTTCTTATAGCTTCCAGTTTAGCATTGAGTTTAACCTCAATTCTACTCTCAACACTTTTTTCCATTCGATACAGCTTTTGATTAGTTTCAGCTTGTAGAGTATTTGCACTAACTTCGACAATCCCTTTGATTGTATCCAAGTTAACGCCCTTATTTAAATTATTTTTCAGTGCAAGTATTTCACCATCCAATTCCTTCTTAATTTTTTCAATCTTATTACTAACTTCAGAATTTGTAGCATGGTTTTTTCTTAAAACATCAAATTTAGCATCAATCTTCTTCTCAACACTAGCTTGCATCTGGTTTAATTTCCCATTAATCGACTGTTGCACATTATTTACACTAACATTAACAATACCCTTAAATATATCCAAATTAACAGTTTTATTTAAATTAGTTTTAAATGCATTCAAGTTCTCATCCAATTCCCTCTTAATTTTATCGATCTTGTCACTAACCCAGGTGTTTGTTGCGAGATTGTTCCTTAAATTGTCTAGTTCATTTTCGATTCTATTCTCAACAGCAGTCTGCATATGTTGTATGATATCACTAATATCCTCAGCCACTTTGGAATTCGAGGCGTCTATTTTTATTTGAATATCACTCACCACATTATCAATCCTTAGATCTATTACGCCAAGTATTCTAGATAGGTGACGCTTATTAACAGAATCCTGATCGTGTATAGGATCTGCTACACGACAAATACGTTTACCGCCAATATCAACATCACCTTCCTCTGTTAATGGCAGAGATGGCTTTTGACGTTTAACGCTAGCTTTACCGCTGCTAAGATATCGGCCAAATTTGTCTACACTCATGACGATACTGAGGAAAAGAATGATAGTATTAAATATTTATTCAATTACGCCGCATTCTTTAAGCTCCTCGATGATCGACTGCATTTCATTATGGGTACTTTCATTGCCAGAATCCCGAGAGGCCTTCAAAAGTTTAAGACGATCCACGAGCTCGTTTATGTCGTCCCAATAGACATATTGATATCTATCATTGGTGTTGGAAACAAGCATGCTGCCTATATGTCCGCCAGACCATGTTTCTGAAGTCGAACTGGAATATTTAGCAAGAAGAGGTTTTATTATTTCACGCCATTTGTGGCCTCTAGTCCCCCTCAAGTTATTTTTGGGTTGGAACAGTTTGCGATGCACATTAGTTTCGTGTAAAATATCATAGTAATGTGATAAATCCTCCTCATTATATCTACTTGGGCTAGTTTTAAATATTAATTCATAAAGACCACGAGAACCCGTAAACAGCTTATTATTGATTATTATGTCTTTACCATCTAGATATAATGTATGCCCACCCAATTTCAATCTATTTGTTTCGGGTTCGAATGTAACACCATACGTTGTATCATATACATTGCTTGTATCTTGAAAAAGACTTCGCACAAACTCTCTCGGTAAAGGATTAAGATCTCCATAAAACGCGTTATGTGAATGCGGATCCTCTTCCACCAATGGATTAGACTGCTCATCGAATGGATTAATCGAAGAGCTCTTTTCTATCTCTTGTTTTTTTATCAGCTTTCCTCTATTTTTCAAAGTGTTTGTAATATTCATTATAGGCTCCTTAATTGTTTGTGTTTCCTGTTTTATTGTTGTGTTCAAACCTTCTAGGTTCTCAGTAATGGGCTTAAACATTTTTCGTATTAAATAATCTTCATCGGAACGATTAAGCTTCAATTGCATATACTTATTCCTAATAACTTTACTTGCCTTAATAATATCACGCTTCAATTTCTCATAATCCATTTTTCTACTATTAACTGCCTGCCTGCGCATGATTATTTGCAGACAGATATATATTAACTGAATAAAATGAATAATTCACCAGCATATATAGCGATCAAAACCCTTCCTATAACGACCATTATGCAAATCACTATCCTTGTCTATCACCAGGAATCCGTATTTATCTTTCCAACACTCACCACAAATCGATTTAAACCGCTCAAATGACATGTCAACTCCAACATGATCGTTGTAAATATGTTGTAGATTTGTATTATCCTGCTTAAATAATACCAAAAAATTAGCATTATCCCTAACTAGCTGTTTCGGAATACTAGTATAAGTTTGACATAAATAAAAGCTATCAACACACTTATGTCTACCCATACAAAAATATTTTCTAATATTGTTTTGCTTATCGCACGCCACATCATCAAAAATGAATATCGAATTTCTCTCAGCCTCCATGGGGTCTATTATATCATCATTCTCCTTACAAGGAAAATATTTCACATCTTTAACATTATTTAAAACATTCTCCAACAGCTTATATTTAGCTTGATATAAAGACTTGGAATAAATGTATACGTTTTCGAACTTGAGACCATTTTCATTGAATAATAACGATAGCATGAGATTTGTTTTCCCAGAGTTTGATGCACCACAAAGTAGCGCTCTAATGGAGTTCGGTAGTAGGCTGCTATGTTTCCGAAATTTACCCTTTTCATCAACGTCCAAATCCAAGTTGATTATTTCAAGTGCATCCTTCTGCTTCACAAGTCTCATGGTGAATGAATTATATATAAATTGTTGGATGTTTATAAAGCTAATTCATTTCGATGCTAACTTTTAAAGAGGGCGGAGGTGTCGTGAACTCGATAATCAACAAGTTGCCTATAGAGCTTCACCTGCCAGGTGGGTACATGTATTGTGGTCCTGGTACAAAGCTCCAGAAACGTTTAGCACGAGGTGATCCCGGCATTAATCCATTGGATGCGGCTTGTCGGGAACACGATATCGCATATTCACAACATAAAGATTTAAAAGATAGACACGAGGCAGATTTGATATTGCAAGAAAAAGCTTGGAATCGTGTAAAGTCAGCAGACGCAAGTGTTGGTGAAAAGACAGCAGCCTGGTTGGTGACTAACGCAATGAAGGCCAAAAGAAAATTTGGTATGGGCTTAAAGAAAAAAACTTTTAAAAAAATAGTGTGCACCAATGTTAAGAAGACTCTTAAGCGATTCGGGGGTGATATTAAACAGGGTGCTAAATCATCATTGGCAGCAGCTAAGGTTGCAATCAAAGAGGCTGGAGGTCGAAAACATATTAAAACCCCCAGAATAATCCCCATACCGAAAGTTGGAGGCGTATTGCCACTCATACCAATATTCGCCGGGCTAAGCGCTCTCGGCTCACTGGCAGGCGGTGTAAGTGGTATAACACAAGCAGTACTCAAAGCGAAAGCGGCTCGAAGTCAATTACGGGAAGCTGAAAGGCATAATAAAACTATGGAAGCTATCGCATTAAAAGGTAAAGGATTATATCTGAAGCCATATAAGCGAGGCTTAGGTTTATATCTAAAACCATCAAAAAACTAATAAGTCGACTGCCTCAAAGAGCATTAACCGATCATGATATTTTGAAATATGCGAAATATATTCACCATTTTAGAGGTGTATTTATGAGGGATACTCTACCAAAATCACCCAACAAAAATGAAAGCGCAGTCGTTAATTTGGATAGCATTAAAGGATCGGGAACACATTGGGTCTGTTATAAGAAGAGAGGTTCTAATATATACTATTATGATTCGTTTGGCAATTTAAAGCCTCCACCGGAATTGATAGAATATTTTAATAGAAAGGGACCTAATAAAATAATGTATAATCATAAACGATACCAAAATTTCAATACATTCAATTGTGGTCACTTATGCTTAGAATTCCTACTAAATAATATATAATCGTATGTTCATATATCAATATATTAGTCATGTCGTACACTTTCACCCTGAAGGGCACAAAATCAGTGCTTTCTGTTGATTATTATCCGCCTATTGAATTGAATCCCCACTATGAATATGTTCTGGGTCTAATAGGATTTAATAGCTACAATTCGATTCCCAACATTGTAGAGGGCTGTAACAAATTTTATTATGATAATGACAAAGTTATTACAATTCCCACAGGATCTTATGAGATAAGTGATATCGCCGATTTCTTGATGAATGCGATGCCTAGAGGTGCAATATCCCTCAAACCAAACAACAATACAATAAAGTGTGAAATTAAAAGCAAATATGAAATAAATTTTGGACCTAGAGACTCTATAGGAAGCATATTAGGTTTTAGTGGGAAGCTATTACCAGCCGATCAAAAACATGAATCGGATTTACCTGTCAATATTATAAAAGTGTCGACAATAAGAATTGAGTGCAATATCACAACATCAGCCTACAACGATAGTCGTTTATCCCACACGCTCTACGAATTTTCTCCACAAGTTGAAGCTGGGTTTTCGATTAATATAGCGCCCGAGCATATAATATATCTACCAATTAATTCTAGGCGTATCGATAATATCACATTAACACTGCTCGATCAAGATGGTGATGCCGTAAACTTTAGAGGCGAGCAAATCATTGTTAGATTAGAATTAAAAAGAGTTTCATAATGGGCCTTTCATTTCGTAAACGTTATATAACTTCCTCACCCCCACAACGGAAGATCACTTCAACATCTAAACTCAAGCAGTTAACATCGGCCAATATAATATTTTTACAATCGTTAGGCTTTCGAGTAAAAAATGGAGGAAAAGCTATCAATATTTGAAGGTGTGCATTTTGACGAAGTTATAACGAAAGAAGAGTATCACACATATTATCCGAGAACACACAATTTCAACTTAAATGATGAAGTTCGCATAAGTATTCAAAATCAAGATATATACACACTACCTTCCGAGAGTTATATATACATAGAGGGGAAATTTAAACCTGATGATAATGGTACGGGTCTACCTGAATTAACAAACAATGCATACGCTTTTTTGTTTGATCAGATTCGATATGAGCTTAATGGTGTAGAAATCGATCGCGCAATGAAGCCAGGAATCAGTTCTACGATGAAAGCATTAGTTTCATATAATGAAGATGAAAGTCGAATGTTGTCGATTGCTGGGTGGGGACCATTCGCACAGCGGCAAGCAACACTCTCCAATAACAAGTTCAACGCATGCCTTCCATTGAGCATGCTTTTAGGCTTCTGTTCCGATTACAGGAGGGTTATTATTAACGTCAGTCAAGAATTAGTCCTAATTAGAAGTAAAACGGATGAAAACTGCTATCAAAACAAGACCGCTGATGGTACAAAAAAGGCCTCAATCGAGATTGAAAAGATTGAATGGCGGGTGCCACATGTAAGCGTAAATGATCAGACACGCTTAAAGTTCTTAAACACCCTTAAAACCAATAAACCGATATATCTAACATTTCGTAAATGGGAATTATATGAACTTCCAGCTTTGCGTGCAACGAAAACTGACATTTGGCCTGTTAAAACTAGCACTAATCTAGAGAAGCCCAGATATGCTATTATAGCGTTTCAACGCAACAGAAAAGATAATTTTCAGCAAGATGCATCAGGCTTTGATCACTCTTCAATCACAAATATTAAATTGCATTTAAATTCAGAATATTACCCATATAGCGATATGAATATAGATATGAGTAAAAAACTATATGCCCAAGCATATCTAATGTACACAAAATTTCAATCGAGCTATTATGGGAGCACTCGGGGACCCCTCATGAGCTACGAGAAGTTCCACGATTCAGCACTTTACATAATAGATTGTTCGAAGCAGAATGAGAGCTTAAAATCATCCACCGTCGATGTTAAGCTTGAGATGCAGTGCCAGGAGACGTTTAGCGAGGACACCTCTTGTTTATTGTTAATTTTACAAGATTGTGTCGTTGAATATAGTGCACTGACAGGCACTGTTAAGAAAATTATATAACATTCAGTCAATCGCGAGACCTCATGGCTAAAAGAGGTGCAATTGACACTCGAGATCAACTTCAATCATTCCTTATTATAGACATACAAGGTTATGCGATTCAACATTTCGATCCAAAAGAGATGAGCATAAGTGACGGAGAAAGGAGCATCCATTTTTTATTTAAACCTAGCATTGAATTCCATCTATTATCGAAGAAAGACCAGAGGACCGTTCGATGGCTTGAAAATAATTATTTAAATATAGAATACTCTACTGGTTATGTATATTTTAAGGACATTATTAACTTGTTAAAAAATATCTGTAACTCATATAATAGAGTGTATGTTAAAGGACATCAAAAAAAGGAGCTACTTAAGCAATATGTTGATATTGACATAATTAACTTGGAATATTTTAATGATGTACCAAAGCTTATTAAAAATGTCAATCATTGTTTTTATCATAATAATAAAACTAATGAAGAATGTATATGCACGCAAAATAATATTATAACTCTATGCAATTATCTAAAAAATAAAGAATTATTTTAACCTTATTATTTTTATTTCAATCCACCTATACATATTAATAATAATATAGCAAAATAGTATACGTATAAACATGTCTATACATGTATAAAAGGCCCGCCGAGACGGCACCAATCCGAGGTAGGTAAGTAAGCGAGAGATTTTTTATACATTTACATTAATTAACCATCGCCTGCCCTAAAAAGGGCCACCCGGACAGCAACCATTCGATGCAGGTATGCGACGGTAAAAAATGTAAGTACATTCCTTAAAACGGCTCGAGCGTGGGACCAGAATGCAGCAACTCTTAATTATCTCCGTTCACACGGATATACGTATGCGTGGGGAAAAAAAGGGTCGTCGCAGCTGTACATAGACCACACACACTCACCCATGGGAACAGAATGCAGCCGCGCTTAATTGCCTCAGTTCACACGCATATACGTATGCGTGTGGTAAAAAAGGGTTTTCTCTAATTGATTAACATATCAATTGGTGTGGGAACCTGACGCAGATGGATGTATACGTCACGAATGAGTATCTATATATGCGTAGATCGACATCTTTAATTTCATTATAATCAGTATCTTCGAAGAGTCAACATCGTTTTTTTTTAGTGCTGGTTTGTGTTTTACTACAAGGTATTTAGAAAGCCTAATTTATATAATATTAACTTGCAATATTTTTCATTAGTTTTAAAATTTTATAGGACTTTTTAAAAATTGTTTTTTCCAATTATAAGGTTATTTTTTAAATAATTTAATGGTATATATTTTATTAATATTTTATTAATATTTTATTTTTATATACAATTAATCCAGGGTGCTTCAAAGTATTTTATACGCATTTAGTAGCTTCTTTATATTGTTTTTCTTTCTTTTTTTAATTTTTATAAGGTTTTAAAGGGTTTTATCAATAAATTTTCAATAATACAAGTATTTTTTAGTTAAATATACGCTGATCATAGTTTTTCTACTACTCTAAAATTTTATGGGACTTTTAAAAATTGTTTTTTCTCAATTATAAGGTTATTTTTTAAATAATTTAATGGTATATATTTTATTAATATTTTATTAATATTTTATTTTTATATACAATTATCCAGGGTGCTTCAAAGTATTTTATTTGTATTTAGTTGCTTCTTTATATTGTTTTTCTTTCTTTTTTTTTAATTTTTATAAGGTTTTAAAGGGTTTTATCAATAAATTTTCAATAATACAAGTATTTTTTAGTTAAATATACGCTGATCATAGTTTTTCTACTACTCTAAAATTTTATAGGACTTTTTAAAAATTGTTTTTTCTCAATTATAAGGTTATTTTTTAAATAATTTAATGGTGTATATTTTATTAATATTTTATTGAATATTATTTTTATATACAATTATCCAGGGTACTTCAAAGTATTTTATTTGCATTTAGTAGCTTCTTTATATTGTTTTTTTTTTCTTTTTTAAATTTTTAGGTGCGTAAATTTATATTATTAAATTGATTATTTTATAGGGTTTTATCAATAAATTCTCAATAATACAGGTATTTTTAGTTAAATATGCGCGGATCATAGTTTTTCAACCACTCTAAAATTTTATAGAACTTTTAAAAATTGTTTTTCTCAATTATAAGGCTAGCGAATCAGTCAAATAAATTAGCAATTTAGATATATTAAAAATTGGGTTTCAATAGCTTTTTATCCTTTTAAATTTATTATATTAATTATTTTTAATTTGTTTTTCATAGAATGAATTGCATCATTTGCGGAAAATCCTTCACCCGGCGCGACAACATGAAGCGGCATGTGAATACCCTCCACCGCAATTTTGTTTGCGGTATTTGTGGAGAGGGTGCGGATACATGTGAGCATGTTGCGGGACCACCTAAGAAGGTGGCCAAAGTAGATGTTACACCATCCACAAGTTCTAATAGACCTGTGGATGCTGCGCCATCTACCAGTCGAGATGCGCCTCAGAGAAGCTGTTGTGGGTTGATGTTCCCTAATAATTCTCTGTATAGGGGGCATCTTCGCACACAGCAGCATTTGAATAATAATACATTTATGCTGCCGGATGGAGTGTTCAAAATTAATTCATCATTTAAAAGCCGGGTCGCGAGTTACAAAATTTTAGGTGATGAAAGTGCTGACATCACAAATTTTTTATCGAAATTGAGAACTAAAGTGTGCAGCCTGATTAACAATGTTCTGGCCAAGGTCGTATCGGGTATTAAGGTGCAGTTAGAGCTATTTGCTCATTATGCTAAAACCGTAGCTGATGAGGAAATAGTCGACTTAAAGTCCTTCAATACTCGGTACGTCATTGTCACCGAGTCTTCAGACTTAGAGGATGTTTTTGATCAGGCTGCTGCCATCATAAAATCGAAAGCTGAAGAGATTTCGGATAGGGGGAGCAATTGGACACTTAAGATGGTCTCGCATTTAGAGGTTAACATCAACAGCTACCAACCTCTTGGGGGATCATCTTATTTGGAACTACCTCCCTCTATTCGAAGCAGGAAAGCATGCATCAATATTCAGAACTCGGACGATGCATGCTTGTGTTGGTCGATTATAGCAGCACTCCACCCGGCAAACATACATGCAGAGAGAGTTAGTAGTTATCCTCATTACTCCAGCGTCCTAAATTTAGAAGGTATTCAATTCCCGGTTAAAATTAAAGATATTTCAAAAATTGAGAATATGAACAATTTAAGTATTAACGTTTACGGTTTGGCTATTAATGATGAAACAAAAAATCATGAGGTGGTGGGGCCAATTCATTTCACGAAAAACAGAAAAGATATCCACATCAATTTACTCCTAATTGATGATGGAAACAGATCACATTATGTTTTGATTAAAAATCTGTCCAGGCTAGTCTCATCTCAAATCAATAACCACAATGGTGAGACTTACATCTGCGATGGGTGTTTAATTAATTTCAGAACATCAGAAAAATTAAGCGCCCATCAACAACACGATTGCAACCATGTGTATACGGTACTACCCTCAACCGACGCGCGTAAAACAAAATTTGGCGATATGCTACCAGAAAACATTTTACGTTTCGATAGTCACCATAAGAAAATGTCCGTTCCGTTCGTCGTTTATGCGGATTTTGAAAGTATTCTCCAACCGATTCACACATGCAGCCGTGATCCAGCTAGTTCGTATACGAATAAAACATTCAAACACGTTCCATATAGTTTTGCATATCAGATTGTATGTTCGTTTGATGCAAAGTTGAATAAATTTGTCACGTATGCCGGTTTAGATTGCTCAACGGTGTTTGTCCAAAAATTGATAGAAGATGTTAAGCTAATCTATGAAAACTATTTAAAGACTATCGTGCCGATGAAAACTTTAAATAATAGCGAGCGAAAATTATATAATGAGGCCGTGATTTGCCACATTTGTGAGCTGTCTCTCAACGGAGATAGAGTGAGAGATCACTGCCACATTACGGGAGCGTTTCGAGGGGCCGCTCATTCTAATTGTAATCTAAACTTCAAAATTCCGAAATTTGTCCCTATCTATTTTCACAATTTGAGCGGGTATGATAGCCATCTATTTTTAAGAGATTTGGCACAACAAAATTTAGATATTGAAGTAATTCCTATCAATAAAGAAAGATATATCAGTTTCAGCGCGAAGTTTTGGTTGGTGACTACACAGATAAAAAATCGGGCGAGAAAAAAAATGTTTATATAAAACTACGGTTTTTAGATAGTTTTCGATTCATGGCGTCTTCAATCGATAAGCTTGCACAAAATTTGAGCCCGCAATACTTTGTCAATGTTAGGCGGGCGTTTCCACTAGATTCACATTTCCATTTAATTAGAAAGAAGGGTGTATTCCCCTATCAATACATAGATACTTTTGGGCGATTGAACGAATCGACCTTACCGGCAAAACGCGATTTTTTTAATTCATTAACGAATGTTGATATTTCGGATGTTGAATATCAACATGCGCAAACTGTATGGAATACGTTTGGATGTCAAAATTTATTAGAGTACTCAAACTTATATTTAAAATCAGACGTTTTACTTTTGGCAGATATTTTTGAAAATTTCAGGAAGATTTGTCGGGATACATACAGTCTGGATCCGGCTCAATATTACACCAGCCCGGGCTTGTCTTGGGATGCTATGTTGAAGCACACCAAAATTGAGCTGGAGCTACTCATAGACATCGACATGCATCATTTTGTTAAGCAGAGTATCAGGGGTGGGTTGTGTCAAGTATCATTGCGGCACGCTACAGCAAATAATAAATATATGCCTAATTATGATGCGAGTGCTCCTAGCTCGTATTTAGCTTATTGGGACGCGAACAATTTGTACGGGTGGGCAATGTCGCAGTATCTACCATTCGGTGGGTTCAGTTGGGCTAGTCAGGATGAAATTGACAATCTAAATATATCTGGGGTCGTTGATGATTCGCCGATTGGCTATTTTTTGGAGGTAGATGTCACGTATCCTGTAACTTTGCACGATGAGCATAACGACCTACCTTTTCTGCCCGAAAACATGGTGCCTCCCACGTCTAAATTTCAGTATAAAAAGTTGATCGCGAATTTACAGAACAAAGAGAAATATGTCATACACTATCAAACGTTAAAGCAAGCATTACATTTCGGCCTTAAAATCACCAAAATTCACCGCGTTTTAAAATTCAAACAGTCAAACTGGCTTCAAACTTATATCGACCTAAACACCAGCCTACGTCAGCATGCTAGGAACGATTTTGAAAAGGACTTCTACAAGCTTATGAACAACTCCGTATATGGTAAAACCATGGAGAATGTTGATAAGCGAGTAGAAGTCAAATTGGTCACACGTTGGGAGGACCATGGCAAAAGTCGCGGGGCTGGTAGTTTAATCGCGAAACCGAATTTTAAAAGTGTTAGTATTTTTTCCGAAAACTTTGTGGCTGTCCAGATGGGGAAGCTGAAAGTCGTATATAATAAACCTATTTATATCGGCTTCTCCGTCTTGGAGCTATCAAAGCACCTGATGTATGACTTTTTCCACAATTTTTTGAGACGCGTGTATGCAGAAAAGGTCCGTCTGTGTTATATGGATACGGATAGTTTTATCTTAAAAGTAGAAACAGACGATATATACAGCGACATGAAAAAAAATATATCAAAATTCGATACATCGAACTTTTCGGCAAATAATGTCTACAACATAGTACCTCAAAACAAGGCTGTTTTAGGTTTATTTAAAGACGAAAATGCGGGTAATATAATGAGTGAATTTGTCGGATTGCGCGCAAAAATGTATGCCTTAGAGGTTGAGGGTAGGGAGATTAAAAAGGTTAAGGGTGTTAAAAAGAACGTTGTACGGGATGAGATTAGTCTGGCAGATTACAAGCACTGTTTATTGAATAATGATATTTTATTAAGAGAGCAAAATCTTTTTCAAATCAAACTACATGAGATTTATACCGTCAAGCAAAATAAATTGAGCCTATCACCTCACGATGATAAACGCAGGGTTAATGAGGATGGCGTTCATACTCTCGCCTGGGGGCATTATAAAATCGACTCACCAGCTCCTTAGATGGTCGCTGCACATGCCTCGGGTGCAGCTGCTCTACCGCCTCAAATTGGGTAAGTACCCCCACCCTTTTTTTGTTTGCTTCTCACTGTAATTTTCTCCCACTAAATCAGTATTAGTTTGTTTGCATTCGAGTTCACACATATTCTTTAACCTCTAAGATTAAAATGGAAGCTAGTAAGAATACAAAATTATTATGTGCATAAACTTATATCTATATATTTTTTAATTCTTTTCAGAAACTTATAATGAATTTATTGACGATTCACTTAAAATGGTTGATGATAATATCGTTAAGGAAAAACAACTGATTGGGCAGTCATCATACTTCCTCAACAAATGCGGTTCGAAATGGGTGAATATCGGCCTTAGTCCGGCTGCTGGATTCGTGCCCATCATCCAGATTCGATCGCCTGCAAGCTGTGTATTCTTCACATTGGACGAGTGGGAAGAATTTTGTAAGACAGAAGGTTGCAGTCCGAATCATCAAATTCGAACGTCAACATTTAGAGATACTAGTGTAATTGTATTAAGCAGTCGCAATCAGCAGCTGGTATTGTCCTCCGATACCTATAGCAATTTGTTTAATTTGCGACTGCTCATTAAGAGTAAATTAGAATTTTTAGTAAATAGTAATTTCATAACATTTTATAAAATGATCTTAACCGCCTGCATGGCATTAACTGGAGATTTATATACGAATGTATCAAAATTACTTGTTGATCATTGTAATTCATTTAACGCTTTCCTTATGATGGAAGTGCTACATATTAGTTATAATTCGCTTTACTATGACTTTGAGGTCATGAAACTTGGAGATATTGTTAATTTAAAATAATATTGTTAATTTATGAATAATAATAAATAAATTGTTTTTCTTAAAAAATATATTGTTTGTTTTATTTTATTTTATAAGTAAGATATACATTTCAAGCATGCGGCTATCACAGAAGCAGACAGCCGTTGCGGTTTCCGCTGGAAACATGTTTAGACCTGTTTGAAGTACATTGAGAAGCGCGATAGCAAGCCTGGTAATTTATTCAGGAATTCTCTAGAAACAAAGACCATCTTGATGGTCCGCCATTTTGTCTGACGTCACCTTAGTTTTTGGCTAGTGACCGTGAGAGGATGCTGCATTATGGTAATCATGAGAGATGCCATTTCTTGGTTAGTGGCTGTGAGAGGGCGTCACATTGGGTTGGTAATGATGAAATCTGCAATTTTTAGTTTGGTTAGTGGCCGTCAGAGGGCGCCACATTGGGTTGGTAATGATGAAATCTGCAATTTTTAGTTGGGTTGGTAATGATGAAATCTGCAATTTTTAGTTGGGTTGGAGGCCGCGAGGGGGCGCCACATCACTTGGGTTGGTAATGATGAAATCTGCAATTTTAGTTGGGTTGGTAATGATGAAATCTGCAATTTTTAGTTGGGTTGGTAATGATGAAATCTGCAATTTTTAGTTGGGTTGGTAATGATGAAATCTGCAATTTTAGTTGGGTTGGTAATGATGAAATCTTCAATTTTTAGTTGGGTTGGCGACCGCGAGGGGGCGCCACATCAGTTGGGTTGGCAGAGGGCGCCACTAGGGCGAGGGGGGTGAGGGGGAGCTGGGTGAGAGGGGGAGGAGGTCCCAGAACTCTCCTAAGTACACTACTCACCGGAATTACTTAGCGATATCAATTTCGTCGTCCCTCGAGCATCGTCTAGATCGTCGTGTGCGTTCTATTGTGAAAGATTTAACACTAACATTAAATTTTCATCACCTATATACCGTTTATGCAATAGTTACAGTGCGTTATCGGATTCATCCACCGACTTGAATTATTCGCCAATCAACACACTCATTCACAGATGCACTGCCAACTTACATTATTTATAGATTATAACTGCGTAGTTTTATTTACTTTAATTTTAGTCTGCAAATATATATATATACATACGTTGAAATTGATGTTTTTGTCCTGTAATTAGATTGTAAATCTGTTGGGCAAATATATTATTATTATTATTATTATTATTATTATTATTATTATTATTAAACTCACTGTTTTTATACATATACTGTATTTCTAATTGCACATAGAGTAAAATCATCAATATTTACAACAGGCTTATGTCTAGGTCGTTTTCGCGTTGAACCCTCTGTTTTGACATAGATATTTTATTTACAGTTGCAAAATGAATATTTACAGCACGTGCTACTCTTTAAATAAAACATATGATTAAACTGTTTATGGTATAAACTATAAATAACAGAAAATATTACCTCTCGAACTGTTAGCGGGAACAACGGCATATTATTATTGCGTTCTTCTTCAAAATACGTTAAGGAGAGAATTATTTCTTTAGCTTGCTTACCTAATGGTTTAGGCATAATTTAGTTTGAAAACAACTTTGTATATAATTTCTCTGTATAAACATAGTGAAAATGAAAGTAGTAAAGTGGTTTTCAGATGTAAACAACTATGACAGTTGACAGAATAAAATGCTAAATCTTATATGTCAGAAGCTACGAGGAAAGAATAGAACAGGAGAGATAATAAAGTGCTGGGGGTATAGGTATTATTTAGACCAGAGTTTCCCAAACTTTTTTTCTCGTGTACCACTTTCAAAGTTTTACTATTTTCGGTAGACCCCCTGCTGCTACATTTCTACTGTATTCCCAAAACTCCTAAAAAATATCACCCTAAATTGGGGGTGTTAAGAAGAAAAAAAAAGTAGCACATTTTCTTGTGTCCTATTTATTAAAATAATACTTGTGGTTATGCAAAATTATAAACATTTATTATTACAAACAATCAACAATTGACAAAAAATCAACAATGAACTCTGAAATGTAAATCAACAATAAAAAATAGTCATACTTTTAATGAGACGAATGTACTTGATGAATTGACAGCAAATTATCAATATTTGGCTTCAGTTTTGTAAGAAGTAATCTCAAATCTCCCCGTTCTGTGATGTTCAATCTGCTCCTTTTTTTTTTTTGTTAACAGGTTGGTAACGGCAGTAAAACTTCTTTCGACAAGATATGACGAGGGAAACGCTATCAAAAATTTTCTCGCAATTTCCCACAGCCCAGGATATTTTTAGGGGATTTCTGCCTGCAGTCAAAATGTTTGATAGCCTTTTTTAAATTTCACCTTCAGTTCCTCGTTGGTGCTGAGCTTAAGTAGCTCCTCTTGTAATACCACATTCGCCTCTTCCGTTTCATCAAATGGGGTTATGATCCATGGTGGTATTTCCATCGTCAGAATATCTTCAAATCTATTTTTGAAGTCATCATGCAGGGTATTTTAATGTTGAGTGTATGTCTGAATATCCTCATCAAGACATTCTATCTGTGACAAGTGCGGAAACTGGGAGAATTCGCGCCGACTAACATTTTGCTTCATTAATTTCAATTTACCAAGAAAAGCCGAAACTACACCCTTTGTTTTTATTAAATTAAGGCTGTCCCCTTGTAACTGCAAGTTAACGTCATTGAATTTTATGAACAAATCTGTTAAGTACGCAATGTCCGCTTTATATTTGATCAGATTTTCTATTAAATCTGGTGCTTTAGTTTCCAGACACTCTATCACTGATTCGAAAAGTGAGTAAAATCTCGATAAGCATGCACCTTTCGACAACCAGCGTACTTCAGTATGTAAGAGCAGTCGTTGGAAATCTTCATCATTTTCATCGCACAATAGTGCAAATAAACGGGTATTCAAAGCATTGTTTCTTATTTTCTTAACTGCGTTAATCACAAATTGAAGCGATTGGTGCAATCTATCACTCATATTTTTCGCTACAAGGTGTTGTCGTTGGATGACACAGTGAATTGCAATTAGTCCTGGTATTATTCGTTTAAGATGGCTTATAAACTCACGATTCGCCCGAACATGGTAGGAGCTCCACTGCTGCCACCGAAATAATGTTTGTAAATGGAATAGATTTTTCTGTAATAAAACCACTCAGGACATTCAATATCGATTCGCCTTTAGTGTCCAACTTCAAAGTTTTTGCGAATAGCAGCTCTTCATGGATTTCTTCGTCCATAACAAATCGAACATATGCCAATAATAATGGTTCATTACCAGGCAAAGTAGACTCGTCCAATTGAATAGAAAAATGAGTGGTTTGCAGATAATTACACAACAGGCTTTCAATATCAGAGCTCATTTCATCAATACATCTTTGTACAGTGTTGTTACTTAAAGGAATTCTTTTGAGTACGTCAAATGGAGGTTTGTGCAGAACAGTTTTTAAAACCTCTTCAACAGCGGGTAAAATTAACTCTTCTCCGATGGTGTGCGGTTTTCCAGATTTCGCTATAAGCAGCGAAATATTGTAAGATGTCCCCATCGTAACTTTGAGACGTTGAAGCAAACATACTATTTACGGTAGGTCTCTTTTCATATTTTTCGAATGTTTGAAAGTATTTCAGATCTATACCTATTCTTTCAGGATGACACCTTCTTAGATGGTCTTCGAGCTTCGATGGTTTCATAGTGTCATTGCTCAGAACTTTGTTGCATAAAAGACATATGGGCAATCGTTTGTCTGCCGTTGATGGAAGAAAATCAAATTTCAAATAATCAACACTGTACTGTCGACATTTCTTCTTAGATTCAGCCATTTTCCGTATCAGTTGTGACCTGTAAAAAAATGTTTGTTTTTGAGGCGATTTTACCAGAATTTGGCTATTATAACACAACAGAATAGAATTATTGCAATACAAAAGAAAACAAAATGCCTACGGAAACACCGCTCTTTTAATTAATCGCCGTCGTCGCGTAAATAAATATTTTTAAACAAAAAAGTACCTAGGTACCTAAAGTTTAATCTTCCCTGGCTTTTTGTTCTTTTATAGAAGTTTTGAATAATCTCTAGTATTTAATTTTTACTACATAACTACCTACTACACTCAAATAGTAAAACAAATATAATATGATTGATAAATTACAATATACAATAAAAATATGTAAAACAAACATGCAGATACTTACTTTTTCCGGCACTGCAAACACACTCCGATTCACTCACAGTCACACTTTTATGTTCAAAATCCCGGAAACAAATGAGTAACGTGTTGTTTTTGGCATTCGTATTTATAATTTCACTTTTTCTCGTTATCGGTAAAGTTAATTTCAAATTAGCATTCAACATACGCAATAATAATTTTGAAAATGGGTGTTTTTATTAACTTGTCATATATCTGACATGTCTAATTTTGTGTTCAGTGGCGTAACAATCATATCCTAGGCGCATTTTTTTAAAAAAGTTTTCTTTAAAACATTTAGAATAAATGTTACTATATTAAAAAGAATAAAAGGATTGAAAAAATAATGAACCCACGATATTTCTTTAATTATTATTGGACAAGAACCTATTTTAAATGATTATCGAGAACATATGAAGTGTACATATGCCCCATACAAAATATTTATGCACGCCTATGCACTGCGGCGGCCATATTGAGTTACCACTTTGGACAAATATTATTTTTAACGAGACTCTCCTGTTCTATTCTTTGCTCGTACAGTTCTGGTAACATAATACGTTCACTGGAGCGAGAGTATTGCTAGGATTTGTAGGTATTATTGTAATTTAATGTTACTTCCCCGAAGTAACTGTTTATGACGTGTATCGTCTGTTTGGATAATTGACGTATCAACAAATATCAACCTTTGTCAAATTCTTTCACACGACATAATTTGATAGTTCGCTACATGAAATTGTTTCGAACAGATTACGAAACTTGATTGACACATCTATAATACAAAATAAGGATCAAAAGAGGTTCAAACTAGGATGCCTCCAAAACCGTGTCGAACACGCTAAAAAATAGGTTAACAAAAAACTGTCAGTCATATCATGGTACAAGAACTGCCATTTATTTTAGAGCTACATATTTTATAAATATGTATAATAAGCTAGCACAGGCAAAAAATATAACAAATGCAAATAATCTTGAAAAAATATTCGCTGCAACCGACTATTTCTAGTGTGATGAGTAGTTTCCTATAGAAATGACCATGTTTATGTTACTCTATTTGTCGTGTCTGTTATGTTGTTCCTAATTTGTTTAATTACAATTAGTTCATTACATAAAGAAAAACATTGGTTGGTATCAAGCATAGCGGTGAGAATCACTGTATTAATATTAACATGAACTCTTACTTCTCAAAGGGTCTTTTCCCCCCGTTAAAGCGCATTAGCCATTTAACGGTGAAATTAACTCCGCCCTTAAATTGATGTTTAGTACTATGAAATTAGAAATATTTATTTATTTTCAGAAAGGGCATTTCACCGACACCACCGCCCAAACAAGCGACAACAGCATTGAACAGACGCAAGAGACGCCTTCGTCAAATCTATAAATGTGAGCAGTGCAATTACAGGACGAAGTACCAAGCGAATCTCAAGGAGCATACCAGCAACCAGCATTACATAGTTAAAATGCATAAATGTGGGATTTGTAACGGACGTTTTAAAAGTAAAGAATTGCTCAGGCTACACGTGGAAAATACGCACGCTTATGTTGAAGGAAAGGACGACCAAGAACATTCTACAACTGATTATAGGAATACACATATAAAAGTAGAACAGTCCAGCTCACGCGATCAAAAGAAGATATTTAAGTGTTCGCTGTGTGTATTTCGAGCAAAACACAAACAATTGTTAAAAATACATATGAATACTAAACATTTCAAGAAATTTGATTATCAATGTGACTCTTGTAATTATAGAACAAACCGCAATGGTAATTTCAGAACTCATATAAAAACTCATTTGAAGAAATTTGATTTTATATGTGACTCGTGCGAATATAGAACAAACATCAAACATAATTTAGAAAAACATATAAAAACTAAACATTTGAAGCAATTTGAGTATAAATGTTACAGATGTGAATTTGAAACAAACCGCAAACATAATTTAAAAACACATATCGAAACTAATCATTTGAAATTATTTAATTATAAATGTGACAAATGTAAATTTCAAACAAACAACAAATGGCACTTAGGGATACATATAAAAACTCATTTGAAGGGACATTTTAAGAAATTTGATTATAATTGTGACTCTTGTGAATTTGGAACAAACAGCAAACAGCATTTAGAAATACATATAAAAACTAAACATTTGAAGCAATTTGATTATAAATGTGATAAATGTAAGTTTGAAACATACCAGAAATGTATTTTAGAAGACCATATAAAAAGTAAACATTTGAAGCTATTTGATTATAAATGTGACTCTTGTGAATATAGAACAAACCGCAAATATAATTTCGAATATCATGTAAAAAGGCAACATTTTAAAGAATTTGATTATAAATGTGACAAATGTGAATTTAGAACAAACTACAAAATTAGTTTAAAAAGACATATGAAAACTAAACATTTGAAGGAATTTGAGTATAAATGTGACTCTTGCGAATATGGAACAAACAAGAAAAGTAACTTACAAAGGCATATAAAAGGTAAACATTTAAAGGAATTTAGTTATAAATGTGACTCTTGTGAATATGGAACAGGTCTCAGAAGTCGTTTAGCAATACATATAAAAACAAAACATTTGAAGAAATTTGATTATTCATGTGACAAGTGTGAATATAGAACAAACACCAAAAGTAGTTTAAGAAGACATATAGAAAATAAACATTTGAACATTTGATTGTAAATATGAAAAAATGTGAATGTAGGACAAACCACAAACACGGATTAGAAATTCATACGGACATTTGTGTGTTGAATTTGTCAATAATACTGTATGACAGTGCACAACTTTTGTTTTAAAATCGAACTTCCAACACAATCAGCCCTATTCATAATGAAAGTTAGTGGCTACTAAGATCCAACTAACACGCTACTAAAAAAAGTCATATTCATAATCGTATTTAACAGCGTACTAAGCGTAGTAGCCAACTAAATTGTTAGTAGCGTGTAGGGGTATGTTTAAAGTTACAGCTCACCGTTAAAGCTAACCTAAAAAACAAATTGGTACGAATAAAAATAAACACATATTTGTCAGACTTCTTTTAGATCCAGGATTATAACTTTTTAATTAAATACATTGAAATGGAAACATTTAGAGTTGAAAAAGATCCGCGATATGAACATACAAAATGAAATTCAATATCATAGCTATGAAAATGAAATTGTTAAAAGAGAAAAAGGAAGGAATGAGTGTATAAAGATATTTTTATATTTAGACTTTATTTTAAATAAAACATACTTATGATAATAGGTGCTTTTAATTAAAATGTCTCATTATATGCTAATCTAATGCTTAAAAATATTGCCAACACTATCATTAATAATCATTTTAAATCATTATCCACATTATCAATCTAATTCCATACAAAGTTAATGAAAGTGAGAAGATATTTTTTTAATGTGAAGATTCCTCTGTTTGCAATTTTTCCTTTTATAATATTCATAATGGATATTGCTACTATCGATGCCCTTGTGTCCAGTTTAATGAAAAAAGCAACCAAATTTATTCTTCATAATTTCAAATGCTTTTTAAGACATTTCTCGTTGATATATGGAGTCTTATATTTTAACACAGGACTTGTCGTTATAACACAGGACTTGTCGTTAGTGTTTGTGATAGAGTTAACAGATATCTTGAACATGCATATCCATTATCACTAATCAAAATACCTTCTATATCTTCATTCTGAAATCATACTAATATCACCTAATATTGTTTACATTTTTCTTAGCATTTAATTTTAATGAAGAATTACTTCAAATTTCCTGTTTAATGAACATTTGTTCCAAATTCTCTAAGTCATCGGTAGTCTTTTTACCTTGCAAGTGTATCACAAATCCTTGCCTTAGCATCGCATAGATTATTATTAATGCAAAATATAAGAATAAACTATATATATGATTTAATGTGTAGTACCTATAACATCTTTCCACCTATTGATTATCATGTTTGTAACTTATTTTATTTCATTCTACATATATTTTGTATAGAAATTCTATTATTATTGAATTATATATTTCCAGTGGATTAAGCCATTTCTAGAACATTTTTGGATTTAGAGCCCCATTAACTTGACCTTCCTCAACTTCTTGCTATTCTGCTCTAACATGTATTTGTTCATAATCCATGAAAACTTTTTCTGCTATACATACAATTTATATATAATTGTTATTTTACAGATTTTAGTTAATCTGAAATTGTAAATTCTAACCTTTTAATATTTGCTTTCTATCGTGATTACCGCAAATTTAAATTTGTACATCAGTGCGCACGATCGTTCTTCATATTACCCTGTTGCCATATGCATTTTTCTATTAACATTCTACTACTTACTAGCCACTAAATAAGCGTTTATGAATAAGGTAAGTTAATAGCGTCTTAGTAGGATGTTAGTAGCTACTTACTAGTAGCGTACTAACACCCTATTAGGGTGATGATTATGAATAAGGCTGAATAATATCATTGCAAAAATAACTAAAGGTGAGTGTTACCAAGTAGTCCCTCCCAAAATTAATACGACGTTGCTCGACACGCCCTCCAGATCCGTGCTGTTCGCGAGTGTAACCCCCGCAGTGAGTGATTGGTGCATGATGACATAAAGTGATAAAAATAGAACTCACGCGGATATAAATATGGGAACGTGCACACGAACAAGACATATCATCTTCTGCGATCAACCGAACACCTACCAACTAAGAAGACATCTCTAAAAAAGCTATTACAGCCCACCGAGATAACCAGGCCTTATATACGGCCCAACGTTCCGCAAGGCCACTATACGGCCCAACGTAACATAAGGCCTTTATACGGCTCAACGTTCCATCAGGCCTCACACGTATAGGGCCCAACGCTTGCCTTCACCAGCCGCCGCCGAATCTACGGAGTTTCGAAGTGCTGTGCCGCGAGGTGAATGCGTAAGTGACAGTGTCTCCCTTTCAACCTCCCCCCCCCCAATGCGTAAACACTGTTTATTTTAATATTTGTTGTGTGTATTGTTTCTTGTTTCTTTGTACCTAGTTATTCTTCTTAATATATTATTTTATTTTGTGCAAATTGAGTGTATGAACTTACTCCTTACCCCTCCCGACATAATAAAGAAAACAATCCCATCCATCACCACCCCAAAGAGTCTCAAGCCGTGGCAACGCGAGAACTCCATATCACGGTGGTAAAATGAGTCCATACCAAAAATAAACTGAGCAACTCTACACAGATTCTTGAAATTCATTCATTTCAAGTAAGTGTTAATCAAATACCAATTATATTTCCACATGTAATGTGGTAATATATGATTATGTCAAACATAATAAGAAACCTTTAATAACAGAAAATATATGAATATATCAGGTGGAGAATATCTGGGAATAATAAAGGTGTACAGATTATGATTGTCGTCCAATATCTAATTAGATGAAGTAGATATATTTCTGGAGCAAACTGCAATTTTAGTGTTCCTGTGCTGTCTTGTATAAAATAAACAGTTAGGTACTTCTGTGTATACAGGGTGAGTCATTAGTAGCCGCTTCCTCGATTGCGCCTCTGTGTTTTAAATAAAAGAAAAAACAATTACTGGATGATCGTTAGTTGCTAGTGGCGCATATTGTAAAAATACTTTAAGCTCTGACACACTTCCGGTTTCACCGGAAATGCACGGAATTTTTTTTTTTAATGACACCCTATATATTTTTAGATTTTCTTATACTGCTTTAAATTGTCTGTTCAACTGTTTTTTCTTTTCCAAAATTGAGCCAGTAGTTTTTGAGTTATTAATTTTTTTTTGAAAATATTTGATCAAAACACGTGTTCAGAAAAAAATTATTTTCACATTGTTTTTAAAAGTAAAAACATTAACATTGGTGGTACACGCACCACCAAGAAAATTCTGCATCATTTGGTAAAGTTGCATTAGACGTTAACCTCAAAATACTTTGTTTTTTCAAAGCCTACTTCCTGAAATTTTCGCATACCAAAAACTTATTTTTTTTAAATGGAACACCCAGTATTTTATTGAGGCATTTTGTTCCTTTTTTTATTCTCTTTCATTTTTGTTAACAATGTCCTATACCTATCTTTTATAATTTCTGAGATAATCACTATAGGAGCAATTAGCGGTCAATTAAAGAACTACGAGCGCTGTTGTTCTATGCACCAAAATATTCGTTCAACCAATGGAAGGCAGGAATGGCGCCCGACTTCCTTAGTAAACTATCAAACAAAGTAAATGTTTAATCGAACTATCCCAAAAGTAATAATTTTACAGAATGAAGAGCATCGCATTTCAATTTTTTAATTCCGGCAGTATTTGATTTTTGACACTGTTGGTTAACATCGATATAAAATAAAGGTTATGTTTACTGACATATTTGAGGATGCCTTCAAAAAGTTTTGAAAATCCGTCCGTAGATAGTGAAGATACTCTCCTCCACTAACATTTTCATCAAAGAAATAAGGACCAATTATGTAACTACCTACTATTCCTCTCCACAGTTATAATGACCAACGATTTTGAAAGTTTACATGTGTGATAATAACGGAAATTCTGACGATGAACGTATTCACTTTAATAGAAGGCTTTGTTGGTAAACAACAACAAAATTGAGAAAGCCAGGATAATTTATCTGCTGCCAATTGACAAAAATGTAAGCGATTCTCAAAATTTCTTTCATCTAATCCTGTGAATGAATATGCTACGGGTGAATTTCATATTTCCTAATTATTCTGGATTCTAAAATTTGATTTACATCTAACTGACGACTAATTTTCGTAGTACTAGTATGGGGGTGTTCGACTACACTCGCAAGTACCATAAACGTCTTATCCTCACCAGTTATTGCTTTTTCCGCTCTTTCTTTCATATTCAATACTTTATGTTCACTCAAACCGTCCCTTTATACTTTCGAAGGTTCTCTGCCTTCGGTTGACTTCTACCAGGGATCGCTGTGCATAGAGTCTGGATGCTAGCAAAGAGTTTCTTTCAGATTCACCCAATACGTCGATCATATCTATTAACTCTTCATAAGAATAATTCATTTGGATGATAACTAACAGCGATGCTTTTATAAGTTTGACATAAATGTATACCGAGTTTCTTTAATAGTTGACTCAGGCAGTCAGCTGCATTCCAGCCTTTACTGGACGAATATTTGGGTGCATAGAACAGCGCCCGTAGTTCTTTAATTGACCGCTAATTGCTCCTATAGTGATTATCTCAAAAATTACAAAAGATAGGTATAGGACATTGTTAATAAAAAGGAAAGAGAATAAAAAAAGGAACAAAATGCCTCAATAAAATACTGGGTGTTGCATTTAAAAAAAATAAGTTTTTGGTATGTGAAAATTTCAGGAAGTGGGCTTTGAAAAAACAAAGTATTTTCAGGTATTGTCGAGTGCAACTTATACCAAATGATGCAGAATTTTCTTGGCTACAAGCAACACCAAAGTTAATGTTTTTACTCTTAAAAACAATGTGAAAATGATTTTTTTCTGAACACGTGTTTTATAATAATAATAATAATTTATTTGTCCTCTCGACTACATTGTAGTATGGGATATGTCAACAATTAAAGCAATTATACATGCAATATACATAAAAAAGACAACGTGAATATAAACTAATATAAAAACACAAATTCTGATTTACCTCTCATTCAAGAACTCTGATAACGAGTAGTAACACCTCCACAACAAAGATTCTTTTATTGTGCGTTTAAAGATCTTTCTGCACCCGATATTTTTAACGTTATTTGGTAACTTGTTATATGCTTTTATAGCTAGTAAGTGCGGATTCCTTTCATAGAATGCAAGTTTATGCCTTGGTATTTCCAACAGTAATGAATTCCGCGTGTTGTATGAGTGATAACTATTCAAATGAGGCAAATCATTAAGATTGTCCTTCGCGTATAAATGGTCAAATATTTTCAAAAAAAATTAATAACTCAAAAACTACTGGCTCAATTTTGGAAAAGAAAAAACAGTTGAACAGACAATTTAAAGCAGTATAAGAAAATCTAAAAATATATAGGGTGTCATTTAAAATAAATAAATTCCGTGGATTTCCGGTGAAACCGGAAGTGTGTCAGAGCTTAAAGTATTTTTACAACGTGCGCTACAAGCAACCATGGATCCTTCACTAATTGTTTTTTCTTTTATTTAAAACACTAAAGAGCAATCGAAGAAGCGGCTACTAATGACTCACCCTGTATATAAAAATATGTTGTTTTTAAATATGTACTTTTTCTCACTACGATTGCAACAGATTCACTAGTTGTTATTTGGCGCCATGTATTAATTGTAAAACATACAAGTGTATTATCTTATTATTATTATAATTGGTTTATTTTACTCATTTCTTATGACTTGCTTTCCCACTTAAGATTTTATTTTCCTCAACACATTTTCTTCAAACGTTTTTTCTATCTAGGTACCATTTGGTTTCAAGTAAAAACTGATAACAATTCATATACATATTTAAGTAAATTAATGATTATATATTTAATAGTCTAACAGCAACACATAAGTGGAATTTTATTATAAAAATAAGGATATGGCGCTGTCTTGTAAGATATTTAATAAGAAATAAAATATGTTCATTCTTACTCCCTTATCAAACTATTACCAAAAGGTACATCTGTTTAATTTTTTGTACAAAATATCTTCATGTACATGCTGTAATTTGTACATGAATTGTACATGTTAATTATTGTATTGCGAGATCTTAAATTATATTGATAAAGGTTTGCCATGGAATGTAAAACGTCCGTCTTATAGTGGAATTATGAAACCTTCTCGGAAGCTGCGATTATCGTAGTCCCTGGCAACGAAGTGACGTTATATGACGATTCTCGAAAATTTTTCAGTTAGTGACGTAGAAGTGTCAATTTAGGATTTTTTGTACATAACCTTTATGTTTAACATGTAAACAGACATATCATCTCGTAAATATATACCGAAACATTTCAATTTAAAATTTTAACTAATAAGAAAATTGTTTTAAATATAATATAGCGATTGTTAACATTTTTTTTTAAAAAAAAATGTACGGAAAATTTTGAACTTCACAATTTAAAGTTGACTTTTTCATAAGATTTTCTAATAATAAAACTACATAAAATTGAGAGGATGTTTAACTTTATATTGTGTTGAAGAAGATAAGAGGAAATTTACCTGTTTAGTCAATGACTTTCTTTATTTGTAAGTCAAACCGCAAAGATTTTATCAGTATGTAACTATATTGAACGATTAATGTTTTAGGTTCCAAAAAGGTAACATTAAGTTTTAATAGCATAGGCCAAAGTGTATATGTATACACGGTGGCCAGAAAAATGCGGACAAACGCCACGCAGGCCAAATCTTTGTTTAATTCTGAGTTGACAATCTTAATTGAAAAAAGTAGTACAGTGCTTTTTTTTTTTTTTTTGTAAACCATTGGTATTAATCGATTAGTTACATCAATGCATTTGAGATAATTCCATTTCTAAATTTCACCACAATGATTTTACATAGATAAATTTGACGAATTTTGCTAAATTTTAGCCGTACAACTTAATGTTTGATGGTCTCGTATGCCGTAAGGAAGGACCGTATAACTTTTTTGGATTAAGATTATCGCCTCAGAATTGAACAAAGAATCGTTCTACCTGGCGTTTGTCCGCATTTTTCTGGCCACCGTGTATAGTTGAAAGATATAGATGATTTTGTATTTAGAAAATCGACCAATCCTGTGATGTATTGTACTTGATACATCAAATCATTCGATATTATTGCAGGATTTTGTTGTCGAGCCTCTGAAATTATAGTAATTGAAAGCTCTTTATTTGCAGTTTTTACAGGAGAGTAATATTCATTAGGCTGAAATTTGCACTTTTTCAACTCAAAAGAATGTAAAAAATTATTGTTTAATAAATTTACCAGCAAGTACTAGGATATCAAAAATTAAATTGGTCAATGTTGGTCATGGAATTATCACGTAGTGGTTTATTTATAAATAATTATCGTTAAAGTATTTGTGGCTTTTATTAATCGGAACCACCACATGACAAGAAAAATATTTATTTATTTTAGATTCAAAAATTTGACTGCTAACAGTTTTCCATCCATAGGCGGACGCACCTTGGGTTGCCTATACTCACATCTTGCTTCGCTGCAAATCTTCTAATCAAAGTCGGTAAGCGGAATATCTATACAAGCGATCGATATGTGTCAAATGCTACGAGTAAAGAATAGAACAGGAGAGAGTCTCCTTAATAATAATATTTGTCCAAATTTGGTAACTATATATGGCCGCCGCAATGCCTAGGCGTGCATAAATATTTTGTATAGGGTATATGTACACTTCCTGTGTTCTCGATAATCATTTAGAATAGGTTGTTAGTCCAAAAATAATTAAAGAAATATCGTGAGTGTATTATGTTTTCAATTCTTTTCTTCTTTTTAATATATTATAAACGGGTTTAAATGAAATCTGCGTCAAAAATATGACAAATATTAAATGACTTGGATATATATGTTACGACACTGAACACATAATCAGACATGTCAGATATATGACAATTTATTTAAAATACCTCTTTTTAAATTATTATTGCCTGTGTTGAATGCCAATGAAATAACTTACCGATGAAGAGAAAAATTAATATTCTTTGTTCTTGCCGTTTTAGAACGACCACAAGCCACACAATTGACCATTATAGAAACACTAAAATGTCATTTTTGACATAACCGGACATAACTGACCTACCGAAAATGGTAACTCCGTCTAAAAAATACCTATTTCCCCACCACGTTATGCTCTCTTCTGTTCTATTCTTTACTCGTAGGTCAAATGTGATTATAATGACGACCCGTGCAAACGAATGAAATGAATTTTATTTGTGAACCTAATTGCTCGATTCGGCATAGCTTTCGTCGGGATTTTGGTCGCAGGTAAGTTGTTTGTCTTATCTTTATCTTAATACAATTATGACAATGTTAAGACAGGTCTTTTACGGTCGGTAAATGAAAGTTAAAATATTGATATGTCAACGGATGATTTCAAACTAATTGCGTTTATTGACAACAAATCAGATACAGATACAGATACATATACATATTATATACAATTTACATACGAGTTTACAAATAATTTATATACAATTATGTCTTTGTCATATGAGAGCGAAAACATTTAAGATACGTTCAAAATAAAATATACAAAAAAAACAAATAATTCATTACTACCATTTGAAATTATTCTATTGATCGGAGATTCTAACCTTATATTTTAATAAACATTACGATAGGTTTCATTACGCGAATAATATCCTATTTCATCTTAGGTAACTTTGAAATTATTTCCTAACACATATCCCGTCTTATGATAGTGATTGTAAAATGTTTATCGCGAGGTTTACAGTCATTCTAAATAGAGATAAATGAATTTTACTTTACGACGACACGAGATTCATATCTTTGTTCGTAAAATGTTTAAGTATTTTGTGCGTCAGAAAATGTCTTATGTCGGCTCGCGGATCTGTGAAAGAAATTGAACTATTAGAAATTATGTCGGATATTTGTTCACGCAGAAAACCTTATTTAGTACACGACAAGGTGGTCTGTACCATTTAAGATTTTACAGGTGGTACGGGATATCTTAATTAATGCACGACAAATAAGGTCTGTATCAATTAAGACTTTACAGGCGGTTAGGAATATCTTAATTAGTGCACGACAAATTGGGTCTGTTCCAATTAAGACTCTACAGGTAATTCCTCTTCTGCATACGACAATAGGTCTATGCAGAATCGGAACGGGTGACAGGCCCTAATTAATCCACGACAAAATAGGTCTGGATCAATTAGGATATACGGATATCAGAACGGCCACGGCAAATTGGTCTGGTCGATCTGTATAGGATAAAGGCGGTCAGGAATCTCTCTAATCCGCGGTCTTTTATATGGTCGGTCTATGAGAAAAACAAGTACGCAAGAGTGGGAATCTCATACGTAGACGTGACGTCGAACCGCGCGAAAAATAATCGTGACGATTCCGGACATCTCCCAATCGCGTACAACGGAGAATTTAATAGCCTTTGGTAGATGAAATAGTATATTAAATATCGGGATATATATGTAAAACAAGAATTCATAGCCGGCTGAATAAAATATCAAACACATCTAATTTGAAAGTCGCAAGTCAAATTAAATATGCAGCTCAAATAAATGATATTTTATTCATTTAATGAAGGGACTTCGTTACAGAATGTAAAACGCTTGTCTTAGTTTAAATTTTTAATCATCCTTTTGAAATAATTCAATCATTGTCAAGCTACACTGACATTATCAATAACCTACAAATGTAGTTGCCTACTTAGTTCAGCTGTAAAATAATAATGAACTACAAGTTATGAAATAAATAACGTTTTTATTAAGCAGAAAAACTAAATTACAATAATTGTTGGAAATGTCCGCCGTTTTGTTCAATGCACAAGTTTACGCGCGTCCTCATGTTGTGAAAAGCGTTTTGCAGCATTTCTGGCGTTATGGTTGCACATTGCTGAACAATTCTTTGTTGCAGTTCTTGCAAATTATGTATCGGATTTGCGAAAATCTTATTTTTTAAATAAGGAAAGATAAAATAGTCCATAATTGTCAAACAAGGTGATCTCGGGTGAAACTCAAGTTCCGTATGCAAACTTATCAGCCGGTCATCAAAAAACTCGCGGAGAAAAGCAAGATTTTCTCGTGTAGTATGTGCTGTTGCACCGTCTTGCTGGAAATAACCGTATTGAAGTTCATCATCGTCTAACTGTTGTACAAATTCAGTCAAAAAAATATTTCTGTACCTTTCTGCGTTGACGGTGAAGTTGAAAAAAATTGGCCCAATTATTCTTCTGCGAGAAACTGCCATTTAAACACCAATTTTCTGAGCATGTAGTGGTGTTTCAATAAAAATATGCGGGTTATCAGTGCTCCACATTCGCATATTCTCAGAATTGATGTATCCCGAAAGGTGGAACCAAACTTCATCAGAAAAAAAAGCTGGGTTCAGCAGATCGTCATTCATTAAATTATAAACGAACCAATGGCAGTACGCAAGGCGTCTGGGGTGGTCTGCAGGCAGAAGAGCTTGATATGATTGCATCTTATATGGATGCATGTTCAGGTCCTTCTTTACAATCGCTTGGCATGTTCCATAAGAAAGCCGAATTTCTTGAGAGAGAAATTTTAGAGGTTTTGTAGGCTCTTCTTCCATACGTTGACGAACGTCATTAATAACTTCTTCTGTACGAACTCTTGGTCTATTAGCACCTTTTTTTTTAATAATTTTCTGATATATAAGTTTCTACTAAATAATTGGCGTGTTATACAACTCTTGGGTCTTCACGGTGAATTTCAAACAATTTAAAAGCAAAAAACTCTCCAACTTCATCTGAATTTAAGAACTGCGTTCCAAATGTGTAGTTTAACCATTTTCCGATATTGGATTTCTTTTTATATTCAGTTGCCAATCCCAAACTTTGAATTTTCCGCCACCATGCCTGGGAGAAATGAAATCCGGCATCCTATAATTTGCGAGTTTGGTCAACAATTAATCACAGCCTTATGAATAGAAATTTCGAAGTCAATTGTGATTTCCTTTGGATCTAATTTTAAATTATTGCTGACACAGAAATGTTTTAATGTTTCAACGCCACTCTTCGTACGTACTAGAAAGTACAAAAACAAGCGGTATATAATGGCCATTTTTGAACCCATGCAAAGTGTATAGTTGTTTGAAAAATTTTGTACAATATTTAAATGTACCGTCTGGATACAACGTATCGACGTTGCATACAAATTCTAAATTCCGTTGCAATTTTCATATCTATCTGTCAGTGGCGTAACTATACCCCGCGGTGCGGTGGGACCCTAGAGTCGTGTGGTCCAAGAGCCCAGACCAGAACCATACAAATTTAAAACGTGCCAAAAAACAAAGACTGTATTAATCGCACCAGATCAAATTCTTAAGAAAGGAGACGCGCTCCAATCATTTTATAAAAATGATTTTTCTGCATCCCTGGGTCTAGAACTTGTCGCTATAAGAAACAATAGTTTAATTTGTCAGGATATTGTAAAATTTGATGAAATAAATTGTTTTTTTAAAGTACCTCCTAATAGAAAATGAAACAATTGCCTCAAGTTTTCCCAACACTATGCAGGCATTAATTTTATATCTAACATTACCTGTGAGCGTCGCAAATAGCGAAAGATCTTTTTCAAAGCTAAATATAATTAAAAACTATCTTAGAAACAAAATCTCACAAGAACAATTTAAAAGCAAAAAGCCAGGAAAAAAATTTCTAATGTGCAATATGTATGCTTTTATTTACTTTGTAACGTTGTTATTTGAATAACATTTCATTTTTATATATTAGATACCTATCTGTATATCCTTAATTAAGGCGATATTAACTTTTTTTTGTTATGTTGCTTTAAACTTTATGACTCCATTTGCATTGGATTTTAATTTTTACTTTCTACAATAAAATATGTGTTTATATTTTAATGGTTTTTATTTATGGATAATCGTGTTAAGTTTATCCTGTAGATACACCTGTTTGTAGGAAACACCAACGTAATAATTGGTTAGGTTGAGCTGGATGTTGCTGGGGACCCAAAATTTGTAGTTACGCTACTGCTACCTGTGCTTGAAAACTGACCACCTGCTGCAATTTACATCTCAAGGATTAACCCTTCTGAACCGCGGCTGCAGTTTACAATTTCCGAAATAAAGAGGATCCTCGGCAGTCGATTAATATAATCATATATTAATCGACTGACCAGAAACAGATGGCAACAAATCATCAGGCTTTGATTTTGTTTAACAAGATGCCCGATACTATAAGACACCTCGATTCAGATCGATTCAAAGATACAATAAAAACGATACTTTTTGAAAATGTAGTGCCTATATGACTTAGAAGAATTCATGAACCTCAATGTGGAAAGATACTGCTAGTTTTAATAGAAATAAAACACAAACAATTGTTTCAGATTTACACTATATTCAACTTAAAAACACAACAGCTGTTTCGCCACACTGTAGCTTCTTCAGGTGATAACAAATTCTAAATTATTACAATCAGACTCTATTATATATAGACAAATATAATGACAACATTAACAAATAACTATAAAATATTTACAAAGGGTAATTTAAATGTATTTACTTAAAGAGGACAGTTTTCTTAATTATATCGGCAGTTTACGAAAGGGGACTTACATTATTACTAAAAGGATTAGGGAAAACCTAAGAACTAGAAAGATATAGATTTAATAAAGGCGATTGATTTAGATTTACTTTCTCGTTAAATAAATTGTCTGAATATTTCAATTTGTTAATTTCCATACATTCGAGTAAATCTAATTTCCTACTTTTGTTTTGTACATGAAGAATGTCAAATTTATCATTAAAACAATGGTTATATTCAATCAAATGATTCGCATAAGCTGAGCCGTTGTTTTTATCCGTGTACGCAGAAAAATGATTAGCTATGCTTTTTTTTTAAAAGCTCTCCCAGTCTGACCTATATATTTCTTAGTACAAGGACAGTATATACTAGTATATAGCTATGTAATAGAAACAGTAGTTTCTCTCGAGGGAAATAATTGTCCACCGGCAAACCGACGCGTGCTTGACTGCGCAGTAGTCAGCCATCAGCTGTTGAGATGGCGGGATTATTTGATGCTCAGCATGCGGTTTGTGAATGGTCGTTAATGTAAGTTATGCTGGGTGTACACCAATTATACAAAATGTTTGACAAACAATTTATTATTAACACTAATTTTACAAATTAATGGGTAGTTGTACACAAATTCAACAATGTAAAACTAAATTATACATTCTTTTGGCATTTATAATTAACGTCAAATAAATTTATTAACACATTATTAATTTAGAATTTGTGTTAAAAATGTGCCAAAAATTTTTGTTTGATTATTGTGCATTTCCTTGAAACATTTCCATATAATTTAATGGATGCTGACGTACTTCTAACATTTTTGACAAACAAATTGTTTTTTATAATTAGTGTGCACGCAGCATAACGTTTTATCAATAATTGTAGTGTTTCGTTTCGCGAATACTTGGAACAAAAATGCCCCATTATTGTTGTGCACCTCGGTGCAAGAATAGTTCGAACAATTCTAAATTAAGCTTTCTCAGGTTTCCGCAAGAACCAATGCGGTAAGATCCCCACGTGCATTAAAATGTCCTCAACTGTTAAAATGTGCATATTGTTTATTGTAGTTGTGAATAATTACTCAAACTTCATGACAAATCCACCACCACCAACGCAAAATTTAATTTTCGAAGATTGATTACCGACAATGGGAAAATATAACTGAACAAAATGCCTTCACTTATTTTGTAGGCTACTTGGGACACAAATGTTTTGAAAAGCGTACTTTTCCAACAATTATACGTTTAAAACACAAGAAATGAATGAATTCAAATTTTACACTTATTTTAAGGCATGTCCTAACTTTGAAACGGCTTTACTAATTTGGCAACGCCCGACCATAATTTCAGTATATATATAAATACCGCATTAGGAAAAAGCCTTCTGTGAATTTTTTTCTTCATTTTCCTTCGAACCAAATGTTAGCTTTAAATTAAAACAGAAGTTGGAGGAAATATCATATAAACATCCCTGCGAAAATGTTCCTACTGAATTTTTGATAAAGCTATTTATTCGTGTAAGAATTTTTTATACTTTGAAATTTTGCAATAGAAATTTCAAAGTTTGTGGCAATTCAAATAAAATAACAATTTTACAACACCATTGATGAATTGTGTCAAGAAATTTAAGTAATCTTTAGGTAAAAGTAGCCTTTTCTTGTGTTGTACGTATAATGTATTACATTTTAAATGCGTGTGTAATATATACTTAATAAAAAGCAGTGTTTTATCCTCGTTTTTTGTATTATTGATATAGCTTTTTCATGATTTTAAAAATAGAAACGATTATCTCATAAACGATTTGGTTCTGCGCCACTGGTTTATTCCTGAATAGAAAAATTGACTACGCCTCTGGTTGCGCGTGCGTGAATGCGCAGTACCATTTTGGGACACAAACATCAAAGGTGCCGACGGCGAGAGAAACTACTGTGTCTATACAGCTCTATACCACAGTATAAACCTTTCCAGTAGTTGCACTCGCAAAATTTATTGAAACCAAGTTGTTTCTTGCGCATTGTAATGCGCAGCGTCGCAGTGACGGTAAGAAACAGAATTAGACTTGTTTATAGTTTGTTTGTCAACTTGAACATTTGAACATAACCAACCATTTTTAAACTGAATCAGGTTTTTGTGTATAATTGCGAAGGATTTGTTTGATTTGGTGTGTATTCAAAGGACATAAAAGACATTAGTCTTTTTAATATTCCATCTGAGGAAATCAGGTAAGCGCAAAATTCAAATAAACATTCAGATATACATGCACATAAGTACGACATAAAGGATTATAGAATTTATAAAAAGTTATTGTAAAATATAAAAAAAATATTGACGTAAATTATTAATGGTTAAATTGCTACATCATTCAAGCATACTTGTATATAATAATAGTTGCATATACTTAATAATTTTTTCTGCACTAGGCGTAAGGAATGGATTGCTCAAATTAGAGGAACAAGTTCTGTAAAGAAAAATGCCAAAGTCTGTAGCATTCATTTTGAAGAGTGTTACTTCAAAATGTAATGAAGAACAGGCTAGAAATTACTGCAGTGCCCACTTTATTTCTTACAGGTAAGCCCAAGGATAGATAAACTTATAAAATCATCTGTTTATTTTTTGAAATTAATCTTTTCTTTATTAGAAATGCTTTTAAAGGATGATTATATCAAATTAATCACAAATACCTTGATTGCAACTAGCTTTGCTATATTTATTTGATTTTGATGCCTCTGTGATTTTTCTAACAACCAAGATTACATACACCTTTTTTTTATATGATAATTTTATTTTACAGAATGTACAGATGTTACACCTGTGTTAAAAGATGATCCCTACCAGGCACAAGTAAAGATAATGTGATTACCGTTCAACATACTGAAACTCATACAGGTAATAACAGTTTTTGATGTTTTATGTGATATCATTAAATTATATTTCTTATGTTTAGCTAACATTTATGTGCAAACACCGCAAAGCCTGTCAGCTACAAGTCCCAGGAAGAGCAAATTAAAAACTGAGATTCTCATTTTAATGAGGCCACGGTTAATCTGTTTAAAATGCAGCTGAAATTATCAAGTAAAAGGGCTCATGGTTTCAGATATACAAATGAATTTAAACAGTTTGCATTAACTATATATTTTCTCAGCCCTAAAGTTTATAGATTTTTATCTGATATTCTCCATTTGCCATCAAAAGCAACTCCATGCAGATTAACCAGTAAATGGAACATAACAGTGGGGTTGAATGACTTTCTTTTTATGGTAATAGGAAGAAAAGTTGAAATGATGAGTGAAGAAGCGAGGCATTGTGTGCTGTGTATTGACGAAATGTCATTAAAGACATTTATTTTTTATAATAGATCTAAAGATGAAATATTAGGCTTTCATGAAACTACTACAAAAACATATAGTCCAGCTAATAATGCATTAGTTTTCATGGCCAGAGGTGTTTATTCAAATTGGAAACAGCCATTGGCATACTTTTTTATAAATAATTCTTGTAAGGTAAACGATTTAAAAGCTATAATCTTTAATACGATTGAAAAATTATTTCTAATTAATTTAAATGTACTAGCATGCATATCTGATCAAGGAACAAATTTTTTAAAACTTTCCAAAGAAATTGGGGTATCTGCTACAACACCTTATTTCCAAGTAAATAATAAAAAAAATTTCTATATATTTGATATATCACATCTGTTAAAGTCTACAAGAAATAACATATTTACACATAAATTTGTAATAAAAGAAGGAATAACAAATAAGTGTTATATTAGTGAATTTTATAACAAAGACAAGCAACAATCTTTTCGGCAAGCCCCTCGTTTATCAGATATGCATCTAGAACCTAATAACTTCCAAAAAATGAAAGTAAAGCTGGCTGCACAAGTTTTAAGTGCAACAGTTACTGCTGGTTTAAATACTTATATAGCTCTTAATTTTTTCCCACAAACAGCAATGGCAACTGCAACTTTTATATCCAACATGGATGATTTATTTGATGTACTGAATTCACAATCATTTAAGAGCAGCAAGGTATTAAATAGACCTTTTTCCGGAACTGAAAGCAGCTTAAAGTTCTAAATGACATGTTGGACCTTTTCAAGAATTTAATCGTGTTAAATGTGAATAATGATGATGTTACACAGACCTTAAATTTTATTAATGGTTGGATAATTTCAATTTCTTCTGTTATGGCAATATGGGATATTACTAAAAAATAAAGGTATAAAATATTTGTGTACCAGAAGACTCAATCAAGATGCAATTGAAAATTTTTTTGGAATTGTTCGACAACAGGGAGGAAACTCTACTAATCCGACATGTATACAGTTTTCTCGAGCATTCAAAAAGTTATTTACTTTGAATTATTTTCATTTATCAGGGGGATCCAATTGTGTTGATGATTTAGATTCAGTTTTACTAAACTTGCAATCTGCATCTTTTCGAAAGATAGATGTACTTTTTCCTGAAGAAACTGTTTTTATTAATGTATTAGCAGTGGACACCACTGATTATCAAAATTTAGATTTACCTGAACAAAATGCTGTTGTGTATATCGCTGGTTATTTGTTTAAGAAGTGTCTTTCTAGACATCAGTGTGAGTAGTGCGTTGCCTTTTCAAAAAGTAATTCAGAACTTAATGAAAACAATATGTTTTGCTACTTCAAAGCGTATCAGAATAAGGAAAGAGGTACTTTTGGTAAATTACTGATGCCCTGTTCCAATTTTATTGAGTATCTTCTACAATTAGAAGAAACCTTTTCTTCCATTTTTCCTCAGTTGTCAGTGGGTCCAAACGTTGGGTCACAAATTAAAATTTTCCTCACGATTACTTACTTTGCTTATACATAGGAGTTCGCATTTACTACACACTTAAATTTGCAAATAGAAAGTTTAAAACACAAAATAAAAAAAGTAAGAAAATTGTTATTTTGCAACATTTATAATACATGTCAAATATTGTAAAATTTAAATGTAACTTATATATTCAAACTAGCATTAAAATATATAATTTTATTCCATCTATGAGACTTTTTCGGAAATCGTTTTTAATTTTAAGTAATTTTGCAACATTTATAAAATATGTCAAATATTGTAAAATTTAAATATAACTAGCATTAAAATATGTAATTTTATTCCATCTATGAGACTTTTTTCCAAGATGGTTTTTAATTTTAAGTTATTTTGCAACATCTATAAAATATATCAAATATTGTAAAATTTAAATGTAACTCGTATATTAAAACTAGCATTAAAATATATAATTTTACTCCATCTATGAGACTTTTTTTTCCAAGATAGTTTTTAATTTTGTTATTTTGCAACATTTACAAATTATATCAAATATAGTAATATTTAAATGTAACTCATATATTCAAACTAGCATTAAGTGTATAATTTTCGTCCAAATCATTTTATTCCATCTAGTAGACTTTTCCAAAATAGTTTTCAACATTTTGTAAAATTTGTTAAAATGGCCACAGGTTTCAAATCTAAGACAATGATATGCATAACGTACATAATTATTGTTTAAATATTTCTAATTCAAATACTTTCATTTATTAACAAATTTAGTTAATCCGGCCCCGATTATTTTAAAATAGGATTAGATCCGGACCTGCTTATTAAATAACTTTCCGATCTCTCCGCTATGCGACATTGCGCATTACAATGCGCGAACATACAACTTGGTTTCTAAAGATCAAAGGTGCCGACACTGACTGCAACTACTGGATATGTTTATACTGTGCTATACCAGTATAAACCTTCCCAGTAGTTGCACTCCCAAAATTTATTGAGACCAAGTTGTTTCTTGCGCATTGTAATGCGCAGTGTCGCAGTGACGGTAAGAAACAGAATTAGACTTGTTTATAGTTTGTTTGTCAACAGATCTTAGTACGTGCTTTTGAAAATACCCAACCGTTTTTAAAGTGAATTTGGTTTTTGTGGATAATTGCGAACGATTTATTTGATTTAGTGTGTTAAATTAATCGAGTACAATGAGTATAAAGTGTTTTGTACCGCAGTGTAATAGTGTGTATTCAAAGGACATAAAAGACATTAGTTTTTTTAATAATAAGTATTATGTATGTAATGATACACTAACAAATTATGTAATCACACACTTATTTATTTATATATTATTTAGATACACATTAATTCTTAAAATACAACTTGTTGTTGATTCTGGCAGTTGGCGTGCTTCGTACCGTGTGTGTGTCGCGCAGGTCCGTTTTGTCGCGGTAATCGTGCGTACATATATACACATACACAACATCATTCCCCCCGGTAAATCAAAGGTCCAGTCTTGTAGGTGGTTTTCTGTTCCGGGTGGATCGTCTTAGTGTCGGTGTAGGGTTGGCAACTTCTGTAACAGAATCACTATTAATGTCAGGCTCACCTGACTCACCTGTTTCCGTGGAAGGTCGCGAATCTTGGATCACCTCCTGTTCTTCGCTTGTATCGGACGAAACCACTACTGGCTCAGGTACCGGCCTATTGGTGTACGGCATATTTCCAGCATATGGCAGGAGTTGATCAATGTGCTTATTCTGTACTCGTCCGTTGATCAATACGTTGTAATGCAAACGTCCTGTCCTTGCCACAACAGTTCCGAATTCCCATTTAGTAGCAGCGTTGTTGTAACATCTGGCTTGAACTCGATCATTGACATTGAACTCTCGTATCACTTCTGGTAGTAGTGTCTTCTTTTCCTTAATTTCAACGCTGATGTCTCTTTTAAGCAGATCTATTCTGGTTCGTATATTCCTACCAAACATGAGTTCCGCGGGACTGACATTCGTGGTTGAGTTCGGTGTCTTCCGGTATTGTATTAGAAATCTGTTCAAGCTCAACCTTAAATTCCCGCCGTCGAGTAATTGACTGCGTAAACTTCTTTTGACTGTTTGTATATATCTTTCCGCCTGTCCATTAGTAGCGGGATGATATGGAGCTGTAAATTTGTGACATATTCCATTGCTCTCTATAAAATTCTTAAATTCATATGATCTGAAGTTGCTTCCGTTATCGGATACCAGTGTAAATGGCAAACCGATGCTACCCGTGACTACGTCGCACTAAGATAGCAGACGAAATTTAGTTAAGATAACGAAGAAACACAATAGGCGATGTTTGAAACTGAAAAACGCAGGGCCGAGCTAACTCTGTCGCAGACGGCGTGGCGGTTCAGGTAAACTTACACCAAAAGTAGAGCGTCGGTCGGCAACGACGCTAGCGACGTTGTCCGGGCACCAGGACACTAAGTTACCTTACGATAACCTACCTGCGCCTCCTATGAGCTACCACTGGCTGTGTCCCTCCAGCGGGTTCCCTATTGAACTCCCTGTATAAACGTTTGCACCTATTCAACTGCTGTCACAAGTATGTTAGACGAAGGTAAGGTATGATGAGGGAATAATAATTAAAAGAAAAGAAATTATGATGTGAAGAAAGGTGCTATATTCATCAAACTGTTTTTTTTTTGTTTAATAATAAGTAGAAAACTAGACAGATAAATCGAAAAGGATTGACACAAAAGTTTTTTTTAAAATATGTAAATGTTTACAAATACAAAAAAAAGATTTAATTTATATAAATGATTTGAAAAAAAAATTAATAAGTTGACAGATAAAAATGGATTTAATATATATAAATGTTTTGAATAATTTATATGTTGACAGTTAAAATAGATATAATATATATAAAACAGAGTAATGAAAATTTCAGGAGACAACAAAAAAAAACAAAAGAACCTCTGCGCCACGGCAGGAGGATGGTCGGCGTAGAAACGTTTCCTTGCCTTACAGGCCAATATACAAATGTTGTTAATAAACGCCACCAACGGCGAAGTTCTAAATTAAATATTTACCAGAAGGTAAAGTTGATTAAAGTTAGCGCATAAATCTTAAAGAAACATAAATAATTAAGTGACAGGTAAAACGTGAAATTACAAGATCAAAAATTTGAGATAATCCAAATAAACTGCCTACATTTACTAGTCAATTAAATGACGCTATTGAAAGTTATAAAGGAAAACCAGTTTTAGTATAAAATAAACTACTGAGCTTCGGTATCTAAATTTTACTACAATGACTTAACTAATTGCAATAGCTCAGATAAATAAATAAATATATGTGAAAGTCACATTTCTAATTTATGGTAATAAACGTGCAAAATTAATATAAAAAAAACAAGAATAAAATCCAACACATCAAAGAGAAATACTAATAAGATTTCGGTAATGAAATTACTGGATTGACTACTAATTTAAAGATTAACCTTTCAAAGAGATATAGTGCTACGTTAAAGAATTTTACTAAAATTAATATGTAATTAAATATTCGACACAACAAAAGTTATATAATTACGGTAATGACCTACTAAAATTATTATTGAACTAATTATTCAACATAACAGTGAGAGCCCTTATCAAATCTTCTTAGGGTCACCCTGTATTCCGCAAAACCAGTTTGCATAACAATAACAAGAAAAATAACGGTAATTTAATTAGGATTAATATGTGACCTTGCAGTTAACTAGCGGTGCGTTAGTAATTATAGCCACTCAAAATTCTTAGGTCAAATTTAGGTAAGATAAAGTCCAGCGCACTGGCATAAAGTCGTCGAAAATCAGTCGTAAATTATGATGTAAATTACAACATTAGTTGCACTTAACTGACAAAATGGACGCCGGATGGCCGCAACGATAACCAAAATGGCGGAGGCCCCCTTGATGAAAATTCCACTTCAACAGGCAGGATGGATGTAGAGGTGCAACTACTGCAGCAACGAATGAAACCTCCACACTCTTCAAGGATAATGCGGGGTGATAATACCAAATATATGGCTACTGAGGGCTTTTGTGCCCGTCAAAAGAATCCTATTAAATTAGAGAAGAAAAGAAACAAAGATAAAATCCCGAAAATTAACACAAAGTTTCAAACACTTACCCCAATATGAAAATGGAGATCCCGCGATATACGACTTCACAAGTCACTCAAGGGTGCAAAATTTAGATTAAAAAAACCAGCACGTGGCCATACGTGAATTTTAGGTAACGGTATAACGGTAGAAATTCACGATAAATAACCAGAATTAAGGTAACGGTAATTACTGCTTACTCCAATTAAAGCCGCATATGCGAAAATATCTACATAGATAGTGTAACCAAGTTACTAAAGGGAGATAAGCAATTTGCACACCATGTTCTCACACAAGATTCGACTATAAAGTGAAGCCAAAACGGGAATCTTCTCCCATAACTAGTGCGCGTCAGCTACACGCAAAGTAACAAGCCCGGAAATATCACTGAACGAAAGGCGGGAGATTTCAAATAAACATAATAGGCACACAACTAAATTGACAATAAAGGGAGTCGACATCGTGACTTATATATAATTAAACGCAACCCTACACATAACTTAGACGAAAAGAAAATAAGCGAAACACTCCTACAAATGTACGTAGATATTTTATAAAGTCGGCAGTCCGAGAGGGACATACATGCTAAACAGTTGGCAAACGTGACGCGGACGGTCACCTGAGCGACATAACCAAAAGTTTGACGGATAGCAACCAAAACAAACCTCAGAAGTGTAGATACAATTTATTACGGAAGAAAACAGATACTGCAGGTAACTATTGAAATATGCAAGCTCTAATCAAAACGCTGCAAGAAGACGGTTAAGAAAACCGATCAAAACTTATATTTCAGAGTATCAACGACCCTTAACCCCTACAGCAGTTCCATGGAAGAATTAACAGAAGCTACTAACACGGAGAATATCAATGATAGTATAACAGCGATCTGCAAAACAATTAATAGTATGCCCTATATTCCAAGCACTTCCCTATTTAATACTCCTACATTTTCAGTGACGTAAATACGAAGGAAAATATTAGTCAGACGTACACGAAGGTCTATGTCTTGGGATACACATAAACACAGGCGACAGTAAATACAACGAGGCTGACCAATGTGTCGGAGAATTTTAAAGACACAAATAAATGCACTACGTAGAGATCGGATGTAATAAATAAGTAGATACTGAAAAAAACTGAAACAAGGCGTAAAAAGTAACTGCAAATGCAGATTATTCGCATCTACAGGTAGGGTAAAATAAGCTAGAGATAAGATAATTAGAATTAGTTACATAGATACAGAGGTTTTTTACACAAATAGAGGGTATTTGCTCGATATTACACATTGCATAACTATCAATTTCACGGTTCGTGACTTAGGGCTCTAAGAGCACAATAGTCGATTTAGCACACACATAGATATACGGCAGACGGTCTTTTCAACCGGTGAAACGAACGATGTACAAGGTTCACTCAAAAAGTCTCGTGCCCAACATATTCTACGTACTTCACCAAAGTCACATAATCTTTCAAGAACTATACACGAAAGTGAATTTTACAGCATAACACCGAACCGAGAAAAAATATCTCTTAGTATATCGATGGTTACCCCGGTAGTTATTGAATTTGTCGGTATAGCTTCAATCCACTTCGTGTAAGAATCGACCAACACGAATATGTAAGTCCCATAAAATGGTCCAGCGTAGTCGATGTGAACACGTTGCCAAGGCATCGTAGAATATTCCCATGGATGTACTCCAACTTTAGGAGGATTGTTTCTGTTCTTTGAACATCTTGCACACTCCTGACTGGTCTTCTCAATGTCCCTGTCAATATTCGGCCACCACACATAGCTCCTGGCAAGTGCCTTCATCTTGACCATACCTGTATGCGCACTGTGTAACTCCAACAAAACAGCCTTCCGTAACTTTGTCGGTATAGCCACACGAATTCCTTTCATCAAACATCCATCCTGTATTGAAAAGTCAAGTTGATCGTACCCTGGTGGTAATTTCGATCCACTTTCCACTGCTAAATAAATTCCTCGTAATACTGCATCTTTCTTTGTCTCTCCTTTTATATCCCTTCTTGTTACTGGTAGAGTTTCAATTTGATTTATCTGGAATACATCTATGCTATCGCAACCGTAAGGTGTATCTGATAGCGGTGCACGCGACAGATAATCTGCATTTGCATGTAATTTCGTTTTCTTATGTTTAATATCATAATTAAATCCAGCCACGTAACTTGCGTAGTGAAGCAATCTTACCGCCGACGTAGGTGGTAAGTCCTTTTGTGGATGAAAAATTCGCATTAGCGGTTGATTATCCGTAATCAAGGTAAATTTGCGTCCATAACAATATGTAAAATATTTCTTCAGTGCCCAGACGATCGCTGTAGCCTCTCTGTCTAACTGACTATAATTTCGTTCTGCCTTACTTAATGAACGCGAAGCAAAAGCTATTGGTCGCTCGACTCCTCCCGGCAAAACATGTGAAAGGACTGCTCCTATTCCTGTAGGTGAAGCATCAGTCGCCAAAACCAATGGAAGCTTATCGTCTAAGGGTGTAAGAACCTTTGAACTTGCAATCTCGGATTTGAGATCCTTGAATGCCTTTTCGCATTCCTTTGTCCATCTGTATGGTTCGTTCTTCTGTAGCAATTTGTAAAGTGGGTGCAGTTTCATAGATAAATTCGGAATGAAACGCTGGTAATAATGTATTAATCCGAGAAAACCCCTTAACTGTGAAACATCCTTGGGTCTAACAGATTCCACTATTGCTTTTACCTTCTCTGGTAGCGTATGCAATCCGCTCCCATCGATCTTGTGTCCTAGGTACGTAATACTCTCTTTATAAAACTCACATTTGTTTTTGTTTAGGTGTAACCCATGTATTCGTAAACGTTCAAAAACTCTTCGTAATCTTGTAAATAGTTCTTCATGAATCTTCCCCTGTATTGCGATATCATCGAAGAAACACACAACGCCTTCTAGATCTTGTAATATTTGATCCATAAATCGTTGCCAAGCGCTAGGTGCTGTCTTCACCCCGAACATTAGTCGTTTCACTTTGAAAACTCCTTTGTGAGTAGATATTGCTTGCATCATGGAACTTTTCTCGTCCATCTTCATGTGTAAATAAGCATTCTGAATATCCAAGTTGCAGAAAAACTTTCCACCCCTCATTTTATTGAAGATGTCCTCAATTCTGGGTATCGGGTAGCAATCATCTTCAATAACTGTATTCAGCGTAGTATTGTACGCTGCACAAAGGCGTATCGTGCCGTCCTTCTTCATAATTGGTACCACGGGTGTACCCCATGCTAAATGAACTACTTGTTCCAAAACTCCTATTCTGATTAACCTCGTGATTTCATTTTCAATTTTCTCTTGTAATGCGTAAGGTACTTGTCGAGGTTTGCGAAAAACCGGTTTGGTATTTGTATCCTTTAATCGGAATGAGTAAGTGTAATTTGGAATTTCTCCCAATTCTTCTGCCAGAACATCTTTATATTCTTGTAATAAGTTTTGCAAACTTTCTTCGTAATCGTGAGAAGAGACCTTCAGTTGTCCTATACTTCCCCAGTCTATTTTGATTAATCTCAGCCAATCCCTGCCGAAAATTGCATCAATATTTTCTCGTATTATGAATAAAGTACCCTTTGCCGATTGTCCCTTGTATAATATTTGAACTTCAGCTGTACCTAGAGGACGTATGATTTCTCCTGTATACGTTTTTAAATTTATTTGCGTAGGGTCGATTTTTATTCCCGGACACAATTTCCTGAATTCCGACGCAGACATCGTAGAAACAGCCGCTCCGGTATCGAGTTCCATTTTACAACTCGAACGGTTTATCATCAATGTTAGAATGATTTTCTCTGCACTCACGGAATTCATACCCACCGTGGTTATTTTGTTTAATGGAAATAATTCATTTCCGTTCTCAGGTTCTAAACGCATTTCGATTGTTTCTGTGTACGAGTATTGGAATCCTTTTTAAAACAAACACTCTGTATGTGTCCTTTCTTTCGACAACCTTTGCATACCAAATTCTTAGCGAAACATTCATTTGCTTTGTGATTTGTTTTCCCGCATCGGAAACATTTTCCCCATGGCTTAAGTATTTTATTCTCTCCGCGATCCGTGTCATTCCTACCTCTTTGTTTATTTTGCGTATTTAATTTTCTTTCATTCAATTTTGTACCCACGTAATTTACTGGAAAAGTGCTAGTCTGAATTTGACTAGATTCCCTTTTTGAAATCTCCACTGATTTGGCTATTTGCGTAATTTCTTCGAAACTAACGGATGATTTTTGCTGTAATAAACGTTCTCGTATTTCACTGTCTCTTAATCCCCGAATGAATTGCGCCCGCAAATGTGTATCAATCGTCGACGATTGACAGTTCGCACATCTATTTATGGTCATTTTCCGCAATTCTGCAACATATCCCTGTATAGATTCTCCCTCATGTTGAATTCGCATATTAAATTTATGTTGTTCTGCGATTATGCTAGCTTGAGGCGATAAATAATCTTTCAATAATTTAATTAATTCCTTATATGTTTTTGTACTGGGAATTTCCGGTGCCGTAATTTTAGTCAATGTCTGGTATATTTTCGGACTCAAACACCCTATCAAAATTTGTACACACATCTTATCTTTCTCCACCATTGAATCGTCCACCCCACGTAATTTCAAGTGATTATCCAGTCTTTGTAAATAGCTATCGAAACTTTCGTTGTTTTCGTCGTATGCATGTAAATGATCTTTAGCCGTATATACTGTATTCTTATTTTGCTGTGCGAAATCTGCTTGTGTTTTCTGTATGGCATTCAATGCATCCGCGATTTTACTCAATATTTCATCCATTTGCGCCATATTTAGGGATAACTAGGTGTATATATATCGAAATAAAAGATCAAAACCAGGAAACGCCTAGAGGGCTATCAAGGCTCAAGGAATCGGAGGCCCCTGAACGATAGGTTATAGGTGAGGTTAGAGTATGATTGGGAGTAACAGCGCTAATGCAATATGGTAATGTAAATAAATATTCACTAACCTTGTAAATGCCCTATCTTGCACGTATGTAATTCTTCTTTCCGTGAACCGACTCGTCGCCACTTTTATTATGTATGTAATGATACACTAACAAATTATGTAATCACACACTTATTTATTTATATATTATTTAGATACACATTAATTCTTAAAATACAACTTGTTGTTGATTCTGGCAGTTGGCGTGCTTCGTACCGTGTGTGTGTCGCGCAGGTCCGTTTTGTCGCGGTAATCGTGCGTATACTCGCGGCATAAAGTTTTGTCGGGTCCTAAGACGAACTATATGGAAGGTATCACTGGTCAACTTTAGTAATCCGATATTTCCGACTAAATTTTAATAAACCATAAAGAGAGATTGTGATATTTTTGTTTACACTTGAGAGATGAAATATTAAATTTCGTCAAAACAACACCTAGCATAATAAAGCAATAAATAAGCAAACAAAAAATTACACAAATAATCTTTTGAAGACAATATATTTAAATAATATTCCAACATTTAAATACCCCCAACAATTGCCTTGTAAATAATCAATATTAATCAAGAACTTTGAATTAAATTATCATAAAAATACCTTATTTTTTTGTATTTATTTTAAAATAAATAGAATGTATATTAAGGAAAAAAATTAATGACAGATACATACTCGTAAATATCATCAATATATATAATTACAAATTCGATAAAACACTACACAGATCTTAATAAAGCATTCATTCTCGCCCTTGAAAAATAAAATAAATAGGGAAAGCCGAAAACATTTGTAGAACACAAAAAGATTTCTTTGTATTGATGACACATCAATGTTATCGTGTCATAAATCATTTGTGAAGATTATTTGAAATATATTTACTTCTACTACATATATGCCACTTGTATTTTCTTTTACGAAGCAGTATTTACTCAAACTTAGCTATCATAATTCATAAACATTGAATATAACCCCTCTTTATTTCGTGTTAGAATTTACTAGAGTTGACCAATGATACCTTCCATATAGCTGTTCTAACGACCCGACAAAACTTTATGCCGCGAGTACATATATACACATACACAACAATAAGTATGACATAAAGGATTATAGAATTTATAAAAAGTTATTATATGTTTATATTGTGCTGTGTCTATACTGTGGTATCCACAATTTAACCTATAAACTCCAGATTTATTGTCTCGTGTCGTTTTTTCTTTGTTGTTTTTAATGTATTTAGCTAGGTTGTTATTTGTTCTAAAAGCAATATTAATGTTGTTTTTTCTAAGTAATTTAATAACTTTATCTTGTTCATGACCTATATAAGAAAATGCTTTAAACTTCTTAATCGTATTGTCTTTGGTAGTCGGATACACCTCTAGTAAAGTTTTATTAAACAATTTACCCATCGTTTTTTGCAATTTGTTTTATGATATATAGTACTCTTTGTTATAGTCATCTATCGACATTGGAATATTAATTAACCTATGGATCATACTGTGATAAGCGGCTAATTTGTGTGAATGATGATTTGATTTATAATGAATAGTGTCGGTGTGTGATTCTTTATAGTAAATTGAAAAATTTATTTTGTCATTAACTCGTTTAAGTGTGAGGTCTAAAAAATTTATAATTCCATTAACTTCTTTTTCAATAGTAAAAGTAATGTTTTTATTAACTGAATTAATAAAATTGAAAAGACTATTTAATTGTCTATCTGTACCTGTGTATCCTACTAATATATCGTCTACATATCTATACCAGAACAACACATTCTTAGTTAAACTTTTATTTTCAAAGATCTTACATTCTAAATTATCCATAAAGATTTCGGCTAGTAGGGGAGAAAGAGGATTACCCATAATCAGACCTTCGTTACATTTAGAAAATTTGTTATTGAATGTAAAATAATTTTGTTCTAAACAAACATAATAATTGTAGAATTTCATTTTTTATTACGGGGTTAGTTCTATTAAATTATTTTTTTATACTATATTTGGGTTTAAATCTCGTATGATTATTGATAATGTCTATAAGGTGTTTTGAAATTTTAACCGCTGGGGCTGTGACATATGATACTACCGGTCTAATCGGGTACTTTTCTTTATGTAATTTAATTAGGGAATATAACTTTGGGGCTTGTGGGTTCATCACTCTTAATTTCTGTCTTTCAAAAAAGTTACTTGTGTCAAACAGGCTCTTTGAGTTATTAATTGTGTTAATAATTTGTTCTTGGAACTTGTTAGTAGGATCATGATTGAACAAAGTATATTTATCCGGGTCTAAGAAATTATCAATTTTTGAAATATAGTCTTGTTTATTTATAGCAATTATAGTTTTACCCTTGTCTGCACGTGTGAAAATTAAATTATTATCTGCTGTTTTTTTGTTAATGTTCTTTATTATATGTATATCTTCGAAATTCTTGTGAGTTTGAATGGTAGATTTAATAATATTACTAGCTTGGAATTTAACAAATTGATTACTATTACCATATAAGGCTAATTCTGTTTCTACCGCAAGTAGTTCTAGACCTTCAGACTTTATGTTTGACCTAATATTAAAATTAAAACCTTTGTTTAATACATTTACTTGTTAAGTATTTTTTGTGAATTAATTCGTTGACACGTGATCTAGTATTTTTATCTAGAACATCAAATTCTATCGGGTGGAGTCTATAAGTTAATTGTGAGTGTAGTACCTTTAAATATATATACGAAACATCCCGTTTAGAGCATTGTACTTTCCTATCTTCTAGCAACCATTTCTTCATTCCTAAAATTCTTCCTTTCTTGGCTCCCTTACTGTGATGGTTGGTCTTCAAATTTATGTAATGTGGACACACTTCATTCTTCAAGCACTTGTTATAAAACCAGATATTTTGAGTTGTAGTTTTAGTTTGTAAAAGTAATTTAAAATAACAACGGGCTATGGATTTACATCAAGTAAAGGCCGAATCTATTGAATTTTTGTTAGTTTTAATATATTTTTAGTGCTTGTGCTTTATGTTGTAAATATTTTTTGTTAGTGCGGGGGACCCCCTGAAAGATCTTTGTGGACCCCAGGTTAAGAATCGCTGGTGTTAGGATAGGTATTTCAATCAAAGAACAAAATAATATTAATATAAATAACATAAATATTTATTTTATTTATTTTTTTAAACTTACATTAGAAGGTATTCTATTATAAACAAAATTAAATAAAATTATTTACATAGCAAAATGAAATTTGTTTAAATCAACCAAATAAATATTCTATGTCCTGCCGATCTTTACTGTTAGTAGTTTAACTTGAATACTGTTAGCTAGTAACAGATATCCACGAATTTTTGATGCGTTTAAAAATGAGTGAAGGTAAAAAGTACGAAATCTCGTAGTGCTATTATTGTTTATTTACAAATAATAGCGGTTTGCCATTGAGTTTGTCCAAGACGTACTCTCAAAGTATGTGCTTGTAGATATGTTTGAAACATTTTTATATATTAATTCAATTGCTTCTCTAATACCAACTTGTTTCTCTGGTAAATATGCTTGCAACGTGCTATTTTGTAAATTGTGGTAATCTTGGTAATCTTAATATTATTACATTATTTGAAGCTGCATTTCTTACAATTAATAAAATAACACAGCTGATATAAAGGATTTTTCCAATTTTTTGCTGCATAAACACTATATGCTACATAATATAACATTTGCCTCGCCTTTATCACATCTGATTATTATTCTATGATAGCTTGAAATGCAGCCGTAATATGAGTGCACACTTCAGAATAACGTGATATGCACGTGAAATGATTTGAAAGTATCGCATTGTCCTTCTATATCATTTTCTCAGCGTAGAATTTTTCAATTCCTACTAGTACTCTACCTGAAATAGAGTAAAACGTGTAGATCAAGTTGCACCCAAATAGAGAAACAAAAGGAGTTACTACCATTCCATTTACAATTTGTTTTCCTGTACCACAATCATAAAGAAATTTTTAGAAAATATTTGTATGTCAATATGACATTTTATACCAAATATTTCAGACGTAATTTAATTACTATATTATTTCCGCAGTAGGACGGATCCAAGTTAAATAAAATAATTGTTTGATATTTTTCATTACTATAAAAGTAGAATTCCTTCATAAACTAAATAGGAAAATGTCTAAATGGTATATGCTTTCAGCCTTTTGTTTACATTGCGTTTATATGTGAAAGGTTGAACGCTGTATATGATAATTTCATAAATTAACGGAAAAATGGTAAAGATCAACAGAACAGAAAGTGAAATTACAAATAGATCTAAATGGTGTAAAAGGAACCATATTCTTCAAGCACATAACAATATACATACTACACTACTGAACAAATAAAGGACCGTAATCAAATCAATTTTAGTAATATATAATCTGTCAAGTTAATGAAGATATTGAAATAACATTTCAGATATGGGAAGAATCTCAAAATGTGAAAAAACGTAGGCTGTTTCATTTAAAAAAGTATTAGTTACTCTAGAAAGTCATATTCCTTTTATATTTAAACTTGACTTCATATCTTCATCGTTAAACTTGCATTTCAATAATTTCATTAAACTTGACAGATATTTACATGCTGTTTCAGTTCAATTCAGATATGTATAAATGCGTGATATGGTTACAACAGTGTCTCATGAATTTGAGATGAATGATTTATGATCTGAAGAGTCTGATGACAGATGAAGCACTTGTCATATTTACGTCAGTTTTAAGTGCACTAATTTTTTTTACAATTTCTTAAAATAACTAATCTAAGTATGAAGAAGAAATCTAAATAGTCTTTTTACGATAACAGTTGACGTACGTCATCGCCAGTACATTCAGGCCGCTAAATACAAAAGCATTATAAGTCAGCTATAATACTCTATCCCTTTGGGCACATCTTAAGTTGGCGGAAATGTGTATACTAAATTGCGTTCTGTCAAATATTATTTTCTGGTGTTGTTCTGTGAAGAGTCATTTGGAAGTAAGCTCATTTTGTAATAATTTAGTTTGGTAAGTAATGTGAAAATTAAGAGATTAGTCAAATCGCGCAAAAATGAACAGAAATTCTCAGTTCTAACGTCACAGTGACGTTGAATATGACGTACCTCAACTGTTATTGTAAACAGTCAATATATTAGACTGAGTGTTCTGGCTACACTGTTTGGTCTCTTCTAATACATCGTGCGCAAACATTTGGGCTCAACACAGAAACCTGGTGCCTTCTATCTTTTTATATACAATTTTTTGCGTATTTTGTCCAATTTTTTAATTCGACGGAGCACTTTTAAAATCTCGGACAGCAAAATATGCAATGTGATTGGATTATAGTAATAAAAATAATAAAATTGTTATTCTTTACCCCTTTTACTTCCTTTACTTTTAACGTGGTCCTCTGATACCGAAAAAGTGATTTTTATAAAATGTCTGTGTGTCTGCCTGTGTGTGTGTGTGTGTGTGTGTGACCACGATAGCGGTCCAACCGCTATAGCTATCAATTCCAAATTTTGTATTTACGAGTATAATCTCCCTGTTGAGATCTGATTAGATTTTCAGTAAAAACGGCAGACTGGAAGTAGTAAGTAGTAAACGTACTTCAGTGAAAAATCGAATTTTGCCAATATTTCGTCAACTACTACATTTAAACAAATTTATGAAGAATTCATATATGTACTCAAACTTAAATTTGAGATGAATTTTATTATGAAAGTTTTTCGAAATTCCTACCCAAAGTAGGTCTTTTACTCTTATCGAAAATCAGTGTTTTGCGAATATAGGTACGTTACGAGTAAGAGTATTTAGAACTTAATTTTCAACAGCTTTTGTGTAAAAAAATTTCAAAATCCGAACCGGAAGTAACACATTTACTCTTATCGAATAGCGATTTTTTGCAAATATATTCTAAATTTTATTTATTCTATATATATTTATCCAGAGTATAAAATTATCTAGAGCTGGATTTGAAATATTTTATGGTTACATGAAATATCAAAATTCGGACCGGAACTAACACTTTTACTCAGTGTGGCAATGTAAGTAGCAATTTGTTTTTATTTTATTAAAAGTTGTTTATTGGTTGGCCCTAAGTGCAATGTTTTCAATCGTGTAAATTGAGGAGGGAAGTAATTAAAACCTCTGAAACGTTATTCAGGCACTCAGTTAGTGTTCCATTTAATTTTTTTGCCTCTAAATCCTGTTTTCTATTTATAGAAACAGTAATAGAACTTAACTAGTAATTTATATGTATATTATATACTGTGCCTTCAAATACTTTCCTGGTTAGAGACGGACATATTTTTTTTAATGGTTGGTAACAGTGTACATAATAAAGACACAAACGCATAATTTTGACAGTTAGGTTATGTCATGGACGCGTCTATAATTTGAATTTAACTATGACAACTGTCAACATTTGAAGATTTCAAAAGCTTAGCACGTAGCACGTATATACACAAACATTAATTACTTAATTACTTAAAAAACATCCTACTTTAATAAGTAAGATTTTGAAGGCACGGTATATAAATGAATGTATCTTTGTTTGTCCCGTATGCGTTCCTATACCATTCATCCGATTGTGATTAAACATTGGTGAGTTTTTGCGCGCACGTCCGCTAAGCTTTCTGAATTAGTACAACCATTTTACAATAGGTGGCGCGTGAGTCGTCTCAACAAAGGAGTGTATTTCATATAGTTTGGCGGTAGTTCGTGCGTTTGCGGTCTATGGGTGCGCACGTTTGACAGAATTAAATTGAATCAAATATAGACAGACACATTTTAATTAGTGCATGAAATGACAAGTAATGTCGATTTTGAAATTCCTATTACCGGTCCACATTCGGTAACTGATATCACACGCATTTTCTTTGCTTTTTCCAAGTGAATTTATAATAGTCGTCACAAAGAATTACTTTCGCTATCAAGTCAATTATGGCACCCACACGACACGCGATTGCTCCATCTACACCTCAAGCACGAAAGAAAAAGTCGTTACGAGCTTCAGAAACAGACAAGCAATGGAAGCAAGACTGGATACTAAAGGAGTTCTTTGAGTGGCCGGCTACAGTTAGTATTATATATATTCGTATTTATTAAGGCTGGAAATCGAATACGAATATTTCAAATATTCGAATATTCAACTCTGAATAATTTCAAAACGCAATTATTCGACTGGTTGAAATTAAGTCGTATACAATTTCTAAATGTAACAAATAGGTATTACATATAGGACAGAATTGTGATGACGAAAATTTTCGACCTCGACATTTTTGCAGATTTCCAACTTTTTATCAAAAGCACTTTTCGAAATTAGGTCTTTTACTATTATCGAAAAATAATTTTCACCAATATCTTGCAAGTCATGCATACTATACAGACCTATTAAAACGAATTAAGAGTATGAAAGTGTTCAGAGATAGATTTTGAATAATTTTTGTATAAAAAGATATTCGAATTTCGGGTTTAGCTAATAACAGTTTTTTCCAAATATATTGCAGACTATGCATTCTTTACAAATTTATAAAGAGCACAAAAATATTTACTGTATTTAGAGTTCGATTTTTTTTAAAGTACATGCGTATTATCACAAATACCATCTGGCAGGCTTACATCAGAAAATTGAGGTCTAAGAATTGGGTTTTGAACAAAATATTAGAGGAAAATCCCATGACCGGCAAATTCAGCAATATTGTTTGTCATTTTAGGCATTCTAACATCGCGACAACTGCTTTTACTCACAAACAAGTTCAATTGGGTTTAGAAAAATATAAACTCAATCAGACAGCTGAAACCCGTTGGAATGCAACATTTTTTTATGTTGAAAGAGATACTGGAACAACATGAAGCATTGATCAGCGTATTATCTGACAGGGGCATTAACCACAAGAACCCAGGCAGGGCATTTAATGTTAACTGAAGATGAATGAACGATCACTAAAAATATTGTTCAAATACTGAAACCCTTTGGGTTAGCTACAATTCTGATGACAATAGATATAAGAATCTCAACCGGCAATTTCAATGCTGAGGCCCATTTTGCAATCTTTGATGGAGAATTTCATTTCAAAGGTTGATAAGAATGAATGAGAAGAGATCAAAGAAATGAAAGATTTTTTGGATCTCTATTTAAAACAAAAAGGCACTTAAAAGATATCTTGAAAAATGTAGAGGTGAATTTGACGAAGGTAACATGAATCCAGCAAAAAAGAAAACGCTTTGGATATTTTATTCCCCAACGAACGAGTTGATTGTGCCAGTGAAGTCGATATATATTCTTCGGAATGTTGTACGCCAAAAAACATGTGCCCGTTACGATGAAAAAAATTTTACAAGAGTTATCAAAATATACTAAACGTATAAAGCCGGTAGCACCGAATAATGGAATGGGTAATAAAAATTCAAATGTTTTTCTTGGAATATTCTAATACGGAGTTGAAATATTGAAATATTTGAATATTCAAATAATTGAATATTCGAATGCATATTGAATATTCGAATATTTAAATATTTACCAAATTGAATATTTGAATACTGAAATTCATATTCGTTAGTATTTATGCGCGTTAACGCATCAACCACGCGCACCAGGTATAGTGACTAATCGTTTTAATTCGGCCCAGAATCAAAGATTAGGTTGGTCATCGTGCTAATCGGCGCGCACGACAAAGAAATTCTGTTCCCAATACAATAGAAGCACTTCGGTTCGAAGCACAGTATCAATTGATCACAATTCCTCAAGAAAATACGAGTAAAGCATGTTGACAAGGATGCAAGCAGTAATTAGAGCTCGAGGTGTGAATATTTGTTATTAATTGTGCTCTTATTTCAATCAAAAGACTAGAATTTGCTTATCTCAGTAGCGCTTAAGCTTAAAATAATCATCCTTAATGTTCACAACATTCAGCATTATTTTTTTTTTGCTAATGAAAGTTTAATAATTATTAAAATGAAATTTCAACAAGTAACTCTCCAATCAATCAGTTATTTAATGAAAGTTTAATATTCTTTTTTTAAAACGTGTAAAATAAACTATTTGTTCTTGTATAATGCGTTTCTTTGATTAGAGTTTACATAGAAAAAAAAACGTGAACATTTAAAATATTGGATAAGTTTGTCCATGAATTTATAATACAACCAGAGAATAATGACCAACGAGAAGGGACAAAGACGTTAAATACGTGTCACTGTGTCGAGAGAGAGAGCAACAGCGAGAAATGCTTGCATAAACCACTTTTTCGGAATCAAGGACTATTCAAAATAGTTACATACTGGAAAACATATTTAACTTTTTACCTGAAGTATATTTTAATGAATGTATAAGTATGTATAACAGTTTATTGCTATATGTAATATTTTATTGTCTTATTTGTACAACTGTACAACAAATTTATATTTAAAAGTACATCCATTGTGCAGACGTCAAAACAATAAATATAGACATAACCTGTACCATATATTTGTCAAAAATTTAGTGCCAAAGGTGTTCAAATAGTTGCCAGTGCGCCGCGAAATAAAAAAGCGGATTACAATTTCCAAGTTATATTATACAAAATATACATAATAAAAGCCCCCCGCCAAAAACCGTTGTAACAATTACAATTCATTCATATTGCGGGTTTAAACGGTGCAATTATTTAATTCTTCAATAGTTACATTAGATCTACCTTTATTATACCTTGAATATTCAGTGTCAAATTAGTAGCACCAACCACCAAATATTTTCCTCGATTATAAAATTCCGATCATTATCCATTGTGAGCTCCAATCACGCACTACTTTTCAAACCTTTCAAATCAATGTCTCTTTGCTTAGTAACATTTCAATAATTCTTCTTCTTCCCTTTTTGGCAGCTACATGTAAAGCCGTTATGTTATCATCATTTGTGGTATTAACGTCAGCCCCATATTCTAGCAGTAATTCTAGAGTGTCGACATGTCCATATTGTGCTGTGAAGAGCAGTGGTGTACTACCAATAAAACCTTTCAAATTAATATTCATTCCTTTATTTAATAGTAATTCAACTATGTCCGTTTTGCCTTTCTTGGCAGCAACATGTAAAGCCGTGTCATTATCATCATTTATTATATTAATATCAGCTCCATTCTCTAGTAAAAATCTTAAAGTGTTAATATTTCCTTCACACGCTGCAAAGTGCAATGGAGTACCATAAGGACCTTTCAAATTAATATCCATTTCCTGCATTAATAATATCTCAACAATGTCTGTCCTCCCATGTAGTGCAGCTAGATGTAAAACCGTCATATTATCATCATTTATGATATTAATATCAGCTCCATTTTCTAGTAAAAATCTTAGAGTATTGATATGTCCTTCATACGCTGCAAAGTGCAATGGAGTACCATAAGAACCTTTCAAATTAACATCCAATCCCTGTTTTAATAATATCTCAACAATGTCTGTCTTCCCATTTAAGGCAGCACTATGTAAAGCCGTATCATTATCATCATCAATGTTATTAACATCAGCTCCATTTTCTAGTAATAATTTTAGAGTATCGATTTGTCCGCGACTTGCTGCGAAGCACAATGGATAATTACCATTACGACCTTTCAAATTAACATCCATTCCCTGCTTTAATAATATCTCAACAATGCCTATCATTCCTCCGTATACAGATAGATGTAACACCATGTTATTATCATCATCTATGATATTAACGTCAGCTCCATTATCTAGCAAAAATCTTAGGGTATCAATATGTCCGTAAAGTGCTGCGGAGCACAATGCAGATGTACCATAGAAACCTTTCAAATTAATATCCATTCCCTGTATTAATAGTAATTCAACTATGTCCGTATTGCCTTCCTGGGCAGCAACATGTAAAGCCGTGTCATTATCATCATTTATGATGTTAATATCAGCTCCATTCTCTAGTAAAAATCTTAGAGTAGTAATATGTCCTTCACACGCTGCAAAGTGCAATGGAGTACCATTAGACCCTTTCAAATTAATATCCATTTCCTGCATTAATAATATCTCAACAATGTCTGAATTTCCGTTAAGTGCAGCTAGATGTAAAGCCGTATTATTATTATTATCACTTACGATATTAACGTCAGCTCCACGTTCCAATAGTAATCTTAGAGTATCGACATGTCCGTAAAATGCTGCGAAGTATAATGGAGACCAACCACTACAACCCTTTAAATTAACATCTAATCCCTGTTTTAATAATATCTCAACAATGGCTGTCTTGCCTTCTCGAGCAGCTAGATGTAAAGCCGTGTTATTATTATCATTTACGATATTAACGTCAGCTCCACGTTCCAATAATAATCTTAGAATATCGATATGTCCGTAAAATGCTGCGAAGTATAATGGAGACCAACCATTACAACCCTTTAAATTAACATCTAATCCCTGTTTTAATAATATCTCAACAATGGCTGTCTTGCCTTCTTGTGCAGCAATATGTAAAGCCGTGTTATTATTATCATTTACGATATTAACGTCAGCTCCACGTTCCAATAATAATCTTAGAATATCGATATGTCCGTAAAATGCTGCGAAGTATAATGGAGACCAACCATTACAACCCTTTAAATTAACATCTAATCCCTGTTTTAATAATATCTCAACAATGGCTGTCTTGCCTTCTTGTGCAGCAATATGTAAAGCCGTGTTATTATTATCATTTACGATATTAACGTCAGCTCCACGTTCCAATAATAATCTTAGAATATCGATATGTCCGTAAAATGCTGCGAAGTATAATGGAGACCAACCATTACAACCCTTTAAATTAACATCTAATCCCTGTTTTAATAATATCTCAACAATGGCTGTCTTGCCTTCTCGAGCAGCTAGATGTAAAGCCGTGTTATTATCATCGTCTATGATATTAACGTCAGCTCCACGTTCCAATAATAATCTTAGAGTATCGATATGTCCGTAAAATGCTGCATAGCACAATGGAGATCTACCAACCCAACCTTTCAAGTTAATATCCATTCCCTGTTTTAATAATATCTCAACAATGTCAGTCTTGCCTTCACTTGCAGCTAGATGTAAAGCCGTGTTATTTTTATCATCTATTATAGTAACGTCGGCTCCACGTTCCAATAATAATCTTAGAATATCGATATGTCCGTAAAATGCTGCGAGGCATAATGGAGACGAACCATTAAAACCCTTCAAATTAACATCCATTCCCTGTTTTAATAATATCTTAACAATGTCTGTGTTTCCTTTTTGTGCAGCTATATGCAAAGCCGTGTTATTTATATCACTTACGATATTAACGTCAGCTCCACGTTCCAATAGTAATCTTAGAGTATCGATATGTTCATAAGATGCTGCGAGGCATAATGGAGACGAACCATTATAACCTTTCAAATTAACATTCATTCCCTGTTTTAATAATATCTTAACAATATCTGTCTTTCCTTCTCCAGCAGCAAGATGTAAAACCGTGTTATTTATATCACTTACGATATTAACGTCAGCTCCACGTTCCAATAGTAATCTTAGAGTATCGCTATATCCACAAGATGCTGCGAAGCATAATGGAGACCAACCATTAGAACCTTTCAAATTAACATCTAGTCCCTGTTTTAGTAATATCTCAACAATGTCAGTCTTTCCTATTTGCGCAGCTAGATGCAAAGCCGTGTTATTATTATCACTTACGAAATTAACGTCAGCTCCACGTTCCAATAGTAATCTTAGAGTATTGATATGTCCATAAGATGCTGCGAGACATAATGGAGACGAACCATTATAACCTTTCAAATTAACATTCATTCCATGTTTTATTAATATCTCAACAATGTCTGTCTTTCCGTCTCCTGCAGCAACATGTAAAACCGTGTTATTTATATCACTTACGATATTAACGTCAGCTCCACGTTCCAATAGTAATCTTAGAGTATCGATATGTCCATAAGATGCTGCGAAACATAATGGAGACCAACCAATACAACCCTTCAAATTAACATCTAATCCCTGTTTTAATAATATCTTAACAATGTCTGTGTTTCCTTTTTGTGCAGCTATATGCAAAGCCGTGTTATTTATATCACTTACGATATTAACGTCAGCTCCACGTTCCAATAGTAATCTTAGAGTATCGATATGTTCATAAGATGCTGCGAGGCATAATGGAGACGAACCATTATAACCTTTCAAATTAACATTCATTCCCTGTTTTAATAATATCTTAACAATATCTGTCTTTCCTTCTCCAGCAGCAAGATGTAAAACCGTGTTATTTATATCACTTACGATATTAACGTCAGCTCCACGTTCCAATAGTAATCTTAGAGTATCGATATGTCCAAAAGATGCTGCGTAGCATAATGGAGACCAACCATTACAACCCTTTAAATTAACATCTAATCCCTGTTTTAATAATATCTCAACAATGTCTGTCTTTTCTTTTTGTGCAGCTATATGCAAAGCCGTGCTATTATTATCACTTACGATATTAACGTCAGCTCCACGTTCCAATAGTAATCTTAGAGTATCGCTATATCCACAAGATGCTGCGAAGCATAATGGAGACCAACCATTAGAACCTTTCAAATTAACATCTAGTCCCTGTTTTAATAATATCTCAACAACGTCTGTCTTGCCATTTTGTGCAGCTATATGCAAAGCCGTGTTATTGTCATCGTTTATGATACTAACATCAGCTCTGTTCTCTAATAATAGTTTTAAAGCTTCAGTTTGACCGTATTTTGCAGCTAAGCACAAAGGTGTCATACCTTTACCATCTTTGATGTTTATATCTTCACCGATTCTTAATAGGAATTTTAAATTGCTTAATGTTCCTTCACTTACTGCTACATTTAAAGCTGTTCTATTGCAGTTGTTCCTAGATATAAAATTAACAGCTGTTGTTTGCTTTTGAATGATTTCTTCTTTTTCCAATTTATTTCCTTCATTTTGGTAAGTGTTTTTAATATTTTGTCCTTTTAAATTAAGATTAATATATTTTTGTAATAAAATTTGGAGATTATCCAATTTTCCTTTAGTACTAACCATTTGCAAAACTGTTTCGTTCTTGTCATTCCCTACATTAACATCTGCACCATTGTTCAGTAACATTTCAAAAGAATCTGTTTGATCAAAGTAAGCAGCAATGTGCAAGGGAGTATTGCCATAGCGACCTTTTACATTAATTTCAACGTTCTCCTGTAGTAACATTCGAACGATATCCGCATTTCCTTCTTGCACGGCGCAGTGCAATGCAGTATCACCATATTTATCAGTAACATTGAGGTCAGCACATTTAATCAAAATCATTTTAAAAATATCCGTTTGGCCATTGTATGTCGCCATGTGAAGAGGAGTGCGACCATTATGTCCTTTTAAATCCACATTTGCACCACTTTCTAGCAAGGCTTTTACAATATCTGCCCTTCTTACTGTAATAGCGCTATGCAATGCAGTATTATCACTATCGTTTCGGATGTTAGTATCCGCGCCCATGTTTATTAATAATTCTATAACGTTCATATGTTCAGAAGAGATAGCAATGTGTAGAGCTGTATTGCCATTTTGTCCTTTAACGTTAATATTCGCGTCTTTTGCCAATATAGCATTCACAATATCGATATTTCCTCGCTGGGCTGCATAATGTAAAATAGTATTGCCACTGTTGTCTTTATAATTAACGATTACGCGCTCTTCCAAAAGTCTCTCCAAAACACTTAAATGTCCGAACTGTACTGCAAGATGTAATGCTGTTTTGCCTTCTTCAATATTTCTTTCAACTATTAGTGTATAAAGTAAGAGTTTTATGTGAAGAGTCAATTTTAATATGTATTAACGTGTAAGGACATACAGTCAATATTAATGACAAAAGTGTGTTGCAAGTAAGACAATTGCGATGCCGTCAAGTAGGTGCTATATCTGTTCTGGAGATATAAAAAGACTCGATAAAACATTGCGATGTTTTTTGTGCGATGGTGAGCATCATGTAAAATGCATTGGATATGATGAAGAGCAAATTAAAAGAATAGAAGTTAAAGGATTTAAAATGGTCTGTAAATGTTGTAATGACACAAATATAGCTCAAAAAATTGAAAACATGACTACTAAACTAGATCTCTGTCTAAACACGATAATAGAACAAAGTAAAAGCATACAAGAAATGAATGATATTATTGAAAGTATCAAAAACACAAAGTCAATATCAAATGAAATAAAGATGTCATACAGTGATACTGTTAAAAAGAATAATGATGTAATTATTTTAAAACCAAAAAATGAATCGCAAAAAAGCCAGGAAACGAAAACAGAAATGAGAAATTCAATCGACCCCATTAAATTGTCTGTAAGTGTGCAAACAATTAAAAATATAAGCAAAGGTGGTATTTTAGTTAGTTGCGGGGATCATACGTCCAAAGAAAAGTTAAAAACTCAAATGACCAGAGAATTAGGAAATAAATATGAGGTGTTAGATCCTAAATTGAGAGATCCACAGATTATTATAGCAGGCGTAGAAAAAGAATACATAGATATGGAGTCGGAGGATATTATGAACGCAATTATTAGTCAGAATGATTTAGAAATATTAGACAGTGATATACGAGATAAATTAAACATAAATAGGAAGTACCGTAGTAAACGGAAAAGGAATGATGGTAACTTAATAATTGATGTTAAATCTGATGCATTTGAAAAAATACTAAAGAGGGGAAAAATGAATGTTGGGTGGAAAAAATGCGATGTTTATGAATACATAAATATATTAAGATGCTATAAATGTGCAGGATACAATCATTTTTCTAAAGATTGCACAGTAAATAAAGCATGCGGCAAATGTGCGGGAGAACACTGCACAACTGAATGTGATAATGATGTTGAAAAATGTGTAAATTGTATTAGAATAGTTAAAAAATTAAAAATCGATTTAAATGTGAATCATACAGCATTTGAGAGAAACTGTCCATGCTATCAACGGATCCTGGAGGCACAAAGGTCCAAGATTAAGTATATATAGCAACCACAGAAAAAATGTCACAATAGTAATATTGTAATTTTCAATTGCCAGGGATTCTTAAATAATAAAGATGAATATTGATGTGTATATGACATTGTATATGTAATATTAATTTTAAGTTCTAGTTTAAGTATTGTAAGTATTGTTAATATTTAAATATATTTAAAAGTAGGTTACATAATTAGATAGCGGAAATTTCATACTGCTGCATACACATGTTTGAATTTAGTCGGTTATTGCATTATTGCATTAACCGATGAATGCTGACAAGCAATATGTAATATTAGTTTCGCACGTATATTTTTTAAGTTCTATTTGTATATGTAAATAAGAATATGTAAAATTTAAAGCAAAAATGCTAATAAACGTATATTATTATTATTATTATTATTATTCTTTATCGGAAATATTAATATTGGCACCATTTTTCAATAAAATATGGACTATGTCTTTCGTTCCAATTATTGAGGCAATATGTACAGGTGTTCTTCCTAAACAGTTCGCAGCACTTACATTGTGATTTGCTTCTTGGTCTCGAATTAATGCAAGTTTTGATTTTAAATATTTTGATAAACTAGAATTTTTATCTGTCATATATTTAATTAACTTATACACTAATTGAAACGAACCTCGCATAACAGCATAGTGTAGAGGAAGATTTTTAAATTGGTCAAAGTTGAATAAATCCATTTCTAATTTCACTGATTGGATGGCCACTTCTATACTTCCATACATACAAGCTAAGTGTAAAGCTGTAAATCCTCCACTAATTTGAAAATTTGTATATCCCTCTACAGCTGTAGTTGATTGCATATTTTGACAAATTTGTTGAAAATGTATAAACTTTTCATTACTGGCATTTTTCATTTCAATCAAATCAAGAATAGGATTTAGCTCGCAGATATTTAAGAAACATTCCACCATTTTGTCAAAGTTTGTCTTGATTAATGTAGGGTTATATTTTAGTAATACTACAGCTGTATGTAATTGGTTTTTAAGAAGGGCATTATTAACATCGCTTTCATTTATATTGACGTGTCTTACATCCAAATATTTTTGCAATGTTGCATACAGTCCACGCCGACATAATTCTTCAAAGAAATTGTTATTTTGTTCGACGTATTCGAACCAGGTCCATTCCATCAATAAATCGCGCAAATGAAAATTACATCTTCCTTTGTTCATATGTTGGACAATTGTTTCCAAAATTTTATACATTGAGTTACTATAATAAGGGTCTCCAAGTGTGCGTTTATAACCATTTGTTTTATTTTGGCAGTAACTGGCAACTAAATGTAAAGGGGTTCGTTTAAATTTATCTGTACATTCTAAATAATCCCTATTTTCTGCACATATATGTTTAATTACTTGAAGATCACCCTTTAATATAGCTTTGTGGAGGTTTAAATGTTCACAAACATGGTTATCCAATAAAAGTCTAACATTTCGTTGATTATTGTCTAATAATATTCTATAAGTTTTCAGAGCTTGGTTCGTGGCGAAATTTTCGGAAATCCATAGAGCTACTAGAAACTCAGCAAACGTTCTACGTGTAAATACCGGATAGCCATTATTAAAGCCACTGATGATGCCCAACTCTAATTTACAAGAGTCCTTGCATTCTTGAAAAAAATCATCATAATTCAATACCTGATCTTCAATTACTTCCTTTCCAACTATTGATGCTAAAGCTAAAAGTTTATGTACATTCAAAATGTCATCTTCTCGATATTTCAAATTATTTGCATATCTAGTCATCGTACAAAATCTTTGAATTCGCATTTTTATAACAGCACTATATAAGGGGAATGAGTTATTTGAATTGCAGCTTGAAAAAATGTCTTTAGAACACGCCGTCAAAAATTCTAAGTACAAAGGATTCTCCAGAAATTCTTCTGGAATGTTGTTTATGTCTTGATCAGTTAATTTTCTACTTTTCAGATATTTGATAGCAGAATTTTTATCCACGTAGTCGATTCTGATAGCCTGAACTTCAAAATTATTGATCAGCAAACTTTCATTTACCGGCCCACATGCAATTATTACGCGTACATTACTGTTGATAATGATTCTTACAAATTCCAATACCTCTTCTCTATGTATTCTCAGAGCTTCATCAAAAGAATCAATTATAAGCAATAGCCTGTTGGTTTTGTGATGATATTCACATAGGGAATTAAAGAAACCGTTAGGTAACGAACAATTGGAAGAGAAAGGAGAATGTTCACATCGACTTAATATATATTTCAGGGGTCTTTTAAATAACTCGCTTTTGCTGCCCTTCCGTATTTCGTTAAGGTGATTGATTAAATCACAAAACAAAACAAAGTTGCTTTTATCATATTGTTCGAATAAAGAGTGGAGCAACGCCGTTTTGCCCACGCCCGCTTCACCAGATATAACACTTACTCCAGGTGACGTTTCTTCAAAAAAGTTATTCTCCGGAAATCTTTGGCTTTCATATGCAATATAATGAGCTAACCTCTGATAATGTTTATACTTTATCAATATTAATGCACCACTATCAACATGTATATGAAATATTGGATAGTTTTTAGGCGAGAACTTTGACCAATGTTCCTGTAAACATCCAATCTCGACACTGACAAAAGCACTTTTTTCCATTTCCAGTCTTTTCTCGATCCGAATTTCGACATCACCAGAAAATTCATCAATAATTTTCTCTTTAATTGTCGTTTCCAATGAATCTACATCACCTGTAAGAAATACAATTCGTTCTTCTTCAAAATTAAGAAACGAAGTTTCGACTATCGCTTTCTGTAAATATCTTGCCACATATTGGTCTTCCTCTTTGCATAATATGGTACCGACAATTGGTGTTTTTTTATTTTCTTGGATATGCACATGTGTTTTAGTCGCGTTAATTACAAAATGTCTTATTTTGAATAGATCTCCAACCAAATATTCTAGATTTCCATTAGAATGTCTTTTTAAACGATACATTGAATAGTTTTTTGCATTGGGTTTGAATTTTACTAGTGTAATATATTTTCTCACATCCGATGATTCACAATTTATTATAACATTTTCCCCCTTAAATGTACTTTTTAAACTTATTCCAAAGCTTGATCGCCAATCATCACTTACTACTTTATTGCACTTCGAATCGTCACTGATGATGAATACCATTGAGCTGCCATGTTCAAGACATTCTTTGTTTACAAATATTTTGCAGGCACGTTGACTTAAATTAAGCAAATGTGAACATCTTATCTCACTCATGATGTTCTTATCGTCACCTATGACACTTGCAAATTTAACAGGTTCTCGTCCTTGCAATGAAATACGAATGCCTTCAAGTAATTCTCTTCCTTTGAATTTACTTCTAATATTAGTCATATCTGCAAACACATTTAGTCCAAAGGAACGAAGTTCATTGGATATCTTATAGTCGTCAGCCAAGATGATAAATTTCTTTTTTAGATGTTGGTATTTTTTAAGAATAGAAATGTTGCATTCTGAACTTAATATCAGTGGTATACCGGGTGTCCACACGAAAACTTTATATTGAATTATTTCTGGTGTTTTTGAAGACAAAAACTTGAAATTTTGAGTGGTTGTTCAGGATATAGGGGGACAATGAATAGTGTATTTCATACCGCCCCATCGGGTCACCCGCCGCCGCCGGCCACCCCCACTCCAATATTTTAAATGACACCCTGTATTTTTTTTTGGTGGTTTTGAAAGAACACAATTTTCTTGATATTCCTATGTGAAAAAACTAGTAACACACATTATGACATTTATGAGATATTTAAATTTAAAAGTTTCAGATATCAGAAATTATTAACTCCGAAAAATCATAAGTTAGTCATGGAAATAGTTTGCTTTAAATTAGAATTGTCAAAATTGTGACTTTTGTGTTTCATTAATATTAATACTTGTAAAATTGTTCTTAAAGTTTCGGCTTTTTCGCTGAAATGGTTTATACTCTTGAAGAGAGAACTGAAATAGTGATTTTGTATGGGATTGCAAACAAAAATTATTCCCAAGCGGCGACGTTATTCAATGAAAACCATCCAAACAGAAACGTATCTGTTGCTTATGTCAGAACGCTAATAGAAAAATTTTTGCAAACTGGATCTGTAAATAATAAAAAACGGAATGCGAATAATTGTGGTGTACTAAATGAAGCTATGCAACTAGCAGTTCTTGGGCATATTAATTTAGACCCAGAGCTTTCGTTGAGAAAATTATCCGAAGTTTCGGGAGTGCCAAAATCAACCTGCCATAAGATATTAAAATTAAACAAAATGCACCCTTATAAAATTCAACTTCACCAAGAGTTGGGTGACGGTGATTTCGACAGAAGAGTTGAATTTTGTGAAATAATGATAGATATGATTCGGCAAAATGGAAATGTTTTGCGAAGTATTTGCTTTAGTGATGAAAGTTGCTTTTACTTAAATGGTCTTGTGAATAGACACAACTGTCGATATTGGAGCGACGTAAAACCCCATTTTTTCCGAGAAGGCAACACACAATATCCCCAAAAAATTAATGTATGGGCTGGAATTCTTAATAACCAAGTAATTGGCCCGATATTCTTCCAGGAAAATTTAAATGGACCTAAGTACTTACAATTTTTGGAAGAGCTAATACATCCTCTTATCATACAGTGTCTAGAAGAAAACTTGAATGAAATAGAGGAGGAGCAATTATATTTTCAACAAGATGGAGCTGGGCCACATTACTGTTTAGACGTTAGGAATTATTTGGATAATATTTTCCCAGGACATTGGATTGGACGTAGGGGCTCTATTGAATGGCCAGCTCGCTCCCCCGATTTAACTCCCCTAGATTTCTTTTTGTGGGGACATTTGAAGTCTGTTGTTTATAAGACACCGCCACAATCAATAGCTGATTTACGTAATAGAATAACAGAGGAATGTCGAAATTTAACGCCACAAGTGTTCGAAAATGTTAGAAATGCTTTTGAAAATAGACTTTATTTATGTTTAAATGTAAACGGTGAACAATTTGAGCATTTAATTTTACTAAAATGTTGTGAATAAATCTTGTTTTAAGTATTTCCATGACTAACTTATGATTTTTCGGAGTTAATAATTTCTGATATCTGAAACTTTTAAATTTAAATATCTCATAAATGTCATAATGTGTGTTACTAGTTTTTTCACATATATATCAAGAAAATTGTGTTCTTTCAAAACCACCAAAAAAAAATACAGGGTGTCATTTAAAATATTGGAGTGGGGGGTGGCCGGCGGCGGCGGGTTACCCGATGGGGCGGTATGAAATACACTATTCATTGTCCCCCTATATCCTGAACAACCACCCAAAATTTCAAGTTTTTGTCTTCAAAAACACCAGAAATAATTCAATATAAAGTTTTCGTGTGGACACCCGGTATAATCACATTTCCATAATTCAACTAATAATGTGTCGAGAATGTCTGGTTTCGAAAGCCAGCAGTAGGTATTATTTCTTTTGGTGAGTTGCACAAATTTATCAAAATTAAAATTTTCAGGTAATTTACGCGAATTACTTATACATTCATTCCAATTGAATTCAACGTCATTTAATAGTTTCTGCAATACTTGCCAGAATGCACCAAATAAGTAAGGCCTCATGTCTACTTCACCCTGATCGACAATCGTAACATCATGTTCCAGAGTCAATTTATTCCATGAATAAGCAAAATCGTCATACATTTCGATGGCCTTCGTTGGTGGAATTGTAACTAGAGACAAGCATAATCGTAAAAGTTGAATTTGAAAGACATCTTTCCGTAAACCTCGAGAACCAATTCGAGTTTTAAAATATTCAGTAACGTAAGTTATAATTTGTGCAGTTGTTTCTATAGTAAATGTTTCTTTATCACATTTTAGAATGTGGTCGTTAATTTTATTAATATCCGGTTGGTCCAAGAACAAATAAAATCTCTCCAAATCACCTGAAGCTTCAGTAGTATCGTTCGATGTAAGCTTGTAACAATCTGCATTTTTTATGAATGGAGACATCGATTTAGGATTTTCGTGAGACACTACATCGTATTGTATTCCGTCTGCTATGATAGGATGTGTTTTTGTGTTCATTAAAGAGTTGTTACAGAAAAACCAAAATTCAACATTTTCATCTGGTACACAGGCGAAGAGTTCTTTAAGAAATTTCATCTTTTCCTTTTCAGCGAAAATGGATTTCATATCATTTTTGTATTTACTTAAACTATTCGCCTTGTTGTTCAGATTTACTTTATCGGCTCTGTGTTTAATTTGGCCTAAGTACACGAACGGCTTCGACTGGGATTTGTACCATACTTTGACAATAACATCATCGAAACCCGGAATTTCTTCCTTATTTGTGTAAATAATAAAGTCATCCACATCGGGATTCTCGGAAAGGCACACTGCTGTATATGCAATTACCTTGAATTGATACTCCATGCCTGGATTGAGTCTTCCAGTATTTGCCGGCATTTTGGACGAATTTCAAATGCTGAACCTGAAAGTGATAGATATCCAGGTGTGAAACACATATTCTTTATCGGATTTTATGTTAATTTTTACCAAATGCATGCTTTTCGATAGCGAGTCTTTGGTATACATTTTCCTTTCCTAAGCACTATGTTTTCGTAAATAATAATAATATAATTGTTACGGTCAGTTTAAATAATTGAGCATTATTTATAATGCTCGGGCAATTTAAAATGTGCCCAAAGGGATATCACATTGCCCGGGCATTATAAATAATGCTGGTAGTCGAGTGAGCAATTTGAGAATATCTTTATTCATATTGCCTCAGACAATACTTGAATTTATATTTTATTAAACTCTAAAATTGAAATTTTGTTTTCTTAATCTTAAACAAAATGACATCTATCGGTTAAAACTAATAAGTCAGCATAATCCTCTTTGGTGGTGCCAACTAAAGTTTGCTCGTGGAATTTAAAAAATACAGTGACAACGCCTAACGCTTGCATTCTTTTTACCGCTGCCTAATAATGCTTAAAAACGGTTGTCTGGTATAGTATTGCCTGTGATATTACTCTACATACAAAAATAAGAGGATATATTATTGTAGGATTTTATTGGTAAAACACCAACTTCATTTTAATAGTTTATTAATAAAAATGAAAATATACAAGTCAGATGTTTTGGTATATTATCGTCCCTTGTTTCGCTCGTGTCACGTCCCAAATATAAACAGAACAAACACTTAGTTAACCGATGATGACTTCGTGTTAGAATGTGTCTTCCCTTCTTCGAGTAGCATCCCCACATTATATTAAAACAAATATTTAAATGAGTAACAAACAAACTAACAAAAAAAACATATTAGGTATGTTACTTACAAATACATATACACACAAAATGCCAAATCCTAGAATTTCTATTTATTGGAGCAGCTTCCACTTTGGTGACATTTCGAGTTACATAGCTTTTTTTACGACACTTGCACTTGTCAGATTTACAGCCACATCGACTATAGCCTAGGCCTCGAGTCTTGGATGACATTCTTGCACATTCTCATTGTGAAATCTCTGACTGTGGAACTTCTTTGGCATAAATAAACTTTGTTGTAATTTAATTTACGTTGCTAACGCATATTTTCTTGTACCTATTATTTCGGGGTATTCTGTATGTATATACACTCACCGGCAAAATAATCGATCCACTCAAAAAATTGATGAAGTTTGTTCGTTAATAAGTTTGTTATTTTAAATTCGATTTGATTCATTTTTTTTGCATATTGTTGGTAAATTTAAATGTAATCTATCACATCTTTGGAATTTTAAGGAAATTTGGCGTACATCATTTTATACAGGGTGACACAAAGTCTGTTTTTTTAAATCAACTTTAAAATCACATATGGATTGTCAAAGTTGCTCCACCTTGTATTTTCTTATTTTATTAACAAGACACATCATTTTTTTAAAATTTCTTTTTTTATTTATTACAATAGCTTAATTTTTGTAAAAGATACAAGGGTTTAAGAAAAATCTTAAATTTTTACATTTTTCCTATGGTACTAACAATAAGTTTACGAATTTAACTTAACATATATAATGAAAAGGAAATGAAAAGAAAATGAAAAACATAAAAGACTTAATACGAAGTGTTTCCTCCACGTGCACGGATAACAGCTGCAATTCGTCTTGGCATGCTCTCAATTAAGTTTTGAATGTAAGCCTGGTTGATTTGATTCCATTCTTCAGTTAGAACGTCACTAAGCTGCTGTAAATTTGCAGGCGTTGGTACACGAGATCGTATTTTCCTTTTTCAATTGGGTTTAGGTCTGGACTTAGAGCAGGCCAATTTACTACTGGGATTTCAACCTCGGCTAAATACTCGCGTACAATTCTGGCAACATGCGGTCGGGCATTATCATGCATCAGCATGAAATCATCTCCGATGAACGGTGCAAAAGGAACAATATGTGGCTCTAAAACTTCTCTTATGTATCTATCGGCTGTCATGGCTCCCCGTTCATTATAACCAAGTCCGTCCGAGCTTCAAAATTTATGCCACCCCCTACCATTACCGAACCGCCTCCATAACTTACTTTAGGAAAAAAATGGTTTTGAAAGAAACGTTCACCAGTTCTCCGGTAAATTCTTTCACGTCCATCTGGTGTTCTAAGACAAAATCTTGACTCATCCGTGAATAGGATGTTGCACCATTCTTCGTTACCCCAATTTACATGTTCCCTAGCAAATCTAAGGCGTTCAACTCGATGGTGTCTCAATAACTCTAGACCAGTTCCAGGTCTCCTAGAACGCAGTCCAATATCAAACAGCCGCCTTCTTATTGTTCTATCATTTACTTGAACTTGCCTTACGTCCTCTAATCTATTTTTCATTTGCACAGAAGTAACTTTTCTGTTCCTCAAAACATTTAACGTTATAAAGCGATTATCTCGCTCTCTAGTAAATTTCTTTCGACCACAATGATTTCTTCTTGTGTATAGACCAAATTCATTAAACCGTTTAACATCTCTTTGAACTTTACATCTTGAAACTCCCAACACTCTGGCCACATAATACTGTGATCTACCATCCTGAATCAAAGCAACAGCTCTCGCTGCGTCGGTTACAGAAAGATCCATATTTTAAATTACTATTCGACAAGAAACACGTTCAAAAACGTAGTTGACAAGTTTTAGATTTCACAACTGACAGTATTTCAATAGCCCTCTATGCAAAAACGATAAATTCGTAAACTTATTGTTAGTACCATAGGAAAAATGTAAAAATGTAAGATTTTTCTTAAACGCTTGTATCTTTTACAAAAATTAAGCTATTGTAATAAATAAAAAAAGAATTTGTAAAGAAATGATGTGTCTTGTTAACAAAATAAGAAAATACAAGGTAGAGCAACTTTGACAATCCATATGTGGTTTTAAAGTTGATTTAAAAAAACAGACTTTGTGTCACCCTGTATAAAATGATATATATGATATATAATATGCAAAAAAAAATGAATCAAATCGAATTTAAAATAACAAACTTATTAACGAACAAACTTCATCAATTTTTTGAGTGGATCGATTATTTTGCCGGTGAGTGTATTAGGAATATAGTTATTGATTTTATTATTGACCGAAAAATCTAGATTTAAGTATATTACCGACATCTACAGGTAGATAGGTAAGTGCCGAACGTTCGAACTTGCGAGAGTGCTGTATTCTTACCAGCGCTATAGATCCTGTCTAACAGCTTAGATGGCGCGTGTCTATTTATATTTTAATTTTTATGGAAAATCTTTAATTTATATCTCCGTTGTTTATTTTAAGCGTTGTTGGAGATTTATAATTTATATTATAATTATTCTGCTTAAGATTATCGTTAATTAAGCCAAAACAGTCGTTTTAGTCATTGTTCCACAGATGTTTCTGTGGTATAGAGGTCGTTCTTGGTGTTTTTTTTCCTTATGTGAACTTGTTCTGGAACATTAACAATTCTTTCTCTTTCCGAATCCAACTTTTATTGAAACAACACCTAACGTAGCAAATGTAGGTTTTTTTTTGTTTCACAGCCAGCCCTGTGCAAATTAATCATATTTGGTTGTACTATCGTTAGTTAAACCACGAAAAGTGGAATTATTGAAGAATTTGCCAGGCTTAATTATTATGTTTGCCGATAATACGAATCTTGTGATGAGGATGTAAATTTTCTTTCTGGTTGGAAAACCTTTTCCCTACCGTAAGTACATTTATCGGATTGTTTCATTCATTGCAATTATTTTCCTTTTTCCGCACAATTTAGTTTGCAATTTACGTACGGTACTTAGGACCGTTATCAAGCCATACTGTATTTGGAGAGCCCCATTTTGGCTTATGAAGATTTTTGTGGATGTTCCTTCTGTAATCTGAGTGTCGAAGCCTTCAGAAATCAGCTTCCGAGCGTGTTTGAAGCAGTAATTACCGGGGAAAACTTCTGGAACTTGTGAACTGGAGAACTGTATATCAGCCTTGTTGCTCGTATTTTGTGTGCGTAGAAGCAGGTATTTTAAACTATTTTACTGTTAATAATCTGTATTTCGTCAATAAATTTAGTTGGACACAGTAATCTGTATGTATTTTAAGTGGATATATAGAGCACATTCGAGTTGTTAAAATTTTGTTTCACGTTCTAAACTTAATTTATGTGATTGTAATTGATTAATTATAATTTTATGGCGTTTAAGCCACTATGCATTTTGTATCCATTCATTTAACGTTAAATATTTCTAGTAACCTTAGCCTCCATTGAGGTTACGGGAAAAATTTCACATGTTTTATTTCCAGTAATTAATATTGATGGTGTTTTGGGTGTGCAACTTGAATTGTCACATCCTGAATATTGTTGTGTAGTCATATCGCATTTAATTTAGTAATTTTGTTCAAGTTTACGACCTAAGTGTATAAATTTTTGTACGATGTTAATCGTGGTGAATTAAACTACGAGTAAATGTTTGTAAAGCAAAGATACCTTGAGCTAAATTAATTACCACCTAGAGTTGGAACGTAGTGTCATACAGCTTGGCGTTGGCCTCTGATATACAGGGTGGTTCATTCTATTTTTGGATTTGTGTTGCTGTTAGCGTTCAGACTGTACGACAACTATAGTTCAACTAGCTTCACCTTGCCATTGTTTAACCTCTTTAGGTTTAAGTTTTTTTTTAATTATGAAATCAAGGCTAAGCCACATGCATTACAACCCATCTTTTACCCCTTTGATTTATTTGGTTAAATTCGACAGAACCATTTCACAATTACTGGGTTTATATCGTTGACGCGCATTGTCATTTCTATATTGTTCCGTGCACTGCGACCTGATTGTGTGTGTTTTCTTAACTATAGTTGTAATAAATTTTGGTATTAAATTTGAATGTGTGTGTGTTTGATTTTGTCAATCATTTTACCTGGGCTGTAAATATTGAACTTGGTCCGGATTTTAAAGTATCAGGTTGGTAGACAGTAGATTACTACGGATAGGCGCCCTGACATCTTATGACCTTCGAATTGTACAGAGTTTCGAGCCTGCGCTTAGCGACTGGAGCTGGAGGCGCTATTGTCTGTCATATTTGACACCGACCCTTGGGAAGAGGGAAAGGTAAGACCATAAGTGTCGTATAAGCTGGCAATAAATAAGTAGATAAACATCTCTTCAGATATTTTGATTTAGTCTCTGATAATTTTTGAATAGAAGGTTAGTATCGTGGTGGCGTCTTACTTACTGCCTCCTTTGTATTTTGTTCAGAGTCATTATATGGCATAATAGACCATACGTTAATTATAGAACAAAGGGGGTAGCAACTTTCCAATACTTATTGTAAATTGGTTCCTAGCATAAAGTTGATTTAGGACTCCATACTTCGTGCCTAATTTATAAATAATGGCATCTGTTATTTCAAGAACAAATGCCAAAATATTTTTTCCATCGGTGCGACCTCTGTCGACATCTGGGATTCGAACTCTAACTGTGTCACCCTTTTTAGCGGCAGGGCATTTTGAATTAGAGGTTAGAAGCATTTTTTCGTTTTTTAGATTGCTTGCTGAAATCTCCCTAATTTTTTATATTTCGGCTTTTCCTTTTGTCACATTGGGATCTTCTGAGGAATCTTCATAACCTTCATACGCGCGATTTTCATGACCGGGGACTTCAGATGACTCGGAGATATTTATTTCTAGTTCGTTAATATGGAAATCAGATAAATCTTGATAATTGAAGGTTGAACATAATTATCAAGAGAAGATAGTTCCTCCTTGTTATGTTGACTTGAACCTAGGTCCGCTAAAGAATTTGACCCTGGTTTATTTTGCAGTGCACCCTATTCTACAGACTGTAAATTGTTTTGATCTTTTATTATTACTTTTAAGTCCTTTTCACAATGTATATTAGGCAGAACGTCTTTAGGTAAAAAAACTGTTTAGTCCAACATTTAACTTTGTTCCAAACATGGCCTCATACGGAGTACAGTTTATGCTGCTATGAGCTCTGTTCTTCATAAGCTGAACAAAGCGTAAGCTTTCTGACCATTTCTTTCTGTTATTGTCTTCCAGCCACAAACAAAGCATATTTTCCACGTCTTAATTCGCACATCCTACGGAGCCCTAACTTTGAGAGTGTCTGGGCCCATGTACCATCTTTAACTCGGGTCACATGCTACATAGTTCGTTAATAGTATTGTTAGCAAATTCTATCCCATGATCACTCTGCAAAATGGTGGGCGCACCAAAAATAGTAAAAGTATTCAGAAGCACATAAGCCACATCTTCTGCTCACCAGCCAATTGTTATCCAATGATATAAATAAAATTAAAACCTCTTTAAAAATACAACATTTCAATAGTGCGCCCATGGGCGATGAGTCATGACTCGCTTGTGTCCGCGCCCTACTTATGTTTGATGCAGAGCGACCACCGACATATCGGCGCACACCGAAATTAAATAAATGTGTATTTGAATTGAAATTTGTGTTTTATTTTACGGTGCTTTCAAAATAGGAAGTTTCCTTAACAGCCCGGAATAATCCAAAATGACCGTAACATAACATAATGGACGTTGAATGATTTAAAAATAAATGTAAATTAAGTGTGATTTGTAAATTATTTAAGAATTATAATTTAATATAATTGAGTATTTTACCACTGCTACTCTACTTAGACCGCTTGTCAATTACCAGAGTCAATTACGATTGAAAATTTCCACACATAATATAAACGTGTGAGTTTTGTTAACGTGCTTGTATTGTCTTCTGAATAATAAGAAACAACACACTTCATTTCTAACTCACTTTATTCTTGGATATTACATACAATACTTCTGTCAAAGCGACATGATATACATCTTACTTTTTAGAGATTAGAGATGGCGTAACGCTACAATCATCAATAATGCACACTAGTACAACATCCCCCTCTTTCCAGACGAAAAGGAGCCACCTAAGATGTAATATAATTAGACAACCGGTCTGTTTATAGTACGAACCAATCAACGGCTGCTATTTGCGCATGTCATATGTTGAGTGCTATCTAAGAACTCTTCGCCATATGTTTTAGCACCGTCTGGTTTAACTACAGAATCTGAAATGGTTGCCATCGGCAATTTTACAGAAACACCATCAGAACAGAGATTCGAAACATGTTACCTAAACACTGAAAAACAAAGACTGAAAATAAAATTAAAACTATTAGAAGGATTGACAATAAAAGTATCAATACTTTCAAAAATTTACTAGAGACAAAACCTGAATTGTCTCACGTATCATATGACGCTGACAGTCTATTTGAAAGTTTTCACGATAGCTTCATGACATTATTCAACAAGTGTTTCCCTGAGACAAAAGTAAAAATTAGAAATAAATCAAATGGCAAATATGAGGCAAATGGTGAAATTATTGAGTTAAGAAATGCGTTAGACGCTTGGGCAACTGTAGCGAAAGTATCCAAAAACGAGGAGTCTTATAGTATCTATCGTGAATTGAAGAAAAAGTACTTGTTGAAAATAAAAGAACTGAAACAAAAGTCTAATGCAACATATATTGAAAGATCAAGTAACACAGTCAAAGCAATATGGACGGTGATTAACAGCGAAACAAAAGTCATTGGCTCAGGCAAACAAGTAGTTGAATCCAGTTTGTTAGTCGATGAATTAAATGATTATTTTTGCGAAATAGGCGAATATACAGCAAATACTATACAATCATCGTATTCTTCTGAAGATTTCCTACGAAACCTTAACTTGGATAACACACAGTCGCTCTTCTTTTCTCCTATTACTGCCATGGAAGTTCAGAAAATTATAAGTCAACTTAAGGACAAACACACAACAGATATATACGAAATCTCAACTAACTTGTTGAGACAATTAAGTCAGGAATTAAGCACACCCTTGGCAGATATATTTAACAAATGCCTAGAAGAAGGAGTGTTCCCAAGGATACTTAAAGTAGGAAAAGCTTTACCGATATTTAAAAAAGACGACATAAATAAATGTGAAAATTATCGCCCCATCAGCATCTTACCGACGATCTCGAAAGTATTTGAGCGGGCTATTTTCACAAGGTTAATTAATTACTTAGAAAGTAATAAATATCTGTCACCTGAACAACATGGCTACAGAAAAGAACGCTCAACGTCTACTGGAATCGCACATATGGTCAAGCACATATACCAAGCTTTTGATTCTGGTATGTGGGCGGAAATGAATATACTAGACTTAACAAAAGCCTTCGACTCAGTGAATCATGACATCCTACTGAGTAAACTAAACTACTACGGAATAAGAGGCGAACCGTTCAACTTATTAAAGTCCTACCTCAGTGATAGAATCCAGTTAACTGAATGGAACAAATCACGATCAAAATTTAGGAAAACAACATGTGGAGTTCCTCAGGGTTCAATTCTTGGCCCACTGTTGTTTATATTATACATTAACGACCTTCCATCAAACGTTGACAGAGCTGAAATTTGCCTATACGCAGATGATACATCTCTACTTACAAAAGCGAATGATTGCAAGACTCTTAAGCAGACATCAGAAAATGTTATAAGAGAAGCTAATAACTGGTTCGCAGCCAACAAGCTAAAAGTCAATCTTAATAAGACGCAAATTCTGACATTCACAACAACTGGTATACCATCTGAAGCCAAATTCTTGGGGATCACTATGGACACTAATATGAAATGGCAACAGCATATTGATAGCTTAGCAGCCAAGTTATCATCAGTACTATATGCTATAAAGAGGGTGAAACACGTGGCAACCTACGAAGCTGCCAAAACTGCATATTTCTCCTACTTTCACTCTCTTATGAGTTATGGAGTGCTCTTTTGAGGAATAGCGACGGAGGCAAGTAGAATATTTGTCCTGCAAAAACGAGCTATCAGGTTCCTTCTTGACCTAGAAATTAATCAAAGTTGCAGGACACATTTTACATCAGCAAAAATTCTTACACTGCCGTCAGTTTACATCTTATCCGTCGTCACATACGTGCACAGCAAGAAAGATATTTTCCCAAATAATGGCCATCTCCACGAACATCAAACACGCAGCAGGGATGATATTCGAATACCATACCACAAATTAACATGCACACATAAATCGATGGATTATTGGGGAGCTAAATTATATAACCGTATTCCGAGCGACATAAGAAGATTACCACCCAGAAGATTCAAAAAAGAAGTAAAAAAGTTACTGTTAGAGCGAAAGTGTTATACCATAGGGGAATTTTAAATAGACTAGTCTAATTCATATATGTATATAGGTGTTGTTTGTCTAATATTTGTAGTAGGGTCTTATACATTTTTATATATATATATATTTATTTGTAGTAGTGTCTTAAACATTTTTATATATATATTTATTCATTTTTACACATTTTTTATCTGTTATATTAATTAATTTTATCTATTATATTAACTATAGTCTTTGTTACTTGTAAAAAACACTATGACAATTTTCTGTAATGGTTATATTACAAATCAAGTATACATACATACATACATACATACACTAGGTGCTACTGATAATGTTCGAACATTTCAATCAAGTGACTACATATTAACACGTGGAGGCGGAATTAAAAAATCATCTATTACTCCTATACAAGCCTCTATTTGTCTGTACCACGAACGATCTCAGTTCATCAAGTTTCACAATAACACCGTACGTTTGTTATCCAAACTCCGTCACCTACTAGCAATTCAGAGAAATCTCTTGCACGATGGTGTTTACTAAAGTTTTTACGTTGCATTTCTGCCCTTACATTCTCTTCGAGAATCAAAGGTTGGGTGTTTACAAGATCGTTTAATTTACTTGGAAGAATGGGCAACGGGATTCATAACTGAAGTTTGTGACATATCCGACAACGGGAATGCGGTATATATGTTTCATATTGCAGTGATCTTGAATAAATAATAATATGTAAATAAATGAATTTTATATCACTTGCAATTTTATGTTTAGTAAAGTAAGGATTTCTTATTGTGTGCGTTCATATTATATACATAAGTGCTTAATAAAGGTAAGAATTTTTCTTTATTTATATTTATTCACATTTATATCTATATGTACATTGGCATTTATTTATTTAAGTCAACAAATTCCTCATGAATAATAATAAACTAGAGAATGTAAACGTGATCTGTATAAATTAAAGTGACAGAATAAATAAATTTTACACAAGTAAGCAATCAATAGGGATAACTTGGAGTACATGTAATTGGTAACCAGGTTATGTAGGGAATGGAATCTGTTATAGGCCAGAAAAGCAGATGAATGTATTCCCGGACGTGAGGGATTCGCCCGACTTCAGTGCCTCGGTGCGTCGAGCCTTTTCTATCTTGGGCCGGGATAGTTTGACGCTCGGGGTACCCTGTCGCAAGGCTCGACGGAGGCAGCGGGTCATGCTGTTAGATGGGTCCGTAGTTCGCGTATCGAACGAGACTGCGTGCAGGATGGCTGCGGAAGGCATGATCCGGCCTGTCAAGCAATGTTAAGGGGCCTCCGTCGAGGCCGAAGAGGGTAGCAGAATAAAATAACTTTGAGTTCAAGTAATGCTTCACTTAATTTCACTTTGTACTCTTGGATGTCTATGTCTGTACTCGTTTATATGTGTGTTTCTTGATTGTCCTCGTATAATCTGTATGATGATCAAATAACTGATACAACATTTATACTTCAATTTAAGATGTCAATCACCAGGAACGATAAGCTGGGTAAACGCGTATGATAATCCACCTGTCAACAATACATCATCGTTAGAAATTGAAAAGGTGAAAGGGATTCATGATAAATTTAACCAACGTATACCGACGATCATGAATGTTTTCCCTTTATTTCCGAATGTAAGCAAGACAAAGAAAATACGAATAAAACTTCCCAACAATACGAAGAGATGGTTCAAGAATGAAGTAAACAACAATCAAGAAATTTACAACGTAATAAGAATGTGGCAATGAACTTTAAGTTGTATTTAAAAGTTGTAAATAATGTTATTTACTTACCAGGTCAATGTTTGATAGATAGCATCCTGTGTATTATATCTATATTTCACTATTGCTCACATTGATATCAATTTTAACTTTTTACAAATAACAAATGCAGACGTATCACTCCAAGTTTTATTTAAATTAATTTTACTTTATTCATATTCACCATGATATGTATAAATATTCACTATATTGATAATTTACGAAAACTTTATTTTTATTTAAGTAAAACAGTAAAAGAATCTTAATAAATTTTTATAAGGTTATAATTTTAAGACATATTAAATGTTACGGGTAAAGGATCGAGCAGGTGTTTTTCGCACAAACACGTCTGGCTTTGGCAGGGATCGACCGGGTGGACCGGCACAAAAAGTATTGTTTATCAGGTGCATGGCTGAATCATAAAAGTATAGACGGATTTATAGTCACATGTTTGTTTACCTTTTTCAAGGATTATTAATACGCTGTTTCCCCATGCGACCGATAAGAGCAGCACCGTCGACATACAATTTTGGAGGTGGATTCGTGTTTGACGAGAGTTGCCGTACGTTTTTGTAAGGAAATTTAAGAATAAAAGCGCGGACAGATAAAATTTTTGGGGATTGCTGGTGAAAACCGCAATATTAGCTAGTCTAAAAGTAGGTAATAGACCACTCCCTCCTTCTTTTAAAAGGATTATTTTAAAAATCTGGACTTAGAATAAATTTTGAGATTTTCAATACTTATAAAATTTTTACAAGATTCTACACTTATAATAATTTTATTTTAAACATGCAGCGCGTATTACATTAAAATGTCTAGATGTATTTGAATAACCACCTATGTATGAAATACTTTTATTTTTTTTTTTGAACTCGGTTTTTGAATTTACTTAATTTCATTTTATTTTCTTTTTTCTAGAGAGTTTTGTTTTGCATGTAGGGTACTATGCCGTACGTTATGACAAAACCTTCTAGCATTTGTAATGATAACTTTGAATAGCATAATCATTTTCTTTTCCGTATAATTTATTTTTCTTTTAAATTTATTCATCCTACAAAGGATATTTGAAATTAATAATTTTGTTTTATGTGTATATAGGTTATATATTAAGTGAATAAAATTTTCATTGAGAATTATGGAAGAGTTTAATACGATGTATGAAGAGTTAAGGTGATTAAACAATATTTGTTATAAATGTGTGTATAGTGGCGTCTCAAAGTTCTTTATTTGTAGTGGTGTTTTTGTATTGGAATTTCGTGAAAAAGGTAAAGTTTATTTTCTTTTAATATATATATATTATCTCTTTTGATATGAGAATTAAGTATGTTTTGTTGTATTTGGGTGTTCAATATTAACGTGTTGAATAATACATCAGGGATGTGTGAAATGAATTATGTCATTATTTAATTCATAGCATGGAGTCCTGGTGAATTTGAAAGACACGAATTGGTCTTGGTGGTACTGTGTTGGGAGCGAGAAAAGGCACCAGGCAGAACTAATCAGGGCTGAGTTAATTTGTTGAATACGTAGATACATTATTTTATTTCATTTCATTTATTCAATTTAAAAATTTATATATTCCTTAAGGAGTGTGCGCATTGTGATGTATGTTCGGGTTGCGTCCGACGAGCTGAAAATGACATGCTCGTAGGGTGGAACTTTGGGATACTCATCTGTGTGAATTTGTCATCTGATGGTACTGTGTTGGGAGCGAGAAAAGGCGCCGGACAGGACTAATTAGGGCAAAGCCACTTCCTTAATGTCTATATTTTGTTAGCAAATTGTAGACCGCACAAATTTTTATTTTTTTTTTATTTTTTAATTCCAGTACAATTCATCATGGTTAATTTATTTTAATTTTTGATTGTTTACATGTATCTATGACAAATATTAATAATAATAATCACGTTCACATTTTAGATATAAGCTTGCACGACATGATGATTTCATTTATTCTTTATTTCTTGTAGTATTTTTATTGATTATGATGTATAAATTTGGGATTATGACTGAATATTGATTTTTGATGTGTAAATATTTGTAGATTAAAACTTTTGAATTCATTTAAGATTATTTTATTTTAATAAATTAGATGTTAAGATTTATTTTGTATTTTATTTCTTTACCTGACCTGGAGATGATTAAAGAGAAGGAGAATCTAGTCATATTTTCTGCCCCTGAGAGAACTATTTATTTTCAAACTGAGCTAGTTGCATGTAAAATGTTTTGCTTAACCTACCTTTCAGCAGAAAGTTCACCGTATCTTAGTCTAGCATAAGGCCTAGCACTAGGATGCGTGCTTGACTCTCAGTTACGCTTTAATTAAGTAAACTAAATTTATTTTTATATATTTATAAATTTGTAAGAGTCACAGCATATATATGGCGCCCAACGTGGGGCTCGACTTTTGCATTTACATTTCATATATATTTACAATTTACTAGCAATTTCACATTTCCATATTATTCATATGATGTCCAATGTTCATGGTGTAAAAATTTTGCCGTTCCATAATGTATATATGGCGACCAACGTAGTGAGGCAAAACTTTTACATTTTAAACTATTTAGATAAAAATTAATTGATTATTTAATATTCAAATAGCTGTGTAATTAAAGGGAGGTATTTTCACCTTTAAGTGCATTTGAATAATTAATAAATATAATTCATAAATAAAATTTTGTCAAGCTTTGATTTATTTTTCTCCACAAATAAGTCTCTTTAAGTGCCAGGACAGATAAAGTAAATATGTCTGAGTATAAAGGTGAGGGTGAAAATCCTGAAAGTGGTATGGATACCAAATATTTATTTGAAACGTACAGGGAACCACAAGGTATTTCCTCTGTGACAGATTCAGAAAAGACGCTACCTCTGGATGAGGATGAAATTGTAACTGAAAATGTAAAAATTGAAACGAAAGAAATGCCAGGCGGAGACAGATTTGATATTTTATTTGAAAAACTTTTCTGTAAATTGGAATGTGATAAAATAGAAATGAAAGCTGAAATGAATGAGAAGTTTAAAGAAAACAAAGAAGAGATGAATAGAAATAAAATAGAGATACAAACTGTGGTAAAGTCGATGAATGAGAAGATTGACGAAAGGATAAAAGCTTGTAGAATGGAAATGTCTGCAATGAACAATAAATTAAAAGAAGATGTGAAACAAAGCATGACACAGATCAATGAAAAAATTGAAGCAAATGAAAAGAAGTGCAAGGATAGCAGTAATTTTTTAATAGATGAAATGAATCAGAGGGCCGGTGTAGCAAGAGAAAATTTTAGACTGATAGAAGAAAGGATTGGAGGACAAGATGAAAAAATACAATCCTTGGATCTGAATTTAACAAATAAATTTGAGGACTGTAGGGTTAAATATGGTGCATGCACAGACTCTCTTTTAAAGCTACAGGATATGACACTAAATTGTCAAGACACGATTAAGAATTTGAAAACAAGAGTTGAACAAGGTACAATTACACCTTGTGTTGTACCGCAACAGATATCAATCGGCACGGAAAATATACCAAAATTTTCTGGGTATAATAAAGACAACCCTATGGCATTTCTTAAAACTATTAAGACATATATTCGTGGTATCAATGATGATATGTCAAAATTACATTTCGTGAGAGGATGTCTTAGAGATTATGCATTATTATGGTATGATATGGTAATTGATGAGGTACAGACGTACGAAGAATTAGAGAATATGTTTATTAGGCAGTACTGGGGACAAACTCAGCAAAGACGCATTAGACATGACCTTACCTTTGGAAAATATCGTTCCATCACGTCTAGAGAAAACTATGTTATTCGGAAATATTCTTTCTTGAAACATATACAACCTATGATCCAGGAGTGTGACATTGTTACCCAATTGGCTAATCACTTCGAGCATGAGGTAGTACAAGCAGTTGCTTTACAGGGTATAGACACCGTTGAGCAACTCTTGGAGTTGGTAAAGCGTCTGGACGACGTGGAAGATAGGAGTGTACCTCAGAATAAGAATGGGTATAAAACAGGTAACAATGGTAACTATCATAATCCTCAGCAAAGATATAATGGTAATAACCACAATAAACAACAAAGATACAATAGTAATCGGTATCAGAATAATAGTTACCAGGGAGGAAGGGTGGAGAATGGTAACAACAAGAACATGGGTAATAATAGTAGTAGTAGTAATAATAATAATAATAATTGGAGACAGGAGGGTCATGTAACAAGAAAATATGGGAAAAATGAAACAGAAGATACCCGAGGATGTAATAACATAATTATAGAAAATAAAGAAAATAAAACAGAAGCTGTAACGAAAGATGTATCAAAAGGAGCGATAAAGAAGGAGATAAGAGGTGCAACTCCGGTAGAAAACGGATGGTTACATAACTCAGTAGGAGGTGCTACATCTCTGGATTTTTAATAGAACCAATCAGAAAGGAAGAGGATTCTCAAAGAGTGACCGACTTTGAGAATATTAAAAAAATAACCACAGAGCTACCAGTAGTAAAAATAAACATAGGCCAAATAGAGGTAGATGCATTAATTGATACAGGTGCGCAATTGTCTCTTTTAGATAGTAGTTTAGTAGATAAGCAACTAGAAAATTCAGGTCATTATAGGTCCATAAAAAAAATAAATTTATTTACTGCCACAAAAAAATTAGTAATAGCTATAGATAAGATATTTTACGTAAATGTAAGAATAGGTAATTTAGAA